>JASDDO010000012.1:512129002-513371245 GCA_030015575.1 Agapanthus africanus
GACAATACAGATGGCCGAAAAAAGCCATGGAAAGCTGACATTTTGACCAACAACACAGGAGATAAATTCTTCTTATATGCCTTTGACACCTGTAATTCTCAAATGAAATTAACAAAATTAATTGAAATATATATATAATAAAGAGGGAATTAATGGGTTACCTAAAGATCTCTTGGATGAGGGATCCTCTCATGGGTTGGTGCCTTTCACTATGCCAAGCTCTCCTCACACACTCATAAGGCCTTGGCCCTGGTCTCGGCATTCTTTTGTGAGCAAATATTTTCTTCCTCTTTCTTCTTCTTGACTATACCAATTTGATTTTTAATTCTAAGGAACAACGCAATATTTCTTGCTAAATTTGTGGTTGGGATTTTGATGGTGAGAGATAGAGATAGAGAGAGAGAGAGAGATTAGGAGAATGGGATACAGTTGAGAGTGATAGAGACGGTGGTTGCCTCTTCGATCCTTCGATGGGGTACATAGCATTATTGCCTCTGTCGGTAACCATCCTTGGTGTATATCTCTACTTGAGTGATACAAATTTATGGAAACAATGCTTTCACCGTATCAAAACTCTGATTATATGATGAGGGTCGAGTGAATACTCTGGTATATTTTGAACGATTCCTGGAACCGTAGACTTTGATACCGTGTTAAATGTTTCTTCGTACGCGTTACATATGATAGTCGAAAAACATTTTGTGCTTTCATGTTGTGAATGAGTCACATAATACCTCAAGCGCGACACCATTGCTGCGGTGTTCAGATTTTAAATAGTGTGTGGGATTTTAGATCTAAGTTCAGATGGGGCTCACCCTCTAGGCCTGGGTCACTAGCTGTAGCTATTGGAGCTACCCTACCCCTATTTAATTCATATTCATAAATGTAATATAGTCTTTCTTGAAATTGTACTATAATATTTGAGATATTTCGAAAGAAAAGAATGATATGCTTTCGGTGTTACTAGTTTTCAGTTGGAAGATAGCATGACAAGAAAAAATTCTCACAAATTTTTTTTTTTTGAAGGAGGCAACACGGGCTATTCGATAATTCTATCAATTTCAAGAAAAATATTTATAAAATCCATATTTAACTATTCAAAGCAACAAATTACACCTGCACACGCATATATAAAGTAATTAATTAACAAATCACTTTAATTTTTTATTTATGTTCTCTTTGAATTACCGCACATGCGAAAAAGACTAGTTAGACCAAAAAAGTAAATTAATATCTGGCTTTTATGTGGATTATTAAAATTGGGCTAAGAATATTGATCAATACCCAAAGTTTTCACGTGGGCTAATGTTGTCAATTTAGAGCAAGCTAAACACAGCCCAAAGTTTTCACGTTGGCTAAGGTTCCCAAGCTCCTGTGTCAGGTAGCTATTTATACCCAGGCAAATATGGGCCTACGGTTTTTACGATGCAACCCTTCGGAAATCGAACCGATGGGATACGGTATATGGAGAGAACAAATAGGGGAGGCCCACCCAACCTAAAACATGCCTCGCGTTTACTCTCTGCAGCAGAAAAGTAACCTCTTAAGCTAATTGCTTGTACCAAGACACAAATATCTCACACTGTACGGCAATCTCTATCGAGGATTCGCTTAGATGGCTTGGAAACTTGTGGTGGACACATGACGGTCTTTCCATGACCAGCACATGACCGGCACATGCTTAACTAACATCTGAGATCCTAATTTGCATATTTGTCATTTGATGAGGCTCGGTACTGAGGACTCCCCAGATCATGACACGCGGCAGATGACGTGTCCCAAAGCTTACGAGAAAAGAGCAAGAAGGGTACATCGGGCCATCCTCCCGAGGATGTTCCTGACCTTCGATGGCCTCCCGAACCTCTCATTTGCTCGTCTTCCAAACAACCATTGGCTCGCCTCCGAGCCCTCCCGCACGCTGAGCTCCCTCAGCCCTCTTAGCTCGTCTCCGAGCTATCACAGAACTAAGCTCCCTCGGCCTCCCGCTCGTTCCGGAGCCTCCCTCCGAGCTTAGCTTCCTCGGTATCACTGACCGACCCGCTGCGCAGATCACAGACGTCTCCGCCGTGGCTCCGCGAATCTCGTCAGTCGCGAGATATCCGCCGCCCACGATCCCGCGTTCCACGCCATCACGTTCCCTCCATTAACGAGCGTATCTCGCCATTAATAGGGGGATCCCGCCTTTCACGCACGCGTAACGCCTGGGGGCATAACGGC
Organism: Agapanthus africanus; assembly: GCA_030015575.1. Taxonomy (NCBI): domain Eukaryota; kingdom Viridiplantae; phylum Streptophyta; class Magnoliopsida; order Asparagales; family Amaryllidaceae; genus Agapanthus; species Agapanthus africanus. The sequence continues at coordinate 512,131,220 of JASDDO010000012.1, forward strand.
CGGCGCCAATCTCGCGCCCGCCAGCCCATGGCTGCCACTATATAAACCCCTCTTCAAACGACTCAGGTAAGGCAATTTTACCCCAATAGGCCGTTACTCTGCCCAAATACCTCGACTAACTTGATCGACGGAGGGTCCTCGGTGGTACAACCATCTCGGGACTTCCTTGCAGGTAGCTCGGCTCCATTCCAAATCAAGCCCATTGAGATCCACACGCACCGAAAGGCAACCCTTAAATCCAATCTCAGCTATCCATCAACGCTCGCTATGGATCAACGGAAGATAACATCTGAAGGAGATCACAACCTCCATCAATTGGCGCCGTCTATGGGAAGTCGAAATTCTGCTCAACGAAAGTTAATCTTCCGATCTCAAACATATGGCGAGTGACCATCGCGACGATCTAAGCTCCAACCGCCGTCCTCCACACAACGGAGACACGGGTGGATCCCCTCCTCCCCCGAACGCCATCCACACCCTATCTGCTCGGATAGATCGGCTCGCGTCCGTCGTGGATGTGCTTGTCCGTATCCAAACGGTGGGACAAGCTCCCCAAGTCGCCATTCCCCCACCTCGTGAGCGACATATGGGGAGAGAAGACACTGCCCGCGCAGGCACATCTGGGCACCGTCTCTCTATCTCCGGCAGCCACAGATCCCCCATGGTGACCAACTCGATGACCTGGTGGGCACCTCACATCTCGACGCCGAGGTCTTATGAAAGAGCGCCCCACCCTGAGGCCCATCGCACTCTTGTCCCTTCCGAGGAGGTGTCGGTCGGCTCGCCTGCTCCTAAGCATGGCCGGCGTCCTCTCCCTCGACAGGTTCGCGCGGACGGGACACACCATGGGAGCTCGAAGACAACCCCGCCAAGGGACGTACGGAACCTCATAGAACGGAACCGGAACAGAGGCCCGGCGCAGGTCGGCAGCAGCAGGGCCATAAATCCGAGTGTGCCGAATCCTCGGGATACCACGACCGACTCGATGCCCTCAAAAAGAAGATCGAGGGTATACATCGGGAGAGTCATCCCTCAAGCGACGGGCCTAGATACGCCGCCAACTCGTTTACGAGGCCCTTCACCGAGGAGCTTCTCACGTTCCACGTTTCCTCTAGGAACAAGCCCCCAAAGGTCTCCCTCTTCGATGGGAAGTCCGACCCAAAAGACCATTTAGATGCGTTCACAGCAGGGATGAGTTTCCAGGACAACTCCGACGCCGCGCAATGCTGTGCTTTCCCACCACTCTCATCCGTTCTGGACAAGACTGGTTCCGAGGACTCACGCCACGCTCAATCTCTACCTTCGATGAGCTGGCCACCCAGTTCCTCGGCCATTTCGTCGGGAACAGACGACAGTAGTGGACCGTCGATCATCTTTTCACCATAAATAGCGGGGATAAGGAGTCCTTCAAGGGATACATCACCCGCTTATACAACGCCCTCCTCGAGGTCCTAGAGCATCGGGACGAGACGGTCATCACTGCACTTAGGTCGGGTCTTAGGCACAAGGAGTGGCTCCGTTCCTTTGCATTAGCGCAACCTAAGACAGTGGCCGAGGTAAAAGCCTGGACTAAACGAGAGATCCAGCTCGAGTCCGAGGTAAATGCGAACCTATCCCGGAATAACCTGACCGATCAAAAGAAGAGGGCAAGAGAAGATAAAAAGAAGATTGAGTGGCCAAAGCCCTACTCCCCAAAGTTCCAGGAGTACACCCAGCTCAACATTTTCCAGACAGAGCTGTTGGAGGAGGCAAAGGGAGAGAGATTCTTTAAACTTCCCCCGGTCAGCCATAAGGCGGTCAAACGGACACGAGGCCCCTATTGCACTTTCCATAGGCCGCAAGGACACCCCAACGAGAACTGCAAACAGCTCTGAGACTACATCGAGGAGTTGATCCGCTCGGGGCACCTGGCAAGATACTTGCGGGACAAGCGACAAGCTGACCGAGAACAAGAGCACCACCTCCTCCCGGCGAATTAACGATCGGCCAAATCTTGGTCGTATCAACGGGGGGTGCGCCTGGGGCCGACGAGACACGGCGCCCCTTACCAGTCGAAGGGACTAGCAACCAACCAAGGAAGAAGGTCAAAGCAGCCGAGCCCATCATCTTTACCGACGTGGACCTCCACAGGATATCCCTGCCTCACAACGACCCTCTGGTAATCACCGCACGGGTCCACCGTTACGAAGTGCAAAGGATATTGGTCGACTCGGGGAGCTCGACATACATCCTCTTCTACGACTTCTTCCTGCATATGGGACTTACACCGTTAGACCTGAAGCCGACCGCCCACATCCTGTCGGGGTTCACCAACCACTCCATCCCGGTGGAAGGGGTGGTCACTGATTGATCATTTCTTTGTGTGTGTTTAAGAAAATGAATAAAATTCACAATCAAAGAATTGTTTGACCGCAATCAACTACGGTGCCGGATGTAGATCGTTAGCGAGTGCGGATCGTCCACAGGGAAAGTGTAATCGTTCGTGTTTCGAATTAGATGAATTGAAACTTTAAGGAAAAGAAAACAAAACAATTCATGATTTATATTTGAAGTTCAAGAATTAGAAAATCTAGATCTAATAACAAGAAAAAGATAGAATCAAGAATTGAGAGTTTGATGATTTTTCCAACCAAATATCAAGAATCTAAATGAGGCTCGTAGGAATCGATCGGATCTATAGATATGATGTAATCTCACGATGACGTATTCTCATCCTTCGATGGATTGATACTAGATCGATGATGATCGACGAGAATTGGGGATTTCTAGTGAAACCAGGGTTTCATCATTTATCCCTTATTCTTTCGTTGATATCATTCACATTCTAGCCTCTAGTAAATTCAAGAAACGATCGTAGATCCCTAATTTCGAGCGATCACAATCAAGAAAGCATCGCTACGAAACTAGGTCATCGATTCTTAAACTCGCTAGGGTTTACAAAACTCGTAGGACTCAAGAGTCGTTTAAAGATTTGTTACATCATCATTCTATTGATCGTCTCGACTCCTTAACGAGCGGAGTTTTACTCAAACATCATCACAAGAACTACAATCACAAATTGAGATCGAATCATGATGCAAGAATTTAAAGAAAGCAAGATTAAAGAATTTCACCTTTTATTTATATCAACAATTTCATTACATTCGCTCAAGAACTACAAGAGGAAGAACTCGATCGTCGATTTGGCTTCGCTCGGCTCCGTGAGTCGCGGATCGGCTTGGATCACTTGCTCGATTGGAGATCGGCTCCGCTCCTAAAAGGTTGAAGGGTTCTCGCTGGATTTGGTACTCGGGATCTTGAATTTGGCTTGGATTTTGGATTAGGGTTTCGTACAAGTCTTGTCACTAGACTTGTGGAAGAAGATGAAGAATTGAAGAATGAGGAAGAACTAATGAACAACCCCAACCCTTAGATCTAGGTTCCTATTTATAGACATTAAAACCCTAGATCTAGGATTTGAATTTTAAGTTTCCCTCCAAAAGTTTGTTGAGGAAATTTGAATTTCCCTCCAAAAGTTAGTTAGAGGAGAGGCTTCTAGAAGAGGTTAGTTAAGAGCTTGATTAGCTTAATCAAGATTAGGTTGCTTAATGATCTTTGCTGATCTGACAGTAGTGTCACGACCCGAAAGAGCACGTGACTGGCACTTGAACCATATGAAGCCTATAGGACTCCATCTGATCCAAGTAAGCCAAAAGCCCAGAAATCTAAAACCATTTTGAAGAATAAATAAAGAAGACTGGTTTAAGAAGTGAAGAAATACAGGTTTGAAATCAAGGTTTTTAAATAACTAAGCTGAAGGTACGTTTTGAAAACAATAAGTCTTTTCTAAAAATTTCGGCAGAGTTTCCTTTGTAAAACTGGCCCCGAATGGGGTACAACAAGGATAACAATAAATATGCAATGATAAAGGCATCTCCAAGCGGGAGCTAGCTCTTCGTCAATCGACGGTCACAACCACACATGCAACAATAGTATACAACGCCAAGTGGCGAGGATCAAATCCAAAGAAGAATTCAAAAGCAATAAGAAAACCGCAATACAACTAAGCGCGACTCTAAGGTCGAAATAATACAACACTGTCTCTAAGTCTGAAAGAATATACAAGTTTTTGGTTGATGGACAATTCTAGATACAATGAAATAAATAAATACAATGGTGATTCTTGACACGAAAGAATCCACCTACCAAAGCAAATCACCCGCAAGAAGGTAGTGTGCCAGAAATGCCGCAATGAAACCTGTACGGCAGAACCTGCAAGGACTGTGGCACAACGGGGGTGAGTTGCCAACTCGTGAATAGAAACATCTACAAGCAGAAATCGAATGCAAGACATAAACCTAAGTCAACGATCAGTAATACTATCCACCAGAGTGCATCTGAGTGTAAGAAGGTGGCAAGGTAACATCTAATCATGTATGCAGTGCCAGGTACTCAGGTAACAACATGTCATCAGTGTAAGGTATGTCTGCATGAGGTAAGTATGATGAAACATCAATGATATCAATACACATATATTAGCGTCCCATACCACTAATATTGGTGTAAGGGTATATATAACAGCGCCCTCATACCCTGTTATATATACAAATGATAAGTGTAAATCCAGTCTGTATAAGAACCATGTCTGTATATATGTGGAACCCGTCCACCTGTCACCCACTGACAGCAAGCATCATGTATGCAATGTGAGGATATAAACAAAATCATGGAAAACTAATCATGAAACCCGTGCCAAGCATCGACACGTAAATCCTCATCCATATGGGGCTCCGTCTGCGGTATCGGCCCTCGGCCCCGGCAGTACGAGTCAACCCATGTCCATCTCTGGGCTCCGTCTGCGGTAGCGGCCCGTCGGCCCCCGGCAGTACGCCCATCTCTCGGCTCCAGGCGGTATCCCCCGGATATCCGCCGAGCTCAAATACAATCACCGGTAGGTACTCGCCCGCCTCCAGGCTCAATCGGCATAACCCATCGATCATCTCGCCGAGGGGAACCATACCGGGCCCACCACGAACCCGCAAACGGATCATCACTCCTCGAGTCGGGTTTCAAGCACACGTCTCAGCACCGAGAAAACGCGTGGTGGACGCACCCAAATATCATATCACGAGGTACCGGGTTTTCATAAAAGAACATCTTTTCTTAAATAATCCCACGGTCCTCAAAATCAGAATTCACATGAAAATCCACATCAAGAAGTAAATCCAATGCAATGTGCTATGCAATCAATCCATGATGTATGCGACATGTAAAGAAAGGTAATCATATCGGGAATCATGCAACATGGAATAGTAAGGTGCATAAGTCGAAGGAAGAATCATCTCATGAATGCAATAGTACTACAGTGTAGTGGCATGGCAATTATCGATGATGAAGTATGTGAGCCGGCAAATAGTGTACGTGAAACATACGCATCATCGATAATGGTGCTGGTGTTCTAACAGCATGATAATAATATAACAATGAACATATGCCAGTAATGCGAATAGCAGGAAATGCAGAAATCTAGTAGTCAACACCACAGTGAAGTATCTACTATGCAAACTACATCTAAATATCCGGTCAATCAGGAGGGGTAGGTGTGGAAACCACCTAAATCTGAGTCGGTACATATATAAAGATATATAGTCGGTGATCTCGCCTCAATGTCATATCATAAGATATCCTCGAGTTATGAGTGCGGATCTATCATCAATATCGGCGCGTACGGTAAATCATCGTACGGCATCCCCATAGCTGGGTAGGGGTCAACATCTCACTGCCTCATCACATAACAGATATCACCATGGTCAGATCATATAGTCTGGAGTACTACTCTATGTCTAGTACAAAACGGTAACATCAGTAAGTATCCATGCGGGGGTAAACACGTATCCCAAGCCCGCAAGAATCACAAGTCATATCCCACATATGAATCGTATAAAATCACCGATCCCAGGGCACCAAGCCCACATCATCGACTCATCTCCAAAGTCATCACATATCATCAATCACAGTGCAAGTACAAGTGATAAGCAAGGGTGTGTGTGTAGGTGTAATTCTATCCTAGGGTTCGCGACTATGAACTACACTAGTCACTTCTAACCCTACATTATCCACAATACACCTAATATCACAATAAGCTACATAGTAATCTATCTACGGACTGCGGGGGTGCTATACGCCATCCACCCGACTTCCCCCTATAGATATAATCTACTCACCTAGCATCACCAATTGCGGACGTCACCACGTATTTGCTTGTCGTCCCGAAGTCTTCATGGGTACCTACACATCAAAATATCGTATATGCGCATTAAAACCAAATCCAATCTAAAACGGCGCATGAAATCCAAAACGATACGATAAGGGGGCCTATAGGTGAGAACCTATGGCACGCCTTCAAAACCATCAACAAATCCTCTATATCGTCGTATAAACGACAAATAGTCGAGGCAAAACACTCTCCACAATTTCAGAATCAAAATACGGAATACGGAAATACGAATCCAAAACAGCAACTTAGGATATATGTCCCAGATTTCACCCTAGATAGAATCTGTCAAAACTAGAAGTACCCAGGGCCAAGAATTGAGGAATTGGGGCTATGCACAGAAAACGAGGCGATTCCTCACTGGTCTGGCCGCAAATTGCGGCCAGAAAGGAGATTTCGGCGGCCTCAAGATGGAGTGGGGAGCTAGGGTTTTGGGTGTTGCCTCTATGGTGCCTGCACATCTCACTTCCCACTCAAAATTATTTTAGGGGTCTCGGGGTGTTGGCAGATTCTAAATAACAGTGACAGATTCCAGTTTTTCCCCGATATAGGTTTCAAAAATCCGTATTCTGGTTCAAGCTTCAGGTTTTGGGTTCCAATTCAAACACTAGGGTGTTGGTAAGACCTCTACTGAGCTCAATTTCATAACACAACACCAATTTCCCTCAAACCCTAACTAGGTTTTCACCAAGTCCATAATATCACACAATATCGATTAAATCCTAACATGGGTTTATAGGAAAGGCTATAATTAAGCTAATGGTTCAGTAATTACCTCCATTAGCAACTCAAGAGAATTCTTGAGTTGCCCCTAGTGGCCAAAATCCTTGTTTCTTTAGCTCCATGTGTAGATCTAGGGATTTTGCACAATTTTAATGAAAGGAGATTGGGGTTTTGGGGTGTTTTTAGAGACGATTTGAGGAGTTGAAGAGGGGAGGAAGATGAGGAAGGGCAGCAGCAGCAACTCCATGAATGGAGAGGGAAATGGTGAAGGAATTGGAGGAGAATGGCTAAGTATGCTAAGTCAAAGTCCACCTCTCTCTCTCACCTACCCTCATCATTACATTTTCCTTTCTTTTTCTTTTCTTTTAAAAACCAAACCTTCTCACATCAATAGTAATCCCAAAAGAAAACCATGGCTAGAAAAATGCACAAGTGTAGAAAAAAGTGGTATGTGCAAGTTTTGCACAAAATTGCCAAAAAACCCGATTAGCGATTTTAATCGCGATTAGCACTAAATTAGTGTCAAACTAATCACAAAAACTTTAAAATGTCATAATCCACTAATTTACCCTATTTTAGAATTTTTCATAATTTTTCAAACATTTTTCCTATTTATTTGCATTTAATATTAAAATAATCAATACAATAATATTAAATTATAAAAATTCCCAAAATTAATATTTTATATTTTTGAAAATGTTACAATCTACCCCCCTTAAAGAAATTCGGTCCCCGAATTTAAATTTAAACCCCCAGATACAAAAACATCTCAGTAATAAACCAAAGTCGTCGGGGCTCCGAAATCATCAACACATAGAACGTCACAGCGCAATGCATGCGCAAGGGTACTGAGCAGATAACTCAAAAACAAAACTCCGTCAAGCATCCCGCAATCATCGGAGTCAATGTAAAAACACAATGTCAAATCCAATACAAAACCGATATGATATGGATCGGAACTACACATGTAGACATCCAATCTATACATAACACAATCCTGTGCGTCTGGTGCGCACTAAAATCAAAAATCCATATATGTGCTAAACAGGTGCACAAAACAACATCCAAGTGCAACGGGTGTGCACGAAGCATCTGTCACGGGCATCGTATGTGCCTGACAGCAAAATAAATCAGGTGCATGTGACATGCACGAAGAATCCCGATTTAGCGCATCTGGCGTGCACCAAAATCGTATCTAAAAACATGCGCCCAACATGCGCGAAAATCCAAACCGGTGCATCCATCGTGCACGAATGAAAATCTAAACCCTGCGCACTCAACATGCACGGAATCACGAAATCCAATAGCAAACACCGAACAGGCGTAAAGCACATTGCCAGCACGGAGTGCAAAAATCAACCATCAAAAATCCGGGTCAAAATCAACGATATAATGCGGCTCAAACCAAAATCAGGTGTACCGCAAAGGAAAATCTCACAACCGTGTGCATCACCGTGCACGAATCAAAGCATAACACTAAAATGCATGAAAACTCTGCGCAAAATATATAAATATCCAGTGGGTGCATGAAACCAATATCATGAAACTCAGTCACCAAAACTAGATCATGCAAATAGAACGCCCAAAATACCGAAATCCAAAATGACGGATACGTGATAATCGAATCACAAAATCACAAATCATAAGTACCGTCTTCGGTAGTTTCTCCTTCAAGGTCGAGAAGGAGTCAGTGCAATCCACTGCTAGCAGCGCAGGATATCTACCTGCCTCTTGCTCACGGTCTGGCGTCTTCTGACTCTCTGGGTCCTTATCTTCTCTGCGGATTACCAATCTCACAGTCAATCGACTCATCGGCCCTGTCAGGTGTGCTAACGGGGACGATTCCGTTCTGGCACTTCTCTGGTCACCCCTCGGTCAAACCTCACGACCACTCGTAAGGCGGCATATCACTGGCGTCGGCCTCTGGCTCTCTGAATGTACGTCACACATCTGATCCTGGGTGCAAACATCATTGCAGCAACGTCCTGGAAGGAATCCTGCTCAAGGTCTCTTCCAATCATGCCTATGCCGATCTGTACAGAGGCTGGCTCTCCTGCACAACCTCTTCTCGCTCAAAAGACACCTGTGTCCTCAGCACGACCTTTCTCGGAAATTGGTCACATCCTAACGTCTCTGTAAGCAAATCAGGTCTCTAGTCTCGACGGGAAGTAATGACAGCTCGTCAGTGTCTCACACGAACCTCTTGTTCCACTTGTCTCTATCGTCGTCCACTATGACGTCACGCCAAGCTACTATACACTGCGCTGCTCTCGGCCACGGTCAATCTGAAGTCTCTCACACGGACTCGAAATCGCGTACTCTGTAGCTTCATCATTCTGTAGCAGATGTCAGGCCGAACTGGTCCTCGGGAACACGTCCCAACCATCGGAGGAATACCCATCACTCGTCCGTCCTTGATCAATTCGCAACGCATCTGGTTAAGTTCCTTTATCCGATCCTGGTCAACTACCTCGTCGACAATGCCGAACTCTGGCCTGCTGGGTGTGCGCAACACGACCACTCCTGGGTCTAGGTCTTCTCGTATCGTACTCCAGAAAGGTCCTGCCGAGATTCCTTTCTCAAATCTCTATCCTGCCAATTTGCCCGAAAGTCATCATCCAATGCTGAAGCTAAAGCTTATTCCGGAACGGCTACATACTTACCGCGCTTCTTTCTGGTAGATATATCCACATACCACGCCTCGGGGTGTGTATCACATCTCTAATATCAGCGGAGTGGGACGTCATCTCGTCGAAATCTCGTACGAACTCTTTTCTTCACTCTGCGTCAGTGCCGACTGATTCGGACTCGTCTCATCATGGCTGCACGAACTGCGCTCCGACGGCTATGCTCGCACCTGGAGTCTCCCAAGCAGTGTCCCATCACGATATCCGAAAGATGTCGAACCATCCGATCGACTCGTCAGATCCTCATAATCCCCCAAGAGCTCACATCTCGGGTACAGTTTAATAGTATCGAGTACATGCCACAGCGTCGGTGGTCCAGCCGTAGAAGGGCAAACCCAAGCCTCACTAATGGCGCCGCGGAACCGCCGTAAACCCTAAGGTTCAAAGGCTGTCACACGGTCATTAAGTCGAGTTAGGGTTTCATTCTTCTAGAGGGTCCATAGAATCACCTGCATGTCTTTCCGTATACTTTAAACTTGGAAAATAGGCTCCTGACATTCGATCGTCTCAATCGACTCTCAACGAATCTGCGTGAAGTCGTCTCTAGCTGGAATCAATCCACCTGATGACCTCGCATCGGGGTAAGCGAACTCACCACGCGTCCTAGTCATCCATCCTCGGTGACTAGCAACTCGCTATCATCTCTCTAAGAACATGCTCATGCTGCAGTAGCTCCAATCATCTGAGCGATATCTCATCATTTGCAGCAACAACTGGCTCATATGCCTGTACGCCGAACAACGCCTCAATCCTCCAGGAAAGGCAATACATAAGCGGTCATCTCTGAATCAGCCTGCTCTAGATCTGAGTAAGACTCTCCACACTGGAAATCTTCAACTCAACTGGGCCCGCTCTGGCGCAAAATCGGACGAATCACCTTCGTCTCTCAAATCGGGTAGACTAGTTACCATCTGCCGCATACCTGCCCGAAAGCTCCGGCAATCTCAGCTCGTAAGCTACGAAAGCAACATCCTGTCAATCTCAGCAACAGCTGGTCCATCTGTCTGCACGGTAGGCGACATCACAATCTCTGAGGTATGCTGTACATCAACAGTCCTCTCTCAACTGGCAGCTCTAACAAAGGCCCGATCATCCGGTGCAAGACCAAGCACTCGCCTCCACTAGAGGTCACAATCACCAATACTAACTCGAGACGTTCCCATGTCACCAGAAAACACAGTGGTCGGCCCTCGTACCAAACGAGCTCACACCGGCCGTAACCTTAGCAGCAGCCCAAACTGCGCTCAAACACGGTGACAGGAATCTCAATCGAGTATCAAAAGAGTACACCAGTGGCAAGAAGGGAAACAACAGATCCAAAGTGGGTACATGATCATAGGAAGGAACAGTATCAATGAAGGTATGATCATGAAACTAATAGAATCGGGGATCTCAAATGGATGTATAATCCTGGATATGAAGAGAATCACTGATCTCGAAAGTATGTACATCCTAAGGTTCCTTAAGCGGAGTGGCGTGTCGTAAGTATGCCGCGGAACATACCAACGGTACGTCACTCTACTTTAGTCACCTAATCCATCAACCAAGGGTCATCCTAAAACGACGAAAGTTCGGGTTTACACCCCCTCGACCAAGTCTAAGTTCCGTATATAAACAACTCCCTAGGCTCCACATAGTCAAACTTAGACTCGAACCAAGGTCAACCTAGCGCTCTGATACCAACTTTGTCACGACCCGAAAGAGCACGTGACTGGCACTTGAACCATATGAAGCCTATAGGACTCCATCTGATCCAAGTAAGCCAAAAGCCCAGAAATCTAAAACCATTTTGAAGAATAAATAAAGAAGACTGGTTTAAGAAGTGAAGAAATACAGGTTTGAAATCAAGGTTTTTAAATAACTAAGCCGAAGGTACGTTTTGAAAACAATAAGTCTTTTCTAAAAATTTCGGCAGAGTTTCCTTTGTAAAACTGGCCCCGAATGGGGTACAACAAGGATAACAATAAATATGCAATGATAAAGGCATCCCCAAGCGGGAGCTAGCTCTTCGTCAATCGACGGTCACAACCACACATGCAACAATAGTATACAACGCCAAGTGGCGAGGATCAAATCCAAAGAAGAATTCAAAAGCAATAAGAAAACCGCAATACAACTAAGCGCGACTCTAAGGTCGAAATAATACAACACTGTCTCTAAGTCTGAAAGAATATACAAGTTTTTGGTTGATGGACAATTCTAGATATAATGAAATAAATAAATACAATGGTGATTCTTGACACGAAAGAATCCACCTACCAAAGCAAATCACCCGCAAGAAGGTAGTGTGCCAGAAATGCCGCAATGAAACCTGTACGGCAGAACCTGCAAGGACTGTGGCACAACGGGGGTGAGTTGCCAACTCGTGAATAGAAACATCTACAAGCAGAAACCGAATGCAAGACATAAACCTAAGTCAACGATCAGTAATACTATCCACCAGAGTGCATCTGAGTGTAAGAAGGTGGCAAGGTAACATCTAATCATGTATGCAGTGCCAGGTACTCAGGTAACAACATGTCATCAGTGTAAGGTATGTCTGCATGAGGTAAGTATGATGAAACATCAATGATATCAATACACATATATTAGCGTCCCATACCACTAATATTGGTGTAAGGGTATATATAACAGCGCCCTCATACCCTGTTATATATACAAATGATAAGTGTAAATCCAGTCTGTATAAGAACCATGTCTGTATATATGTGGAACCCGTCCACCTGTCACCCACTGACAGCAAGCATCATGTATGCAATGTGAGGATATAAACAAAATCATGGAAAACTCATCATGAAACCCGTGCCAAGCATCGACACGTAAATCCTCATCCATATGGGGCTCCGTCTGCGGTATCGGCCCTCGGCCCCGGCAGTACGAGTCAACCCATGTCCATCTCTGGGCTCCGTCTGCGGTAGCGGCCCGTCGGCCCCCGGCAGTACGCCCATCTCTCGGCTCCAGGCGGTATCCCCCGGATATCCGCCGAGCTCAAATACAATCACCGGTAGGTACTCGCCCGCCTCCAGGCTCAATCGGCATAACCCATCGATCATCTCGCCGAGGGGAACCATACCGGGCCCACCACGAACCCGCAAACGGATCATCACTCCTCGAGTCGGGTTTCAAGCACACGTCTCAGCACCGAGAAAACGCGTGGTGGACGCACCCAAATATCATATCACGAGGTACCGGGTTTTCATAAAAGAACATCTTTTCTTAAATAATCCCACGGTCCTCAAAATCAGAATTCACATGAAAATCCACATCAAGAAGTAAATCCAATGCAATGTGCTATGCAATCAATCCATGATGTATGCGACATGTAAAGAAAGGTAATCATATCGGGAATCATGCAACATGGAATAGTAAGGTGCATAAGTCGAAGGAAGAATCATCTCATGAATGCAATAGTACTACAGTGTAGTGGCATGGCAATTATCGATGATGAAGTGTGTGAGCCGGCAAATAGTGTACGTGAAACATACGCATCATCGATAATGGTGCTGGTGTTCTAACAGCATGATAATAATATAACAATGAACATATGCCAGTAATGCGAATAGCAGGAAATGCAGAAATCTAGTAGTCAACACCACAGTGAAGTATCTACTATGCAAACTACATCTAAATATCCGGTCAATCAGGAGGGGTAGGTGTGGAAACCACCTAAATCTGAGTCGGTACATATATAAAGATATATAGTCGGTGATCTCGCCTCAATGTCATATCATAAGATATCCTCGAGTTATGAGTGCGGATCTATCATCAATATCGGCGCGTACGGTAAATCATCGTACGGCATCCCCATAGCTGGGTAGGGGTCAACATCTCACTGCCTCATCACATAACAGATATCACCATGGTCAGATCATATAGTCTGGAGTACTACTCTATGTCTAGTACAAAACGGTAACATCAGTAAGTATGCATGCGGGGGTAAACACGTATCCCAAGCCCGCAAGAATCACAAGTCATATCCCACATATGAATCGTATAAAATCACCGATCCCAGGGCACCAAGCCCACATCATCGACTCATCTCCAAAGTCATCACATATCATCAATCACAGTGCAAGTACAAGTGATAAGCAAGGGTGTGTGTGTAGGTGTAATTCTATCCTAGGGTTCGCGACTATGAACTACACTAGTCACTTCTAACCCTACATTATCCACAATACACCTAATATCACAATAAGCTACATAGTAATCTATCTACGGACTGCGGGGGTGCTATACGCCATCCACCCGACTTCCCCCTGTAGATATAATCTACTCACCTAGCATCACCAATTGCGGACGTCACCACGTATTTGCTTGTCGTCCCGAAGTCTTCATGGGTACCTACACATCAAAATATCGTATATGCGCATTAAAACCAAATCCAATCTAAAACGGCGCATGAAATCCAAAACGATACGATAAGGGGGCCTATAGGTGAGAACCTATGGCACGCCTTCAAAACCATCAACAAATCCTCTATATCGTCGTATAAACGACAAATAGTCGAGGCAAAACACTCTCCACAATTTCAGAATCAAAATACGGAATACGGAAATACGAATCCAAAACAGCAACTTAGGATATATGTCCCAGATTTCACCCTAGATAGAATCTGTCAAAACTAGAAGTACCCAGGGCCAAGAATTGAGGAATTGGGGCTGTGCACAGAAAACGAGGCGATTCCTCACTGGTCTGGCCGCAAATTACGGCCAGAAAGGAGATTTCGGCGGCCTCAAGATGGAGTGGGGAGCTAGGGTTTTGGGTGTTGCCTCTATGGTGCCTGCACATCTCACTTCCCACTCAAAATTATTTTAGGGGTCTCGGGGTGTTGGCAGATTCTAAATAACAGTGACAGATTCCAGTTTTTCCCCGATATAGGTTTCAAAAATCCGTATTCTGGTTCAAGCTTCAGGTTTTGGGTTCCAATTCAAACACTAGGGTGTTGGTAAGACCTCTACTGAGCTCAATTTCATAACACAACACCAATTTCCCTCAAACCCTAACTAGGTTTTCACCAAGTCCATAATATCACACAATATCGATTAAATCCTAACATGGGTTTATAGGAAAGGCTATAATTAAGCTAATGGTTCAGTAATTACCTCCATTAGCAACTCAAGAGAATTCTTGAGTTGCCCCTAGTGGCCAAAATCCTTGCTTCTTTAGCTCCATGTGTAGATCTAGGGATTTTGCACAATTTTAATGAAAGGAGATTGGGGTTTTGGGGTGTTTTTAGAGACGATTTGAGGAGTTGAAGAGGGGAGGAAGATGAGGAAGGGCAGCAGCAGCAACTCCATGAATGGAGAGGGAAATGGTGAAGGAATTGGAGGAGAATGGCTAAGTATGCTAAGTCAAAGTCCACCTCTCTCTCTCACCTACCCTCATCATTACATTTTCCTTTCTTTTTCTTTTCTTTTAAAAACCAAACCTTCTCACATCAATAGTAATCCCAAAAGAAAACCATGGCTAGAAAAATGCACAAGTGTAGAAAAAAGTGGTATGTGCAAGTTTTGCACAAAATTGCCAAAAAACCCGATTAGCGATTTTAATCGCGATTAGCACTAAATTAGTGTCAAACTAATCACAAAAACTTTAAAATGTCATAATCCACTAATTTACCCTATTTTAGAATTTTTCATAATTTTTCTAACATTTTTCCTATTTATTTGCATTTAATATTAAAATAATCAATACAATAATATTAAATTATAAAAATTCCCAAAATTAATATTTTATATTTTTGAAAATGTTACAAGTAGCTTCGAGATCCTTCTGGAATTTGAAATATCAGAAAGGAATGCGGGCCCAGAGATACAGATTGTGCACTGAAAATTTTGTGCTTACGTGGCAATACCGCCGCGGAACCGCGCCGCAAGCCGGCTCCCGCCGCGGTTCCGCGGCGCTTTGGAGGCTTCAGAGCTCGAGTATTCTTCTGTGGTTTTGGGCTGATTTAAGGGCCTTTATCTGATATGTTGAAAGTTATTTTCCCTTCTATATTGCTACCAGATCTGAAATCATTGAGTTGGCGTATTTTTGATCAGCTCTTTTGGCTTTGCTCCTGCACAATTTCTCAAGACAAGTGTTGCGCAATATAGGGATGTTGCGATGCCATGCCATGAAATGCGGTCAATTTCCTTTATAGTGCCGGTTTTAGAGTGTAACATATGCAATCTGATATTTCAGGACTGTTATGCTAATATGTGTAATATGAATGCCGAACACTTCTATATGAATGCAAATGATAGGGAAATTGCCGTGTTAAAAATACATTATTTTCGACTGATCAAATTCCCCTAAACTTATTTTCGATCGTCTCGAGCCAACTGTTTTATTAAAAAGAGAAGGAGAAAGTAAAGAAAGAGAAAAACTAACTAGCACACTTTCGTAGGCAACACGATTGCACTGAGCACGTGCAACAAGCCTTTAAACCTCTAGGTGTCCCTAATAGGAGGAGTGTTGTCTCCTGAGGGTTTTCAGCGGATTGCACCCACAAAATCTAATAATAAAAGGAAGATCATGAATATTACATTTAAAGAAAAGAATTGTAAAAGAAAAGCTTTAAAAATTAGGGTTTACAACTAAGCTAGCTTTTCGGTTGTCATGAGCCCTATCTTAATGGTCATGAAAATATGTCAGAAATCACGTCCTCCCTCAATAAAACATCGTCTTATTCTTCATTCCTATATTTCTTCCAAACATCGATCATATCACCCTGCGTGTGTGTAAAGACATCCCTATACCCGGAGAATTCAATTCAAACTATCATACTCTTGCCCATCAGCCTCAGTACTTTTTAATTAATGAATATTTAGATGAGATTGCTCACACAATTTCATGCGACCGTTAATACTTCTTGAGGTACTAACCGACCAATTACTCATGTGCTTGCTTATTTGGTGTATTTTTCCCGTCTTGCACCACCTAAGGCTTAGCTGTGACTCTCAGACCAGTTGGCCTTAGGGTACTAGGTGAAGAGGCACCCTCGCTATATTTTTTTATTGCCCTCGGTGATAACAAAACCAGTGTCCATTTTTCTCACCATTTTATATTTTCTTCATCATTTTTTTTATGTCCTTCATACTTTTGGCTTTAAGATAAGAGCATTTCAAGATATCCTCTACTATCCCAGGCTTCAAGACGTGTGTAAGTGCGAATAGCAAGGTATCAACGTTCAAAATGTTTGGCTTTCAGAATAGAAACTATTTTTCAGACTTATTTTTATTCTCAGATTAGTGACGTCTTTCATCTTACTAACCCTTGGGACAACGGCTCATAACTACTTATTACTAGTTCGTATAAGAAAACTTCTAATTTTCTTGGTTTTCTTAAATTTTCCTAATCTCATGGATGTAATTTTTCACTATCTAAACTTTCATTATCTTATTTATGTACAAAAAATATTTTTATCTTTTGAAATTTTTTAAACTTTTATAAGTTTTCAAAAATGTTTTGTGCTTATGCAAATGATGCGAAAATAAGCACAAACCTCCCCCAAACTTGTTTTCAACAGTATCCTCACTGTTGCCATCCGCTAAATCTCGAAAAACCTGTAAGCTTGGGAGGAATTTATTAGTGGGGGCAAAATATTTAAGTGAAGAACTTCTCCTAAACTTATTTTTGGCTCATCATTTTGTAAAAATTTTCTTTTCAAGAGCCAAAAAAAATGCCCCCCCAAACTTATGCAATGTTAATCTTTGAAAATCACATGAGGGGGTCAAAAATCATTGGTCGATGCCAAGCTTTTCAAAGACCGAATGTTAACACCAACCATTCAAAAATTTTATCAATGCAGTGCTCAGGTTGGTGGAAGAAGAAGTGGGGAAAGGATAAGTGGCGGAATAGAATGTGTGCGCGTCTCATTTTGGAGAGAAGATGCAGTGAATGTGATGGATTACTCGCATTCTTTTTACAGTTCAAAAGAAGGGGTGGAGGTTCAATTTCATTTAATGGGATATGATTCATCTCAACACTCGTGTCATTTAAAAATATGAGTTCATCAGCGAAGATCTCCTCAAAAGTTCCATTAATACCCCGATGAATAGTGTCATCACAAAGTGCGGGGTGATCTTCAGACTCTAAAGGCATTTCATAATCAGTGTTAGCTGTTGACCCGGACATCTCGGTGGAAGAGTCCGTATGTGTATGATACATAGTTGGGTCAAACAACAACGTATGAAAAGAGTCAAGATCGATATCAGGAGGATCATCAAATTCGCTGCTGTCGACATCCATTAAGTCGACAGAACAGATCTGAGCAGTAGGTTCGGAGGGTACACTTTCCAACTTGTAAATGTTTAGCTCAATTGACCTATTCCCGAAGGATATGGTCATAGAACCATTACGACAGTTGATTATAGCATTGGAAGTGGCCAAAAAGGGGCGACCTAAAATCACCGGAATTTGATTCCGTGGGTTCGCTACAGGCTGTGTATCAATTACAATAAAGTCCACAGAGAAGATAAATTCCCCGATTTTTATTAACACATCCTCCAGTTCACCTCTAGGTTTGGTGATTGATCGGTCAGCCATCTGGAGAGTGCAATGGGCTGGCTTCAACTCTCCGATACCTAGTTGCTCATAAACAGAGTATGGAAGCAAGTTAACACTAGCGCCAAGATCTAGTAGAGCACAGTTAATGTGTTTTTCCTCAATAGAAATGGAAATGGTAGGATATCCAGGATCCTTACGTTTCCTCGGTAATTGTTGGGGGAAAGCTGTGTCTACTGTTTTTGCCATGAATATCTTCTTGGGCACTTGAGTCTTCCTCTTCCTAGTGCACAAGTTCTTAAGAGTTTTCGCATAGGACGGAACTTGTTGGATGGTATCTAGGAGAGGGATGTTGATGTTAACTTGCTTAAAAATGTTCATAATCTTCTCCATAGGTGGACTTGGTGTGTTAGCCCTTAATCGATTAGGATAAGGCGCTTTAGCAATAAGCGCTGGGTCCATCATAGGAGAAGGAAGTGTGTGTGGAATCGATCCCAGAATAGAAGTGGGGATCGTCCATGGAGGAGTAGAAGAGGTGGGCTGAAGTGGCGAGCCTTTTGGGAAACGGAGAATAGGCTCGTGAGAAGGCGGTGGGGTAGAAGAACAAGGATCAGAACTAGAAGTGTGTGTGTGAGGAAAGGTCTCAGCCAGGGTGTTATTGATTGATTTATCAGTATCATCAAACTCTTCCCCAACGTGAGTGTCAAGCAATCTTCCAGATCTCAACGTGATTGCATCCACATGATGTGAATAGCCAGGATTGGGTAAAGGTTGAGCTGAAAGTTTCCCTTTCTCTCTTGCACGCATTTCGGCTTTTAGTTGTGCAATTTGTTCTTCCATCGATTTGATGTTCTCATTTTGAGATACAATGATCTTCATCACATTCTCGACAGAAGATTGCAAACTTGCCGTCCCTTGGATGGATTGTTTCATGAAAGTATCCAAGGTTTGTGCTGGTGCAGAGGTATTATCTGTACCGGTCGATTACAAAGAGTTTTCATGTGGTGAAAAAGTGTTGGCCAGATTTTGGAAGTTTTGTGATTGAAAGGGGTGCTGACTTAATTGAAGTAGTGGCTGCTGTTGTGGTGGAGGGACCCTTTGGAAATTGTTTTGGGTTGGAACCGTGTTTTGAGATTGTGATTGGTTCCAAGCAAAATTTGGGTGATTCTTCCAACCCTGATTATATGTGGAAGAAAATGGATCGTTTCTAGGTCTTTGAAATGGGGCATTAGTATGCTCATGACCTTGAAACGGACATTCTTCCGTCAAGTGAGAAGGATCAGAACAGCATCCACATACAGTTTTGGAGAGTGGCATTTGACTTAGGGCGGCAGCTAAAAATTTGTTTTCCATAGCGTCAAATTTCTTGTGTAAAGCTGAAATTTCAGCTCTAATTCCTATGGAAATATCATTGCCATCCCTAGACGATTGACTCACACCCTCCCACTGTAAAGATTTTTCAGCGAAATCTTCTAGAAATTTCCATGCTTCCCCATCATCTTTGGTCATGAAGTTGCCTTGACACATGGATTCAAGGGTCTGTCTTGTGTTAGGATTAATGCCCTCATAAATGATTCGGCACAGTTCCCATCTCGGGATTCCGTGATGAGGACATTGGACTAACAGATCCTTAAAGCGTTCAAGACATTGTGAAAATGTTTCATTTGGAAGCTGGGTGAATTGATATATTTCGCTACGGACTCGAGCTGTCTTTTGTTGTGGGTAGAATTTCTTAAGGAATGCTTTGACGAATTCTTCCCAATTTGAAATGGAATGTGCGGTTGTGTTATACAGCCACTTCTCGGCTATATCGCACAAAGTGAATGGGAGAAGACGAAGACGTAAAGCATCCACAGAAAGCTGTGAAGTACCTATCATTGCGCATACATTTTCAAATTTGGTGATAAATGCATATGCGTCTTCAGACTCGAGACCATGAAATTTTGGTAGAAGGTTGATGTATTGGGGTTTTATTTGAAAATTTTCCCCGTTGGCTGGTGGAATGGAAAGACAGGTAGAAAGAGGACTTCGTGTTGGATAGCACCTCTCTTGGAGAGAGATGCGAGGTGGATTCTGCGCACCAACGGACGGCGGCAGATTAGTGGAAAAGAAGTTCGATGGAGGTGGATCCATCGATGTGGGTGTGGTGGTGGGTAAAAGAAAGGGTAAGTGTAGAAATACCGACTTTTGGGTCGATCAAGGGAACGCGGACTTAACGGGCACTAGAATCCCGTGTCCAGCCTATCTTGCACTAAAAAGGGTTAGTACAAGTGGCAGCGTGAATTTATAATTAGGGGAAATGATATGAATGCGGTGTTTGTTTTGAAAATTGGACGGATTTTTGAAAAAAAAATGATGCAACACAACAAATGCAACACACAAAACCCTAATTCTAGTGGTCACCTAGGTCAAACTCTAAACCGCTCCTAACTGCCGAAAGACAAATCGCAGGATAAATCCTCCACTGCTTTTTTGTCTCTCCTGTGGCCAGGTAAGTGCCAGGTAAGTGGGAGGTTCTCTACTACGTAAGTAGTGGGCCTAATTAAGTAACCACTAGCCTTAGACACACTTGCCTTAGACACCACAAGAAAACGCGGATAAGTAATGAATTACCCACGGCCTTCTCTTGTCCTAAGTGAGCGCGATGGTCCTTAGAGTCATCTCTAGATTTCTTTTAATTAATGAGGGTAAATGCGGATGCAAGTATGTGATTTTCGGGGCTTAGGAAGGGTAATGAACTCCCCACCTAATCTGGATTTGGTCTTTGCCCCTTAATTTCCATATTAATTATGCAAACAACCACAAAAATCAAAACAAGCACAATTTAATTTTGCTTTTTGCGCGCTGCGAATATTTGCAAAGAAACCTGCACAAAATGTTAATTGGAGCAGATGAGGGGAGAGATAAGAAAGAAGAGGAGTATACCTGCAATTTTTGTACAGAGAGGAAGTCAAACCGCCGCGGTTCCGCCGCGGGAGACGCCTAATGCCGCGGAACCGCGGTATTATAGCAAGATCACTGCACTAATTTTCTTGAGGCTGCTACTGTTCAGCCCCTGAACTCTCTGGATTTTTCAGAAAATTTTTTCTCCAGCTCCAATGATCCCAGATTTCCTCGCAATCAAATCACAAAACACGTATTAGGGTTTGTGCGAGTTTAGATCTAAAAATTATAATGGAATAAATTTTTCAACTCAAATTTCAAAATACGAACAATTAGCGCACTATCCCCGGCAACGGCGCCATTTGGTTGATCATTTCTTTGTGTGTGTTTAAGAAAATGAATAAAATTCACAATCAAAGAATTGTTTGACCGCAATCAACTACGGTGTCGGATGTAGATCGTTAGCGAGTGCGGATCGTCCACAGAGAAAGTGTAATCGTTCGTATTTCGAATTAGATGAATTGAAACTTTAAGGAAAAGAAAAGAAAACAATTCATGATTTATATTTGAAGTTCAAGAATTAGAAAATCTAGATCTAATAACAAGAAAAAGATAGAATCAAGAATTGAGAGTTTGATGATTTTTCCAACCAAATATCAAGAATCTAAATGAGGCTCGTTGGAATCGATCGGATCTATAGATGTGATGTAATCTCACGATGACGTATTCTCATCCTTCGATGGATTGATACTAGATCGATGATGATCGACGAGAATTGGGGATTTCTAGTGAAACTAGGGTTTCATCATTTATCCCTTATTCTTTCGTTGATATCATTCACATTCTAGCCTCTAGTAAATTCAAGAAACGATCGTAGATCCCTAATTTCGAGCGATCACAATCAAGAAAGCATCGCTACGAAACTAGGTCATCGATTCTTGAACTCGCTAGGGTTTACAAAACTCGTAGGACTCAAGCATCGTTTAAAGATTTGTTACATCATCATTCTATTGATCGTCTCGACTCCTTAACGAGCGGAGTTTTACTCAAACATCATCACAAGAACTACAATCACAAATTGAGATCGAATCATGATGCAAGAATTTAAAGAAAGCAAGATTAAAGAATTTCACCTTTTATTTATATCAACAATTTCATTATATTCGCTCAAGAACTACAAGAGGAAGAACTCGATCGTCGATTTGGCTTCGCTCGGCTCCGTGAGTCGCGGATCGGCTTGGATCACTTGCTCGATTGGAGATCGGCTCCGCTCCTAAAAGGTTGAAGGGTTCTCGTTGGATTTGGTACTCGGGATCTTGAATTTGGCTTGGATTTTGGATTAGGGTTTCGCACAAGTCTTGTCACTAGACTTGTGGAAGAAGATGAAGAATTGAAGAATGAGGAAGAACTAATGAACAACCCCAACCCTTAGATCTAGGTTCCTATTTATAGACATTAAAACCCTAGATCTAGGATTTGAATTTTAAGTTTCTCTCCAAAATTTTGTTGAGGAAATTTGAATTTCCCTCCAAAAGTTAGTTAGAGGAGAGGCTTCTAGAAGAGGTTAGTTAAGAGCTTGATTAGCTTAATCAAGATTAAGTTGCTTAATGATCTTTGCTGATCTGGCAGTAGCTTCGAGATCCTTCTGGAATTTAAAGTATCAGAAAGGAATGTGGTCCCAGAGATACAGATTGTGCACTGAAAATTTTGCGCTTACGTGGCAATACCGCCGCGGAACCGCGGCTCAAGCCGGCTCCCGCCGCGGTTCCGCGGCGCTTTGGAGGCTTCAGAGCTCGAGTATTCTTCTGTGGTTTTGGGCTGATTTAAGGGCCTTTATCTGATATGTTGAAAGTTATTTTCCCTTCTATATTGCTACCAGATCTGAAATCATTGAGTTGGCGTATTTTTGATCAGCTCTTTTGGCTTTGCTCCTGCACAATTTCTCAAGACAAGTGTTGCGCAATATAGGGATGATGCGATGCCATGAAATGCGGTCAATTTCCTTTATAGTGCCGGTTTTAGAGTGTAACACATGCAATCTGATATTTCAGGACTGTTATGCTAATATGTGTAATATGAATGCCGAACACTTCTATATGAATGCAAATGATAGGGAAATTGCCGTGTTAAAAATACATTATTTTCGACTGATCAGTCACCCTCCTGCTTAACAACGGGGAGACTGGCCATATGCGTACCGTACCTGTGGAGTTCATCGTTGCCAGAATCCCATTGGCCTACAATATCCTCCCGGGACGCTCAACGCTGAATTCCCTCTGGGCCCAGATATCGGCCTACCACCTAGAAATCAAGTTTCCCCTCGACTAAGGCGGGATAGGTCGGGACTATGGGAACCAGCAAACCATGAAGATTTTCTTCACAGCGACATCCGCGTCCGAGGAGAAAAACGATGATCTCGAGAGCACGGATGATTTCAGGGGATCTTTGGATACTCGGGACAAGCATAAAGAGATCCAAGGAGCCCCGGTGGAGGCGCTAACAGAGGTCCCCCTCGTCGAAAGGGACAGCGAACGAACCGTCCAAATCGGGTCACTCTTAACGGGGGCTCGGCATACGACCTTGTCCACTTCCTCCGAGGAAACTCGGACGTGTTCGTCTGGGCGCCCGTCGACATGCCCGGGATAGACCCCAAAATAATATCATATAAACTCGGGGTCAACCCTGCGGTCCGACCTGTCAGGCAGAAGAAACGAAGTTTCGCCCCAATCAAGCAAAGAGCGATCAAGGACGAGGTTGACAGGCTGCTCGCGGCCAACTTCATTCGGAACGTGGCTTACTCGGAGTGGTTGGCGAATGTGGTAATGGATAAAATGGAAAGCGGGAAGTGGCACATGTGCGTCGACTTCACCGATCTCAACAAGGCCGGCCCGAAGGACAACTATCCCCTCCCTCAGATAGATCAGCTCGTCGACAGTTCGGCAGGCCACGAGCTACTCAGCTTTGTGGACGCCTTCTCCGGCTACAATCAGATCCGTATGAATCCGGCAGACGAAGAGCTCACCGCATCCATAATGGATCGGGTGTATACTGCTATAAAGTGATGCCCTTCGGCCTCAAAAACGCCGAGAATTTAAAAAACATATCTATGAATACATGTTTCTCCTTTTACGAAGCAATGTATATTTTGCTAAGTTTATATATATATATATATATATATATATATATATAAAGAAGGAACATCCCCTATATGTTTCACTCTTCTTCGGCTCATAGCTCATGAATTCTGTTTCGTAGAAATACTCAAATGGACCCAGAAGACAAAAGGAAACAGTAGAACTTCGCAAAAGGAGAACTTTATTTATTTATCAAAAGGTATTGCGGGCTCCTCAACCTTACATAAAAGTTGAAATTACAACAACGTGGGAAGGGGGTGCAGGCAACATTGCTCATGGTACTCCGAAGAAATGGCTGCCAGCCGAGCCCTTGCCGACTCGGACTTCTGCCTCCGATGCTGCCCGCGAACCCTCGATGCAACGGACGGGCCAGAGTACTCTCCGGCCGGGCACCCATCGGCGAAATGCCTCAGTTAGTAACACTCAAGGATGAGGGCCACTGAGTGATTGCGCCAACTCTTCGAGATCAGGTCGCGAGATATCCGCCGCCCACGATCTCGCGTTCCACGCCATCGCGTTCCCTCCATTAACGAGTGTATCTCGTCATTAATTCGGGGATCCCGCCTTTCACACACGCGTAATGCCTGGGGGCGTAACGGCCGGCGCCAATCTCGCGCCCGCCAGCTCATCGCTTCCACTATATAAACCCATCTTCAAACGACTCAGGTAAGGCAATTTTACCCCAATAGGCCGTTACTCTGCCCAAATACCTCAACTAACTTTATCGCCGGAGGGTACAACCACCCCGGGACTTCCTTGCAGGTAGCTCGGCTCCATTCCAAATCAAGCCCATTGAGATCCACACGCACCGAGAGGCAACCCTCAAATCCAATCTTAGCTATCCATCAACGCTTGCTACGGATCAACGGAAGATAACATCTGAAGGAGATCACAACCTCCATCAATTGGCGCTGTCTATGGGAAGTCGAAATTCTGCTCAACGAAAGTTAATCTTCTGATCTCAAACATATGGCGAGTGACCATCGCGACGATCTAAGCTCCAACCGCCGTCCTCCACACAACGGAGACACGGGTGGATCCCCTCCTCCCCCGAACGCCATCCACACCCTATCTGCTCGGATAGATCGGCTCGCGTCCATCGTGGATGCGCTTGTCCGTGTCCAAACGGCGAGACAAGCTCCCCAAGTCGCCGTTCCCCCACCTCGTGAGCGACATATGGGGAGAGAAGACACTGCCCGCGCAGGCACATCTGGGCACCGTCTCTCTATCTCCGGCGGCCACAGATCCCCCATGGTGACCAACTCGATGACCCGGTGGGAACCTCACAGCTCGACGCCGAGGTCTTATGAAAGAGCGCCCCACCCTGAGGCCTATCGCGCTCTTGTCCCTCCCGAGGAGGTGTCGGTCGGCTCGCCTGCTCCTAAGCATGGACGACGTCCTCTCCCTCGACAGGTTCGCGCGGATGGGACACACCATGGCAGCTCGAAGACAACCCCGCCAAGGGACGTACGGAACCTCATAGAACGGAACCGGAACAGAGGCCCGGCGCAGGTCGGCAGCAGCAGGGCCATAAATCCGAGTGTGCCGAATCCTCGGGATACCACGACCGACTCGATACCCTCAAAAAGAAGATCGAGGGTATACATCGGGAGAGTCATCCCTCAAGCGACGGGGCTAGATACGCCGCCGACTCGTTTACGAGGCCCTTCACCGAGGAGCTTCTCACGTTCCACGTCTTCTCTAGGAACAAGCCCCCAAAGGTCTCCCTCTTCGATGGGAAGTGTAAGTCCATGTCACGCACCCCACGAACTTGCGGGGAGGCGGAATATATGAAAAACGATTATCAAAGCTTCGTAACACGGACTTGAGCGCATGAATCGTTATCTAAACCATCACTAACTATCAACTAGAGGTTTAACTACTCGGATTCGAAGTTATACCTTACGTTACATGTCCTTCGGGTCTTCATCGTTGTCCTCCACTCCTCGTAGGCTCCTTGGAACATCGGCACCTCAACGGCCTCCTCGAATCAAAGACGATCCACCCGAAAGCTCCTACGCCAAGCTTAATCTCAAACTTGAGATAACTAGGTTGCTTAAAGTGCTAATCTAAGCTACCTAGGGGATATAGAGTGAGGTTATGGAAGTATTAGTCTAGCTAACCCTTGATCTCAACATATGAGAGGTTAGGGTTAGGGTTTGAAGAGAGAGTGAGCTTGAGGAGAGAGAAGGTGAAGATGATAATGAAAAGAATAAAGAACTCATATGAATATATCAACCATAACAATTAATCAAATAAATAATATAAATGATTTATCATCATGGTTAGATTCATTCATCTAGTGTGATTCATTATATGACTCATTAAATCATTAATGAATCATTTAGTGCAAAGGATGAATCACACAAATGAGTCATTAAGCAATTAATGCTCATGCCACCTTAACCCCTTAGTCACCACTCTTCTAGAACCTTCCCGACAAATTACGAGAACGCCCCTCCAATCCGTGAAAACACGGAAAATCTTTAGACTGTATAAATCCTGTAACCCGATACTAGAATCTGGCTTAAACCAAATGCGGCTAGTAAAAACTGTCCGAAAAGTTGTACGTGCGTAAACACACGTATGCGTCCGAACCCTTATCGTAAAACCATACGACCTCTATATCGTTTCGCCTGGAGCAGGGAAACTCTCTGTGTGGGACTCTAAAGACTCGACACTACGCTAGCAGTGGTTTTAACCACAGACCGCAAGCGGCACTAGCTGTACGTAACGGTCCCCAGGTAGATGTCGATAAGAAGGCCGATGAGGAAAACCATCCGAACCCCTACTGAGCCTGATGTGACAATCTCCGTACAGTCCGGTCTGTTCGTTTAAGACTATCGCATATCAAGCCTAGGTGGCGGCAAGCGTCAGTCCCCTAATAGCTGTATAAGTCGTGTCGGAGCGAAGCCCATTACGTCCTGAGAAGCTACTGGAACCTACCAGTATATCTCGCTTGCCTTAGCCAGGGTCTTTGCGTAATGGCTCTCTGACATAGCGCGATATCAACTCCCAATACCGGGAGAGACGAATCCTATCTAACCGCCACTGCCTCCAAGTGCTCGGGACTGTACCCAACTGCTACCTGTTTGCACGACTCTTTTGAGCCGCGGTAGGATAGCAATCTAAGAACAGTAGGACACACTCGAGGCGAAGCAGCAGTGTCAAGTCTGCGGACTATGCTGTACTCATGTCATCTGGGAACTGATAACTGACGATGGGTATAATACCAACCAATCAGTTCCTCGGCGAGTCCTGTCCGGTGTACCCGTAACCTAACGAGCACCTGTATACTATCTCCAGTACGACGTACTGATGGCTGTGGAACAGAACATCTCCCCAACTGGGATGAGAAGCGTATACACTTAGTCTACTCCGGAATATCGATGCCCTATCTTGATAATCCAACGACCAGGGACCTGTATAGGATGTTGCTTACAGACTACCCAGCCCCCACTAGTGTGACTGCCATCACGACGCAGGTAATCAAGCAAAGATCATATGGGCTCTACTAATATGTATAAGTGATACGTTACAAGAAACATATGCACATATTAAAGTAGACTCAAACCAAGTAGCATACTACTATGTTTAGCAAGACTGTTATATACAACAGTGAATATCCTAAGCTTCTATTAAGTAATATACATGCTAGTATAATACAATAATGGCCCCTAGGGCATATACACTAACAATCTCCCACTTGCACTAGGGCCATGAGCTGGCATATCGTGGACCTATCATCTCGAATAGCCTCTCGAACTGCGTCTGAGAAATGGCCTTTGTGAATGGATCAGCAATGTTATCCTCCGTCTTTACTCTCTTCACCTCGATCTCCCGGCGATCTATGATCTCCTTGATCAGGTGATACCACCTTAAGATGTGTCTGGACTTCTGATGGGACCTGGGTTCCTTCGCTAAAGCTATAGCGCCGTTATTGTCACAATACAGAGGTATTGGACCAACACTGGAAGGAACCACCTGAAGTTCTGTGAGGAACTTCTTCATCCAGACAGCTTCTTTTGAGGCATCGCAAGCAGCTATGTACTCCGCTTCCATTGTTGAGTCAGCAACGGTCTCCTGCTTGGAACTCTTCCAACAGACCGCCCTTCCATTAAGGGTAAAGACATAACCCGACATGGATTTGGAGTCATCTTTGTCACTCTGGAAGCCGGAGTCGGCAAAGGCCTCCATCTGGAGGTCTTTTCCGCCATACACCAAGAACATCTCCGTAGTGCTCCTCAGGTACTTGAGAATGTTCTTCACGGCTATCCAGTGCTTCTCCCCTGGGTTTTCTTGATACCGGCTTACTACGCTCAATGCGTATGCTACATCTGGTCTGGTACATAACATCGCATACATTATAGAGCCTACCGCAAAAGCGTAGGGTATAATCGACATGCGATCCCTTTCCAAATCAATCTTGGGAGACATCTCTTTGGAGAGGGTGATTCCGTGACAAGCCGGTAGATTACCGCGCTTAGAATCATCCATACTGAATCTCTTCACTATGGTGTCTATGTACCTGGACTGCGAAAGTCCCAACATCCTCTTTGATCTATCATGATAGATCCGGATCTCCAGAATGTAGGTGGCATCACCCAGGTCTTTCATGAAGAATTTATGTGACAAGAATCTTTTAACTGACTGTAACATAGGAATATCATTTCCTATTAGGAGAATGTCATCCACGTACAAGACGAGGAATACTACAGCTCTCCCTACAATCTTACTGTATATGCAAGGTTCATCTGGATTTTTGATAAAGTCGAATTCTTTGACAGCATCATCAAAACAGATGTTCCAACTCCGAGATACCTGCTTTAGTCCATAAATGGACTTAAGCAGCTTGCATACTTTACTGCTGCTCCCATTCTGAATGAATCCCTATGGCTGATCCATATAGACGCTCTCTTCTAAATTACCATTTAGAAAGGCTGTCTTTACATCCATCTGCCAGATTTCATAATCGTGGAAGGCAGCAATAGCAAGAAGGACCCGAATAGATTTAAGCATAGCCACTGGAGAAAAGGTTTCGTCATAGTCCAAACCAGGTCTTTGACGGAAACCCTTTGCATCAAGTCTAGCCTTATAGGTTTCAACCTGTCTATCTACACCAATATTCTTTTTGAAGATCCATTTGCATCCTACGGGTTTTACCCCATCTGGAGCAACGTCCAAAGTCCATACTTTGTTAGTGTACATGGACTCCATTTCGGTCCGCATTGCATCCAGCCATTTTACTGAGTCACCGCTCTGAATGGCTTGCTGGAAGCTAGTAGGTTCATCATAGTCAATAGTGCAATCCTCTCTATCCCCGTCTATGAGAAAACCGTAGTATCTCTCGGGCGGATGAGATTGCCTACTACTCCTGCGGAGTGGCGTCGGGATGTCCTGTTCTCCTGAACCTTCTTGTTCTACCAAGGTTTCAGTAATAGCTTGTGGCTCTGGAATTTCTTCCAGTTCAATTGCGTCCCCACTCTTCTGATTTTCTAAAAACTCAGTTTCCAAGAAGCAGGCATGAAGAGAAACAAAGAATTTTTGTTCCTCTGCGTAATAGAAATAATATCCCTTGGAGTTCTTTAGATATCCCACAAATTTGCATTTTACTGAGCGTGCCTCGAGCTTGTCCGCATACTGCTTCTTTACAAAAGCTGGACTTCCCCATGTCTTAAGATACTTAAGACAAGGTTTCTTCCCACTCCACATCTGATATGGTGTGGTAGGCACAGTTTTGGTTGGAACTCGGTTCAAAAGATATGCAGTTGATTCTAGTGCATATCCCTAGAATGATCGCGGTAACTCAGCGTTGCTCATCATGGAACGAACCATATCCAATAGGGTTCGATTCCTCCTTTCCGATACACCGTTGTGTTGTGGTGTGTATGGAGGAGTAAGCTGAGAGAGAATTCCATTCTCTTTTAAGTAACCCAGGAACTCGGCATATAAGTATTCACCACCTCGATCAGATCTCAGTGTTTTTATACTCTTGCCTGTTTGTTTTTCCACTTCATTCTTGTATTCTTGGAATTTCTCAAAGGCCTCGGATTTATGTTTCATTAAGAAGACATATCCATACCTAGAGAAATCATCCGTAAAAGTAATGAAGTAGGAATAACCACTTCGCGCATGTGTAGACATTGGACCACACACGTCACTGTGTACGAGTCCCAAGAGCTCGCTTGCTCTTACTCCGTGTCCATTGAACGGAGTCTTTGTCATCTTTCCTTTGAGACAAGATTCACAAGTAGCATAAAATTGATATTCGAACGGATTCAAATATCCTTCTCTATCTAACTTAGTCAACCTTCTCTCATTGATGTGACCTAGTCTACAATGCTATAAGAAAGCCTGATTTATTTCTGGAGACTTTCTTTTAAGTGTGTTCTAGACACTGAAAATTTGAACTTGATTTAATACGTATATTCCGTTTTCTAATGTACCTGACACAATCAAATCTTGATTTAGGTGGATGTGAACCACATCTTTTGTAAAAGTAAAATCATATCCTTCCTTAGAAATTAAGGGTACAGATATGATATTACAGGTCGTACCTGGTACATAAAAATAGTTACGTAGAATCAATATCTGCCCAGTTATCAGTCCAAGATGATATTCCCCTACGGATTCAGTGTTCATGCTCATTCCGTTAGCAACTGTGAGGGTCATATCACCTATCCCGATAACCCTACGATTTCTCGGAGCCTGTAATGAATTACAGATGTGAGTTCCTGATCCGGTATCCAATACCCAGGAAGTAGGGTTAACTGACATACAGTTCTCTGTCATAAACACACCCGAAGTTGAAGCCACAACATACTTCGTATCCTGGCTACTGGCTTCTAAACCCCTGCAATCATTCTGCGAATGCCCGATCCCATAACAATAGGAATGTCCCTCAATAGGGTGGTCCAGCTTGTCATAGGCAATGGACATCTAAGTCAGAATCAATTTGTTATCTAGATGTAACCTATGTGTGGTCACAAGGTTGCTGCAATTTTAAGAGAGAGAAGAAAACACTATTAGCATGATACTCTTGCAAGTTTAGAGTGGTTTAATTTATCTAAACAGGATGGCTCCCACTGTTTCTCAAATCCCTCCTCAAACCATAAAAGAAGAATTAGCCAGGACTATTCTCACCGTACAATTCTTGCTTAACCGTTCAGCCAGGTCAGTGTCGATACTTCGAGGGAGGTTTTCCAACGCTTTCGCGAAGTTCCTTAATTAAATAACCTCTTTTCTCTGGGGGCGTAACCCCGCTGACACCTTTCTAGGCACCTACTTGGTTTATAGCATTGATCGTTAAGTGACGAATCTCCTGATAAGTAGTATATACTCACAGTAGGATCAGGATCCAAAATATCATCGTATGATAATGTTGAAGGAATCCTACCAACATTCATCAAACTCCAAAATGGTATGCTCTCTCTGCAAATTTCACTTTCTTTAGAAATTCCCGATATGGATTTTTGCCCTATGCTCTTATGACCTTGACTTTGGCCAACAAATCATAAGCCACATGTCAAGTTCTACCCGTCAATGTCCAGGTTAATTTGAACCCATTCGTACATACCCTTGACTTTGGCCAACAAAGCAGTACGACTGTCCCAAACCAACGCATCTATCTATGCTGCATACGAATATTCAATAGCTACCAAACACTGTGCCTTGACTTTAGCCAACAAACACAGCTTGAATACTATTGACTATCCATATGAAATGACGGAGGGCTATGACTGGTTTTGGCAAAACCGTGAATGTAGTGAACTTGATATAATCGAAGGAACCTGATACTTTTTAAAAGGAGTGGTTAAAACTCCGCAATTAAAAAAATTCTGCTCTTTTAAAATAACCGAGTGGTTTCTTTTAAATTCGTTCCAACGACTTAACTTTGGTTTATTTTCTTTGCATTATAATAATGCGTCCCATCATTTATCCTATCATTGCAGAAAACAACGAAAATACTACGTCTTCTTATGCCATCCGCATTCGCCACGGGGTCCCGTCATCACCCGTTAGGTTACTTAACTAACGACATAGCGGAGGCTGGACTAGCGCGGGTGTAAAACATAAGTGACATCTAATAGCTATCATATATAGATATTGTACATTCGTCAGACGCAATAATAAGCATTCCAGATCACAGATGAACTTTATTGGATTTATTAGCAATCCGCATTTGCTTTGAGCTTGCAATAAAATACGGATTACACAGTTGTGATGAATAGCCATTACCCCACCCTAGACCCCTACGGGTACGACAAACTACCCGCCAAGTACTCGAAGTGAAGCGGTCTCCCTCAACAACGTGAGTAGGCCACTAAACACTTTGACGTACCCTGTAGTTTGTGTACCCCACCTTGGGTCTATCCTAGGAGCAAAAACAGTAAAAAGAGATAATACAACGGTGGCTACAACCGCAACCTGGATGTGCCCCACAAAAGAATATTACATCATATTACATTTATATCGAATGAATGAATATTAAACCCATCTCAAAACCCCGGCTAATCATCACAACAGTCCAATACAGTTCATATACACAAACAGTAAACATTTTAGAAATGTGCAACCCCCTGCCAACCGACATACTAGCAGTTAGGGGAGGTTTACGAACACATTAAACATTACAGATAAAAACCCAATTAGCAAATATCTTATAACATCGATCAAATACCATATTCCGTGTCTACCCCAAAAGCAAACCTGCACTGAAGCAACCTGGGTAGAAACAGAGCATACAGGAGAACAAAAAACACCAAAATATGAAGTACTGTGAAAATCCGAGTCAACTCGGCGTTGACTCGGCGGCGGATCCGCGGCCAAAAGCACCTTATTGCCATGGATCCGCGGCCGTCTTGCCGAGTTAGGGGCTCGTATTTTCCCAGTTTTCTTACAATTCCCTGCTGTGAATTTTAAGGTATGTCAAATTATTTTTCAGACACTTCTAAAATTAACAGAAACTAGGAATTTCCGGGTTTTTGTTTTCGTGTTTTCCGTCGATCGAACTTCTAATCAGTTGCTAACAAGCTAGTAATGGTTTAGTTGGCTCTGATACCACTGTAAGTCCATGTCACGCACCCCACGAACTTGCGGGGAGGCGGAATATATGAAAAACGATTATCAAAGCTTCGTAACACGGACTTGAGCGCATGAATCGTTATCTAAACCTTTGCTAACTATCAACTAGAGGTTTAACAACTCGGATTCCAAGTTATACCTCACGTTACATGTCCTTCGGGTCTTCATCGCTGTCCTCCACTCCTCGTAGGCTCCTTGGAACATCGGCACCTCAACGGCCTCCTCGAATCAAAGACGATCCACCCGAAAGCTCCTACGCCAAGCTTAATCTCAAACTTGAGATAACTAGGTTGCTTAAAGTGCTAATCTAAACTACCTAGGGGATATAGAGTGAGGTTATGGAAGTATTAGTCTAGCTAACCCTTGATCTCAACACATGAGAAGTTAGGGTTAGGGTTTGAAGAGAGAGTGAGCTTGAGGAGAGAGAAGGTGAAGATGATAATGAAAAGAATAAAGAACTCATATGAATATATCAACCATAAAAATTAATCAAATAAATAATATAAATGATTTATCATCATGGTTAGATTCATTCATTTAGTGTGATTCATCATATGACTCATTAAATCATTAATGAATTATTTAATGCAAAGGATGAATCACACAAATGAGTCATTAAGCAATTAATGCTCATGCCACCTTAACCCCTTAGTCACCACTCTTCTAGAACCTTCCCGACAAATTACGAGAACGCCCCTCCAATCCGTGAAAACATGGAAAAACTTTAGACTGTATAAATCCTGTAACCCGATACTAGAATCTGTCTTAAACCAAAGCCGGCTAGTAAAAACAGTCCGAAAAGTCGTACGTGCGTAAACACACGTATGCGTCCGAACCCTTGTTGTAAAACTATACGACCTCTATATCGTTTCGCCTGGAGCAGGGAAACTCTCTGTGTGGGACTCTAAAGACTCGACACTACGCTGGCAGTGGTTTTAACCACAGACCGCAAGCAGCACTAGCTGTACGTAACGGTCCCCAGGTAGATGTCGATAAGAAGGCCGATGAGGAAAACCATCCAAACCCTACTGAGCCTGATGTGACAATCTCCGTACAGTCCGTTCTGTTCGTCTAAGACTATCGCATATCAAGCCTAGGGGCGGCAAGCGTCAGTCCCCTAATAGCTGCATAAGTCGTGTCGGAGCGAAGCCCATTACGCCCTGAGAAGCTACTGGAACCTACCAGTATATCTCGCTTGCCTTGGCCAGGGTCTTTACGTAATGGCTCTCTGACATAGCACGATATCAACTCCTAATACCGGGAGAGACGAATCCTATCTAACCGTCACTGCCTCCAAGTGCTCGGGACCGTACCCAACTGCTACCTGTTTGCACGACTCCTTTGAGCCGTGGTAGGGTAGCAATCTAAGAACAGTGGGACACACTCGAGGCGAAGCAGCAGTGTCAAGTCTGCGGACTATGCTGTACTCATGTCACCTGGGAACTGATAACTGACGATGGGTATAATACCAACCAATCAATTCCTCGGCGAGTCATGTCCGGTGTACCCGTAACCTAACGAGCACCTGTATACTATCTCCAGTACGACGTACTGATGGCTGTGGGACAGACCATCTCCCCAACTGGGATGAGAAGCGTATACACTTAGTCTACTCCGGAATATTGATACCCTATCTCGATAATCTAACGACCAGGGACCTGTATAGGATGTTGCTTACAGACTACCCAGCCCTCACTAGTGTGACTGCCATCACGACGTTGGTAATCAAGCAAAGATCCTATGGGCGCTACTAATATGTATAAGTGATACGTTACAAGAAACATATGCACATATTAAAGTAGACTCAAACCAAGTAGCATACTACTATGTTTAGCAAGACTGTTATATACAACTGTGAATATCCTAAGCTTCCATTAAGTAATATATATGCTAGTATGATACAATAATGACCCCTAGGGCATATACACTAACAGGAAGTCCGACCCAAAAGACCATTTAGACGTGTTCACAGCAAGATGATTTTCTAGGTTAACTCCGACGCCGCGCAATGCTGTGCTTTCCCCACCACTCTCATCCGTTCTGGACAAGACTGGTTCCAAGGACTCACGCCACGCTCAATCTCTACCTTCGATGAGCTTGCTACCCAGTTTCTCGGCCATTTCGTCGGGAACAGACGGCAGAAGCGGACCGTCGATCATCTTTTCACCATAAAGAGTGGGGACAAGGAGTCCTTCAAGGGATACATCACCCGCTTCTACAACGCCCTCCTCGAGGTCCCAGAGCATCGGGACGAGACGGTCATCACTGCACTTAGGTCGGGACTTAGGCACAAGGAGCGGCTCCGCTCCTTTACATTGGCGCAACCTAAGACCATGGCCGAGGTAAAAGCCTGGACTAAACGAGAGATCCAGCTCGAGTCCGAGGTAAATGCGAACCTATCCCGGACCAACCTGACCGATCAAAAGAAGAGGGCAAGAGAAGATAAAAAGAAGATTGAGTGGCCAAAGCCCTACTCCCCAAAGTTCCAGGAGTACACCCAGCTCAACATCTTCCAGACAGAGCTGTTGGAGGAGGCAAAGGGGGAGAGATTCTTCAAACTTCCCCCGGTCAGCCATAAGGCGGCCAAACGGACACGAGGCCCCTATTGCGCTTTCCATAGGCCGCAGGAACACCCCAACGAGAACTGCAAACAGCTCTGAGACTACATCGAGGAGTTGATCCGCTCGGGACACCTGGCAAGATACTTGCGGGACAAGCGACAAGCCGACCGAGAATAAGAGCACCACCTCCTCCCGGCGAATTAACGATCGGCCAAATCTTGGTCGTATCAACGGGGGGTACGCCTGGGGCCGACAACACACGGCGCCCTTTACCAGTCGAAGGGACTAGCAACCAACCAAGGAAGAAAGTCAAAGCAGCCGAGCCCATCATCTTTACCGACGAGGACCTCCACAGGATATCCCTGCCTCACAATGACCCTCTGGTAATCACCGCACGGGTCCACCGTTACGAAGTGCTAAGGATATTGGTCGACTCGGGGAGCTCGGAATACATCCTCTTCTCCGACTTCTTCCTGCATATGGGACTTACACCGTCAGACCTGAAGCTGACCGCCCACATCATATCGGGGTTCACCAACCACTCCATCCCGACGGAAGGGGTGGTCACCCTCCTGCTTAACAACGGGGAGACTGGCCATATGCATACCGTACTTATGGAGTTCATCGTCGCCAGAATCCCATTGGCCTACAATATCCTCCTGGGACGCTCAACGCTGAATTCCTTCTGGGCCCAGATATCAGCCTACCACCTAGCAATCAAGTTTCCCCTCGACCAAGGCGGGATAGGTCGGGACTATGGGAACCAGCAAACCATGAATATTTTCTTCACAGTGACATCTGCGCCCGAGGAGAAAAACGATGATCTTGAGAGCACGGATGATTTCAGGGGATCTTTGGATACTCGGGACGAGCATAAAGAGATCCAAAGAGCCCCGGTGGAGCCGCTAACAGAGGCCCCCCTCGTCGAAAGGGACAGCGAACGAACCGTCCAAATTGTGTCACTCTTAACGGGGGCTCGGCATAACGACCTGGTCCACTTCCTCCAAGGAAACTCAGACGTGTTCGCCTGGGCGCCCGCCGACATGCCCGGGATAGACCCCAAAATAATATCATATAAACTCGGGGTCAACCCTGCGGTCCGACCTGTCAGGCAGAAGAAACGAAGTTTCTCCCCGATCAAGCAAAGAGCGATCAAGGACGAGGTTGACAGGCTGCTCGCGGCCAACTTCATTCGGAACGTGGCTTACTCGGAGTGGTTAGAGAATATGGTAATGGTTAAAATGGCAAGCGGGAAGTGGCGCATGTGTGTCAAATTCACCAATCTCAACAAGGCCGGCCCGAAGGACAACTATCCCCTCCCTCGGATAGATCAGCTCGTCGACAGTTCGGCAGGCCACGAGCTACTCAGCTTTGTGGACGCCTTCTCCGGCTACAATCAGATCCGTATGAATCCGGCAGACGAAGAGCTCACCGCATCCACAATGGATCGGGTGTATACTGCTATAAAGTGATGCCTTTCGGCCTCAAAAACGCCGAGAAGCTCAAGTTATACCTTTAAAAAACATATCTATGAATACATGTTTCTCTTTTTACGAAGCAATGTATATTTTGCTAAGTTTATATATATATATATAAAGAAGGAACATCCCCTATATGTTTCACTCTTCTTCGGCTTATAGCTCACGAATTCCGTTTCGCTGAAATACTCAAATGGACCCAGAAGACAAAAGGAAACAGTAGAACTTCGCAAAAAGGAGAACTTTATTTATTTATCAAAAGGTATTGCGGGCTCCTCAACCTTACATAAAAGTTGAAATTACAACAACGTGGGAAGGGGGTGCAGGCAGCATTGCTCGTGGTACTCCGAAGAAATGGCTATCAGCCGAGCCCTTGCCGCCTCGGACTTCTGCCTCCGATGCTGCCCGCGAACCCTCGATGCAACGGACGGGCCGGAGGACTCTCCGGCCGGGCACCCATCGGCGAAATGCCTCAGTTAGTAACACTCGAGGATGAGGGCCACTGAGCGATCGTGCCAACTCTTCGAGATCAGGCCGAAACGGCATAGCGATCTCAGCTTGCCAGCCTTCTCGTCCTTCAGTTGCTCAGACAAGGGGTTGTGCAGCCCGGCGACGCCCTCCATATCGAGTACATCAGAAGCTAAAGAAGGGGTGATCGCAGGGGAAGCAATAGGCCAAAATGGTCCTCCACGCGCCGAACCACCGCCTGAAGCGTCTCCTCGGAGCTCAGCTGGTCGTACAAGTATACATCTTCGAAAGAAATGATGTCGGGGATGGAGAAAGGGAATTCGTCCATTCTTATGTTTCGGGGTACAATGCCAGGAATGAGCAACACACCATCTCTATTTTATAGCCTCCACAGCGCCCCCAAAAGCCTAAATTTGTGCGAGCATGGGCGCCAATCCAAGGATTCGCTCGATTCTTCCAATACTATACCGCCACACGGCGGATATCCCGTATTTCTCGGCGAATCGAAGTTGGAGCGACGCAGATCTTCGAACGATTCGCCTCCCCTATGCGTTCCTGCCACATGCCGCACACAACGGTCACTCTTCCCGATATTCACACATCTCGGAAGGTCGGATAGAGCCTCGCAACACCGAGCAGCTACCATGCTCGGTCCATCCTTAGCGGGTAACTTCTTACCCATTTACGCTAAGGATCAAAGCTCTCGCCAAGAGACAACTGAGCAGCTGCCCTACTCGGTCCATCTATGGCTGGCAGTTCACTACCCACCGACGCCAAGGATCAAAGCCATCGCCAAGAGGCAACCGAGCAGCTACCCTGCTCGGTTTATCCTTAGCGGGTAACTTCTTACCCATCTACGCTAAGGATCAAAGCCCTCGCTAAGAGGCAACCGAGCAGCTGCCCTGCTCGGTCCATCCATGGCTGGTAGTTCACTACCCACCGGCACCAAGGATCAAAGCCCTCGCTAAGAGGCAACCGAGGAGCTACCCTGCTCGGTCCATCCTTAGCAGGTAACTTCTAACCCATCTACGCTAAAGATTAAATCCCTCGCCAAGAGGCAACCGAGCAGCTTCCCCGCTCGGTCCATCCATGGCTGGTAGTTCTCTACCCACTGACGCCAAGGATCAAAGCCCTCGCTAAGAGGCAACCGAGTAGCTACCCTGCCCGGTCCATCTTTAGAGGGTAACTTCTTATCCATCTACGCTAAGGATCAAAGCCTTTGCCAAGAGGCAACCGAGTAGCTGCCCTGCTCGGTCCATCCATGGCTGGTAGTTCACTACCTATATACGCAAAGGATTAAAGCCCTCGCCAAGAGGCAACCGAGCAGCTACCCTGCTCGGTCTATCCTTAGCGGGTAACATCTTACCCATCTACGCTAAGGATCAAAGCCGTCGCCAAGAGGCAACCGAGCAGCTACCCTGCTCGGTCTATCCTTAGCGGGTAACATCTTACCTATCTACGCTAAGGATCAAAGCCCTCGCCAAGAGGCAACCGAGCAACTACCCTGCTCGGTCCATCCTTAGCGAGTAACTTCTTACCCATCTACATTAAGGATCAAAGTCCTCACCAAGAGGCAATCGAGCAGCTACCCTGCTCGGTCCATCCATGGCTGGTAGTTCACTACCCATCTACGCTAAGTATCAAAGCCCTCGCTAAAAGGCAACCGAGCAGCTACCCTGCTCGGTCCATCTAAGGTTAGTAGTTCACTACCCACCGACGCTAAGGATCGAAGCCCTCGTTTAGAGGTCACGGAGCAGCTTTCCTGCTCGGTCCATCTTTAGTGGGTAACTACTGGCCCATCTATGCTGAGGGTCAGACCTCAACCTCGGCGACGCCGACCAATCATAAAAGCGATGGTCGCCGATCTAACTCAACGTATCTTCAATGAGCGATCGCCACCTCGACTTCGGGGCCATAAAGACGCCGACCTTACATCGGTCTATGCACACTTGACAGACGACCGGGTTTAACTCGACGCGCGATCGCCAACTAAAGGACCGGCCGCTGACCTAACGCTCATAAGGCGAGCAAAATGAGACATTACCACAAACTGGAACATTAATACAAACAAAAATTTCTGCAAAAGGCTTTATTCACAACTCAGGAGTCTTTACAAAGGTATTCTGGGCTCCTCAGCCTTACAAAATTGCCTGAAGGCCTATAAAATCCCAAAACGAAAACAAAAACATACAAAAAAGGAAAGGGCGGGGAGGCTTAGGCCTCAGAGCCGGGAAGGACCTCGACCTGCTCCGCGGCCACCTCGGGAGCTGAGGCGACTGCTTGAGGGTTGGCACCCACCGCAGGGACTTCGGCACTGGGAGCCGGGGTGACCACCTTCTCCCCGACGCCCCCACCGGGGCCCTTCCCCCCGGCGACTCTTC
This sequence comes from Agapanthus africanus, assembly GCA_030015575.1. NCBI lineage: Eukaryota > Viridiplantae > Streptophyta > Magnoliopsida > Asparagales > Amaryllidaceae > Agapanthus > Agapanthus africanus. The sequence continues at coordinate 512,171,359 of JASDDO010000012.1, forward strand.
CGGTGGCATCCCCCCTGCCCTTCACCCTCGAGGAGGTACTCGAGCCGGAGCTTAGCGTCGGGAAACTCCGGCATCAGCGTCTTGACGGCGTCGAGGGTATCATGCCAGACGAGGGCTGAGGCTTCAGTGAGGTCGGCATAGAATTGATCCGACGTCCTGTAGTTCTCCACCGCCTTCGTAGCCCGGAGGTCAGAGCGTCTCATTGCTTCCTTCATCGCCTCGTTCTCCCTCTTGAAAGTGTCCCGTGTCTTCTTCAGAATGGCGGTGAGCACCTTGGCATCCTCCAACCTGGCCTCAACGGCCTTATTGGACTCCATCTTAACCCGGATGGTCTCCCGGTAGTTAGAGTTCACCCGATCCTCGGCTGCCACCCGGTCCTCGAGGGCGGCGATCCTCTCCTTCGCCTCGCACAGCTCCCGGCTCAAGCCCTCCTCCCGTGAGGAAGACTCGACGACGATCTGCATTTCTGGGGCAATTTCCCCGTCCGCCATGTTGACGACGAGGGCGCAGTGCCGGAGGACCTGAGGAAAACAAAGAAGGGGTTAGAAAAGACACCCGATCCTGCGAATAGAAAGTACTTAATAAATACCCGAGCGGGAAGCGGACACTGACCTATATGGCCTCCTGAGCTATGGCCGCCATTTGGGCCCTGAAGGTTCCCAGGGGGATTTTTCCCCCAGCCGACCTTTCCATTTCCGAGAGCAGGCTGTCGGCAACGGAAAGCCCCGAGGGCACCTCGATGCGAAGATCCGCTTCATCCACGAAGTAGATAGCTTTGTGAAAAGGAGGGGAACATATTCCTTCTTAGGTCGCTTAGTGGATGTAGAGGTCCGATGGATCAGTAAATGTGACTTCTGGATGATGGAAAAAGTGGTCTTCCTCGCTTGCTCCAATGCTTGGCTTGGTGAATCAGTCAATGGCAAATGGCTAGCGATCTCAGAAGCACAAGGAAAGAAGGCCTGCCAGAAAGAGGGGGTTGGAGACCCCGGAACGATGTATGAAAGAGACTCTTGAAAGCTATCGAAGTGGACAATAGAGTGCTTGGGGAAGCCGGAGAACAGGGTATCGTCCTATAGTGCCTCTTAAGGAGGGGCACGAGAACTTCTTCCTCGCCTCCCACCTCCAAAACCCGGGGTTGCTGCTCCCGGGATTGTTTGCGGCTCTACGTGCGAACGACCTCCGAGGCCCGGGGCGCGCTGGAACGCCTGACCGAAGCGGCCGCTGGCGGAACCAGGCTCGCAGCAGGGCATGACGGGCCGGCACCTCTGGCCTTCCCCCCTTTCTTCTCGGCCAGCGCAGCCCGGAATTTGGATCGGTCCATCGGCTCTGCAAAAAGAAGCGAAAATACAAAGGAGTTAACAATGCCAGAAAAAATAGAAGAACACACAAGTATAAACGGGTCGCCTAAACTCCTAACTTACCCACAAACTGAGCGGGGCTGTGCCCGGCCTAACTGAGGGCCTGTTCGGACAGCAACACATCGGCCCGTTGGACGGGCTCCCACTTCGACACCACCACCGCATCGGGATCGTTTGACCGCCTCACCTGAGGGTAGGTGGCCCTGTGCTATTGGAGGGGCACATGCCAATCCTCACCCTCAGGTGGCCCGACGAACGAGAATTTCTCCTTCCATTCATGAATGGAAGAAGGCACTGCTACGACCCCCGACCCGGCCGCCCCTCATCTGTGTTCCCTAAAAGAAATATATACCCAGCCAGGCTAGTCCCTACGAGTGCCAGGGTGATTTTTGCAGCAGAGGGAGAAAACGAGAACGTTCAGACAGAAAGGGATCTCCTGCAGTCTCAACCGGACCAGGTACCCGAGGAGAATCCTCCACGAGTTTGGCACTACTGGCCCGGGGCTAATTGAAAACAACGTAACGCAGCACTCACCTCGGGGAGAAGGGCAGACGCATGATGACCCAAAAGGCCTCTAAGTACAAAGCAATCTGCTTGTCCCGTACCTAGTCCGCCCTCTCTCCCTCCCTGGCCAACCGAAGCGAGTAGCCGGGGGGAATGTGCAAGCGAGCCCGGATTATGGCGAGCTCACCCGCATGCCTCAGGAGGGAAGGAGCGTCATGAACACTCTTGACACCTGCTTTGGGAATCATCCCCATCGCATGGCCCCGGGGAGCATGACTAGCCCTAACTTCCCACGGGGATTCTGACTCGGGCGAGGAAGAGGAAGAAGCAGAAGAGGAAGAAGCAGAAGAGGAAGCAGCAGAAGACTCTCTAGACTCTACCCAAACCATTTCTACGGACTCCCCAGAGGAAGACATCTAACCTGAGCAAAGAAAGCAGTCTACCGAGGAAAGAACGCAAGAAATCAGACCTAAGAGGAAGAGCATCGAGGTAAGACACGAAGGGCTGAGGAAATTATGGCGAAGTGTGGACCCTGGGGGGATCCAACCTCTATTTATAGCAGTCGGCGAACACATCCTACAGCGCCGATCGTCTCCCGCCAAAACAACACTTCGCATTCAACGGCCGTTATTCTCCACCGAAAGACGCGACCAGGACGTTGGGACGTCCGGCCTGAATTTGGGGGCAGATGGTATTTGGTTTTATCCGTCCACCTCTCCGAAGATACCAAGTTGATTTATGGCACCGTATATCGAAGGTTTAGACAGATGCGGCCGTTGTAGCAGATTTCATCAGATTCCCTCTCGTTTACGAAGGGTTTTTTGATTGCGGGGACGCTCTTCCCCGCAGGCACAAGCCCCTACAGTTAATTACGCTACCGCATCGCGGTAACCACTTTTTCCTTCTCCAGATGGTCACTTCGTGTCGTGTGTGTTTGTTTTATTTTTGGTTGCCCGTGGATCGTATACGGAGACTAATTTATGTTGTCGCCCGTAGGGCGTGGATTAGTCCAAATCCGTATTTTCTTAGATTTGGGTTTGGGTTAGTTTAAGGATCGTTAATCTTGTTTTTTTAGATTAAGATCAACTTAAATGCTTGTTAAGGATACGTTGGTCTAATTTTAGACTAAGATCTACTTAACAAGACTTTGGGATCATTTAGATCCAACGAAAGAGTATTTGGACTCTATCGTTTTAGTTTAGGGACATTGCGGTCCATTGAGTTTAAGGACATCATAGTCCATGAGTTAAAGGACCTCATAGTCCGTAAGGTTTAGAGACATCATAGTCTGCTTTAAAGACGTCATAATCTGTATGGTTTAAAGACATCATAGTCTATATGGTTTTGGTTTAACCGTTTGGGGATGCGCTAAAAGTTATTGGTTATTGGGACCCTCCATCTCTCTGAAGACGTTGAAGAATTACAACGACATGTATCAGATGTATGAAGAGATGTACCCTTGAACCAATGTCCCGACTGAGGGGGAATGGGACGAACATCATTTTAGATACCATCTGTTAGGAGCTCATTAGCTATCTCTAGGACTGAGTTCGGATTTGGAGACCCGGAGCATAAGGAGCTCAATTGACGCTTCTCGGGAAATTTGGTCTGAGTTTGGCTAACATTGGCCTTTCGTAGTGTTAAATACTAGTATATGCTTAGCGCTCACGTGCTCCCACGTGAGGTGCTTGAAATAGTGTTAAACACTAAAAATTGGAGGCGCTCGCGTGGGGTCACGTGAGGCGCTTGAAGTAGTGTTAAACACTAAAAATTTGAGGCGCTGCGTCCTTAGGTTTATTCCCTTGTTCTTTTCTGAGCGCTAAGGCTATTAGGTCACGTGAGGCACCCCAAGTGGAAACTGCCTTTTGATTTACTCCCTTTCTATAAGTGCTAAGCACTACTTGGGGGGGTCACGTGGGATCACGTGAGCCAGTCTCAGTTGTCCTCTTTTGTTCATCAAGGGTGTTCACGTGGGAGCACGTGATCGGTCGTTATCATGTTGGATGCCAATCCTTTTACGTGCATGGAGATCCTTAGTTTCGAGACTTTCAAACCCACTGTTTTGTAAGAATTAAATTCTTAGGACTTAGTTTTTCTCTTAGCTTTGGGATCTGTATGGAAGAATCTCCTCGATGAGAATTAAATTCTCAACTTGTGAGGAGACATGCTTCTGCAGATCTTTCACCATAAGGAAGAACTAAGTTCTTATATGAAGGGTTAAACCCTTGTTTTATCAGAGGAATTAAATTCCTATATACTTTTTGGGAGAAATAAATTTTCTGAACTTAGATCTTCCCCTAAGTTTTGGATCTGCATGGCAGGATCTCTTCTATGAGAATTAAATTCTCAACTTGTGAAGAAGCAGATCTCAGCCAAAGGAAGAACTAAGTTCTTTTTAGAAGAGTTAAACTCTTAAGGAGGTGAAAAGGAGATGAGATATTCTCTGTGTTTCGTTCCTTCTCTTACTTAGAGTTTCTTTTTCTCTTTTTCTCTCTGGAGAATTAAATTCTCTTTTCTTTTAAGCTTACGAAGGGTTTCTCTCCTTCTTTTTTTCTCTCTTTTTGTATCTCCTTTTTTGTGTCTCTTGGCTCCTATTTATAGGAGAAAGAAAAGAATCAATTTTTTCAGAAAATCTGTTATTGAGAGATTTTGATTGATTTTATAATCAACCAAAATGATCTTTTAGATCAATCGGTGAATTTTATTCACCGTTGGATTTTTAATCCAAGGACTTCTGTTTTACAGAAGATATTTCTCACAAGATTAGGAAAATATTTCCCTATACAGAATCTTCTTCTGTAAATTGGTGGTTTTTAATCACCATTGGATTTTTAATCCAATGGTGCTCTGCTTTACAAAGCGCAATCGTTCTTATTTAGAAAGATCTAAGTAATATTTTCCAAATATGGCTTTGATCTCTTTTATTTAGAATTTAATTCTATTGGTTCAGAAGGCGTAGGAGCCCATCACGTATAGCACGTGACCCCACGAAGCTAAGTCCATCTAATACCGTAACGTGCCACCACGTGACCTTTTCTGGCCAATTGTTTGTTTTAAGAAGGCGCCTATATACTTTGTATATATAAGGTCACGTGTCTCCACGTGAGACTCGGTTTTAGCTTCAATTTCAGCCTTGCATTATCAAGCACAATGCCTTATCATGTGTGGGCACGTGATGCTCCGTTTGAGGACTTTTCATATTGCTTTTATATTTATTATTCAGTTTTCATGAGGGAACAACCGTCAACGTTCCACCTATCGCACACGCATTAGGCACGTCCCGTCAAGCGTGAAGGACACCGGCGGCCCGTCACGTCAGGTAACCAGCGCCGGACACGTGGCCTGGCGTTTCGGCAAACGTACGCCCGTATCGGCGCTTCCTCTTTAATGCTAGATCTCTTCCCTAATCCGCTGACGTCATCGAAAAAATACGACTAATTGCCCGGGAATCCGCGGCGACGATGTCTTCAAATAAGAACTTGGCTCAGACGACCGATCAGACCACTCTCGACCCAACTCATGAATAGGTCGGTCCGAAAGTGGGGGACTAATGATGAGGCTCGGTGATGAGGCTCGGTAATGATGAGGTCGGTCCGAAAGTGGGGGACTAATGATGAGGACTCCCCAGATCACGACACGTGGCAGATGACGTGTCCTAAAGATTACGAGAGAAGAGCAAGAAGGGTACATTGGAAGAATACCCCGGGCCTTCCTCCCGAGGATGTTCCTGACCTTCGATGGCCTCCCAGACCACTCCTTTGCCCGTCTTCTGAACAACCATTGGCTCACCTCCGAGTCCTCCCGCACGCTGAGCTCCCTCAGCCCTCTTAGCTCGTCTCTGAGCTATCGCAGAACCAAGCTCCCTCGGCCTCCCGCTCGTTCCCGAGCCTCCCGTCGAGCTTAGCTTCCTCGGTATCACTGACCGACCCGCTGCGCAGATCACGGGTGTCTCCGTCGCGGCTCCATGAATCTCGTCAGTCGCGAGATATCCGCCACCCACGATCTCGCCTTCCACGCCATCGCGTTCCCCTCATTAACGAGCGTAACTCGTCATTAATGGGGGATCCCGCCTTTCAAGCAGGCATAACGCCCAGGGGCGTAACGGCCGGCGCGAATCTCGCAACCGCCAGCCCATGGCTGCCACTATATAAACCCCTCTTCAGATGACCCAGGTAAGGAAATTTTACCCCAATAGGTCGTTACTCTGCCTAAATACCCCGACTAACTTGATCATCGGAGGGACCTCGGTAGTAACCACCCCGGGACTTCCTTGCAGGTAGCTCGGCTCCATTCCAAATCAAGCCCATTAAGATCCACACTCACCGAGAGGCAACCGTCAAATCCAATCTCAGTCATCCATCAACGCTCGCTACGGATCAACGAAAGATAACATCTGAAGGAGATCACAACCTCCATCAGTCATAGGATTTTAATAAAGCACATCGGCATTTGAGATCGTAGTTTACTCACTTGGTATAATGCGGCTCTATGATGTTTTAGATTACATGAAATCTTTGAAAGCCATACAAGTGCTTGAAGGCCATCATGGTATGGCGTCCCATGTCGAATAACGCATAGCTGTTTTTTACTTCGGTTCGTGTTGGGACTTTACCCGCGCACGCCTTGTAGTTTTGAAAGAAAGGTTTTAGAAATGCGGCTCACGCGAGTTCGGTCTCATTTTAAAATATTAACCACAAGTGCATGGTTAGTTGCAGGTACCCGGCAAATACGGGTCGATCGACAGGGAATTGGTGATTAAGAGTTTTTATGTCAAGTTCAAAGAGAAAAAAACGGGTTTTGATTTGGTTTGTCAAAAAAAATTAAGTATGTGAAAAGAAAAGCGGCCGTGGCTCCGATTCGGATAGCGAATCATGGCGAATTTTTCGACGCCCTCTTGAACATGAGTGTTCCCTTCAATTGTTGATTCCGATCATGAAGCATGACTTATCAAATCGGTTGCAAAGTATAAACCGTCAAGACGATGCGATTTCGCAACGCGAGGCATTAAACCATCTGTTACATTTTCACTTACCGTTTGCATGTCCAGACATGATATATCAAAACTAAGCACATGAGTTAGCAAGCATACAACATTACAAATAAACAAATTAGCACATGAGGAGTAAAATTAGCGTTAAACTTGTTAAGTGTGGGGTGATGGTATAGAGTATATAATTTAGGAAGTGTGTCAATCCAACCATCAATCTACATATCCTATCTAAACACTTATCAAACTTAACAGTGCTAGTGTTGATTCTAATTTTAACATTGCTAAATGAAAACTTAGAGAAAATATGGTATATGATAAAATTACCAAGTAACCATAAAATCGAAATACCATATCAAACCTATCACCAATAAGCAATCTTAAACTTACAATCTCTTTTAGACACATTAAAAATTCACAAAAGAAGAAGGAAGGCTAAATCATTCATCTCCATCCTCACCATCGCCACAACCAAAAAAATTACTTAAACATTGAGAAAATGAAAACAAACATGAATGAGCAAGTAAAGAAAACAACAAAAAGATTAAAACAAAAGAATGCAAGTCTTTATTCACAAAATGCAGAGCTTGAACTACTAGATGGATAGAAATTTCAACCTACTTAATAGAGCACTCAAATGAGAGCTCAAAGAGAGAAGAAGAATAACCTATCAAATATTACAATCTGCTTTTCTCACTCCAAAAACCAACACCTAATTTAATCTATGATATGCTATTTATAGGCTTCAAAACAGAAAAAAAGAATTATAAAAATGGCTTGACATAACCTGGAGGGACCCACCAAAAGAGCACGATGCCATTTAGTCAAGGCCTGGCTAGGCCACTGCTTATGGCCAAATTGATTAAATGGACGGCCATAATAAGGAGAGTGGGGCCCAGCTTCTTCATGTGGTCATATGTGCTCAATAGCATCTCACTGAGAAAATTTATTTCTTCTGATGCTCACTTGGTTGCAATATAGAATTAAAGGACATAGGAGATGACCGACTGGGCAATGTGTTCACACTTCAAATCACATTTTATCAAATACTTATGAGCATGCTCATTTGCCCAAGCCCAGTTGTGCATCCACTGCACCCACTTGTATGTTTCATGATGGTACTTGCCCATTTGATCCACATGAGCCATTACTTGTTCACCCCTGATCATGTTGGACTAAAATGATTTATTTGCTGTACACAATATGCATTGTTGCAACAATCATTAGACTTGATCGGTTTTCTGTCCCATTTGCAGTTGGCTCAATTCTGTCGTAATTCGTGCCTGCAGAGTAATATTTCCAGTGCTTTTGCTTGTGAACATGTAACTGTAAGTCGATGTCGCGCACCTTACGTGTTCGCGGGGAAGCGGAATTTTCAAAAAACGATTTTAGAACTACGCAACAACGACTTGAACACCAGGATCTATACGGAAACCTTAACTAACATATGAACTATGAGGTTCTAACTACTATGAAAGAAGTTTATACCTTCGTGAACTAAGTCCTTCGTCTTTCGCTGTCCTCCTCCTCTTCTTAAGCTCCTAGAAGAGAGTGTATGGATCGATTGATCGTTAGCCTCCTTGAGTCAAAGATGATCCACCCGAGAGTGACTATTTTGAGCTCCTACCTGTAATACGAGGTAACTAAAGAGCATAGTGTGCTAATCTTGGTAGCTTAGGTGATGTAGAGAGTGATTAGGGTTTGTTTAGTCTCTTGAACCCTAGAATTCTGAACTCATGAGACAAGTTAGGTTTAGAGGAAGAAGAAGAGAGCTTGAAGGACAGAGAGTGTAAAAGATATTATGAAATGAATATGGCTCACTTGAGATAATATGAAGTATAATAATAATGCATCAAAAATATTTAGATCGAACAAAATATCTAGATATTTTTCACAAAATATCTAGATGCCACCTTGCCTCAATAGTAATCCATGACTCACTAAGTGAGTCACCAAATAGCCATGCTTCATTTAATGAAAGTTAACACATCATACCTCCACCTTATTTAACATTTAATCAAAAAGATTAAATGACAAATGAGGTATCCTCTTCTAGAAGCATTCTTGTCAAAAAATTACAAGAATACCCCTCATCCGTATATACATACCTGTATCCGTATTCCAAAAAATACGAATACCCAGAGACTAAATAATCTGATAATCTAATACTAGGATCCGGCTTAAACCAAAACCCACTAGTATTATCCGTCCGAATCATGATCCGTGCACAAGTACACGTATATGATCGAACCCTGTCGTAAGACTAAACGATCTCTACATCGTTTCTTCCGAAGCAGGGAAAACCTCTGTATGGGACTCTAAAGACTCGACAGTACGCTGGCAGTGGGTTTAACCATAAGTACGTCAGCGGTACTAGCTGCACGTAACGACTACCCAGGTACGTGTCGAAAAGAAGGCCGATGAGCAAACTCATCCGAACTCCTACTGAGCCTGTCCGTGACAATGTCCGTCCGGTCTGTTCATCTGAGAGTATCGCAAGTAAGGTCTATGGGGGTGGAAACGTCAGACCCCTAATAACTAGACAAGTCGTGTCGGCGTGGCTCAAGACCATCCGAAAATCTACTGGTCCAATCACCAGTAATTCTCAATCCGCCCTGGCCAGGGACTTATGGTGTTGACCAACCGATCACAGTGCGATATCAACTTCCTATACTGTGAGTGACGAATCCCCAACAGTCGCTCACTGCCTCCATGTGGCTCGGTACTGTATACAACTAAAATATGTTTGCACGACTCAGTAGATCCGTGGTAGGGTAGTAATCAAAACACGGTGGGAACTCACATTAGACAAATGACTACCTCAGGCTGACAGACTATCTGCACCCATGTCACCTGAGAACTTCTATCTGACGCTAGGTATAATACCATCTAGCCAGTCCTCGGCGAGTCTTATGTGGTGTACTCACCCCCTGTGAGCACATGTATACATTCTTAGATGCATCTCACCAATGGTTGCGGGACCAATCCATCGCCTCTCGTCAGGGTCTAAATATGTACACACTAGTCTACTCTGGAGTATCGATGCCCAGTCTCGATACTCCTACGACTATGGACACTTTAATGATGTGCCTATTAACTACCCAACCCTCACAAGTATAATTGACATTACAATGCTGGTAGTCTGACAAAGATCCTACGAGCTTTATCAACATGTATACAAGATATGAAATACAAAGTAAAACAGATCACGTGTTAAGATAAATACAAACCAAATAGCGTACTATTATATCGAGCAAGAATGTATTGTATATACATATCCCTAGCATCCTATATAATGAAGGCCTCTAGGGCATACATATCCAACAATCTCCCACTTGCACTAAGGCCTGTAATTGGCGCAATAAGTACCCACTGTCAGCACTAGATCCAGTTGCTGGCGTACCGCATGCCCAACATCTCGAACAGTCTCTCGAACTGGACTTGAGAGATGACCTTGGTGAATAGATCCACCGTGTTGTCTTTTGTGTCCACTCTCTGCACCTCGATCTCCTGGCGATCCACTATCTCCATGATCAGGTGATACCGCCTCAAGATATGTCTGGATTTCTGATGGGACCTAGGTTCCTTCGCTAATGCTATAGCCCCATTATTATCGCAATACAAGGATATTGGATTGGTAATGGACGGAACCACCTGAAGTTCAGAAATGAACTTTCTCATCCAGACTGCCTCTTTTGTGGCGTCGTTAGTAGTTATATACTCAGCCTCTATCATTGAGTTTGCGACGGTATCTTGTTTGGAACTCTTCCAACAAACCGCCTCTCCATTGAGGGTAAACACATAATCCGAGACGGATTTAGAGTCATATTTGTCACTCTGGAAGCTGGAATCCGTAAAAGCCTTGATCTGGAGGCCCCCATTACCGTATACCAAGAATATCTCCTTAGTCCTTCTCAGCTACTTAAGAATGTTCTTTACTGCTATCCAATGCTTCTCACCCGGATTAGACTGATACATGCTTACCACACTAAGTACGTAAGTTATATCTGGTTTGGTACATAACATCGCATACATTATAGATTCTACCGCCGAAGCGTAGGGTATAATGCTCATGCGAGCCCTCTCTTCATCAGCCTTTGGAGACATCTCTTTAGAGAGGGTGATCCCGTGACAAGCGGGTAAATTACCACGCTTGGAATCTTCCATACTAAATCTCTTTAGGTGTCAATGTATCTAGACTGTGAAAGTCCCAACATTCTTTTAGACCTATCACGATAGATCTTAATTCCCAGAATGTAGGAGGCATCACCCAAGTCATTCATGGAGAACTTCCGTGACAAGAAGAGCTTTACTGATTGTAGCATAGGGATATTAGTACCTATCAGGAGTATGTCGTCAACGTATAGTACGAGGAAGACCACCGACCGTTCTACAATCTTCCTATAAATGCATGGTTCATCTACATTTTTGATAAAGTCAAATTCTTTGATTGTCTCATCAAAGCAGATGTTCCAACTCCGCGATACTTGCTTTAATTTATAAATGGATTTAAGCAACTTACATACCTTCCCACTACTCCCACTGTCTAAGAAACCCTATGGCTGATCTATGAAAACATTTTCTTCTAAATATCCATTTAGAAAAACTGTTTTCACGTCCATCTGCCAGATTTCATATTCATGGAAGACAGCAATGGCAAGCAGGATCCGAATGGATTTAAGCATAGCCATTGGAGAAAAGGTTTCATCATAATCCAATCCTGGTCTTTGACGAAAACCTTTTGCAACAAGTCTAGCTTTGTAGGTTTCCACTTGTCCATCTGCATCAATCTTCCTTTTGAAGGTCCATTTGCATCCAACTGGTTTAACCCTAGGAGGAGCAACTTCCAAAGTCTATACTATATTGGTGTACATGAATTCCATTTCGGATCTCATAGCATCCAGCCACTTCACCGAGTCATTACTCGTGATAGCCTGCTGAAAATTAATAGGCTCATCATCATTGATAATGCAATCCTCTCGATCCCTATTTTCGAGAAACCCATAGTATCTCTCAGGCGGATAAGAAAGCCTACTAAATTTGCGGAGCGGCGTCGGTTCGTCGGGCTTTATTGAAACCTGAGGTTCTACTAAGTCCTCGGCAGTAGTCTGTGGTTCTAGATATTCTTCCAGTTCTACCGCGCTCCCACTAATTTCTTTTACAAGAAATTTGCTCTCTAAAAAGACAATGTGGTGAGCGACAAACACCAATTGTACTTCAGTGTGGTAGACAAGATATCCCCTTGAATTTTTGGGGTATCTCACAAACATGCACAAAACCGATCATGCCCCGAGCTTGTCTGGATTCTGCTTTTTAACGAAAGCTGGACACCCCCATATTTTGAGATACTTAAGATATGGTCTCTTCCCACTCCACATTTCATATGGAGTGGTAGGCACAGACATAGTTAGAACTCTATTCAATCGGTATGCTGCTGATTCCAGCGCAAAACCCCAGAAGGAAAGTGGCAACTCAACACTACATATCATTGAATGCACCATATCGAATAGCGTGCGATTCCTTCTCTACTGTTTCCTGATTTAAAATCAGGAAAGCTTCTGGGAAAAGCTTCAGAAGAGGGTCACGTGCTTACACGTGACCAGCAGCCACGTGTTGGCACGTGACACCCAAAACGCATCATCAAGGCAAGTTCAGTTTCCTGGCTACATTGAAGAAAAGGGGCTTCAGAAAGAGTCACGTGCGCCCACGTGACCAGGGTCACGTGTCGACACGTGACATTTAAATACAAGCGTCAAAGGCACACCGGATCCCTGATCAAATCAAGGAAAAAGCTTCAAAAGAGGTCACGTGCTCCCACGTGACCAAGGGTCACGTGTTGGCACGTGACGCTAAAAACATCAGAATTGTTCTCCAGTGAAATCAAGAAAAAGAGTCCAGACAAGGGTCACGTGATCACACGTGACCAGGGGTCACGTGGTGGCACGTGACGGCTAAGCAGCAGAAGAAGGCAGAGTGCAAAAGAAGAAAAAGGCTCGTTCCAAGGGGGTCACGTGCCCACACGTGACCATGGGTCACGTGGTCACACGTGACCGGCCTTCAAAGCCTGTTTTGTTAACAGAATTAAATTCTGAAGGAGAATCAAATCTTCCCAAAGGAAAGTGACTATCTGGAACCGATCGAATTAAAGATTCAGAGATGATTAAATACCATCTATCTATGGGAAAATCTCGAGTTTGGAAAGATTTCCCCTTTAAATCTAACAGAAATAACAAAGGAGAATCCCTGGATTTGAAATCCAATGGTGAATAAAATTCACCTAATAATCCGAAGGTCCAAAACGAATGATGGATGCAAATCAAATCTTTTAATGAAGACTCATCAAAAACTAATTGATTCGGCTGCTTCTCCTATAAATAGAAGCCAAGAGACACAAAAATCAGAGATATACGCAGAGGGAGAAAAAAGGAGAGGGCCTTGATACTTTGAGGAATCTGGAGCTTCTGCAAAAGAAAACCCTACGTAAGAAGGGGAAGGCTTTTTGAAAGAAGGAGAATTTAATTCTCAACAGAGTTTAACTCTGATAATATAAAAACAGAAGAACATATTTCTTCTCTCTTTGATAGAGGATCTGCAAAGTGCACATCTCCCCTTTAGGTTGAGAATTTAATTCTCAATAGGTTGAGATCCTGCCATGCAGATCCAAAACATAGAGAGGGAATGGAAACATGAGAATTTAATTCTCACAGAACTATAGGAATTTAATTCCTTTAAGATAAAAGTAGGGCTTGACCCTGTGTTATGGGAATTTAATTCCTTCAGAACAGAGAGAAACAGGGTTTAACCCTAATTAAGAACTTAGTTCTGTTGAAACAACGGGAATTTAATTTCCCTAATCATAATTTAACAGGGAATGGAAGTTTAATTCCTTAAAAAAAGAAACTTTTATTAGGGTTTAACCCTATTCAGTTCTTCACATATACGAGGATTTTAATTCCTACAGAAGATTCAGAGTTCAACTCTACTCCAGAATATAAGTCTTCAAAAGGAAGTAGGAATTTAATTCCTCTGAAATTTAAAGCTCGAGGAATTTAATTCCTGAAAAAAGATTAACAGAGCCTCTAAACAACATGCATGAAGGCAGGGTCACGTGCCACCACGTGACCCCCCCTAAAAGATCTACAGAAAGCCCTTTGAGGCAGTCTTCCACGTGACCCACGTGACCCTTGACAGAAGCTCTAACACATAAGCATATGAATGCCCGTCACGTGATGGCACGTGATGCTCTGAAAGATGCGATAATCTCAGCAGAATGAAAGCTTTGGGCGCTCTCACGTGTTATCACGTGACCCCTCAGCAAATGCTTTAACAATTGGCGCACAGATCCCCATCACGTGCCAACACGTGATGCTCTAAAATAAAAATGAAAGTGTTTAACACTTAATGGCAAAACAAAAGAAAAGAAGCTTTGGGCGCTCTCACGTGTCCCCACGTGACCCCTCAGCAAGTGCTGTAATATTCGATGCATAAACCCCCATCACGTGCCAACACGTGATGCTCTAAAATAAAGATGAAAAGTGTTTAACACTTATTCGCAGATTTGAGGATAAAACAAAGGAGATCTGGCTTCACATTTAGGGCGCCCTCACGTGTCACCATGTGACCCCTAATGAGCATTCTAACAAACCAGAGCGGGGGCATCCATCACGTGCTCACACGTGATGGCCGTCAGAATTAAAAGTGTTAAACACTTACCTGCAGAATAAAATGAGGGAAATCAGGGCGCTCTCACGTGTCCGCACGTGACCCCTCCCTCCTTAGTGTTTAACACTCTATCTGCAGTGTTTAACACTGATTTTCTTAGTGTTTAACACTAATTTGGAAAACTCTATTTGCAGTGTTTAACACTGATTTTCTTAGTGATTAACACTAATGTGAAAACTCTGTTCCCGGTGTTTAACACTGATTTGCTTTAGTGTTTAACACTAATGTGAAAACTCTGTTCCCAGTGTTTAACACTAATTAGTGTTAAACACTAACTTGCTAATCATAATTCCAGTGTTCAACACTGTTGGTTTCTAGTGTTTAACACTAGCTTTAGCCCAATTGGCTAAGTTTCTAGAAGCAAAGCCTCTCCTTCAATGAGCCAACAAAGGGCCAATATTTCAAACATAATTGGACTTAGCCCAAACTGGCCATAAGTCCTCAAATCATCTTGAACTGAGCACATCTGCTTTTTCAACTAACTCATTGGTTCAAGGGTACATCTCTGAACTCCTCTGATATTTGTCGTTGTAATCCTTCAACGTCTTCAGGGAGGTGACGGGTCCCGACAACCATACATCAACACGGACCGTGGGGTCCTTAAACTCATGGACTTATGCGTCCTTAAACCAAGATACGGACTGTGGGGTCTTTAAACCCGCGGACTTATGCGTCCTTAAACTAACGGACTAATGCGTCCTTAAACACACCCATATGGACTGTGGGGTCCTTAAACCCATGGACTTATGAGTCCTTAAACTACCTATGGACCGCAATGTCCTTAAACTACCAATGGACCACCATGTCCCTAAACTGGCAATGGACCATCATGTCCCTAAACTGGAACAATAGAGCCTAAACGCTCTTTTGTCGGATCTAAACGATCCCGTTAAGTTGATCTTAGTCTCAAACTGGACTAACGTATCCTTAACAAACGTTTAAGTTGATCTTAGCCTCAAATATGGCTAACGTATTCTTAAACCTTCAAACAGACTTTAGTCCCAAATTGGACTATAAATCCCCAATCGACTTTGGTTCAAGGGTACATCTCCGAACTCCTCTGACACCTTTCGTTGTAATCCTTCAACGTCGTCAGAGAGGTGACGGGTCCCGGCGGCCATACATTTAATGGACCACTATGTCCCTAAACTGGAACAATAGAGCCCAAACGCTCTTTTGTCGGATCTAAACGATCCTGTTAAGTTGATCTTAGTCTCAAATTAGACCAACGTATCCTTAACAAACGTTTGAGTTGATCTTAGTCTCAAATATGGCTAACGTATCCTCAAACCAAAACCCCAAACCCAAATCTAAGAAAATATGGATTTGGACTAATCCACGTCCTACGGGCGACAACATAACTTAGTCTCCGTATACAATCCACGGGCAACCAAACACAAAACAAACACCCACGACACGAAGTGACCAGCTGGAGAAGGAGAAAGTTGTTACCGCGATGCGGTAGCGTAATTAACTGCAGGGGCTTGCGCCTGCAGGGAAGAGCGTCCCCACAATCAAAAACCCCTCAAACGAGGGGGAATCTGACGAAGTCTGCTTCATCGGCCGCATCCGTTTAAACCTTCGATACACGGTGCCATAAATCAACTTGGCATCTTCGGAGAGGTGGACGGATAGCACCAATTAGCATCTGCCCCGAATCTCAGGCAAGACAGTCCATGTCTTGGCCGCCATTCGGAGGGGAACAGATTCTGGCACGCCCGGTGGGACCTTTTCCTCTTTCCACTCCACACTTCGTGTGTCATGTTCGCGAATGAATCGCGGTTTACTGTGGTTGCCTATGGATTTGAGGTACTAAGATTTGGTGTCTTGCTCCGTGCAGAAAACAGAAGATCAATGGCTTCAAACTGCACTGCCTGCGACTGCAACTCTCGCTCGGTCCTTGTTGGAGGAGTGACTTATGGGCCCCAAGCGGCCTCCCTTTTCAAGATGCCAGTGGAGCAGGTAACTCAGGCCACCACTGGATTATTCTTCGGGACCATGCTCCCGCCGTTGAGCTTCAATGCCACAATGACGTTGCAAGAAGCCCCAAAGAAGTCGGTCTTTGATCGTCTTACCACTGCCGCGACCCCTCTCAACGGGTCGCCCAACTTCAATACCTCAGTTTTCAACAGATTGGGCCAGAGTGTCTACAAGCCCGCGATACCCGAAGTTGTCATCCCGAAGCGGATAGCCATCCCGGCTCAAGCGGACGAAATCATTGGAAAGGCTTCTCCTTCCAAAAAGTCAGTTTTTACACGGATGGCCATTCCGGCTTCTGCTCCAGGCGAGGTCCTCAAAGCTGCTTCCTCTTCCCAGAGGTCTGTCTTTGACAGATTAGACATTGCTTCTCAACGGGTGTCAGTTTTCGATAGGCCAGCACCAATAACGGTCTCTCCTCAAAGCAAGGGGCATGTGGAGGTCACCCCTACAGCTGAGAAAACTCTATCCACACGACACGCTCGACTTCGCCACTGACGCCGAGTGAGGAAGGCTGGGGGCAACTCCCCATCTGGGATAACTCCGCCAACTCCAACGGTAGGGATCGATGCTGCTGTTCCAACCGGGAATAGCTTTGAATTGCTGAACACGGTGCGCAGAAACTCTCCTACTGCGATACTGAAGAGAACTCCTTCACCTGTGGAGGATACTCCAGAGAAGAAGCTGGAGCAGCCCCCTCAACGGCTACCCTCTAAAATTTACAAGGTCTGGCGACAGATCCAGGAGTCGGTGATTGATCAAGACTATCTCCGCCGGCAGAAAACGATGAAGGTTCGGCAGGGGAAGGATTACTCCGTCAAGCCACAAAAAGCAACGGCTACTTGGGCGCCCACTACAACGGCCCCCTCAAATTCAACCACTCAAAAGAAAAGGAGGCCGCAAAAAGCCCCTGTGAACATGGCGAACCGTAAACGCGCTGAGCACAAACACCCCAAGTCTGGGGGCATGGTGGTGCACACCGTATACATGGCTTCTGAAAAGGAGGAAAGCTGTGCTTCGACGGGTCACCGACCGCTCACCCGATCCGTGACAAAAGCTCAAGAACAGCAACAGCAGAAGCTTCAAAAGATGATGACTGCAATGGCCGCACTTACCAGGCCAAAAGAAAGCTCGGAGGCATCATCAGAGCAACGTCATGAACAAGAAACTGACGCGGACTACCTACGCAGAGTCCTCGAAAAGATGGACAAAGAAGCCGCAGATCAAGCGGCTAACATAAAATAAATGGCGCTTCTCTTCCCAAATATGGTGGGGATGATGATCCAGCAAGATCCTCCTGCTGAAGATCCTCCGATAGTCCTTGAAGATGACAAGGGAGAGACATTGAATCCTCCTCCGGCTCTTTCAGCAGCCAAGGAAGAAACCATTTCCAAGGCCGCACTGGATGACCATATAGCTCAGCAAATACGAGCTCACCAGGCAAATGAAGCGGCCGGGCAAATTGCTAGAACCGGATGACCCTACCCGGGCTGGTGTGACCAAATTAGTTACCCGCCGGGATATACGATCCCTAAGTTCCATGTATATAAAGGAACAGGGAATCCACACCAGCATGTCGCTCAATTCAGAGCCTTATGCGGCAACACTGGAGGCGACGACAAACTGTTGCTTCGCCAATTCGTCGGCAGCTTAGCAGAAACGGCCTTTGAATGGTATTCGGAGCTACCTAACGACTCTGTTAAAACATTTGCGGAGATGGAGCTGCTGTTTACACAAAGATTTGCCAGCGCCAGCGAGCGCACCCCGATAACAGCACTGATTAACGCCAGGGTGAAGCCAGGCGAAACGTGGGTTCAATACGCAGCACGATGGCGGAATCTATGGTCGAAATGCGAACAGCGGATCGAAGAAGAGCCGGCGGTGGGCATGTTCGTGGGCACTCTTGATCCGCAAGAAACCATCTCGCAATTCATGATGTTCTTCAATCCAACTACTTTCCAGGCCTTGATTGACAAGTTGGCCCAAATGGATCAGATGGATCATAGACCATCTCCTTCAAAGACAGAGCCTTGGAATGAAAAGGACAAAGGGAAAGCAACCGTCGTCGCCAATACTCAACAACAGCCGAGCCACTTAAAGCCGGTTGTTCGCCAGAACAATGTGCGACCACGCCCATCCCTCGAGGAAAGACTGGGACGTCCTTACTCATTTCCTCAGGGTAAAACGAGAAAACTGTTCGAGCTGGCAGTGCGCAACAGACTCATCAATCTGCCGAGTCCAAAACGTCTGTTGCAACCAGGCGATGTCAATGATCCCAATTATTTCCCTTACCACCAAGCGGTAAGCCATCCAATCGAAGATTGCTTCGTCTTTAAGGGATGGATCGAGGATCAGTACCTACAAGGCAAGTTTGCGTTGTCTGAAAAGTGGAAGGTAAACCCACCACAGCCGCACACTCCAAAGAAGACGGGCACACCGGGGGAAAGTTGTCACATGATCTCTCACTCATTGATAGATGATGAAGAGGCTCCTTGCACCGAGAAACCGAGGGTGGGTCCTGAACCAGAACTTCTGTGGCCGTCAGACGAGATGATTGATGCATTCCTGAATGAAGCCCGTCTTAAAAGCAAAGCTGATCGAGAGCGTGAGATGGCCATATTCAAGAAAGCCAAACGCCGACGACTAGATGAAAGGGTCGAAACACTTCCACCGGATCAAAGTACATCCGCCATAAATAAAAGCAGGTTTAAGATGAGGAGAAGATTCGCCAAAGCCATATCGAGGGGAATGAAGCTGCCACCCTCTGAAGGAAATACTCCTGATGAAGCGGATGTACATCCTAGCTACTGCTTATATCATCGAAAGATTGCGCACCCAATCGAAGAGTGCAATGCCTTTAAAAACTGGTGGCAGGGATACGTTGCTCATCGGCAGCACGTTCAGCGATTGAAGCGCAAAGCTCGTCGAAAACAGAGAAGCACGACAAATGAGCATATGAAAACTGCCGGCAACGGTCACATGGTTGACGGCAGAAGATCGCAAGCTCTCACATTCGGGAGCGATTCTGAAGAAGAAATGACTCTTAGCCCTTTCTTCAAAGAATCCACCTCAGGAAAAGAGGAAGAAAAGAAGAGCTGCGAGAACGTTCAGCCGTACAATCTCACGCTACCCGGAAAGAATCTCGGACCCGCAAACGACGGAGCAAACGAAATGAGAAAGGAAAAGGAAAAAACGGCCTTTGTTGCCAACACTCAACAACAGCCGAGTAACCCGAGACCGTTTTGTCGTCAAAACAACAAGCCGCGATACCTCAATGAGAAGTTGAAACGTCCTTACTCATTTCCCAAAGATAAAATGAAGAGATTGTTCGAGCTAGCAGTGCGCAGCGGGCTTATCACTCCGCCAGATCCAAAACGTCCATTGCAACCAGGTGACGTTAACAATCCTAACTATTGTCCCTACCACAGATTAATGGGTCACCCACTCGACAATTGCTACGTCTTCAAAAACTGGGTTGAAGACCAATACCAACAAGGCAAGTTCGCGCTGCCCGAAAAGTGGAAAGTAAACCCGCCACAACAACATGCTTCGAAAAAGGTGGATATGCCGGGGGCATCATGCTCATTCATAGGGAAAGCCCCATAGACCGAAATGTCGTTAAACTAACGATGGACCACTATGTCCTAAAACTGGCGTCGGACCGAAATGTCCTTAAACTAACGACGGACCGCAATGTCCTAAAACTTGCAAATGACCGAAACGTCGTTAAACTACTATCAACCCGCGGCATTCTCAGGCTGGCGTGGTTAAAAAAAAAGCAAAAATGCAAAAAAAGAAAAAAAACGGTATGTCCATAAGCAAAATGGGCACGGATGAAAACCCGAAAGGGCTCCGTGAGTAAAAACAGCAGGGCAACCGGCGAGTGTTTGTGAAAACCCGAAAGGGCGCAACCTCGTTAGAAAAAAGAATAAAAAGAATAAAAAAAACAACGGTATGTCCATAAGCAAAATGGGCACGGATGAAAACCTGAAAGGGCTCCGTGAGTAAAAACAGCAGGGCTACCGGCGAGTGTTTGTGAAAACCCGAAAGGGCGCAACCTCGTTAAAAGACACTTACAGGATCCTCTCGACCTTGTAAGGAGAAACCACCTGCGTGAGATCCTTACGACTCACAAGGGAGCAACACACTTAGGGATCCTCACGATTCCTAAGGAGAAATTACACTTGCGAGATCCTCACGACTCGTAAGGAGAACTCTCTTATGGGACCCTCACGGCTCATAAGATTTGAAAGTCTTAAGTTACAGAGACCTAAACCTGTGCTCAAGCAATCCTCTACAACCTTCGATATTGCCCTACAAGCGGCTCATATTGACCCTTGTATACAATCCACGGGCACGAATAAATATTTCCCTAACAAAGTCCCATCCGTGACTAGGGATATGCTTGTACAGCAAACAACACTTGTAAGTCCTCTCGACTTATAAGGAGAAAACCCTTTTGTAAGATCCTTACGACTTACAAGAGAACATGCACTTAGGAATCCTCATGATTCCCAAGGAGAAAACACACCTACAAGATCCTCACGACTTGTAGGGAGAAATACCTTTGTGAGACCCTTACGGCTCATGAAGTCAAAAGCCTTAGCCGACAGGACCCTTAACCCTGTTTACTAAGCCACCTTTGTTCAACATCGACAGAGGCAAATGATGATTCGCTCCTGGCAATATCCCAGTTGCAGCGATGCTGATGCCTAAACCGGTATCAAATTCCAAGCCTTTTCAAGGCAAATGATGATTCGCTCCTGGCAATATCCCAGTTGCAGCGATGCTGATACCTAAACCGGTATCAAATTCCAAGCCCTTTCAAGGCAAATGATGATTCGCTCCTGGCAATATCCCAGTTGCAGCGATACTGATGCCTAAACCGGTATCAAATTCCAAGTTCTCTCATGGCAAATGATGATTCGCTCCTGGCTATATTCCAGTCGCAGCGATGCTGATGCTGAGATTGGCACCAGATTCCAAGTTCCACACTCGCGAGGAAAAAATCAGCGAGCCAAAAAAAAATGCATACGAAATAGCCGAAATGATGGGGCAACTTGCAAACAAAATCAGCAAGTAAAAATGTATGCATGAAAAATACCCGAAATGATTGGGCAACTCGCAATAAAAAGCAGCGAGTAAAAAGAAAAATAGCCGAAATGATTGGGCACCGCGAAAAATAGCCGAAATGATTGGGCAATCGCGATTTTCGCGATATAAAAAGCTGAAATGATAGAGCATCGTGGAAAGAATAAAAAAAATGAAAGAATGAAACTTTTTTCCCTACAGGTGAGGTCACATTGACCCCTGTATACAATCCATGGGCACGAACAAGGAGGGAACCATATCTTCCCGACAGGCTCCAACGGAAAGCGAAGCCAAATCTCGACGGTTCATAGACAACCTAGAGACAACCTCGACATTTATCGCAATATTGCAGACATAATGTCAACAAACGAAGCAAAAGGAAGATCCCGAGCTTCAGGGTCTCAATGGCCACATCTACAGCCTGGAGACCAACAACGGCGTGCCTCCTCATTCCAGCAGGACACAGATGTTACACCATCAAGCGGAGCGATGGAAAAATCCTAACTCCGCCTTAGCATTCGTCTCGTTACAGCAGACGCAATGTTAACAACAGCGTTCCTTCGCAGTCCAACAGGATGTACATGCAAAGCTAATAAAAGACCCCATGGTCAGCAAAGCGGAGTGATGGCAAAATCCCAGCTCCACCTCAGCACTCGTCTCGTCACAGCAGACACATCATCAAGCAAAGCGGAACAGCGGCAACTCCCAGTTCCATGACTCGACGATGTACTCCCACAGAGAGTCAAATCCCAACTCCGTGAAATGAGGATATAATCAACAAAATTCCTGGTCACGTGGAACACGGATAACGTCACACTTTGACCCCGTGGAAAACGTCCAGAGCGGATCCTGGTCCTCACAGAGCACGGCAGTGAACCCGTGTGAAGCATCCAGAGCGGAGCCTAGTCCTCGCCGAGCACGGCAGTGAACCCGTGTGAAGCATCTAGTGAAAAATTCCTGGTTACGTGGAACGCGGATAACGTCACTCTTTGACCCCGTGGAAAACGTCCAGAGCGGATCCTGGTCCTTGCAGAACACGGCAGTGAACCCGTGCAAAGCATCCAGAGCGGAGCCTAGTCCTCGCCGAGCACGGCAGTGAACCCGTGTGAAGCATCTAGTGCAAAATTCCTGGTTACGTGGAACGCGGATAACGTCACTCTTTGACCCCGTGGAAAACATCCAGAGCGGATCCTGGTCCTCGCAGAGCACGGCAGTGAACCCGTGTGAAGCATCCAGAGCGGAGCCTAGTCCTCGCCGAGCACGGCAGTGAACCCGTGTGAAGCATCTAGTGAAAAATTCCTGGTTACATGGAACGCGGATAACGTCACTCTTTGACCCCGTGGAAAACGTCCAGAGCGGATCCTGGTCATCGCAGAGCACGGCAGTGAACCCGTGTGAAGCATCCAGAGCGGAGCCCAGTCCTCGCCGAGCACGGCAGTGAACCCGTGTGAAGCATCTAGTGCAAAATTCCTGGTTACGTGGAACGCGGATAACGTCACTCTTTGACCCCGTGGAAAACGTCCAGAGCGGATCCTGGTCCTCGCAGAGCACGGCAGTGAACCCGTGCGAAGCATCCAGAGCGGAGCCTAGTCCTCGCCTAACGCGGCAGTGGACCCGTGTGAAGCATCTAGTGCAAAATTCCTGGTCACATGGATCGCGGATAACGTCACTCTTTGACCCCGTGGAAAATGTCCAGAGCGGATCCTGGTCCTCGCAGAGCATGGCAGTGAACCAGTGCGAAGCATCCAGAGCGGAGCCTAGTCCTCGCCTAACGCGGCAGTGAACCCGTGTGAAGCATCTAGTGCAAAATTCCTGGTCACGTGGAATGCGGATAACGTCACTCTTTGACTCCGTGGAAAACGTCCAGAGCGGATCCTGGTCCTCGCAGAACACGGCAGTGAACCCGTGCGAAGCATCCAGAGCGGAGCCTAGTCCTCGCCTAACGCGGCAGTGAACCCGTGTGAAGCATCTAGTGCAAAATTCCTGGTCACGTGGAACGCGGATAACGTCACTCTTTGACCCCGTGGAAAACGTCCAGAGCGGATCCTGGTCCTCGCAGAGCACGGCAGTGAACCCGTGCGAAGCATCCAGAGCGTAGCCTAGTCCTCGCCTAACACGGCAGTGAACCCGTGTAAAGCATCTAGTGCAAAATTCCTGGTCACGTGGAAAGCGGATAACGTCACTCTTTGACCCCGTGGAAAAAGTCCAGAGCGGATCCTGGTCCTCGCAGAGCACGGCAGTGAACCCGTGCGAAGCATCCAGAGCGGAGCCTAGTCCTCGCCTAACGCGGCAGTGAACCCGTGTGAAGCATCTAGTGCAAAATTCCTGGTCACGTGGAACGCGGATAACGTCACTCTTTGACCCCGTGGAAAATATCCAGAGCGGATCCTGGTCCTCGCAGAGCACGGCAGTGAACCCGTGTGAAGCATCCAGAGCGGAGCCTAGTCCTCGCCGAGCACGGCAGTGAACCCGTGTGAAGCATCTAGTGAAAAATTCCTGGTTATGTGGAACGCGGATAACGTCACTCTTTGACCCCGTGGAAAACGTCCAGAGCGGATCCTGGTCCTTGCAGAACACGGCAGTGAACCCGTGCGAAGCATCCAGAGCGGAGCCTAGTCCTCGCCGAGCACGGCAGTGAACCCGTGTGAAGCATCTAGTGCAAAATTCCTGGTTACGTGGAACGCGGATAACGTCACTCTTTGACCCCGTGGAAAACATCCAGAGCGGATCCTGGTCCTCGCAGAGCACGGCAGTGAACCCGTGTGAAGCATCCAGAGCGGAGCCTAGTCCTCGCCGAGCACGGCAGTGAACCCGTGTGAAGCATCTAGTGCAAAATTCCTGGTTACGTGGAACGCGGATAACGTCACTCTTTGACCCCGTGGAAAACGTCCAGAGCGGATCCTGGTCCTCGCAGAGCACGGCAGTGAACCCGTGTGAAGCATCCACAGTGGAACCTAGTCCTCGCCGAGCACGGCAGTGAACCCGTGTGAAGCATCTAGTGCAAAATTCCTGGTTACGTGGAACGCGGATAACGTCACTCTTTGACCCCGTGGAAAACGTCCAGAGCGGATCCTGGTCCTCGCAGAGCACGGCAGTGAACCCGTGTGAAGCATCCAGAGCGGAGCCTAGTCCTCGCCGAGCACGGCAGTGAACCCGTGTGAAGCATCTAGTGCAAAATTCCTGGTTACGTGGAACGCGGATAACGTCACTCTTTGACCCCATGGAAAACGTCCAGAGCGGATCCTGGTCCTCGCAGAGCACGGCAGTGAACCCGTGTGAAGCTTCCAGAGCGGAGCCTGGTCCTCGCCAAGCACGGCAGTGAACCCGTGTGAAGCATCCAGAGCAAATACCGGACTGTGGAGTCCTTAAAATCCACGGACTATGACGTCCTTAACCTCGACCGTGATGTCTTAAAACTAACGATCAACCACCCCGATTCCCTACGGATTCTGCCTTGGTCTAAGGGTACATCTCTTCACTCCTTTGATACCTGGCGTTGTAATTCCTCAACGTCTTCAAAGAGGTGAAGGGTCCCTGCAACCACACATCGGACTGTGGAGTCCTTAAATCCACGGACTATGAGGTCCTTAACCTTGACCGAGATGTCTTAAAACTAACATCGGACTGTGGAGTCCCTAAATCCACGGACTATGAGGTCCTTAACCTTGACCGTGATGTCTTAAAACTAACAGCGGACGGTGGAGTCCCTAAATCCACGGACTATGAGGTCCTTAACCTTGACCACGATGTCTTTAAACTACGATATCCTGAGCAGCCCCTGACCCCACGAAACACGGACAAGGGTGACCACATCCAGCCCTTACAAGTCCTCATGACCGGTAAGGAAGAAAAATCTCTCTTGTGAGATCCTTACGACTCTCAAGGGAAAACCCGCTTAATAATCCTCACGAATCTTAAGGAGAACTGACACCTATGGGATCCTCTCGACCTGTGGAGAGAAAAACTCTTTATGAGACCCTCGTGGCTCGTAAAATGCAGGAGTCTTAGGAAGCAGATCTTAACCCTGAATCCTGAGCCATCGCTGTCCTGCAAGGAGATCAAGATAGAATATCCGCAGAATGCATTCAATAAAAAGGGGACACACCATTGAGAAGAAAAATGTATCTTTTATTCATAAACCAAAATGGATACAAAGTACAATCCAGGAAAGAAACAAAAAGAAAGATACTTTCATCCATGAGTATGTACAAAAAAAAAGGGAGAAAAGATACAAGTCCTCAAGCCGGCGGACGGTGCAATAATTTCACCAGCTCATCATTCTGTTGCTGGGCCACAGCTTCATGATGCAAGATCTCCAGAAGGCGAGCCTCCGCCTGAGCTTGTTGGGCCTGATATGAAGCAAGCCGGGCTTCAAGTTCTTTCTCAGTGGCCTTATGAGCCTCAACGCTCTCACGAGTAAACGTAGCGGCTTTATCAAGAGCCACCACCTCCTTGATAGACTCCTGAAGCACCCGCCAGAGTTCATACGCTTTGTTGGCTTTAGCTGTGAGGTTGGCTTGAAGCTCACCCAGCGCCTTGGAGGCTAGCTCCCTCTCCGAGAACTTGCGGCCAAGCCTCTTCTCGCACGACGTCATGTTGGCCGCACATCGTGCTATCAGACCTCGTAACTCCGCTTTTGCAGCCACGGCTTCCGAGGAAAGGCGAGAACATTCCAGGGCGTACAAACAAGCCTCCACCTTCCTACAGAACTCCATCCAGACCCGCACCACCTCCTCGCTATGATAGGTGGCGAGAAAAGGGAGGGAGCCGTTAGCTTCAGCGGCAAACGCTTCAGCTGTGGTCGCACTACCAGCACGGTGCTCTTCGATGAAAGAAGATAGGGAGACAAGGCTCAATTGGGCCAAGCGTTCTGAAGCCCGCAAAGCGTAGGGGCCGGGCGGCATCACAATGCGCGATTCCAAAGCCATGGATACTGGCAGGGCTGTTCAAATTTAGCGAATGTTAGTAAAACTTCTAAACGCAGAATGAACGGGACTATAATAAAATGTCACTCACCGACAGTCATGCAAGTAGGAGCTGAAGGTTCCCCTGGCCCTTCAACGACCTCAACCTCATCGTCGGCTTCTAAAACTATAAGAGACATCAAAGTCATTTCGCAAAATAGTAACAATGCTATGGTAAAAAATGGCGAATGACACTAACCTTGCCCAGAAGAAAGGACAATACGCTGAGGGGAGATCGCCTGCGGAGCTGCTATCTCCAATAAACGCTGAAATGACTGGCGAGGCGACAGATCCGCGATCGTGGCCGCCAAGCCGCGCAATTCTGGGAAAGATAAAAGAGTTCAGACTATGAAGGGGTTGCTAAATTAAAACGCAGAGGGATACCTTCAACACTCCTCCCATTCTGAGCCGGGGGGATAGCAGCTTCAACGGTCTCCGCCGTGACCTCGGGCTCCAACAAAGGGAGAGTAGTCCCGACTACCTCGCTTCCAGCCTTTGGGCCGCCCTCAGTAAGAGTCATTGGGGCGGCGGCCTCCAAGGGAGCCTCCCCCAAAGGGGCAAGCACTTCCTGATCAAGAACCGCCGCTGGAGGTTCTATCATGAGAGGAGCAGCCTCATCAGGCCCCTCCACGTCCAGCAAGGCTTCATTGAGAATTTCGGCGGGCTTTAGCTTTAATGGGCCAGTAGGGAGCTCCCCCAGCGTCGAAGATTCTGCACGATTCAAATGAGAATACTGATACATACCCACGAGCATAAATAATCGAAAAGACTACAAAAAAAGCATAACGTACCTATACGCAAAGAAGCCCTCAATATGGCTTCTTCAAGCCGCTTCTCCTTCTCAAGGAGGTGAGCTCGCCGGGGTTTAAGGGTAGACTCATGACCGCCGGTCCATAAAGAAAGCGCATCAGCGGCGTCTTCTGAAGCGGCCTGCTTCAAAGCCCTTTCCCCCCATTCCTCCAAAGGGCCGATAAATCGCCGCCGAATCCACGAAGGGTCTTCGTAAAAAATTACAGCGGGATAAGACTTCTTCGGAACCTTGGCGTTATGGGACGCGTCTTTTGAACGCCGTATGGCCTCAGCCAACTGTGCAGCCTCCTCATCAGCCGAACTCGGGAAGAGAAGTCTAGCGTTTAACTCTTGCAAGGCCAATGGTTCGTCTTCAAGGATAGGCTCAGACTCCACCACAGAATCAAGCGGGCTGGTAGCCGCTTTCCTCCGCCGTTTAGACCCAGAGCCGGTCGCTGAGGATGACCGCTTCCTCCCTCGTGAAGCCTTAGGGCGGCGCTGGCCCACATCGCCCTCAGCGCCCTCATCCCTGTTACTTTCGCTCAGTGCCACAACCGAGGACGACATCGCCATTGTCGACGCCACGGGGGGCGGTGCCGCCACCGGCAGAGGTGCTACTACTGGAGCCCGTTTACCCCGCGATCGGGAACCCAAGGGCATACCAGCTATCGGAGTAAGGTCTACCCCTGACTCCCCCGGAATAAGGGCGGCGCCAATCTCCCTCAAAGGGAAGCGGACTGGAACCCTCGGTCACAGCTTAGCTCCCGAGACCTGACGAGGGGCGTCGTGACCAAGAAGAACCCTTCTTTCTTCAGCAATAATTGGGGTGATCCGATGAAGATACCAGCCCGTAAATGCACCTACGCATCGGGGCATGTACTCGGCTTCAGGGACCATGAAATGAGAGCCGGTGTTCAGCCTCATGAAATGATGAGCGGCATCGCGAACAGCATCGAGCGAAGGGATCGGGGCGACTATAAAAGCCTCAAAAGGAACACCCTGGTCATATCCAAGCTGCCGGGCAAATCGATGCGGATTGTACCGCATAAAAAGAGCTGCACTGTCCTGGCGAAACACCAAGTAGCCCGGTCTAATTGTATACAAATGCGTGGCCTCCCGGGGCTTCAGAGAAGGCGCGTTGTCTTTCGACTGGTCCCAGAGTTGTTGAACGGGACCCGAAGGAGTAGACAAAACCCGATCATTAAAAAACAACCCGCCAGCGGTGGCATGAGGAGAAATCAGCACCCGAATAGCCCCAAATTGAGTTGGGTCGGCAGCAGAAGCACCCACCAGTCGCATAAGTCGCGGGAAGGGATAGGCGTCATAAAAGGCGGGCCTCTGATGCATAGCAAAAGACCCCAGCACATGCATTTCGATCCACGACGTGAAATAATGAAGCGAAAAGTTCACTACGTCCACGCCAGGCGTAGAGGTATTAGCTGCGGTGCCCAATCCGTCATAGAGGTGCGCCAAGGCCGGGATGCCGATAGCCAATCGCATCCCCTCAGCAATACGATGAGCCGGGTAGATGACCGAGGCTCTCATGAAGCGGCGATGCATGGGGATAACGAACCAACTAAGCCAGACACTAACAAACCCCACAAAGAACGTCTCCTCGTCCATGCCTGGGACAGCAATGGATTCAAAAGAGATCGGCGATATAATAGGGATGTAATACTGAGGTAGATCTGATCCGTTGGTCGGCAACCTCTTCGGACCGAACCCAAAGGGGTCCCTAATATTAGCAAACTTCGGGGCTGTCTTCGATAAGGCGTCCTCACGAAGGAAACGAGCAATGAAGCTCTTGAAAGTGACACCCTGCTCCTCGGACTCGGTGAATAATTGGTCGAAGATGCCTAGGGCCTTAATTAAACTGGGGCGCTTGTGGCGAACAACATTCTCAGCAGACAGGCCGTCAACTGGGGCAAGCTCGGGTTCAAAAACGTACTCGTCAGGAGGCAACAACTCCTCATACAGATTACCCCTTATCGGCAACCCCGAGATATCATAAAATTCGGCCAGAGAAATCGAAACCTCGCGATCTCCCAGAATGAAAGTATTAGTGGGAAGATTCCACTGGTTCAAAAACGCCTTGACCCACCAGACATGCGGGGACTTGTAATGGAATAGTGACGCGTATATGGCCTGGTAAAGCCCGACTTTCTGCAACCGCGCCCGATGGACAGAAAGGATGTAGCGAGCCCAGAGAAGGTAGCCCGTAGGATGCCTAGGAGTGAGCCCTATCTTATAAATTTGCCCCCACGGGTGGGCCTCACCCTGGCAGATACGCCGTCCCAAGATGTCTATGGCCAGGATCGGATGGTTCGGAATGCCGGTCGTCGAAGGCTCCAGCCTCCCCGTTGGAGTCCAGTTGGGCATTTCCACAGCAAAAGCGGTCCTTGGAGGATCCATCGGTAAAAAGGGGAAAGTGGGCTCCGTTGGCACCGCGCAAAGAAAACTCCGGCGACCCTGAATAATCTGACTATACCAAGATCCCCATTGAAGGAGGTGGGTGCAGTTCGGGTCATGGGCCCGAATCATCGCCATCGCTTCCTCATCAGATGGTGACTGAGAAAAAGCCGCCTCCGAGCGAGAAAAGGGAAAGCGTGGAACAGAAGCCATCGCACCTGAAATCCAATAAAAGAAGACCGTTAAAAGAAAAATCAGCGATATATATTCATGCATGAACATGAGGACTAGTTAAAGAAAGCAACAGCAGAGTTTTCTGGGACCCTTGGCTACAAAACATATGGGCCCCACAGAATCCGGATGACGGCTCATTAATAATGAGGCCAAATCATTACAATAAAACAAAGGGAATATCCTCATTTAATAAAGAGTGATGACCATGCACATCCCCCCAACAGGACCTGTCTCGGGCTCTACAATGAATCCAACAAAATCAAAGGAATTAAATTCCCACAAAAAGACATCATTACAAAGCCCCCATTGCATTAATCGCAGGAAGAACAACCTAGGGCCAAGAGACCCCAGGAAGCCTCCGTGTGAAGAAACTGAGTTCTTCATTGGAATTAAATTCCTTATTAAGAAAAGGGAATTAAATTCCCAGAAACATGTTTGATGGAATTAAATTCCATGGGGTTGAAACGCCATCATCATTTCCCCAAGGATCATCCGACCCTAAGAGATCTACTGATGGAAGTTAAAGAAATTGAAGAAAAAATGGGTTCTTTGTGAAATTCTTAATGTGGATTTAAAATCCAGGGAGTTCTTTTAAAACGAAGGCGCTTCAGCCGTTCAACATTATTACCTGAGGAAAAGGGATCCGTTAACAGAGTTAAACTCTGGAAAATGTCTGAGGCAGAGAACTAAGCTCTGGAAACGAGAATTAAATTCTCAGAAAAAGTGCTCAGAAGAGGAAGATGAGCAAACTGAAGGCTCCTATGAAGAGACAGAGGTATTTATAGAAGGCAATGGAAACGTTTCATCTCCCCAGATCCCTAGAGGAATCCAACGGTCACAAGAGGTGACAGCGTTGCACTCACGTGCAGACACGTGAGAACAACGCTGTAGGGGCATTTGTTTCCTGATTTAAAATCAGGAAAGCTTCTGGGAAAAGCTTCAGAAGAGGGTCACGTGCTTACACGTGACCAGCAGCCACGTGTTGGCACGTGACACCTAAAACGCATCATCAAGGCAAGTTCAGTTTCCTGGCTACATTGAAGAAAAGGGGCTTCAGAAAGAGTCACGTGCGCCCACGTGACCAGGGTCACGTGTCGACACGTGACATTTAAATACAAGCGTCAAAGGCACACCGAATCCCTGATCAAATCAAGGAAAAAGCTTCAAAAGAGGTCACGTGCTCCCACGTGACCAGGGGTTACGTGTTGGCACGTGACGCAAAAAACATCAGAATTGTTCTCCAGTGAAATCAAGAAAAAGAGTCCAGACAAGGGTCACGTGCTCACACGTGACCAGGGGTCACGTGGTGGCACGTGACGGCTAAGCAGCAGAAGAAGGCAGAGTGCAAAAGAAGAAAAAGGCTCATTCCAAGGGGGTCACGTGCCCACACGTGACCATGGGTCACGTGGTCACACGTGACCGGCCTTCAAAGCCTGTTTTGTTAACAGAATTAAATTCTGAAGGAGAATCAAATCTTCCAAAAGGAAAGTGACAATCTGGAACCGATCGAATTAAAGATTCAGAGATGATTAAATACCATCTATCTATGGGAAAATCTCGAGTTTGGAAAGATTTCCCCTTTAAATCTAACAGAAATAACAAAGGAGAATCCCTGGATTTGAAATCCAATGGTGAATAAAATTCACCTAATAATCCGAAGGTCCAAAACGAATGATGGATGCAAATCAAATTTTTTAATGAAGACTCATCAAAAACTAATTGATTCGGCTGCTTCTCATATAAATAGAAGCCAAGAGACACAAAAATCAGAGATATACGCAGAGGGAGAAAAAAGGAGAGGGCCTTGATACTTTGAGGAATCTGGAGCTTCTGCAAAAGAAAACCCTAGGTAAGAAAGGGAAGGCTTTTTGAAAGAAGGAGAATTTAATTCTCAACAGAGTTTAACTCTGATAATATAAAAACAGAAGAACATATTTCTTCTCTCTTTGATAGAGGATCTGCAAAGTGCACATCTCCCCTTTAGGTTGAGAATTTAATTCTCAATGGGTTGAGATCCTGCCATGCAGATCCAAAACATAGAGAGGGAATGGAAACATGAGAATTTAATTCTCACAGAACTATAGGAATTTAATTCCTTTAAGATAAAAGTAGGGCTTGACCCTGTGTTATGGGAATTTAATTCCTTCAGAACAGAGAGAAACAGGGTTTAACCCTAATTAAGAACTTAGTTCTGTTGAAACAACGGGAATTTAATTCCCCTAATCATAATTTAATAGGGAATGGAAGTTTAATTCCTTAAAAAAAGAAACTTTTATTAGGGTTTAACCCTATTCAGTTCTTCATATATACGAGGAATTTAATTCCTAAAGAAGATTCAAAGTTCAACTCTACTCCAGAATATAAGTCTTCAAAAGGAAGTAGGAATTTAATTCCTCTGAAATTTAAAGCTCGAGGAATTTAATTCCTGAAAAAAGATTAATAGAGCCTCTAAACAACATGCATGAAGGCAGGGTCACGTGCCACCACGTGACCCCCCCTAAAAGATCTACAGAAAGCCCTTTGAGGCAGTCTTCCACGTGACCCACGTGACCCTTGACAGAAGCTCTAACACATAAGCATATGAATGCCCGTCACGTGATGGCACGTGATGCTCTGAAAGATGCGATAATCTCAGTAGAATGAAAGCTTTGGGCGCTCTCACGTGTTATCACGTGACCCCTCAGCAAATGCTTTAACAATTGGCGCACAGATCCCCATCACGTGCCAACACGTGATGCTCTAAAATAAAAATGAAAGTGTTTAACACTTAATGGCAAAACAAAAGAAAAGAAGCTTTGGGCGCTCTCACGTGTCCCCACGTGACCCCTCAGCAAGTGCTGTAATATTCGATGCATAAACCCCCATCACGTGCCAACACGTGATGCTCTAAAATAAAGATGAAAAGTGTTTAACACTTATTCGCAGATTTAAGAATAAAAAAAGGAGATCTGGCTTCACATTTAGGGCGCCCTCACGTGTCACCATGTGACCCCTAATGAGCATTCTAACAAACCAGAGCGGGGGCCTCCATCACGTGCTCACACGTGATGGCCGTCAGAATTAAAAGTGTTAAACACTTACCTGCAGAATAAAATGAGGGAAATCAGGGCGCTCTCACGTGTCCGCACGTGACCCCTCCCTCCTTAGTGTTTAACACTCTATCTGCAGTATTTAACACTGATTTTCTTAGTGTTTAACACTAATTTGGAAAACTCTATTTGCAGTGTTTAACACTGATTTTCTTAGTGATTAACACTAATGTGAAAACTCTGTTCCCGGTGTTTAACACTGATTTGCTTTAGTGTTTAACACTAATGTGAAAACTCTGTTCCCAGTGTTTAACACTAATTATCTTTTAGTGTTAAACACTAACTTGCTAATCATAATTCCAGTGTTCAACACTGTTGGTTTCTAGTGTTTAACACTAGCTTTAGCCCAATTGGCTAAGTTTCTAGAAGTAAAGCCTCTCCTTCAATGAGCCAACAAAGGGCCAATATTTCAAACATAATTGGACTTAGCCCAAACTGGCCATAAGTCCTCAAATCATCTTGAACTGAGCACATCTGCTTTTTCAACTAACTCATTGGTTCAAGGGTACATCTCTGAACTCCTCTGATATTTGTCGTTGTAATCCTTCAACGTCTTCAGGGAGGTGACGGGTCCCGACAACCACACATCAACATGGACTGTGGGGTCCTTAAACTCATGGACTTATGCGTCCTTAAACCAAGATACGGACTGTGGGGTCCTTAAACCCGCGGACTTATGCGTCCTTAAACTAACAGACTAATGCGTCCTTAAACACACCCATATGGACTGTGGGGTCCTTAAACCCATAGACTTTGCGTCCTTAAACTACCTATGGACCGCAATGTCCCTAAACTACCAATGGACCACCATGTCCCTAAACTGGCAATGGACCACCATGTCCCTAAACTGGAACAATATAGCCTAAACGCTCTTTTGTCGGATCTAAACGATCCCGTTAAGTTGATCTTAGTCTCAAACTGGACTAACGTATCCTTAACAAACGTTTAAGTTGATCTTAGCCTCAAATATGGCTAACGTATCCTTAAACCTTCAAACAGACTTTAGTCCCAAATTGGACTATAGATCCCCAATCGACTTTGGTTCAAGGGTACATCTCCGAACTCCTCTGACACCTGTCGTTGTAATCCTTCAATGTCGTCAGAGAGGTGACGGGTCCCGGCGGCCATACATTTAATGGACCACTATGTCCCTAAACTGGAACAATAGAGCCCAAACGCTCTTTTGTCGGATCTAAACGATCCTGTTAAGTTGATCTTAGTCTCAAATTAGACCAACGTATCCTTAACAAACGTTTGAGTTGATCTTAGTCTCAAATATGGATAACGTATCCTCAAACCAAAACCCCAAACCCAAATCTAAGAAAATACGGATTTGGACTAATCCACGTCCTACGGACGACAACATAACTTAGTCTCCGTATACAATCCACGGGCAACCAAACACAAAACAAACACCCACGACACAAAGTGACCAGCTGGAGAAGGAGAAAGTTGTTACCGCGATGCGGTAGCGTAATTAACTGCAGGGGCTTGCGCCTGCAGGGAAGAGCGTCCCCACAATCAAAAACCCCTCAAACGAGGGGGAATCTGACGAAGTCTGTTACATCGGCCGCATCCGTTTAAACCTTCGATACACGGTGCCATAAATCAACTTGGCATCTTCGGAGAGGTGGACGGATAGCACCAATTAGCATCTGCCCCGAATCTCAGGCAAGACAGTCCATGTCTTGGCCGCCATTCGGAGGGGAACATCTACGATACACCATTATGCTGAGGTGTATATGGAGGAGTAAGTTGAGAGAGAATTCCATTCACTTTTAGGCATTCAAGGAAACATGTACTTAAGTATTCTCCACCTTGATCAGATCGAAGTGTCTTGATACTTTTACCAATTTGTTTCTCCACTTCATTTTTATACTCTTTGAATTTCTCAAAGGTCTCGGATTTATGCATATTAAGAACACATGTCCATACCTTGAGAAATCATCAGTAAAAGTGATAAAGTAGGAGTGACCGCTTCATGCATGTGTAGACATCAGACCACATACATCGCCATGTACAAGTCCCAAGAGCTTTCTTTCTCCGTGTCCAGTGAACAGAGATTTGGTCATCTTTCTTTTGATACATGATTGACAAGTTGCATATGATGTATATTCAAACGGATCTAAATATCCATCTCTATACAACTTAGTCAACCTTGTTTCATTAATGTAACCAAGTCTACAATACCATAAGAAGGCTTGGTTTGAATCTGGAGCCTTTCTTTTGAGTGTGTTTTGGATATTGAAAACTTGATATTGATTGAGTACGTATATGTCGTTTTCCAGTATGCCAGACCGGATAAGTTCTTAATTTAGGTGAATATTCATGACATTTTTTTAAAGTGCAAAATTATATCCTTCGTTAGATAATAAAGACACTGATATAATATTACATAGCATACTGGGTATTAAAAAACAGTTATACAACACCAAAATGTGCCCACTAGTCAACCCCAGATGATAATCGCCTACCGCAACAGCATCAACATTTGCTCCGTTGCCAATTCGGAGGGTCATATCACATTCCTTCAGCGCTCTACGGTTTCTCAGAGCCTACAAAGAAATACATAAGTAAGAACCAGAACCAGTATCTAGTACCCATGATGTAGAGTTCACTGAAAAACGGTTTTCGATTACAAACACACTTGAAGCAGAAGCATCATTTTGCTTCGTATCCTTGGCTTTAAAAGCCTTGCAATCCTTCTTCCAGTATCCCTTCTTGTGACAATAGCATCACTCAATCTTATCCGCTTTTTTCTCCCCGATGTGTTCATTCCCTGCACCTTTTTAACACCTCCTTTCGTTTTGGTGGTGTTCATCTTCTTCTTTCCCTTATCTTTCACTTTGGATTTAGAAGAGGATGATTGACCAAAATAAAGAACATGTGTTTTCTCCTTTTCAAGGAGCTCTTCGCTACCCTCAACATGTTGAGGAACTTTGGAAGATCAGCTTCCATATCATGCATGTTGAAGTTCGGCACGAACTGAGAGAAAGTGTGGGGAAGGTGTTCCCCTCCGAAAGACGCGACAGAGACGCGGTGAACGTCTTGCCTGAGATTCGGGACAGATACTATTTGCTTTTATCCGGCCACCTCTCCGAAGATGCCAAGTTGATTTATGGCACCGTGTATCGGAGGTTTAGACGGATGCGGCCGATGTAGCAGACTTCGTCAGGTTCCCCCTCGTTTGAGGGGTTTTTGATTGTGGGGACGCTCTTCCCTGCAGACGCAAGCCCTTGCAGTTAATTACGCTACCGCACCGCGGTAGCAACTTTCTCCTTCTCCAGAATTTCACTTCGTGTCGTGGGTGTTTGTTTTGTTTGTGGTTGCCCGTGGATTGTATACGAAGACTAATTTATGTCGTCGCCCGTAGGACGTAGATTAGTCCAAATCCGTATTTTCTTAGATTTGGGTTTGGAGTTTTGGTTTAAGGATACGTTAGCCCTATTTAAGGCTAAGATCAACTTAAACTTTTGTTAATGATACGTTAGCCTAATCTCCAGACTAAGATCAACTTAACAGGATCGTTTGGATCCGACAAGAGAGCAATTGGCTCTATTGTTTAGTTTAATGACATTGCGGTCGATTTCCAGTTTAGGGACATGGTGGTTCATTGTTCAGTCGATAAAACTGCACATTTGTAGTACATTTTTCCTACCATTTTTATATTAAAAAAGGACTTTAATATGATATATTATACATATGAGGGTTTATGTGTAAAAACATTATTTTCCATATGTTAATATATTTTTATTATCATTTGGTAGGAAAATGTATGCAAATAATATTATTGACCTAATCCTAGTAGAACAAAGTCTACTAAAATCTTATTTGAGTTGTTGTGCAGAATATTTCCAAGTTGTTATGAAGAAATCAGGTTGTTGAAGAAAACTTGCCTAATTAAGGAATCAAAATGAAGAAATCAAGTCTGGCAGAAGAAAAGAAAAGATTTCAAATTTCTGAAGATTCCAGAGAAGTACACATGTCACAAAGAACAAAGCCCTAAAAATTGATGGAGGGATGAGATCAAATGGCCGCGGATCCGCGGCCATAACCCCCTTGGGCCGCGGATCCGCGGCAAGATTGAGGGATCAATTGCTGCGATTTTTTGGGATGAATCTCTGACATATTTTACCAAGTTTCCAACTGAAATATTCTGGCTTTGCACTATAAAAGAGCACCGAGAGCCTCTTGGAAAAGCTATCAAGCCGAAGAGATCACGAAGCTCCCGACGCTCACGCATCCAGGCTGATCATCGACTGTTCGACTACCTCCCTAGGAAAGATCGAGAAGCAAATCAAGTTTTGTAATCATTTTCTATGGATTAAAAGTGTAGCTTGAAGGAGTTGATTAATAAAGGTAGTTTTTTTTATTTAATTGTTTTTTTACATTATGTTCTCCCTCTCTTTCTTTTCATCTTCTTCTCCCAACATGCGCGAGTAATTCTCCGCTTGTTAGGGTTCGTAGGATTAGGGTAGGTTAATGGGCGATGAAAATAATTAAACCCTTTTTAAGTCCTATAAAGTTTAGGAACTTTATTAAAATAATCATTAACATCCTAATCGGGCGCGCTAGCAATTCCTTGCTAGTTCCGACCGCGATTAGAGATTAGATTAATGATTGTTTTGGTAAAGGCTAGATATGAACGGAGTTCCGTGTCGAGATAAGGGTTACGAGTGGGATTCCTTTTCCCTCCAGAAATCCTAATCTACACGCATCACCGTCGTTCTAGTTCTAAATCTATTAATGGATAAAAAGGGTAACTTTTAATTAATCTTCCATAACTACTAAATCCTAACGAACCCTACAAGCCCTATTATTATATTATTTAAATCTCTAAAATAATCTAGATCTATATTTTACATTAAAGTAGATCTAGAAACTTTTCACAAAATTCTTTATTCCTCCTCTCTTTCTCAACACATCTAAAGTAAAAATAAAAGGTTCCACGTTTCCCAGAGGACGACCCGTACTCATCTCGGTCTAGCTACACGCGACACCGTTCTGATTGCGGTTAAACTACAAACACAAATTTTCGTACAAATCAACACATCTAAAGTAAAAATAAAAGGTTCCACGTTTCCCAGAGGACGACCCGTACTCATCTCGGTCTAGCTACACGCGACACCGTTCTGATTGCGGTTAAACTACAAACACAAATTTTCGTACAAATCAAATGGCGTCGTTGCCGGGGAATATAATAATAGGGCTTGTAGGGTTCGTTAGGATTTAGTAGTTATGGAAGATTAATTAAAAGTTACCCTTTTATCCATTAATAGATTTAGAACTAGAACAACGGAGTTCCGTGTCGAGATAAGGGTTACGAGTGGGATTCCTTTTCCCTCCAGAAACCCTAATCTACACGCATCACCGTCGTTTTAGTTCTAAATCTATTAATGGATAAAAAGGGTAACTTTTAATTAATCTTTCATAACTACTAAATCCTAACGAACCCTACAAGTCCTATTATTATATTATTTAAATCTCTAAAATAATCTAGATCTATATTTTACATTAAAGTAGATCTAGAAACTTTTCACAAAATTCTTTATTCCTCCTCTCTTTCTCAACACATCTAAAGTAAAAATAAAAGGTTCCACGTTTCCCAGAGGACGACCCGTACTCATCTCGGTCTAGCTACACGCGACACCGTTCTGATTGCCGTTAAACTACAAACACAAATTTTCGTACAAATCAAATGGCGCCGTTGCCGGGGATACGTGCGTAATTTTTTATTTTTACTATTTGTGTTGAATTCTTAGACGAGCCATATCATTATTAAAACAAAACTGCAAATTGCATATTAAACGATTTGTGCGTGGATTTTTGCAAGGAGATCTGGAGTCACAGAATTGAGGAAAACAGGAAACAGAGACATTTTTAGAGATCCAGAGGAGCAAAGGAGTTCACAGAAAAATTTTCAGCAAGCGATCCACCCACCTTACGGCAGAACCGCGGCACAAAGGTGCTTCCTACGGCGGAAACGCGGCTGCTTGGAGGGATTATGGTTACATAACTCTCTGGTAAGATTCTCAACTCCTTCTCTCTCTCCTCAAATCCAATAAAATCTATTTTCTGCAGGATTCTTTGCAAAAATTGCGCCACTCAAAAAATCTTTTTGCAAAAGTTTTGTGATTGGTTTTGTTTTGCATATTTAATACGGATTTCTAAGAGGCAAAGACCAAATCAAGATTAGGTGGGGATTTCATCACCCTTCCTGAGCCCCACAAATCACAAACCGAGCATATAGATCAACCCTTCATTAATTTAAAAAATATCTAGACCAGACTCTGAGGACTGTCGCACTCAATAAGGACAGAGGAAGGTCGTGGGTAATCTATCGTTTATCAGCATTACTTTTGTAGTGCCTAGACAAGTGTGACAAAGGCTAGTGGTTTTTAATTAGGCCCACGACGTGGTTCCTTCCCACTTACCTGGCACTTATCTGGCTACAAGGGTAGTACGGAGGCGGTAGAGGATTTATCCTGCGGCTTGTCCTTTGGAAGTCTAGGAGCGGTCTAGAGACTGGACCTAGGTAACCTTAGTTCTAGGGTTGCTTGTGCATTTTAGGGAGATTTGTCTTGAGTCCCACTTTTTCAAAACAAGCCAATTTTAAATCATGCATACGCTGCCACTTGCACTAAACCCGCTTAGCGCATGCTCGGCTGGACACGGGATCCTAGTGCCCGTCTTGTCCGCGTTCCTGTTATCGACGCCGAAGTCGGTACTTCTTCATCTTCTTTTCCCCCACCACACACCACATCGACCGTGATGGACGGCACTCCATCTAATTATAACACCACGCTGCCACCGCCCGAAGGTGCGCAGAATCCACCGCGCATCTCTCTCCAAGAGAGATGCTATCCTATTCGTGGTCCTCTTCCTACTTGTCTATCTCTTCCACCACCTAACGGGGATAATTTTGAAATTAAACCCCACTACATCAATCTGCTGCCCAAATTTCACGGGCTTGAGTCGGAAGACGCGTACGTTTTTATCACCAAATTCGAAAACGTATGCGCAATGATGGGTACTTCACAATTGACTTTAGATGCTATGCGCTTACGTCTTCTCCCATTCACACTGTGCGACTTGGCAGAGAAATGGCTTTATAATACTGCCGCACACTCTATCACTAATTGGGATGAATTCGTCGTAGCATTTCTTAAGAAGTTTTACCCAAATCATAAGACTGCACATATTAGGAGCGAGATCAACCAGTTCACCCAGCTTCCCAATGAACCATTTTGGAAGTGCTTTGAACGTTTCAAAGATCTGCTTGTCCAATGCCCCCATCACGGAATACAAAGATGGGATTTATGTCGGATTATATATGAGGGAATTAATCCAGCGACAAAGCAGATGCTTGAAACAATGTGTCAATGCAATTTCATGTCTAAAGATGACGGTGAAGCATGGAAATATCTAGAAGATCTCGCTGAACACACTTTGCAGTGGGAAAGCGTAAGACCACCTTCAACTAAGGGAGGTATTCACCAACTCGACGTTTCTATCGCAGTAAAAGCCGAAATGGCAGCGATGCAAAAGAAACTCGATTCTATTGAGAACAAACTTTCATCAGTCTCCCTAAATCAGGCCACGCTTCCCAAGACTGTCTGTGGTTGCTGTTCGGATCCTTCACACTTAACGGAAGAATGTCCTATGAATGCATCATTTCAAGCTAATGCTGCTTTTCAGCAGCGACCTAGAAATGATCCTTATTCTTCCACATATAATCAAGGATGGAGGAATCATCCTAACTTTGCTTGGAATCAAAACCAACAAAGTAATTATCAAAGACCTCCTCCACAGCAACCACAACCACAGAATCAGCCCCCCTTTCAGTCACAGAATTTCCAAAATCCGGCCAACATTTCTACACCACTAGTGGCCGGTATTGACAACTCACTTGCACAAACTTTGGATATGTTCATGAAACAATCCATGCAAAATCCGG
Organism: Agapanthus africanus; assembly: GCA_030015575.1. Lineage (NCBI taxonomy): Eukaryota > Viridiplantae > Streptophyta > Magnoliopsida > Asparagales > Amaryllidaceae > Agapanthus > Agapanthus africanus. The sequence continues at coordinate 512,212,440 of JASDDO010000012.1, forward strand.
CTGAGATGAGGTCTTCTATTGATGCCCTAACGAAAAACTCCTCCTCCCATAGAAAACCAAATCGCGCAGTTAAACGCCGCAATGAGTGCGAGAGAGAAAGGGAAACTCCCAACTCAACCCCTACCGAATCCTGGCCATTCACAAAGTCATAATGTGAATGCCGTCACTACGTTGAGATCGGGCAGAGTGCTGAACAACCAAGTGGGTGAGCAAGTTGATGATAGTGACACATTTGATACCCCTTCTTCTTCTTCTTCCCCTAACTCATCTAGTCTCCCACCTTCGTCCGAGCCTATTGTCCGTTTTCCCCAAGGCTCAAACATTTCACCAAATCTATCTAAGTCGATTCCCACTCCAATTTTGGGATCGAATCCGTCGCCACAGTCTTCTCCACAAACGTTGGACCCAAAACTTATTGATCGAGCTCCATTTCCAAACCGATTAAGGGCCAACCGACCTAACCTGCAAATGGAGAAGATTGTGGAAATGTTTAAGCAAGTTAGCGTGAATATTCCTCTCCTAGATGCTATTCAACAAGTCCCATCTTATGCAAGAATCCTTAAAGACTTGTGCACTGGGAAGAGAAAAACTCAAGTGCCTAAAAAGGTTTTCATGACGAGTAATGTTAGCACAGCTTTTACCCAACAAATACCAAAGAAACGTAAGGACCCCGGCTGTCCTACAATCTCTATTTCTATTGGGGGTAAAAATATAAATCGTGCTTTACTCGATCTAGGCGCTAGCGTCAACTTGCTTCCTTATTCAGTATACGAGCAGTTAGGAATTGGAGAGTTAAAACCCGTCCATTGTACTCTCCAAATGGCAGACCGATCTATCACCAAACCTCGGGGCGAACTAGAGGATGTGTTAATTAAAGTCGGGAAATTCATATTTCCCGTGGACTTTATTGTTTTAGATACACAACCTGTGGCCAACCCACGCAATCAAATCCAGGTCATTGTTCCCCTCCGAACGGACACGCGGGACGTGGGGCCGTCTCGCCTGAAATTCGGGGCAAATGCTAATTGGTGCTATCCGTCCACCTCTCCGAAGATGCCAATTTGATCCATGGCACCATGTATCGGAGGTTTAGACGGATGCGTCCGATGTAGCAGACTTCGTCAGATTCCCCCTCGTTTGAGGGGTTTTTGATTGTGGGGACGCTCTTCCCTGCAGGCGCAAGCCCCTGCAGTTAATTACGCTACCGCTTTGCGGTAACAACTTTCTCCTTCTCCAGATGGTCACTTCGTGTCGTGTGTTCTTGTTTTACGTTTCATTGCCCGTGGATCGTTTACGGAGACTGAGTTATGTCGTCGCCCGTAGGGCATGGACTAGTCCAAATCCGCATTATCTTAAATTTGGGTTTGGGGGTTTGGTTTGAGGATACGTCAGCCATACTTGAGGCTAAGATCAACTCAAACGTTTGTTAAGGATACGTTAGTCTAACTTTGTGACTAAGATCAACTTAACGGGATCGTTTAGATCCTACAAAAGAGTGTTTGGACTCTAATGTTCCAGTTTAGGGACGTGGCGGTCCATCGTATATGTGGCCGTCGGGACCCGTCACCTCTCTGACGACGTTGAGGGATTATAACGACGGATGTCAGAGGAGTTCAGAGATGTACCCTCGAGCCAGAGTTAATTAGGGGGATTCATAGTCCAGTCTGCTTGAAGGTTTAAGGACGCGTTAGCCATCTTTGAGGCTAAGATCAACTTAAACAGGACCGTTGAGATCCGACGAAAGAGCATATGGGGCTCTATTGTTCTAGTTTAAGGACGTTGCGGTCCATGGGTAGTTTAAGGACATTGCGGTCCGTGGGTAGTTTAAGGACATTGCGGTCCGTGGGTAGTTTTAAGACATCTCGGTCAAGGTTAAGGACGTCATAGTCCATGGGTTTAAGGACTCCACAGTCCGGTATGTGCTCTGGATGCTTCACACGGGTTCACTGCCGCGTTAGGCGAGGACCAGGCTCCGCTCTGGATGCTTCACACGGGTTCACTGCCGTGCTCTGCGAGGACCAGGATCCGCTCTGGACGTTTTCCGCGGGGTCAAAGAGTGACGTTATCCACGTTCCACGTAACCAGGAATTTGGTATTATGCATGGGTTTAAGGACCCCACAGTCCATATCATGAATGGTCTTCGGGACCCGTCACCTCTTTGAAGACATTGAGGGATTACAATGTCAAGTATCAAAGGGGTGAAGAGATGTACCCTAGAACCGGGGTGGATTAAATAGTCCCTGGCCCAATTTGGGTCAAGACTGATCAATTATGTTATGAGCCTATCGGCCTAGTTACTCACAAATTGAGGACTTATGGCCAGCTTGGGCTAAGTCCAGTCAGGTCTGGAATATTGACTCTTTGTTGGTCCATTGAGGGAGAGGCTTTGCCTCTATCCCTTCAGCCAATTGGGCCGAAGCCTAGTGTTAAACACTTCAGAGCAATCAGTGTTGAACACTGGGAATAAGGTTGATGAGTTAGTGTTCAACACTAAGAGATAATTGGTGTTAAACATCAGCAATAAGGCTTTTTCAAATTAGTGTTAAACACTAAAACAGATCAGTGTTGAACCCTGCTAATAAGGCTTTTTAATCAGCATTGAATGCTAAGGCCCGACAGTGTTTTAACACTGGGCTTGAGAGTTTTAATTTTAGTGTTAAACACTAAGGCGAGAAGGGTCACGTGGCAGCACGTGAGAGCGCCCTCCCTTCATTTGTTCCGCCGAAATTATCATTTCCTTCAAAGCATCACATGCCATCACGTGATGGGCATTCAAATGCCTATGTATTAGAGTTTCTGCCAAGGTCACGTGGATCACGTGGGGTGCTGCCTCAAAGGGACTTCTATAGCTCTTTTGAGAGGGTCACGTGGTGGCACGTGACCCTACCTCCATGTATGTTATTTAGAGACTCTGTTGATCCTTTTTTCAGGAATTAAATTCCTCGGGCTTTAATTTTCAAGGGAGTTAAATTCCTACTTCCTTTTGAAGATTTATATTCTGAAATAGAGTTGAACTCTGAATTCTCTGTAGGAATTAAATTCCTCATATATGTGAAGAACTGAATAGGGTTAAACCCTAATGAAAGCTTTTAAGGAACTAAACTTCCCGTTTTAAAGAATTATGATTAAGGGAATTAAATTCCTGCTGTTTCAACAGAACTATGTTCTCAATTAGGGTTAAACCCTGCTTCTTTTATTTTGAAGGAATTAAATTCCCATGATACAGGGTCGAGCCCTAATTTTATTTTAAAGGAATTAAATTCCTATAATTCTGTGAGAGTTAAATTCTCATGCTTGCATTCCTTCTCTATGTTTTGGATCTGCATGGCAGGATCTCGACCCATCGAGAATTAAATTCTCAACCTTAAGGGGAGATGTGCACTTTGCAGATCCTCTATCAAAGAGAGAAGAAATGTGTTCTTCTGTTTTATGTATCAGAGTTAAACTCTGTTGAGAATTAAATTCTCTTTCTTTCAAAAGACCTTCCCTTTCTTACCTAGGGTTTTTGCAGAAGATCCGAGTCTTTTCAAAATATCAAAGCTCTCCTCCTTTTTTCTTTCTTTTCTTCTCTGCGCATGTCTCTCTTTATTTTGTGTCTCGGGGCTCCTATTTATAGGAGAAGCAGCTGAATCAGTTGGTTTTTGACGAATCTTCGTTGAGAGATCTGATTTGCATCCTTCATTCGTTCTGGGCCTTTGGATTATTAGGTGAATTTTATTCACCACTGGATTTCAAATCCAGATATTCTCCCTTGTTATTTTGGTTAGATTTAAGGGGGAAATCTTTCCAAACCCGAGATTTTCCATAAATAAATGACCTCTGAATCTTTAATTTGATTGGATGCATATAGTTGCGTTCCTTTAGAAAGATTTGCATTTCTCTCAGAATTTAATTCTGTTGACAAAAAGGGCTTTGAAAGCCGGTCACGTGTGACCACGTGACCCATGGTCACGTGTGAGCACGTGACCCCCTTTGGAATGAGCCTTTTCCTTTCTTTTGCGCTGTCTTCTGATCGTTGCTTAAACGTCACGTGCTACCACGTGACCCCTGGTCACGTGTGAACACGTGACCCCTGTCTGGCACTTCTTTCCTTGGTTCAATTGGAGAGCGAGTTTGCTACTTTGAACGTCACGTGTCGACACGTGACCCTGGTCACGTGGGAGCACGTGACCTCTTCTAAAGCTCTTTTTCTTGACTTTGTTCAGCGAATCATTGTGCGCCTTTTCTGTACTTTATAGGTCACGTGTCAACACGTGACTGCTGGTCACGTGTAAGCACGTGGCCCCCTTTTCGAAGCTCTTCACAGAGGCTTTCCTGATTTTAAATCAGGAAACAAATGCCCCCACAGCGTTATTCTCACGTGTCAGCACGTGAGTGCAACGCTGTCATCTCTTGCGACCGTTGGATTCATTTAGGGATTTGGGAGATGAAGCGTTTTCACTGTTTTCTATAAATACCGCTGTCTCTTCATAGGAGCCTTCACTTTGCTCATCTTCTTCCTCTGAGAATTTCCTCTTTGAGAATTTAGTTCTCGTTTCTAGAGCTTAGTTCTCTGTCTTCAAAATTTCCAGAGTTTAACTCTGTCAACGGATCCCTTTCCCTCAGGTAATAATGTCGAACGGCCAAAGCGCCTTTGTCTTTGAAAGAACTCCTTGGATTTCAAATCCATATTAAGGGTTTCGCAAAGAACCCATTTTTCTTCAAGTTTTTTCTTAAGAACAGGGAACCTTCGAACTGTAGATCTCTTAGGGTTTAGGCGATCTTCGGGGAGATGATGACAGCGTTTCAACTCCCTGGACTTTAATTCCATCAAAATTATTCCTGGGAATTTAATTCCCTTTTTCCTAATAAGGAATTTAATTCCTATGAAGAACTCAGTTTCTTCACCCAGAGGCTCCTTGGGGTCTCTTGGCCTGAGGCTGTTCTTCTGCAATTAATGCGATGGGGATTTTGTAATGATTTTCGTGACTTTTATTTCAGGTATCATGAACGCCCATCTGTTTCGTCTTGACGAAATCATTTCATACGGGAATATTCGTGCACTGGGCCGCAGTCAGAACCAGGAATTCACTGATGCTCAGTGTGCCAAGATCATGGGCCGCTTCGACGAGTACAATCACAGGCTACTCCCCCGTCGCTCTTCTCTTCTGAGGCTGATCGTGCTGGCGATCCGGGAGGCGCTTCCTCTCTTTTGTGCCGGCATACCGCTCGGGGACTTAGACATTGCCGAGGATAAGGTGCATTCAGTGTACCTTATGGGCTTGATCTCAAAGAGGAGGCGGGATGATCTCATTGATCTCCTTCATCAGCTTTTTCAACAATCGGCCATATTGGGCGCCTACCGGAGGGTAGAGGACATCCGCGGGGATCCCGATGCTTGTGACCGTGAGAGAAAGCATACTCGGGAGGTTCGAAATGCTTGGAAGATCTTGGATAAAGTTAATTTCAAGTTTCTCAATCCATGCCCCGCGTCTGAAGCCTTACCGTTGTAAAAGTTTTTTTTTTTTTATTTTGTATCGCCTTCTTGAAGTCTGGATGATAAGCTTTGTTATGTCTCTGTGTGTTTGCATACTTTTTCTCTGAAGTCTTATTATTCTGTTATTATTGTCGTTTGTGCTTTAATATGCAGGGTGCCACTCCATATTCTTTCTTTTAAATGCACATTAGGTTTGGGTCTCACGTGTTCTACACGTGAGATCTTCTAATGGGATTGTTTACAAAATTTTCCATGCCGCATTTTTAGCGCGCATTATCAGATGCATAAAAGGAGCCTTGGAAATAGTTATTTCTCCTTGATTTTCGATGCCTTTTCCTTTTTGGGCCTTGGAAACATCTTTCGCATGCAAGATTTTCCGCGCATAGCACTTAATGCACTTCTTTATATCCTTGAGGCCATAGCCTATTTTCTCTTCACAGAGAAATTCATTCCCATATCGACGTGATTTAATTTGAGGAGTATCTGAGCGCTATGGCCTGCAACCGCCCACACGCTCGTCGACAGCCATGGGAAGTGCCTATCGAGGAGATGATCCCCCGCTTTGCCGCTCGGTTGGTGGATCCCCTCCTTACCGACAACGAATGCGACTCAGCCATGCATGAACTCTCGATCCGTAGGGGGTCTCCTCTCTCGATGGGTTCTCTCTGGCTCCGGATGATTCTCGCGGCTGTGCTTGCCGACATCCCTCCTCACCCAGCAGAGATGACCCTGGCGATGCTTGATGCGGCGGAAGAGAAGCTCGAGGGCTTTCATGAAGCTTGCCTGATTACTCAGGCTTTGAGGGATTGCTCAATTCATATGCTGGGCCAGATCAAGGCCCGGCGGGCTATTATGTCTGCTTTCACGGACGAACACGGCGCCAATCGGTGGGGAGCGACTCCTCGTGAGAACCGTCGCTTCGATGTGCTGGAGAGAGCAGAGAGAGAGATGGAGAATTTTGTCCTTTGCTTCGTTAACCCCTGTGCCGTTGATCCCACGTTTGGTGACCTTTTTCGTTAGTGTAGAGCATTTTTAAATTAGTCGCTCCTTTTTTATGCTTTATGCAGAACTTCGATGTAGGCTTGGTACTAGTATGTATGTTTCTGCTTGCATAAATAAACTTTGGATTCTTCTCATGAGAACTTTCTTTAATTGCAAATGCTATCATCACTTTCCTGCACATCAGACCCTTTTTGGGCATTATGAATGTTCATGCAATTGCAAACGCTATTATTATTTTTTGAATACTCATATGATTGCGAACGCATGCTTGAAATATGTCGGAAATCTTTCTTGTTGCCTTTCGCGTCAGGTGATATGAGCGCGTTTTAGATCGACTATTCCCGTCGGCTGAAAGCCCATTTATACGGTCTTGTAAATGTCGTGTTTGCAAGGCCGCGGTCACGAAAGCGAGCTTACGTGGTCACGTAGCGAACATATCGTTATGCGAGAAAAAGGCTCGGCCGTAAATTTTCGGAGAGGGAGCTAGCTTCCAAGTCGCTGAGTGAGCTTCGCGCTACCCTTATCACCAAGGTCAACAAAGCGTATGAACTCTGGCGGGTGTTTCAGGAGTCCATCAAGGAGGTGGTGGCTTTTGATAAAGCTGCTACGTTTCCTCGGGAGAGGGTTGAGGCTCACAAGGCCACTGAGAAAGAGCTTGAAGCTCGGCTCGCTTCATATCAGGCCCAACAAGCTCAGGAGGAGGCTCGCCTTCTGGAGATCTTGCGTCATGAAGCCGTGGCTCAGCAACAGAACGATGAGCTGGTGAAATTATTGCACCGCCCGCCGGCTTAAGGACTGTATCTTTTCTCCCCTTTTTTGTACCTACTCATGGATAAGAGTATCTTCCTTTTTGTTTCTTGAATTGTACCTTGTATCCTTTTTGGTTTATGAATAAAAGATACATTTTTCTTCTCAATGGTGTGTCTCCTTTTTATTGAATGCATTCTGCGGATATTCTATCTTGATTTCCTTGCAGGACAGCGATGGCTCAGGATTCAGGGTTAAGCTCTGCTTCCTGAGACTTTTACATTTTATGAGCCACGAGGATCTCATAAAGAGTTTTTCTCCCAGCCGTGAGGACTTGTAAGCGCCGGATGCGGTTACCCTTGTCCGTGTTCTATGGAGTCAGGGGTTTCTCCAGATATTGTAGTTTAAAGACGTCGCGGTCAAGGTTAAGGACCTCATAGTCCGTGGATTTAAGGACTCCGCAGTCCGATGTTAGTTTTAAGACATCACGGTCAAGGTTAAGGACCTCATAGTCCGTGGATTTAGGGACTCCACAGTCCGATGTTAGTTTTAAGACATCACGGTCAAGGTTAAGGACCTCATAGTCCGTGGATTTAGGGACTCCACAGTCCGACGTTTGGTTGCAGGGACCCGTCATCTCTTTGAAGACGTTGAGGAATTACAACGCCAGGCATCAAAGGAGTGAAGAGATGTACCCTCAAACCGAGGCAAAAATCTGTAAGGAATAGGGGTGGTTGATCGTTAATTTTAAGACATCGCGGTCGAGGTTAAGGACGTCATAGTCCGTGGATTTTAAGGACTCCACAGTCCGGTGTTTGCTCTGGATGCTTCACACGGGTTCACTGCCGTGCTTGGCGAGGACCAGGCTCCGCTCTGGGCGTTTTCCGCGGGGTCAAAGAGTGACGTTATCCACGTTCCACGTAACCAGGAATCTTGCACTAGATGCTTCACACGGGTTCACTGCCGCGTTAGGCGAGGACTAGGCTCCGCTCTGGATGCTTCGCACGGGTTCACTGCCATGCTCTGCGAGGACCAGGATCCGCTCTGGACGTTTTCCACGGGGTCAAAGAGTGACGCTATCCGCTTTCCACGTAACCAGGAAGTTTGCACTAGATGCTTCACACGGGTTCACTGCCGCGTTAGGCGAGGACTAGGCTCCGCTCTGGATGCTTCACATGGGTTCACTGCCATGCTCTGTGAGGACCAGGATCCGCTCTGGACGTTTTCCACGGGGTCAAAGAGTGACGTTATCCGCTTTCCACGTAACCAGGAAGTTTGCACTAGATGCTTCACACGGGTTCACTGTCGCGTTAGGCGAGGACTAGGCTCCGCTCTGGATGCTTCACATGGGTTCACTGCCATGCTCTGCGAGGACCAGGATCCGCTCTGGACGTTTTCCACGGGGTCAAAGAGTGACGTTATCCGCTTTCCACGTAACCAGGAAGTTTGCACTAGATGCTTCACACGGGTTCACTGCCGCGTTAGGCGAGGACTAGGCTCCGCTCTGGATGCTTCACATGGGTTCACTGCCATGCTCTGCGAGGACCAGGATCCGCTCTGGACGTTTTCCACGGGGTCAAAGAGTGACGTTATCCGCTTTCCACGTAACCAGGAAGTTTGCACTAGATGCTTCACACGGGTTCACTGCCGTGTTAGGCGAGGACTAGGCTCCGCTCTGGATGCTTCACACGGGTTCACTGCCGTGCTCTGCGAGGACCAGGATCCGCTCTGGACGTTTTCCACGGGGTCAAAGAGTGACATTATCCGCTTCCCACGTAACCAGGAAGTTTGCTGATTGTATCCGCATTTCACGGGATGGGGGTTTGACTCTTGGCGATATGTGTCGCCTAGCCATGGAACTTGGGGTTGCCGCTGTTCCGTTTCGCTTGATGTTGTATCGTCGAGACAATGAAGCTAGGAATTTGGCCTTCGCTTCATTTGCTGGTATCGCGTCTGCTGTATCGAGACGAATGCCACGGTGGTGATCACTAAGTTATCTGTGAACCGCCGAGATTTTGCTTGCTTCTTTTTATTGCAAGTTGTCCCATCATTTCGGCTATTTTGTCATGCATGTGTGGCTTGCTAGCTTTTTCGCGGCAAGCTCGGATTTTTTTTGGATACCGGTTTCGGCATCAGCACCGCTACAACTGGAATGCTTGCCAGGAGCGAATCATCATTTGCCTCTGTCGACGTTTGAACAAAGATGGCTTAGTAAACAGGGTTAAGGGTCCTGCCGACCAAGGCTTTTGACTTCATGAGCCGTAAGGGTCTCACAAAGGTGTTTCTCCCTCCAAGTCGTGAGGATCTTGCAGGTGTGTTTTCTCCTTAAGGATCGTGGGGATTCTTAAGTGCATGTTTTCTTGTAAGTCGTAAGGATCTTACAAAGAGGATTTTCCCCTTATAAGTCGAGAGGATTTACAAGGGTCGTTCACCATATGGATGTATCCCCAGTCACGGGTGGGACTTTGTTAGGGAAATGTTTATTCGCGCCCGTGGATTGTATACAAGGGTCAGTACGAGCCGCTTGTAGGGCAGTATCGGAGGTTGTGGAGGGTTCGCTTAAGAACAGGTTTAGGTTTCTGTAACTTAAGACTTTCAAGTCTTATGAGCCGTGAGGGTCTCATAAGAAAATTCTCCTTACGAGTCGTGAGGATTTCGTAAGTGTATCTTCTCCTTAGGAATCGTGAGGATCCCTAAGTGTGTTGCTCCTTTGTGAGTCGTAAGGATCTCACGCAGGTGATTTCTCCTTACAAGGTCGAGAGGACCCTATAAGTGTCTTTTAACGAGGTTGCGCCTTTTCGGGTTTTCACAAACACTCGCCGGTAGTCCTGCTGTTTTTACTCACGGAGCCCTTTCGGGTTTTCATCCGTGCCCATTTTTCTTTATGGACATACCGTTTTTTTTTCTTTTTTTTTTCTTTTTCTTCCTTTTTTGGTCAACCTGAGGATGCTGCGGTAGTAGTTTAGGGACGTTTCGGTCCATTGATAGTTTAAGGACGTTTCGGTCCGTCGTTAGTTTAAGGACGTTTCGGTCTGTTGATAGTTTAAGGACGTTTCGGTCCGTCGTTAGTTTAAAGACGTTTCGGTCTGTTGATAGTTTAAGGACGTTTCGGTCCGTTGATAGTTTAAGGACGTTTCGGTCCGTTGGTAGTTTAAGGACGTTTCGGTCCGTTGATAGTTTAAGGACGTTTCGGTCCGTTGGTAGTTTAAGGACGTTTCGGTCCGTCGTTAGTTTAAGAACGTTTCGGTCTGTTGATAGTTTAAGGACGTTTCGGTCCGTCGTTAGTTTAAAGACGTTTCGGTCTGTTGATAGTTTAAGGACGTTTCGGTCCGTTGATAGTTTAAGGACGTTTCGGTCCGTTGATAGTTTAAAGACGTTTCGGTCCGTTGATAGTTTAAAGACGTTTCGGTCCGTTGTTATGGGAAGGCCAGCTACTGCTTGTAAAGTCTGAGCCTAGGAAGATAGCGAGCGGACATAGTCATCGTCATCTACCGTTGACCCAGGCTGTGGCTCACTAAGCATAGTATTTCTTCAAGAAGCGGCCATTTATTGGCCTGAAAGGCCTTTCACCGTGCATGTCCACGAGTAGATAGGCTCCACCCTGGTAGACCTGGTCTATGATGTACGGGCCTTCATAGTTTGGCTCGAATTTTCCCCGCTTGGCACGATTGGGGATCATAGGTCTTTTGACTACCAGCACGAGTTCGCCTTGGCGGAATACCCTTGGCCTGGTCAATCTTTCGTACGAGCGCGTCATCTTTGCTTTGTAAGCTTCTAGATGTTGTTGCGCTATGAGTCGGGTTTCGTCGAGGGCATCAAGCTCCTCAAGTCGAAGGTGAGCATTTTCTTCGTCGGTCAGTTCGTGGTGGACTGCCACTCGTAGAGAGGGTAACTCTATCTCGAGGGGGAGTACTGCTTCCGTCCCAAATACCAACGCGTATGGCGTTGTGTTTGTGGCCGTCTTGAATGTAGTTCGATAAGCCCAAAGGGCTTCTTGCAGCCTCTCGTGCCAGTCTCTCTTATTCTGGGAAACGGTCTTTTTTATGATCTTCGTCAAGGTCTTATTGAAGGCCTCGGCCAGACCGTTGGCTCGTGGGTTGTAAACTGAAGAATACCTCCAGTCTATATTGTGCTGCTGCGCGAAGCGGCTAATCTTATGGCTTCTGTAGGCTGGCCCGTTATCGGAGATAATCCGCCGTGGGGTTCCGAACCGATAGATGACGTGCGTCTTGAAGAAATGGAGGATATTCTCCGTCTTCACTTCCCTCAGCGGTACTGCTTCTGCCCATTTGGAGAAGTAATTAGTTGTCGCCAGGATGAAACGATGTCCCCGAGATGATGCCGGCTCGATGGGTCCAACTATGTCAGTTCCCCACATTTCGAATGGCCAGCTGGCCACCGTGGGGTGTAGTGGATTTGGGTGTTGGTGGATGAAGTCTCCATGAATCTGGCACGAGTGGCATTGCCTCGCGTATTCTAAGCAGTCCTGGATCATCGTGGGCCAGTAATAACCCATCCGTTTAATTTTTAACTTCATCTTTGGGCCTGCTTGATGAGAACCGCAAAGCCCGTCGTGAACTTCCTGAACGACTTTTTCTGCTTCGTCAGGTCCCAAGCATCTCAGCCATAGAGAATCAAGCGATCTCTTGTATAGAGTATCGTTGACGAAAGCGAAAGATAGAGCTCGTTTCATGAGCTGATGTCTTGAGGACGCTTCTTTGGGTATGCGGCGGGACTTAAAGTAGTCTATGAAGACTTCCCTCCAGTCCTCGGCCTTCTCTTGGTCTTTTATCTGTAGGGTCATCTGCTCGGTTGCTCCCTCTTTATGTAGTTCCGGAGATAGTTCTGCCGGGGTGAGCACTCGACGGCTCTGTACCACGATTCTGACATCATCGAGGTTCTCGTCAGCCAGTTCTTTAGCGAGTTTGGCCAACGCGTCTGCTTTGCTGTTTTCCGCGCGCGGTATATTTTCCAAAGTATAGGAGGGGATCTGGGTCAACAGTTGTTGCACCTTTTCGCCGTACTTCACCAGCTCCGGTTTGCACGTTTGGTAGTCACCATTTACTTGACTAACGACCAGCTGAGAATCCCCATATATAAGGAGGTCTTCAATTCCCATGTCGATGGCGATTTCGAGGCCTGCTATCAGAGCCTCATATTCAGCCTCATTGTTTGTCCTCGGCTCTGTCAAGGAGAAGGCGAAGCGCATTATCCCTCCTTGTGGGGTTGCAAAAATGAGGCCTATCCCCGATTTGATCATTGGGATACCTTGCTTTTGTTTCTTTACGGAGGACGCTCCATCGAAATAGAGTTCCCATCGGGTGCTACTGCCGTCAATCGCATCAAATGCATGCTCGTCCGGCAAATCACAGTTCAGAGGAGAATCGGCCGGTATCGGGTGCTCAGCGAGGAAATCGGCAATGGCCTGACCTTTCACTGCCTTGAGAGGTTGATATGTTATCGAGAACTCCATCAAGAGCAGGGCCCATTTAGCGAGTCGTCCCGTTAATATGGCTTTCGACATCAGATATTTAAGAGGGTCCACCTTCGAGATGAGGCAGACTTCGTGTGCCAACGCATAGTGCCTGAGCTTTGTCACCGTGAAGATTAAGGCCAAGCAATGTTTTTCAATGGGAGAGTAGTTGCTTTCGGCCCCCAGTAGAACTCGACTTAAGTAGTAGAGCGCTCTCTCTTTCCCCTGATCATTCTCTTGCGCCCATAATGCGCCTAGGGAACCTTCGAGGGCGGTTGTATAAAGAATGAGGGGTTTTCCCTTGACCGGCGCAGCCAATACCGGCGGGTTCTGCAGGTACTGCTTGATCTCGTCCAGTGCACCTTGGCATTTTTGATCCCAGACGAATGGGGTTCCCTTCTTCATCAGGTGACTGTATGGGCGGCATTTGCCAGAAAGGTTTGCGATGAATCGCCGGATGTATGCGAGCTTTCCTTGGAGAGACCGCAACTGTTTGAGGGTTCTTGGCGGAGGCATTTCCATGATCGCTTTAATCTTTGACGGATCGATTTCAATACCTCGGTGTCGAACAATGAATCCTAGGAATTTGCCCGAGGAGACTCCAAACGCGCATTTGAGGGGATTCATTTTCAAATTATATTGCCGAAGGCGTTGAAACACAGTCTCCAAGTGGTTTAAATGCTCTTCGTATGACATTCTCTTTACTACGAGGTCATCAATATAGCACTCAACGATGTCATGTATGAGGTCGTCGAAGATCTTTGTCATGGCCCTTTGATAGGTAGCGCCAGCGTTCTTTAAACCAAAGGGCATAACCCTGTAGCAGAATATACCCAAAGGGGTCCGAAAAGCGGTGTGCTTCTGGTCTGCGGGATGCATCTTTGTCTGATTGTATCCTGACGAGCCATCCATAAAGGAGAAAACCTCGTGAGTGGACGTGTTATCTATCATTAGCTCGGTTACCGGTACTGGGAAATCATCCTTTGGACAGGCTTTATTGAGATCCCTGAAATCCACGCATATGCGTACCGTCCCATTCTTTTTCATTACCGGGACGATATTGGCGATCCAATCGGGATATTGGACTTCTTGGATAAATCCGGAATCGATCAGCTTCTTGACTTCGGCGTTGATGCTCGTCTCAAGCTCGAGTCGCATCCTCCTTGGCGCCCGCTTGACCGGCTTAATATCTGGGGATATTGCTAGTTTATGCACAGCAATCTCCGGATCTAATCCTGGCATCTCGGAGTAGTTCCACGCGAAGCAGTCTTTATGTCGCAGAAGCACGTTTTTTAACGCGGCCACTTTTTCTTCAGAGAGTAGCTCGCTGATGAATGTCGGTCGCGGGTCCGCTGCCGATCCCAACTAAATCTTCCTGAGGTTATCTGCAGTAGTATGTATACCGTCTTCCAGTTCTTTCGGAGCGGACGGAAATTCCGAGATCACCTCATCATCGCTGTTTTCAAAGCACCGGGGAAGGCCATCTATGTTCTCGGGCTCTTCTTTTAATATCGTAATCGTATAACAGGTACGAATCCACTCCCAGGACTGAGGCGGATCCGGTTTTGTTCTTGCGGCCTTGGGCTCGTGCTTTCGGGGCGGCGTTACCCTCCAGCTGTTGGATAAAGCGAATCTGCCCCTTCTGTACTGGTCTTCGACCCAGTTCTTGAAGGTGAAGCAGTCTTCGGTAGGATGTCCTATGGCTCGGTGATAAGAGCAATAGCCCGAGCGAGAGGCCTTATTAGCTTGTTCAGGGTGTCTAGGCTCTGGGAGGGTGATCATCTGATGTTTCAGGGCGAGCTTGAGTAACCTTTCCGTCTTGTCTCGGGGGAAGGAGTACGCTCGACTCATCTTTTCTATGAAGGACGAATCCGAGCTGTGCGGTACCCGATCACGTAACCCTCTAATCCTGCGTCGTTGTTGTCGGCTCTTTTTTCCGCTTCTCGACTTATTTCCGTCTCCGCATCGGGCCTTTCGCATGATGGGTTGACAAGGATGAGCATTCTTGCCTTTCGCAGCCTGTTGAAATAGACGTTGCGTCCTGGCCTTCTCGTAGATGGCCATTTCGTGGTTGGGGTCTTCCCGACCTTTCTGACCCACTTTCCTGATAGGCTTGTCCATTCGTTCTAGAAATGACGGACTTGGCGCCTCAATCGCGTGGTCTGGTTTTGATGAGGGGTTGGCATCTCCTGACAGGGCGTCCTCCTCTTCATCAAAGGTGTATATAGCGTAGCTGTTATGAGCCCGTTCTCGTTTTCCGGCTCTCGCGTATCCAAGCCCAAGTGTCTCCATTTTCCCGTTGGGCAATTTGCGTTGGGTTCCAGGGACGTCCCAAATCTTGTTGTAGAACCGAGCCTGTCGAACAGTTTGTTTTAAGGGTACTCCTTGGCGCTTCAATAGCTTCTTTAATCCATCTGTATAGTATCTGGGCAGACGGATGGGTTGGAGTCTGTCGCATGCAGTATCTGCGCCATGCCAGATCTCTTTCTCTATTTTCGACTCTGAGGATCGGTAGAATAGGATCACCTTCTCACCCCTACGCCTGGGGGGGACGCAAAACGTTTGCAGCTCTTGCACACTGTGAGCTTGAAGCGTGTCGAGGTCCTTGTAGTGTTCTCGCGGTACCATGGTGATTTGCAAGTTATGGTCATCGCCAGGAGGTGCTTGCATTGAAAGCCGATTGGAGAATACGGCATTGACCTCATCTTCTGAATCACTTCCGAAGACCAGTATGGGGGTGGGCGTCCTCCGGTTGTTGCGTTGAGATGGCCCCGTATAAACTATCTCTTCCTCTTCTTCGGTATCGCTTCCGAAAACAGGGATGGTGGCGGCGGCCTTGTTCTCCGAGTCGCGACACCTTTCTGTATCTTCAAAGTCTGGCAAAAAGTATTTCGCATCCTCGTACTTGCGGACTTCGTTCACGGAAAATGGGTTCAGCTCACCCGTTACAGTATACTCGAAACTATCTTTAAAGTACTTCATACACTGATGTTGTGTAGAAGGGACGATGTTGTACTCGTGTAACCAAGGACGGCCGAGCAAGGCATTGTAACAGGTCTTGGCGTCAATGACATGGAATTTGATGTCTGTGACGAGAAGCCCGAAGCGTAACGTTAGTATCACAGATCCGAGAGTCCGTGACGATTGTGAATCGAAACCGGAGATAGTAATTTTGTCCCGAGCGAGATGTTGCACACTCATGCAGATTTCCTTCAACACCCGAACATTAAGGAGATTGACGGAGGATCCGTTATCCACCAGGATCTTGCCTATCTTGATGTCATGGCAGTACCCAGAGACATATAGGGGACGGTTATGGTCGCACGTCCCGAGAAGGAGGTCTTCATCACCGAAAGTGACGTCGGCCGTATGCACTTCTTCCAGTTCGTCCTTCATCTTCTCAGTGGCGAGAAAGGCTTGGAATTGCTCAGGTTCTTGTAATGCCTTAATTAGTGAGTCCCGTGCTTCTTTTGATAATAGGAGGGCGTCGAGAATGCTAAGCTGAGAAGGTAGCTTCCTTAGATGCGCGAGGATGTTATAGTCCACTTTACTCCTCCTAGGAGGGTCTTTGGCAGCCAGTTCTTTCGCGACTTGGTCATCCAAAGTGATATCTTCAGTGACCTTTTTCTTTCCCTTATCTTTTCTGTTCGTAGGCCCGAGATTCTTTTCCGGGAGTGTGCGATTGCGCAGCTGAGTGTTTCCGCAGGCTTCTGATTCCTCATCTTTCCTAAGCGCGGATTCTTCAAAGAGAGGGCCCAGAGTCACTTCTTCGTCAGAGTCGCTCCCAAAGGTGAGGACTTGCGACCCCTCGGCATGAGCCATATAACAGTTGCCAGCAATTCTATTGGGCCCGTCAACAGTGCTTCTTTGCTCCCGACGGCTCTTGCGTTTCATGCGTTTGAAATGTTGCCGACGAGCAACATATCCTTGCCACCATATCTTAAAGGCGTCGCACTCCTCTGTGGGGTGTGAGACTTTCCGATGATATGCGCAGTAATCGGGGTGCTTCTCCGCCCCATTGTGTGTGTTTCCTTCCGAGGGTGGTAGCCTCATTCCCATTGACATGGCTTTGGCGAACCTTTTCCTCGTCTTGAATATCTTCCTGTCCATCTCGGATGCCTTTCGCTCTGGCAGGGGTAGTTCAACTCCTTCGTTCAGTCGCCCGCATTTGGTTCCTCCTGATGCTGCCATCTCACGCTCCTGATCTGCTTTACTTTTTAGACGAATCTCGTCTAGGAAGGCATTGATCATATCAGTTGTCAGCCTCGCACGCTCTGGTTCGGGCTCCGCCTTCAGCTTCTTAGTGCTAGGAGTTCTCTCATCATCGGTAAACGAGTGGGAGATCACGTTGCAACTTGCCGCATATCCCTCGGATTCATCCGACGAGTTCTCTCCATCATCGTCCTCTTGAAAGATGTGGCTGAGGAACTCTTGCAGTGTGACAGGAGTTCGCGCCTTCTGATTATATTCTTCCAGCGCGTCGATTTGCTTCTGCAAGTTTGTTCGCTCGTCTCCAAGTTTCGCGGGCTTCTTGGATTTCTTCTTCTTTTTCTTCGAAGCTTTTGACGGCTGGGCGTGAGTATTTGGGCCCTTATCACGAGTCTTCGTAGTTGGGCGGGGCTTCAACATCCCTTCGATAATTTGAGGTTCAAGAGGGTCCTTCCATTCGATCGCAGGGCACGCATGAAGGTCTCTCAGCATTCTTTTGGTCTTCGTTGATAGCACGACTTCCCATGGAGCTTCTTCGATAAAGGAGCAGGTTGCCCCCGGTGTGTCTGCCTTTTTAGGAGTATGTGGTTGTGGCGGGTTCACCTTCCACTTTTCAGACAGTAGAACATTTCCCTGGAGGTATTGATCTTCGATCCATCCTTTGAAGACGAAGCAATCTTCAATCGGATGACTTACCGTCTGATGGTAAGGGCAGTAGTTGGGGTTGTTCACCTCGCTAGGTTGTGGCGGTCGCCTTGGATTTGGGAGGTTAATAAGTCTGTTGCGTATTGCCAGCTCAAATAACCGTTTCATCTTGTCTCGTGGGAACGAGTAGGGACGCTTCATCTTTTCGTTATAATATCGGCGTCTTTCTTCCAATTGATCTGCCGATTTCGGGGCGTCGGGTTGCTGTTGGGCATTTGCGACAAAAGTTGCCCTTCCTTTACCCTTGTCATTCCGAGGTTCTGGCTTCGGGGTAGGTGGTCTATGACCCATCTGGTCCATCTGAGCCAACTTGTCGATTAAAGCCTGGAATGTGGTTGGCTTAAAGAACATCATAAACTGGGAAATAGTTGCATGGGGGTCTAGGGTTCCCACGAACATGCCCACTGCGGGTGCCTCCTCAATGCGTTGCTCGCATCTCGACCACAAATTCTGCCAGCGTATAGCATACTGGACCCAGGTTTCGCCTGGTTTTACCCTGGCATTAATAAGTGCAGTTATTGGAGTGCGTTCGCTGGCACTTGCAAATCGCTGAGTGAACAACAACTCCATTTCAGCGAACGTTTTGATGGAATCGTTCGGGAGTTCCGAATACCATTCGAACGCTGTTTCTGATAAGCTGCCAACGAACTGACGGAGTAACAGTTTATCGTCACCGCCGGTGTTACCGCAGAGGGCCCGGAACTGGGCGACGTGTTGATGAGGATTGCCGGTCCCCTTATACACATGGAATTTCGGTATCGTATAGCCTTGCGGATATTTGATTTGATCGTACCAGCTTGGATACGGTCGCCCTGTTTTCACGACTTGACCAGCTGCCTCAGTCGCATGATGAACCCGGATTTGCTGGGCTATGTAGTCAGCCAAGTCAGCCTTAGAGATCGTCTCCTCCTTGGCCGTTGAGAGGGCTGGTGGTGGATTTGACGTCTCTCCTCGGTCGTCTTCAAGAACAATCGGAGGATCTTCGGCGGGTAAGTCCTGCTGGATCATCATTCCTATCACATGTTGAAAGAGAAGGCCCATCCGTTGTATGTTGGCCGCTTGTTCAGCAGCCTCTTTGTCCCTTTTCTCCAGTGTCCGGCGAAGGAATTCAGCGTCGGTTTCTTCCTCCCGGCGTGCGTCTGAGGACGCTTCTGGGTTTTCCTTTGGCCCGGTGAGCGCGGCCATAGCATTCATCATTTCTTGGAGCTTTTGATGCTGCTCCTGGGATTTCGTTACGGATCGGGTTAGCGGTCGGTGGCCTGTAGAAGTGCGGCTCTCCTCCTTTCCAGAGGCCATGTATACGGTGTGGACCATCATGCCCCCAGACTTAGGGTGTCCGGGCTTGTTGCTTTTAGCCGTCGCTGCACGTTGAGGGATCTTCTCGGGCTCCCTCCTTTTATGAGCCATGGAGGTTGAGGGGGCCGTCGAGGTGGGCGTCCAAACAGCCTTTTGGGGTTTCGCCTGGTGGCCAGCCTTCGGTTGGATCTTCAGCTTCTTATGCTGGCGGGAGAAGTTTGGATCGATGATTGAGTCTCGGGCCCGCCGCCAAACCTTATAGATTTTGGAAGACAGCCGTTGAGGAGATCGGGGCTGTTCTGATTCTATTTCCACAACCTTTTCTGATGGGGGAGGAGACCTCTTCAGCACTGCAGTAGAGGAATTCCTTCGCACCTTATTTAACATTTCGAAGCTGTTCCCAGTTGGAACAGCAGCATTAACTTCTACCACCGGGGCTGGTGGAGTCAATCTAGAGGGGGAGTTGCCCCCAGCCTTCCTTATTCGGCGCCAATGACGACGTCGAGCGCGTCGAGCAGACGGCGTAGAGTCAGATATAAGAATGGTTTCATCTTGCCCCCTGTGTGGGTGGGGGGTCGTTGTTGGTGTTATCCTGTCAAAGACCGATGTCCTTTGTGCAGCGGGAGCGGGAGTCGAAGCTGTTAATCTTGTGAAGATCGATTTCTTGACCGGGGAAACCGCCTTGGCGATTTCGGAGGCAGGAGCGGCCGCTTTCTTAGAAGCAGTCTTCTCTGGGATTGTAGGCCCCATGATGAGTTCGCAAGATTTCTGGCCCAATCTGGAGAAGACCGAGGCGTTGACGTTGGGCGACTCGTTGAGAGGAACCGCGGTAGGGGTAAGACGATCAAAGACCGACTTCCTGAGAGTTTCCTTTGTCAGCACCGACGCCACGAAGCTTGATGAGGGGAGCATAGTCCCAAAGAACAATCCGGTAGTGGCCTGAGTCACCTGGTCCGCCGGCATTGTGAACAACGAAGCAGCTTGGGGTCCATAGGCTATACCTCCTGGCGAGGTAGAGCGTTGGTCGCAATTGCAGTTTGAGCAGTTGAAGGACTTTGCGGAAGCAGCAGCCATCGATCCTTTGTTTTCTGCAATAGGCAAGACGCCAATTCTTAGTATCTTGAAACCCAAGGGCAATCATTGGCGAATCGCGATTGGTTCGCGAATCACGACACACGAAGTGTGGAGTGGAAAGAGGTAAAGGTCCCACCGGGCGTGCCAGAATCTGTTCCCCTCCGAACGGACATGCGGGACGTGGGGCCGTCTCGCCTGAAATTCGGGGCAGATGCTAATTGGTGCTATCCGTCCACCTCTCCGAAGATGCCAATTTGATCCATGGCACCATGTATCGGAGGTTTAGACGGATGCGTCCGATATAGCAGACTTCGTCAGATTCCTCCTCGTTTGAGGGGTTTTTGATTGTGGGGGCGCTCTTCCATGCAGGCGCAAGCCCCTGCAGTTAATTACACTACCGCTTTGCGGTAACAACTTTCTCCTTCTCCAGATGGTCACTTCGTGTCGTGTGTTCTTGTTTTACGTTTCATTGCCCGTGGATCGTTTACGGAGACTGAGTTATGTCGTCGCCCGTAGGGCATGGACTAGTCCAAATCCGCATTATCTTAAATTTGGGTTTGGGGGTTTGGTTTGAGGATACGTCAGCCATACTTGAGGCTAAGATCAACTCAAACGTTTGTTAAGGATACGTTAGTCTAACTTTGTGACTAAGATCAACTTAACGGGATCGTTTAGATCCTACAAAAGAGTGTTTGGACTCTAATGTTCCAGTTTAGGGACGTGGCGATCCATCGTATATGTGGCCGTCGGGACCCGTCACCTCTCTGACGACGTTGAGGGATTACAACGACGGATGTCAGAGGAGTTCAGAGATGTACCCTCGAGCCAGAGTTAATTAGGGGGATTCATAGTCCAGTCTGCTTGAAGGTTTAAGGACGCGTTAGCCATCTTTGAGGCTAAGATCAACTTAAACAGGACCGTTTAGATCCGACGAAAGAGCATATGGGGCTCTATTGTTCTAGTTTAAGGACGTTGCGGTCCATGGGTAGTTTAAGGACATCTCGGTCAAGGTTAAGGACGTCATAGTCCATGGGTTTAAGGACTCCACAGTCCGGTATGTGCTCTGGATGCTTCACACGGGTTCACTGCCGCGTTAGGCGAGGACCAGGCTCCGCTCTGGATGCTTCACACGGGTTCACTGCCGTGCTCTGCGAGGACCAGGATCCGCTCTGGACGTTTTCCGCGGGGTCAAAGAGTGACGTTATCCACGTTCCACGTAACCAGGAATTTGGTATTATGCATGGGTTTAAGGACCCCACAGTCCATATCATGAATGGTCTTCGGGACCCGTCACCTCTTTGAAGACATTGAGGGATTACAATGCCAAGTATCAAAGGGATGAAGAGATGTACCCTAGAACCGGGGTGGATTAAATAGTCCCTGGCCCAATTTGGGTCAAGACTGATCAATTATGTTATGAGCCTATCGGCCCAGTTACTCACAAATTGAGGACTTATGGCCAGCTTGGGCTAAGTCCAGTCAGGTCTGGAATATTGACTCTTTGTTGGTCCATTGAGGGAGAGGCTTTGCCTCTATCCCTTCAGCCAATTGGGCCGAAGCCTAGTGTTAAACACTTCAGAGCAATCAGTGTTGAACACTGGGAATAAGGTTGATGAGTTAGTGTTCAACACTAAGAGATAATTGGTGTTAAACACCAGCAATAAGGCTTTTTCAAATTAGTGTTAAACACTAAAACAGATCAGTGTTGAACCCTGCTAATAAGGCTTTTTAATCAGCATTGAATGCTAAGGCCCGACAGTGTTTTAACACTGGGCTTGAGAGTTTTAATTTTAGTGTTAAACACTAAGGCGAGAAGGGTCACGTGGTAGCACGTGAGAGCGCCCTCCCTTCATTTGTTCCGCCGAAATTATCATTTCCTTCAAAGCATCACATGTCATCAAGTGATGGGCATTCAAATGCCTATGTATTAGAGTTTCTGCCAAGGTCACGTGGATCACGTGGGGTGCTGCCTCAAAGGGACTTCTGTAGCTCTTTTGAGAGAGTCACGTGGTGGCACGTGACCCTACCTCCATGTATGTTATTTAGAGACTCTGTTGATCCTTTTTTCAGGAATTAAATTCCTCGGGCTTTAATTTTCAAGGGAGTTAAATTCCTACTTCCTTTTGAAGATTTATATTCTGAAATAGAGTTTAACTCTGAATTCTCTGTAGGAATTAAATTCCTCATATATGTGAAGAACTGAATAGGGTTAAACCCTAATGAAAGCTTTTAAGGAACTAAACTTCCCGTTTTAAAGAATTATGATTAAGGGAATTAAATTCCTGCTGTTTCAACAGAACTATGTTCTCAATTAGGGTTAAACCCTGCTTCTTTTATTTTGAAGGAATTAAATTCCCATGATACAGGGTCGAGCCCTAATTTTATTTTAAAGGAATTAAATTCCTATAATTCTGTGAGAGTTAAATTCTCATGCTTGCATTCCTTCTCTATGTTTTGGATCTGCATGGCAGGATCTCGACCCATCGAGAATTAAATTCTCAACCTTAAGGGGAGATGTGCACTTTGCAGATCCTCTATCAAAGAGAGAAGAAATGTGTTCTTCTGTTTTATGTATCAGAGTTAAACTCTGTTGAGAATTAAATTCTCTTTCTTTCAAAAGGCCTTCCCTTTCTTACCTAGGGTTTTTGCAGAAGATCCGAGTCTTTTCAAAATATCAAAGCTCTCCTCCTTTTTTCTTTCTTTTCTTCTCTGCGCATGTCTCTCTTTATTTTGTGTCTCTGGGCTCCTATTTATAGGAGAAGCAGCTGAATCAGTTGGTTTTTGACGAATCTTCGTTGAGAGATCTGATTTGCATCCTTCATTCGTTCTGGGCCTTTGGATTATTAGGTGAATTTTATTCACTATTGGATTTCAAATCCAGAGATTCTCCCTTGTTATTTTGGTTAGATTTAAGGGGGAAATCTTTCCAAACCCGAGATTTTCCATAAATAAATGACCTCTGAATCTTTAATTTGATTGGATGCATATAGTTGCGTTCCTTTGGAAAGATTTGCATTTCTCTCAGAATTTAATTCTGTTGACAAAAAGGGGTTTGAAAGCCGGTCACGTGTGACCACGTGACCCATGGTCACGTGTGAGCACGTGACCCCCTTTGGAATGAGCCTTTTCCTTTCTTTTGCGTTGTCTTCTGATCGTTGCTTAAACGTCACGTGCTACCATGTGACCCCTGGTCACGTGTGAACACGTGACCCCTGTCTGGCACTTCTTTCCTTGGTTCAATTGGAGAGCGAGTTTGCTACTTTGAACGTCACGTGTCGACACGTGACCCTGGTCACGTGGGAGCACGTGACCTCTTCTAAAGCTCTTTTTCTTGACTTTGTTCAGCGAATCATTGTGCGCCTTTTCTGTACTTTATAGGTCACGTGTCAACACGTGACTGCTGGTCACGTGTAAGCACGTGGCCCCCTTTTCGAAGCTCTTCACAGAGGCTTTCCTGATTTTAAATCAGGAAACAGTCATACTTGGTCGACCCTTCCTAGCAACTTCTAACGCTGTGATTAATTGTCGTAACGGATCTATGAACTTATCCTTCGGGAAAATGACAATTGAGCTTAATATTTACAAGCTAGGAAGTCAGCCATCAGAACCTTCTGCTCAATTGCTGGATGTTTGTTCCATCCACGAGATAGCTTCCGAAAGCTGCATGGATGAGGAGCTTTGCTTTGATGTTCTCGACAATACTAATGAGACATCGTTTGATCTTGCACCACTTTACAGTGAGGATATGTTCAATGAGTCAGACCTTGAGATTGAACCCGTTGACTCATTGCAAAAGTCAGCAGCACTTTCCGAGTCAATATCTTATGCAAGTTTTGAATCTCTTCGGGAGTCCGAATATCATTCGCTTACCCCACCTTCTATAGTCTCTCCGCCAATTCTTGATCTCAAACCGCTACCTTCTCATCTTAAATATGCATATTTAGGAGAGAATGAGACCTTGCCAGTGATTATTTCCGCTTCTCTAGCCTTAGAGCAAGAGAATGCACTTTTGGCAGTGTTGAGATCGAATCAGCAAGCATTTGGTTGGATAATGGCCGACATCAAAGGGATTAGTCCCTTAATTGTTGAACATAACATACATCTGATGGATGAAGCCAAACCAACCCGAGACCCACAAAGACGATTAAATCCCGTTATGAAGGAGGCGGTAAAGAAAGAAATCGTCAAGTGCCTTGATAGTGGAATAATTTACCCCATATCTGATAGTCAATGGGTAAGTCCAATTCATGTGGTCCCTAAAAAGTCTGGCATCACGGTCATCACTAACGAGGCTAATGAGTTAATCCAAACACGCACCCAAACTGGGTGGCGTGTATGTATTGATTACAGGAAACTCAATGCCGCGAAGAGGAAAGATCACTTCCCTCTACCTTTCATTGACCAGATGTTGGAACGATTAGCGGGACACGAATACTACTGTTTCTTGGACGGATACTCTGGTTATAACCAGGTCCCCATCGCCGAAAAGGATCAAGATAAAACCACTTTTACTTGTCCTTTCGGAACTTT
The DNA here is from genome assembly GCA_030015575.1 of Agapanthus africanus. Classification (NCBI taxonomy): domain Eukaryota; kingdom Viridiplantae; phylum Streptophyta; class Magnoliopsida; order Asparagales; family Amaryllidaceae; genus Agapanthus; species Agapanthus africanus. Next base: position 512,236,953 of record JASDDO010000012.1, read on the forward strand.
TGCTTATAGACGCATGCCCTTTGGGTTATGCAACGCTCCTGCTACATTTCAGCGGTGCATGATGGGGATATTTTCAGATATGGTGGAAAATTTTCTAGAAATTTTTATGGACGATTTCTCCATTTTTGGGGACTCCTTTGAGGACTGCCTTCGTAATCTTGACACTGTTCTTACCCGCTGTAAGGATAAGAACTTGACTTTGAATTGGGAAAAATGTCATTTTATGGTCCAAGAAGGTATTGTACTTGGACATATAATTTCACATAAAGGAATTGAGGTTGACAGAGCTAAAATAGATGTCATTCAAAACCTCCCTCGTCCTAATTGCGTCAAAGATATACGATCCTTCCTTGGTCATGCAGGATTTTATAGGAGATTTATTAAGGACTTTAGCAAAATTGCTAGACCCTTAACCCTTCTATTGGCCAAGGACACTACTTTTCACTTCGATTCGGATTGTGAGGCTGCTTTTGAATTGCTTAAAGAATCACTCACTACAGCCCCCGTTCTATCATCTCCGGATTGGAACCACCCGTTCGAGCTTATGTGTGACGTGTCAGATTTTGCTATTGGTGCTATCTTAGGACAGCATATTGATAAGATGCCACATGTAATTTACTATGCAAGTAGGACCTTGAATGATGCACAAATAAATTACACAACTACCGAGAAAGAACTCTTGGCAGTTGTATTTGCATTAGAGAAGTTCATGCCCTACTTGATTGGCTCGCCTATTGTGGTTTACACAGATCACTCCGCCCTACGACATCTTTTAACGAAGAAGGATGCAAAGGCCAGGCTAATACGTTGGATCCTATTGTTATAAGAATTTGATCTTGTTATCAAAGACAAGAGTGGATATGAAAACGTAGTAGCCGACCATCTTTCACGCATCACTTCTTCGCCAACTGTGACCGTGCCGATAAATGACTCATTTCCCGACGAACAGCTCTTGAATGTATCCTACGAACCTTGGTTCGTGGATATCGTGAACTATCTTGCGACGGGACTTATACCTAGCGATTGGTCGAAACAAGACAAACTTCGGTTTTTATCCCAAGTAAAATATTTTTACTAGGATGAACCAAATCTATTCAAGTATTGTTCCGATCAAATCATTCGCAGGTGTGTCCCTAACGATGAATTCAAGAGCGTGTTATCATTTTGTCATGATCAGGCATGCGGCGGTCACTTTGGACCTCAAAAAACGGTGGAGAAAGTTTTGCAATGTGGCTTTTATTGGCCAACATTATTTAAAGATGCATTTGAACATTGCAAAACTTGTCCGCGATGTCAGCATTTGGGTCGGATTTCACGAAGGAACGAGATGTCGCTCCAACCTATATTGGTTGTGGAAATATTTGATGTTTGGGGTATTGATTTTATGGGCCCTTTTCCCAACTCCTTTGGGAATCTATATATCTTGTTAGCGGTTGATTATGTCTCGAAGTGGGTGGAAGCTATACCGTGTCGCACTAATGACAACAAAGTTGTCATTAAGTTCCTTAAAGAAAACATCTTCTCGCGATTCGGACACCCCTCGCGCTATCATTAGCGACAACGGGACACATTTCTGCAATAGGTCTTTCGAGGCCTTGATGCGGAAATATTCAATCACTCACAAGCTTTCTACGCCCTATCATCCCCAAACAAGCGGGCAGGCTGAGATCTCAAATAGGCAGATCAAACAGATATTGGAGAAGACGGTTTCTAAGAACCGTAAAGATTGGTCAACCAAATTGACGGATGCTCTTTGGGCATTCCGCACCGCTTATAAGACCGATCTTGGTATGTCTCCATACCGCCTTGTGTTTGGGAAGGCATGCCACCTCCCTGTCGAGATTGAACATAAGGCAATGTGGGCTATTAAAGAGCTTAATTTTGATCTTGATCATGCAGGCAGCTATCGGAAGCTGCAATTGAATGAGCTAAGCGAACTCCGCGATGAAACTTACGATAATGCGGTGATAGTAAAGAATAGGACTAAAGTATTCCACGATAAAAATCTTTCTAGAAAAACCTTCACATCGGGTCAACAAGTCCTTCTTTACGATTCCCGTCTCCATCTTCATCCGGGTAAGTTTAAATCTCGTTGGAAAGGACCTTTTGTGGTGCGGTATGTACACCCGCACGGGGCGGTTGAAGTCGAAAATTTGAAAAACGGTTCGATTTTTAAAGTAAATGGGCATAGATTAAAACCGTATTTTTCTGCTGATCCCACGGAGGAGCTCCTGTTTTTACAGGAGCCGCTTTATCAAAACTAAATTTTCTCCGCCTCACCTCCATGTTTTGGTAACTTTTTCACAATTTAAGAAATGGAGGTGAGTAAAAAATGGATTTGATTGAATATCTGTGCGTATCAAAGAATAAGTTTGGGGGAATTTTTCAATTAACTATTATTTTACCCCTTATATCTCTCCCTTAGTATACAGGTCCATGTTCTCCAAAGGCTACATCAGTGAGGACACTGCTGAAAACAGGTTTGGGGGGAAGGTTTGTATTCACTGAATTATCTTTGACACCGGGCATTAAATTTTTTTTTATATAACAAATGAATATAAAGTGAAACATTACATCCAAAAGATAGGAATAGTTTAAGAAAACCAAGAAAATTAGAAGTTTTCTTATACGAACTAGTAATAAGTAGTTATGAGCTGTTGTCCCAAGGGTTAGTAAAATGAAGGAAGTCACTAATCTGATGATAAAAATAAGTCTGAAAAATAATTTTTATTCTGGAAGCCAAACATTTGAATGTTGATACCCTACTATATGCACTTACACACGTCTTGAAACTCGGGATAGTAGAGGATACCTTGAAATGCTCTTGTCTAAAAGCCAAAGTATGAAGGAAGTGAAAAAAAAATGAAGAAAAAAATAAAAATGGTGGAAAAAAAAATGAACACTGGTTTTGTATCGCCAAGGCAGCAATAAAAAAATATAGCGAGGGTGCCTCTTCACCTAGTGCCCTAAGGCCAACTGGTCTGGGAGTCACTGCTAAGCCTTAGGTGGTGCAAGACGAGGAAAATATTATCACCGAATCTGCAAGCACATGAGTAATCGGTCGGTTAGTACCTCAAGAAGTATTAACGGTCGCATGAATAGGTGTGAGCAAATCTAAGTATTCATAAAATTAAAAAGTACTGAGGTAGATGGACAAGAGTATGATAGCTTGAATTGAATTCTCCGAGTGTAGGGATGTTCTTTACACACACGTGGGGTTATATGATCAATGTTTGGATGAAAGGTAGGAATGAAGAATAAAGACGATGTTTTATTGAGGGATGATTTGATTTCTAACATTTTTTCATGACTATTAAGATAGGGCTCATGACAACTGAAAAGCTAGTATAGTTGGAAACTCTTCTTTTCAAAGTATTTCTTTTATGGTTCTTATCTTTATATGTAAATTTCACCAACTTTCTTTTGTTATAGGATTTTGTGGGTGTAATCCGCTGAAAACCCTCAGGAGACAACACTCCTCCTACTAGGGACACCTAGAGGTTTAACGGCTTGTTGCACGTGCTCAGTGCAATCATGTCTGCCTGCGAAAGTGTGCTTAGTTTTCTCCTTTCTTTTTCTCCTCTTAAATAAACTAGTTTGCTCGGGACGATCAAAGATAAGTTTGGAGGTATTTGTTCAGTCGATAAAACTGCACATTTGTAGTACATTTTTCCTACCATTTTTATATTAAAAAGGGACTTTAATATGATATATTATACATATGAGGGTTTATGTGTAAAAACATTATTTTCCATGTGTTAATATATTTTTATTATCATTTGGTAGGAAAATGTATGTAAATAATATTATTGACCTAATCCTAGTAGAACAAAGTCTACTAAAATCTTATTTGAGTTGTTGTGCAGAATATTTCCAAGTTGTTATGAAGAAATCAGGTTGTTGAAGAAAACTTGCCTAATTAAGGAATCAAAATGAAGAAATCAAGTCTGGCAGAAGAAAAGAAAAGATTTCAAATTTCTGAAGATTCCAGAGAAGTACACATGTCACAAAGAACAAAGCCCTAAAAATTGATGGAGGGATGAGATCAAATGGCCGCGGATCCGCGGCCATAACCCCCTTGGGCCGCGGATCCGCGGCAAGATTGAGGGATCAATTGCTGCGATTTTTTGGGATGAATCTCTGACATATTTTACCAAGTTTCCAACTGAAATATTCTGGCTTTGCACTATAAAAGAGCACCGAGAGCCTCTTGGAAAAGCTATCAAGCCGAAGAGATCACGAAGCTCCCGACGCTCACGCATCCAGGCTGATCATCGACTGTTCGACTACCTCCCTAGGAAAGATCGAGAAGCAAATCAAGTTTTGTAATCATTTTCTATGGATTAAAAGTGCAGCTTGAAGGAGTTGATTAATAAAGGTAGTTTTTTTTTATTTAATTGTTTTTTTTTACATTATGTTCTCCCTCTCTTTCTTTACATCTTCTTCTCCCAACATGCGCGAGTAATTCTCCGCTTGTTAGGGTTCGTAGGATTAGGGTAGGTTAATGGGCGATGAAAATAATTAAACCCTTTTTAAGTCCTATAAAGTTTAGGAACTTTATCAAAATAATCATTAACATCCTAATCGGGCGCGCTAGCAATTCCTTACTAGTTCCGACCGCGATTAGAGATTAGATTAATGATTGTTTTGGTAAAGGCTAGATATGAACGGAGTTCCGTGTCAAGATAAGGGTTACGAGTGGGATTCCTTTTCCCTCCAGAAACCCTAATCTACACGCATCACCGTCGTTCTAGTTCTAAATCTATTAATGGATAAAAAGTAACTTTTAATTAATCTTCCATAACTACTAAATCCTAACGAACCCTACAAGCCCTATTATTATATTATTTAAATCTCTAAAATAATCTAGATCTATATTTTACATTAAAGTAGATCTAGAAACTTTTCACAAAATTCTTTATTCCTCCTCTCTTTCTCAACACATCTAAAGTAAAAATAAAAGGTTCCACGTTTCCCACAGGACGACCCGTACTCATCTCGGTCTAGCTACACGCGACACCGTTCTGATTGCGGTTAAACTACAAACACAAATTTTCGTACAAATCATTCATCATTCCCATTTGGGGACGAACATTAGTTTAAGGACGTTTCGGTCCAACGTTCCCATTTTGGGACGAATATTAGTTTAAGGACGTTTCGGTCCACCGTTCCCATTTTGGGACGAATATTAGTTTAAGGACATTTCGGTTCAACGTTCCCATTTTGGGACGAATATTAGTTTAAGGACGTTTCGGTCCACGAGTTTAAGGACCCCGCAGTTCGTATCGATGTGTGGTTGTCGGGACCCGTCACCTCTCTGAAGACGTTGAAAGATTACAACGACAAATATCAGAAGAGTTCGGAGATATACCCTTGAACCGGGTATAAATTGATTTAAGAGAGTAGTTATGCTCAGCTCAATTTAATTTGAGGACTTACGACCATGATTGGGTTAAGTCCAGTTGAGAATATTCAACATTTGATTTATCATTGGCTTATTAGGCCTTTGCTTGGGCTCGGCCCTTTATTAATGCATAGCATTGGGCTTTTAATTAAATGCACAGCATTTGTTTTGGTCTAACAGACCTCTGTTTGGGCTCTGTCCCTCTTTTAAAGTAATGCATGGCATTTTGTTTGGTCTATTAGACCTTTATTTGGACTCTGCCCTTTTTAAAATGATGCACAGCATCTATTTTGGTCCGTTGGGCCTCTTAATTGGGCCCTGCCCTTTAATAATGCGCTGCATTAATTAGTCTGACAGAGCGCCACGTGGGTTGTCAGGCGCTTTGCGCCAATTGAGGAGCACAAGGCGCAAGTCCATGTGGAGGTGACACATGTCACGTCGTGGTGAGCGCAAGTATGCTAGCGCAGTGCGCTGCGACATTGCGCTGTGCTATTGCGCTGCTGACACGTGGCGCGCTCTGGTGACTTGCGCCAATTTAAGAGAGCAGTGCTCTGTTTTAGAAGCGCATAGCACAGTCTGTTCCGGGGCTGACACGTGGCGCTCTCTGGTGGCTTGCGCCAACCCAAGAGCGCAACAGTGCAGATTTACAAGTGCAGGGCACTGTTTAATATCTTAATCCAATTTTTAGATTAAAGAAAAGAATCTTTTAAGATTCCAGAACCAATGGTTCATCAAAAGGAAATGTCTTTATTTAGATCAGAAAGATCTAAAGAAGAATTTTCTTCTAAAAAGATCAGTGATCTAAAAACAAGATCAAGATCTTGAATAAAAAAATATATAATAATAAAAAGAAGTTTTCAGAAGATTTCTTTGAGTTCTTTCTCTGTTAATCTCAATGTGTTTTAGACTTGGAGTCTATGGGCCTTTTTATAGTGCCATTTGATTTGTTAAATCAGTTAAAGAGATCTTTCTCTGAGTGATTTAGGGATTTTTCCCCACCGTTGGATCTTTGATCCAAGAGCTTCTGTTTTACAGAAGATAATCTTCTTGTTTTAACAAGATCAGAAAGATCTTTCTAGAATTTTAATTCTGTTTTAGTGCTAGCACAGGCGCAAGCGCACCTGCGCTTGACACGTGTCGCGCAGGGCAACTGCGCTGCCACGTGTCGCGCAGCGCAGAGCGTGGGTCAGCTGAAGCGTTGCTTCCTTTATTAAAGTTTGAATTTTAAACAGAGCCTTGCTCTGATTGGGTGCGCTGCCTTGGGCGCTGCGCTCCCTGTGCTGGCGTGTCTGATTTTGACACGTGGCGCTCTGCGCACAGCGCAGGGGATCTGAAGCGTTGTTTCAATTATTTTAACTTTAATTTTCACTTCAATTTCAAGACAGAGCTTTGCTCTGATTGGGGGAAACAGAAGCATTGCTTCGTTTCCCGCCTTGGAATTTGAACAGAGCTTTGCTCTGATTGGGGTAAACAAATGCCCCCCCACCGTTGCGCTTACGTTGCCCCAAATGTAAGCGCAGAGGTGGCAGAATTCCAGCTGTTGCGGCAACTTTTGGAAATTGAAAGGGTTCTCAATGCCTATAAATAGGACCTATGGTCCCTCAACAGATGATTATCATCTTCAAAATTTTTACTTTCAAAATCTCAGAGCCCTGCTCTTTACTTTCAAGAACTCCAAGAGTTAAACTCTTAAAACTTTTAGGTAAAATATTTAATTTAAATCAAATTAAATTATATTGATTTTCATCGACAGAGCCTTGCTCTCAATAGATCCCTGATCTAAAGAAAACCAATTTAGGGTTTCACTTAGCAGAGCTTTGCTCTAAAAGGATCTAGAGAGAACTAAAGAGAACCCTATTAGGGTTCCATCATAAGGTTGTGCTCTTTAAAAGGTTTTCCTTGTATTTTCTTAATTCATCAATGGAGCTTTGCTCCTTCCAGATCATACAAAAGAACTCTTAAGAGTTTTTCATGGATCTTGGAGTTTAAAGATGGCTTTTTATTCCTCGATGCGTTATATCGTTTTGCATAATCAGTCTTTCTGATAATTTTGTTGATTCTCTTTTACAGAAACAATGGACGCCCACATGTACGATCTCAACGAGATTATCTCTTACGAGGACATCTGCCGACTCGGCCGTTCTCAAAATCGATAATTCACACACGCGGAGTGTGCCGAAATCATGAGCCGCTTCGACGCATATAACGGTCAACTGCTTCCCCGACGTTCCTCCCTCCTGAAGCTTATCGTGGGAGCCATCTGGGAAGCGCTTCCCTTATTCTATTCCGGTGTGCCGCTTAGGGCATTGGATGCCGCCGAGGATAAGGTGCACTCAGTGTACCTGATGAACTTAATCTCGAAAAGACGGCGAGACAATCTTGTCGATCTCCTGCACCAGGCCTTCCAACAGTCCGCCATACTCGCTGCTTATTGGAGGGAAGAGGACATCAGTGGGGACCCCGACCCTTGTGCTCACAAAAGAAAGCATACTAGAATGGTTCTCCAGGCTTGGAAAGTCTTAGATAAGGTTACTTTCGAGTTCCTCAATCCATGTCCTGGGTCCGAGGTCATACCGTTGTAAACCTTTCAATAATGTTGTTTTTGTTTATTGTTTTTATTGATGTAAGAATTTTTCAAGAATGAATGACAAATCCTTTGCCTCCTTCCTTTTATTTTCTGCTTTGTTACTGTTGGCATGTTCCTTAAGCAAGCGCGGCCTGTAATCGATGTAAAACATACTGTCTTGAACACCTTGGGGAGTAGTGATGGCTTAGGAAGCAGGTTCAGATCTGCTACCTAAGGTTTTTCAACTTCATGAGCTGTGAGGGTCTCATAAAGACTTTTCTCCCTATGGATCGAGAGGATCTCATAGGTGTATTTTCTCCTTAGGGGTCGTGAAGACTCCTAAGTGTGTTTTCTCTTGAGAGTCGTAAGGATCCCACAAGAGAATTTTCCCTCTTACGAGTCGAGAGGACCTGTAAGCGGTTGTTTCCCTCCTTGTCGAGATTCAACTTTGGAGAGTGTGACCCGTGAATAGTATGCAAGAGTCCATTTTGGACCGACTTGCAGGGTCCCAGTGCTTAGGAAACAGGTTTTTTGATCCCCGCTGCCTAAGGCTTTTCCTCACGAGTCGAAACATATCGAGTAGTTCTCATAAAGACACTAATTTCCTCATGAGTCGAGACGAATCGAGCATTTCTCGTAAGAGTATCCTAACGTCACAGTTAACCTCTGCTCTTTACAACAGAGGTCCGTTAGGGTCTGTGGTACTTAGGGTTTTGGCCGTCGTACCGTCGCGTTGGCTGATATATTTCTCGATATGCAATCTTGCTGTTCGAGTAGCCTTGCGACTGTCGTGTCTCTGATCCCTTCGGGGGCTGGACAAGACGTCTTCAAGTAATCTTCCAGGTAGTATTACCATCGAAAGAGCAAGCGTAGGGATATTCCATGTCACTTTTTACTTGAGGTTAGGCTCATTTTGGAGAGCCCCGATGAGTCATAACCACTCCGCGCTGGTGTGGGATGATCTCCGATAGTCTTTCATGCTTTATATGACTTGCCGTCAAGACCCTAAAGCTAGGAATTTGGCCTTTGCTTCGTTTGTTTTGTCGTGTCCGAATCCTGTTGGAGGAAGGACACTGTAGTGACATTTCGTCTGCTGTATCGAGACGAATGCCAGGTGGTGACCACTCCGCGCTAGTGTGGGATGATCTCCGATTGTCTTTTAGGCTTTATATGAGTTTCCGTCAAAAGCTAGGAATTTGGCCTTTGCTTCGTTTGCCGGCATTGCGTCTGCTGTATCGGGATGAATGTCTCGGTTGTCTCTAGGTTGCTGGTGAACCGTCGAGGTTTGGAACTAAGGATTTTGCCGTGGCTCCGTTGTTTAATTGTCGCGTCTGAATCATGCTGGAGGAAGAACGCTCTTAGTGACATCTTGTCTGCTGTATCGAGACGAACGTCGAGGTGGTGACCACTCCGCGCCGGTGTGGGGTGATCTCTGGTGGTTTTTCGGGTTTTATATGAGTTACCGTCAAGACCTTGAAGCTAGGAATTTGGCCTTCGCTTCGTTTGCTTTAACGTGTCCGAATCCTGTTGGAGGAAGGACGCTGTAGTGACATTTTGTCTGCTGTATCGAGACGAACGTTGAGGTGGTGACCACTCCGCGCTGGTGTGGGATGATCTCCGGTTGTCTTTCAGGCTTTATATGAGTTGCCATCAAGACTCTGAAGCTAGGAATTTGGCCTTTGCTTCGTTTGTTGACATAGTGTCTGCATCCTGCTGGACTACGGAGGAACACCGTCGTTGACATCTCATCTGTTGTAACGAAACGAATGCTGAGATGGTCTCTAGGTTGTCTGTGAACCGTCGAGATTTGGAACTAAGGACTATGTCGTGGCTCCGTTTGATGGTGTAACATCTGTGTCCTGCTGGAATGAGGAGGCACACCGTTGTTGGTCTCCAGGCTGTAGATGTGGCCATTGAGACTTGGAACTAGGGACTTTTCCATGGCTCCGTTTCGTTGCGACTCTGAGGTCGGTTGTTGACGTCATGTCTGCATCTGGTTGGAGTGAGGAGAAACGCCGTTGGTGATCTATAAGTTGTCGATATTGACATCGAGACCCTGAAGCTAGGGATCTTCCTTTGCTTCATTTGTTGACATTGTGTCTGCAATATGGCGACAAATGTCGAGGTTGTCTCTAGGTTGTCTATGAACCATCGAGATTTGACTTCGCTTTCTGATGGAGCCCGTTGGGAAGGTATGGTTCCCCCTTTGTTTGCGCCCTTGGATTGTATACAGGGATTGATATAATAGCACCTGTAGGGCATAAATTTTATTTTTCTTTATTTCTTTCTGCGATGCTCTATCATTTCAGCTTTTTATATCGCGAAGGCCGCGATTGCCCCATCATTTCGGCTATTTTTCGCGGTGCCCAATCATTTCGGCTATTTATTTTATTTTTACTCGCTGCTTTTATTGCGAGTTGCCCAGTCATTTCGGCTATTTTCCATGCATACATTTTTACTTGCTGATTTTGTTGCAAGTTGCCCTATCATTTCGGCTATTTCATATGCATTTTTGGCTCGTCGGCTTTTCGCCACGAGTATGGAACTTGGGATCTGGTACCAATCTTAGCATCAACATTGCTGCGACTGGAATATTGCTAGGAGCGAATCATCATTTGCCGTGAAAAGGCTTGGAATTTGATACCGATTTAGGCATCAGCATCGCTACCACTGGGACATTGCCATGAGCGAATCATCATTTGCCTCTGTTGATGTCGAACAAAGGTGGCTTAGTAAACAGGGTTAGGATTCTGTCGACTAAAGCTTTTGACTTCGTGAGCCGTAAGGGTCTCACAAAGGTATTTCTCCCTACAAGTCGTGAGGATCTCGTAGGTGTGTTTTCTCCTTAAGGATCGTAAGGATTCCTAAGTGTATGTTCCTCCGTAAGTCGTAAGGATCTTACAAAAGGGTTTTCTCCTTATAAGTCGAGAGGACTTATAAGGGTTGTTCACCATATGGACATATCCCTAGTCACGGGTGGGACTTTGCTGGGGAAATGTTTATTCGCGCCCGTGGATTGTATACAAGGGTCAGTATGAGCCGCTTGTAAGGCAATATCGAAGGTTGTGTGGGGGTTGCTTAAGAACAGGTTCAGGTCTCTGTAACTTAAGACTTTCAAATCTTATGAGCCGTGAGGGTCTCATATTCTCCTTACGAATCGTGAGGATCTCGCAAGTGTAATTTCTCCTTAGGAATCGAGAGGATTCCTAAGCGTGTTGCTCCTTTGTGAGTCGTAAGGATCCCACGCGGGTGGTTTATCCTTACAAGGTCGAGAGGATCCTGTAAGCGTCTTTTAAAGAGGTTGCGCCCTTTCGGGTTTTCACAAACACTCGCCGGTAGCCCTGCTGTTTTTACTCACGGAGCCCTTTCGGGTTTTCATCCGTGCGCATTTTGCTTATGGACATACCGTCTTTTCCTTTTTTTTATTCTTTTTATTTTTCTAACGAGATTGCTCCCTTTCAGGTTTTCACAAACACTCGCCGGTAGCCCTGCTGTTTTTACTCACGGAGCCCTTTCGGGTTTTCATCCGTGCCCATTTTGCTTATGGACATACCTTTTTTTTTAACGAGTCTGCGCCTTTTCGGGTTTTCACAAACATCGCCAATGGTCCTGCTGTTTTTACTCACGGCGCCCTTTCGGGTTTTCATCCGTGCCCATTTTGCTTATGGACGTACCCTTTTTTTTACCACGTCGGCCTGAAAATGCCGCGGGTTGGTAGTAGTTTAACGACGTTTCGGTTTATAGCCAGTTTTAGGACATAGTGGTCCATCGTTAGTTTAACGACGTTTCGGTCTACAGCCAGTTTTAGGACATCGTGGTCCATCGTTAGTTTAACGACGTTTCGGTCTACAGCCAGTTTTAGGACATAGTGGTCCATCGTTAGTTTAACGACGTTTCGGTCTATCGTTGCCATATTTGAGGTGAGTTTCTAGTCTACGGACTTTTTGGTCCATGGGGCTTTCTCTATGAAAGAGCACGATGCCCCCGGCATGTCCATCTTTTTCGGAGCATGTGGTTGTGGTGGGTTCACCTTCCATTTTTCGGGCAGCGCGAACTTGCCCTGTTGGTATTGGTCTTCAACCCAGTTTTTGAAGACGTAGCAATTTTCGAGTGGGTGACCCATTACTCTGTGGTAGGGACAATAGTTAGGATTGTTAACGTCACCTGGCTGCAACGGACGTTTTGGATCTGGCAGGGTGATGAGCCCGCTGCGCACTGCTAGCTCGAACATTCTCTTTGTTTTATCTTTGGGAAACGAGTAAGGACGTTTCAACTTCTCATTGAGGTATCGCGGCTTGTTGTTTTGACGACAAAACGGTCTCGGGTTACTCGGCTGTTGTTGAGCGTTGGCGACGAAGGTCGCTTTTCCATTCTCCTTATCCCTTTTGTTCGATCCCTTGTTCGCGGGTCCGAGATTCTTTCCGGGTAGCGTGCAATTGCACGACTGAATATTCCTGCAGCTCCTCAATTCTTTCGTTTCAGAGATGGATTCCTTGAAGAGGACCGAGGGCTACTTTTTCGTCAGAGTCGTTCCCGAAGGTGAGAACTCGCGATCCCCCGGGATCAACCCTATGACAATTGCCGGCAATTCTTTTACGCTCATCTGTCGCATTTTTCCGTTGTTTACGAGCTTCACGCTTTGTCTTGTTGAAGTGTTGCCTGTGAACGACATATCCTTGCCACCAACACTTAAAGGAGTTGCAGTCTTCAGTAGGATGTGCAATCCTCTGATAATATAAGCAGAAGTTAGGATGTACGTCCGTTTCATCAAGATGTATACCACCGGGAGAATTTTCTCTGAAAGAGGGCAGTCTCATCCCCATCGATATAGCTTTGGCGAATCGTTTCCTTATCTTGATCCTGCTTTCATTTGCGGCGGATGTACTTTGATCTGGTGTGAGTGTTTCGACCCTTTTATCCAGTCGCCGGCGTTTGGCTTTCTCGAATATGGCTATCTCGCGCTCTCGATCAGCTTTGCTTTTAAGACGGGCTTCGTTCAGGAATGCATCAATCATTTCGTCTAATAGTCCTAGAAGTTCTGGCTCAGGATCTGCCCCCAGCTTCTCTGTGTAAGGAGCTTCTTCGTCATTTATTGACGAGTGAGAGATCACATGGCAGCTTGCCACATAATCTTCAGATTCATCCGACGAGTCTTCTCCATTGTCATCATCTTCGTCCTCAAGGACGTGGCTGAGAAATTCTTGGAGTGTGACCGGGGTCCGCGCCTTCTGATTATATTCTTCCAACGCGTCAATCAGTTTTTGCAGGTCCGTGCGCTTGTCACCAAGCTGCACGGGCTTTTTGGTCTTCTTCTTCTTCTTCGAAGACTTTGACGGCTGGGTGTGAGCACTCTGACCATCACCACCCGTTTTTGGAGTTGGGTGTGGTTTCAGCATTCCCTCGATGATCTCGGGTTCCAGTGGATTTTTCCACCTGATCGCCGAGTATGTTTGGAGATCCTTCAGCATTCTTTTCGTCTTGGCTGAAAGAACGTCCTCCTATGGGGCTTCCCTTATGAATGAGCACGATGCCCTCGGCATGTCCACCTTTTTAGGGGCGTGAGGTCGTGGTGGGTTCACCTTCCAATTTTCGGATAATGTGAACTTGCCTTGTTGGTATTGGTCCTCCATCCAGCCTTTGAAAACGAAACAATCTTCGATTGGATGGCTTACTGCTTGGTGGTAAGGGCAGTAATTAGGACTGTTGACATCGCCTGGCTGCAACGGACGTTTTGGATCCGGCAGATTGATGAGTTTGTTGCGCACTGCCAACTCGAACAGTTTCCTTGTTTTATCCTGGGGAAAAGAGTATGGGCGTCCCAGTCTCTCCTCGAGGGATGGGCATGGACGCACGTTGTTTTGGCGAACAACCGGCTTTAAGTTGTTCGGCCGTTATTGAGTATTGGCAACGAAGGTTGCTTTCCCTTTGCCCTTTTCATTCCAAAGCTCTGTCTTTGAAGAGGAAGGCCTATGGCCCATCTGGTCCATTTGGGCCAGCTTGTCAATCAAGGCCTGGAAGGTGGTCGGCTTGAAGAACATCATGAATTGGAAGATGGTCGCTTGAGGGTCGAGAGTACCCACGAACATGCCCACGGCAGGAGCTTCTTCTATGCGTTGTTCGCATCTTGACCATAGGTTCCGCCACCGGATTGCATATTGCACCCACGTCTCTCCCGGCTTCACTCTGGCGTTGATCAATGCCATGATCGGGGTGCGTTCACTAGCACTTGCGAAATGCTGGGTGAATAGTAGCTCCATCTCTGCGAAAGTCTTGACAGAGTCGTTTGGAAGTTCGGAGTACCACTCAAATGACGTCTCCGACCAGTTGCCGACGAATTGGCGGAGCAAAAGCTTATCATCACCCCCGGTGTTGCCACAAAGAGCCCTGAACTGAGCGACATGTTGATGGGGATTGTCGGTCCCCTTGTACACATGGAATTTGGGGATTGTGTATCCCGGTGGGTACTTTATTTGGTCATACCAGCCTGGATATGGTCGCCCAGTTTTAACGACTTGGCCGGCCGCTTCATTCGCCTGGTGAGCTCGTATTTGCTGAGCAATATAATCATCCAGAGCGGCCTTGGAAATAGTTTCATCTTTGGCTGCTGAAAGAGTCGGATGAGGGTTCGATGCCTCCCCTCTGTCGTCTTCAATAATGATCGGGGGGTCTTCAGCAGGAGGTTCCGGCTGTAACATCATCCCGACCATGTCTTGGAAGAGAAGTGTCATTCGCTTTATATTAGCCGCTTGTTCTGCGGCTTCTCTGTCCTTCTTTTCGAGGACTCTGCGAAGGAAGTCAGCATCGGTTTCTTGTTCATGACGCTGCTCCGATGATGCCTCCGGGCTTTCTTTTGGTCCGGTGAGCGCAGCCATTGCAGTCAGCATCTCCTGAAGCTTCTGATGTTGTTGTTCTTGAGCCCTTGTTATTGATCGGGTGAGCGGTCAGTGGCCCGTCGAAGTGCGGCTTTCTTCTTTTCCGGAAGCTACGTAGACAGTATGTACCATCATGCCCCCAGACTTGGGGCGTTTGGGCTCAATGCCTTTGCGGTCTGCCACAGCCACAGGGGCTTTCTCTGGCCTCCTTTTCTTTTGAGCAGTTGAAGTCGAGGGGGGCGTCGCAGCGGGCGCCCAAGTAGCTGTCGCCTTCTGTGGCTTGACGGGGTGATCCTTTTCTTGCCAAACCTTCATCTTTTTCTGTCGGTGGAGATAGTCTTGATCTATCACGGAGTCCTGGACCTGTTGCCAAACTTTGTAAATTTTGGAGGACAGCCGCCGAGGGAGCTGCTCCAACTTCGCCTTTGTGGTCTTTTCAACTAGCGGAGGAGGCTTTTTTAGCACGGCAGTTGGAGAATTTCTACGCACCCTGTTAAGTAGTTCAAAGCTGTTCCCGGTTGAAACAGCAGCATCAATTTCCACCATAGGAGCCGACGGAGTCGGTCCAGAAGGGGCATTGCCCCCAGCTTTCCTCACTCGGCGCCAGTGACGACGTCGAGCATGTCGTGCGGCCAGGATCACCTCCGCTGTTGGATCAGCTTTTCCGTGCCCCCCGTTCTGATGAGAGTCTGCTGTTGGCATCAGCCTTTCAAAGACAGATGCTCGCTGAGAGGGAATGGTCAATCTTGAAAAGGTCGATTTTCGTGCAGGGGGAATGGCCTTGGTTATTTCATCCGGAGTGGGAGCTGAAACGACCAGTCTTGTGAAGACCGACCCCTTAGCCGGAGAAGCCGCCTTGGTAACTTCAAGAGTAGAAATGGCTATCCACTTCGGGATAACGCCTTCTGGTATTGCGGGCTTCTTCAAGGGCCCGTTGGAGCTTTGGCCCATCCTGTCAAAGACTGAGGTGCTGGACTTGGGTGACCCGTTGAGAGGGGCCGCGGTAGTTGTAAGCCGATCAAAGACCGACTTCTTCTGAGCTTCTTGCGATGGTACAGGAGCGTTGAAGCTTGTCGGCGGAATCATGGTCCCGAAAAACAATCCTGTGGTGGCTTGAGTGAAATGTTCCACCGGCATTGTGAATAGGGAAGCCGCTCGGGCCCATAAGCTATGCCTCCAGATGAGGCGGACCGGGGGTTGCAACTGCAGTTGGAACACTTTGCACAAGTGAACGCCATTGATCTTTCGCTTTCTGCGCCAAGAAAAACGCCAAATCTTAGTACCTCGAAACCTAAGGGCAACCATTAGCAAACCGCGATTAGTTCGCGAACACGACACATGAAGTGTGGAGTGGAAAGAGGAAAAGGTCCCACCGGGCGTGCCAGAATCTGTTCCCCTCCGAAAGATGCGCAAGACAGACGTCTTGCCTGAAATTCGGGGCAGATGCTAATTGGTGCTATCCGTCCACCTCTCCGAAAATGCCAAGTTGATTTATGACACCATGTATTGAAGGTTTAGACGGATGCGGCCTTTGTAGCAGACTTCGTCAGATTCCTCCTCGTCGAGGGGATTTTGATTGTGGGGACGCTCTTCCCTGTAGGCGCAAGCCCCTGCAGTTAATTACGCTACCGCATCGCGGTAAAAACTTTCTCCTTCTCCAGATGGTCACTTCGTGTCGTGGGTGTTTGTTTTGTTTTTGGTTGCCCGTGGATTGTATACGGAGACTAATTTATGTTGTCGCCCGTAGGGCGTGGATTAGTCCAAATCCGTATTTTCTTAGATTTGGGTTTGGGGTTTTGGTTTAAGGATACGTTAGCCTTGTTTGAGGTAAGATCGACTTAAACGTTTGTTAAGGACACGTTAGTCTCATTTCAAACTAAGATCAATTTAACGGGATCGTTTAGATCCAACAAGAGAGCATTTGGACTCTATTATTTAGTTTAGAGACATTGCGGTCGATTACCAGTTTAAGGACATGGTGGTCCGATACCATTTTAAGGACATAGTGGTCCAATACCAGTTTAAAGACATAATGGTTCAATACCAGTTTAAGGACATAGTGGTCCATGAAATGTATGGCTGTCGGGACCCATCACCTCTCTGAAGACGTTGAAGGATTACAACGACAAATATCAGAGGAGTTCAGAGATGTACCCTTGAACCAATGAGTTGGTTGAAAGAGCAGATGTGCTCAGTTCAAGATGATTTGAGGACTTATGGCCAGTTTGGGCTAAGTCCAATTATGTTTGAAATATTGGCCCTTTGGACCATTAGACATTTGTCTGGGTTCAGCCCCTCATCATTCAACAGTGCTAAACAAAGGTTTGGGGGCTTTGACAACATTTTGTCCTTGATTTCCTTAATTTTGAGATTCATTTGGAGGAGGGACTTTTGCCTCTGGAAAATTAGCCAATTTGGCTAAAAGTAGTGTTAAACACTAGAGAACAACGGTGTTAAACACTGGAGGTAGAACTCTCAAATTAGTGTTAAACACTAAAAGACAATCAGTGTTAAACACTGGAAATATAATCTTCAATTTAGTGTTAAACACTAGAAACAATCAGTGTTAAACACTGGAAATATAATCCCCAAATTAGTGTTAAACACTAAAGAAAGAGGGGTCACGTGTGGACACGTGAGAGCGCCCAAAAGTGGGACCAGATCCCTTTTCTTCGTTCTGCAATTAAGTGTTAAACACTTTTTGTTTTATATTTTGAGCATCACGTGTTGATACGTGATGGGGATTTATGCGCTGACTGTTAAAGCGTTTGCCAAGGGGTCACGTGGTAACACGTGAGAGCGCCCAAAGCCTTCATTTCCTTTGCTTTTTCTTTCTGTGTTTTGTAAGTCACGTGGGAGCACGTGAGGCATTGCCTCAAAGCTGTTTCCTTTTTATTTTTGGGGATCTTTTTAGGGGTCACGTGGGGACACGTGACCTAGTTTTATTCCTTCTTTTCTAATCACTGCGGATTGGGGTCACGTGTCATCACGTGACCAATGTTCTTTATGTGCATGGAGATCTTTCAAGTCTCTTTATTTTAAGAATTAAATTCTCTGTAGGGTTAAACCCTAATCATGATTTTGGAGGAATTAAATTCCTATTATCAAAGAAATAAATTCTTATGTAGGGTTAAACCCTAGTTCTGTTCTGGAGGAATTAAATTCCTATAACTTTGGAAGAATTAAATTCTCAATTAGGGTTAAACCCTAGTTCTGTTCTGGAGGAATTAAATTCCTATAACTTTGGGAGAATTAAATTCTCAATTAGGGTTAAACCCTAGTTCTGTTTTGGGAGAATTAAATTCTCTAAACTCAATTCCCCCTCTAAGTTTTGGATTCGCATGGCAGGATCTCAACCCGATGAGAATTAAATTCTCAACCTATGGGGAGATGTGCTCTTTGCAGATCTTCAACCAGAGGAAGAACTAAGTTCTTTTGTGCAGAAGAGTTAAACTCTTAGATTTGAGATTTAAATTCTCTTTGTTTTATGGAACTTAGATCACTTTCCCCTTTCTCACCTAGGGTCTTCTTTGTTGAGAATTAAATTCTCCTTTCTTTTCTTCTCTCCTGAGAATTAAATTCTCCTCTCTCTGTTCTTCTCTAAAAAATGTAGATCCTTCTCTTTTCTTCTTGGCTCCTATTTATAAGAGAAAGAAAAGAATCAATTTGTTTAGTGAATCTTTCATCGAAAGATTTTGTTTGTTTTCATAATTAATATGATCATTTAGATCATTCAGTGAATTTTATTCACCGTTGGATTTTAAATCCAAAAAATATTATGTTTGTTATTTTCGGTGAGATTTAGGGGAAATCTTTCCTTGTCTAAGAATTTTTCATAAATTGGTGATTTTTAATCACCCTTGGATTTTTAATCCAACGGTCCCCATAATCATTTTCCATTTGGAAAGATTTTGAAGCTTTTGGAATTTAATTCTATTAAACCGTAAGGCTTTGGAAGCCAGTCACGTGCTGACATGTGACCCTTGGTCACGTGTGAGCACGTGACCCCCAATTGAGTCATTTTCTCAGGGTTTATTTACGCTTCAGTTTTAACCATCACGTGTCAACACGTGACCATTGGTCACGTGTCAACACGTGACTGAGCACGTGATACCTCATTGAGGTATCTCCTTCAGCCATTTGTTTTTATTTCTGTTTTAACTATCACGTGTCAACACGTGACCATTGGTCACGTGTGAGCACGTGACCCCTAATTGGGACATTCTTCAGCCGTTTGTTTTTATTTCTGTTTTAACTATCATGTGTCAACACGTGACCATTGATCACGTGTGAGCACGTGATACCTCATTGAGGTAATTTCTGATTTTTAATCAGGGAACAGTGCATAACATATTTGCTCATAACTTTTGATCCCGGATGAATTATGAAGCCCATAATATATCAAATCGAAGGGTTTTTCGAGATGCTTCCAATATCATCAGAATTTAGCTGTTTCTCCTTCGGGAGTTTATCAAAATACAGGCTGGAAGATACTGGTTTGCATTTTATTAAGCGTATCGCTGCCATTTGATACCTTGGGTTCTTTTGCGCAGAAATTTTTGACGGGAACAAATGCCCTCCGCTACTTTGCCCACGTAAGTATGTACGTGGGTGAAGTAGTGCAGAGTTATGCATGGCGTATGACCAGTTTCGGGTTAGTATATAACTTTCATAATCTTGATCTGAGAAGATAACGAGCGGACACAAGCGTCGCCATTTATCATCGACTCAAATCTCAACACTTAAGGGATATAGTTCCAAACCCTCAGCCCCATCAGTCGCACCCTTCTATTTCTTCATATCTTACTCTGGTGTGAAGGAGTTTATATGCTCATGAGTAACTTCTCCATTTCAGTGACATGTAGCTTTAGCAAGTGTGGACCATAGATGGTAGATAACAGTTCCTCTTGAACTCTTTATAAGGCAGCGATGGCTTAGGAGACAGGGTTAGGATCTACCACCTAAGACTTTCCAACTTTATGAGCCGTGAGGGTCTCATAAAGACTTTTCTCCCTACGAGTCGAGAGGATCCCGTACGTGTATTTTCTCCCTAGGATTCGTGAGGACTTCTAAGTGTGTGTTTTCTCTTGAGAGTCGTAAGGATCTCACAAGAGAATTTTTCCCGCTTACAAGTCGAGAGGACTTGTAAGTGGTTGTTTCCCTCTTTGTCGATGTTCGACTTCGGAGAGTGTGACCCGTGAATAGTATGCAAGAGTCCATCTTGGACTGACTTGCAGGGCCCCAGTGCTTAAGAAACAGTTTTTTTAATCCCCGTTGCCTAAGGCTTTACCTTACGAGTCGAGACGAATCGAGAAGTTCTCGCAAGGATGTCCTAACGTCACAGTTAACCTCTTGGGCACCCCTCCTTGGGTCAACCTGTACCCCCTACGAGTGCGGCGAATAGTCTGCCAATTCTAGAGTGGGACCCCTCTGCCTCTCAAAGCCATGAGATGCGGACCTGTTGCCCCCCAGAACCCGGCTATCTGTGCACTCCGTCGCGCGGTAAAACCTAGTACAGTAATGAAAAATAGTACAACAGGTACATCGACCGCAACCTGGTCGTGCCCCAAAAGAATATTATACAACAGGCAGTGACGGCAGTCCATAAGTTGGACGCTCGCCCCGCAATATCAAATGTACAAATAAACTCAAACTGTACTACCATTGCACACTGCTATCCACCACGACAAATCCGCAACATCACAGCACAACACAGAACATCAACGCGAATGTCACGTTCGCAAACCCGTCTAAAAGAACTATAGAAATCAGACGCGGTTTACCGATCAAATGACATTCCCGGTCGGAGATATAATGTAAGCATTGTAAACCAATGTGTTTAAATTTCGATCGACAAAATATCACAAAGTGGGCCCCACGCAAATCTGCTGAACAGTAATAAAATCTGGGCCCAAAAGATATATACCAAAAACCCCAATTTCCAATATAGAATGCACTGTAGAAAATTGGCTAAGTGATGTCACTTTCCTGCGGCGGATCCGCGGCTAAACCCATGCCTGGGCCGCGAATCCGCGGCGGAACAGTCGAATCACTTGGTCGAATTTCTCCAGTATTCCTAAAAAACCCTGCTTGATTTTCTGGTATGGTCAAAATGACATTTGGACCAGTTTGAAAATTAACAGAAACTGTCAAATTGAAAAATTATGATTTTTGATTTCCGGTTCGATCGATATTTTAAACGCGTTAGCACAAGTTAGTATAGCAAAATGGTGAGGCTCTGATACCACTGTAAGTCTACGCTAGCGCCCCGGCCGTCTACAGACGCCAAATGCGGAAGAAAAACTTTTTAACTGGCGCTATCGTATACTTTAACCCGGATCTGCCATTATTACTAGACTAACAAACTGTAAAGAGTGTAGAAAGGTTATACCGAACGATCCGAGTCCTTCGTTCTTTAACCATCATCCCACGCTCCGTTGCGGCTGCTCCGATCTCGTCGATCTCCGATCTCTTCGTCGAGGTGGCACCACGTCGACGATTCTTTAAACGGGCTCCCGCCTCTGACTTGAGGCAACTCGGTCGTCAAGTTTGCTAAAAGAGACGACCAAGAATGATGTAGAGAATGAGTAGATGACGTTGTCTCACTTCGTCCAAATCCGTGGACGATCGGTTAATGAAGTTGCCAATTTTATCGGGTGATGGAATGAAAGAGGCAATGAAATTTCCATGCACCCTTAACCATAGTCTTTTCTCACAAGAATGAAATTAATCTATCTCTCTCACAAATAATGGCCGGCCAATATATGTAGAATGAGGAGGGTGAGTGTAGGAGCAAAGGGGGTGAGTGTAAGCAAAAAGATCTAAATCAAAATATCAAAGCAAAAACAAAAAGAATTAATGTAAAGGATGACTCATTAACCTTAGTCATCCTTTCATTAAAAGCACAATTAAAGCTCTAATGACTCACTAGCCTCATCACCACTTCTAGAAGTTTCTAGAAACACTGACTCACCTTATCTCAAGAAAAGATAAATCCGTCTTTAACCGAATGTTAAAAGACGGCTGATAGAAAACTGAAAACTGGCAACTTCCAAAAGTGATCCTGAAACGACTTTCAGGATAACCCCGAAACTGTATAAATATACCCGCATTTGTATTAGACCGAATACAAATGCAACTGAGACAAAGATATTATATCTACTCAATATAAGACCTGGACCCGGCTTAAACCAAAGCCGACCAGTATCATCTGCCCGAAAAATAACACGTGCGTAAACGCACGTGCATTTTCCGAACCCTGCCATAAAACCATACGGCCTCTATAACGTTTCACCCGAACTTGGGAAACTGTCTGTGGGGGACTCTAATGACTCGTCAGTATCCTGGTAGTGGGTTTAACCACAAACCGTCAGCGGCACTAGCTATGCGTAACGGCTGCCCATGGACTGACCTCAAGGGAGGCGGATGAGCGAACTCATTCAGAAACCCTACTGAGCCTAACAGTGACAATGTATATACAGTCCGGTCCGTTCGTCTATGAGTATCGCATATCTGCCTAGGGGGCTAGTAACGTCAGACCCCCAAGAGCAGTATAAGTCGTGTCAGAGTGAAACCCAATAACACCCTGAGATACTACTGGAGTACCTACCAGTAAATCTCCTGCCACGGCCGTGGGCTTTGTGTAATGGCTCTCCTAGACACAGCACGATCTCGCCCCCAATACCGGGAGAGACGAATCCCCTGCCGATCCGCTCACGTGCCTCCATATGGCTCGGGACTGTACCCAAAAACTACCTGTTTGCACGACTCTTTTGAGCCGTGGTAGGGTAGAAATCAAAGCACAGTGGGAACTCACACGAGACAAATGACGACCTCAGGTCGATGAACTAACCTGTACACATGTCACCAGGGAACTGCTATCTGACGATAGATATAGTACTAACTAGCAGATTCCCGGCGAGTCCTGTCCGGTGTACTCATAATCCAATGAGCACCTGTATACATCTTAGGTGATCCAACTGACACCAGTGGCTTGTGAGACCGGCCACCGCCCCTCGACGGGGTCTCGATTGTACACACTAGTCTACTCCGGAGTATCGATGCCCTGTCTCGAAACTCCCACGACTAGGGACCACAATTAAGGATATGCATATAAACTACCCAACTCTCACGTATATGATCGCCATCATACTGTTGGTAGTAAAGCAAGATCCTAAGGGCTCTATCAAAGTGTAACATGTAATCAGTCACCTGAACATGTACACGACTGATAAAGGCAAACCAGATAGCATACTATCATCTTGAGTAAGACTGTCCTACCGGTATATGTCCTCCGCAATCATTGCAATCACGTACCTGCGATCCAATAATTGACTATGAGGGCACTATCTCCAACAGTAAGGATCTCACGCGGGTAATTTCTCCTCACAAGGTCGAGAGGACCCTGCAAGTGTCTTTTAACGAGGTTGCACCCTTTCGGATTTTCACAAACACTCGCCGGTAGCCCTGCTGTTTTTACTCACGGAGCCCTTTCGGGTTTTCATCCGTGCCCATTTTGCTTATGGCCATACCGTTTTTATTTTTATTTTTATTTTATTTTTATTATTTTTTTTATTATTATTTTTTATTTCTTTTCTTTTTTTTTGTATCGGCTTTGGGATGTTGCAATCCACCGTAATTTGTCGACATCTCGATCAACAGCTAGTTTTAGGACGTAGTGGTCCGTCATTAGTTTAAGGACGTTTCGGTCCGTTGTTGAAAAAGGCCGGCTACTACTTATAGAGTTTGGGCTTAGGAAGATAGCGAGCGGACATAGTCGTCGTCATCTATCATTGACCTGGGCTGTGACTCATTAAGCGTAGTATTTCTTTAGGAAGCGACCGTTTATTGGCCTGAAAGGCCTTTCACCATGCATGTCCATGAGTAGATAGGCTCCACCCTGGTAAACTTTGTCTATAATATACGGGCCTTCATAGTTCGGTTCGAATTTCCCCCACTTGGCGCGGTTAGGGATCATAGGTCTTTTGACCACTAGCACGAGTTCGCCTTGGCGGAATGTCCTCGGCCTGGTCAATCTTTCATATGAACGCGTCATCTTTGCTTTATAAGCCTCCAGATTTTGTTGCGCTATGAGCCTGGTTTCATCAAGGGCATCAAGCTCCTCAAGCCGAAGGTGAGCATTTTCTTCGTCGGTCAGCTCGTAGTGGACTGCTACTCGTAGAGAGGGTAATTCTATTTCGAGGGGGAGTACTGCTTCTGTAGCGAATACCAACGCGTACGGCGTTGTATTCGTGGTCGTCTTGAACGTAGTTCGATACGCCCAGAGAGCTTCTTGCAGTCTCTCGTGCCAGTCCCTTTTATTTCGGGACACCGTCTTCTTCACGATCTTTGTCAAGGTCTTGTTGAAAGCCTCAGCTGGACCGTTAGCTTGGGAATTATAAACTGAGGAAAATCTCCAGTCTATGTTGTGTTGTTGTGCGAAGCGGCTGATCTTGTGGCTTCTGTAGGCTGGCCCGTTATCGGAGATGATCCGTCGCGGAGTTCCAAACCGATAAACGACGTGCGTCTTAAAGAAATAGAGGATATTCTCCGTTTTCACTTCCCTCGGCGGTACTGCTTCTGCCCATTTGGAGAAGTAGTCAGTCGTCGCCAAAATGAATCGATGTCCATTGGACGATGCCGGTTCGATGGGGCCGATTACGTCAGTCCCCCACATTTCGAACGGCCATCTAGCCACTGTTGGATGTAGAGGATTTGGGTGCTGATGGATAAAGTCCCCATGAATCCGGCATGAGTGGCATTGCTTCGCATATTCGAGACAGTCCTGAATCATCGTGGGCCAATAGTATCCCATCCGTTTAATCTTCAACTTCATCTTTGGGCCTGCTTGGTGAGAACCGCAAAGTCCGTCGTGAACTTCCTGAACGACTCTTTTCGCCTCTTCAGGTCCCAGACATCTCAACCACAGAGAATCAAACGATCTCTTGTACAGAGTATCATTGACAAAGGTAAAAGACAGAGCTCGTTTCATAAGCTGATGTCTTGAGGACGCATCTTCAGGTGTTCGACGGGATTTGAAGTAGTCTATAAAAGCTTCTCTCCAATCCTCAGCCTTTTTCTGGTCTTTTATTTGGATAGCCATTTGCTCAGCCGCTCCCTTTTCTTCGGATGATTCCGGAGATATTTCTGCTGCGGCAAACACCCGACGGCTTTGTACCACGATTCTTACGTCATCGAGGTTCTCGTCGGCCAGTTCTTTAGCGAGCTTAGCTAGTGCATCTGCTTTGCTATTTTCCGCGCGCGGTATGCTTTCTAGCATGTAAGAGGGGATTTGAGTCAGCAATTGTTGTACTCTCTCACCATACTTTACCAGTTCGGGTTTGCATGTATGATAGTCGCTATTTACTTGACTAACGATCAGCTGGGAATCTCCGTATATGAGGAGGTTTTCAATTCCCATGTCGATGGCGAACTCGAGGCCTGCTATCAAAGCTTCATACTCGGCTTCATTGTTCGTCCTCGGCTCTGTCAAGGAGAAGGCGAATCGCATTATCCCTCCTTGTGGGGTCACGAATATAAGGCCTACCCCTAATTTGATTATAGGCGTGCTTTGTTTGCGCTTCTTCATGGAAGACGCTCCATCAAAATAGAGTTCCCATCGGGTATTACAACCGTCGATCGCATCAAACGCATGTTCGTCTGGCAGCTCGCAATTCAGAGGGGAATCGGCCGGTATCGGATGCTCAGCGAGGAAGTCGGCGATGGCCTGTGGAGATACGGCTGTCCTCTTTTCTGGACGCCATATAGACGATGTGCACCACTATGCCCCTAGACTTGGGGCGTTTAGGTTCAGTGGTCTCGCGATCTGTCGCAGGCTCAGGGATTTTCTCCGGGCTTCTTTTCTTGTGAGCAGTCGAAGTTGAGGTGGCCCTTGCAGTGGGCACCCAAGTAGCTATCGCCTTTTGTGGCTTGATAGGACGGTCCTCTTCCCGCTGAACTTTCGCCTTTTTCTGTCGGCGGGGATGATCTTGATCAATTACCGAGTCTTAGACTTGACGCCAGACCTTGTAGATTTTAGAGGACAGCCGTTGAGGGGGCTGTTCCGGCTTCACCTTTGTAGCGCTCTCCATAGGTGGATGAGATCTTTTCAGCACAGCGGTCGGAGAGTTCTTGCGGACCTTCCTAAGTGGTTCAAAGCTATTCCTAGTTGGAACAGCAGCATCAATTTCCGCCGTTGGAGTCGGCGAAGTCAGTCCAGAAGGAGAGTTGCCCCCAGCCTTCCTTGCTCGGCGCCAGTGGCATATCCCTAGTAGGAGGAGTGTTGTCTCCTGAGGGTTTTCAGTGGATTACGCCCACAGAATCTTATAATAAAAGAGAGATAGTGAAAGTTATATAAAGATAAGAACTATAAAAGAAAGAACTTGAAAATAAGAGTTTTCAATTATACCAGCTTTTCAGTTGCTATGAGCCTTATTTTAATGGTCATGAAAAAAATGTTAGAAATCACATCATCCCTCAATAAAATATCGCCTTTAGTTTTCATTCCTACCTTTCTTCCAAACATTGATCATATACCCCTACGTGTGTGAACTGGACATCCCTACACTTAGAGAATTCAATTCAAGCAATCATACTCTTGTCTGTCTACCTTAGTACTTTTTAATAGATATTTAGATGGAATTTGCTCACACATTCTTTATGCGACCGTTAATACTTCTTGAGGTATTAACCGACCGATTACTCATGTGCTTGCTAATTAGGTGTTTTTCCTCGTCTTGCAATACCTAAGGCTTAGTAGTGGCTCCCAAACCAGTTGGTCTAAGGCACTAGGTGATAAAGCACCCTCGCTATATTTTTTATTGCTGCCTCGGTGATAACAAAACCAGTGTTCATTTTTCTTTTCACCATTTTATCTTTTATTCTCCACTTTTATTTTCTTCATACTTTGGCTTTCAGACAAGAGAATTTCAAGGTATCCTCTACTATCCCGAGTTTCAAGATGTGTGTAAGTGCGTATAGTAGGGTATCAATGTTCAAATGTTTGGCTTCCAGAATAGGAACTATTTTTCAGGCTTATTTTTATCCCCAGATTAGTAATTTCCTTCATCTTACTAACCCTTGGGACAACAGCTCATAACTACTTATTACTAGTTTCATTTAAGAAAACTTCTAACTTTCTTGTTTTTCTTAAACTATTTCTATCTTTTAAATCTAATTTTTCACTTTCTACTCTTTTATTATCATAATTTTTTTGTGTGTGCTTATATATAGTATAATGCAAAGTAGGGCGTAAATAAGCACAGGAGCGCTGAAAAACGATTTCTTGGGAGCTTCTTGCGATGGTACAGGAGCACTGAAGCTCGTTGGTGGGAGCATGGTCTCGAAGAATAGCCCAGTGGTGGCCTGAGTTACCTGCTCCACTGGCATAGTGAAAAGGGAGGCCGCTTGGGGCCCGTAGGTTACTCCTCCAGATGGGACAGAGCGAGAGTTGCTGTTGCAGTTAGTGTAGTTTGAAGCCGTTGATTTCTTGAAGAGCTTGAATATTCTGCCCCCTACGTCAACCTTGGTCTTTGGCATGTGCCAGTTGTTTGAGGACCGATTCCGTCGGCAAGGCTGCTGCTTGGGGAGCCTGCCTGTGGACGACAGACATCATCTGGGCTTCCTCCATCGGCGTTGAGGCACCGAGAGTGGGAGGTGGGAGCATCGACCCAAAAAGAAGCCCATTGATTTCTTGAATAGCCGTATTGCAGAGATTTGAGTCTGCAAGTGACCCATACTTGACTCCGCCGGATATGACAGAGCCTGAGTTGCTAGGGTGGGAGCAAATGCCATTCTTCATAGAGACGAAATGCCAGCTTCAATATCCACTCCCCTAAGGGAAACCAAAAACATACACACCGCGATTATTTGATCGGGGGAAAAACACGACACACGAAGTGTGGAGTGGAAAGAGAAAAAGGTCCCACCGGGCGTGCCCAAATCTGTTCCCCTCCGAAAGACGCGACAGAGACGCGGTGAACGTCTTGCCTGAGATCGGGTCAGATGCTATTTGGTTTTATCCGTCCACCTCTCCGAAGACGCCAAGTTGATTTATGGCACCGTGTATCGGAGGTTTAGACGGATGAGGCCGATGTAGCAGACTTCGTCAGATTCCCCCTCGTTTGAGGGGTTTTTGATTGTGGGGACGCTCTTCCCTGCGGGCTCAAGCCCCTGCAGTTAATTACGCTACCGCACCGCGGTAGCAACTTTCTCCTTCTCCAGAATTTCACTTCGTGTCGTGGGTGTTTGTTTTGTTTGTGGTTGCCC
The DNA here is from genome assembly GCA_030015575.1 of Agapanthus africanus. Lineage (NCBI taxonomy): Eukaryota > Viridiplantae > Streptophyta > Magnoliopsida > Asparagales > Amaryllidaceae > Agapanthus > Agapanthus africanus. The sequence continues at coordinate 512,265,061 of JASDDO010000012.1, forward strand.
GTGGATTGTATACGGAGACTAATTTATGTCGTCGCCCGTAGGACGTGGATTAGTCCAAATCCGTATTTTCTTAGATTTGGATTTGGGGTTTTGGTTTAAGGATACGTTAGCCCTATTTAAGGCTAAGATCAACTTAAACTTTTGTTAAGGATACGTTAGCCTAATCTCCAGACTAAGATCAACTTAACGGGATCGTTTGGATCCGACAAGAGAGCAATTGGCTCTATTGTTTAGTTTAATAACATTGCAGTCGATTTCCAGTTTAGGGACATGGTAGTCCATCATTCCCATTTGGGGACGAACATTAGTTTAAGGACATTTCGGTCCAACGTTCCCATTTTGGGAAGAATATTAGTTTAAGGACGTTTCGGTCCATCGTTTCCATTTTGGGACGAATATTAGAATATTAGTTTAAGGACGTTTTGGTCCACGAGTTTAAGGACCCCGCAGTCCGTATCGATGTGTGGTTGTCGGGACCCGTCACCTCTCTGAAGACGTTGAAGGATTACAACGACAAATATCAGAAGAGTTCGGAGATGTACCCTTGAACCGGGTGTAAATTGATTTAAGAGAGCAGTTGTGCTCAGCTCAATTTAATTTGAGGACTTACGGCCATGATTGGGTTAAGTCCAGTTGAGAATATTCAACATTTGATTTATCATTGGCCTATTAGGCCTTTGCTTGGGCTCTGCTCTTTATTAATGCATAGCATTGGGCTTTTAATTAAATGCACAGCATTTGTTTTAGTCTAACAGACCTCTGTTTGGGCTCTATCCCTCTTTTAAAGTAATGCATGGCATTTTGTTTGGTCTATTAGACCATTATTTGGACTCTGCCCTTTTTTAAATGATGCACATCTTCTATTTTGGTCCATTGGGCCCTGCCCTTTAATAATACGCTGCATTAATTAGTCTGACAGAGCGCCACGTGGCTTGTCTGGCGCTTTGCGCCAGTTGAGGAGCGCAAGATGCAAGTCCATGTGGAGGTGACACGTATCACGCTGTGGTGAGCGCAAGTCTGCTAGCGCAGTGCGCTGCGACAGTGCGCTGTGCTGTTGCGCTGCTGATACGTGGCGCGCTCTGGTGACTTGCGCTAATTTAAGAGAGCAGTGCTTTGTTTTATAAGCGCGTAGCGCAATCTGTTCTGGGGCTGACACGTGGCGCTCTCTGGCGGCTTGCGCCAACCCAAGAGCGCAACAGTGCTGATTTACAAGTGCAGGGCACTGTTTAATATCTCAATCCAATTTTTGGATTAAAGAAAAGAATCTTTTAAGATTTCAGAACCAATGGTTCATCAAAAGGCAATGCCTTTATTTAGATCAGAAAGATCTAAGGAAGAAGGAAATTACTTCTTTTTATTATTATATTTTTTTTATTCAAGATCTTGATCTTGTTTTTAGATCACTGATCTTTTTAGAAGAAAATTCTTCTTTTATTCAAAGGTTTTTACCATTTTCTTTCTCTGAGTTCTTTCAAAGTTTTCAGAAGATTTCTCTGAGTTCTTTCTGTGTTAATGTAACACCCGAGCCCAATAATACTATTTATATTACTAGTTGAGGGTTCTATCTTGCTCATTTCCAATTATTCTGTTTTTCTGGGATTTATTGCTAAATTATAACCGGTTAAGTCATTTTGGCACAAAACAAATTTTAACTCCTAAAATGAAATTAAAAGTGTCCATGTTGGCCCACTCGTCGCCACTAGTCGCGTGGTAGCGTCCGAGTGTCGAGATTCCGTTCCGTTTGGCTAAACGGACAAGTTTGGACGACTACGCGCGCGTGCAAGTGTCCGACCTGGGGGCATGCATTTTAATCATTAAACACCTCTTTTCAAAATTTGGAACCCGCTTAAAATCCTACAATTTGAATTTGGAACATTTGGGCGCAACCCGGGCGCGATTTGGAAATGTTTCATTTCGCGCCAAAAAGGCCCATTTTTAATTAAATATCTAAAACTATATCTCATACGAATATTTTTTCCTTAACCCTTAAAATCCTTTCCAATCTCTACTGAAAAGATTTTCTCTCACTGGGCAGCCAATCGCGAGCTCCCAATCTTAGCGCGTGGGCCCCCTTCCCTTTCTCTATCTCTCTCTCTCTCTTCCCTCAATCTTTCTCTCAATCTCTCTCCAATCTCTCTTCCTATAATTAACCCATGCAGCCGCCTTCCTCCATCATCCGTCGCGACCACGAGAAACCCACGAAACCCTAACCCTAGCTCACCGCAGACCTCACCGCCGACCTCCTCATGACTTCGCCGTCGCCGCCACCATCCCGTCGACCTCACAGCACCTCCATCCCCTCGTTCTCCCGCTCTCTCCCGCAACTGCACCCAACCCGACGTCGCCTCCAACCCTGCAGAGCCGACGTCGACGCCGCCTCTCGCCGCCGACGCCTCCCACGACTCCCTCTCACCCTCCTCGTCGCGACCTCGTCATCACCTCCCTCCTCTCCTCGCTGGACCACCACCAACCTGCAGCCGACCCTTCACCCAACGCCTACCCTCCGCTGTTCGCCGGAGAACGCGCCGGCGACCTCGCCGTCGTCACCAGGGCCACCTCCGTCTCCCCCTCGACCACCAGAGCCGACCACCCTTCCCTCCACTCGCCGCAGCACCCTCTCCCGCGCACCCCCGAGGCCTTTCAGCCCTTGCAGCCACTGCCGTTGCCTCGCCGGCGTTCCAGCGCCGTCGAGCTCGCCGGGGTCACCTGGTATATCTCTCTGTAAGCCTTCTCACCTTTCCTTTGTGCAAATCATCCCCCTTGTTGGTCGTTATTCGCGTGTATCCTATCGTATTGCTAACTTCGCTACTTTTGTCGTTGCCGGAATCCGACCGTGCCGTCTTGGCGAACCCGACGCTCCAGCGAAGCCCCCTGGTCCGTGTGATCGCGTTGTTCTCTGTTGGGACTCGATCCGTGGCCCGTGCTATCATATCGCGTTTTCTGCCGGCATCGCATCCGTGTTCCAGTTTGCAGACCGTCGAGGCAGGTATCTGAATACTTGCTCTAACATGCTAGCGTGCGAGATCTAGTCTCGCTACGCAATTGAATTCATACTATTTAATACCACAACTTAATGATGGCAATTGATATCATATTATTGCAGTTATCTTTAAAATGGAATCGTTACAACAGTTCCTCGTAATTAATTAACCCACATCAATCCATACTTTAACTAAACAAAACGACTGAATCATATCTGCTTAAACTGTTAAATCATTCACGAAACAATTATTATACTTAATGTAAATTCCTGTAGCTTCATTACTTCAGAATTGTGGATATTGATTTACCTTGTGGCTATTGCACCCTAAAGATGATTGAACCTGTTAATAAGAGTATACAAACATCACTGCGGTTATGTGGAATATTGTGGTTAATTACTGTTTCCTGCTGTTGTTCATTATTGATTGTATAGCTGTTGTGAGCACTTACCCGATTGCACGACATATTGGCCTGACCCTGCTACACCTGACATATACATACATACCGACTCATCCTGTTGTACCATGACATTACTTGTTTCATGATTTCATGCCTAATGCCGACAAACCTGACCATTCCTGCTGTCGATCCAGACAGACCTACTTTTACTTGACTTTGTGTTGGCATTAGTCCTTGACTACTGAATACCTGACCTGACATACATAGTTTGGGGGTATGGGGAAATCAAAGGTGAAACCGACTTATAACTCAACAGTTCGATACATTGTTCTGATCAGTCTTACGGGCTTGGCCAGCTCCGGAGTGTTGATGCTGACATCACTCGTCCATCCTACTACCTTTTACTGCTTAGCGGCACGTCTCGGATTCAGCCCCGAGGGTTATGACCGTGGTCCCGGGCACGCACGGGATACTATTGAGTTACATCGACGATTCATCAATTGGTTTCAAAGACTATAGAGTAGAAACCTGATAGGACAGTTTGGACACCATTGCACATTACCCTGCTTATTATTTCTTGTTACTGCTGTATTCATGTTCATACTTGCATTGCTTATTACCATGTTTATGCTATATACTTGATATCATGACGCGCTGACGTCTGGGTTTTGCATGGCCCAGATCCCGTACCACTGTCGACGACCGAGCAGGAGTACTTCAGCCAGCAGGCTGAACAGTGAGTCCTTAGGGTTTAGTTTATTTATTTCATTTCATTTCCAGATGTGAGCCCGCATTATGGGACGTACTGTTTATTCATTGTATTGGATCATTAGCTTCCGCACTTATTGTTTATTGATTCTTGTTATTATGAATTTGGACATGTATTAGATTAGCTTATTATCTTGTTCTTGATATCCGTACAACCGTAATGTGACTGTGGATGGATACTTCCTACCCACAGGTAGCATGGTTGGCTATGTCACGTGCCCAATCTTGCGCACTCTGGGAAGCGGGGCGTGACATGGTTCTTTTGGTATCAGAGCCACAGGTTAATTGGGTTGATTCCTTGTAGTTGGGTATCGCACCCGATACACGAATCATAATCCCCGTGATTAGGAAACATGTCCTGCCACTTTGACCGTGTTACCATCCTTGAATCATTCTTCCGGATCATGTCGACATGCAAACTTACTTTGCATTGTCAACTCGAAAACCTAACTTCTTGTTATCTCTAGGACTTAGGCGACTTGGGTGGAGTTAAATAATTGCGGCTATGATACCGCGGCATAGCTACAATGCAGCACTCTATTTAAGTATCTTGGAGTTCTAGCCTTGATCTATACTCGAAAACTATCATCATGCTAATGTTGGGTACTTTGATTTCCAGGAATATGGCCGGTCAGAATTTGACGATGGACCCAGGGCGTGCGGTCTTGGCCGCCAGGCGTAGAGTGATAAGGGGACTGCTGGAGAAACTGAAGGAACAAATCGAGCTGGAACCAGCATTTGCACTGAACCACACGTCCGTACGTAGAAGTATTCCGGTGAACAGGCGCAGCGTAGCACCAATGAAGAAAACAAGTGGGGGTGATCGGAAGGGGAGCGTGATCTGTAGCTACTGCCATAAACCCGGACATGTGCGAAAGAAGTGTCGTATGAGACTGGGACTCTGTTTTAGATGTGGAGCGGCAGATTACACCGTTGATGCTTGTCCGTCGAAGCATCGCACGAAAGATGATGTTCAGAAGCCTCCGCAGCGACCGTTCCAAGGGCAGAGACAGTTGAATCAAGGATCTAATCAGGCTCGAGCGTTCACGTTGACAGTTGAGGAAGCTAAGGCATCGGGAGAAGTGGTTTCAGGTAATTTACTCGTTCATGGTTTTCCCGCTTTGGCATTACTTAATTTCAGAGCATCCCATTGTTTATGTCATCCAAATTTATAACTACACACTCGATTACCTGCACGACCCTGTCTAGTTTTGGGACATACACACTGGGAATGGGAAAATCATAGCTAGTAAGGAATGTAGAGATTGTACAGTTGTTGTTTGTAGACGGGAGCTTTTGCAGATTTCTTGGTGATTGATACGGGTAGTTATGAAGTAGTCTTGGGAATGGATTTTCTTGGCACTTTCCACGCACACATTGATTGTAGGGCAAGGAAAGTAAAATTTCCAGATTCCCGGACACCCTGAGTTTACTTTCATCGGAGGAAGCAGTTCTGTCGGGCCAGTCGAGTTTAGGGCTAGGCCGACGAACAATGTTCTTGCGGCTATGGTAGTGGATAGTAATGAAGAGCCGGCAGTTGTCCGCGACTTTATGGATGTGTTTGAAGATATTTCGGGCTTACCGCCGAAGCGAGATGTGGAGTTTGCGATTGACCTTATTCCTGGTGCAGTGCCAGTATCAAAATCTTATTATCCGATGGCACCGGTGGAATTGAAAGAAGTTAAGAAACAAGTGGGTGAATTACTCGAGAAGGGATGAATTCGAAGCAGCAACTCACCGTGGGGAGCTCCAGTTCTTTTAGTGAAGAAGAAGGATCGCACTGCCGACGCTGAGACAAGAGAAATTATTCGCGAAGATGAGTAAGTGCGAATTCTGGCTGGAAGAAGTGAAGTTTCTGGGGCATGTCGTGTCGGGCGATGGAACCGCCGTTGATCCCGAGAAGATTACAGCAGTTCGAGATTGGCCTATTCCGAAGAATGTTGCGGAGATAAGAAGTTTTCTTGGACTCGCCGGTTACTACAGAAGATTTGTGGAGAACTTCGCTCGTTTAGCTGAGCCGTTAACCAAGCTTACACGTAGGAGGTACCGTTTGTTTGGACGGATGGATGTGCATTGGCCTTCGAGACGTTGAAGCAGAAGTTGATAACCGCCCCGATCCTGACCGTACCGGATAATTCGAGAGGACTGGTGATTCATAGCGACGCATCTGGAAAGGGATTGGGATGTGTTTTGATGCAGAACGGGAAAGTCGTCGCTTACGCATCGAGACAGCTGAAGACTCATGAGAAGAACTATCCGACTCAGGACTTAGAGCTTGCAGCCGTGATCTTCGCCCTGAAGATTTGGAGACACTACCTATTGGGCGAGAGAGTCGAAGTCTTTACAGATCACAAGAGTTTGAAATATGTGTTCACTCAGAAGGAGTTGAACATGAGGCAACGCAGATGGTTGGAGCTGATGGCCGACTATGACCTCGATCTTAAGTACCATCCGGGAAAGGTTAACGTCGTGCCAGATGCGCTAAGTCGGTTACCAGCAATTCAGGTGTTGACCGCACAAAGGGAAATCATTGCGGATTTTCAGAGATTTAACTTGGAGGTTGTGCTACCTCATGCTACAGGACAGTTGATGCAGTTGTAGGTACAATCGTCCTTAGTTGAGATGATTAAAGCGGCACAATCGCAGGATCCTAGACTGCAAAAGTTTCGGGAGCAGGTTGAAGCCGGACTGCGAACCGATTTACTGATCCATGAAGACGGTTCGTTGAGATATGGTAGCCGTGCGTGTGTGCCAAAAGGGGATGTGCGTGAAGAGCTTATGAAGAAGGCACACAGTTCAGCTTACTCTGTACATCCAGGAGAGACAAAGATGTACCGAGATATTCGACAGCACTTCTGGTGGGAAGGTATGAAAGGGGAAATTGCTCACTTCGTGGCTAAGTGCTTGGTGTGTCAGCAAGTCAAGGCTGAACACCAAAGGGTTGCTGGTTTGTTGCAACCACTTCCGATTCCTCAATGGAAGTGGGAACATATAACCATGGATTTCGTGACGGCTTTACCGCGGAGTCCAAAGGGCAACAATGCAGTATGGGTGATTGTCGATCGGTTGACCAAGGCAGCTCACTTTATTCCTTTTCGGGTTGGTCAATCGACGGAGACTTTGGCAGAGCGGTACATGCAGGAGATTGTCAGATTGCATGGAGTACCGGTAAGCATCGTGTCCGATCGGGACACTCGGTTCTTGTCGCACTTTTGGAGGAGCTTACAAGAAAGTTTGGGGACTCGATTGAAGTTTAGCACAGCTTATCATCCTCAGACTGATGGACAATCAGAGAGAACGATCCAGACCCTTGAAGATATGTTGAGGGCTTGCATGTTGGACTTCAAAGGTTCTTGGGAAGATCATCTACACCTGGTGGAGTTTTCGTACAACAATAGCTTCCAAGCAACTATTCAGATGGCCCCGTTTGAAGCACTGTATGGTCGTAAGTGCCGTTCACCTGTTTGTTGGGATGATGTTGGTGAACGAAGGTTACTAGGACCAGATTTGGTAGTACAGACAGTCGAGAAGGTGAATACAATCAGGAAGCATATGAAGGCAGCTCAAGACAGACAGAAGAGTTGGGCCGACACGTCAAGAAGACCTCTAGAGTTCGCCGTGGGTGATTTGGTATTCCTGAAGATATCACCGACTAGAGGGGTGATTCGCTTTGGCAGTCGGGGAAAGCTTAGTCCTCGATTCGTCGGACCCTTCGAGATTTTGGAGCGTGTTGGAGAGGTATCGTACCGGTTGGCGTTACCACAGTCATTAGCAGGAGTTCACGACGTGTTTCATGTGTCTCAACTACGGAGGTATGTTCGTGATGAGACTCATGTCTTGGATCATTCGGAGTTGACTGTACGAGAGGACCTGACTTTTGAGGAGCGACCAGTTGAAATCAAGGATCGAAGAGAAAAGGTTCTTAAGAACAAGGTTATCCCTCTTGTGCTAGTTTCTTGGGGTAATCGATCGCATGGAAAATCCACTTGGGAGCGAGAAGACGAGATCCGACAGAAATTCCCTCACCTTTTCCAGTAGTTAGCTATCTTGTATTCTTGGAATTTCGAGGACGAAATTCTTTTGTAGTTGGGTATGATGTAACACCCGAGCCCAATAATACTATTTATATTACTAGCTGAGGGTTCTATCTTGCTCATTTCCAATTATTCTGTTTTTCTGGGATTTATTGCTAAATTATAACCGGTTAAGTCATTTTAGCACATAACAAATTTTAACTCCTAAAATGAAATTAAAAGTGTCCATGTTGGCCCACTCGTCGCCACTAGTCGCGTGGTAGCGTCCGCGTGTCGAGATTCCGTTCCGTTTGGCTAAACGGACAAGTTTGGACGACTACACGCGCGTGCAAGTGTCCGACTTGGGGGCATGCATTTTAATCATTAAACACCTCTTTTCAAAATTTGGAACCCGCTTAAAATCCTACAATTTGAATTTGGAACATTTGGGCGCAACCCGGGCGCGATTTGGAAATGTTTCATTTCGCGCCAAAAAGGCCCATTTTTAATTAAATATCTAAAACTATATCTTATACGAATATTTTTTCCTTAACCCTTAAAATCCTTTCCAATCTCTACTGAAAAGATTTTCTCTCACTGGGCAGCCAATCGCGAGCTCCCAATCTTAGCGCGTGGGCCCCCTTCCCTTTCTCTATCTCTCTCTCTCTCTCTTCCCTCAATCTTTCTCTCAATCTCTCTCCAATCTCTCTCTCTCTCTTCCTATAATTAACCCATGCGGCCGCCTTCCTCCATCATCCGTCGCGACCACGAGAAACCCACGAAACCCTAACCCTAGCTCACCGCAGACCTCACCGCCGACCTCCTCACGACTTCGCCGTCGCCGCCACCATCCCGTCGACCTCACAGCACCTCCATCCCCTCGTTCTCCCGCTCTCTCCCGCAACTGCACCCAACCCCGACGTCGCCTCCAACCCTGCAGAGCCGACGTCGACGCCGCCTCTCGCCGCCGACGCCTCCCACGACTCCCTCTCACCCTCCTCGTCGCGACCTCGTCATCACCTCCCTCCTCTCCTCGCTGGACCACCACCAACCTGCAGCCGACCCTTCACCCAACGCCTACCCTCCGCTGTTCGCCGGAGAACGCGCCGGCGACCTCGCCGTCGTCACCAGGGCCACCTCCGTCTCCCCCTCGACCACCAGAGCCGACCACCCTTCCCTCCACTCGCCGCAGTACCCTCTCCCGCGCACCCCCGAGGCCTTTCAGCCCTTGCAGCCGCTGCCGTTGCCTCGCCGGCATTCCAGCGCCGTCGAGCTCGCCGGGGTCACCTGGTATATCTCTCTGTAAGCCTTCTCACCTTTCCTTTGTGCAAATCATCTCCCTTGCTGTTCGTTATTCGCGTGTATCCTATCGTATTGCTAACTTCGCTACTTTTGTCGTTGCCGGAATCCGACCGTGTCGTCTTGGCGAACCCGACGCTCCAGCGAAGCCCCCTGGTCCGTGTGATCCCGTTGTTCTCTGTTGGGACTCGATCCGTGGCCCGTGCTATCATATCGCGTTTTCTGCCGGTATCGCATCCGTGTTCCAGTTTGCAGACCGTCGAGGCAGGTATCTGAATACTTGCTCTAACATGCTAGCGTGCGAGATCTAGTCTCGCTACGCAATTGAATTCATACTATTTAATACCACAACTTAATGATGGCAATTGATATCATATTATTGCAGTTATCTTTAAAATGGAATCGTTACAACAGTTCCTCGTAATTAATTAACCCACATCAATCCATACTTTAACTAAACAAAACGACTGAATCATATCTGCTTAAACTGTTAAATCATTCACGAAACAATTATTATACTTAATGTAAATTCCTGTAGCTTCATTACTTCAGAATTGTGGATATTGATTTACCTTGTGGCTATTGCACCCTAAAGATGATTGAACCTGTTAATAAGAGTATACAAACATCACTGCGGTTATGTGGAATATTGTGGTTAATTACTGTTTCCTGCTGTTGTTCATTATTGATTGTATAGCTGTTGTGAGCACTTACCCGATTGCACGACATATTGGCCTGACCCTGCTACACCTGACATATACATACATACCGACTCATCCTGTTGTACCATGACATTACTTGTTTCATGATTTCATGCCTAATGCCGACAAACCTGACCATTCCTGCTGTCGATCCAGACAGACCTACTTTTACTTGACTTTGTGTTGGCATTAGTCCTTGACTACTGAATACCTGACCTGACATACATAGTTTGGGGGTATGGGGAAATCAAAGGTGAAACCGACTTGTAACTCAACAGTTCGATACATTGTTCTGATCAGTCTTACGGGCTTGGCCAGCTCCGGAGTGTTGATGCTGACATCACTCGTCCATCCTACTACCTTTTACTGCTTAGCGGCACGTCTCGGATTCAGCCCCGAGGGTTATGACCGTGGTCCTGGGCACGCACGGGATACTATTGAGTTACATCGACGATTCATCAATTGGTTTCAAAGACTATAGAGTGGAAACCTGATAGGACAGTTTGGACACCATTGCACATTACCCTGCTTATTATTTATTGTTACTGCTGTATTCATGTTCATACTTGCATTGCTTATTACCATGTTTATGCTATATACTTGATATCATTACGCGCTGACGTCTGGGTTTTGCATGGCCCAGATCCCGTACCACTGTCGACGACCGAGCAGGAGTACTTCAGCCAGCAGGCTGAACAGTGAGTCCTTAGGGTTTAGTTTATTTATTTCATTTCATTTCCAGATGTGAGCCCGCATTATGGGACGTACTGTTTATTCATTGTATTGGATCATTAGCTTCCGCACTTATTGTTTATTGATTCTTGTTATTATGGATTTGGACATGTATTAGATTAGCTTATTATCTTGTTCTTGATATCCGTACAACCGTAATGTGACTGTGGATGGATACTTCCTACCCACAGGTAGCATGGTTGGCTATGTCACGTGCCCAATCTTGCGCACTCTGGGAAGCGGGGCGTGACAGTTAATCTCAATGTGTTTTAGACTTGGAGTCTAGGGGCCTTTTTATAGTGTCATTTGATTTGTTAAATTAGTTAAAGAGATCTTTCTCTGAGTGATTTAGGGATTTTTCCCCACCGTTGGATCTTTGATCCAAGGGCTTCTGTTTTACAGAAGATAATCTTCTTGTTTTAACAAGATCAGAAAGATCTTTCTAGAATTTTAATTCTATTTTAGTGCTGGCACAGTTGGCGCAAGCGCACCTGCGCTTGACACGTGTCGCGCAGCGCAGAGCGCAGCGCAACTGCGCTGCCACGTGTCTTGCCACGTGTCGCACAGCGTAGAGCGCAGGTCAGCTGAAGCGTTGCTTCCTTTATTAAAGTTTGAATTTTAAACAGAGCCTTGCTCTGATTGGGTGCGCTGCGCTCTCTGCGCTGGCGTGTCTGATTTTGACACGTGACGCTCTGCGCGCAACGCAGGGGATCTGAAGCGTTGCTTCATTTATTTTAACTTTAATTTTCACTTCAATTTCAAGACAGAGCTTTGCTCTAATTGGGAGAAACAGAAGCGTTGCTTCGTTTCCCGCCTTAGAATTTGAACAGAGCTTTGCTCTGATTAGGGTAAACAGAAGGGACTACAGAATCAAGTCAATGTATAACTCGTTTTCTAGCACGCATCCTATGTTTGCGAGTTCCTCAATGAGACAGATCATCTTTAGGACATGCTCTCCTACAGGTGATCCTGAAGCTAATCTCATCTGGAATATTTTTCTTGAGGTATCGTACCTTGCGATACGAGAGTGCTCTCCATACAAATCCTTTCAATGGAGAAAAATGGATTTGATATTCATATCCTCGTGCTACTTCTGGAGTTCATTATACATGGACGCCAGCACGATACACTTAGCTTTCTCGCAATCCAGATCCCAAGTTTTGCGGACCTCTTTGTCCGCAACTGATGAGTCTAGTCCTGGGACAGGGGGAGCAGTACCGGTGATAACATATGCCACTTTGTCATAAGTAAGTGCAATGTTGACGTTTCTCAGCCAATCTTTATAGTTTGATCGTGTCAGTGTATTTTTTTCAAGTAGTAATTTAAGTTCTGTCATGGTAGCTGCCACAGAGAGAGAAAAGAAACACTCAGCGTATGCTCTTCCAAGTTTAGATTAGTTATTAGTTTATCTAAATGGGATGGCTCCCACTGTTTCCTCGAATTCTTCTTCAAACGCTAAAAGAAGAATTGGTCAGGATTAATCGCACGTCACAATACTTGCTTAATCTTTCGATCAGGCTAGTGTTGGTACTTCGAGAGAGGTTTTACAACGCTTTTGCGAAATTCCTTAATTAAATAACCTCTTTCCCTTGGAGGCGTAGCCCCGCGAACACCATTCTAGACACCTACTTGGTTTATAGCATTGATTGTTAAGTGAAAAAATCTCCCGAGAGTAATCCTACTCATCAGTGGGATCGAGATCCACTATCATTGTGTGATGACCTAGATGGAAGCCACTCTAGTCACCACACTCCAGAAGGTATGCTAAATCTGCAAGTTTCCTTTATATTTGAAACTCTCGATATGATTTTTTTCCCCAAGCTCTTATGACCTTGACGAAGGCCAACAAATCATAAGATATAGGTCAAGTTCTTCTCGTCGTTGTCCTGATTAATTTAGACCCATCCGTACTCGCCCTTGACAAAGGCCAACAAGATTGTACGACTGTCCTAAACTAATGCATCTATCTATACTACAAACAAGCAACACACTGCTACCATTCACCATGCCTTGACGAAGGCCAACAAACATAGCATGAATACGATGTGTTGTTCATTTGAAACGACGGAGGACTGCAACTGTTTTTTGGCGAAACCGTGAACGTAATGAACTTGATATAATCGAAGGAACCATGATAGCTTTTAAAGGGGCGGTTTAAGCTCCGCATTTAAAAGTTGTTTTTTGAAGAAAACCGAGTGGTTTTGAAATTGTTCCAACGATTCAGGTTAGGTTTATTTTGTTTGCATTAATGAATTGATGATGTTCCATCATTTAATCCTACCATTGCTGAAAGAAACGAAAATACAACGTACGCTTATGCCATCCGTATTCACCACGGGGCCCCGTCAAACACTGTTAGGTTACTTAACTAACGACAGAGCGGGGGCTGGACGAGCACGGGTGCAAAACATAAGCAACGTCTACTCTCTCTCTCTCTCTATATATATATATATATATATATATATATATATATATGAGAATAATGGAGAAAAGATGCCATAGGAGGGAATTCCCTCCTATGGCGTCGAAAAAATACCCCCTCCACCAATTTTTCCGACGATCGGCCCCCATCATCTTCATCGTCATCATCTAAGATGTGCGTACACCAAATTTCATGTGATTCCACAACTTTTGCACCGTTGATTTAATGGGTTCAAAATTAACGGTTTACCGACAATAGAACTTTTTACATTGCTAAATCAACGGTGAAAAAGTTGTGGAATCACTTGAAATTTGGTGTACGCACATCTTAGATGATGACGATGAAGATGATGGGGGCCGATCGTCGGAAAAATTGGTGGAGGGGGTATTTTTTTGACGCCATAGGAGGGAATTCCCTCCTATGGCATCTTTTCTCCATTATTCTCTCTATATATATATATATATATCCATTCGTCTCACGCAATAATAGGCATTCCAGATCACAGATGAATATATTGGATATACTAGGAATACCGTGTTTCGTTTAAGCTCAGAACGAAATACGGATTCCACGGTCACGATGAATAGCCAAATCCCACCCTAGACCCCAACGGGTGCGGCAAACTACCCGTCAAATTCCCGAAGTGAAGCAACCTCCATCAGTAAAATGAGTAGGCCACTCGGCACTTCAAGAACCCGGTAGTTTGTGCATCCTACCTTGGGTCTATCCTAGGAGCAAAAAACAGTAAATGAAATAATACAATGGTGGTTACAACCTCAACCCGGATGTGCCCCTCAAAATAATATTACAACTTTACATCGAATGAAAGAAAAAAAATCTCTTCTCATATCCCCCGGCTATTCATCATTGACGATCCAATATTCCATATACACAAACCACAACGGCAGCAACACAGATATGTGCAACCCCCACTAATCGTCGTATAGCGATTAGCGGACGTTTCAAAACACATATATCAACTGAAAACTAGTAAACGACGTTAAAACTGTGACTTCGAAATACTCCGTATTGCCACAACATAAAGATAACAGTATAAGCAATTTTGGCAAAAACAAACAACACCTGAAACCCTAGATCCAAGAGACTGGAATACAGAACAAAATTGAACACAATTGCACACAGTAAAACCGACCAGGCCGGTTTTTTGAAGAGTTTGGCCGGCCAAGTTGAGGTGGAATTGTCTCGTTTTTGTTTAGTGTTCATCTCACAACTAAAGAAGCACTCTGCAATTGTTTAAAAAAATATTAGAACCTCTGAAAATTTCGACAGAAACTTGGATCTTTTGTTTCGTGTTTCGGAGTTATTTTGGTTTCATAGTTTTACACTTCGTTTAAACTGTTAGTTAAGGTTTACTAGGCTCTGATACCACTGTAAGTCGATGTCGCGCACCCCATGTGTTCGCGGGGAGGCGGAATTTTCAAAAAACGATTTTAGAACAACGCAACGACTTGAACACCAGGATCTATACGGAAACTTTAACTAACATATGAACTATGAGGTTTTAACTGTTATGAAAGAAGTTTATACCTTCGTGAACCAAGTCTTTCGTATTTCGTTGTCTTCCTCCTCTTCTTAAGCTCCTAGAAGAGAGTGTACGGATCGCTTGATCGTTAGCTTCCTTGGGTCAAATGGGATCCACCCGAGAGTGACTACTTTGAGCCCCTACCTCTAATATGAGGTAACTAAAGAACCTAATGTGCTAATCTAGATAACTTAGGTTATGTAGAGAGTGATTAAAGTTTGTTTAGTCTCTTGAACCCTAGGATTCTCAACTCATGAGACAACTTAGGGTTAGAGAAATAAGAAGAGAGCTTGGAGGAGAGAGAGTGTAAAAGATATTATGAAATGAATATGGCTCACTTGAGCTAATATGAAGCATAACAATAATGCATCAAAAATATCTAGATCCAACAAAATATCTAGATATTTTCCAAAATATCTAGATATTTTCCAAAATATTTAGATGCCACCTTATCTCAATAGTAATCAATGGCTCACTAAGTGAGTCACCAAGTAGTCATACTTCATTTAATGAAAATTAATACCTCATACCTCCACCTCATTTAACATTTAATCAAAAAAATTAAATAACAAATGAGGTGTCTTCTTCTAGAAGCATTCTTGTCAAAAAATTACAAGAATACCCCTCATCCGTATATATATATATACCCGTATTCCAAAAAATACGAATACCCAGAGACTAAATAATCCGATGATCTAATACTAGGATCCGACTTAAATTAAAGCCCACTAGTATTATCCGTCCGAATTATGATTCGTACACAAGTATACGTATATGATCGAACCCTGCCGTAAGACCATATGGCATCTACATTGTTTTGCCCGAAACTGGGAAACCCTTTGTGTGTAACTCTAAAAGACTCGACAGTATGCTGGCAGTGGGTTTAACCACAAGCACGTCAGCGGTACAAGCTGCACATAACGGAAACCCAGATACATGTCGAAAAGAAGGCCGACGAGCAAACTCATCCGGACTCCTACTGAGTTTGTCCGTGACAATGTTCGTGCAGTCTGGTCTGTTCGTCTGAGAGTATCGCATGTAAGGTCTACGCGTGTGGAAAACATCAGACCCCTAATAACCAGACAAGTCGTGTCGGTGTGGCTCAAGACCATCCGAGAATCTACTGGTCCAATCACCAATAATTCTCAATCTGCTCTGGTCAGAGACTTATGGTGTTGACCAACCGATCACAGCGCGATATCGACTTCCTATACCGAGTGTGACGAATCCCCGACAGTCGCTCACTGCCTCCATGTGGCTCGGGACTGTACCCAACTAAAACCTGTTTGCACGACTTAGTAGAGCCGTGTTAGGGTAGTAATCAAAGCGCGGTGGGAACTCACACGAGACAAATGACTACCTCAGGTCGACAGACTATCTGCACCCATGTCACCTGAGAACTGCTATCTGACGCTAGGTATAATACCATCTAGCTAGTTCTCGGCGAGTCCTGTCTGGTGTATTCACCTCCTGTGAGCACTTGTATACAATCTTAGGTGCATCTCACCAATGGCTGCGGGACCAATCCATCGCCCCTCGTCAGGATCTAGATATGTATACACTAGTCTATTCTGGAGTATCGATGCCCAGTCTCGATACTCCTGCGACTATGGACACTTTAGGGATGCGCCTATCGACTACCCAGCTCCCACAAGTATAATTATCATTACAACGCTGATAGTTTGATAAAGATTCTACGGGCTTTATCAACATGTATACAAGATATAAAATACAAAGTAAAATACATCATATGTTAAGATAAATAAAAATCAAATAGCGTACTATTATATCGAGCAAGACTGTCCTGTACATACATATCCCTAATATCTTATACAATGAAGGCCTCTAGGACATACATATCCAACAACCTGCACTAATGAGCAGACATGAATTAAATAACATTGTTTATTGACAAAATGATAAGAAATGAACGATATTAAAATGTAATTAATCGTGCCGAATAGTTCGTATCTCAGGATTGATGATACTACGATTCTTAGACTAACTAGAAAGTTCTACTCTACGGACAGTTACGAACTGATTAACATGAATCAAAAGGTTGTGGTTATGAATTATGTATATGGATGGTTGTGTTTTGGAACCATACTAGCAAGGAAGAAATTGTGACATGGAACCATTTAGCGATGTCTTGTAAGAAATGTGGTTCACATGACTCTTGTGAAAAATGGGAAATTTGTTTCCAAATCCAAATGTTGAAACTGGTAATTTACTTTTAAACCCATCAACCTTCAATCTGTAAAAAATTCCAAAATTATTTCATGACTTTCACGTATGAATATTTTTTCTTGAAAATTCATTTACTTTCGGTTTTATTTTAAACATGAATTAGTTTTGGCCCCATAAATTCAATATATTCGAAAACCCAATGTATAATTGGACACCGGGAATGATAATTCAAAAGGAAATTACATGATGAATTCATGTAAAATGCTACACGATTGCAGTTTGTTATGTTTCTAAAATGGTTGTTACGGAAACGTGTTAGAAATTTATGAATTATGCTAATGATTTATCATTACATGTTATTATTCTGCATATCATGCTATTATATATTTCTTGAAACATATCAATTTTATTTAAGATTCACCGAGAGAAATGTTGTCATTATATCATCTTTATTTTTATTTTTTTTGAAAAGGGTTATAACATCTGTGAAATGTCTCTGCTACTACACCAAAACCCCGAATTTATAAATGCGGGATGAAGGCCGATATTTTGTATTCTAATAACTTCTGTATCTTCGAGCCACAACTATACAAGTCACAAAATCGATGTATGTCTGCATGTGGAGAACCTAGTGACCGTACCAATTAACCACGTCTATATTATATTTTTTAGATTCCCTGCCTCATTTGATCGTTTTTGGTCAAATTAACCATTACCCCTGAGAAAAGCTTTTCAATGATATGGATCTTCGATTTCTAGCTATTGTTGTCTTTCTAAATCGGGGACTTTATTTGATTACCATCTAGGTTTTTGTTCTTCGCATGATTTGATCCATCTTGAGTGTATTTTCATTGTTGAGGATGATTAATTTGGGTCTAATTTAAGGTTTTTCCTGTATCGATGACTGGATGAGAAAATTTCTAAAGAAAGAACGGAAATATAATGAAAATGAAAATGAAAATATAATGAAAATGAACATGAACATGAAACAAAGAGAAAAACAAAAAAGAGGAAAAAATTGGAGAAAACATGAACAATATTAGACCGTGTAGAAGTAAGAAGAAAAGGAAAGATGCTAACGCCGTTGAACAAAAAACATATATATATATATATATATATATATATATATATATATATATATATATATATATATTTGGAGGAAGGAGGCCATATGAGGGAATTTCCTCATATGAGGTTGAAAAACACACCCCATCTTAGATGATAACGATGAAAAAATTGTAGAATCACATGAAATTTGGTGTCCCCACATCTTAGATGATAACCTAGGGCATCTCTCTCTCTCTCTCTCTCTCACTATATATATATATATATATATATATATATATATATATCTCGAGAAAGTGGGTGCTGATGGTCACGAGTAAAATTGGTTTTAAAGAAATTTTAAAGCATTTAAGGGGGCTGTTTGTGGTTGGAAAAATAATATATTTACAACTGCATGTATAGTTGCAACTACATGTTTTGTAAAACCTATATTTGTTTTATGTAGTTGCAATACAATAATAAACTTTTTCATTCTCTTGCAACTGCATGAT
The DNA here is from genome assembly GCA_030015575.1 of Agapanthus africanus. Classification (NCBI taxonomy): domain Eukaryota; kingdom Viridiplantae; phylum Streptophyta; class Magnoliopsida; order Asparagales; family Amaryllidaceae; genus Agapanthus; species Agapanthus africanus. The sequence continues at coordinate 512,283,663 of JASDDO010000012.1, forward strand.
TTTTAACACAATTTGTTTTTCTAAATACAAGTCGATTTTTAACACAATTTATTTTTTCAAATACAAGTAGAAGAAGCATCTGCTTAAAACCAAACAATTAATTTTATTAACTCGACACCCTTGCAGCCGCATGTGGCTTCAGCTGACCCCAAAAGAACAGCCCATATAGGTTTTTCCTTTAATGAAAATTTCAAAAAATGCACATAAGCTGGCCCCACCAACTATTAATAATCATAATAAATCCCAATAAATCAATGTAAGAACATTTACAAGCAACAGTGCATGCGTTTCTGTGTGTCTCTGATTTCTTTGAATTAAGCAATGCAGAACACCTGAGTAAAGCCATTAATTAACAATATTCATCCCTCATTCAATGCATCTAGAATTAATACAAATTAATATCACTGCGTTACATAATGCATGCACATTACAATCATTAACCCTCCCCTTATTATTTCATCGATCATAATTAAAACTAAACACTTAGCACAATATTATTGTAATAATTATGAATATAATTAAGCTTATATAATCTCTTTGGATTATGGTTCCATTATAGCTTGGGGGTGGTACCTAACTCCAACTGCAATCACTCTCTGCTGCTCAATCTGTAGAAAACTACAAATTTTCATTAAAACGATCTTTTGGAAATGCATTAATGAAGAACAACCAGGCATCATAAATTTGTAAATTAATTGATCACAATTATTACGACAGCCAGGTGTAATATTTATGGAGAAATTCAAAGCCCTGCAGTGCCCACAATAGTATCACGTACAGCATCTAATTACATCGATTAGTGAAATTTTGATTGATTATACCTGTAGGATCTCATGCAGTTTGTTCTTGAGGTAGCAGTACTCGTGCTCTAGAATCACCAACGATCGCACGCACCTAACAAGAATTGATATATAATGAAAGTCCCTGTCGCTGCATCAAAACTATAAGCTGATACACAACACACACGTACCTAGCCCAGTTGCCATACTCCACGGCGGCGCGAAAGGCGACGCAGACGGCTCGCATACGCTTGGCGCCGATGCTCGAGCTGCTTCCCATGAGATGGTCTACATGGATCCCCATCTTCCTATAGTCAATGCTTTCTCTGTCCACTCTGTGTGCATATATATATATATTTAAATTAATGTAAGCCATAGTGAATGAATCAGTAATTAGTAAACGCTAATTAGTTTGTAATGTAATTCTCACAGCATTAGCAGAGCTCTGATGTTCTTCAGAAGCTTCTCCGATTCCCGGAAGTAGATGGCGATGACCTCCGACACGAAGTTGGGAGACGACTCGTCCTGCAGCTGCTGTATCTGCACGAACTGCTCGTCCAGCACTCCCTGCACGCATATATAATATTCTTTAAGAATAAGAACGGAAAAGATATCACATTTCCTAATGATCAGCTTACGACTGTCTTATATATATATATATATATATAACCTGTTGGAAAAGCAGAGCGATCAGACGGTCCATGTCGGCGTCCAGCTGCGCCGCGCCCAGCCCCAGCATCCATACTGGGAGCCCCGTCTTGACTATCTTTTTTCCTTTAACTATGGCTCCTCTTGAGAGTTAATTGTATGTATGAAAGTTGAGTTAGCTTGCTTGCTCTCTTAAAGAGTTGAGGGTTGAGGTTTAAATAGAGAAGAGGTAGAGATAGAGAGTAGAGTTGTTTAAGTCGAGGGAGAGGTGACTGGCTCTCGTGGGTTGCGAGCGTGCGTTGGGAGCTGAAATCGAGGCGAATGCTTGGAATCTAGCGGACCAGTGACCTGCTGCAGCCCGTACTGTACCGGTCACCTCGCGTGCATGGTTTTCAACTTATTTAATTTTTTATTTTTATTTTTTTTCCTTTTTAGCCGACCGCGGGTGTTTTTGATGTCAGTTCTTTGCCTTTTTGGAGTTTTGTTGTTGGGACCTTTCTTGTTGAAAAAAAAATTTGAAAAAGTAGAAGAAAAGAAAAATGTTTTGTATGGCAAAATCTGGGGTTTGTTCTTATGTTGTGTGTTAGCTTTAGGGTTTGGCTTTTCTCTAAAAGGTGAGTTTTGAATTGTTTTGTGAGGGACAAGGAGGAGCTTGAGAGAAAAACTGTCCTGGTCCGTCGTAAAGCCAACAATACGGCTATCAATTTTTGAAATAACTGTTCGTCTCGGTCAACTTGTTTTTAAGGCATGAATACATCAAAAATTATGTCACTTACATCTAAATAACATGTCAATCGACGCACAATTCTTCAATTTTAATACAAAAATCCATTTACCATTCTTTGGATTTCAATCCACGCACATATATAATTGCAGCACACGCACTCATAGCACACGATCCAAATAATATACAAAATTTCATCTCATCCGACCAAAAGTCATAGATTTCTAGATGATCCCTGCACCACACACGCATAACATACAGCCTATACATAATATCCAAAGTTCATGGATTTTTTAAGGGTTCCATATATAGGTCATAAATTTTTATTAGTTTAAATAAAGATAAGAATCACTAACAAATTTCACATAGTTATACTCAAAACAAACCACCACCAATGCCACCACACCAAAGATCGTCTCCGTTCGTTCCGTCGTCGTCGTCGTCTGGCCTACTGCCTCCACCGAAACTCAAAGTCGGAGGTTGAGCAGTATGTTGTTGAGAAACCGTCGAAATCAATCCCTATAATAAAAACATGAAACATTATGATATTTAAATTAAATTATAAGTCGCTATATTAAGCGTGGTTAAGTTTGACCAATCATACAGGAGGTGTCTGACCATGGTTGATATACCTAGTCGTGAGGCTCCAAATTCTATAATCTCGGAAGAACCCTTTATCCAGTATATATTCACGAACATGTTCTCAATTATCCTTCCGTCGATTATTGCAACTCCTGCACGGACAATTGATATGGTCGCCACCGACTCTCAATGCAAATTTCATAAACCCTTCGATATGGTTTATACATTCAGTGCTAAAATTGTCCATATCTATCCAGCTCCTGTACATTCTTCTCATATTTGTAAACCCCACAAATATATAAAATTGAGATTTATAATATTAATAAAACTTACATTTATCATATTAATAAAACTTACGTTTAAATATTTGATTAAATTTGGGTCACGGTGATAACAATAATAGACCAGTTGTAAAGGGTTAAGGTTCTATCCTATTAAGAATGTATGACGCATACACTCTCCTGCACTTATTTCCCTGCACTTATGGTTTCATTCAATTCGAGAAAATTTCAGTAGCACCTCACCGTTATTCTCTGAATATACTGTAATAGAAGATATAAACATTTCAATGCTATCAACATTGAAATGATCATCCCAGCTATATTTGTATACGGAAAACCAACAAAAAGTTGCCGACGAAACTTATATTGAAACGAATGAAATCACAAGTTTGCAGGAAACGTATGCCTTATACATCCTTAACCTGTCCACAATGGACAAATCGATCGGTTATACTGCGACTGGTCTTCTCGTCGTATAAATTATGAGATGGTTATCAGTAACAAACGATTAATGCTCGAAGTATGACAACCTTGACGTAGTTTTATGTTACGATGAAAACCGCACACATATAACCGATGGATGGGATCTAAGACGCGTTGCGTTTTCTTATGAGATGCTCAATGATCTATAACATGAATAGATTCATTGAGCATCTAACGCTTAGTTAGTTTACGGTTTTAGTATAGAGTTTTCGTTTCCATTTTCACTGTTATGAGTTTTTTGCTTTGTTTGAAATTAAGCGTTGCTTGCTTACACCATTTTATATAAAGAGGAATTAGAACGATTAAATATAGCATTCATAACATCTAAAACTCATAAAATACATGCATTAATCTAAGTTAATCGAGTATTGTATCTAGAGTAAGCAAATGTTGAAGAGTCAATCTCACTCACTTCTTGATCAATTCCCGTGCCATGCCAAGTCCAACTTCTATCAACCTACTATAGACAAAATTTTATAAGTGTCGTAAAATTTAAAATTTACAACTAAAATCAATTTTCATATAAATTTATAAATTTCACAGAATGAAATAATTTTTTGAGATTCACAAAAATTACGTGTGTTTCATGAAACTTTATAATTAGTTTCACAGCCTTGCTGAACCCTGACTCGGTTGGCTTAGAGCCTTACAAATCCTTATAGTGAAATAAATAAATAAATAAATAAATTGCTAATCCATTGATAGATGTGGAGCCTGTTCTGGCTATAAAACATGATGATTGAAAACATGAGCGTAAACTAAGCTGATAATTATACGCATTAGAATAAATTAAGCAGGCATTATTAACTTTACATAGTTAATTGACTTCATTGGTGCTCTATTGGATTGACAAGCGAGGCAAAATAACAACCCTTCTATGGGATCCGACGGTGCTGATTCATCCAAAATTGAAATCAACGGTTAAAATTTATGTAAAACAGGAGGTCATGTGTATTGGTGTATCCTTCATGCAAAGCACGTAGGATGCGTGTCCAAGACAGACAGCAGAACACCCTGCTGTTTTCCCCCAGCAGCGGGACTCTTTTGCCGTAATTAACACTCCTCTCTCTCTATAGTTAATTAAATGCATGCGTGCTGATTAATTCTGACAGAAGCAAGCAGACTAATTTTTTAAGAGCTTCTTGATTTTCAGTGCCGTGGCCACCCTAGCGATCTAAGTTACTTTCTTGGCTCATGTGAGAGAGAGAGAGAGAGTCATTTCAGCCTTTTTTTTTGCCTCTCCTCGAGCTTCCTCCTCACTCACTGTTTACTTTCCCCTCCTCGAGCTTCATCTCCATTGATCACTGTTTTGCTTTCCCTTTTCTTATGGAGATTCCAAATGTTGGCGCTCACACCCATCCTGTACTTTAACCAAAAGGAGGAGAAGGGGAAGATCAAAGGTGTTCCGCTATGGGAAATCGGACTTAGATTGTTCTGCTATCATATGAAAACCATGTTCCACCGAACGACATGACGAGAGTTAAGAGAATATTGATATTCTAACAACTCCAAATGTTAATTATAGAATCATTTATGTTGTTTGAGTGGAATTTTAAGACACCGATGGAAATATTTATCGAAAGCGTTTATAACTCCAGTCGTCTCAGCTTAGAACCAGGCCGTGTTTGATTACCTAAACTCTAAAAATGAAGTCAGACGACGCTTCATTACAAATCAAGAGTTAAGTTTAGATGGCTTTACAAACAAACTCTTGTTATTCCTCTAGCATCAGTTAACGCAAAAATGTGCCTATGGTGAGCCGCAGTAATTCAAGTTTGAGTCCGAGCCTTTACGCATTATTGACTCTAAACAATATCTCAAAGTCAATATCAGACTTTCTATATTATGCTAAACATATCATATAGAAAATATAAACATATAATGAGGTTAATGAAAATGGTAAATTGTCAAAAAGCCCCCGTCCTGTCCAGGAATTGTCTAAAAACCTCTGTAATTTTCAAAATTGTTGGGAAGGGCTTACTGTTCAAAACTGCTGTGAAGAACCCATGGACTGTATTTCATTTAGACCCTGTATTCCCTAAACTACTTGGGTATTATAGGCAATTACTTAGATTTTACAAGCAACCGTTTAGATTTTACAAGCAATATTATATACACCGGTATACAAGGGATTTTGATTGAACCCAGGGTTTTTTAACAAGACAAAAATGCCCAGAGGCTTTTTGATAATATACCCTACTGAAAATGATCCGGCCCAATGCAACTAAAATGGAACTAATATACATGGGCCGGGTTCAGGCCTTAATTCAGGCACGTGATGCCTTGAGCACCCTCGCCTCGTGTCACGTGACAGCCACTCCATTCTTCATCTCTCTCACGATCTCGATCCTGATCTCAAAGATCTCAAGAAATGAGCCTCATTTCCAAAACCTAAACCTAAGGAGGAAGAAGAAGCAGCAGCTGAAGCCATGGACTCGCCGGCGCCGCCTCGATCCAGCGGCGACTCGTGGGGCTCGATGCTGCCGGGGCCGCCGAGCCGCAGCAACTTCGGCGCCGCCGACCTGAGCCCCGCCGGCCTCCTCGCCTACGCCGCCGGAAGCAGCATCGCCGTTGTCGACCCGCGATCCATGCAGCTCGTTGCCATCCTCCCCATGCCCGCCCCCTCCGCCACCTCCCTCGCCCGCTTCGTCACCTCCCTCCGCTGGTTCCCCCTCCCCCTCTCCTCCTCCCTCTCCCTCTCCGCCGCTGCCGACACCTCCTCCTTCCACGGCCGCCTCGCAGCCGGCGACCGCCAGGGCCGCATCGCCATCTTCGACCTCCGCTCCCGCGTGGACGTCCTATGGCTCGACCTCGACTCTTCATCCAAGCTAGGGATCCAAGATCTGTGCTGGATCCGATCCGAGAACTGGCTCCTCGCCTCGATCCACGGCGCCTCACTCCTTTGCTTATGGAACGTCGCCTCGGGGCGCTGCATCTGGAAGTACGACGCCTCGCCGGAGTACCTCTCCTGCATCCGACGCGATCCCTTCGATTGGAGGCACTTCTGCGTAATTGGTCTGAAAGGGTTCTTGGTCTCCGCCATCGCGGTCGGCGATGGAGACGGCGATGTTTCGGTGCAGGAGCATCAGATCTCGTGCTCCGGCAGCAATGCCGCGGATCTTCAGAAGCTCGAGAAAGAGAAGGAGTCGTCATCGTCTCCGTCTTCGTTACCTGCGCTTGGGGTGTTTCCGACATTCTTTGTGAGGCTCTGCTTCTCGCCGAGGTGGAGGCATATCATTACGGTTATTTTCCCGAAGGAGATGATTGTGTTTGATCTGCAGTATGAGACGGCGCTGTCTTCTACACTGCTGCCTCGAGGATGCAGCAAGTTTATGGACTTGATGCCGGACTTTGACCTGGATTTTCTCTATTGTGTGCATTTGGACGGGAAACTAAGCGTTTGGAAGCGGAAAGAGTAAGTTGCATTGCCACCTCTACTCATTACTGGTACATATTGAAGTTATGACAGTTTATCCTTATTGTTGTTTCAATGATAATGGTGCCCTATTTTGAAGCTTAATGAATAAAGACCATGTTTTGGGTTATAATGGGCAGTTAGAAGAATCGGCGATGTCTGTTAACAGAGACTATAGAATTTTGTGATACCATAGTACTATGTATACTATATGAACTTGATTATTAGTATATAGGGGCCTAAAAGGTAACCAAACCACAGTATAAATGTTGTATTTGGAATTAGGTAAATGTGTGTTTTCAATTAAATACAATAGCAATGAGACTTGTCATAATATTTTGATTTGGAATCTTTTTGTTCATGCTCAAGTGAGAACAGTTTCTAGATGAAGAATGTAGCTGCTAATCAAGGATTTGTTTCGGGTATATATAATAATATAATACAATTTTGTTCGTAGAAAACATAATTATGAGAATTAAGAACATGCAATTACCTTTTGAGAATATACAAAATGTATGGCAGCAAAATTGGATAAATGCAGGCTTGTTTTAAAACAAGAATAAACAATGGAGATAATTTGGCAAGTATTATCAATTATAAGATGTTCCACTAAAGTTTAACATTATTTTACAGACAACAACAATATAGATGGCATTTTCACGGATTAAGGTAGAACGATCACAGCTATTGTATAGGCGGTGTTTGTAATCCTGTTCCATGTCCTTTGATTTGTACTGCTACATTAATTTGTATTTTTAATACAATGAGACCATTGAGACGGACTCGTTCCGAGTCCTGTTCTCCCCCCCCCCCCAAATGCGGAAAAAGTAAAAGGCCATATCTGCCGGTTTTTGGTGTTAAAAATACAAATTAATTATGACATTTTAGTAGCTCAATTATGACATGTATTAAAAATACAAATTAATGTAGCAGTACAAATCAAAGGACATGGAAATTGAGCTACCAAAATGTAGGAAAAGTAAAAGACCATATCTTATCGGTTTCTCAAGCGCAGATCCCCTTCACGAATGAATAAATATGACTTGCATTATTTATTGGTTATTTTGTTCTTTCAGTTTATTTGGATATGGAAAGAACTAGGATTCCCCACATAGATGGTTCTTTCATAAGTTCTATGTAGCATGATTTGATGGTTGGATTACTGATGTCGGTGAAGGAAAAAAGCAACATACATTTCATAATTGTTAATAAAACAAGGGCAGCACATTTTCGTTCATAATATTGTTCGTGGAACCAGTTTTATACATTTTCTTTTAAACTTTCAATTCTTTCAAGCTAAACCTGCCTAGTGTACTTATGGACCTATTTAGTTCAGGGAGGAACAGGTGCATGTGCTTTGTCTAATGGAAGAACTAATGCCCTCAATTGGTACAACTGTTCCATCTCCAGCCGTTCTTGCTGTCACCCTCTGCCAGTCAGAATCTGTTATTCAAAATGTTAGCAAGCTTTGCACGAGTGTATCACACATTGACTCTCTGTTTGATGCCACTGGCGTTTCACCATTAAATGTTTCTAGTGAAATGGATGATGGTTATAAGACATACTTGCTCTCCATTTCTGATGATGGGAAAATCTGGAACTGGCTTATTACCCATGATAAGGCTAAAGATGCTCAAAAAACATTAAGTACGAGTGTGCCTGCTGATATAGGAGGGGAAGCAGTTTCAGAAAAACATACACCTGGTGATTCTTTTATACGAGTTTCCGCTGATGTAGTAAAAGAATCGGAACCCTCTGTCAACAATAATTCCTCTCAACCATGTAATTCAAGTTTTACTGGAGCAGAACGATTCATAAAGGTAAATGGATAAACCATTTGACTTCATACTCTTTCCTCCCTTTACCAGTATGATATCTAGTTTAACATATTCTAATGGGAAATGCATCAGTTTCTTTTTTGTGTTCTCACACTCATAAAATTTTGCTTATAACGCATTAATTTCATGATTAGTTTCCATGTCATCCACATGATGTATTTGGCTTGTCAACCTGGTAATATACCTGCCACAATAATGTGCCACATAAAGTTGCAGAGGCCCAGCGCATCGAATCTCATATTTATAGACTTTAGTTGGAGTACAAATGTCCTTGCATTCAAATTATATTGAAGTCCATAAACGATGCAAATTTTGTTGAGGAGATCGTCTGTTAATGGAGTAGATTGGAAGAAAAGAGTTCATTTGACTGAACTAAAAAGTTTGGGATAATGGCTTTTTGTTATTGTTGTTTATACAAGTCCATATCCTTCTCACCCACCCACCCCCTCCCCCTTCCAGTGAAGATGACATCTAATAGGCTCAACTCCGGTGAAGATGACATCTAACAGGCTCAACTTAAACAAAACAATATGGACCTGTAGCTTGAAATGTTTTTTCTCTTTTCCTTTTGTTAATCAAGGCATCTTTCATTATGATTCATGAAGGAATACAAGGAATACTTTTTGACAACACACTCATCTTAAGGTTTTCATAAACCTCCATCCACCATTCAGATTTTTTGATACAGCACATCGAACTTTAAAATTTTCATGAATCCCCTTGGAGGGTATTGGTGTCAAGGTATTTTGGTTTCAATTCACTTAGGCACTATTCAGTCCATGTACAAGATCATTTTGGGATTTGTCAATCTGCTCGTGTCTTAAACGAGTTGACGAAACCAATATTTTCATTCAATATTGTCAATTCAAGGAGGGTTCGTGGCATTATTAAAGTTCAACGGCATGCCATCTCAAAACCACCCCCGAAAGTTTGATGGTGCTTGATAAAATTTACCCTAAATCTTGATGTGTCTCGTCATGAGATGTCTGGAGACTTTGGACCACTTGAAGTATTAATTGATGCATGCTTTTATGATATGCTTTCACATGCTTATTTACCCACCAGTCTTCAAGAGAAGAAGTCTCAACACTGTAGACCTAATGCAACAGCTGCCACTAATTTAAAATCAGCTTTCACCATTGGATTGAGAATCCTCAACCATCTACTTCATCCTCTCTCAAGTTTATGGAATATATGCGAGGTTGTATTTGCACAACTCATATAATTGCATGGACTTTTCTGTAATAGTATTACTATATTGAATTTTACGGTGATGGACAAGGATTCCACCATGCAAATTCGGTGGGAACATCAAGAAGACAAAGAAGACAAAAAGCTAGTCATCTACTACCTTTCTTAAAAGTTTTTTTTCTGATATACCCCACCCCAAATATGTTAAATTAAAAACCACCCATATCTTTCATATTATACAAACTCCACTTCATGTTTTAAAACACCCCTCCCAAATCTATGGAGTATGCATATATTATCGTTAATTAATATATCTGCTCAGGTTTAAGAACAACAAATCAATTTTCCTACCGGTTTCTAATACTGTCCAACATCAAACATCAAACTTTAGCATATGATAATCTAATTGAAGAAGTATAGCATTGTGCTGGCATCTTTACATTCTTATCAAAAGGAGTAGCTATTGGTTTGCTTTCTACATTTTTGTTTCTTTCTATGCCAAATGTGTACTTTTGCCTCTTTGACGCCACATTTTCTTTTCCTGACCTTCCATCAAAACCTAAGTGATCCTTGTCTCTCCAAATTCTTGACTTCAGTTTCTGTAGCCAAGGCCCATGAATTTCTTAAACTGCTAGGCTTCGACTGGATCCTTGCATGCAATTAGTGTACCATTACATTTACAACTAATGCAGTAGAGAGCCAACCTTCCTTTCAAAGAAAAAGTGCAATCTCACTTATTTGAGGAAATCCATACTTCTTGAGTCTTAAATGAACCTTTCAAAACATGGTTACGGAGACTTCTTTAGGTTATACAAAGTCTTCTTCAACTTATACACTTCCCCTAAGTTGTGTTGAATCGAAGTCCATATCTTGTTTATTCGATTTATGAAACACGCATATTTACATGAACGCTTGATGGAAGACCAATTGCAATGAATGATCATTTAAACCCTCAAGAGCCTCGTTGGAACTATTTAAAGGTACTGTTAAGAGATTAATGCCAGGAGCCATTGGAAATTTCTTTGATGGTGGTCAAAAGTCAACTCTCCGCCCCTTCACGGAATGATCATTACATTTATTTTGATTTTTTTGGTCTATCGTTCAGAAATTCAAATATGCAAAAAATTGTTATGACTTACTAATCGGTGCCCACACATCAAATGGTTGCACAGTTAATGGCTTACTGATAAAATAGAATAATTTTCACTCTACCTCAACGAACAAAGTTTGAAACTCACATTTAATTTGGTGTATCTATGTTGTAGGCCATGAAGATCAAAGTCATATTGATGGCATAACGAAGAATAATATTGACTGCCGTATAAAAAAATTTTGCTACCTGATTGGAAAGCGTTTTTCGCTACCCCTATTGAGATGGGAATGTGCTCGCTTGTCAGGTTTGTACAGATCCCCCTATCTAGGATAGACATGGATTTATTGATTATGGGGATCCTAATCTCCGGCAGCCGTGGACAAAACTTCCGTTAATTATCTCTCGCTTTGAAACTAGGAAACTTTTGATTAACGGGTCGTGCGAATCATGCGAGCTCAATACGGAACATTTTTGTTTGGGCATATGTATGCGGATGTGTGTTATTTTTTTTTGACTGAAAATATTTGCGTTATATTAAGTTTCTCAAACCATCTATGAAAATATTAATGGGAAAAAATATTTGAAGCTTGCAAAGAACCTGGTTTTAAAAAAATAATAAAAACAAACATTTGAAAAAATTGTCTCTTTTCTCTTATTTTTAAAAATAATAACCTTTTGTTTTGATTGGAACCTTCTTCAAAGGGGAAGGCACCAGCACACACGGGGATGAGCCTCCCGCCGCGGGAGGCTCCAAAGAAGTGGGAGCCTCGCGCCAGCGGAAGGCTCCAAAGAAGGCATGAGCCTCCCTATGCGGGAGGCTCCAGAAAAAAATTCTTTATTTTATTATTTTATTTTTTTAAGAAGGTAAATTTTACCGGGGGCAGGGACCTCTCCGCTTGTGGGGTCTCCGACGGTTCATGCCCAAACATACATTTGATTCCATTTGTTTTATTTTAAAGATAAATGTGTATTTTTATTATATAAGTTTAACTTTGTAAACAAAATTAAATTTCGACAGAATTTTGGCAGCACAACTGCTAAATCCGTCGATTTATCGTACGAAACGGTAAAGCACGGAAAACTCCGTACCCACCAAAAGGGAAATACGGACCAAAATCCGCATTCCAAAGAAAAATACAGACCAAAGTCCGCATTTATGAGTCATCGAAAATGAAATACGGATCGAAATCCGCATTCCTGGAGGTTTCCCCAAGGGAAAAGCCCGAAGGCTTTCCCTTTGATGAGGTTATCCTCTTTCTTTGATGAGGTTACCCCCCTTCAATTCCGACTGGGTCAAAAATAGATAAATTTTATTTGAATCTTCAAGATTTGGATCTTGAAGATAACAACGAAGGTGAATGCCTATATTTCTTTCTTTCATAAATCTTGTTGCAATGGGGTCTCTGTAATATGCGTGCTCCCATCTCAGCCTCTCTTTTTTTAATTCTTTTCTTGGACTTGATGAATAGGGGATGACAAAGATTAGAGAAAAGTCTATGCTTTTTGAGAAGGACTCTTGAAGTCTAAAAAATGTTTATAATGGGAATAGAGAAAGTTTTCTATAGAAAAGAAATATTATTTTTTTAGAAGAACAAGAGAGCGAATTGGAGAGAGGGAAGTGACGGCTCAAACTATAGCAATTGAGGTGAGGATCCATATGCTTTATTCTCCACTTCGTAGGGTTTTAAATACCCTTACATCTTTATTTGGGCCCTTAGGCTTTACTAATTAGCTTTTTACATATTACATTTATTCATTAAAAAAGAAATTACATTAAACTTATCGCATAATTTTTTTCTTCTCTTGGCACGGAGCCGGCTTCACTTGGGCGCGAACTTGACTCGGTTCCACATGGGCATCGACTTTAATCTTTTGACTTGTTGACTTTCTGACTTTGAATTTTTGGGTAAATTTTGATCCCAACAAAGTGTCCCCATCAATGAATGCACACCACGCGTATGGGTCGTGTGCATGAAAATGATGGATCTTCTTTCATGGATATGATTTTGGGATGCTCGACTCGATTCCCTCTTAACGGCATGAAGGTCAAACTTGACTTGGTTCCCTTTTTGCAACATAGAGTTCGATATCCCGAGACGAATCATGATTCTGATGCGGGGCCTATATATTCCGAGATGAAGCATGATTCCAACGCGATGTTGGTTTCGGGACGAAGCATAATTTCGACACTGGGGCAGATATTCCGAGATGGAGCATAATTCCGGAAGCAGAGCATAATTCTAAGGTGGAGTTTGATTTTGGAAGCGGAGCATAATTCCGAGGTGGAGCTTGATTCCGGGGGCGGAGCATAATTTCGAGGTGCAGAGCATAATTGCGGAGCTTGATTCCGGGTTAGTTCCGAGGCGAAGCATAATTCCGACACTGGGATATATTCTGAGATGAAGCATGATTCCAATGTAGAGGTAGACATTCTGAACGAAACATGGTTCCGATACAGAGTTTGGTTCCATGACGAAACATGATTCCGGTACGGGAATATATTCTGAGACGAAGCATGGTTATGCAGAGGTAGACATTCTGAGACGAAGTATGGTTCCGACGCAGAGGTAGACATTCTGAGACGAAACATGGTTTCAACGCAAAGGTTGATTCCGACATGGAAGGCAGTTGGTTGACTTACTTAGAGGCGAAGCATGATTCCGACAGAGAGGTATATTATGAGACAGAGTATGATTCCGATGCAGAGGTTGATTCCAAGACGAAATATGATTCCGACAGGGAAGGGAGACATTCCGAGACGAAGCATGATTCCGACGCGGGCATATATTCTGTGACAGCATGATTCCGACGCAGAGATTGATTCCAAGACAAAATATGATTCTGACAAGGAAGACAAATACTTCAAGACGAATCATGATTCCGACGCGGGGCATATATTCTGATAAGAATTATGATTCTGACGCGGAGGTAGATATTCTGAACGAAACATGGTTTCGATGTAGTGGTTGATTCCGGGACGAATCATGATTCCGACACGGGGATATGTTTTGGGACGAAGTATGGTTCCGATGCAGATGTGGACATTCTGAACAAAGCATGGTTCCGATGCAGAAGTTGATTCTGGGACAAAGTATGATTCCGACACGGGGATATATTTTGATACGAAGCATGATTCTAACACAGAGGTTGGTTTTGAAACGAAACTTGAGGCGAAACTTGATTCTAAAACGGAGTTTGATTTCCCAAGACAAAGCTTTATTCCAATGCGGAGGTTGATAGTTGATTTGATCCTGAGGCGAAACTTGATTCGGGCGCAGAGATTGATTCCGAGACGAAGCTTGATTTCGACGCAGAGGTTGATAGTTGATTTGATTTGTTTTGGGATTTTCCCATCCGTCCTGCGGGGCTTTCTGAACTTGGAAGTACTGCCGCGGGGGCCTTTAATTTGACTTGTCCGATTTTGTCCTCTTTAGTAGGACTTCAAGTTCGAAAGCATTTGTCGAGGTTTTTTTCGTTGAACGAATTTGCGTCCTTGCGGGCTTTCACAAGCTCGTGGGTAGTCTCGCTGTTTTTACTCACGAAACCTTTTCACGTTTTCATTCGTGCCCTTTTGCTTGTGGACTTAACCCTTTTTATCTCCCAGTTTAACGACTTAGGGGTTGAAGATTGGATTCTAAGCTGGCATCAGCGTTACTAACACCGGAGCACGTGTGCCAGGAGCAATTCATCATTTGCCTTGGAGGAACACAATATCTCAGTTTTGGTTCGGCATCAACACGCCAACATTGAAACACGGTGCCAGGAGTGACTCATCATTTGCTGTTGCCCATTGAAGAGCGATGGCTCAGGAGACAATTTAGGTTTCTGTCATCCAAGTTTTTTCAATTTTTATGAGTTGTAAGGGTCTCATAAAAGTATGTTTTCCTTACAAGTCGAGAGGGTCTTGTAAGTGTATTTTCTACATAGGAGTCGTGAGAATTTCTAAGCGTGTTTTCTTTTTGTGAGTCGTAAGGATCCCACGAAAGTGTATTTTTCTTATGAGTCGAGAGGATCTTGCAAGTGCCATTCTCCTCATGTATCGTGAGTACATATGAGTGGATCTTTTCCTCACTCGTAGCTTGGTTTGCCAATGGAAGACGTCTTGGATGCAACTTTATTGCAGCCCATGGATCATATACGGTAGTCAATTTGGAGGCCTGCCGTAGAGCAACAGATATCTAGAAGCATAGCTCGCTTTTGAGGAAACTCTGTTGAAGCATTTTTTTACCGTGACTGCCGTCATTTCAGCTTTTTTATTGCTAAGGCCGCGATTGCCTTATCATTTTGGCTGTTTATTCGCGGTTGCCCCATCATTTCGGTTTTTTATTTTTATTTTTACTCGTTGATTTTTATTGCGAGTTGTCCCACTATTTCAGCCTTTTTTCTCTTCTTGTTTAACGACTTAGGGGTTGAACTTGATTTATTCTTTGTTTGGCCTTGTTGGTGTCTTGTCGTAAAGTTTGAGATTCTTAGATTTTAAATCTGATGGAGCCAGATCGGTGACCAAGACAGTAGGCCTTATTAGATCCTTTTATTTAACTCCGAGGTTTTCTTGAAGAGAAGCTTCAGTATTTCCCTCGTCTTTTGGACAAGTGTATGTCCCATGAAGACCGAGACTGACTCGAGTCATTTCTTAGGGTGGATGATTGGATTGTTTCCTCCCGGAAGATTTCGGCCTTCGTTTGTATAACATCGGCAGTCGAGACTTGATTGGTCGCTAGCATGCTGACACACAGCGAGTTTTTTAAAGCCGGTCTATTGATTTGGCTCATTTGGGTCTCCATGGCAGGGGTGCTGATTGAAAAGAATATGATGGGTCCGAATTGGATTGAATGTCCTGCCCCCTTCCACATTTGATTTGGTGGAGAAGTCTCTCTGCTAGTAGTCTTGATTGTGTATGCGACGGGAGTCACATCAGAAGCTGAGCTTGTTTTCCCGGAAATTTACCATACATTAGTTTAAAGTCATTTCGGATGTAACTTGAAAACTTGAGAAACTTTAGTTTAATGTCATTTCGAACGTAACTTGAAAACTTGATGAGCTTTTTAGTTTAATATCATTTCGGACGTAACTTATGGGGCATGTATGTGAAGCGGTTCTTTATTGGCATCCAAACATATGGTAGAAGCGAAGAACGGTGAGCGGACCCTGGACATCATCCGTTGCCTGTGACCAACAACATTCAAAATGCCGTCATTGTTGATTATCATTGAAAGTTTGCAGTTGAAAGTTGATGATCTGCATGAAGGAACACGATTTTAGCACAACAAAAATGTATATATTAAATGAGTTCGCATAATCGTTTGATCCGAAATATGAGAGGGGAGATAAAGTCCTACCGGGTGTGTCAGAGTCTGAAAAGTGCTTTTCGCCACCTTATTGACGTATGAATGCGCTTGTTTGTTAGGCTTGTACAGATTCCTCCTGTTTAGGGTAGGCAGAGATTTATTGATTGTGGGAGTCTTAATCTCTGGCCGCCGCGGACAAAACTGTCGTTAATTATCCCTCACTCCGAAATAAGTGAACCTCCGATTAACGGGTCGTGCGAACTCAATATGGAACATTTTGTTTGGACATATGTATTCAGATGTGTGTTCATTTCATTTTTTTGACTGAAAATATTTGCATTATATCAAGTTTCTCAAATCATCCATGAAAACATTAACTAAAATAAATATTTGAGGTTTGCAAAGAACCTAATTTTAAAACATTAATAAAAACAAATATTTAAAAAATTCTCTTTCCTCTTTTAAAAAAAAATAAAAACTTTTTTTTGACTGGGACTTATCCCAACACACATGGGGATCCTTCCCATATGGGGAGCCCCACATGTCACATGGAGGGCCTCTCCTGTAAGGAGTGAGATGGGAGCCTCCCGCCAGCGAAAGGCTCCAAAGAATGCGTGAGCCTCCCCAAACGGGAGGCTACGTAAAAATTTTTGTTTTTATTTTTTTAAGAGGGTAAATTTTATTTGGGTGGGGACCTCTCCGCTTGTGGGGGGTCCCTGACGGTTCATGTCCAAACATGCATTTGATTACATTTGTTTTATTTTAAAGATAAATATGTATTTTTATTATATTTGTTTAACTTTGTAAACAAAATTAAACATTAAGATTTCGACGGAATTTTGGCAGCATAACTGCTAAATCCGTCGATATCGTACGAACGATGAAGAATGGAAAACCTGTACCTACCAAAAAGAAAATGCGGACCGAAATCTGCATTCCAAATGGAAATACGGATCGAAATCTGCATTCCCGAGTCACCAAAAGGGAAATACGGATTGAATTCCGCATTCATGAGGGTTTCCCCAAGAAAAATGCCCGAAGGCTTTCTCTTTGATGAGTCGACCCTCGTCCGATCCCGATTGGGTCAAAAGTAGATAAATTTTATTTGAATCGTCAAGATTTGGATCTTGAAGATAACAACAAAAGATAACAACAAAGGTGAATGCCTTTGTTCCTTTTTTTTTATATAAATTTTGTTGCAATGGGATCTCTGAAATATGTGTGCTCCCACCTCTACCTCCTTTTTATTCCTTTCTTGGACTTGATAAATAGGGGATGTTAAAGATTAGAGAAAAGTCTGTGTTTTTTGAGAAGAAATGACCCCTGAAGTCTAAAATATTGTTTATAATAAGAACAAAGAAAATTTTCTATAGAAAAGAAATATTTTTTTAGAAGAACATGAGAGAGAATTGGAGAGAGGGGAGTGATGGCTCAAACCCTAGCAGTTGAGGGTAGAACCCATATGCTTTATTTTTTCACTTGGTGGGGTTTAAATATCCTTACATCTTTATTTAGGCCCTTGGGGTTTACCAATTGGCTTTTTGCTTATTACATTTATTCATTAAAAAAAGAAATTATATTAAACTTATTTATCGCATAATTTTTTCCTTCACTTGGAATGGAGCCAGCTTCACTTGGGCTTGAACTTGACTCGGCTCCACTTGGGCGCTGATTTTAATCCTTTGACTTGTTGATTTTCTGACTTTGACTTTTTGGGTAAAGGGGTGTAAATTTTGACCCCAACACCGTTGCCCATTTTCAGTTAGGATATACTTATCTAGTTACCTCAGCTTTCCCGTTCTTCATCACTACTCCATACTTGTAACCCAATCCACATGTACACATGACTGAATGCTTGCAGAAATGCATGTGACCTATTAAAGATCATATATATATTTTTTAACATGCTCACATTTCTGTAAATATAATGTATACACAATGTTGATAGTTTTGGCCATCCCATTTTTTTTTGAGGGATTTTGTTTTCCATTCCTCTTAACTCACATTGTAACCTCTATTTTTGTTTAGTGCTGCAAAATTTAGCTATGGTTATCTCCGCATCTATCAAATGTCATGTCTCTCGTTATCACTCATGCAGATCAGCTTGATCGGCCAGCTCCATCTTCTTTCTTCCACAGTGACAACTCTAGCTGTACCTTCTCCGTCTCTTACTGCTACTTTGGCCCGTAATTTCTGCATCACCTTTCATAATACATTTTATTCTTTTCGATTTTCATGTTTAAATACATTTAAAGAGTTCATATAATTCATATCTCTGGATTACATATTCTGTATCTAGGAGGAGGTAACATCCCTGCTCCAACAGTTCCGCTTGTCGCTTTAGGAACTCAGAGTGGATCTATCGATGTAATTGATGTCTCTGCAAATGCGGTGGCAGCAAGTTTTTCTGTTCACATTGGCACCATTAGGGGATTGAGATGGCTTGGGAATTCTCGGCTTGTTTCGTTCTCATACAGCCAGGTAAGCGGGCTTTAATATACAAGTAAGCATGCAAGTCTTGGAATGCCACTCTGTTTTTTTTGCTAAGAATATGTTATAGCCATCAGTGCTCATTTATTTTTTACTGACCTAACTCTTTATGGTTCAATGCTGTTTTTTTTACGTCTTAAGCAGCTGAGACACCTTAAATAGAGGATGATAGACATTGATGTTAAAACATCTGCATTTTCTATTGTTAGGACCAACAAGTTATATAAATTTCCAATATGGATTGAGTGCATTAATTCTTCTAATCAGGCTACTTCAGTTTGCACCTTCATCCTTTATTCTTAAACGCTATATCTTTTGTTTTAATCATTTATGCTTCAGACTTTTAAGCAGTGCCATGAATTTTTAAGAAAAGTTGAATTTTTTTCTTGAATGCACTTTGATGCTATCTCTTATAAATGAAAGTCTGTTTGGGCTCTTTCTTGCTGTTCAGTTAAAGGTGTAAAGCCTTGTATCCTCCTATTTTAACACAAGAGACAATGTAAACTTGCAAATTGTCTTTGTAGGGTTGTGTGAAAATACTTACGTATGGAAGATATCTGAAATGCATGTGCACAATACATGCATATAAGGCAGACATATGAAACAGCCTATATTATGATGTTTATGTCAACATTTTCTCCTTTCATTAACATCTTTTTGAAGAAAGTATACAGAATATTTCTTATATACCTTGATTGGATCTCCCAACAATGCCTTTGTATTAAGCATTTACTAGTTGCTTGTTCCTTCTTTCCTTTTAAAACACAGGCTTAGTTTGTTTTTCTGATCATTTTTCTGAAATTTTATTGACTGTTGGTGCCTAGATTATATATTACTAGTTCACTCATTCTTTGCCTTTCACAGTTGTAAACAAAAAATTTGTGACTGATGACTTGATGAATCCAGGGGAATGATAAAACAGGAGGCTATAATAACAGACTTGTTGTAACTTGCTTGAGAAGTGGTATTAATCGTCCATTCCGAGTACACCAAAAGCCAGAGCGTGCTCCAATAAGAGCGTTGCGCGCTTCTTCATCTGGAAGGTTGGTCTTTATGGATTTTCATCTCATTGATAGATGAAGACCACTTCTAATGTTTTTTGTCCCCCTTCATAATGAATTTCTAATGAGTTAGGTAATTTTTATTCTCTAAACTAATGTGTATATACTTGGGGGCGTTCATTTTCTGGGAATATAGTCTCTTCTTATTGATGTGCCATTCTGTTCCATGTGTTAGCCATATTCGTAATGTGATTTTGCTGCTAAATATAACAATCTTATCCAAATGTTTTGTTTCTCTGTTGGAAATTCAATATTGGCGTTGGTTTGCATGTATCTGAACTTTTATTTTAATATCAAGGTTAACTGATGACATCTGGTTCATGGTTCATATAAACTTCTCTATATTTGCAACTCCCATCATGGAATAGGTGTGATCTTTGGCTTCAATTTTGGCATAAACCATATTGGAGGGCTAATGCTTTTGTTTTAAAATTATTAAATTATTGTATCATATACTATTCTAGGTAAGTATTGCTCAAACCCAGTCACTTACTGTGGTGGAACCTTATCTTAATGCTTAATTTTCATACTTATTTGTTGGGTTTAGTTGACGTACTTACCATCCCAGTGTGGAATCCTTGGTCTCCTAAACAGTTTATGCTATATAGTCAATGTGAAACTTGATTAAAATATAACTTTACTTTCATCAAGGAAAATTATAGGGGCCATGATAATAATGCTTAAATAAGTTGCAGTGTTCATTGGATTGTAGCCTGAAGATTGGTTCAACTTACGTGGCTTCTGTTGTTGGTCTGTAAAATTCTTTGGGAATTTTTGTAGGTATCTCCTACTATTGTTTAGAGATGCTCCTGTTGAGGTGTGGGCTATGACAAAGACTCCTATAATGGTATGAATTTCCTTTTACTTCTTTTTCAATATTTTGAGACCTATACATGGAGATACAGTTCTTGTAAGAACATACATAGAAGAATAGTGATGTTATTAAAGGGACGCTAGTTGAGCGCCTCAAGGAAATACATGTATTTCCCCCCTAAATTTCTTGTCTAAAATTCTTGTTTGAATATTCATGTTTATCATTCTTTATTCTACCTTGTAGCTTAGATCACTAGCACTTCCATTTACGGTGTTGGAGTGGACTCTCCCTTCTGCACCTCGGCCTACCCAAAATGCACCTTCTAGGCAACCTTCGTTCCCATCCAAGGAAAGATCATCTGATGCAACTGCCACTACTAACGCACCATCTACGGATTCTAGTGAGCTATTTCCATATTTTATAGTGTTCAAATTTTCTGCTTTTCATCTTGGATCTACCCATTTGCTTATGCTAAAAGACGTGACTGTTGTCTAGAGATAACAAGTTCTGAAGGTGCTGGAGATGAGATGTCCGAGAGTTTTGCATTTGCATTGGTCAATGGTGCCCTTGGTGTATTTGAAGTTCATGGACGACGAATACGGGATTTTAGGTACTTGATGCTATTTACATACAGTTATCAAGTTATCAAACGAAATGAGCTAAATTTAAATTAGATACCAGGTTATTATGCCTGCCTTTGAACTTAAAATCATGCACGCACTAGTGTTTATGGACTAATTGCATCACATGTTTTATATTCTATGAATCAGGTGGTTAGATGGGTCCTAACGATTATCTAGTTGGCTCTAATACCTAACAACTTCTTGTATTTTCGGCCATGATTAGGCATGTAATGGTTATTGTTCATTCATGGTATATTTCTGAGTTGGACTATGATCCTATTGATATGATTTGAAAACAACTCCTATCAACTTTATAACTATTATATGCAGATTGAGAGCTGTGCAAACAAATATGAAATTGTTGGAAAGAATCAGAGCTTTTCTCCATAATTCTTTTTTGCACAAATCACAATGTGCATCTATTGGTTAAAAAGTTGATAGGATTTATATTCAATTCCTATCAATAGGATCCTAGTCTAAATCTATATTACTTCAGTTATCTATTTTTGTATTTGTCTATTTAATTCAAAGTCTGTCCATTAATATTGGAAGTTGCTTGTCGTCTTATGTAGTTCATCAATATTGACAACATGGGGTTGAAAGCTATTGTGACGGGTTTCTAATTTATTAAATTTTTCACTTGAACAAGGAATCCAACCTTAAGTTCTTGTACCCATCTCTCTCTCTCTCTCTCTCTCTCTCACACACACACACACACACGATTAAAAAAGGACACATAATTTGCAGATATTTTCAACGCTAGTTTGGTGAATTGTTATTACTGACTTCAACTTTTTTTTAGAATCAATTGATATATTCTGGTCTCTAATATTGTCGATTGATGGAAGATCTAGAGATTTATTACTGAATTTGTCACTAGCATTTCCTCTTTATGAAGTATACGACAAATCTAGTAAATCCAGTTATAAGTTATTAGTGAGAAACTAAGTAACTATATTTTTTTGCTTGATTAATTAGTTTTCTTCTCTCTCCGCAATCTTAATGCTTTTGAAATCACTACTTTCACAGTTTGCTTTTATGTGATTGGGGGGAAACAATTGGCATATTTTTAACAAGCCCTGTAGATGCTGAAAGAATATTTTGACTTCAAGCAGAATTGTTTTAAGTTTTGATTTATTTCTCATGCAGTTCTTCCATCCATTTGATGTGTTATTTTCATTGTCATCAGACCAAAGTGGCCCTCATCATCATTTGCATCTTCAGACGGATTAGTTACTGCCATGGCATACCGCCTTCCACATGTAGTACGTATGATGTGTCTAGTACTTTCTGCTCAAATGCGTACTGTTTAACAAAGAACAACTGTTAAATTAGGGCTCACGACTTGTTATTGATTGTCTGCAGATAATGGGGGATAGATCAGGTAACATACGGTGGTGGGATGTAACAACAGGCCTGTCGTCATCATTTAATACTCATAAAGAAGGAATTAGGAGGATTAAATTCTCCCCTGTTGCTCCCGGAGATTGCAGCAGAGGGCAAATTGCTGTACTATTTCATGACAACACTTTCTCAATTTTTGATCTTGTAAGTATAAATCATACCAGTTCTATCCTCAATCTGAACTATATGACCAAATGGTTTATGGAAATGAAACACCGATCCAGTCATTTCCAAGCATTTTGCTACTTTGAACCTGCTATGGAGGCAAACTACCAACAAGCCTTTACTACACTTTTTGGGCTGGCTACATGAATTCACGTTACTCTGTTAGGGTTCATCTCAAATACACTGACATGTGACGTACTTTAACGTAATTGCCTCAATCCATGTTCGTTTTGACCTACCTCTAGCCTTCATTGCGACATAAACAAGCCTTAGAATTGAGCTTAATTCCTTTAAGCAATGCGCCATTTCCCCCTACCTCTAGAATTCCCTATGGTGCGGTGGAATCTAGAGTGCATCAATTGTTAACATGCCATGTCCCTCTCCTGTTAATAGCTTCCCTAAATTTTACACTAATTAAGAGTGAGATGATGCTACATTGACGCTTGGTTACAAAACTTTGTCAACCCTTTTGTGGAGCCTTGTATTTCTACCTGACCCGACCTTGATGGGAAAAGGCTCAGATATGATGATGATAGGTGTTATCGAAATTGATGCCTTGACCTTGCTTTGCTACAAGTTGTATAGCTAATTTTTAAGGGATTAATCTATTGTGTCGACTGCTACATCAACTGAAAAAAATGGGAAAGGAAAGAACTTGTTACTTCTGTGCATTTGTTTCCAAGATCCTTATAGGGCGTTTTTGCAGAGGCTTTAGATCATATATCAAGTTCTGTTGAAAACTGGGTTATGATGATATTCTGACTCTAGTTAGGCTAGGACTCCCAACCTTGATCCACGAATTGTGAAGTTATTGTCAGGGTTGAAAAAATTATATAGACGCCTGAATCAAAATCCATGTTTTTCAATGAGTCCAAATATGATTCGCTTTAAACAAGCTTTGACATTGATGCCCGTGTTTGAGTCCAAACTAAAACTCAAATTTTGTGCCAACATACTTGGCAGTAGAGGGTGTCAAGATAACCCTCATTACCCGACCCAAATTTAGTGGGTTTGGATAAGGTGTAATCATGTCGACCATTTTCCGATCCGACCCGATTATTAATCGTGTCAGGTTCGGGTTTAATCCCCTACCCAGATGACCCGGGTTGACCTGTCTTTAAATTTTTATAGGCTTAATCTATTGTGGTAAGCCCAAACCCAATTACTATCATGTGAGGGCTTAGGTTTCCAGTCCAATCCTAGGATGATACACTGTCTCCCAGAACCTAAATAGGCCAATGACCTATCTCGAAATCCTAATAGGGTAATTCCCTAGATGGCCAACAACATCTCACTCTCTCGTGAAATACCATGGCCGTGGCTCCTTCGAGCTCTAATTGGTTAAATGATAGCCCCCTAAAGAACCATCTCTCTCTCTACACACACACAAGCGCGCGCGCGCACTCTCTTATCTTGCCAATCGGGTCAAACCGGGTCAGGTTAGCTTGACCCAACTAAGGGTGGGTAGGGTTCGGGTTTACAAATCCTACCCCAACTTGAATCTGACTCGATCCAATGGACACCCCTACTTAGTAAGTTCGTAGGTAGCACTTCAAAGATGATTTTGTGGTTATATATTACAAATTAATTGGCAAAACATACTAAACTGGAAAGAGAAATTGAGTTGAACATGTTTTTCTTTTTTGTTTGGTTGTCCCTATATTTTGTTGGTTAACGGCCATAGACTACTTGAGTACACGACGGTTAATTATTCCTAAAATTTATATACAATTTTTATTGAACAACGTCGCTTAAGGCCATCAGACGTCGCTTAAGGACCCATAAACATTAAATTTGAGTTTGCCCATAAATACTAAAAGTCTTTCTATCTTTTATTATCTGATAATAGGTGGGTTGTAAGTTCAGACTCTTGATCAGGTTATTGTTTCAGCTTATTTGTTTGTCTGTTTGAGAGAGAGAGAGGAGAGAGAGAGAGAGGGTTCTTTAGGGGGCTATCATTTAACCAATTAAAGCTTGAAGGAGCCGCGACCATGGTCAGGTTTTTGTTTCAGCTTATTTGTTTCATGTAGAATGGTGTTGATTCCTCGACCAAATTATATTGCATCTACTTTATGGTCATGCATATGGACAGTTACAGCTTCCTGGATTTTTTCCTTTGTATTTGGTAACCAGATTGTGCCGAAGAGGGGTCGCTGTTGAATATTTATTCCTTTTTCGGACTTTATCCTTTTTCTACTACCCCTTTTGTTTCTTCTCTCTCTGCCCCCCTATTCTTTCCATTTAATGCTTGCACACCATATTTTAAGTCCATGGCATCCAGTTTTGATATATTCATTGTTAATTTGTGTATCATGGACATATACTTAAATGAAGTCATATATGTTGTCTATATAAATGAAACATGTCACCTAAGGTTATAGAAAGAAACCTACTTCCCAGTCAGAATCCTATTAAACTATTGTTGGCATGTTGAGTTTTGAACTATTATAATCCTGAAATAACCTGAAAGAGAACATTCTGACAATGCTAATGGAATCATAGTTTGGTTTTAAACCCATTGAAATTCTATGAGCGGTATTACATATATACACTAACCCACAGTAATGATTTGCTCCAACATTGACCCATCTCAACATAGGAAATAGACAGAAAACTAGTTAACATTAGAAATTTCGTTTTATAATAACTAGAAAGACCAAAACCATTTTTCTAGGAATGCAAATTTTTCTTTTTCTTTTCTCCATTGAATTCTCTGCATAACCAATTGCACCATTCACTTTTGATGTTGGTTCAGCTTCAGTGTTTGATTGGAATTTTTTTGACATTTAAAAAAAAAAAATTGCACCCAAATCTTTGGTATTTCTAAGAAACACACCCAAAAATTCATAAATCTAAAAAAACACATTCGATTCTTCAAAGTAACTAAATTAGTCTCCTTAGTTAACCTCTATACATTAACATCCACATTCCGTTAATTAGTTGTTAATTATAATCATTTATAGTCTTTAGATGACTAGTTAAGCTTCCAATGGCTTCTCATGCTTAGGGTTAAGATTTGAGTTAAGGTTTCTTGTTTTGTTTTTGTCGCCGAAGAGGGTGAACATGCAAGGCAATGGACGGAGGACGGATGTGAGGGAGAGAATGGCGGTGGAGAGAGGAGAGGAGGGTGGTGTTATGGATAGAGGAACTCTACAATGTAGGGTTTGCTTTGAAAGAAAGAAAAGAGAATATGGAATGGGTTTGGGTAAATGGTGGTGAGACAGAAGGAGCATGGAGGCGAAAGAGAGTCAGGGAAATGGGAAGATGGACTTTCTCTTGAGTTGGTAAAGAAAAGAGATGGTGAGGATGAGAGGAAGAAGATGGGTTTCTGCCAAAAGAAGATGAAGAAGTTGGGCGTTCTCTTCCTGTTGAGTTGGTAATGAAGAGAGTTGGTGAGTCGTGGCGATGAGAATAAGGCTTCCTTCAGAAAAAAAATGAAGAAGAAAGCATACTTTCTCTTCTCTTCGAGTTGGTAATGAAGTGAGATGGTGAAGATGAGAGAAAAAAGAAGATGGGTTTCTTCAGAAAAATGAAAAAGATGGATTAAAAATTGATGATGTAACTAATCTTTTAATCTATCCATAATTGACCAAACCATTAAACTAAAACAAAACTAACGGAAGGGTTCTTTTTAGTTAACGAAGAAGAACAGGGTGTGTTTGAGAATTATGAAGTTTTGGATGTGTTTTTCAGAAATACCAAAGATTTGGGGTGCAAAATAAAAAGAAACCTATCATTATCATAAATTATACTCTAATTTCAACACAATTACAGCTTTATGGTGTATAAAACAATTGATTGAAGGTAAGTCATTTTGTCCAATATTAACTAAACCTTTTATTGATAATTTGCAGGATTCATCTGATCCATTAGCCAATGCCCTCCTGCAGCCACAATCTCCTGGTACCCTAGTGCTGGAACTTGATTGGTTGCCAATGCGAACAAACAAAACTGAACCATTTATATTATGTATTGCTGGAGCGGACAGTAGTTTCCGTCTTATCGAGGTTAATATGTATGTTTTTCCTGATTATTTTAGTTCAAGAATAACGGAGGAAAGAGGCCCTAGGAGGCTTTTTGCGTTAGGTGGCGGCACAAATCACGCCCTCCATCATTTTATTCGACGATCGACACCGACCATCTTGATCTTCATTGTCTAACATGTCGATACACCAAAATTTCATGTCATTCCAACACCTTTTCACTGTTGATTTAGTGGGTGCAAAATTAATGGTTTACTGCCAATAAAACTTTTTACATTGCTAAATCAATGGTGAAATGGTATTGTAATCATATAAAATTTGGTGTATCAATAAATTCGAGGATGGAGATTAAGTCGAAAGGTGCCGATCATCGAATAAAATGGTGGAGGACGTACTTTTTGCCGCCGCCTAACGCAAAAAGCCTCCTAGGGCCTCTTTCCTCCATTATTCTCTTTTAGTTCAGTAGTATGTTATAGTAAATGCATTCAAGTGCCTTACAAGCTGTATTAACTACTAACTTTATTTTGCTTGAATGTTACTACCTATTACCTTCCTAAATGCTTAAATTTTATTGCACACAAACGTTAGCAGTTCTCTCTCAAGCTGTGCATGTATGTGTGATTCCCACACGTGCGTGCGCGCACGAAAATGTTCACAGTCTCTTTCAAGCTATTCTTGTCTGTCACATACTTTGCTAATGAATGAAAGAGATTGGGATCAATTATTCTAGCATTAAATCGCTAACATCAATGATGTGATAATTTACCATATCCAATGCCAAGGCTTGGTCAAACAATGATTTTGCGTATATAAATAATTTCATTAATTTGTTTCCTCTTTAAATTGTACAGTTATTGTGAACTGTACTTAAAACTTTATTTCTTTTATCTACCCTTGTCTCTAAACTTACCAGAGATCCTTCATCTTTTCCCTATGAAGACCTATTTGATTAGACATTAAACTTAATATGATTGAATTGATCCAAATAAATGAATATTTTAATTGCAATCAAATATAATTCCAGATGATTGACCTGATGCATTTTATATCTCGCGCCCACATCATTCATGTTCTTGAACCATTTACAAATTTCTGGATTTAGTATAAATGTCACGCCCCACCCTAATACAGAGAGTATTGTCCGCTCTGGCCGAAGCCGCACGGTTTTGTCCTTCGGAGCGAACCAGACCCGACCAGGGGCCACTTCCCAGGAGGTCACCCATCCCAGAACTTCCCTAGCTCGAGCACGCTTAACTACAGAGTTCTTAAGCTCCTGTAGTGCCGGTTCACTTAATAGGCGCCTCTGTAATTGAGGGTGGTATCATTATATTTATAATGCAATTCGATCCTCTTTCGGAATGTGCTCCGAAGATTCCCCATTGTTCTACAGTGGGTCCCATGGACTCAAGAGGTGGCCCCCACGGATTCAAGAGATGGCCCCCGCCCACTTAACACGACACTTGGCGTGGCACTTTGTTCCGTGTGGCATTTTGCTCCGTGAGCAAGAACCGGGTCCCGACATTCTCCCCACCTTTGAACAATGGTTTGACCTCGAACCACAGACCTACCATTGAGGAACCGGCTCTGATACCATTCTGTCACGCCCCACCCTAATACAGAGAGTATTGTCCGCTCTGGCCGAAGCCGCACGGTTTTGTCCTTCGGAGCGAACCGGACCCGACCAGGGGCCACTTCCCAGGAGGTCACCCATCCCAGAACTTCCCTAGCTCGAGCACGCTTAACTACAGAGTTCTTAAGCTCCTGTAGTGCCGGTTCACTTAATAGGCGCCTCTGTAATTGAGGGTGGTATCATTATATTTATAATGCAATTCGATCCTCTTTCGGAATGTGCTCCGAAGATTCCCCATTGTTCTACAGTGGGTCCCATGGACTCAAGAGGTGGCCCCCACGGATTCAAGAGGTGGCCCCCGCCCACTTAACACGACACTTGGCGTGGCACTTTGTTCCGTGTGGCACTTTGCTCCGTGAGCAAGAACCGGGTCCCGACAATAAAGAGCAAGTGACTGGCTCTCTTTCTTATTTATTCTTGCCGTTTCTCACTATATTGAATGAACAAACATAATTGATGGCTTATGGGATTTTTTTCGTAATGTTTCCTAAAATTGACTTTGTACTTTATCAAGGAAAGAAATTCCTTAGTAAGTTTTAATTCAATTGGTTACATATGCTTCTTGATACTAATCATCATCTCATTCTTGTGTGTTCAGTAATGATGCTAAGACCAGTCCATGCACCCCACCAAATAGAGCTACCAAAGAAAGATTCCGACCAATGCCATTGTGCTTACCTGTATTATTCCCCCTCGCACATGCCTTGGTAAGAAGCATATATTCTCTTGAGTGTTTGTCTTTTTTTAGTGTGCTTTTTACCACATCGAATTAGTTTGCTAATTTATTGTCCTTTAAAAGTTGGAGAGATTCACTTTGAGTATTTCTGTACTATGGAAAACGAATCTGAAACCTGCATTTCTGAAATATTCTACACCGGCACTTCATACAGTGACATGAATACTTGTGTATACCACAAACAGCAATAACAAAGCTTTAATCTGAATTATTTCCTATTTGCTACATGAATCCTTTTCTTTACTGTCTTAATCCATGCATGCTTTGGCCTACCCAAAATAACACCTTGAATTATGATTATTAGTGTCTGACAGGACAATTTCCGATGATTGATATTGATGTATGAAGTAGAGATTTATCCATGAACATGGGTGTACATCTCTTACTCTACACTGCAGTCAATGCTATACAAGTGCCCGAACCTACTGGTTAGTAGAAGCTTGAGGTAGGAACATTAGGAGATGCTATGGCAATGCAATCCACCGTATGCATGGTATATTCAAGTGTTTTGTAGCTATATATGTATGAATGGATTGTCATTGTGCCAGGCCTTTTGAATATTTGGTAGGCTAAGGAAAACAACACAAAGTCATAAAAGCTCTAGAATTAGTAAGTTCTTACGATCAGTCATCAACCAGACATCATCATTTTATAATTGAAATAATTCGGAAAAATGCTGTATAATTGGTTCAAAACTTTTGGGTACCGGTGTAAACTTTAAATGATGCCAGAAGTGAGTTGAAGAATTCCTTGCCATAAAACCAAAAGGTCAGATGTTGAGGGGTAGACGAACCTTTTTCATGGCCAAGCAAGATAAAGGTCATGCAACCAAGGAGAACGCTCCGAAATTCCTCTTGGTTAGGAATAATCTGAAAGAAAGGTGATATGATAAGGTTTGATATAAAAGTAAAGCCTATGAGTTGCAACATAGAAAGTTCAGATAATGGAGTTACACGCCAATGCAAGCCTATATATGTGTGTTTTATTTACTGTGGAATTATCGAATGACATAAAGAAGTTGACATATCTGATCTCATGCTTTATTGTTTACTCTACACAGGCACTACGGATGATATTGCAACTGGGCGTAAAACCCTCTTGGTTTGATCTGAGTGTTAAAGATACATATATGTTACATAGTTGTATTCCTGAATCTGGTCCAACATCTGTTGGAGACCTTCGCAGCTATATGATTGAGTCAACTCTTCCTGCAATAGGTGATTCTGTGGTGCCTGAATTGCTTTTGAAGATTCTAGAACCATATCGGAAAGAAGGTATCCACCTACGCTTTGACGAGAATGGGTTTCTTCTGTTATAATGAAACGTTTATTAAACTCAATCTTTCACAATGCTTGGAAAAGGTTGCATACTTGATGATGAAAGGGCTAGATTATATGCTTCAATAGTGAACAAAGGTTCCTCAGCAAGGTTTGCTTTTGCTGCTGCCATCTTTGGAGAATTTTCAGAGGCCCTATTCTGGTTGCAGCTGCCTCTTGCGCTTTCCCATTTCGTGGATAAATCTGCAAACCGAAGTCAAGAAAGGTCTCAATTAACACACATTTCAGAGGCCGAAAGTCTATCTATGCTGAACAGGATAGCATCGAGGGAAAGGTCTGTGTCAGTCAAGAAGAAAGATGAAATGGTAATCAGCGCTGCTAGGGTTGTGTTCTTTACCTTGTTAATTTTTTTCTTGATGGATCCTTGGTACTTCTATGCTGGCTGACCTGATTGATTCTATGATGGTTGGAAACCCACAATGACCTTGCATGATCCAACGTTGCATACATATACAAGCAAGAAAAATTATTGTTGCAGTGCATACTCATGATGATTTTATTTGCAGAATCATGGCCAGCTTAATCTTATGTCCTTTAAACCAGAGGAATTGCGGGAAAATGCAAACGAAAGGATTCCCTGGCATGAAAAATTAAATGGGGAAGAAACAATTCAGAAACGTGTTCATGAGTAAGTAGCTACCAAACTGACCTCAAGTTTCATTCTCGTGTGATATTAATATATTACTTCTTCCCCATCTCCTTCCTCCTATCTGTTTAGTAAATTTTCGCCTACACTTTTTTTTGACGAACTAACAGCAGGGCAAAGCTCCTGTCTCACTAAGCTATATTAAAAACTAAAAATTTACGATTGCAAAGCATATAACAAACCAACAAGATAAAAGGAAAACAACACTAATACAGATACAGAGAAGAAAAAAAAGAAAAGCAGGATGAAGTTGAGAAGTTTCCAGCCAACCTTTTTGCAACATCATCTCCATCATCTACCATACCCGTAAAAAGCAAGAAAATGCAGATTACCATTTTCCAATAGCAGGTGACAAAAGAAAAGTATGCAAAAAAAAAGAGAAGAAGAACAAGGCAGAGCATATGAACACCCAATTTATCTCTCAAAAGGCTAAATATAGCATGTTTGGCTTCAGTAAAAATATGAGAAATTCCTGATCATAGCCTCAAAATGATCCAAAACCATATAAGGGAAAAATATCCATCAGAAGCAAAGTCATAGAACCAGTATATACTGCCTCACAGAAATACCAATGCAAAAAACCAAACTTACTCACTCCACATCCCCACTAATAGGAACAGTAAGTTTAGGAAGCTGCGCCGTATTTATAGGAGTTGAGAAAGAATAAAAGCTATATTTGTACATGAAGGTTAAATATTTTAGGTAATTTTGTTGGACTGTTCAACAAAAAGAGGGGCTCTTGAATAAATTTCTTGCTATATTATATGTATTAATGTCATCTCCAGATGAAAGCTTGAATGTACATTTATTTACAACTTCTCTGACAGCGTCAGAAACTATTTTTAAAAAAAAATCCATCTCGTCGAGTCTGTCAAATTTAGGCGACTTGTAAACACCATTTCCAGAAATAAACCAACCTTTGTTTCTAACCATTGTTTCAATCTGTATGTAAATAGATTAAAAAAACTAGGTTCTCTCATAGCTTAAATTATTTTTGAAAAACGTATTCCATGCTCTGTGGATTATTTTGTTTTTTGTGCATGTGTGTGTTGGGTGGGGGGTGGGGGTGGGGGTGATTCCTCATTGTCTGTTTGTGCTAATCAAAATTTCAGTGTTACTCCTTGATTTCTTATGTTCAGTTTTCCTAAAACTGTGACATTTAGGTAGAGTTACCATGGCTTATGATTATGCAGATAACATATCGCCAGATGATTGTTCACAGACAGATTGCATTAGTATATATGTGATTGTAAGAAAGAATCCTACAGTGAAGTTCAACAATTCATTGTTCAGCAGTGAAATGCATAAAGAACAAGTTCTGATGATCTTGGGTTAGATTTAGAGAACTTAAAGGAACTTTAATTGCACTGGTGTTAATTTAGATAGAGAGGCAGCAATAAGTGTGTCCGAAGAAAATGGAAAGACCCTAACCATCTTAATTGATTGACCAATTCCAGACCAGCCTGAATGAAGTGGTCCCTTAATGTCTTTTTCTTTGTTGAGATTTCTGATTCAGTTCACCCAAAAAGGAAATATCTCAGATTTATATTGTACCCATTTAACTAGTTAGTTTAGCTACCATCAAGTTATGGCATTACAGTTTCGCTATTTTTATGGATATGATAATTTTACTTAATAATGCCAGGCTCATCTCAGTTGGAGAGCTGGAAGCCGCTGTGTCTTTACTTCTCTCCACCCCTCCAGAAGGATCTCACTTTTATCCAAACGCATTGCGTGCAGTGGCACTTTCTTCTGCTGTGTCAAGATCATTACATGAACTTGCTGTGAAGGTTGGTTATGCATTGCATTGTCTTGTTTTACAGAGAAATAATAGCAACTAAAATGCATTCTTTAATTGTGGAGACGGCTCTTAACAGAGCAAAACAGAAGAAACAGATTCATGTAGACAGCCCAGAAAATTGGAATAAAGGCTTGTTGGCGTTACCATTAGGATTATATGCAAAAAGTACATAATCTTTTTTTTTCCTGAAGCTAAATCATTAAGTGATCTTTATGTGTCGGTTATTAGTTTGATTTCTTTTTTTCCTTATGTAGGTGGTCGCAGCCAATATGGTGAGGACCGACAAGTCACTGTTTGGGACTCATCTTCTTTGTGCTGTTGGAAGATATCAGGAAGCTTGCTCTCAGGTGAGATCTCCTGGCTAAATGTTGCAACTCTATATTCCGAGTCTATTTCTACGTTTTAACAGAAAATCATGCTTAGCACAAAGTAAGATTCGTTATTGCTGTTGCATCAAAAGGGATTGATGAGCATTGAGTAAAGTACAACGTCATGAATGTGCGCATGTATTTACCTCAAGTTACAATGGCATATAAATTGCATGTAATTTCTGTAATTCATTCCAAACCAGGCCTAATGGTGACATAAACTGACTCACTCCATCAAATTTAGGCATGTTCTTAGGTTTGACAGGTTGCCACATGTCCTATTGTAGGAGTGATTGCAGACAAAAGGATGTAATGGGTAAGGACATGACATCCTGTAAAATGAATATCTCAATTGGACTCCTTTATTGGGCTTGAGTGAAATTGTAGACCATACAAGCTCAAGATAAGCACATGCCGACTACTTATATCTGTAATCTTGGTGTGATAAGTGAAACCCCCTTATCAGGTCCTGCATTGCTGTTAAAGAACTGAATCAACAGATTGGATTTATGCCAAGATGATGGATCTTTTTGAACACTCCAAAGGAATAGGAAAAATATAAACATGAACGACTTTGGTTTGAATATATCGTATATAATTGAAGTCTTCAAGTACAAAAGAGTTCTTTGGTGGATATTAAGGAAAAAGAAGGTTGTAAAGTATATATTAAGTTGCTAAGGATTGTATGATACGGAAGTGAAAAACCTTACGAGGTGCCCTGGTGTGTTGAGTGAAGTACTAGCGAGACTATGGCAAGATTTGGTGCATCTGTTTATGCATGTCATCATGTACTTGTGATTACTATGCAAGAAAATGCACCACATACATAGAAGCAATAATCCTAATTAGGAGAATAAGGTCTGGTTTTAAGGTAGGATCTTAGGATTTCATCTAAACTTGGTGAACTTGAAGAATATAATGCATGGGAACACTAACGCTCTAATTGAAGTTGACGCCAGGTGATTTCATGGTGTGATCATTTTCAAATTGTTGGAATACAGATAATAAAGTGCAGAGATGTGGATGAAGACGAGTAAAATTAAATGAACGTGGAGAGCTGGTATGTGTCTCTGCCCATGACTTAGTGATGCAAGGAGGATTTTTATATTTCAACAGTAAACCCTAATCCTTAATCTCAAAAGGTAGCAATAATTGACATTCAATCAGACATGATGAATTTAACTGACATCTGAGTGATTAGAAGTTTAGAACAATGCTTGTATGAGAATATGAGTGCTATTAAGAAGTATTGCTTTAGAGTTTAGATAATGTGTTCAACTATTAACTCTTAGGAATGTGAAATGACTTGACTACGGATGGATGTAAATTAAAGAGATGCCGTGGAAAAAAATATCTTGCAAAATGCCTACAATAAATACTTGGCAAATAATGATTCTTAGGTCCAACTTGGAGTTGTTGGAACAAGCCTAATGGTTACGAGTCCAAGGTTATACTGCATTTTTGAAGTTGAGTAACAAGGTGCGCTTGTATATCTTTCATCAAATAGAAATGACCTAGTTAATGATCTTCAAATCAAACATTTGTTTAGTTGCCTTTCTCGTATGTACCGGTCAAACCATCCTTGATAAAAACATAGCTTAGATCTTTAGGATCTCCTTCTACATGTTGAAATATTCTATTGGTTAATCCATTGCAAAGCCACAACTACCAATTCAGTTTGTAATGTTTGCTGCACAAAACTCATCATAGGAAAAAGTCTCGTAATATGCCAGTTCTTTGTGGTAGTAGGTATGCCTCGAATTTTAGCTAATAATTAGATTATTATAACATGATGAAGTGCTAAGCTGTAATTTTCTAAGATAACCCTATGGGAGTAAGCATTTCTTATGCCTTTGGTCAGCATCAAGGTTGCTAAATTCAGAAATTACTCCATTCCATCAGCCAATTCAGCAGTACTATCCCACAAATGCTGTTCAGTGTTTTCAATTAAAGTTTGTTATTGTTGCAGTTACAAGATGCTGGATGCTGGATAGATGCTGCAACTTTAGCTGCTACGCATTTGCGTGGATCTGATTATGCAAGGTGCGTTTATTTTTATTGAATTAAGTGTAATCCTTTTTACTTTACATATTCAAATGATAGAAAATGATGATTGTGGTATTTTGCGCTTATTTTGTTTGAGAATTAATTACTTTAGCTAGTGATCGTGTTGCGGAAATGGAAGACAATCTCTTCCCAGTAGAGAATTGCTATTTGTTCTGAATACAATATTTCGGTTACCTGCAGAGTGTTGCAGAGATGGGCTGGTTATATTCTTCATCATGAACATAACATTTGGAGGTGATAACCTCAACCGTTTCTCTTGGCTAGGTTACACTAAAATATCCTTAGATGTCGCTGTTTTTTGCATAAACTAACCTAAAGTATTTTTTATTACAACCACCTTCCTTAAAAGAAAGCATTTTATCCTGTAAAACCAAAGCTTAAGGGAGTTTGATGTAATAAAAATTTATAGTAAAAAACAATGATTCTTCAACAATCTGTTGTTTTACTGCCTACCAACATATTTATCAATTTTAATTTTTTGCAGGGCTCTTATTTTGTACGTGGCTGCAGGATCCCTGCATGATGCATTAGCCGCGCTTCGCGAAGCACAGCAGCCTGATACTGCTGCCATGTTTTTGCTTGCTTGCCATGAAATATACGGGCAAATCACCTCAAAATCTTTTGGTGAAGATGAGTCGTCAGAAAATTTTACTGAAGATGATAAACCCAAGTTCAACTTGCCTTTTAGGAATCAAGAAGGTGAGGATCTGGTAGCGGTTAGTGAGTTTTTTGGGGAGTACCAGCGAAAGTTGGTGCATTTGTGTATGGATGTTGAACCGCTGGTCGATTGAATCTTTCCCCGATAAGATTTGCACAACAGGGTCTTTTGCAAAAAGATATGTAAGCGGCAACCAAAATTGATGGTTTGCTGCAGACAGTTTACATCACGGTTGTTTTTTTCCCATTTGCGTTTGAGAGCGATTATGCGAAGAGGAATCCAAAAACGGTTATATTTGCAGGAATGCGCATTTTACAATTGTATATGCTCATTTGTTGTCCATGTACCCAAAATGAAAACACCAAAAAAAAAAAATGGATGTGCCTTGTTATAGAAATTGAAGTGAATTATACAGATCCATTTAGTATTTGATAGTCAGCAACATCGTATGCTTTTTTGGTTTGTGCAATGTAATATGTATCTGCCAAATTTCAAGATGTGGAGTGTAGAATGTTACTGGATTTGCAAATTTTCGTTGGCCAATTTTAGGTTTGAGTGTGCTTGGTAACTGCAATATAAATATATTTGAATACATCTAAATTCAAAAATAACTATACGAGTACTTCAAAATTTACAACTGTTTGGTAAAACATTTATAGGCACAAATGTTTATGAATACATCCAAGTGCAAAATTACCTACTCTCAATACATCTACACGCAAAGTAATCTATTTAGTTACATCTAAATGCAAAATGGAAAACAATATATATATTAGCTAAATGGAATATATATCTATATATATATATATATATATATATATATTTGAAAAGGGATTATTTCTATGTTTAGGTGTATTTATACACATCTAAATGCAAAATTATTTATTTGAATAAATCTGAATCTACAAATGTATTTGAATAGATCTTGATGCAGATATCTACTTGAGTACATCTGAACTTAATGCAAAATGGAAAACAATATATATATTAGCTAAATGGAATATATATATATATATATATATATATATATATATATATTTGAAAAGGGATTATTTCTATGTTTAGGTGTATTTATACACATCTAAATGCAAAATTATTTATTTGAATAAATCTGAATCTACAAATGTATTTGAATAGATCTTGATGCAGATATCTACTTGAGTACATCTGAACTTAATGCAAAATGGAAAACAATATATATATTAGCTAAATGGAATATATATCTATATATATATATATATATATATATTTGAAAAGGGATTATTTCTATGTTTAGGTGTATTTATACACATCTAAATGCAAAATTATTTATTTGAATAAATCTGAATCTACAAATGTATTTGAATAGATCTTGATGCAGATATCTACTTGAGTACATCTGAACTTATAAATATACTTGACTATATATCTGAACTTACAAATCTACTTGAATGCATCTGAAGTCACAAATGTACTTGAATTCATCTGAATATACAAATGCATCTGAATTTAAAAATGTCCTTTAATACATATGAAATTACAAATGTTTTTGAATATATGTGAATATACAAATGTACTTAATTACATCTCAATTTACAAATATACTTGAATACATCTTAAGTTATAAATGTATCGAACGCATCACGATTGACAAATCTCTTTGAATACATCAAAATTCACAAATGTATTATGTAATTGATTAAATCTTGAACATACAGATGCAGTTGAATAAATCTAAATGCTTAAATACCTATTCAAATACATCAATTTGCATTCATCTAGATAAAAAGAAAAAAAATACATCAATTAGAATCCATTTAATTGCAAAAATATAAATTTGTGTCCATCTTAATGCAAGAACATCTATTTGCCGTACACCTAAATGCAAATTATCCAGGAATACATATAATGCAAAAATATGTATTTAAATATATCTAGATTTACAAATAGGTATTTGAATACATCTAATTGCAAACATTTCAACCTGCACACATCTAAATACACAGAATGAACTTGCAACAAATACGGACAGCACTTTGCTCATGCATTATTAAAGAAGCACGAACTTTCCTTTATGCTGATTACACAGAAAGAAAATAGGAATTCTGTTAGTATTATGCCGACACCCGCCCGCCGATGGATGGACAAACTTATATTGGCCGTAGAGAAACAATCTCAGCACAGAATCCACTTAATACTCTTGAACAAAATCTTTATCTTGCTTCAGAACAAAAAAAACTCAGCTCCAAATTGATTGCAAGTTCACGTAATATTTATATACAATGAATCCAAATTGTACAACATACATAAATACAAGGCTTCATACAACATAAGTATATACAACCAATCTGATCGATTGCAGGCTCCCTAGCACGCGCAAATTTGGCAAAAGCCTCTGACCTCTCGATGGAGGCAAATGCTTCAATTCCTACATATAATGATACAATACTTAACAATGAGCGTTCTTCCACTTAGCATTAAACGGTATTCTAGTAAAAAGGAGAAAAAAAGACCACCCCCCAAAATTTAAGGGAGTTTGGAGTAACAAAAGACTATAGGAGTTTAGTTAAAATTGATGATGGCTTAAAGGTATTATAGTGAAATTTAGCATTCGGTTTGTCACCTATCAAAACATTAGACGCCGTGAGCTTTA
Source organism: Agapanthus africanus (assembly GCA_030015575.1). Classification (NCBI taxonomy): domain Eukaryota; kingdom Viridiplantae; phylum Streptophyta; class Magnoliopsida; order Asparagales; family Amaryllidaceae; genus Agapanthus; species Agapanthus africanus. The sequence goes on from JASDDO010000012.1 coordinate 512,322,400, forward strand.
ATTTAAGGCGAGTGCAAACGCTTTCACCTTCAAATAAAATCAACCGGCATTACACCAGTTTTCATCTAGGGGATAATCAGCGGAGGATGAATTTAAGCCAGTGGAGCCCGGCTTGATGAGTCTGCACTGCTGTCTAGGACGATGAGAGTAGAGGATGCCATGGATGCCATGAAGAGGGAAAAATCATTTTGAGGCAAGTTTCCATAGAGTGAAAAATCTAGAGTTGAAAGTCATGCATAAAAATGAGGGCAAAAATTGAAATTCTTCGTTTAGGAGTTCACGCTATTGAAGCTCAATCCGAAAAAATCACTAAAGAAATCGAAGAAATCAACCATAAGAACCTAATTGAGGGATTTATTTATTAAGGTTCAAAAGGACTTAAATACAAAAACCAGCTATCGGCATACTAATAAGTTGTAAATTAAGTAAACGGTTAAATTTGTATAAGCTCTCTCATAGACGATGGATTTTTCATGAAGGAGAAGTTTCTAGAAATGAACTTGTTAATTGCAAAATTACAATTTCATTACAACTTTTTTCCAATTACAAAGCTCGTTCTCTTTCAAACGGATTGATGTCAGAATAACCAGGAGTCAGGTATAAAAGCGAAAATAGTTTAGAGAATTGTCAAGGTTTAAATAGGAATCCAAATCCAAATCCAGATTAATATCGGCTTATTGGGCCCGATTTGAATTTTAAAATTATCTATAATATTCTTAAAAACAAATTTGAGTAATTTTTTTCCTTCCGTTTTATTAAACTTTTTAAATTAAAAAATTACTATATATCTATGATAAACTTTATAAATTGCAAGAAATGCTTATATGATCATTAATTCTAGCAATGAAAATCTTTTAAATTCAATTGAAAATATATCGCTCCATTGAAAATCTTCTTAAATCGATTGAAAAAATATGACATTGCATTTCATATATCTTTTTTTAATCTATGTTTCAAGTTTGGAAGTTGCATTATGTATATTCTTTTTACTATATTTCTCCATCAATTGTTTTAATAAATAAATCGCTTCCAAAACTTGAATTTCATATATGTGTCTCTTTAATTTATGCTTGAATAATCTCTTATAGTTTCATTATATGACTTATAGGCTTAACTTCACAATAGTTTAAACAATTTTGTATATACAATTCATTCTTATAAATAGGTTTTAAGATATTTATCTGGCATTCATCAAGCATTTGAAATTTAATAAAATAACTTGGGTGATCTAATAAAATCTATATTTTCTATACATTTCCAAACTTCGATGAGAATATCATCAAGGCCTATTGCTTTTCCCGTTTTCATCTTTTAGAAAAATCCTTCACTTCATTAATTCTAATCTTATGATAATACATAATGTTTTATAATTACCTAAATCGTTTGTTTCTATCTTAAGTTATAATTATTATCTTCATCAAACAATTTATAAAAGCATCTCCTTCGTCTTTCTTTAATTTTTCATCATCTTTAACTAAAGCTCATTTTATTTTCATTCTTAATATACTTAACATTACCTAATAACCTAGGTCTTTTACTCAAAAAAACAACCTAGGTGTTCACTCTTTTTTCTCCAATCTTAACAAGTTTGTATATATCTTTCTCCCTGCATTGTTAGTAGCTTTTTACATAAATTATCATAAACTTTAAATTTAGATTCACTAGCCGTCTTTTTAGCTTCTTTATTTGCTAATTTATGTCAATTTTTTTTAAATCAATTGTATTATCATTTGTATCTCTTCATTCCATCACCAACTATTTTTAGTAGACACTTCATTACCTTTAAATTCATCAATTTCTTTAGCTATAATTTTGATTCAACTAGCCATATTTCTCCACATAACATTAGTTTTATCTTCAGAATTCTAGTTGCCTCCGTTTATCATTTAATGTATAAATAACATTATATTCTCATTTTCTAAATTCTACCATATAGTTTTAGATTTCATATCTGTTTTAGCTTCTCTCTTTACACCTTATACAGATATCTAAAACCATCAACCTTTGTTGCATGGTAAAAATCTCACCTGTAATGACTTTACAATCTTTACATGTTAATTTATCTATCCATTTAGTAAGATAAAAATAATCTATATGATTATTGTTTAATCCAATTTTAAATGATATGAAATGATTATCTCTTCTTAAAAATATATATTTGTTACTACAAGATCGTATGACACCGCAAGGTGCATATCATATCCAACATATCGGTACACCATAACATTTATGTACTCCGTGTACACCTTCATATCCACTAGCATTTTTATCAACATGACCATTTAGGCCTCTTCCTTCATATCTTTTCATTTTCCGGGTTTATTGAATTAAGACACCCAGCCTTACGAAAAGTTTCTTTTAACGCTCTTTGATAACTCTAGTTGAGGTGTATAAGTGATGATAATTAACCAGGCTTAATTCTAAATACTACAAAATTCCTTGTCTCGGTTGAGAGAAACTACCAAATTCTCTCACAATTATGAGAAACCACCATACTTTGAAAGTTCTGTGGCAGTTTCTTGCAATTATTGCTGATGTGGCACCTTATAGTTTTTTGTAGTTTTTTAAAATTTTGTTGTAGTTGCATGTGTATTTAACAAGAATATGGTAATTTCTTGTAATTAGGCTAAAGAATCTGATAGTTTTTTCGGAACTAAGCCTATTAATTATCTCTTTTATAAATGCAGATTTTATTACTATTATTCTATCTATAATTCTTTTTACATCAACTAACTATGTTACGATGTTTGATCTACTAATATACCCACTAATTGTTCTTATCCTTTCCGGTATATCATATTTTATATCATATATTTTCTATCTCCCTATTTTTCGCTTATCCATTTAGTTTACTGCAAACAAATTATACTAATTTTTCTTCCCGGATCATTATATACTAACTTCATTAATTTTCTAGCAAGTGGTCCTATATTCCTTATGGCTAACCTAATATTACTCTCATGAATAAGTTTTTTTCTTCTTTTTCTTAATTTTTTTTCTTTTTCTACAACAACTAAGCCTTTTATCCCAAGCATATGGGGTAGGCTACATGAACCAACATGAGAATCACGCCGAGTCCAGCACATAAATCCTTCGCCTCCACTCACTCCTATCGAACAATATACTTTCATTGAGCCCTTCGGCAACCATATCATTTCGTATCACCTCCATCCATGTTTTCTTCGGTCTCCCTTTTGCCCTTTTGCAATTGCCCATATCGAGAGTATCTATTCGTCGAACCGGTGCTTTCATAGGTCTGCGTCGCACATGACCAAACTATCTTAGCCGGTTTTCCCGCATCTTTTCCTCCACAGATGCTACACCAACTTTTGCACGAATATCCTCATTTCGCATCTTATCTTTTCTAGTGTTACCGCACACCTTAATTTTTTTTCTTTTTCTAATTAAGTTAAATCTTAACTAAATTTTTAGATAATAAAGTTCGGTTCAAAAATAATTAATTTTTAAGTTCTAAAATGTATATAGAAATATGTTTGGTTGAGAACTTAAATTCATTCTGTTAATTTTTTAAAATAGCAACTTATAATTCAACAAATAACAATGACTCAAATGAAAAGTAGCATTTACATTAATAAAAGGCGATTACTAAAAGTTTCCACACCATTAATCTAGCACAAAACACTATATGTCGCTTTCATTATTTAGAATAAATTTGATTAATTTAATTTTTTTTATAAATTTATTCTTAATATCTTTTTAATATACATCCTTGATATCTTCGAATGTATATTGTCCCTCCAAATCCTTTATTTATATATAAAATTGTTTTAAAATATTTCTTTTCGTCAATAAAATTCACCTTGTTTATTTAAAAATAACCAAGCTAATGGTGCAAACTTGCGTAAAATCATATGGGATTTAACATAAAAAGTCTAGAGAGTTTAGGGTTTTTTCATAAAATTTAGTTCTATTGGTAGATGCAGTTCTTGATTGTTGAAATGTTTTTAGCTTCTAAGATGCAGGAAATTTTAAATAATACATGTTGTGGGTAGACGAAATGAAAATTCAAATGGCTATGTGCAACACCCTATAACGTTGGTACGGTATTTTCTTGGGTAAAACTATATTAATGGGTTTTATTATTTTATTATTAGGTTTATAAATTTGTTTAAAGGAGTTGTACATTATTCTCTATATTGACATATTGATATTTTTACCTTGTTTCTTATTTCCTTATTCCAAATTGAAATAAGACTCATGAAATATTCGATCCCCATGCACATGTTCATATCTATCCTATTTAAACCCTTAATTAACATGCAAACCCTTTTATTCATATTTTTCTCCTCACACACAAAACCCCAAGCCGGAACCCTAACCCTAAACCTAGTCGACCCTAGAATCGAGGACGTCGTCGTCGCCAATCTTCATCGCTTAGAATCTTCTTCCTCTTCTTGTTGTGTTTCATCCTTGCCACGTCTTTATCTCTCGGCTGCAGATGCAACAGAGAACCAGGCCGGGGTTTCAAGGTTCCATCGCTTTCATCGTCGTCTTCGTTTCGTGATTGTTCGTCTTCATGGAAAGTATCTGAATACTTGTTTAACATGCTAGTTACGGCGAGATTTAATCTTGTTGCAACATGATTATCATTATTTAGTTAATTGAAATTAAAACCTAGTTGATAAGATTATCAAGATTCGAATCTCGATATACCATTAAACCCTAAAATACTATTTTATGATTAACTAGTTGAATATATTAAGAGTTGGAGAACTTGAATGGTTGTATTCTGTTTAAGATTTATGTATTGGATAAATAATAGAAACCCTAAGTTTCTGATCGTCTCAGAATTTTACTCATGGAGACGTCTTGCGTTGGCTCAAAAGACTGTGAGCCGACTCATAGAGAGCCGACTCAAACAGGGCATGAGCTGTTTCAAGAAAAGGGTTCGAGCCGGCTCAAAATGGTCATGAGCTATCTCAAGGAACCAAAAAAGAAATGACTATTCTGAAAGACTTATGAGACATCTCAAATATCTCTGAGTCGTCTCAAGCTGAGACTCATAAATAGCTTAAGCTTTTAAAGCATTTTATACAACAAGGTCAACAATATGTATTCTGATGTGATTCTGATATTTTATCTGATATGACTATATTATTTCTGATCATGCCAGTATCTCGATTGCTACATGCATCTATACTTCATTTGTTTACTAGTTACCATGTCAGGACATACTTGCAATATAATTATTACCCAATACCAAAGAATCCATGATATTACCAACTGGACTTGAAATGACTTGTTATATGCTTGTTCTAGAATTGGTATTATATAAGAATTAGATTGACGTGTGACATGAAACATAAAACTGGGAAAGAGAAAATCAAGAAATTAAACCCAAATCATAACTCAAGAGAAATCAAAATCTAGAGACTGATCGGTCGAGTAGGGCATTCATGTCGTGGGATGATGAGCTGACATCATTCATCTGTATATTGAGGATGGTATTTTATTCTGGAATGACAATCATGTCGTCATTCATCTTGATACATTGAGGGCGGTTTTGTCTTGAAATGGTCGATTCTTCATCATTCATCCAGATATATTGATTTAGTGCTTGGCGGCACGGTCTCGGGATACATCCTGATAATCTGACATCGTGATCTCGGACACGTACGGAATATTGTTGAGTTACGAGGAAGATTTTATTTGTTGATTTCAAATTTCATTAGGCTAGATAACTATTTGTGACATTGACATCTAAATTCAACATGATATGATTGATTTACCATGTTCTGACTTGTATATATATCATATGCAAGGTTGCACGGACACCGGGACACGGACACGATACGGCACGACAAAATCTCAAAATATAAGATACAAGAACACGGATATATATAGATATATAAATGTAAATAATATTGCATCGTATCATTGCAACATATTCAACAAAAACCTTAGTATTTTAATATTTTTTAACTGTATTTATCAAAACTCGGCAAAGAACTTAGTTATTTTAGCACAACTTTAGTACTTTCCATAAAAGAAATACGATTTTAGCATTTTCCTACCTGTATTAACATAATTTCAGCAATAACAATATAATTTCAGTAGTTTCCTACATGTACGTAACATAATTTTAGCAAAATCATATAATTTCAATATTTAATTTCAACAAAAATATCTTATATATTTCACATAGAAATTATATTAAGCGGCAAAATTGAGTAAAATAAAAAGAAATATCAACAAATAAAAAAAACTATAAAAATATCAGGGTTTGCTCGCTTTTAATAGGAAAAAAATTTGTGTCGTGATTTCAATAAAACATGTTCGACGCGTGTCTGATACGCGTCCAACACGTATCCAAATTCAAATCCGTCTTGTTTCAGAATGGGAAACAGAAAATATGTTTCGGACACATGTCGTGCAAGTGTCGGTACAAATTCGTGTCCGACACGTGTCCGAAACGGATATGGCAACCAAAAAGACGTGTCCGTGCAACCTAGATCATATGCTATTGTTTATTGTTGCTCACGTGTCGCCATCTTCCGCTATAACTATATATTGTGTTATATTCCATGTCATCATTATCATTATATTATATTTGATGCTTAACGTCAGGGTTTTGCATTGCCCGGATCCCTTGATTACAGAACCACAGGATCACGAGTAGTTCGAGAAGGTAACCGAGCTGTGAGGCATGTCTTCAGTTATCTAGGTCTTAGCTGTTTTAGTTATTCAAGTATTGAATCTTTTCTCTAGATTTCTTTTGTGAGCCCATTAAGGGACTAGATTTTGTGTACGTTTCCATTTTATTGCTTGGATCAGTTTGACCTTGACGTTTTGTTATTTCTGACATTTGCTTCTTTTATTATTATTATTTGTTGTGGCAATAGAGATGCGGTAGGATTATTATCTTTTATATGTTGCTTGGTTACTGCAAAAAACCTTAATGTGACTATGGAAGGATGATTCCTTCACCGTAGATAGTATGGTTGGCCGAGTTACGTTCACGTATTTATGTATTTTGAGAAGTGGGGCATGACAATATGAAAGAAGGTGCTTATATTTTTGAGTTGATTTCATTGTGCAGGGACCAAGAATCTTGTTAAAAATAAAATTGACAAGTTTATTTTTTTCAATATATGGATCTTCTAATGTTGGGACATATAGAATACTAATAAATCAACCAATATACAAAATAGTGCTTAAACATGTAAAATAATTATATATAATAAAATATGCAATAAAATTTATTTGCTCATTTTCAAATCATGTCAGCAAGTTCTCGTGCATCACATGGGGTACTACTAGTAACACTCTAAAAACCAAACCCACTACTTGTGATGCACTAATAATCTTGTTGTGTAGAGCGAACTGTGTAATCCTTGAAAAATGATCCACAAACGGTCAAGTACAGGAGAAGTACAATCTACTCTTTCGCAATTGTAAGCCCCCCTTCACTTACATTATCAATGTTTGCTTGTACATTGTCTAGAAGTAGGGCATTCTTAAGACGCTTATAAAGCATGGACACTCCAAACAGCCTCACGAATCATACTCAAATGCGTATCAAATACCGATACTCTCGAAAACTCTCGGAAACGCAACTCGGAAATTTGAATCCCCTATTATTTATTTAAATAAATCAAAAAAATATTGAAAACTTTATGATACTTCTCGATTTGCGAATCGGATATCTCGTCCGATTCATGATGGTTATTTTTTCAATTCGAGACTGATATTTAACCCATCAACTTAAACCCAATTACTTTTACATTCAACTCCGATATCTCTAGAGTTTTTTTTAACATCGACAAATTTTAGGACTGGTCCTGCATCCCTCTTGGATCTGAGATCCCACCGGAAATCGCACGCGACTTGAGACCTCGTCATAGCCTTTCCTGATTGGTTCGAATCATCTCTCTCTGGTTTTTGTCTAGATTTATAATTTAATGTTATGGTATTCTATTTTCAATTGTTCAATTATAAGTAATTGAATGCTATTTAAAAGAATTAGTATGTGATGAGATCGTATTGGTATTTGAAATCAAAGCCTTTTGATATATAACATAATAAATAAGAATACTACAGTTGTTTTCTTATAATAGCATGCTAAAGTTTGAATGGAATATATATGGTGTAATCTCGCCCTTCTATTTTTTTAAAATATATTTATGTATATATTGAAAATTAAGACACACATATAGTTGTTTAGAAAAATGCAATATAAAAACGTATCTCGTATCCTAAGTTTTTTGAAAATTATGTTTCCGCGTATTCGTATCATATCGTATCAGACACTCGTACACGTTTCCGTGCTTCATAGATGATGACGAAATGTCCAATCTTCACGCTAATGGTTGATACAAATATGCCTAGGGCAGTGATTAATTATGTACTGTAAAACAAAGTAATATCATGCGTTTAAGCATAATGGAAGTCGATCTTGATCAAGTTAGGTCCTCCTTATGCATATTCCAACCACAATCCTAGATATATTAGGAACCCAAAACACTGGGGAATGTGCGCCTTAGAGTCGAGCATAATTTTTTATATCAAAACTTTGTCAAGTACCCATTTAGGTCCGCTTCTATCAATGCACATTACAGTCATAATCTAGAGTTTAGGTCGAACATATGCAGCATGCCTTAGAGTTGAATACAATTCCCTATACGAACCAATCATCTTTCTCTTTCTCTAAGCTTTTCTTTAATCAAGGATAATTTAAAAAACTCAATTGATCATATAAATTTACCAATCCCATTTTGATTGGGGAAAAACTCAAGATCGGAATTAATTACCTAGCAAGCTGAAGTTCCCTTGCAACATCAAGCGACACAAAACAAAGCTTCTCCTTGGCATCTTCAACAAGAAATGTCTCGTCCATGACATTAATCGACCAATATGAAACCAACTCCTTCAAGTAAGGGCCTTCCCTCCCAAAGCCATGCTCTTCACCCCATAATTCACCGTAAAGTTCTCCACCACCGGCGCCGCGTGCACGAACGAGAACCCGCAGTCCACCACCAGACTACACTGCGCCTAATCCCCAGCGTCTCTCCGGCTCGCCTCGTAGAGATGGACGAGGGACGGCGAATCGGCGACAAAGAGGGACCTAAAGCCGAGATCCTCGAAGACGATCTCGTCGATGGAGCGCTGGATCGAGGGAGGGTTGAAGAGGGGCTCGACGAGGAGGAGGGTGGAGGAGGCGGCGTCGGCGTTGAGGAGGCGGAGGAGGAGGCGGTGCCAGATGTCGCGCTGGAGGTCGGGGTTGATGAGGTATCCGCGGTCGAGGGGGAGGCGGAGGTGAGGTCGGCGGCGTCGGAGAGGAACTGGTCGGCGATTAGGGTTTTGGACTTGGTGCGGGCAGCGCAGTTGGGGACGACGGCGGCGGGGTCGCGGTCGCCGGCGAAGCCCGCCTTGATGAAGCCGGCGCCGTTGTCGAGGACGACGGCGGCGGAGGCCATGGAAAGCTTAAAACCCTAGCTTTTTTTTTGAGATGGAAATTTGAGATTTTGTTCTAGAAAATGATGGAATCCGCTCGGTTTTTCATTTACTTAAAAAACCGCTTCTAGTTTTACCATTTTATTACGAACAATCTTTGTTTTCGCCGTTACGTAATAATCACATACTTCTTTTATACTCATGTTTTGATTCTGCTAAACACTGAGAAGAGGCGAAGGGAAATAGGCCACGCGTCATGTGACATGCTTTGTTCTAGTTTTATTCCATTTTTTTTATCTTTTCGTCTTATTTAAGACTAAAATTTCGATATTTGATGCTTCGGATTCTCTTTGTTCTCTTTCGCCTCAATCACTCAGTTCTTCTTGGTTTGGGATTTAGGTTAGGTCCGAGTTCTCGGTAACAACGGACGACATGACTTGAATCATACTAACAAGCTTTTGCGAATTCAAACTCCGACAACAGAAAGATAAAGTTTTCATGTAAATCAACCTACAACCTTGTACAAATAAAAAGCGCATGCAAAAAAGGGAAAAGGCAAAAGTTTGTTGGGGAAATCCCAAGTTTACTTCTTATTTTATTTTTTTTATGTGCGGAAATAATGTTGTTTCTTTGAGTTGGAGACGATATGATTTTAATACCCTGACACGGTCTCAGAACAACTAAAAAATGAGCTGCAAATGAAAAAAAAACAATAATGCAAGAGAAAGGATATTTTTTTTAGTATAAAAAATGGAGGGAAGCTTTGAAAATAAAATTGAGACGGTGCATTTGACCTAAGCTGGGATCCTGCGAGGCTTTTTGGGTCGGGTCGGCTCAAGGTAGGGCTTTGATTTGACCCGCTTATTGCTGGGAGGTTATGTTACCTTTTGTCCTAATTAATCTTGTTGTTAATTATATTGCTAGATCCTGCACCTTTTACATATATTTTCTTTTTTGAACTTACCAATATACATAAATTCGGTAAAAATAAAAAGTATAATAAATTAGTCTTTCATATTAAAATTTAATTTCTATAATTATAGAGGTCATATATTGAAATTGGGTGTCCATTTTATTGTCTTAGAATAATCGACAGTTCGAAATCACAATTGTTGACCATAAAATTCCAAGCAAACTATTGTTGTGAACCTTTAAAACAACAGCCTCAAACTGAAATTGATGGAGGCCCTTTTCGGTTCTCCTTCAGATGTTGTCTTCCGTCGATCTTCCGGTAGATTCTGGAGGGGATCCCCTGTAGTGTGTGGGTCTCAATGGATTTTGAAGAGGTTTGGTGATTGGGGGAATTTGACGCCAATTACCTGCAAAGAAGTCCCGGGATGGTTTGATACCACCGAGGACCTTCCGGCGATCAAGTTAATACTAGATCCGAGTAGCGTAATGGCTAAGTGGAACAAAAAATGGCCTGCCTGACCCCTCTGTGATGGGGGTTTATATCGCGGTGATGGCACGCAGCAGCAGGCGCGAGAATCTCACCGGCAGTTACGCTCTCGACGTCACGCACGCGTAGAGAGCGTGTCACGCCCCGCTTCCCAAAATACGGAATACGAGGGGTTGACAAGGCCAGCCATGCTCCTACGGCCAAGGAAATGTCCTGCCGTAGTCACACTTCGGCTTCTAGCTTTACGTGGTAAACAGTAAACAATGCGCAGGTAATGAGAAATGCAGTAACTGAAACAAAACAATACTAAGAACTGACCTGATGGAAATCAAAAGGGTATAACTCTGGATAGCTGATCAAGATGTCCGTGATGTACGTTTAGTCCTGGTCCCGGTTAGATCCACTCCTCACACTGAGCATGCATACTCAGGTCGTCAGAGCGACACAATAGCAATATATATGTATATATGCAGTTGTAACTCGAACAGTGATAATAGATATATAACAGTAAATCAAGACAGCAAAGATGTGAACATGGAGTAACCAATGCAGTGTCTAATAGATCAGGTGAACAATAAAAGCAGTAAAATAGTATGCTAGGTATGTCAACACAGTAAGTAATGTATATCGATACCATTATCCCTATCAGTCTCTAAGTCTCACTGTACATGTCACTAAACCTATCGTCAGTCCAAGTGTGAGAGTCAACCACTCGCGAGTGTCCTCCACCCAAGGGTAGGACCTAAGGGCAAGGAACCACGGGCCCAAAATGTAACTCACGGTAATAATCATGTACCCTGTAAATTTCCATATATCTCCATATATATAAGCCGGCATGGGACTCCCGAGATTCTGTTAAACTCACACTCAAACTACCCCACACCCCGTGGTCTACATCAAACGCCAACCATAACCTCAAATACCGGTCGGTCCATGACAAGTCTGCGCGAGAACTGGAGACAGGATCTCCATCAAGCACGCCCCGACTAATATCCAAGATAAATGGGCAGTGTTTGGTGCCTTATCTGTGACACCCATGCAAGAGCTTCCATAAGTGTCTCATACCACTTATAGTCACACTTACATGCGTCCCACAGACGTCGACAATGCAATACAATAATAGGGTTCACTGATTGTGTACAAGTACGTGCCACTTTCACTTATTCACTCATGCACGAACACTAACGTACTTGCCACAATCATCACTAATACCTAACACTGGGTGATGCGCATGATCACTAGGTTATCAATGCAGTGACATATGTATGATATGATGAGGAAACAGTATGTAAAGCATGATTAAAATGTCATAAATCAGTATTCTACCACTTGCATAATTTATCATAAATCATACGTGTACAGTTTAGCGAAATGATGAACGGGGAATAAATAGTATGTTTGATTATCTATCCAGTGAATTTGGTTTCACGTCAATCGGGTTTCAGGATCACTAGTTATGGCCATTTCATTTTAAGCGTTCACGGCTGGAAATCCGGTTTCAGAATCGGAAGTCCGTTTCGCAACGCATTTTAATCCAAGTTGGGATCAGATTTTAGCAATGCTACAGTTTAATGAAATATAGGGTTTTCAGTAAGGTTTTCAACGCAATAGACGGATTCTCAATCGCGTCTGTACGTCAGGAGATATACACTGTTCAATACTAGTATGTCAATTCTGATTCTGTTGGGACTGTTATACGTCCCCATCTTTTAAATTACAGATTAAATAGCAAACGACGATGAAACAGAATGAAATCACTTGTGTTATCTAGCTAACAGTTTCACCTTTAATAAACTGCAAAGTTCCACAACATACGAGTTCAGGAAAATAGGTGGAACACATTATGGAACAGTAAACATTAACCAGAGTCGCTCTGGACTGCAGTCCAGAATCGCACTCCGATCCAAATATTGTCACAATTTAAGTACAGAAACTATTAGAAACTTGCATAGGGTTATAGTTCGTCGAGTCGGTTTCGATTTAAGCCCTCGAACGCATCATTCCAGTATGTACATAATTTATGGTGATTCTAACGGTTTTCAGATACGGGGAAAGTTCCAGTTTTACAGATATATTTGGGGGTAATCGTTTTAGTCACTAACAGTCGTATTTTAAAGTGAAATTTGTACAAGGTATTCAATATCACATGGGCCAGCAAATTCTCTCATGTTCCGTCAATTTAAATGAGGATTTTCATTGGAATTTTACATCGAACATGTATGTTATATAATCTATCGGGTATTGTGAATATGGGATTTATATGATTTTAGTTTGTAACACGAATAACTTAGCATGTAGCAAGTAGGTACTTGCCTGGAAACGATGTGTCGATGGTGCCGCAGTGATGATGACTGTGATGGCATGCACGAGCACGACACACACGGGCAACAACGACAAAGGTTTGGCCTCGGCTCGAGCTTAGCTTGATGGCTCTGTGCAGTGGCGGCGACGGCTGTGAGCTCAGGAGATGTTGTGGCTCCGTCGATGGTTGCAGCGGTGCTCAGGCGATGGCCGACAGCGAAGAGGGCTCGGACGACGGCTAGGAGCTGCGGTTAGGTGTGAGGTAGTTGGTTGATAGAAGAGGGAGAGAGAAGGAGGGAGAGAGAGAGACAGAGAGAGAGTGAGAGAGTTAGACAGGGAGAGAGAGAGAGAAAGAGTGTAACAGAGAGAAAGATGTAGAGAGAGAGAGAGAAGCAGAGGTTGAGAGAGAGGGAGACATACATAGAGAGAAGGAGGGCTTTGTGGTAGTGGGGAGGTGGTGCTCGGGTCGACGAGATGGGTTGTGGAGACCGGAGCTCGTCGGCGTCGTCGGGGTGCAGGCGGTGGTCGTGGTCGGGTGTAGGCGAGGTTGGTGGGTCGGTTTCTCGAGGAGGAGGCAGGGAAGGATGGTGGAGATGACGGTGGGGAGATGGTCGAGGAGGGGAGGAATGAGGACGAGGGTGGAGGAGATCCGGCGGTGAGGGGACGGTGGGTGTGCAGGGACCCGAGTGGGTGCAGGGGAGTGAGAAGAGAAGAAGAATGGGAGAAAGCGAGAGAGAGAGAACGTGAGGGGGGGAGAGATAGGGACGACGAGGGGATCGCGAGGGTTGCGCGTCGTGGGGGTAACGGCGCACAAGCGTGGGCATGGGCGTAGGCGTGGGGTGCGACGAAGGAAGTGGGTCGAGTGAGCGGGAGCGGGAAAAGAAGAGAGAAAGTAGTGGGCCGGGCTTAGAGGAAAAAGAAAATAGGGCTAGGGTTAGTTTAAGAAAGATTTTAATTTTAAAAATGGGCTGAAGGAATAAAAGGTGGGAAATTATATATTTGGTTTTAACTGGGTTTTGAGTTTAAGGAAAATAAAATAATTATAATTAGAATAAAACAATTTTGTAAATAATATATATATAAAGAATACGGAAAATGATGTTCAAAAAGAGCTGGGTATTACATCATACCACCCTTACAAAAATTTCGTCCTCAAAATTTAAAAGAAACGACAAACTATAAAATAATACGCGAAAAGTTACCACATCGAACACTAATACATAGTGATTTACTTAAAACGGGTGGATAAAATTTTGAAGGTCTATATATGTAAGAACAACATACAAAAAGGATAGGTCTAAATAAGTATATGGCAGGAACAACTATAAGGACGAACTACATGTATTCGAGAATATAAATAACAATAACGAACAATAATATTCAAGGCGTGTTCGATAAAATCAAAACCCAAATATGTGCACATATAGGTATATCAAAAGTAGCACAGCAGAAATAATAAGTATAAGGCATAATTATAATGAAGCGGTGAAGGACTTGTCGGTGGTTTAAAACATTTTTAAGATAACGTATCAATCAAACCATTTTAACATAACTTAGAAAACCACAAGGTGAAAATAAGAAGCATAGCACCAAAATAATATATGTAATACATATGGTCGCGCTACCAAAAAAATGAGAATAATAATGGTGTACTTAAAATACGTAAAACAGAGTAGTCAATAACACACACTCTTCGATACATACCAAAATAATGAAAACTAAATTTCGAATAGTAATGTCCCTAAATATAGCTAGGGTAACAGAGAAAAACATAAATATGTATAGGGCTGGCTAGGGTAGGGATTACAATGGAGTGTGGCTCATACAAAAGGTCGGAGTGTGACGGTTTTAGACTGAAGGTCAAAGAGATAGGGGCCGGGTCGGCATAGGAAGTAAGGGTGAGCAGCAAGGGACTACAAGGGGAAAAACGTATGGGGAGGATAACGGTTGATACATCATGTGAATCAAAAATTTCGAAGGGTCAGCCAACTCGGAAATTTTACTATCAATTTACCCTCCCAGAAGGATCTCAAACGAAGTATGGACGAAGGATGAAGGGTGGCCCATTCAAAAATCAGGGTGCGGTACTTGTTAATCTAAGTGAGGGTCGAATCAGCACAAGGTATAGGGGTGGACAGTCAGGGGTCTCAGGAGAAAAAACGGTAAAGGGAAAAATCAAAGCATCAAGTGAACCAGTAAACAAAAAATTTGCGATCTCAGAAGGTTTATTTCATTCTGGAAAATTCGAAACAAAGCACTCTCGAAAAGTAAAAGATGGCCCTAAACTATACATAGAATTATTTGGCCAGAGAAGACAACATCTAAAAATTTCTGTCAGTCGCGGTCGTGGAGATTCAGCAGGTTGCGGTAGGCTCACGCGCTCAGGTAGGGACGTCCATTTCCATAGCGCCTCGCAGGGATCGCCATTGGGAGTTCTTCCACCGCAGGGTCTTGTTCTTCTGGTCTTTCTTCCTCGGCTGGAGCTTCTTCATCGAGATCTGCTTCCATGTGATTCTCTTCTTCTGGATTCTCTTCCATGGAGTTTTCCTCCACTGGATTTTCTTCTATCGGGTCTTCCTCAGGATCTTCCTCTATCGGGTTCTCTTCATGGTCTCCTTCCTCTTCATCGGAATCGCCTATCATGTCAACTTCTGGGGTGGCGGCTCCTTCGTTCTCGGAATCGCTGTTTCCAAAAATGACCTGGGGACCGTTGACCTCATCGTCAGAACTCACCAGCATGCGGTCTAAGGAAACGCATGACTGTGCATCCTCATCTAGATGCGGCGCTGCTCCAGGGTGGGTCATGGCCTGAAAAGAAAGAGTCATGATTAGACAGTGGAACACATCAAGAAAATAGCTAAGGGTACGGAGTATAGGAAAATATGCGGTGGGCAGGAACTGAAAAATCAGAATTAAAAATGCTGTGGTAATGAATAGTATAAATAAGGGGGAAAGCAAGAGAATGATATATATATTACGATTCAAAGTTTTATTGCATTCAACTAAAAGTTCGACGGATACAAGATTTCAAACGAAAAGAATATTTACAAAAGGGTGACAACACTTTATTAAAAGCAGAAAACGTGATAACGCTTCTTCGATTACTAGGCCACTGCATTCTCGTCACGCGAGTTGAATCCTGCGCTGGGTCCGCCTTATTCTCGAAGTTCGAACTGCGCAATAATTATCACTTGGCAGAAGTGGGGAGTGTGTACGAGTCTCCTTCTTGTAGCTCCTTTCTTTTTGGGCAACCGTTGATAAGATGTTCGCTGGATCCGCAAATCAGACATTTCCCTTGGGCGCGGCGACAATCCCTCTGAAGATGTCCTGGCCTCTTACAGTACCCACAATATTGGGTCCTCTGCTGCTTCTGTTGCGGGGAAACAAATGGGCGCTTCATCTTCTTCTCTTTTCCTCGTCTAACAGAGATCCCTTTACGATTGGAGACTCCCGCTGGTGCCTGATTCACCTGCCTTCTCAGTCCTTCAGCTAACCAGTCGTTCATTCGCTCTTGGGCTTCCTTCAGACCTTGCAGTACACCCAGAATCTCAACGGTCTGATTCTGAGGAGTGGAGATAGAGGAAGAGTCGTTGGACGACATGACCCTGAAACAATAATTTTGAGGACGATGTAAGGTATCAGAGCCTGTGTTCAGTATCAAGGGATAACATTAACTAAACTGTATTACGTTATTCTTGTTTCACTACTCTTGATTTCTATCCTTGAATCTGAACCTATTCTTTTGAATCTTCCAGTGATATGACGTCCCCGAACGACCCCTCCTCGGACTCCAGCTCTCAGGACCGCACGGAAAGAATACTCAGTGCACTGACCACTCTCGCGGAAGCTCAGGAGAGGAAAACAGATTTGCTTACTGAGGGACTCAGGGCGATTACCGCTGCCGGAGGACCCTCCGCACTTATTACCGCCCCCGAGGGCGCTACTCCACCAGCTTATCAGGCTAGGGCTGGTACTGTGTCAGACTTCCGACGGTTACACCCAGCTGCGTTCACAGGGCTAGCTGAACCCCTTGAGGCTGAACAATGGCTGGTAAACATGGAAAATTAATTGACAGCCGCCAGGGTTCCAGAGGAAGACAGAGTGGATGTGATAAAGATACAATTAGAAGACGAGGCCCGTACATGGTGGTCGGTGGAAGAAAGCAGACTTGAAGGGCCGATCGAATGGAGCAAGTTTAAGGAGTGCTTCTTAGATCATTATTTTCCTCCCACAGCCAAGGCAGAAATGGAGGAAAAGTTTATTCTTTTAAAGCAGAATGGACGCCCAGTGGACGTTTATGCGGCAGAATTCAACCGTCTGAGCCGCTTTGCTCCATACATGGTCAAATCAGAAGTCACCAGGGCCAGGCGTTTCCTTCAGGGGTTAGATTTTGAGTTGCAACAGCTAATTGCATCGTTGGATCTACAGACTTTCGCACGGTACTCAACGCGGCGAGAGTTCAGGAGCAATTGATTAACAAGTTCAGGAGACCCCCGGTCGTTCCAGCACGTACCCACGCGCCTTCTCGAGGAGCCATACCGGTTCACAGAGCAGGGACGACGCAAATGAAGCGCCCGTTTGTACCACAGCATCGCCCCTAGAGACAGGGCATAACTTGCGGCTATTGTGGTAGAAGAGGGCATACTCAGAAGGACTGTTGCCGTGCCAAGGGACAGTGCTTGATTTGCGGTTCCAGTCAGCACAGGATTAACAGTTGCCCTGAGCGAGCAGAGATACAGGGAGGTTCTGGACCGTCACAGCAGAGGCCGCAGGAGCAGAGACAACCATTTACAGGTCGCGGTCAAGGACGGGTTTTCACCTTGACCGCCGAGCAGGCAGAGGCGTCAGGAGACGTGGTTACATGTACTCTACTTGTGCTTTCCTTACCAGCTAGAGTACTATTTGATTCAGGAGCATCGCATTGTTTCTTGTCTGAGCATTTCACAAATACACACTCAATACCACATGAACCACTAACCAAGGGATGGGAAATTCATACGGGTAATGGCATTATTATATCTAGTCGAGAATGTAGATTATGCCCGGTTGTAGTGTGCGGTAGGGAATTCTATGCGAATTTCCTCCTAATTGGGACAGACAGTTACGACGCAATTCTTGGGATGGATTGGATGAGCACTTTCCACGCAGTTATCGATTGTCATGCAAAGAAGGTGATCTTCTGCATCCCTAATCACCCGGAGTTCATTTTCGAGGGCGGAAGCGAATCCTTGGAGCCAGCTAAATACAGAGCAAAGCCTAAGGAGCTGACAGCTATGGAGATTGATAAGAGCCCAGATCCAGAAATTGTTCGGGACTTTCTAGACGTATTTCCTGAAGATCTACCAGGTCTACCACCTCCTCGAATTTTGGAGTTCTCGATCGATTTGATTCCAGGTACAGCCCCAGTATCCAGGGCCCCATACCGAATGGCACCAGTTGAGTTGGCGGAATTGAAGAAGCAGGTTGAAGAACTGTTGGAGAAGAGATTTATTCGGCCAAGCGTTTCACCGTGGGATGCACCAGTCCTATTAGTAAAGAAGAAGGATGGATCGTTGCGAATGTGTATAGATTATCGGGAACTGAACAAGGTCACAATAAAGAACAAGTACCCAATCCCGCGTATCGATGACCTATTCGATCAGCTAAGTGGAGCCAAGGTTTTCTCGAAGTTGGACCTCCGTTCTGGATATCATCAAATCAGAGTAGCAGCCGAGAATGTATGCAAGACGGCTTTCAGGACCCGGTACGGACATTACGAGTTCCTTGTGATGCCGTTCGGTGTTACCAATGCCCCAGCAATATTCATGGATTTAATGAACATGGTGTTCGCAAAATACTTAGACACGTTCGTCGTTGTATTTATCGACGACATACTTGCCTACTCGAAGACCTGGGAAGAGCATGCTGAGCATTTGCGCACGGTCCTACAAATTCTTCGGGAAGAGAAGTTATATGCGAAGCTGAGCAAATGTGAATTCTGGCTCGACAAAGTTCAGTTTTTGGGACATATTGTTTCGGGCGAAGGCATATCGGTGGACCCGGCGAAGATAGAATCTGTCAGAGATTGGCCGACGCCAAAGTCAGTGGCTGAGATCAGGAGTTTTCTGGGATTGGCAGGTTATTATCGGAGATTCGTCCAAGATTTCTCCAGAATCGCGGAACCATTGACGAGGCTAACACGGAAGGACGTGCCGTTTACATGGACAGAAGAGTGCACTCCGGCATTCGACACTCTGAAGCAGAAGTTAACCACAACACCTATACTTACAGTACCAGATAATTCCGGTGGTTTGGTGATACACAGTGATGCCTCGGGGAAGGGTTTAGGCTGTGTTTTGATACAGCACGGCCGAGTGGTTGCTTACGCCTCTCGACAACTGAGAAACCACGAGAAGAACTACCCCACGCATGACTTGGAGTTAGCCGCGGTAGTCTTTGCATTGAAGATTTGGAGGCACTATCTATTGGGTGAGAAAGTGGAGGTTTACACGGATCATAAAAGTTTGAAGTATGTTTTCACTCAGAAAGAACTGAACATGAGGCAGCGCCGATGGCTAGAGCTAATGGCAGATTATAACTTGGACCTTCAGTATCACCCGGGGAAGGTCAATGTTGTACCAGACGCACTCAGTCGCAAACTAACGGTCATGATGTTGACCGATCAGAGGAGTATTATTGAGGATTTCCAGAGACTTGAACTTGAGGTTATTACTCCGAACGCACTCAGTCAATTTTGGCAACTACAGGTGCAATCTTCCCTGGTGGATCGCATCAAGATTGCACAAGCGGATGATCCCCGATTGCAAAAATTCAGAGAGCAAGTGGAAGCTGGATTGAGAACGGATTTGATTATACATGAAGATGGCTCTCTGAGATTCGGTAGCCGACTCTGTGTACCTAAAGGAGATGTACGAGAAGAAGTTTTGGCTGAAGCACACAGTTCAGCTTATTCTGTGCATCCGGAAGGTACAAAAATGTATCAGGATCTAAAGCAGCACTTTTGGTGGAACGGAATGAAGCGGGAAATTGCGAGGTTCGTATCTAGGTGTTTGGTATGTCAGCAGGTGAAGGCGGAACATCAGAGAACAGCAGGATTGTTACAACCATTGCCGATACCTGAATGGAAGTGGGAGAACATTACTATGGATTTTGTGACGGCCTTTCCACGGAGCCCTAGAGGCAATAACGCCATTTGGGTTATCGTCGATCGCCTCACAAAAGCTGCACACTTCCTACCTTTCCTAGTGGGACAGTCGATAGAATCACTGGCAGAAAGATATATGCAGGAGATTGTGCGACTTCACGGTGTTCCAGTCAGCATTGTGTCAGACCGGGACACGAGATTCTTGTCGCACTTTTGGAAGAGCTTACAGGAGAGTTTGGGAACCCGCCTTAATTTCAACACAGCTTATCACCCACAGACGGATGGATAATCCGAGCGTACAATTCAGACGCTCGAGGATATGTTGAGAGCCTGTATGTTGGACTTTCAGGGTTCCTGGGAGGACCATCTGCACCTAGTCGAGTTTTCTTACAACAATAGTTATCAGGCTAGTATTCAGATGGCTCCTTTTGAAGCACTATATGGGCGGAAGTGTCGATCCCCAATATGTTGGGATGATGTGGGAGAACGAAGATTACTAGGCCCCGAACTCATTGTTCAGACAGTTGACAAGGTCCAAATGATCAGGCAGCGTATCAAGCCGGCTCAGGATCGACAGAAGAGTTGGGCAGATACCAGCAGAAGATCACTAGAATTCGAAGTCGGAGATCATGTGTTCTTGAAGATTTCCCCTACTCGTGGAGTTATCAGATTCGGAAGTCGGGGAAAGCTTAGTCCCCGTTTTATCGGACCTTTTGAGGTGCTAGAGCGAGTAGGAGAGGTGGCCTATCGACTGGTCTTACCTCTATAGCTAGCTGGTGTGCACAATACCTTCCACGTGTCACACTTGCGGCATTATGTCCGGGATGAGAGCCATGTCCTGGACCATTCAGAGCTAGTCTTGGGTACTGACTTATCGTACGAGGAGCAACCTACTACCATCCTCGACCGCAGAGAGAAAGTGCTGAAGAATAAGGTCATTCCGTTAGTCCGAGTATCTTGGGGTGGTCGTTCCCCAGGAGAATCCACCTGGGAGCGGGAGGAAGATATCCGTGATCGTTATCCACATCTCTTTATTTAGTACATTGTATTCTTGCATCCATGTTAAATTTCGAGGACGAAATTTCTGTTAGGGGGGGTATGATGTAAATCCCCGTCTCCATTCTAATAAAAGTTTCCTATTCTCTGTTTTCCAGTAGGTTCTTTTCTTTTTTTTCCTTCATATTTTGAATTGATTGTTTAAACTTAATATTTATATTTATCCCTAAAAGCCAAAACCCAAGGTTTAAAACCAAAGTCGAATTAAACCAAAGTGAGTAAAAATACTTAAAACTTAAACCTATTTTTACTTCCCAGCCCATTTGGTTTTTTTAAATAATCCTTTTTAAATATAAAATCCCTCGGCCCACAAAAATTTTCCTTAGTAAATTCTATATGAAAATCCCCGGCCCAATCTATTATCAGCCCACACAGTCTTTTTTTAAAATCCCTAAATAAAATTTAACCCTCAGCCCGTTAGCTTTCCTCAGCCCGTTAGCATTTCCTCAGCCCACTTCATTTTTGGGAATTATTTTTTTTAAACAGGCCCGTTTTTCCCCTACAG
The DNA here is from genome assembly GCA_030015575.1 of Agapanthus africanus. Taxonomy (NCBI): domain Eukaryota; kingdom Viridiplantae; phylum Streptophyta; class Magnoliopsida; order Asparagales; family Amaryllidaceae; genus Agapanthus; species Agapanthus africanus. Next base: position 512,344,219 of record JASDDO010000012.1, read on the forward strand.
CCCATGAAGTAATTAAAAAGAAATTGTTTTAAAATTTATACGAGCCCAACCCTTTCCCATTTACTCACCCAACCCCTTACTGTTCCTCTTCTCAAAAATTCCCAACGGTAATCTCCACTATTCACGCGCGCGATCCCAGCTCCTCGCCGCGCTTCACGCCCACGCCCTCGCCCTCATTCCTGCCGTTACGACTGCGACGCGCAACCCCTCGTCTCCATTTTCTTCTTCGCCCTAGTTTTCTCCCTCTTTTTCAGAAAAACTCCTCACCTCTCTCGCTACACCCACCGAGCCCCAACCTTGAACAGCCCATTGCAACCTCCGACGACGACGACAATCCCTCGGCAACCTTCGATCACTCCTCTTCCACCAGCTTTCTCCCTCCACGACTTCACCCTTCTTCAACCCGAGCCTCTGTCAAATATCCCCTGCACACCCAAATCCATTTTTGCACCTAACCTCGGCCACCGTACGCCCCTCGACGGCGGTGAACTCCCCACCACATCGCCGATCTCCCTACGACCCCCTCAGCATCATCACCGTCACAGTAATCCACTAGCCCACTGCCTAAACCTCTCCTCTTCAAAATCTCAAAAACCCATTTTCAACCTTTTCCCCCTCGCTGTGAAACTGCACTGTACACGTAGCCGGAGCGCCGCCGACTGTCGCCGACCCCAGCACACCCAGGGAGACCCACAGAGCACCACTCTATACTCCCGGCAAACACAAAACGACTCCGGACAACCCCGACGCGAGATCCGTATCTAGATCCAAGCTCGCGCGAATCGGTTCCACGACGTACAACGCGCGTTCGGGGCATCGTTGCTGCCGTGCGACCCCGAGGCGTTTTCCAGGAAAGTATTTACATGCTTCATGCTATAATAATAGTGTTACCCACCTAGATCATGTAGTTTACAAACTTACCGATTTCCTATACGTATCATGACCTAAGTGCTCGATGTTAGTTACCATTGGAAATAATTGTCTAATTTGGCGGAAATCGATATTTTATGTTGGCCCTTATTACGATGAATATCTTGTGTGAAATTCGCTGGAAAATACGATTGTTAGTGACAAAAATCGATACCCCCAAACATGTTGTTTAAACTAGAATTCTCTCGTAGCTGAAAACGAATAAATACACCATAAATCATACACATATTGGAAAGATGCGTTCGAGGGCTTAAATCGAAGCCGACTTGATGAACTTTAATCCTACGTAAATTTCTGATCATTTCTGTTATGTAACCATGAAGATAATTGGATCGGAACACGACTCTGGACTGCAGTTCAGAGCGTTTCTGATTAGTGTGTTCTGTACAAAGACCTGCGTCCCCGTGTTTCCTGAAATAGTATGATATGGAGCTTTACAGTAGTTATAAGATATTCCTGTTAGTGAAAGAAAACAAGTGGTTTCATTCCGATTCCGATTCATCGCCGTTTGTTATTTTAAACTATATTTAAAAGGGCAGAACGTAAAGCTGTTCAGAACAATTTCTGAAATGACATATTGAATTAAACTGTATAACTTTCAACGTACAGATGCGATTGAGGATCCGTATATTGCGTTGAATACTTTATTGAAAAACCTAAATTTCATTTAACTGTGACATCGCTAAATTTTGAGCCCAACTGGGTGCAATTCGTGTAGCGAAACAGACGTTCAGTTCTGAAATTGAAATTCCAGCCGCGAGCACTTAAACTGAAACAGTTATATCTTGAAAACCAAAACTCCGATTGAACTGAAACAAATTTTGATGAATTACTGACTGATTGTTCTATATATCTTACTTACATCATTTTTGCTGAATTTGTAACATATTAATTTGTGCAATTTATTTTAGTTCATGACATGCATGTTAATTCATAACATACAGAGCTTATTGGTAGCATACAATACATATATCATACCCTTGTCATATACACAGTGTTAGCGCGTGTAGACATTGCATTATCGTGCGTGATAGATGTTGGTTTAGGAGTGATGAGTACACCAATGGAAAGTGAATATTCGTGACAGTGATTGATACAGTGGACAGTGATGAAACCGTGCAATTGGTATACTCGTACACAACTAGATCAATATCATAAATAGTGTAACCTGGGGAAAAAGGAGAAATCAAAGTGGAAAGAGTATCATATTTAGCGGGACCGTATTTAGAGGATGATCATTCGAACCGTGATACTTATATGTGTAGGACAGGATCTAGCGATCCGGCTGACAGGGTTATGTCCCGGGCATGTGGGCCGTGGTCTCGGGTATGTACAAGACTCCTGTTAAACACGATCCTCCTTCCACTATGTGATTTCAAACATGACCTAGAGACCGATAGGGACACATAACATATTCCGCATCATATTGTGACATAGTGATTACTTGCATTATTCTCATACCAGTATTACCTCATTTACCTGTTTCATCTGATTATAACAATATTAGTATTGTGTCGCTCTGACGACCTGAGTATGCATGCTCAGATTCCGCGGGAGGACCAGCACAGGAGACGGATCTATCCTTTGAGTTCACGGAGATATAGTTTGGTGTACCTTCTCCATTTACTGCTTTCCATAAAAGAGACTGAGAGATTGAACTTGGTTAGTTATCATTCTTATTATCTGTATTCTGTGAACAATGAAATCTTAATGTAATAAATTAGTGATGTGATTCCTTTAATACTGTGCTTATTTACTGATTACCATGTAGTGCTAGAAGCCGAAGTGTGACTACGGCGGGATGATTCCTTGACCGTAGGAGCATGGCTGGCCTAGTCATCCCTCGTTTTCCGTATTTTGGGAAGCGGGGCGTGACATGGTATCAAAGCTGGTCCCTCAATAGTAGGTCTGTGGTTCGAGGACGAACCATTGTTCAAAGGTGGGGGGAGAATGTCGGGACCCGGTTCTTGCTCACGGAGCAAAGTGCCACACGGAACAAAGTGCCACGCCTAGTGTCGTGTTAAGTGGGCGGGGGACACCTCTTGAGTCCGTGGGACCCACTGTAGAACAATGGGGACTCTTCGGAATACATTCCGAAAGGGGGCAGATCTGTACTATAAATGGAATGATTGCACTCTTCAATACAGAGGCGCCTTTTAAGTGAACTGGAACTACAGGAGCTTGAGAACTCCATAGTTAAGCGTGCTCGGGCCAGGGAAGTCTTGGGATGGGTGACCTCCTGGGAAGTGGACCCTGGTCAGGTCCGGTTCGCTCTAAAGGGAAAAACCGTGCGGTTTCGGTCAAAGCGGACAATACTCTCTGTATTGGGGGTGGGGTGTGACATAAGGCACCAGCTATAAGAATTAAAATATAATATGGATTGGGCAAGGAATCAAGAATATCGGGCATGATAAAATTCATTACAAGTGGAAATCAACTGTAGGACTTTAAGTCACTTAAACAGAGTACGGTGGTGTAACTATGATGTAGTTCACAATTACAACCACGTAACTTTGCCAAGTCATCCGAAACCCTAGCGGATGGATAGTAGAATACACAATGTGAATAAGGATTAAGAATACAAGTTTACAATCCAGACCGAGGAATGTCTTAGATTGTCAAGCTCTACACGGAAAACTGCAATCCCAATCGAAGCAAAACCTGGGCTCTGATACCAACAAAACCATGTCATGCCCCGCTTCCCAAAATACGGAATACGAGGGGTTGACAAGGCCAGCCATGCTCCTACGGTCAAAGAAATGTCCTGCCGTAGTCACACTTCGGCTTCTAGCTTTACGTGGTAAACAGTAAACAATGCGCAGGTAATGAGAAATGCAGTAACTGAAACAAAACAATACAAAGAACTGACCTGATGGAAATCAAAAGGGTATAACTCTGGATAGCTAATCAAGATGTCCGTGATGTACGTTTGGTCATGGTCCCGGCTAGATCCACTCCTCACACTGAGCATGCATACTCAGGTCGTCAGAGCGACACATAGCAATATATATGTATATATGCAGTTGTAACTCGAACAGTGATAATAGATATATAACAGTAAATCAAGACAGCAAAGATGTGAACATGGAGTAACCAATGCAGTGTCTAATAGATCAGGTGAACAGTAAAAGCAGTAAAATAGTATGCTAGGTATGTCAACACAATAAGTAATGTATATCGATGCCATTATCCCTATCAGTCTCTAAGTCTCACTGTACAGGTCACTAAGCCTATCGTCAGTTCAAGTGTGAGAGTCAACCACTCGCGAGTGTCCTCCACCCAAGGGTAGGACCCAAGGGCAAGGGACCACGGGCCCAAAATGTAACTCACGGTAATAATCATGTACCCTGTAAATCTCCATATATCTCCATATATATAAGCCGGCATGGAACTCCCGAGATTCTGTTGAACTCACACTCAAACTACCCCACACCCCGTGGTCTACATCAAACGCCAACCATAACCTCAAATACCGGTCGGTCCATGACAAGTCTGCGCGAGAACTGGAGACAGGATCTCCATCAAGCACGTCCCGACTAATACCCAAGATAAATGGGCAGTGTTTGGTGCCTTATCTGTGATACCCATGCAAGAGCTTCCATAAGTGTCTCATACCACTTATAGTCACACTTACACGCGTCCCACAGACGTCGACAATGCAATACAATAATAGGGTTCACTGATTGTGTACAAGTACGTGCCACTTTCACTTATTCACTTATGCACGAACACTAACGTACTTGCCACAATCATCACTAATACCTAACACTGGGTGATGCACATGATCACTAGATTATCAATGCAGTGACATATGTATGATATGATGAGGAAACAGTATGTAAAGCATGATTAAAATGTCATAAATCAGTATTCTACCACCTGCATAATTTATCATAAATTATATGTGTACAGTTTAGCGAAACGATGAACGGGTAATAAATAGTATGTTTGATTATCTATCCAACGAATTTGGTTTCACGTCAACCGGGTTTCAGGATCACTAGTTATGGCCATTTCATTTTAAGCGTTCACGGCTGGAAATCCGGTTTCAGAATCGGAAGTCCGTTTTGCAACGCATTTTAATCCTAGTTGAGATCAGATTTTAGCGACGCTACAGTTAAATGAAATCTAGGGTTTTCAGTAAGGGTTTCAACGCAATAGACGGATTCTCAATCGCGTCTGTATATCAGGAGATATACACTGTTCAATACTAGTATGTCAATTCTGATTCTGTTGGGACTGTTATACGTCCCCATTTTTTAAATTAGAAACTTGCAAAGTTCCAAATATTGTCACAATTTAAGTAGCTAACAGTTTCACCTTTAATAAACTGCAAAGTTCCGCAACATACGAGTTCAGGAAAACAGGTGGCACACATTATGGAACAGTAAACATTAACCAGAGTCGCTCTGGACTGCAGTCCACAGTCGCACTCCGATCCAAATATTGTCACAATTTAAGTACAGAAACCATTAGAAACTTGCATAAGGTTATAGTTCGTTGAGTCGGCTTCGATTTAAGCCCTCGAACGCATTATTCCAGTATGTACATAATTTATGGTGATTCTAACGGTTTTCAGATACGGGGAAAGTTCCAGTTTTACAGATATATTTGGGGGTAATCGTTTTAGTCACTAACAGTCGTATTTTCCAGTGAAATTTGTACAAGGTATTCAATATCACATGGGCCAGCAAATACCCTCATGTTCCGTCAATTTAAATGAGGATTTTCATTGGAATTTTACATCGAACAGGTATGTTATATAATCTGTCGGGTATTGTGAATACGGGATTTATATGATTTTAGTTTGTAACACGAATAACTTAGAATGTAGCAAGTAGGTACTTGCCTGGAAACGATGTGTCGATGGTGCCGCAGTGATGATGACTGTGATGGCATGCACGGGCACGACACACACGGGCAACAACGACAAAGGTTTGGCCTCGGCTCGAGCTTAGCTTGACGGCTCTGTGTAGTGGCATCGACAGCTGCGAGCTCAGGCGATGTTGTGGCTCCGTCGATGGTTGCAGCGGTGCTCAGGCGATGGTCGACAGCGAAGAGGGCTCGAGCGACGGCTAGGAGCTGCGGTTGGGTGTGAGGTGGTTGGTTGATAGAAGAGGGAGAGAGAAGGAGGGGGAGAGAGAGAGAGAGTGAGAGAGTTAGACAGGGAGAGAGAGAGAGAAAGAGTGTAACAGAGAGAGAGGGGAACAGAGAGAGAGAGAGAGAGATGTAGAGAGAGAGAGAGAGAAGCAGAGGTTGAGAGAGAGGGAGACACACAGAGAGAGAAGGAGGGCTTTGTGGTGGTGGGGAGGTGGTGCTCGGGTCGACGGGATGGGTTGCTGAGGCCGGAGCTCGTCGGCGTCGTCGGGGTGCAGGCGGTGGTCATGGTCGGGTGTAGGCGAGGTTGGTGGGTCAGTTTCTCGAGTAGGAGGCAGGGAAGGATGGTGGAGATGACGGTGGGGAGATGGTCGAGGAGGGGAGGAATGAGGACGAGGGTGGAGGAGAGCCGGTGGTGAGGGGACGGCGGGTGTGCAGGGACCCGAGTGGATGCAGGGGAGTGAGAAGAGAAGAAGAATGGGAGAAAGCGAGAGAGAGAGAACGTGAGGGGGAGAGAGATAGGGACAACGAGGGGATCGCGAGGGTTGCGCGTCGTGGGGGTAACGGCGCATGGGCGTGGGCGTGGGCGTGGGGTGCGGCGAAAGAAGTGGGTCGAGTGAGCGGGAGCGGGAAAAGAGGAGAGAAAGTAGTGGGCCGGGCTTAGAGGAAAAAGAAAATGGGGATAGGGTTGGTTTAAGAAAGATTTTAATTTTTAAAATGGGCTGAAGGAATAAAAGGTGGGAAATTATATATTTGGTTTTAACTGGGTTTTGAGTTTAAGGAAAATAAAATAATTATAATTAGAATAAAACAATTTTGTAAATAATATATATATAAAGAATACGGAAAATGATGTTCAAAAAGAGCTGGGTATTACAGAGCGGATCGCCCATTAATGGGGATCGCGGAGGCGTGGAACGTGTGATGTTGCTGGCGGAGAATCCGCGCATGGCGAGATTCGTGGAGCGGCGGTTACGCCTGTGAGCGGTGGAGCTGGTCGGAGGACCGAGGAAGACGGCTTCGGCCGGGGGGCTCGGAAACGAGCGAGAAGGCTGAGGAGACTTAGTCTTGTGGTGGCTCAGGGCGAGCTGAGGGGATCCCCGAGGAGGGCTAGCTTGTGATTGCAGGTCGGGTACAGGGAGGCCTGGTCGGCCTCTGTGGGCCTTTTCTTCCGAGTTATGGGATGTAACAACCGAGTTCATTTATACCAATTCCAGTTCTCGTATTTACTTATCTGTGGTATTTTCTTGATTTAACGGGTTTTTGGATGCGAAGGGTAATTTTACATTTTTACATTGCATTCGACCCGACCCGTTTGCTTGAACCTGTTTGATTCATATTTATAGATTAACCTAACTTGTTACATAGACACGTGCATCTCATGTATACTGCATACTGGCATTTTACCTGGCATTGCATCTTTTACCATATAACATTTTAGGTCATGTAAAATAATTTAAAATTGCATTTCATAACTTGCATAATACCCCTAACCCCGTGGTAGCATCCGCGCATCTTGTTATCGTCCCGTTCAGTGAAACGGACGTGTTTTGAGGGCTACGTGCATGTACGTGCATCCGTTCTTGGGGGTATGCCTTTTCGTTACCTGAGCATTCATTTTGAATTTTGAAGGTTGCACATATTTTTCGTATTTTAAATCTGAATTTTTAAATCCGACCCGGGCGCGTTTTGAAATATTTTTGTATCCCTCCAAAATTCAATTTATTTAATTTTAAAATTTAATTTAAATATTTTCATACGATTTCTTTAACAAACTAAAAGCTCTTATCTAAAATTTTAAATCTAAAAATCTTTTAAAATTTTAAATCTAATTTTCTAACAAACCAACAACTCCTTTCTCTCTCTCTCTCTCCTCTGCATATATCTATTTATATATATTTTTATTTATTTAATTTTTCTTTCCTTATTTAATACACAAGCTCTTCTTCTTACTTCTTCTTCTTCTTTCTTCTTTCTTTTTCTTGATCTTGTTTCTTGATTCCGGTGATCACCGCCGGAGCCGTGCTCGTCGCTGACGATCCGAGTGATCCAGTGAACGTACCTGACTTGCGTGATCACCATCGTGCATTGTTTGGAACCGTTTCGTGTACCGTGCACGCGTCGCGACATTTTGCCGACGAAGGACGTTCCGTACACATCCGTTCTTGTTCCGTCTAGGCAAGTTAATCTTGCTACATGCTATATAATTCATTTTATACCTATTTAAATAAATACCATACCTATAGTTTAAATCTAGTACCCCATGTTTAATTTTATAACGTTTCGATGTTCCGTTTGCATCCGTTTATATCATTTTAAATCTAGATCATGAAAACTTATCTTGTGACATACTAGATTTCATTATACTGCATCCATATCATTTAAAATATATATCGTCGTAATATTTCTTATTATTATCTGTAATTAGTTTATAATCTGCATTTTATAATGTTATACATTTGAAAATATTATAGTTTACATATGAAACGTCGTTGCAAAGTGGATACGACAAATCTGAAATTTACTGTACACCTTACCTTATAAAATTCATTATAAATCATAGAAAAATCATCAGTATACGTTCTTTAGTTAGTTACGAAGCTAACTCAGAATACTATAACTCTATAAAATATTCACTTGAAAAATAAATTGTTTAAATAACTTAAAATGCAAATGAATATGTCTTTAAACTGCTGTCCAGGCAAATTTCAGCAGCAAACTTTCAATTTGGGATGTTCATAACTTTTTGTAGGGACAATCTGAGATGTTTATACTTATAAAAATGAAAACCTTATTGAATTATCTTTGTTTTGGTATAAGACACGTCCCTTTTGGAGAACGTTTGTTATTTTTAAGCTATTTTACAAATCAGGGTGACGCTGAATTTCTGAACGGAACTTTCTTGAGCATGGTTAATCAATACCACTTTTATAGTTATTAATCGGCTTGAATATGTTATCCATGTTAATATTATTATATCAATATCTATTTAATAAATAATAGTGCTTGTGTTTTAATATTCAACAAATTTTACCGATTTACAGTTTTATAGTATCTGTCTGTATCCGTACGGTTTATTACATATCTAGTTGCACGCCGAGACCATATCATTTCATTTTACTGTTACATTAGTAACCCATACTTGATCTTGTGCATACTACATAGTCATGATGTAATCCTAATAAATATTTGTGCATCCATGCTTGATTATTTATAACCATGATTATGCTAGCTGTTTATGAGCACCCACATGCTATCTTTTACACCCTGACATGACTTGCTACACACATATTACTTGACCCGACATGGTACCGTACACTACCTGACCTGACCTGATGTACCATGGCTTGACCTGTTACCTGATCTTGTGTCTAATACCAACAAACCTGATATATAGTTCTCACGGACCGTTCTTGTTGTCTATCCAGACAAACCCGCTCTTACCTGATCCTGTGTTGGCATTAGTTCTTGATTACTGAATACCTGACTTGACATATATAACTTGGGGGTATGGGGAAATCAATGATGAAATCCTGACTTGTAACTCGACAGTTACTCGCTTATACTGATCAGTTTTAGAGGCTAGTCCAGCCTTGGGATGATGCTGCTGACATCATTCATCTGTACATATTTCCTGTTTTAGTGCCTAGCGGCATGTCTCGGATTCAGCCCGAGAATCTTGACCGTGGTCCCGGGTATGCACGGGATACTATTGAGTTACATCGATGATTCATCAAATTGATTTCTAAGACTTTAGAGTAGAAAACCCAATAGAACGGTTTAGTTTACTCACTGCACACTACCATTCACTGCCCTGATTTATATTACTGTTACACCTGCTTTTTATTCATGTTTATACTTGTATTGCCTGCTACCCTGCTTATTTTTATTGCTTGATGACATGACGCGCTGACGTCTGGGTTTTGCATGGCCCAGATTCTTCTACCTTGTTGCAGACTGGCCAGGAGTACTGCCGCTGTTAGACGAGCGGTGAAGTTCCTGTCGGTATGTAGTTTCACTTCCAGGTGTTTCATTTATTGTATCTTTTGGCTTCCGCATTTTGTTATTTCTTGACTCTTTTACTCTGGCTTATGGACATGTACTAGATAGTTAGTTACCTTCCTGTTCTTGATATCTCTACAGCCGTAATATGACTGTGGAAGGATTTTCCTATCCACAGGTAGCATGGATGGCTATGTCACGTGCCCATCTTAGCGTACTCTGGGAAGCGGGGCGTGACATGGGACATGCCATCCGCCACGTGTCCTGATCCCAGGTGTCTCCAATATTGAGCATCATCATTAGCCCCCCACTCTTGCCCCGACCAACTAGTGGGTCGGGTCAGGAATGGACCGTTGGGCCGCCCGGGGTGAGCTCCCTCCTAATGGTTTCGTCGGGATGCGTCCCCGGGCCGCGAGCTGTCTTTTCTACTAGCGAATTAGGGCGAGATCTTCGCCTTTAAGGAGGGTGCGCCGGTTCGTGTCGCTTCGAAGTGATGGCCCACGTGTCAAGCGTCGGTTAGCTGACGCGACGTGTGCAGACCTGCGGCATCTGAAAAGGCGCGGCCCAGTGCGGGGACGACAAGTGGAGCAATCGGAGCCGTTTTGCCGCGAGGAGGCGTCTTGGCGGGAGATGAAGGGCACCGTTGGATGAGGTCGCTAGTGACGGTAAATAGGGGTGGGGCCCGTTCCGGGCCCCCTACTCCTTCATATTTCTCGTTTCTAGGCCTCGGTTGCTCGGCGCTCATCTCCTTCCTTCCACTTTTGTTTCCTGAGGATCGCTCTTCCTAAGGTTAGATGTCTTCTCTTCTCGAGTCAGTAGTTGTCGTTGAGGTAGGTTCTAGGAACCCTTTAGGTGAGTCTGAGTCCTCCCGGGGGGCAGGGGTCGGCCCCTCTTCCCGGGATCGTGCGGCGGGGGTAGCCCCACGGAAGAGGCGGTAGATGCTGCCCCTGGCGCCTCGTGTTGGATAAGGCATGAGGACGGGCTTGCTAACGCTCGGGCTCGTTTCCACATTCCCTCATGCTATAGCTCCGTCTGGCCAAGGAGGGAGAGAGGGCAGATCGAGTATGGGGCAGGGAGATCGCCTTGTATTTGAAAGCATTCTGGGGTGGAATGCGCCTGCCCTTCTCTCCCGAGGTCGTGGGAGCATTGAACTTCTTCGGGTTGGCTCCCGGTCAGTTGGTGCCGAACTCGTAGAGGATTCTCCTTGGGTTCCTGATCTGCCTGAAGTTACAGGCGATCCCCTTCAGCCTTTCCCTCCTTAATTCCTCCATCGTCTTCAAAAGTCACCCCGGCGGTTGAGCGGGCGACCTGAGGTGGGTTTATCTCTCCTTCAAAAAGCGACCAGGGAGTGCCACCGGGACGACGGTTGTGGCCCTGCCTTCTTCCATTCACGATTGGAAGAAGAAGTTCTTCTTCGTTTCCCCTCCCGAGGGCGAGGAATGGCCCGTGCCTACAGAGTGGTCGAGGGAGAAGTACTTGCCGGGAACCAATCCAGTGACCCCGCAGCGGTGAGAGTGGCGTCGTGGGAGCCCATCCCCCGTTACGACGTGCTGTTGTCTGAGAGGGTTCTGAGTTGGGCCGGACTCAGCCTCGTTGAGTTCGTCGGTAAGTTTAGGTTTGCTTTTTTGGTTCGTATATTGCCTGTGTCGCTGGCTCCTTTGCACTCGGTTTTGTGCAGTACCCATGGATTTGGATTCGCTCAGAAAGTCCATGCGCCAGCCGAGGCCGGTCGCGAAGGTTGGGGGCGCCGGCTCTTCCCGTTCACAGCCCGCCCCGGCCCCTTCTCCTCCGGTGGTAGCGCCCCGCGAGCGCTCAGAGGCGGATCTTGTCCCGGGGCCCAGGAAAGCGTCGGTTCGGAGGCGAGCTCGGATTCTGGAGGACCCGTCCGGGGACCGTCTTCGCCGATCACGGTGGAGGAAGGCGGTCTCCAGTTCGCCGTGCCTTCGGGGCTATCCATTGCGGATAGCCTGCTGCATGAGATAGAGGCGTCGGCCGGGGGTAGAGTCCCCCGGGGGACCTTCAGGGCTCAGCTGGCGTCCATCGCCCAGGAGTCCGTGCAGGTAAGCGCTTATCTTTCATCATTATTATTCTTTGAGGTTCGGTGCTTCTCTCATCTTCCTGATCTCTTTTCGGCCATTCAGGTCCTTCAGCACGTCGCCCTCGCCTTGTGCATGGAGGCCGAGGTGGTAGCCCCGGCGATGAAAGCTGCGGGCCAGCTAGCCTCGCTGGAAGAGAGCTCCAAGCGAGAGCTGGAGGCGATGAAGGCAAGGGTCGTCTCCCTGGAGGGTGAGGTGGAGGCCGGGAAGCGGGAGGTTTCCCGGCATCGCGAGGCCGCCGCGGTTGTTGAGACCAAGCTTGAGGACGCTCAGTTGCTGGCCGGTAATCTGAAGAAGACAGTGAAAGCCCTCCGGAAGGAGTTGGGGGCGGCGGCCGAGTGGGTGAAGTCGGCTGACCTGAGGGCGGCCAAGTTGGACGACCTCTCGGCGGCGAAGGCGGTGGAGGGCTATAAGAAGTCGAAAGACTTCTATGATGACTTGGTCGTCGCCACGACCCTTATCTGGCACGAGGCCCTTGACGCTGTTAAGGCCCGAGTGCCGGGGTTTGCTGATGGAGAGCTCCGGGCCCAGTACCCCCTCACGGACACCAACGGGCAGGGGCAGGAGATTAATGATGAGGGGGTCGCCGAGGACCCAGCTCACCTCGTGGTGGACGTCGAGGGCCCCGAGGGCGCTCCTGGCCGCGAGGCCTAAAGCCCCTGTCTTCCTCCTCTTTTTATTTTGCTGCGTCTAGATCTTTGTAAGCCCCCGAGCATTTTGTTAGGCTGGGGAGACAAGAATACCCTCTGTAAAGACCGCCTTTCAGTAATAAAACTTTTTCTTTCTTTGGTTTCCTTGATTTGCGATTTTGTCTTTTGTTCGATACTTGTAAAATTTTTCTTCTTGCGACGTTGGGCCTCCATGTCAGGTCGGCTATCTGCCAAACGATCGTCCGTCGAGTTGATTCATGTGCTGCTGAGGAGAAGGCGTCTCCATGCGTCTCCATGGCCGCGAATTCGAGGGGAGATCGCTCGAGACTTGGATGGACCTGATGCCCCTGGTTGGCAGCTCGGACTGTCCGTACGTGGTGGGTGGAGGGATGGCCACCTTATTTGGACCGAGCAGGGTAGCTGCCGGGTTTCCTCTCGCGAGGGCTTTTGATCCTTCAGGATGGGGAGCGAGCAGGGTTACTGCCCAGTGCCTCTTGGCGAGGAATTTGATCCCTGTCGGTTGTGGTAGGAAGCTACCAGCCGGGGATAGCCGGGCAAGGACCCGACTGCCTCTAGGAGGACTTTGGTCCTTGGCGCGGGAGGGGCTGCAGAAGCCTACCAAGGACCCTTGGCCGGGCAGGGTTACTTCCCGGTGCCTCTTGGCGAGGGCTTTTGTCCTGAAGGATAGCCGAGCGAGGGATCCTGAGGCTTGACCACCTCTGGGAGGGCTTTCTGATCCTAGGCGTTGAGGTAGGGAGGCTACCCGTCAGGGATAGCCGAGCGATGGTCGTACTCGACTGCCCCTGGGAGGACTTTCTGACCCCTGGCGTTGCAGTAAGGAAGCTACCCGCCAGGGATAGCCGAGCGATGGTTGGGCCCGACTGCCTCCGGGAGGACTTTCTTGTCACGACCCAAAGTTCGGTCCGTGACCGGCACTTAACCACGTAACGTCTACAGGCGTAACGCGACTAAGTAAGCCGAAACCCAGAAATCAAAACCATTTAAAATATAGAGTGTTAAAACATTTTAGTAGAAGCATTTGTAAAATGTTTAGAAAACCTTAAGTAATTTAGTAGAAATCCATTTTAGTTCAGGAGTTATATTTTAATAATTTTGGCAACATTTTCTTTATAAAAATTTGTCCTGCAAGTCGGGAAAAAGGCAAGGTGTAGTAGAAGTAACATGTGAAATGAATAGAGCATCACAATATGATATACGACGCTGTAGCGAAGAATGAGCAGTAAGCAAGACAAATATCATAAAAGATAAGACTGCATGAATATAAAGTCGGCTCACAGCGAGCTCGACACCAGAGTACAAAATCATATACATCGTCCTCACAACTGTTTCTAAGTCAATACATGAAGGTAGATGGAGAATACTAGATACATCAATATACAACTGAAAGATAAACAGATACCGTACAAAACCCACCTAATAGCAAAAGGGCTCACACGCCTCAGAAATGGTATCTGTGTCAAAAGATGCGGTAAACAGCCAGCCGCGACTACTCCAAGGGGCAACCTGCAACCACTGTGGCACAACGGGGGTGAGTTGCCAACTCGTGAATAGTAGATAACATATAAAAGTAATCGCGAGTATGCACGTGCTGCGATACTCTAACCTATGCCAACAGATAAATATCTATATGATGAACCGGGTGCTCAATATCATGCAACGAGTACTATCTAATAATCTCACCATATGATGTGCAAGATATACAATAATCATGTCAAGTGATAAAAGCTAACAATCCTATATAGCATGAGCTGGGTGTGCAATGATCGTGCAAGCATGTGTACTATATCAAGTACAATAAATACAGGATGAGATGTCAAATACTAAATGCTGAGCATGGGAATAATAATATCTACACGGAATATCACGTGGAAAATGGTCGGTGTCCAACAATACACCCAAATCCCAGTAAAAACTCAGGCGCCGTCATCCATATCGGCCCTCAAATCCTGCGAACCTCATAAGATAGGGAGTGCCCATCATCGGCACTCAAAATATCATGAAATCAGCCGTGTCCAGCATCGACACGCAAATCCTCCAATATGGGGCGTCCGTCCATCGGATATGCCCACGGGCTCCGTCTGCGGAATCGGCCCTCGGCCCCGGCAGTACGCATCGTCCCGTATCCATCAATCTACTCTGGTCAGTATCCTCCGGATAACCGCCAGGTCCAACCAATCACCGGTAGGTAGTAGTCCCTCCGCCGGGCTCACCATCTAACAATACGAGTCTTCTCGTCCCGGGGTACCGTACCGGATCCACCATGTACCCGCAATCGGTGCCTACCTCTCCTCGAATCGGGTATACTCACACAAGCTCTTTGGAACCGAGAAAACTCATGGTGGACGTACTAAAATATCATATCAAGGGAAACCGGGTTTTCAAACAGTGCGTATTTTTTTAAAATTGTCCTCCGGTTCCCAAATCCAGAAATCACAGAAATCAAATCCAATGCGTAAATCCATGCAATGTGTCGTATGACACTACGAGTAAAAGAAAGGGAGAACCGCTCTTTTTAGAAGATCCAGTTTTGAAAATATTGTTTGCGGTCCCTTAGTTTTAAATCAAGTCAATATCATCCATGTATGTAACATATGAATATGGGTATAGGTATGGATGTGCGAAAGGATAAGTACGCAAAATGAATATAGCAATGTACATGTGAGCTAATGTAGACATATGATGTATATGCGCCCGAGTATGAATATATGTGATGTATATGGCACAAGTATGAATATGTGTGGTATATGTGCCCAAGTATGAATATATGTGATGTATATGGCACAAGTATGAATATGTGAGGTATATGTGCCCAAGTATGAATATATGTGATGTATATGGCACAAGTATGAATATATGGGGTATATGTGCCCAAGTATGAATATGTGTGATGGATATGGCACAAGTATGAATATGTGAGGTATATGTGCCCAAGTATGAATATATGTGAATATGGCACAAGTATGAATATGTGAGGTATATGTGCCCAAGTATGAATATGTGAGGTATATGTGCCCAAGTATGAATATATGTGATGTATATGGCACAAGTATAGATATGAATATACATATGCTAGTATGCGGCAAATCATGACAACGTCAAATAAGCAGAATCAATATGATATGCGGTTTATAGCAATCCTATAATGTGAGTGGCATGGCAATCACTAACGGTGTGAGTGTAGCATATAAATCGTGCTCGTGCAACTTGGATCGTTAGTGACAGTGCAGTGTTCTATACTACCAGTATATCTATATGGACACTCATGACTACAAATCCTATTACGCCCTGACGCTTAACGCTATACGGGCGATTTTCCCGTAGATGTTAAATCTACTCACCTGGTCGCGTGCTAAGTATAGCCGACCACCTGCTTCTCTTTCCTGGCGACGTCTGACATACCCGCCTGTGAACCTGGAATTTACACAAGGAATCCAATTATATAAACAAGAATCTCGCAAAACGCGATATCGAAACAAAACGAGAAACTCGCGTCGCGAATCAATGCGCGTGTGTACGATACGCTGAAACGTGTGTGCACGCGTCTACGACTCAGCCCGACACGCCGCGATACGCTGAATCACAGAACCCACTCGCGTATCGCGCGTATCGCGCAAACTAAAAACACCAGAAAACGATATATCATCCCAGATTCTACCCAGGTTACAATATTACAAAACTATATACATCAAGGACCTACAGAACATAGCAGACACCCACCCTAAAAACCCTAGCTTCTATCTCCCTGCTCTGGCCGCAATTTGCGGCCAGATCGATTATTTCGGCGGCCAAAGGTTGGAGTGGTGGGGTCGGGCTCTGGTGGTGGGGTCAGAGTGTCACTAGAATGCTATGGTCCACTCAATTTTATTCTGGACTCGCTGGGGTAACAGCAGATATCAAAAAGCTAAGTTTTGCTTTAAAATGTCACATTTTGCAAAATTATGAAAACTCGGGGTATTTTGTGTAATCTGGGGTTTACCTAGGTTTACTTGGCCTTAACAACACTTAAATAACTTAGTCTAACCAAAACTAACCTTACTTAAGCAAAGTTCACACTAATCACCACATAAAGCACTAAAACACATCATTATTGCTAACCGAAGCTAAACTACACAACTAAGCAAAAGCAAGAATAAATTTAGAGATTATACCCTCTAGGGATCTCCCAAATGAAGAGAAGGAGAAGAAGAAGAGGGAATGGAGCCGCTGATGTGTTGCTGTTGCTGCTGCCTGAAGCTTCTGCCACTGCTGCCTGTAGCTGCTGCTGCTGATGCTGTGCTTGCTACTATTGCTGAAGCTGTGGCTGCTGATGTTGGTGCTGGAGCTGGAGCTGCTACTGCTGTGGAGGGTGCTGGTGGTGTGTGTGTGTATGAGAGAATGAATGAGTGAGAAATGAGAGGGTGTGATGCAACAAAGAAATGATAATTCAAAAGGTCAAGCCCCCATTTCTCTCTCTCTTGCCACAATAAATGCAACCATGGGCTTGCCATGATGCACACACACTCTCTCTCTCATTTAATGCAAGCATGGCATTGCCATGATGCATTCTCTCTCTCTCATTCTCTCAAGTCAACCAAAATACATTTTAAATCCCTTTTTCATTTAAAAAAAATAACCTTAATTAAAATCATTTAACTTAGCAAGGATGGTTTAATCCACCATGGTTGTTAAACATGCTTTAACCCAAATTTTAACCCTAGTTTACATGCACAAGTTTGTGCAAGCTTGGGAAAATTCTGGAAAAATATTTATTAAATTCGAAAAATTATTTGAAAACCAATTTGGTAAAATTTTTATTAAAATTCACATATTAAAATATAATTAGCCACTAAACACATCCTAGGGTGTTACAATCTTCCCCCCTTAAAGAAATTCGTCCCCGAATTTAAAATATAAAGCAACGCATACCTTCAAAGAGATGAGGGAACTTCTTCCGCATCTCGCCCTCGGCCTCCCAAGTGATCTCTTCACCATTCGGGCTGCGCCAAAGCACCTTCACTGATGGCAAGACCTTCGATCTAAGTTTCTTCACCTGCCGGTCCAAGATCACGACTGGTTGCTCGGTGAACGTAAGATCGCGCTCGAGCTGAACGATCTGATGCTGAATCATGTGCGAAGGGTCATGTAGGTATCTGCGAAGCATCGACACGTGGAATACGGGGTGAACATCTGGGAAGTCGGGTGGAAGAGCCAAACGATAAGCTACTGCGCCCACACGCTCGAGGATCTCAAAGGGACCTATGAATCTGGGGCTAAGCTTCCCCTTCCGTCCAAACCTCATCACTCCCTTCATCGGAGAGACCCTCAGAAACACGTGACCGCCAACTGCGAACTCTAGTCTGCGGCGGCGCCCGTCAGCATACGATCTCTGCCTGCTCTGAGCTGTCCTCATCCTGTCTTGAATCAGCTGTATCTTCTCATTCGTCTCCTGTACGACCTGTGGCCCCAAAATACTGCCCTCGCTGAGCTCTGTCCAACAAACAGGCGATCTACATCTCCTCCCATACAAAGCCTCGAAAGGTGCCATCTGAATAGTATCCTGGAATCTATTGTTGTAGGAGAACTCTATCAAGGGTAAATGATGATCCCAGCTACCACCAAAGTCTAAAATGCACGCTCGGAGCATGTCCTCGAGAGTCTGAATGGTCCGCTCTGACTGTCCGTCGGTCTGCGGATGAAATGCTGTGCTGAAACTCAAGCGCGTGCCCAAAGCCTCCTGAAGCCTCTGCCATAGTCGGCTGGTAAACTGGGTGCCTCTGTCGGACACAATACACGTCGGGACTCCATGCAGTCGTACAATCTCGTTGATGTAAATCTGGGCATACTGAGTAAATCCGAAAGTCGTCTTCACTGGCAGGAAGTGAGCCGCTTTCGTCAGACGATCTACGATCACCCAAATGGAGTCATACCCTCGCCTAGTCCTAGGTAGACCCACCACGAAATCCATCGAAACCTGTTCCCATTTCCACTCCGGAATGGGTAACGGCTGTAGCTCTCCCGCTGGCCTCTGGTGTTCGGCCTTGACTTGCTGACAAGTCAGGCATCTAGACATGAAATCTGCAATGTCCCTCTTCATTCCGTCTCACCAGTAGACTTCTCTCATATCATGGTACATCTTGGTGGAACCGGGGTGGACATTGTACACCGATCGATGTGCCTCCTCAAGAATATCGCGCCGCAATCCCTCAGTATCTGGTACGCACAGTCTAGACCCAAATCGTAATATCCCCTGATCATCAATCACGAACTCGGAGAATCTGCCATGTCCAATCTGTGCCATGATCTCTAAGCAATGGTCATCCCCACGCTGTGCCTCATATATACGGTCAAGAAATTGTGGGCGTGCATAAACATGCGCAAGCTTTCCCCCGATCTGCGTGAACTCGAACTACACTCGGCTGTCGCACAATACCTGCCAATCTGCTGACGACTGCCTCTGTACTGCACTCAAACCTGCTAGACTACCCTTGGGCCTCCTACTCAAAGCATCTGCTACTACGTTAGCCTTGCCCGGGTGATATAAGATCTCGCAGTCGTAGTCCTTTACCAGTTCCATCCAACGGCGCTGTCGGAGATTCAGGTCTCGCTGCTGAAATATGTACTTGAGGCTCTTGTGATCAGTGAATATCTGGCACGACTCGCCGTATAGGTAATGTCGCCTGATCTTAAGTGCAAAGACCACTGCAGCCATCTGGTGAGTGGGGTAGTTCTGTTCATGTTTCTTCAATTGCCGGGAAGCATAAGCGATCACCCTGCCATGCTGCATCAATACGCACCCTAGCCCCACTCGTAAAGCGTCACAATAGACTGCAAATCCGCCTGATCCTGAAGGCAACGATAATACTGGCGCCGTAGTCAAACAAGTTCGTAGCTGCTGGAAACTGTGCTCGCAATCCTCTGTTCAATCGAAGGGAACTCCCTTCCGGGTCAATCCGGTCAAGGGTGCAGCAATACGGGAGAAATCCTGTACAAATCGCATGTAGTAGCCGGCCAGTCCTAGAAAACTGCGTATCTCAGTAACAGATGTAGGTCTGGGCCAACTCTGAACGGCTTCAATCTTCCTCGGGTCCACACATATACCATCCCGTGTAATTACGTGACCCAAGAAGTCTACGCTGTCGAGCCAGAATGCGCACTTGGAGAATTTTGCATAAAGCTGGTGCTCCCTCAAGATCTGCAGTGTGATCCGTAGGTGCTGCTCGTGCTCCTCTCTGCTCCGGGAATACACCAAGATATCGTCAATGGATACGATGATGAACAAGTCGAGGTACGGCCTGAATATACGGTTTATCAAATCCATAAACGCTGCTGGGGCGTTGGTGAGTCCGAACGACATCACCAAGAACTCGTAGTGGCCGTAGCGCGTGCGGAAAGCTGTCCTCGGTATATCCTCCTGTCGAACTCGCAGCTGATGATAGCCTGATCGTAAATCGATCCTCGAAAAATATCCTGCCCCCTGACGCTGGTCGAACAAATCGTCGATACGTGGCAATGGATATCTGTTCCGCACGGTCACCCTGTTCAGCTGCCGGTAATCGATACACAGACGTAAGCTTCCGTCCTTCTTCTTGACGAACAGGACCGGAGCACCCCAAGGAGAAACACTGGGTCGAATAAGCCCCTTGTCCAGCAAATCTTGCAACTGACTCTTCAACTCATTAAGCTCCGCCGGGGCCATCCGATAAGGCGGTATAAAAATAGGCCCCGTGCCGGGAATCAAATCAATACAGAAGGCAATATCGCGCTCTGGCGGTAGCCCAGGAAGCTCGTCAGGGAACACATCAGGGAACTCACATACGATCGGAACCCGGTGCAATGAAACATCTGTAGCTCTAGTATCACAAACATAGGCTAGAAATCCCTGACATCCCTTCCTCAACAGCTGTCCAGCGCGAAGAGAAGAAATCAAAATGTGAGGGGTGGCACCGCGGTCCCCCTGCACGACAAAAGCCGACTCGCCGGGAAAACAAAACCTCACTGTCTTCTCGTGGCAGTCCACAGACGCATAGCACGTGGCTAACCAATCCATGCCCAAAAGAACGTCGAAGTCCAGCATCTCAAGAAGGATTAAATCGACAGGCAGATCTCTATCACCAATACGGACGACGCAGGTTCGGAACACGTGCCTAGCGACAAACGACTCTTCCACGGGAGTGGTCACAACAAGCGGCTGATCAAGCAGACCGGACTCTCTACCCAAACGCGGCATAAAGTGTGTGGATACGTACGAGTGCGTGGATCCGGGATCGAACAACATGTGTGCATCAACAGAACATACTGATAAGGTACCTGAAACCACCGCATTGGACGCCTGCGCGTCCTGATGCGTCAACGCGAAAACTCGCGCCTGTCCTCCACCTGCAACTGACGGTCCCCTACTAACAACTGGTTGTACTCTGTCGGTGGCCGGCTGTCCTCTGCCTCGACCGCCTTGCCTTCTAGGAACAAACCCTCCGCGACCACGGCCTCTCTGTGCATGGGTCTGACACGGAGCAACTGCGGGTATAACCGGTAACGCCCTCTGGGGTGGAGAAGGTGGAAGTGTGACATGCGGTACGGCTGGCTCCCTCCTGCGTGTCTCGGTACAATATCTGACGCGGTGACGAAGACTACCACATCCAAAACACCCATGGAACGACTGCTGACCCTCCTGGGGGTATGAGCTAAACATCTGACCTCGCCCCGAGTCTCTGCCACCTGTACGACGTCTATTACGGCGTCTGAATGGATGTCTCTGAGCTGCTGTATCAGTACGAACCCTCTTCGGCCCTAGAACTACCGAAGTCTCTGCAAGGCGCTCCTCAACTAATAGGGTTGCGTCTACCGCTGCGGCATAGGTCTCATAGTGCTGGGAGCTGATCGCAAGGAATAGCGGGGTAAGCAAGCCTCAGACAAATCTCTTGACTTGCATCTCCTCAGTCGCCACTAGGTACGGAGCATAAATAGCTAGCTCGGCGAACAACACGTCGTACTCTGCCACTGTCATCTCTGGCGTTTGGCGCAAGGACTCAAATCTGCGTGCTCGGGCATCTCTAACACTCTGGGGAAGAAAGCGGGCTAGAAATACTGTCACAAACTCCGTCCAAGTGATAGGAGGAAGACTTGCTGCTCTGGCCTTCTCAACTGATTCGTACCATTTCTGCACAAGACCTTCCAGGCGAAAACTCGCGAACTCGACCCATCTCGCATCTGCGCATATGAGGGAACGACATATCCGGGCCATCCTATCAATAAAAGACTGCACGTCCTCGGCTGCATCTGTGCCTGTGAAGACTGGAGGCTTCAGCCTCATGAACTCTGATAGCGATACTGTAATCACCTCCGTGGCTGCAGGGGCAACTGGCTGTACGGTCGGTACCATCGCGGTCCCTGTGACTGGTGGAGCTACCTCTGGTCGCTGCGCTCGGAGCGTCTCAACTAGCGATCCTATCATCTGGCGCATCTCCTGCATGCTGGATCCCGCCGTCTGGCGCATCTCTTGCATACCAGCCCCTAGCATGGCGATCTGATCTGTCATAGGAGGAACAGTCTGCTCGGGTATGTTTCCTGATTTAAAATCAGGAAAGCTTCTGGGAAAAGCTTCAGAGGAGAGTCACGTGCTTACACGTGACTAGCGGTCACGTGTTGGCACGTGACACCTTAAAAGCATCATCAAGTCGAGTTCAGCCTACTGACTACGCTGAAGAAAATGGGCTTCAGAAAGAGTCACGTGCTCCCACGTGACCAGGGTCACGTGGCGACACGTGACATTTAAATGCAAGCGTCAAAGACACACAATTTCTCTGATCAAGTCAAGAAAAAGGCTTCAGAAGAGGTCACGTGCTTCCACGTGACCAGGGTCACGT
Source organism: Agapanthus africanus (assembly GCA_030015575.1). Taxonomy (NCBI): domain Eukaryota; kingdom Viridiplantae; phylum Streptophyta; class Magnoliopsida; order Asparagales; family Amaryllidaceae; genus Agapanthus; species Agapanthus africanus. The sequence continues at coordinate 512,366,857 of JASDDO010000012.1, forward strand.
GTTGGCACGTGACGTTCAAGACAGCAGACTCGTTCTCCAGACGAACCAAGGAAAGAGAGTTCAAGCAAGGGTCACGTGCTCACACGTGACCAGGGGTCACGTGGTAGCACGTGACGTTTAAGCAGCAATCAGAAGACACAGCGCAAAAGGCTCATTCCAAAGGGGGTCACGTGCTCACACGTGACCATGGATCACGTGGTCACACGTGACCGGCTTTCAAAGCCCTTTTTGTCAACAGAATTAAATTCCGAGAGAAATGCGAATCTTTCCAAAGGAACGCAACTATATGCATCCAATCAAATTAAAGATTCAGAGGTCATTTATTTATGGAAAATCTCGGGTTTGGAAAGATTTCCCCCTTAAATCTAACCAAAATAACAAGGGAGAATCTCTGGATTTGAAATCCAACGGTGAATAAAACTCACCTAATAATCCAAAGGTCCAGAATGAATAATGGATGCAAATCAAATATCCCATGAAGGATTTACCAAAACTAATTGATTCAGCTGCTTCTCCTATAAATAGGGGCCAAGAGACACAAAAAAGATATATACAGGCGCAGAGAAAGAAAAAAGGAGAAAAGCTTTGATACTTGGAAAAGACTTGGATCTTCTGCAAAAACCCTAGGTAAGAAAGGGAAGGCCTTTTAAAAGAGGGGGAATTTAATTCCCAACAGAGTTTAACTCTGATACATAAAACAGAAGAGCACATTTCTTCTCTCTTTGATAGAGGATCTGCAAAGTGCACATCTCCCCTTTAGGTTGAGAATTTAATTCTCAATGGGTTGAGATCCTGCCATGCAGATCCAAAACATAGAGAGGGAACGCAAGCATGAGAATTTAATTCTCGCAGAACTATAGGAATTCAATTCCTTTAAAAAATAAAATTAGGGCTCGACCCTGTATCATGGGAATTTAATTCCTTCAAAACAAAAGAAACAGGGTTGAACCCTAATTAAGAATGTGGTTCTGTGGAAATAACAGGAATTTAATTCCCTTAATTATAATTCTTTAAAATGGGAAGTATAATTCCTTGAAAGCTTTTATTAAGGGTTGAACCCTCTTCAGTTCTCCACATAAACGAGGAATTTAATTCCTACAGAAAATTCAGAGTTTAACTCTACAAGTCTTCAAAAGGAAATAGGAATTTAATTCCTCTGAAATTTAAAAGTTCGAGGAATTTAATTCCTGAAAGAAACAGATCCTCTAAAAACTACATAGAGGTAGGGTCACGTGCTGCCACGTGACCCCCCCAAAGCCCTACAGAAAGACCCTTTGAGACAGCACTCCACGTGACCCACGTGACCCTCATCAGAAACCTTAACATATAAGCATTTGAATGCCCGTCACGTGATGGCACGTGACGCCTTGAAGGAGATGATAATTTCAGCAGAACAAAAGAAGGGAGGATGCTCTCACGTGCTGCCATGTGACCCTTCCTGCTATAGTGTTTAACACTAAATTTAAAACTCTTGAACCCAGTGTTAAAACACTGTCGGGCCTTAGCATTCAATGCTGATTAAAAAGCCTTATTGGCAGGGTTCAACACTGATCTGTTTTAGTGTTTAACACTAATCGGAAAAAGCCTTATTGCTGGTGTTTAACACCAATTATCTCTTAGTGTTGAACACTAACTCAACAACCTTATTCCCAGTGTTCAACACTGATTGTTCTGAAGTGTTTAACACTAGGCTTTGGCCTAATTGGCTAAAGGGATAGAGGTAAACATTCTCCCTCAATGGACCAACAAAGAGTCAATATTCCAGACCTGACTGGACTTAGCCCAAGCTGGCCATAAGTCCTCAATTTGTGATTAACTGGGCCGATGGGCTCATAACATAATTGATCAATCTTGACCCAAATTGGGCCAAGGACTATTTAATCCACCCCGGTTCTAGGGTACATCTCTTCACTCCTTTGATATTTGGCATTGTAATCCCTCAATGTCTTCAAAGAGGTGACGGGTCCCGAAGACCATTCATGACATGGACTGTGGGGTCCTTAAACCCATGCATGATACAAAATTCCTGGTTACGTGGAACGTGGATAACGTCACTCTTTGACCCCGCGGAAAACGTCCAGAGCGGATCCTGGTCCTCGCAGAGCACGGCAGTGAACCCGTGTGAAGCATCCAGAGCGGAGCCTGGTCCTCGCCTAGCACGGCAGTGAACCCGTGTGAAGCATCCAGAGCACATACCGGACTGTGGAGTCCTTAAACCCATGGACTATGACGTCCTTAACCTTGACCGAGATGTCTTTAAACTACCCACGGACCGCAATGTCCTTAAAACTACCCATTGACCGAGATGTCTTTAAACTACCCACGGACCGCAATGTCCTTAAAACTACCCACGGACCGCAATGTCCTTAAACTACCCACGGACCGCAATGTCCTTAAAACTACCCATGGACCTCGATGTTCTTAAACTAGAACAATAGAGCCCCTATATGCTCTTTTGTCGGATCTAAACGGTCCTGTTTAAGTTGACCTTAGCCTCAAAGATGGCTAACGCGTCCTTAAACCTCCAAGCAGACTGGACTACGAATCCCCCTAATTAACTCTGGCTCGAGGGTACATCTCTGAACTCCTCTGACATCCGTCGTTGTAATCCCTCAACGTCGTCAGAGAGGTGATGGGTCCCGACGGCCACACATACGACGGACCGAAACGTCCCTAAACTGGAACATTAGAGTCCAAACACTCTTTTGTAGGATCTAAATGATCTCGTTAAGTTGATCTTAGTCACAAAGTTAGACTAACGTATCCTTAACAAACGTTTAAGTTGATCTTAGCCTCAAGTATGTCTGACGTATCCTCAAACCAAACCCCCAAACCCAAATTTAAGATAATGCGGATTTGGACTAGTCCACGCCCTACGGGCGACGACATAAACTCAGTCTCCGTAAACGATCCACGGGCAACAAAACATAAAACAAACACACACGACACGAAGTGACCATCTGGAGAAGGAGAAAGTTGTTACCGCAATGCGGTAGCGTAATTAACTGCAGGGGCTTGCGCCTGCAGGGAAGAGCGTCCCCACAATCAAAAACCCCTCAACGAGGGGGAATCTGACGAAGTCTGCTACATCGGTCGCATCCGCTCAAACCTTCGATACATGGTGCCATAAACCAACTTGGCATCTTCGGAGAGGTGAACGGATAGCACCAATTAGCATCTGCCCCGAATCTCAGCGCCAAGACATCGCAGCCTTGCGCGCCGTCTTTCGGAGGGGAACAGATTCTGGCACGCCCGGTGGGACCTTTTCCTCTTTCCACTCCACACTTCGTGTGTCGTGATTCGCGAACCAATCGCGGTTCGCTAACAGTTGCCCTTGGGTTTCAAGATACTAAGAATTGGCGCCTTGCCTATTGCAGAAAATGAAGGATCGATGGTTGTTACTTCCGCGAAATCCTCCAACTGCTCAAACTGCAATTGCGACCAACGCTCTGCCTCGCCGGGAGGTATAGCCTATGGACCCCAAGCTGCTTCGTTGTTCACAATGCCGGCGGACCAGGTGACTCAGGCCACTACCGGTTTGTTCTTTGGGACTATGCTCCCCTCATCAAGCTTCGTGGCGCCAGTGCTGACAGAGGAAACTCTCAGGAAGTCGGTCTTTGATCGTCTTACCCCTGCCGCGGCCCCTCTCAACGAATCGCCCAACGTTAACGCCTCGGTCTTCTCTAGATTGGGCCAGAAATCTTGCGAACTCATCATGAGGCCTACAATCCCAGAGAAGATTGCTCCTAAGAAGGAGGCCGCTCCTGCCTCCGAAATCGCCAAGGCGGTTTCCCCAATCAAGAAATCGATCTTCACGAGATTAACAGCTTCGACTCCCGCTCCCGCTGTACAAAGGACATCGGTCTTTAACAGGCTAACACCAACAACGACCCCCCACCCACACAGGGGGAAAGATGAAACCATTCTTATATCTGACTCTACGCCGTCTGCTCGACGCGCTCGACGTCGTCATTGGCGCCGAATAAGGAAGGCTGGGGGCAACTCCCCCTCTGGATTGACTCCACCAGCCCCGGCGGCAGAAGTTAATGCTGCTGTTCCAACTGGAAACAGCTTTGAAATGCTAAATAAGGTGCGAAGGAATTCCCCTACCGCAGTGCTGAAGAGGTCTCCTCCCCCATCAGAAAAGGTTGTGGAAATAGAATCAGAACAGCCCCGATCTCCTCAACGGCTGTCTTCCAAAATCTATAAGGTTTGGCGGCGGGCCCGGGACTCAATCATCGATCTAAACTTCTCCCGCCAGCATAAGAAGCTGAAGATCCAACCGAAAGCTGGTCACCAGGCGAAAACCCAAAAGGCTGTTTGGACGCCCACCTCGACGGCCCCCTCAACCTCCATGGCTCATAAAAGGAGGGAGCCCGAGAAGATCCCTCGACGTGCAACGACGGCTAAAAGCAACAAGCCCGGACACCTTAAGTCTGGGGGCATGATGGTCCACACCGTATACATGGCCTCTGGAAAGGAGGAGAGCCGCACTTCTACAGGCCACCGACCGCTAACCCGATCCGTAACGAAATCCCAGGAGCAGCAACAAAAGCTCCAAGAAATGATGAATGCTATGGCCGCACTCACCGGGCCAAAGGAAAACCCAGAAGCGTCCTCAGACGCACGCCGGGAGGAAGAAACCGACGCTGAATTCCTTCGCCGGACACTGGAGAAAAGGGACAAAGAGGCTGCTGAACAAGCGGCCAACATACAACGGATGGGCCTTCTCTTTCAAGATGTGATAGGAATGATGATCCAGCAGGACTTACCCGCCGAAGATCCTCCGATTGTTCTTGAAGATGACCGAGGAGAGACGTCAAATCCACCACCAGCCCTCTCAACAGCCAAGGAAGAGACGATCTCTAAGGCTGACTTGGCTGACTATATAGCCCAGCAAATCCGGGTCCATCATGCAACTGAGGCAGCTGGTCAAGTCGTGAAAACGGGACGGCCGTATCCAAGCTGGTACGATCAAATCAAATACCCGCAAGGCTATACGATACCGAAATTCCATGTGTATAAGGGGACCGGCAATCCTCATCAACACGTCGCCCAGTTCCGGGCCCTCTGCGGTAACACCAGCGGTGACGATAAACTGTTACTCCGTCAGTTCGTTGGCAGTTTATCAGAAACAGCATTCGAATGGTATTCAGAACTTCCGAACGATTCCATCAAAACGTTCGCTGAAATGGAGTTGTTGTTCACTCAGCGGTTCGCAAGTGCCAGCGAGCGCACTCCAATTACTGCTTTGATTAACGCCAGGGTAAAGCCAGGCGAAACCTGGGTCCAGTACGCTATACGCTGGCGGAATTTGTGGTCGAGATGCGAGCAACGCATTGAGGAAGCACCCGCAGTGGGTATGTTCGTGGGAACCCTAGACCCCCACGCAACTATCTCCCAGTTTATGATGTTCTTTAAGCCAACCACATTCCAAGCTCTAATTGACAAGTTGGCTCAGATGGACCAGATGGGTCATAGGCCACCTCCCCCGAAGTCGGAGCCTCGGAATGATAAGGGTAAAGGAAGAGCCACCTTTGTCGCGAATGCCCAACAGCAACCTGACGCCCCGAAATCGGCAGATCAATTGGAAGAAAGACGCCGATATTATAATGAAAAGATGAAGCGTCCCTACTCGTTCCCACGAGACAAGACGAGACGGTTATTTGAGCTGGCAATACGCAACAGACTTATTAACCTCCCGAATCCAAGGCGACCGCCGCAACCCACCGAGGTGAATAACCCCAACTATTGCCCTTACCATCAGACGGTAAGCCATCCGATTGAAGACTGCTTCGTCTTCAAAGGATGGATCGAAGATCAATACCTCCAGGGGAAGTTTGTACTGTCCGAAAAGTGGAAGGTGAACCCGCCACAACCACATACTCCTAAAAAGGCAGACACACCGGGGGCAACCTGCTCCTTTATCGAAGAAGTTTCATGGGAGGTCGTGCTATCAACGAAGACCAAAAGGATGCTGAGAGACCTTCATGCGTGCCCTGCAATCGAATGGAAGGACCCTCTTGAACCTCGAATTATCGAAGGAGCAGTGAAGCCCCGCACAACTACGAAGACTGCTGATAAGGGCCCAAATACTCATACCCGGCCGTCAAAAGCTTCGAAGAAAAAGAAAAAGGAATCCAAGAAGCCCGCGAAGCTTGGAGACGAGCGCACGAACTTGCAGAAGCAAATCGACGCACTGGAAGAATACAATCAAAAGGCACGAACTCATGTCACACTGCGAGAGTTCCTCAACCACACCTTTCAAGACGAAGATGATGAAGAGAGCTCATCGGATGAATCCGAAGAGTACGTGGCAAGTTGTAACGTAATCTCCCACTCGCTTACCGATGGCAAGAAAGCTCCTGATACCAAGAAGCCAGAGGCGGAGCCCGAACCAGAGCGTGCGAGGCTGACAACTGATATGATCAATGCCTTTCTAGACGAGATTCGTCTAAAAAGTAAAGCAGATCAGGAGCGTGAGATGGCGGCATCAGGAGGAACCCAATGCGGGCGACCGAACGAAGGAGTTGGACTACCCCTGACAGAGCGAAAGGCATCCGAGATGGATAAGAAGATATTCAAGACGAGGAAAAGGTTCGCCAAAGCCATGTCAATGGGAATGAGGCTACCCCCCTCGGAAGGAAACACGCACGATGGGGCGGAGAAACACCCCGATTACTGCGCATACCATCGGAAAGTCTCACACCCCACAGAGGAGTGCGACGCCTTTAAGATATGGTGGCAAGGATATGTTGCTCGTCGGCAACATTTCAAACGCATGAAACTCAAGAGCCGTCGGGAGCAAAGAAGCACTGTCGACGGGCCTAACAGAATTACTGGCAACTGTTATATGGCTCATGCCGAGGGGTCGCAAGTCCTCACCTTTGGGAGCGACTCTGACGAAGAAGTGACTCTGGGCCCTCTCTTTGAAGAATCCGCGCTAAGGAAAGATGAGGAATCAGAAGCCTGCGGAAACACTCAGCTGCGCAATCGCACACTCCCGGAAAAGAATCTCGGGCCTACGAACAGAAAAGATAAGGGAAAGGAAAAGGTCACTGAAGATATCACTTTGGATGACCAAGTCACGAAGGAACTGGCGACTAAAGACCTTCCTAGGAGGAGTAAAGTGGACTATAACATCCTCGCGCATCTAAGGAAGCTACCTTCTCAGCTTAGCATTCTCGACGCCCTCCTATTATCAAAAGAAGCACGGGACTCACTAATTAAGGCACTACAAGAACCTGAGCAATTCCAAGCCTTTCTCGCCACCGAAAAGATGAAGGACGAACTGGAAGAAGTGCATACGGCCGACGTCACTTTCGGTGATGAAGACCTCCTTCTCGGGACGTGCGACCATAACCGTCCCCTGTATGTCTCCGGATACTGCCATGATATCAAGATAGGCAAGATCTTGGTGGATAATGGATCCTCTGTCAATCTCCTTAATGTTCGGGTGTTGAAGGAAATCTGCATGAGTGTGCAACATCTCGCTCGTGACAAAATCACTATCTCCGGTTTCGATTCACAATCGTCACGGACTCTCGGGTCCGTGATATTAACGTTACGCTTCGGGCTTCTCGTCACAGACATCAAATTCCATGTCATTGACGCCAAGACCTGTTACAACGCCTTGCTCGGCCGTCCTTGGTTACACGAGTACAACATCGTCCCTTCTACACAACATCAGTGTATGAAGTACTTTAAAGATGGTTTCGAGTATACTGTAACGGGTGAGCTGAACCCATTTTCCGTGAACGAAGTCCGCAAATACGAGGATGCGAAATACTTCTTGCCAGACTTTGAAGATACAGAAAGGTGTCACGACTCGGAGAACAAGGCCGCCGCCACCATCCCTGTTTTCGGAAGCGATACCGAAGAAGAAGAAGAGATAGTTTATACGGGGCCATCTCAACGCAACAACCGGAGGACGCCCACCCGCATACTGGTCTTCGGAAGTGATTCGGAAGATGAGGTCAACGCCGTATTCTCCAATCGGCTTTCAATGCAAGCACCTCCGGGCGATGACCATAACCTGCAAATCACCATGGTACCGCGAGAACACTACAAGGACCTCGACACGCTTCAAGCTCACAGTGTGCAAGAGCTGCAAACGTTTTGCGTCCCCCCCAGGCGAAAGGGTGAGAAGATGATCCTATTCTACCGATCCTCAGAGTCGAAAATAGAGAAAGAGATTTGGCATGGCGCAGATGCTACATGCGACAGACTCCAACCCATCCGTCTGCCTAGATACTATACTAACGGATTAAAGAAGCTATTGAAGCGCCAAGGAGTACCCTTAAAACAAACTGTTCGACAGGCTCGGTTCTACAACAGGATTTGGGATGTCCCTGGAACCCAACGCAAATTGCCCAACGGGAAAATGGAAACACTTGGGCTTGGATACGCGAGAACCGGAAAACGGGAGCGGGCCCACAGCAGCTACGCCATATATACCTTTGATGAAGAAGAGGACACACTGTCAGGAGATGCCGATCCCTCATCAAAACTAGACCCCGCGATTGAAGCGCCAAGTCCGTCGTTTGAAGAACGAATGGGCAAGCCTATCAGGAAAGTGGGTCAGAAAGCTCGGGAAGACCGTAGCCGCGAAACGACCATCTATGAGAAGGCCAGGACGCAACGTCTATTTCAACAGATTGCAAAAGACAAAGACGTTCATCCTTGTCAACCCATCATACGAAAGACCCAATGCGGAGACGGAAATAAGTCGAAAAGCGGGAAGAAGAGCCGACAACAACGACGCAGGATTAGAGGGTTACGTAATCGGGTATTGCACAGCTCGGATTCGTCCTTCATAGAAAAGATGAGTCGAGCGTACTCCTTCCCCCGAGACAAGACGGAAAGGTTACTCAGACTCGCCCTAAAGCATCGAATGATCGCGCTCCCAGAGTCTAGGCATCCTGAGCAAACTAGCAAGGCCTCTCGCTCGGGCTATTGCTCTTATCACCGGGCCGCAGGACATCCTACTGAAGACTGCTTCACCTTCAAGAACTGGGTCGAGGACCAGTACCAACGGGGCAGATTCGCTTTATCCAACAGCTGGAGGGTAACGCCGCCACGAAAGCACGAGCCCAAGGCCACAAGAGCAGAGCCAAATCCGCCTCGGCCCCGGGAGTGGATTCGCGCCTGTTATACGATTACGGTAGACAACCCTCCCCGGTGCTTCGAAAACAGCGATGATGAGGTTATCTCGGAATTCCCGCCCGCTCCAAAAGAACTGGAAGACGGTATACATACTACCGCAGATAACCTCAGAAAGATTGAGTTGGGATCGGCAGAGGACCCGCGACCAACATTTGTCAGCGAGCTACTCTCTGAAGAGAGGGTGGCCGCGTTAAAGAACGTGCTTCTACGGCATAAAGACTGCTTCGCTTGGAACTACTCTGAGATGCCAGGATTAGATCCGGAGGTCGCTATGCATAGATTAGCAATATCCCCAGACATCAAGCCAGTCAAGCAGGCACCAAGAAGGATGCGACTCGAGCTTGAGATGAGCATCAACGCCGAAGTCAAGAAACTGATCGATTCTGGATTTATCCAAGAAGTCCAATATCCCGATTGGATCGCCAATATCGTCCCGGTGATGAAGAAGAATGGGACGGTGCGTATATGCGTGGATTTCAGGGATCTCAACAAGGCCTGTCCAAAGGATGATTTCCCAGTACCGGTAACCGAGCTAATGATAGATAACACATCCACTCACGAGATCTTCTCCTTTATGGACGGTTCCTCAGGATACAATCAGATAAAAATGCATCCCGAAGACCAGAAGCACACCGCTTTCCGGACCCCTTTGGGTGTATTTTGCTACAGGGTTATGCCCTTCGGTCTAAAGAACGCCGGCGCTACCTATCAAAGGGCCATGACAAAGATCTTCGACGACCTCATACATGACATCGTCGAGTGCTATATCGACGACCTCGTAGTAAAGAGTATGTCATATGAAGATCACTTAAAGCACCTAGAGACTGTATTTCAACGCCTTCGGCAATATAATTTGAAGATGAATCCCCTCAAATGCGCGTTTGGAGTCTCCTCGGGAAAATTCCTGGGATTCGTCATCCGACACCGAGGTATTGAGATAGATCCGTCAAAGATTAAAGCGATCATGGAAATGCCTCCGCCAAGAACCCTCAAACAGTTGCGGTCTCTCCAAGGGAAGCTCGCATAAATCCGGCGATTTATCGCAAATCTTTCAGGCAAATGCCGCCCCTACAGTCACCTGATGAAGAAGGGAACCCCATTCGTCTGGGATCAAAAATGCCAAGGTGCACTAGACGAGATCAAGCAGTACCTGCAGAACCCGCCGGTATTAGCTGCGCCGGTCAAAGGAAAACCCCTCATTCTTTATACAACCGCCCTCGAAGGTTCCTTGGGCGCACTATGGGCGCAAGAGAACGATCAGGGGAAAGAGAGAGCACTCTACTACTTAAGTCGAGTTCTACTGGGGGCAGAAAGCAATTACTCTCCCATTGAAAAACATTGCTTGGCGTTAATCCTCGCGATAACAAAGCTCAGGCACTATGCGTTGGCACACGAAGTCTGCCTCATCTCGAAAGTGGATCCTCTTAAATACTTGATGTCAAAAGCCATATTGACGGGACGACTCGCTAAATGGGCCCTGCTCTTGATGGAGTTCTCGATAACATATCAACCTCTCAAGGCGGTGAAAGGCCAGGCCATTGCCGATTTCCTCGCTGAGCACCCGATACCGGCCGATTCTCCTTTGAATTGTGACTTGCCGGACGAGCATGCATTTGATGCGATTAGCGGTGGAAGCACCCGATGGGAACTCTATTTCGATGGAGCGTCCTCTATAAAGAAACAAAAGCAAGGTATCCCAATGATCAAGTCAGGGATAGGCCTCATCTTTGCGACTCCACAAGGAGGGATAATGCGCTTCGCCTTCTCCTTAACAGAGCCGAGGACAAACAATGAAGCTGAATACGAAGCCCTGATAGCAGGTCTCGAGCTTGCCATTGACATGGGAATTGAAGACCTCCTTATATATGGGGATTCTCAGCTGGTCGTTAGCCAAGTTAATGGTGACTACCAAACGTGCAAACCGGAGTTGGTGAGATACGGCGAAAAGGTGCAACAACTGTTGGCCCAAATTCCCTCCTATACTTTGGAGAACATACCGCGTGCGGAAAACAGCAAAGCAGACGCGTTGGCCAAACTCGCTAAAGAACTGGCTGACGAGAACCTCGATGACGTCAGAATCGTGGTACAAAGCCGTCGAGTGCTCGCCCCGGCAGAAATATCTCCGGAATCATGCAAAGAAAAGGGAGCGACTGAGCAGATGACCCTACAAATAAAGGACCATGAGAAGGCCGAAGACTGGAGGGAAGTCTTCATAGACTACTTTAAGTCCCGCCGAATGCCCGAAGAAGCGTCTTCAAGACATCAGCTCATGAAACGAGCTCTATCTTTCGCTTTCGTCAACAATACCCTATACAAGAGATCGCTCGATTCTCTATGGCTGAGATGCTTAGGACCTGACGAAGCAGAAAAAGTCGTTCAGGAAGTTCATGACGGACTTTGCGGTTCTCACCAAGCAGGCCCAAAGATGAAGTTAAAGATTAAACGAATGGGCTACTACTGGCCCACAATGATCCAGGACTGCCTCGAGTATGCGAAGCAATGCCACTCGTGCCAGATTCATGGAGACTTTATCCATCAACATCCAAATCCGCTACACCCAACGGTGGCCAGCTGGCCATTCGAGATGTGGGGGACTGACATAGTCGGCCCCATTGAACCAGCATCATCTCGGGGACACCGTTTTATCCTGGCGACAACTGATTACTTCTCCAAATGGGCAGAAGCAGTACCACTGAGGGAAGTGAAGACGGAGAATATCCTCCATTTCTTCAAAACGCACGTCATCTATCGGTTTGGAACCCCACGGCGGATTATCTCCGATAACGGGCCAGCCTACAGGAGCCATAAGATTAGCCGCTTCGCGCAGCAGCACAATATAGACTGGAGGTATTCTTCAGTTTACAACCCGCGAGCCAACGGTCTGGCCGAGGCCTTCAATAAGACCTTGACGAAGATCATAAAAAAGACCGTCTCCCGGAATAAGAGAGACTGGCACGAGAGGCTGCAAGAAGCCCTTTGGGCTTATCGAACTACATTCAAGACGGCCACAAATACAACGCCATACGCGTTGGTATTTGGGACGGAAGCAGTACTCCCCCTCGAGATAGAGTTACCCTCTCTACGAGTGGCAGTCCACCACGAACTGACCGACGAAGAAAATGCCCACCTTCGACTTGAGGAGCTTGATGCCCTCGACGAAACCCGACTTATAGCGCAACAACATCTAGAAGCCTACAAAGCAAAGATGACGCGCTCGTATGAAAGATTGACCAGGCCAAGGGCATTCCGCCAAGGCGAACTCGTGCTGGTAGTCAAAAGACCTATGATCCCCAATCGTGCCAAGCGGGGAAAATTCGAGCCAAACTATGAAGGCCCGTACATCATAGACCAGGTTTACCAGGGTGGAGCCTATCTACTCGTGGACATGCACGGTGAGAGGCCTTTCAGGCCAATAAATGGCCGCTTCTTGAAGAAATACTATGCCTAGTGAGCCACAGCCTGGGTCAACGATAGATGACGACGACTATGTCCGCTCGCTATCTTCCTAGGCTCAGACTTTACAAGCAGTAGCTGGCCCTCCCCTAACGACGGACCGAAACGTCCTTAAACTAACAAGGGACCGAAACGTCTTTAAACTATGAACGGACCGAAACGTCCTTAAACTATCAACAGACCGAAACGTCTTTAAACTAACGGTGGACCGAAATGTCCTTAAACTAACGACGGACCGAAACGTCCTTAAACTAGCGACGGACCGAAACGTCCTTAAACTAACGACGGACCAAAACGTCCCTAAACTACTGCCGCAGCATCCTTAGGCTGGCAAGATAAAAAAAAAGATAAAAAAAAACAAAAAAAAACGGTATGTCCATAAAGCAAAATGGGCACGGATGAAAACCCGAAAGGGCTCCGTGAGTAAAAAACAGCAGGGCTACCGGCGAGTGTTTGTGAAAACCCGAAAGGGCGCAACCTCGTTAAAAGACACTTACAGGGTCCTCTCGACCTTGTAAGGAGAAACCACCCGCGTGAGATCCTTACGACTCATAAGGGAGAAACACACTTAGGGACCCCCACGATTCCTAAGGAGAAATTACACTTGCGAGATCCTCACGACTCGTAAGGAGAATTCTCTTATGGGACCCTCACGGCTCATAAGATTTGAAAGTCTTAAGTTACAGAAACCTTAACCTGTTCTTAAGCAACTCCCACAACCTTCGATATTGCCCTACAAGCGGCTCGGACTGACCCTTGTATACAATCCACGGGCGCGAATAGACATTTCCCTAACAAAGTCCCACCCGTGACTAGGGATATATCTACATGGTGAACAACCCTCGCAAGTCCTCTCGACTTATAAGGGGAAAATCCTCTTTGCAAGATCCTTACGACTTACAAGAGAACATGCACTTAAGAATCCCCACGATTCTTAAGGAGAAAACACACCTGCAAGATCCTCACGACTTGTAGGGAGAAACACCTTTGTGAGACCCTTACGGCTCATGAGGTCAAAAGCCTTGGTCGACAGGACCCTTAACCCTGTTTGCTAAGCCACCTTTGTTCAAACGTCGACAGAGGCAAATGATGATCCGCTCCTGGCAACATTCCAGTTGTAGCGGTGCTGATGCCGAAACCGGTATCCAAAAAAATCCGAGCTTGCCGCAAAAAAGCTAGCAAGCCACACATGCATGACAAAATGGCCGAAATGATGGGACAACTTGCAAAATCTCAGCGGTTCACAGATAACTTAGTGTTCATCACCGTGGCATTCGTCTCGATACAGCAGACGCGATACCAGCAAATGAAGCGAAGGCCAAATTCCTAGCTTCATTGTCTCGACGACACAACATCAAGCGAAACGGAACAACGGCAACCCCAAGTTCCATGACTCGGCGACACATATCGCCAAGAGTCAACCCCCATCCCGGGAAATGCGGATACAATCAGCAAACTTCCTGGTTACGTGGAAAGCGGATAACGTCGCTCCTTGACCCCGTGGAAAACGTCCAGAGCGGATCCTGGTCCTCGCAGAGCATGGCAGTGAACCCATGTGAAGCATCCAGAGCGGAGCCTAGTCCTCGCCTAACGCGGCAGTGAACCCGTGTGAAGCATCTAGTGCAAACTTCCTGGTTATGTGGAAAGCGGATAACGTCACTCTTTGACCCCGTGGAAAACGTCCAGAGCGGATCCTGGTCCTCGCAGAGCATGGCAGTGAACCCATGTGAAGCATCCAGAGCGGAGCCTAGTCCTCGCCTAACGCGGCAGTGAACCCGTGTGAAGCATCTAGTCCAAACTTCCTGGTTACGTGGAAAGCGGATAACGTCACTCTTTGACCCCGTGGAAAACGTCCAGAGCGGATCCTGGTCCTCGCAGAGCATGGCAGTGAACCCATGTGAAGCATCCAGAGCGGAGCCTAGTCCTCGCCTAACACGGCAGTGAACCCGTGTGAAGCATCTAGTGCAAACTTCCTGGTTACGTGGAAAGCGGATAACGTCACTCTTTGACCCCGTGGAAAACGTCCAGAGCGGATCCTGGTCCTCGCCTAACGCGGCAGTGAACCCATGTGAAGCATCCAGAGCGGAGCCTAGTCCTCGCCTAACGCGGCAGTGAACCCGTGTGAAGCATCTAGTGCAAACTTCCTGGTTACGTGGAAAGCGGATAACGTCACTCTTTGACCCCGTGGAAAACGTCCAGAGCGGATCCTGGTCCTCGCAGAGCATGGCAGTGAACCCATGTGAAGCATCCAGAGCGGAGCCTAGTCCTCGCCTAACGCGGCAGTGAACCCGTGTGAAGCATCTAGTGCAAACTTCCTGGTTACGTGGAAAGCGGATAACGTCACTCTTTGACCCCGTGGAAAACGTCCAGAGCGGATCCTGGTCCTCGCAGAGCATGGCAGTGAACCCATGTGAAGCATCCAGAGCGGAGCCTAGTCCTCGCCTAACGCGGCAGTGAACCCGTGTGAAGCATCTAGTGCAAACTTCCTGGTTACGTGGAAAGCGGATAACGTCACTCTTTGACCCCGTGGAAAACGTCCAGAGCGGATCCTGGTCCTCGCAGAGCATGGCAGTGAACCCATGTGAAGCATCCAGAGTGGAGCCTAGTCCTCGCCTAACACGGCAGTGAAACCGTGTGAAGCATCTAGTGCAAACTTCCTGGTTACGTGGAAAGCGGATAACGTCACTCTTTGACCCCGTGGAAAACGTCCAGAGCGGATCCTGGTCCTCGCAGAGCATGGCAGTGAACCCATGTGAAGCATCCAGAGCGGAGCCTAGTCCTCGCCTAACGCGGCAGTGAACCCGTGTGAAGCATCTAGTGCAAACTTCCTGGTTACGTGGAAAGCGGATAACGTCACTCTTTGACCCCGTAGAAAACGTCCAGAGCGGATCCTGGTCCTCGCAGAGCATGGCAGTGAACCCATGTGAAGCATCCAGAGCGGAGCCTAGTCCTCGCCTAACGCGGCAGTGAACCCGTGTGAAGCATCTAGTGCAAACTTCCTGGTTACGTGGAAAGCGGATAACGTCACTCTTTGACCCCGTGGGAAACGTCCAGAGCGGATCCTGGTCCTCGCAGAGCATGGCAGTGAACCCATGTGAAGCATCCAGAGCGGAGCCTAGTCCTCGCCTAACACGGCAGTGAACCCGTGTGAAGCGTCTAGTGCAAAATTCCTGGTTACGTGGAACGTGGATAACGTCACTCTTTGACCCCACGGAAAACGCCCAGAGCGGAGCCTGGTCCTCGCCAAACACGGCAGTGAACCCGTGTGAAGCATCCAGAGCAAACACCGGACTGTGGAGTCCCTAAAATCCACGGACTATGACGTCCTTAACCTCGACCGCGATGTCTTAAAACTAACAACCAACCACCCCTATTCCTCACAGATTTTTGCCTCGGTTTAAGGGTACATCTCTTCACTCCTTTGATGCCCGGCGTTGTAATTCCTCAACGTCTTCAAAGAGGTGACGGGTCCCTGTAACCAAACATCGGACTGTGGAGTCCCTAAATCCACGGACTATGAGGTCCTTAACCTTGACCGTGATGTCTTAAAACTAACATCGGACTGTGGAGTCCTTAAATCCACGGACTATGAGGTCCTTAACCTTGACCGCGACGTCTTTAAACTACAATATCTGGAGAAACCCCTGACTCCGTAGAACACGGGCAAGGGTAACCGCATCCGGCACTCGCAAGTCCTCACGGCTGGGAGAGAAAACTCTTTATGAGACCCTCGTGGCTCGTAAAATGCAGAAGTCTTAGGAAGCATATCTTAAACCTGAATCCTGAGCCATCCCTGTCCTGCAAGGAAATCAAGATAGGATATCCGCAGAATGCAGTCAACAAAAAGGGGACACGTCATTGAGAAGAAAAATTGTACCTTTTATTCATAAACCAAAATGGATACAAAATACAATTCATGAAAGAAACAAAAAAGGAAGATACCCTTATTCATGAATATGTACAAAAAAAGGGAGAAAAGATACAGTCCTCAAGCCGGTGGCCGGTGTAGTAATTTCAGCAGCTCGTCGTTTTGTTGCTGAGCCACGGCTTCATGACGCAAGATCTCCAGAAGGCGAGCCTCCGCCTGAGCTTGTTGGGCCTGATATGAAGCGAGCCGAGCTTCAAGCTCTTTTTCAGTGGCCTTGTGAGCCTCAACCCTCTCGCGAGTAAACGTGGCAGCTTTATCAAGAGCCACCATCTCCTTGATGGATTCCTGAGGCACTCGCCAAAGGTCATACGCTTGTTGGCTTTAACTGTGAGGCTGACCTAAAGCTCGCCCAACGCTTTGAAGGCTAGCTCTCTCTCAAAATTTTTACTACCGAACCCTTTTCTCACACAACAATATGTTCGCTACGTGGCCACGAAAGCCCGCACTCGCAACCACAGCATCGAACGCGAGACATTTACAAGACCGTATAAATGAGCCCCCGGTCGACAAAGACGATCGATCTGAAACATGTTCACATCACCCGGTATGAAAAGCAATGAGAAAATTTCCAGTGTTTATCCTATCAAGCATGTGTTCACGATTATATAAGCATCCGAAGAAGAAATAAAGTTTGAGGCATTAATTTGCATGCGACATAATGACAATGTTGATAATTAGAAGAAGCTTGCATAAGAAGAACACAATGTTTATTCAGGCAAGCGAAAACATGCATACGAGTACCAAGCCTACATAGGGATTCAGCATAAAGCATACAAAAGAAGAGGACTAATTTAAAAACAACGGAAAAGATCACCAAACGTGGGATCAACGGCACAGGGGTTAACGAAGCAAAGGACAAAATTCTCCATCTCTCTCTCTGCTCTCTCCAGCACATCGAAGCGACGGTTCTCACGAGGAGTCGCTCCCCACCGATTGGCGCCGTGTTCGTCCGCGAAAGCAGACATAATAGCTCGCCGGGCCTTGATTTGGCCCAGCATATGAATTGAGCAATCCTTCAAAGCCTGAGTAATCAGGCAAGCTTCATGAAAGCCCTCGAGCTTCTCTTCCGCCGCATCAAGCATCGCCAGGGTCATCTCTGCTGGGTGAGGAGGGATGTCGGCAAGCACAGCCGCGAGAATCATCCGGAGCCAGAGAGAACCCATCGGGAGAGGAGACCCCCTACGGATCGAGAGTTCATGCATGGCTGAGTCGCATTCGTTGTCGGTAAGGAGGGGATCCACCAACCGAGCGGCAAAGCGGGGGATCATCTCCTCGATAGGCACCTCCCATGGCTGTCGACGAGCGTGTGGGCGGTTGCAGGCCATAGCGCTCAGATACTCCTCAAATTAAATCACGTCGATATGAGAATGAATTTCTCTGTGAAGAGAAAATAGGCTATGGCCTCAAGAATATAAAGAAGTGCATTAAGTGCTATGTGCGGAAAATCTTGCATGCGAAAGATGTTTCCAGGGCCCAAAAAGGAAAGGCATCGAAAATCAAGGAGAAATAACTATTTCCAAGGCTCCTTTTATGCATCTGATAATGCGCGCTAAAAATGCGGCATGAAAAATTTTGTCAACAATCCCATCAGAAGATCTCACGTGTAGAACACGTGAGACCCAAACCTAATGTGCATTTAAAGGAAAGAATATGGAGTGATACCCTGCATATTAAAGCACAAACGACAATAGTAACAGAATAATAAGATTTCAGAGAAAAAGTATGCAAACACACAGAGACATAACAAAGCTTATCATCCAGACTTCAAGAAGGCGATACAAAATAAAAGAAAAACTTTTACAATGGTAAGGCTTCAGACACGGGGCACGGGTTTAGAAATTCGGAATTGACTTTATTTAAGATCTTCCAAGCATTCCGAACCTCCCGAGTATGCTTTCTCTCACGGTCACAGGCATCGGGGTCCCCGCGGATGTCCTCTTCCCTCCGGTAGGCGCCCAGTATAGCTGATTGCTGAAAAATCTGATGAAGGAAATCAATGAGATCATCCCGCCTTCTCTTTGAGATCAAGCCCATAAGGTACACCGAATGCACCTTATCCTCGGCAATGTCCAAGTCCCCGAGCGGTAGGCCGGCACAAAAGAGAGGAAGTGCCTCCCGGATCGCCAGCACGATCAGCCTCAGAAGAGAAGAGCGACGGGGGAGTAGCCTGTGATTATACTCGTCGAAGCGGCCCATGATCTCGGCACACTGAGCATCAGTGAATTCCTGGTTCTGACTGCGGCCCAGTGCACGAATATTCCCGTACGAAATGATTTCGTCAAGACGATACAGATGGGCGTCCATGATACCTGAAATAAAAGTCACGAAAATCATTACAAAAACCGCCATTTCATCAATGGCCAGAAGAACAGCCTCGGGCCAGGAGACCCCAAGGAGCCTCTGTGTGAAGAGATTGAGTTCTTCATAGGAATCAAATTCTTTATTAGGAAAAAGGGAATTAAATTCCCAGGAATAATTTTGATAGACTTAAAGTCCAGGGAGTTGAAACGCTGTCATCATCTCCCCGAAGATCGCCTAAACTCTAAGAGATCTACAGTTCGAAGGTTCCCTGTTCTTAAGAAAATAAAATTTGAAGAAAAATGGGTTCTTTGCGAAACCCTTAATACAGATTTGAAATCCAAAAAGTGCTTTTAAAGACGAAGGCGCTTTGGCCGTTCAACACCATTACCTGAGAAAAAAGGTCTTTGCGAACAGAGTTAAACTCTGGGAAATTTTCAAGACAGAGAACTAAGCTCTGAAAAACGAGAATTAAATTCTCAAAGAAGAAGTTCTCAGGAGAAGAAGATGAACAAAGTGAAGGCTTCTATGAAGAGACAGCTATTTATAGAAGACAATGAAAACGTTTCGTCTCCCCAGATCCCTAGAGGAATCCAACGGTCACAAGAGGTGACAGCGTTGCACTCACGTGCAGACACGTGAGAACAACGCTGTGGGGGCATTTGTTTCCTGATTTAAAATCAGGAAAGCTTCTGGGAAAAGCTTCAGAGGAGAGTCACGTGCTTACACGTGACTAGCGGTCACGTGTTGGCACGTGACACCTTAAAAGCATCATCAAGTCGAGTTCAGCCTACTGACTACGCTGAAGAAAATGGGCTTCAGAAAGAGTCACGTGCTCCCACGTGACCAGGGTCACGTGGTGACACGTGACATTTAAATGCAAGCGTCAAAGACACACAATTTCTCTGATCAAGTCAAGAAAAAGGCTTCAGAAGAGGTCACGTGCTTCCACGTGACCAGGGTCACGTGTTGGCACGTGACGTTCAAGACAGCAGACTCGTTCTCCAGACGAACCAAGGAAAGAGAGTTCAAGCAAGGGTCACGTGCTCACACGTGACCAGGGGTCACGTGGTAGCACGTGACGTTTAAGCAGCAATCAGAAGACACAGCGTAAAAGGCTCATTCCAAAGGGGGTCACGTGCTCACACGTGACCATGGATCACGTGGTCACACGTGACCGGCTTTCAAAGCCCTTTTTGTCAACAGAATTAAATTCCGAGAGAAATGCGAATCTTTCCAAAGGAACGCAACTATATGCATCCAATCAAATTAAAGATTCAGAGGTCATTTATTTATGGAAAATCTCGGGTTTGGAAAGATTTCCCCCTTAAATATAACCAAAATAACAAGGGAGAATCTCTGGATTTGAAATCCAACGGTGAATAAAACTCACCTAATAATCCAAAGGTCCAGAATGAATAATGGATGCAAATCAAATATCCCATGAAGGATTTACCAAAACTAATTGATTCAGCTGCTTCTTCTATAAATAGGGGCCAAGAGACACAAAAAAGATATATACAGGCGCAGAGAAAGAAAAAAGGAGAAAAGCTTTGATACTTGGAAAAGACCTGGATCTTCTGCAAAAACCCTAGGTAAGAAAGGGAAGGCCTTTTGAAAGAGGGGGAATTTAATTCCCAACAGAGTTTAACTCTGATACATAAAACAGAAGAGCACATTTCTTCTCTCTTTGATAGAGGATCTGCAAAGTGCACATCTCCCCTTTAGGTTGAGAATTTAATTCTCAATGGGTTGAGATCCTGCCATGCAGATCCAAAACATAGAGAGGGAACGCAAGCATGAGAATTTAATTCTCGCAGAACTATAGGAATTCAATTCCTTTAAAAAATAAAATTAGGGCTCGACCCTGTATCATGGGAATTTAATTCCTTCAAAACAAAAGAAACAGGGTTGAACCCTAATTAAGAATGTGGTTCTGTGGAAATAACAGGAATTTAATTCCCTTAATTATAATTCTTTAAAATGGGAAGTATAATTCCTTGAAAGCTTTTATTAAGGGTTGAACCCTCTTCAGTTCTCCACATAAACGAGGAATTTAATTCCTACAGAAAATTCAGAGTTTAACTCTACAAGTCTTCAAAAGGAAATAGGAATTTAATTCCTCTGAAATTTAAAAGTTCGAGGAATTTAATTCCTGAAAGAAACAGATCCTCTAAAAACTACATAGAGGTAGGGTCACGTGCTGCCACGTGACCCCCCCAAAGCCCTACAGAAAGACCCTTTGAGACAGCACTCCACGTGACCCACGTGACCCTCAGCAGAAACCTTAACATATAAGCATTTGAATGACCGTCACGTGATGGCACGTGACGCCTTGAAGGAGATGATAATTTCAGCAGAACAAAAGAAGGGAGGATGCTCTCACGTGCTGCCACGTGACCCTTCCTGCTATAGTGTTTAACACTAAATTTAAAACTCTTGAACCCAGTGTTAAAACACTGTCGGGCCTTAGCATTCAATGCTGATTAAAAAGCCTTATTGGCAGGGTTCAACACTGATCTGTTTTAGTGTTTAACACTAATCGGAAAAAGCCTTATTGCTGGTGTTTAACACCAATTATCTCTTAGTGTTGAACACTAACTCAACAACCTTATTCCCAGTGTTCAACACTGATTGTTCTGAAGTGTTTAACACTAGGCTTTGGCCTAATTGGCTAAAGGGATAGAGGTAAACATTCTCCCTCAATGGACCAACAAAGAGTCAATATTCCAGACCTGACTGGACTTAGCCCAAGCTGGCCATAAGTCCTCAATTTGTGATTAACTGGGCCGATGGGCTCATAACATAATTGATCAATCTTGACCCAAATTGGGCCAAGGACTATTTAATCCACCCCGGTTCTAGGGTACATCTCTTCACTCCTTTGATATTTGGCATTGTAATCCCTCAATGTCTTCAAAGAGGTGACGGGTCCCGAAGACCATTCATGACATGGACTGTGGGGTCCTTAAACCCATGCATGATACAAAATTCCTGGTTACGTGGAACGTGGATAACGTCACTCTTTGACCCCGCGGAAAACGTCCAGAGCGGATCCTGGTCCTCGCAGAGCACGGCAGTGAACCCGTGTGAAGCATCCAGAGCGGAGCCTGGTCCTCGCCTAGCACGGCAGTGAACCCGTGTGAAGCATCCAGAGCACATACCGGACTGTGGAGTCCTTAAACCCATGGACTATGACGTCCTTAACCTTGACCGAGATGTCTTTAAACTACCCACGGACCGCAATGTCCTTAAAACTACCCATTGACCGAGATGTCTTTAAACTACCCACGGACCGCAATGTCCTTAAAACTACCCACGGACCGCAATGTCCTTAAACTACCCACGGACCGCAATGTCCTTAAAACTACCCATGGACCTCGATGTCCTTAAACTAGAACAATAGAGCCCCTATATGCTCTTTTGTCGGATCTAAACGGTCCTGTTTAAGTTGACCTTAGCCTCAAAGATGGCTAACGCGTCCTTAAACCTCCAAGCAGACTGGACTACGAATCCCCCTAATTAACTCTGGCTCGAGGGTACATCTCTGAACTCCTCTGACATCCGTCGTTGTAATCCCTCAACGTCGTCAGAGAGGTGATGGGTCCCGACGGCCACACATACGACGGACCGAAACGTCCCTAAACTGGAACATTAGAGTCCAAACACTCTTTTGTAGGATCTAAATGATCTCGTTAAGTTGATCTTAGTCACAAAGTTAGACTAACGTATCCTTAACAAACGTTTGAGTTGATCTTAGCCTCAAGTATGGCTGACGTATCCTCAAACCAAACCCCCAAACCCAAATTTAAGATAATGCGGATTTGGACTAGTCCACGCCCTACGGGCGACGACATAAACTCAGTCTCCGTAAACGATCCACGGGCAACAAAACATAAAACAAACACACACGACACGAAGTGACCATCTGGAGAAGGAGAAAGTTGTTACCGCAATGCGGTAGCGTAATTAACTGCAGGGGCTTGCGCCTGCAGGGAAGAGCGTCCCCACAATCAAAAACCCCTCAACGAGGGGGAATCTGACGAAGTCTGCTACATCGGTCGCATCCGCTCAAACCTTCGATACATGGTGCCATAAACCAACTTGGCATCTTCGGAGAGGTGAACGGATAGCACCAATTAGCATCTGCCCCGAATCTCAGCGCCAAGACATCGCAGCCTTGCGCGCCGTCTTTCGGAGGGGAACAGGGTACAACGGGTGCACTGCCCGGATCAGTTCTCGTCTCGGACGAGTCAACACGAATCTCGACCCTCGCGGCCGCTCTCTGCGCCCTAGTAGTCTTTGGCGGCATAGTGGCTGAAAAAAGGAAAGTAGGATTCGATAAGGATACGGAAATCGAATCGCAAGAATGTATGCAAAAATGAAGGAATTTCAAAGAATAAATCCTAAGGTCGCTTAGGCAGAGTACCGTGTTGTGAGTATGCCGCGGAACATACGCACGCTACGCCACTCGGCTGCAGCTACCTACTCCATCATACCAGGGTCATCCTATACTCCGAAGGTAAAACCTATGCTCTGATACCAACTTTGTCATGACCCAAAGTTCGGCCCGTGACCGGCACTTAACCACGTAACGTCTACAGGCGTAACGCGACTAAGTAAGCCGAAACCCAGAAATCAAAACCATTTAAAATATAGAGTGTTAAAATATTTTAGTAGAAGCATTTGTAAAATGTTTAGAAATCCTTAAGTAATTTAGTAGAAATCCTTTTTAGTTCAGGAGTTATATTTTAATAATTTTGGCAACATTTTCTTTATAAAAATTTGTCCCGCAAGTCGGGAAAAAGGCAAGGTGTAGTAGAAGTAACATGTGAAATGAATAGAGCATCACAATATGATATACGACGCCGTAGCGAAGAATGAGCAGTAAGCAAGACAAATATCATAAAAGATAAGACTGCATGAATATAAAGTCGGCTCACAGCGAGCTCGACACCAGAGTACAAAATCATATATATCGTCCTCACAACTGTCTCTAAGTCAATACAGGAAGGTAGATGGAGAATACTAGATACATCAATATACAAATGAAAGATAAACAGATACCGTACAAAACCCACCTAATAGCAAAAGGGCTCACACGCCTCAGAAATGGTATCTGTGTCAAAAGATGCGGTAAACAGCCAGCCGCGACTACTCCAAGGGGCAACCTGCAACCACTGTGGCACAACGGGGGTGAGTTGCCAACTCGTGAATAGTAGATAACATATAAAGGTAATCGCGAGTATGCACGTGCTGCGATACTCTAACCTATGCCAACAGATAAACATCTATATGATGAACCGGGTGATCAATATCCTGCAACGAGTACTATCTAATAATCTCACCATATTATGTGCAAGATATACAATAATCATGTCAAGTGATATAAGCTAACAATCCTATATAGCATGAGCTGGGTGTGCAATGATCGTGCAAGCATGTGTACTATATCAAGTACAATAAATACAGGATGAGATGTCAAATACTAAATGCTGAGCATGGGAATAATAATATCTACACGGAATATCACGTGGAAAATGGTCGGTGTCCAACAATACACTTAAATCCCAGTAAAAACTCAGGCGCCGTCATCCATATCGGCCCTCAAATCCTGCGAACCTCATAAGATCGGGAGTGCCCATCATCGGCACTCAAAATATCATGAAATCAGCCGTGTCCAGCATCGACACGCAAATCCTCCAATATGGGGCGTCCGTCCATCAGATCTGCCCACGGGCTCCGTCTGCGGAATCGGCCCTCGGCCCCGGCAGTACGCATCGTCCCGTATCCATCAATTTACTCTTGTCAGTATCCTCCGGATAACCGCCAGGTCCAACCAATCACCGGTAGGTAGTAGTCCCTCCGCCGGGCTCACCGTCTAACAATACGAGTCTTCTCGCCCTGGGGTACCGTACCGAGTCCACCATGTACCCACAATCGGTGCCTACCTCTCCTCGAATCGGGTATACTCACACAAGCTCTCTGGAACCGAGAAAACTTATGGTGGACGCACTAAAATATCATATCAAGAAAAACCGGGTTTTCAAACAGTGCGTATTTTCTTAAAATAGTACTCCGGTTCCCAAATCCAGAAATCACAGAAATCAAATCCAATGCGTAAATCCATGCAATGTGTCGTATGACACTACGAGTAAAAGAAAAGGGAGAACCGCTCTTTTTAGAAGATCCAGTTTTGAAAATATCGTTTGCGGTCCCTTAGTTTTAAATCAAGTCAATATCATCCATGTATGTAACATATGAATATGGGTATAGGTATGGATGTGCGAAAGGATAAGTACGCAAAATGAATATAGCAATGTACATGTGAGCTAATGTAGACATATGCTGTATATGCGCCCGAGTATGAATATATGTGATGTATATGGCACAAGTATGAATATGTGTGGTATATGTGCCCAAGTATGAATATATGTGATGTATATGGCACACGTATGAATATGTGTGGTATATGTGCCCAAGTATAAATATATGTGATGTATATGGCACAAGTATGAATATGTGAGGTATATGTGCCCAAGTATGAATATGTGGGGTATATGTGCCCAAGTATGAATATGTGTGATGGATATGGCACAAGTATGAATATGTGAGGTATATGTGCCCAAGTATGAATATATGTGATGTATATGGCACAAGTATGAATATGTGAGGTATATGTGCCCAAGTATGAATATGTGAGGTATATGTGCCCAAGTATGAATATATGTGATGTATATGGCACAAGTATAGATATGAATATACATATGCTAGTATGCGGCAAATCATGACAACGTCAAATAAGCAGAATCAATATGATATGCGGTTTATAGCAATCCTATAATGTGAGTGGCATGGCAATCACTAACGGTGTGTGTGTAGCATATAAATCGTGCTCGTGCAACTTGGACCGTTAGTGACAGTGCAGTGTTCTATACTACCAGTATATCTATATGGACACTCATGACTACAAATCCTATTACGCCCTGACGCTTAAGGCCATACGGACGATTTCCCCGTAGATATTAAATATACTCACCTGGTCGCGTGCTAAGTATTGCCGACCACCTGCTTCCCTTTCCTGGAGACGTCTGACATACCCGCCTGTGAACCTAGAATTTACACAAGGAATCCAATTATATAAACAAGAATCTCGCAAAACGCGATATCGAAACAAAACGAGAAACTCGCGTCGCGAATCAACGCGCGTGTGTGCGATACTGTTCCCCTCCGAACGGCGGCGCACAAGACTGCGAAGTCCTGACGCTGGGGTTCGGGGCAGATGCTATTTGGTTTTATCCGTCCACCTCTTCGAAGATGCCAAGTTGATTTATAGCACCGTGTATCGGAGGTTTAGACGGATGCGGCCGATGTAGCAGACTTCGTCAGATTCCCCCTCGCTTGAGGGGTTTTTGATTGTGGGGACGCTCTTCCCTGCAGGCGCAAGCCCCTGCAGTTAATTACGCTACCGCATCGCGGTAACAACTTTCTTCTTCTCCAGAATTTCACTTCGTGTCGTGTGTGTTTGTTTTGTTTGTGGTTGCCCGTGGATTGTATACGGAGACCAATTTATGTCGTCGCCCGTAGGACGTGGATTAGTCCAAATCCGTGTTTTCTTAGATTTGGGTTTAGGGTTTTGGTTTGAGGATGCGTTAGCCATGTTTGAGGCTAAGATCAACTCAAACGTTTGTTAAGGATACGTTAGTTTAATTTGAGACTAAGATCAACTTAACAGGATCATTTAGATCCGACAAAAGAGCAATCGGCTCTATTGTTCCAGTTTAGGGACATAGTGGTCCATTTCGTGTATGGCCGTCGGGACCCGTCACCTCTCTGACGACGTTGAAGGATTACAACGACAAATGTCAGAGGAGTTCAGAGATGTACCCTTTAGCCAAAGTTGATTGGGGGAATTTATAGTCCAATTTGGGACTAAGGTCTGTTTGAAGGTTTAAGGATGCGTTAGCCAAATTTGAGGCTAAGATCAACTTAAACGGTTGTTAAGGATACGTTAGTCCAGTTTGGGACTAAGATCGACTTAACGGGATCGTTTAGATCCGACAAAAGAGCATTTGGGCTCTATTGTTCCAGTTTTAGGACGTAGTGGTCCATAGGTAGTTTAAGGACGTTGCGGTCAATATTCCAGTTTAGGGACGTGGTGGTCCATTATTAGTTCAGGGACGTTTCGGTCCCATATTAGTTTAAGGACGTCTCGGTCCGATATTAGTTTAAGGACGTTTCGGTCCGATATTAGTTTAAGGACGTCTCGGTCCGATATTAGTTTAAGGACGTTTCGGTCCACGAGTTTAGGGACCCCGCAGTCCGTTTAAGTATGTGGTCGTCGGGACCCGTCTCCTCTGTGACGTCGGTGAAGGATTACAATGACAGGTGTCAGAGGAGTTCAGAGATGTACCCTCGAACCGGACGTAAATTGATTTAGGAGAGCAGCCATGCTCAGTCAATTTAGTTTGAGGACTTACGACCATGATTGGGCTAAGTCCAATTTCAACATCTTTTGTCTTTGGCCTGTGCTAGGGCTTTGCCCTTTTTTAGTAATGCACTGCATTATTCTTATTTTGGTTGGGCTTTGCCCTTTTATAAATGATGCAAAGCATCTATTTTTTTTGTTTGGGCTTTGCCCCCCCCCTTTTAAAATGCATAGCATTTTTATTAGGCCTGTTAGGCCTTTTAATTGGGCTCTGTCCCTTTTCTTTAATAATGCAGAGCATTAAATACTCTGACAGTGCCCCACGTGGCTTGTTAGGCGCTTTGCGCTAAGTAATGAGCGCAAACTCATATGGTGGTGACATGTGTCGCGCTCTGATGAGCGCAAGCGCAGCAGCGCAGTGCGCTGTGCTAGTGTGCTGCGCTGTTGCGCTGCTGACACGTGGCGCGCTCTGGTGAGTTGCGCCAATTCCAGAGAGCAAAGCTCTATTTCAAGAGCGCGTAGCGCAAGTGGTTCTATGGCTGACACGTGGCGCTCTCTTAAGAGCGCAACAGCGCAGTTCGTAAGTGCAGAGCACTAAGAATCTTTTAGATTCAAGAACAGAAATGCAAAGCACTATTTAATTTCTTGATCTAAATTAGATCAAAGAAAAAATAAATTTTTCTTTTGTTTGAAGAACCAGAGGTTCATAAAAGTGCAAAGCACTATTTTTTATTTTTATTGTTTTATTGTTTTAAAGAACCAGAGGTTCATAAGAAGTGCAAAGCACTGTTTTTTATGTAAAGATCATTGATCTTGTTTTTAGATCAATGATCTATTAGAAGGAATTTCTTCTATTTCATGAAGGTTCTTTACCTTTTTCTTGAAATTTTCTCAGAGTTCTCTCTGTTTGAAGCTCTTGACCTTTTTTCAAGAAAATGTTCATGCCTTTGAATTGAGGTCTAGGGTCCTTTTTATAGTGCCCATAAATTAGTTAAATTTGTTAAAGAGATCTTTCTCTGAGTGATTTGGGGAATTTTCCCCACCGTTGGATCTTTGATCCAAGGGCTTCTGCTTTGCAGAAGAAAATCTTCTTGTTTTAACAAGAACAGAAAAGATTTTTTTTATAAATTTAATTCTGTTTGGCGCAGATGCCCCAGCGCGTGACACGTGTCGCGCAGCGCAACTGCGCTGACACGTGTCGCGCAGCGCAACTGCGCTGACACGTGTCGCGCAGCGCACAACGCAGCGCAACTGAAGCGTTGCTTCATTAAATAGAGCTTTGCTCTGATTGGGCGCGCCTTCTTGGGCGCTGCGCTCCCTGCGCTAACGTGTGTGATTTTGACACGTGGCGCTCTGCGCGCGGCGCAGGGGATCTGAAGCGTTGCTTCATTTATTTTAATTTTAATTTTCAATACAGAGCTTTGCTCTGATTGGGGGAAACAGAAGCGTTGCTTCGTTTCCCGCCTTGGAATTTGAACAGAGCTTTGCTCTGATTGGGGTAAACAAATGCCCCCCCACCGTTGCGCTTACGTGGCCTTCCAAACGTGAGCGCAGCGGTGGCAGAATTCCAACCATCGCGGCAACTCTTGGAAGTTGAAAGGGCATTTGATGCCTATAAATAGGACCTTTGGTCCCTTAGATGATTTTCATCTTCAAAATTTTACTTTCAGAACTCAGAGCCCTGCTCTTTATTTTCAAGAACTCCAAGAGTTAAACTCTTTAAAACTTTTTAGGTGAAAATTTAAATTAAAATCAAATCAAATTAAATTAAATTAATTTTCACTGACAGAGCCTTGCTCTCCATAGATCCCTGACCTAAAGAAAACCCATTTAGGGTTCCACTTAGCAGAGCTTTGCTCTAAAGGGGTCCAAAGAGAACTCAGGAGAACCCTGTTAGGGTTCCATTAATAGAGCTTTGTTCTATAAAAGATTTTTCTTGTATTTTCTCATTTAATTAATGGAGCTTTGCTCCTTCCAAATCATGCAAAAGAACTCTTAGGAGTTTTTTCATTGATCTTGGAGTTTAAAGATGGCATTTTATTCCTCGATGCATTATATTGCTTTTCTTAATCAGTCTTTCTGATAATTCTGTTGATCCTCTTTCACAGGAACAATGGACGCCCATATGTATGCTCTTAACGAGATCATCTCTTACGGGGACATCCGCCGACTTGGCCGCTCTCAAAATCGAGAGTTCACAAACGAGGAGTGTGCTGAAATAATGAGTCGCTTCGACGCGTTCAATGGTCCACTGCTTCCCCGACGTTCCTCCCTCCTTAAGCTTATCGTGGGAGCCATCTGGGAAGCGCTTCCCCTCTTCTGCTCCGGCATGCCACTTAGGGCGTTGGATGCTGCTGAGGACAAGGTGCACTCGGTGTACCTGTTGAACTTTATCTCGAAGAGACGGCGAGACAGTCTTATCGATCTCTTGCACGAGGTCTTTCAACAGTCCGCCATACTCGCTGCTTATCGGAGGGTGGAAGACATCAGGGGGGACCCTGACGCTTGTGCTCGCGAAAGAAAGCATACTAGGATGGTTCGCGAGGCCTGGAAAATCATAGATAGAGTCGCTTTTGAATTCCTCAATCCATGCCCTGGATCTGAGGTTATTCCATTGTAACTGGTCCTTATTGCTTTTATGATTGTAAGAACTCCGGGCAATATTAATGAAAATTTTTGTTTTTCCTAGCCTGTCTTATCTTTTGTTCTGAGTCTTTTGCCCATGCATGAATGAATGTGTTTTGAATGCTTGATCAAATGTAAATCGGATGCTCTTTCTGTTGCTTTTCTTCTTTCTCAGTATGTCGACACAATTAGCAGGTAATAGAGTAAGCTTCTTGATTTCTTCACGAGATAGCGAGGGCTTAGGCCGCAGGTTCAGATTTGCTGCCTAAGATTTTTCAACTCTATGAGCCGTGAGGGTCTCATAGAGACTTTTCTCCCTACGGATCGAGAGGATCTCGTAGGTGGGTTTTTCTCCTTAGGAATCGTGAGGATTCCTAAGTGTGGTTTTCTCTTGTAAGTCGTAAGGATCCTACAAGAGAATTTTTCCCTTTTACGAGTCGAGAGGACTTGTAAGCGGTTGTTTCCCTCCTTGTCGAAGTTCGATGTTGGAGAGTGAGACCCGTGGATGGTATGCAAGAGACCGTTTTGGGCCAACTTGCAGGGTCCCAGTGCTTAGGAAACAGGCTTCTTTTATGCCCACTGCCTAAGACTTTATCTCACGAGTCGAGCCGCCTCAACAATTTTTTCCACAAGTCGAGACGAATCGAGCGTTTCTCGCAAGAACATCTTAACGTCGTATTTAACCTCTGCTCTTTACGACAGAAGCTCGTTAAGGTTGGTGGTACTTAGGGTTTTGGCCATCGTACCGTCGCATAAGCTGATATAGTCCTCGATAGGCAATCGTGCTGTTCGAGTAGCCCTGCGACTGCCGTGTCTCTGATCCCTTCGGGGGCTGGACAAGACGTCTTCAAGCAATCCTCCTTGGCAGTTTGACCGTCGGAAGAGCAAGCGTTAGGAATTTGCCATGTCACTTTTTACTTGAGGTTAGGCTTATTTTGGTGAGCCCCGATGAGTCATAACCACTCCGCGCTGGTGTGGGGATGATCTCCGATAGTCTTTCGGGCTTTATGTGAGTTGCCGTCAAGACCCTAAAGCTAGGAATTTGGCCTTTACTTCGTTTGCTGGCATTGCGTCTGCTGTATCGAGACGAATGTTGCGGTGGGAACTAGGGATTTTGCCGTGGCTCCGTTTGTTTGATGACGTTGCGTCTGCTATGTCGAGACGAACGTTGGGGTGACATCTCGTCTGCTGTATCGGGACGGACGTCGAGCTTGTCTCTAGGTTGCTGGTGAACCGCCGAGGTTTGGAACTAGGGATTTTGCCGTGGCTCCATTCGTTTAATGATGTTGCGCCTGCTGTGTCGAGACGAACGTTGGGGTGACCTCTCGTCTGCTGTATTGAGACGGACGTCGAGGTGGTGACCATTCTGTGCTGGTGCGAGATGATCTCCGATTGTCTTTCCGGTTTTATATGAGTTACCATCAAGACGTCGAAGCTAGGAATGTGGCCTTCGCTTCGTTTGCTTTGGTGTGTCCAAATCCTGTTGGAGGAAGAATGATGGGGTTGACATTTCGTCTGCTGTATCGAGACGAACGTCGAGGTGGTGACCACTCTGTGCTGGTGCGAGATGATCTCCGATTGTCTTTCCGGTTTTATGTGAGTTACCGTAAAGACGTTGAAGCTAGGAATGTGGCCTTCGTTTCGTTTGCTTTGTCACGTCCGAATCCCTGTTGGAGGAAGAATGATGGAGTTGACATTTCGTCTGCTGTATCGAGACGAACGTCGAGGAGGTGACCACTCCATGTGAGATGATCTCTGGTGGTCTTTCAGGCCTTATATGACTTGCCGTTAAGACCTTGAAGCTAGGAATTTGGCCTTCGCTTCATTTGCTCACACTGCGTCTGGTGTATTGAGACGAATGCTGAGGTGGAGCTGGGATTTTGCCGTCACTCCGCTTTGTTTCGACCATGGGGTCTTTTGTTAACTTTGCATGTACACCCTGTTGGACCGCGAAGGAACGACGTTGTTGACATTGCGTCTGCTGTAACGAGACGAATGCTAAGGTGGAGTTGGGATTTTGCCGTTACTCCGCTTTGTTTCGACCGTGAGGTCTTTTGTTGACGTTGCATCTGCCTCCAGCTGGACTGCGGAGGAACGCTGTTGTTGACATTGCGTCTACTGTATCGAGACGAATGCTGAGGTGAAGCTGGGGTTTTGCCATCGCTCCGCTTGTTTCGACCGTGAGGTCTTTTGTTAACTTTGCATGTACACCCTGCTGGACTGCGAAGGAACGCCGTTGTTGACATTGCGTCTGCTGTAACGAGACGAATGCTAAGGTGGAGTTGGGATTTTGCCATCGCTCCGCTTTGTTTCGACCGTGAGGTCTTTTGTTGACGTCATGTCTACATCTAGTTGGAATGAGGAGAAACGCCGTTGATGATCTCTAAGTTGTCGATGTTGACGTCAAGACCCTGAAGTTCGGGATCTTCGTTTGCTTCATTTGTTGACATCGTGTCTGTAATATTGCGACAAATGTCGAGATGGTCTCTAGGTTGTCTATGAATCGTCGAGACTTGGCTTCGCTTTCTGATGGAGCCTGTTGGGAAGGTATGGTTCCCTCTTTATCTGTGCCCCTGAATTGTATACAGGGATCGATGTGATTTCACCTGTAGGGCAAAAAGTTTCATTCTTTCATTTATTATTTTTTTTTATTCTTTCCGCGATGCTCTATCATTTCTGCTTTTATATCGCGAAGGTCGCGATTGCCCAATCATTTCGGCTATTTTTCGCGGTGCCCAATCATTTCGGCTGTTTACTTTATTTTTACTCGCTGCTTTTTATTGCGAGTTGCCCAATCATTTCGGCTATTTCGCATGCATACATTTTACTTGCTGCTTTTTATTGCAAGTTGCCCCATCATTTCGGCTATTTCGTATGTATGTGCGGCTTACTGGCTTTTCGCCGTAAACCTGAAATTAGACACCGATTTCGGCATCAGCACCGCTACAACTGGGATATGGCCAGGAGCAAATCATCACCTGCCTTTGTCGATGTCAAACAAAGGTGGCTCAGCGACCAGGGTTAAGGTCTTGTCGGCTAAGGCTTTTGACTTCATGAGCCGTAAGGGTCTCACAAAGGTATTTCTCCCTACAAGTCGTAAGGATCTTGTAGGTGTATTTTCTCCTTAGGAATCGTGAGGGTTCCTAAGTATTTTGTTCCTCTGTAAGTCGTAAGGATCCTACAGGAGGGTTTTCTCCTTGTAAGTCGAGAGGATTTACAAGGGTTGTTCACCATGCAAACATATCCCTAGTCTCGGATGGGACTTGGTTAGGGAAATGTTTATTCGCGCCCGTGGATTGTATACAAGGGTCAAGGGTCAATATTGGACTACTTGTAGGGCAATGTCGAAAGTTGTGGGGGTTGCTTAAGCACAGGTTTAGGCCTCTGTAACTTAAGACTTTCAAATCTTATGAGTCGTAAGGGTCCCACAAGAGAGTTCTCCTTACGAGTCGTGAGGATCTCGCAAGTGTATTTTCTCCTTAGGAATCGTGGGGATCCCTAAGTGTGTTGTTCCTTTGTGAGTCGTAAGGATCTCACGCAGGTGGTTTCTCCTTACAGGGTCGAGAGGACCCTATAAGTGTTTCTTAACGAGGTTGCGCCCTTTCGGGTTTTCACAAACACTCGCCGGTAGTCCCGCTGTTTTTACTCACGGAGCCCTTTCAGGTTTTCATCCGTGCCCATTTTGCTTATGGACTTACCCTTTTTTTTTATTCTTTTTATTCCTTTTATTTTTTTTTCTCTTTCTCTTTTTTTTACGAGGTCGCGCCCTTTCGGGTTTTCACGAACACTCGCCGGTAGCCCTGCTGTTTCTACTCACGGAGCCCTTTCGGGTTTTCATTCGTGCCCTCTTTGCTTATGGACATACCTTTTTTTTTATTCTCTTTTTTATTCTTTTTTCCTTTTTTTTTTTAAAACGAGGTCGCGCCCTTTCGGGTTTTCACGAACACTCGCCGGTAGCCCTGCTGTTTTTACTCACGGAGCCCCTTCGGGTTTTCATCCGTGCCCATTTTGCTTGTGGACATACCGTTATTATTATTATTATTATTATTATTTTTTAACGAGGTCGCGCCCTTTCGGGTTTTCACGAACACTCGCCGGTAGCCCTGCTGTTTTTACTCACGGGGCCCCTTCGGATTTTCATCCGTGCCCATTTTGCTTGTGGACATACCGTTATTATTATTATTATTATTATTTTTTTAACGTCAGCCTGAAGATGCTGCGGGTTGGGAGTAGTTTAACGACGTTTCGGTCATTTGCAAGTTTTAGGACATTGCGGTCCGCCGTTAGTTTAAGGACGTTTCGGTCCGTTGTTAGTTTAAGGACGTTTCGGTCCGTTGTCGCCGTATTTGAGGCGAATATCTGGTTTATTGACTTTTCGGTCTATAAGTCCTTCTCCATGAATGAACATGATGCCCCCGGCGTATCCATCTTCTTCGGAGCATGCGGTTGTGGCGGACTCACCTTCCAGTTCTCAGACAGCGCAAACTTGCCTTGTTGGTATTGGTCTTCAACCCAGTTTTTGAAGACGTAGCAGTCCTCGATCAGGTGACCTACTGTTTGGTGGTAAGGGCAATAATTAGGATTATTAACATCGCCTGGCCGCAACGGACGTTTTGGACCCGGCAGATTGATGAGTCTGTCGCACACTGCCAGCTCGAACAGTCCCCTTGTTTTATCTTGCGGAAACGAGTAAGGACGTTTCAACTTTTCCTGGAGAGGTTGCCGCTTGTTGCTTTGGCAAGCAACCGGTCTAGGGTCACCTGATTGTTGTTGAGCGCTGGCGACGAGGCCTTTTTTTCCTTTTCTTTTATCCTTTTTGTTCCCTCCGTTGTTTGCGGGGCCGGGATTCTTTCCGAGTAGCATGCGATTGCATGGCTGAACGTTCTCGCAGCTTCTCAATTCCTTTATTTTTGAAATAGATTCCCCGAGGGAAGAGTTAAGGATAGCTTCTTCGTCAGTGTTGCTTCCAAAGGTGATAATTTGCGATACCTTAGAGTCGGCTATATGGCAATCGTCGGCGACTCTTTTGCGCTCATATATCGCATTTTTCCGATGTCCACAAGCTTCACGCTTTGTCCCATCGAAGTATTGCTTTTGAGCGACATACCCTTGCCACCAACAGTTAAAGGATTCGCAGTCTTCGGTAGGATGTATGATCTTCTGATGATATAAACAGAAGTTAGGGTGCATCTCTGCCTCAGCGAGAGTATTTTCTTCAGAGGGCGGTAGCTTCATTCCTATTGACAGAGCTTTGGCGAACCTTTTCCTCGTCTTGAATTTGTTTTTATCCGCAGTGGATGGCTTTTGATTTGACGGGAATACCTTGGTTCTTTCCAGTATGGCCATTTCATGCTCTTGATTGGCTTTTGCTTTCAGACGAATTTCATTTAGGAAGGCATCGATCAACTTGTCTGACGGCCGCGGAATTTCTGTTTCAGGGTCCGCCATTGATTTCTCAGCGCAAGGATCCTCCTCCTCATCCGTCAGTGAATGAGAAATCACATGACAAGTCGCTACGTAGTCTTCGGATTCATCCGATAAGTTTTCTCCATCGTTTTCATCCTCGACGAAAGAACAAGTTGCCCCCGGTGTGTCCGTCTTCTTTGGAGAGTGCGGCTGTGGTGGGTTTACCTTCCAGCTTTCAGACAGCGTGAACTTGCCTTGCAGGTATTGATCCTCGATCCATCCCTTAAAGACGAAACAATCCTCAATCGGGTGACTTACCGTTTGGTGGTAAGGGCAATAATTGGTATTATTAAGATCGCCTGGCTGCGACAGACGCTTTGGACTCGGCAGATTAATAAATCTGTTGCGCACTGCCATCTCAAACAGTCTTTTCGTTTTATTCTGCGGAAACGAGTAAGGACGTCCCAGCCTTTCTTCGAGGGATGGGCGTGGGCGCACGTTGTTTTGGCGAACGACCGCCTTTGAGTTGTTCGACCGTTGTTGAGTATTGGCAATGAAGGTTGCCTTCCCTTTGCCCTTTTCATTCCAAGGCTCTGTCTTTGAAGAAGAAGGCATATAGCCCATCTGGTCCATTTGGGCTAATTTGTCAATCAAGGCCTGGAAGGTGGTCGGCCTGAAGAACATCATGAATTGTGAGATGGTCGCCTGCGGATCGAGAGTGCCCACAAACATGCCTACCGCAGGTGCCTCTTCTATGCGTTGTTCGCATTTCGACCATAGGTTCCGCCATCGTATTGCGTATTGGACCCACGTTTCGCCGGGCCTTATCCTGGCATTTATCAGTGCTGTAATCGGGGTGCGTTCACTAGCACTTGCGAATCTTTGTGTAAACAGCAGTTCCATCTCTGCAAATGTTTTGACAGAGTCGTTAGGTAGCTCTGAATACCATTCAAAGGCTGTTTCTGCTAAGCTGCCGACGAATTGACGTAGCAACAATTTATCATCGCCTCTAGTATTGCCGCATAAGGCCCTGAATTGAGCGACATGTTGATGCGGATTCCCTGTCCCTTTATATACGTGGAATTTAGGGATCGTATATCCTGGCAGGTAACTAATTTGGTCATACCAGCTCGGATACGGTCGTCCGGTTCTAACAATTTGCCCAGCCGCTTCATTCGCCTGATGAACCCGGATCTGCTGAGCTATATATTCGTCTAGGTCAACTTTGGAGATTGCCTTCTCCTTGGCTGTTGACAGAGCCGGCGGAGGATTTGACGTTTCTCCCCTGTCATCTTCAAGGACGATCGGAGGATCTTCAGTAGGAGGGTCCGACTGTAACATCATCCCCACCATATCTTGGAAGAGGAGCGTCATCTGTTTTATGTTAGCTGCTTGCTCTGCAGCTTCTTTGTCCCTCTTTTCAAGGACTCTGCGTAAAAAGTCAGCGTCGGTTTCTTGTTCTTGACACTCATCCGAAGACGTTTCAGAGCTTTCTTTTGGCTCAGTGAGTGCAGCCATTGTAGTCATCATTTCCTGAAGCTTTTGTTGTTGCTCCTGGGCTTTCGTCACGGATCGGGTAAGCGATCGGTGGCCCATAGAAGTGCGGCTTTCCTCCTTTCCAGAAGCCATATAAACAGTGTGCACCACCATGCCCCCAGATTTGGGGCGTTTGTGTTCAGCGCTTTTATGCTTCGCCATGTTCACAGGGGCTTTTTGTGGCCTCCTTTTTTGAGTGATTGGAGTTAAGGGAGCCGTTGTAGTGGGCACCCAAGTAGCTTTTGCTTTTTTTGGTTTGACAGAGTAATCCTTCCCCTGCCGAACCTTCATCTTTTTCTGTCGTCGGAGGCAGTCTTGATCGATCACCGACTCTTGGACCCGTCGCCAGACTTTGTAAATTTTAGAGGACAGTCGTTGAGGGGGCTGCTCTAACTTCTTCTCTGGAGTATTCTCCACAGGTGAAGGAGTTCGTTTCAACATCGCAGTAGGAGAGTTTCTGCGCACCGTATTCAGCAATTCAAACCTGCTCCCGATTGGAACAGCAGTATCGATCCTCACCATCGGAGCTGACGGAGTTATCCCAGAGGGGGAGTTGCCCCCAGCCTTCCTTACTCGACGCCAGTGGCGACGTCGAGCGTGTCGTGCTGATGGAGTTGTTTCAGCTATAGGGGTGACCTCCTCATGCCCCCTGTGTTGGTCAGAATATACTGGTACCAGCTTTTTAAAGATCGACGTCCGTTGAATGGGGACGGCCAACTTGTCAGAAGTGGACTTCTGAACATGGGAAGCAACCTTGGTGATTTTGCCAGGAACGGGAGTTGGAATGGCTATCCGCTTCGGGATAACGCCTTCTGGTATGGCAGGCTTCTTCATGGGCCCGATGGAGCTCTGGCC
The DNA here is from genome assembly GCA_030015575.1 of Agapanthus africanus. NCBI lineage: Eukaryota > Viridiplantae > Streptophyta > Magnoliopsida > Asparagales > Amaryllidaceae > Agapanthus > Agapanthus africanus. Next base: position 512,404,551 of record JASDDO010000012.1, read on the forward strand.
CAATCCATTAAAACCTGAAGCAGAGGAGTTGGGCGACCTATTGAAAGGGGTCGCGGCAGTGGTAAGTCGATCGAAGACCGACTTCTTTGGAGCTTCTTGCAATGTCATTGGGGCATTGAAGCTCATTGGTGGGAGCATGGTCCCAAAAAATAGTCCAGTGGTGGTTTGAGCCACCTGCTCCACCGGCATTTTGAAAAGGGAGGCCGCTCGAGGCCCATAAGTCACTCCTCCAGCAATGACGGAGCAGGAGTTATCGCTGCGGGCGGTGCAGTTCGAAGGCATTGATTTTCTGTTTTCTGCATAAAGCAAGACACCAAATCATAGTACCTTAAATCCACATGCAATCACAGCAAACCGCGATTTGTTCGTGAACACGACACACGAAGTGTGGAGTGGAAAGAGGAAGAGGTCCCACCGGGCGTGCCAGAATCTGTTCCCCTCCGAACGGCGGCGCACAAGACTGCGAAGTCCTGACGCTGGGGTTCGGGGCAGATGCTATTTGGTTTTATCCGTCCACCTCTTCGAAGATGCCAAGTTGATTTATGGCACCGTGTATCGGAGGTTTAGACGGATGCGGCCGATGTAGCAGACTTCGTCAGATTCCCCCTCGCTTGAGGGGTTTTTGATTGTGGGAACGCTCTTCCCTGCAGGCATAAGCCCCTGCAGTTAATTACGCTACCGCATCGCGGTAACAACTTTCTCCTTCTCCAGAATTTCACTTTGTGTCGTATGTGTTTGTTTTGTTTGTGGTTGCCCGTGGATTATATACAGAGACCAATTTATGTCGTCGCCCGTAGGACGTGGATTAGTCCAAATCCATGTTTTCTTAGATTTGGGTTTAGGGTTTTGGTTTGAGGATGCGTTAGCCATGTTTGAGGCTAAGATCAACTCAAACGTTTGTTAAGGATACGTTAGTCTAATTTGAGACTAAGATCAACTTAACAGGATCGTTTAGATCCGACAAAAGAGCAATCGACTCTATTGTTCCAGTTTAGGGACATAGTGGTCCATTTCGTGTATGGCCGTCGGGACCCGTCACCTCTCTGACGACGTTGAAGGATTACAACGACAAATGTCAGAGGAGTTCAGAGATGTACCCTTTAGCCAAAGTTGATTGGGGGAATTTATAGTCCAATTTGGGACTAAGGTCTGTTTGAAGGTTTAAGGATGCGTTAGCCAAATTTGAGGCTAAGATCAACTTAAACGGTTGTTAAGGATACGTTAGTCCAGTTTGGGACTAAGATCGACTTAACGGGATCGTTTAGATCCGACAAAAGAGCATTTGGGCTATATTGTTCCAGTTTTAGGACGTAGTGGTCCATAGGTAGTTTAAGGACGTTGCGGTCAATATTCCAGTTTAGGGACGTGGTGGTCCATTATTAGTTCAGGGACGTTTCGGTCCCATATTAGTTTAAGAACGTCTCGGTCCGATATTAGTTTAAGGACGTTTCGGTCCGATATTAATTTAAGTACGTCTCGGTCCGATATTAGTTTAAGGACGTTTCGGTCCGATATTAGTTTAAGGACGTCTCGGTCCGATATTAGTTTAAGGACGTTTCGGTCCACGAGTTTAGGGACCCCGCAGTCCGTTTAAGTATGTGGTCGTCGGGACCCGTCGCCTCTGTGACGTCGGTGAAGGATTACAACGACAGGTGTCAGAGGAGTTCAGAGATGTACCCTCGAACCGGATGTAAATTGATTTAGGAGAGCAGCCATGCTCAGTCAATTTAGTTTAAGGACTTACGGCCATGATTGGGCTAAGTCCAATTTCGACATCTTTTGTCTTTGGCCTGTGCTAGGGCTTTGCCCTTTTTTAGTAATGCACTGCATTATTCTTATTTTGGTTGGGCTTTGCCCTTTTATAAATGATGCAAAGCATCTATTTTTTTGTTTGGGCTTTGCCTCCCCCCTTTTAAAATGCATAGCATTTTTATTAGGCCTGTTAGGCCTTTTAATTGGGCTCTGTCCCTTTTCTTTAATAATGCAGAGCATTAAATACTCTGACAGTGCCCCACGTGGCTTGTTAGGCGCTTTGCGCTAAGTAATGAGCGCAAACTCATATGGTGGTGACACGTGTCGCGTTCTGATGAGCGCAGTGCGCTGCGCTGTTGCGCTGCGCTGTTGCGCTGCTGACACGTGGCGCGCTCTGGTGAGTTGCGCCAATTCCAGAGAGCAAAGCTCTATTTCAAGAGCGCGTAGCGCAAGTGGTTCTATGGCTGACACGTGGCGCTCTCTTAAGAGCGCAACAGCGCAGTTCGTAAGTGCAGAGCACTAAGAATCTTTTAGATTCAAGAACAGAAGTGCAAAGCACTATTTAATTTCTTGATCTAAATTAGATCAAAGAAAAAATAAATTTTTCTTTTGTTTGAAGAACCAGAGGTTCATAAAAGTGCAAAGCACTATTTTTTATTTTTATTGTTTTAAAGAACCATAGGTTCATAAGAAGTGCAAAGCACTGTTTTTTATGTAAAGATCATTGATCTTGTTTTTAGATCAATGATCTATTAGAAGGAATTTCTTCTATTTCATGAAGGTTCTTTACCTTTTTCTTGAAATTTTCTCAGAGTTCTCTCTGTTTGAAGCTCTTGACCTTTTTTCAAGAAAATGTCCATGCCTTTGAATTGAGGTCTAGGGTCCTTTTTATAGTGCCCATAAATTAGTTAAATTTGTTAAAGAGATTTTTCTCTGAGTGATTTGGGGAATTTTCCCCACCGTTGGATCTTTGATCCAAGAGCTTCTGCTTTGCAGAAGAAAATCTTCTTGTTTTAACAAGAACAGAAAAGATTTTTTTTATAAATTTAATTCTGTTTGGCGCAGATGCCCCAGCGCGTGACACGTGTAGCGCAGCGCAAAGAGCAGCGCAACTGCGCTGACACGTGTCGCGCAGCGCAACTGCGCTGACACGTGTCGCGCAGCGCACAGCGCAGCGCAACTGCGCTAGCGTATCTGCGCTGACACGTGTCGCACAGCGCACAACGCAGCGCAACTGAAGCGTTGCTTCATTAAATAGAGCTTTGCTCTGATTGGGCGCGCCTTCTTGGGCGCTGCGCTCCCTGCGCTAACGTGTGTGATTTTGACACGTGGCGCTCTGCGCGTAGCGCAGGGGATCTGAAACGTTGCTTCATTTATTTTAATTTTAATTTTCAATACAGAGCTTTGCTCTGATTGGGGGAAACAGAAGCGTTGCTTCGTTTCCCGCCTTGGAATTTGAACAGAGCTTTGCTCTGATTGGGGTAAACAGATACGCTGAAACGTGTGTGCACGCGTCTACGACTCAGCCCGACACGCTGCGATACGCTGAATCACAGAACCCACTCGCGTATCGCGCGTATCGCGCAAACTAAAAACACCAGAAAACGATATATCGTCCCAGATTCTACCCAGGTTACAATATTACAAAACTATATACACCAAGGACCCACAGAACATAGCAGACACCCACCCTAAAAACCCTAGCTCCTATCTCCCTGCTCTGGCCGCAATTTGCGGCCAGATTGATTATTTCAGCGGCCAAAGGTTAGAGTGGTGGGGTCGGGCTCTGGTGGTGGGGTCAGAGTGTCACTAGTATGCTATGGTCCACTCAATTTTATTCTGGACTCGCTGGGGTAACATCAGATATCAAAAAGCTAAGTTTTGCTTTAAAATGTCACATTTTGCAAAATTATGAAAACTCGGGGTATTTTGTGTAATCTGGGGTTTACTTGGCCTTAACAACACTTAAATAACTTAGTCTAACCAAAACTAACCTTAATTAAGCAAAGTTCACACTAATCACCACATAAAGCACTAAAACACATCATTATTGCTAACCGAAGCTAAACTACACAACTAAGCAAAAGCAAGAATAAATTTAGAGATTATACCCTCTAGGGATCTCCCAAATGAAGAGAAGGAGAAGAAGAAAGGGGAATGGAGCCGCTGATGTGTTGCTGTTGCTGCTGCCTGAAGCTTCTGCCACTGCTGCCTGTAGCTGCTGCTGCTGATGCTGTGCTTGCTGCTGTTGCTGAAGCTGTGGCTACTGATGTTGGTGCTGGAGCTGGAGCTGCTACTGCTGTGGAGGGTGCTGGTGGTATGTGTGTGTGTATGAGAGAATGAATGGGTGAGAAATGAGAGGGTGTGATGCAACAAAGAAATGATAATTCAAAAGGTCAAGCCCCCATTTCTCTCTCTCTTGCCACAATAAATGCAAGCATGGGCTTGCCATGATGCACTCTCTCTCTCATTTAATGCAAGCATGGCATTGCCATGATGCATTCTCTCTCTCTCATTCTCTCAAGTCAACCAAAATACATTTTAAATCCCTTTTTCATTTAAAAAAAAATAACCTTAATTAAAATCATTTAACTTAGCAAGGAGGGTTTAATCCACCATGGTTGTTAAACATGGTTTAACCCAAATTTTAACCCTAGTTTACATGCATAAGTTTGTGCAAGCTTGGGAAAATTCTGGAAAAATATTTATTAAATTTGAAAAATTATTTGAAATCCAATTTGGTAAACTTTTTATTAAAATTCACATATTAAAATATAATTAGCCACTAAACACATCCTAGGGTGTTACATTTCTGATCCCCGGCGTTGCGGTAGGGGAGCTACCCACCAGGGGTGACCGAGCAAGGCGGCTGCTAGGTTGCCTCTTGGTGAGGGCTTTGGTCCCTGGCGTTGCGGCAGGGGAGCTACCCACCTGGGGTGACCGAGCAGGGCAGCTGCTGGCTTGCCTCTTGGTGAGGGCTTTGATCCCCGGTGTTGCGGTAGGGGAGCTACCCGCCGAGGATGACCGAGTAGGGCAGCTGCTAAGTTGCCTCTAGGAGGGCTTTCTGATCCTTGGCGTTGAGGTAGGGAAGCTACCCGCCAGGGATAGCCGAGCGATGGTTGTGCTCGACTGCCTCTGGGAGGACTTTCTGATCCCTGGCGTTGCGGTAAGGAAGCTACCCGCCAGGGATAGCCGAGCGAGGGATCCTCGGGCTCGACCGCCTCTGGGGGGACTTTCTGATCCCCGGCATTGCAGTAGGGGAGCTACCCGCCAGGGATGACCGAGCAGGGCCTCCTCTAGTAACACCGCGAGGGAGACGTTAAGCAGGGTGTACTCCTGGTACTTTTGCTGATAGGGCTGCTGACGCTCCGGCCTCTCCTCCCGAGCCCTTTTCTTCTGGTCGGGTCGTTCTGCCCGGGGGAGGTTCGCGTTCACCTCGGACTCCAGCTGAACCTCGCGCTCGGTCCACGCCTTGACCTCGGCCATGGTCTGAGGCTGTGCCAACGCAAAGGAGCGCAGCCACTCTTTGTGCCTCAGGCCAGATCTGAGCGCCGTGATGACGGTCTCGTCCCGGTACTCGGGAACCTCGAGGAGGGCGTTGTAAAAGCGAGTGATGTAAGCCTTGAACGTCTCCTTGTCTCCACTCTTAATTGTGTAGAGGTAGTCGACCGTGCGCTTCTGACGACGGTTACCAATGAAGTGGCCAAGGAACTGAGTAGCCAGCTCGTCGAAGGTCGAGATCGAACGAGGCTCGAGTCCTCGGAACCAGTCCCGACCAGAACGGATGAGGGTGACAGGGAAGGCCCTGCATTGGGCGGCGTCGGAATAGTCCTGGAAGCTCATTCTCGCGGTGAAGGTATCCAAATGGTCTTTAGGGTTGGTTTTCCCGTCGAACAGAGAGACCTTCGGGGGTTTGTTGCGCGAGGAGACGTGGACAGCGAGCAGTTCCTCGGTGAACAGTTTGGTGAGCGAGTCGGCGGCGTACTCGGCCCCGTCGGCCGAGAGGTGCCCTTCCCAGCGCATGCCCTCGATCTTCTTTTCGAGGGCGTCGAGTCGGCCGTGGTACCCCGAGGACTCGGCGTCTCGTGATCCCTGGCCTCTGCCGTGGGAGGCCGGGGTGTGGGCACGGTCCCGGTTCCTCTCGATGAGGTTCCTCAGATCCCCGAGCGCGGTGGCTCTCGAGCTGTCGTGGCGGGCCCCTTCTGTGTGTCCCCGCCGGAGGAGTGGGTGTCGGTCATGCTTGTAGGCAGGCGCGGTGACCGACATCTCCTCAGGGGGGCAAGGGTCGCTAAGAGGTTCGAGGTGTGGTGCTCCGGCAGCGGGCCTGGGGGTGGAGCCGCGAGGCGCCCAGCGGGCTTCAGGGAGTATCAATCCGTGAGATCCATGGTCAGGAGTCGCAGCCCGCTGGTGATCGGCCGTGCTGATAGGGGAAGAGCATTCCGGAGGTGGAGGGGCAGCGATCTGGAGCCCAGGCCCGGCCGTTTGGGCTCGGACGAGCGCCTCTACGAGGGACTGTAGCAGATCTATTCGGTTGGCGAGGGCGTGGATGATGGTCGCCGGAGGGGGTTCATCCGCGCCTCCGGTGAGGGGGAGGCGGCGGTTGGTACCCGAATCTTCAGGATGGTCGCTTGCCATGTGGACGGAGATCGGAAGGCCAACTTTTGTTTTTGTGGAGTTTGGGTTTCCCACAGACGGCGCCAACTGATGGAGGACCTTTTCGGTTCTCCTTCAGATGTTATCTTCCGTGATCTCCCGGTGGATTCTGGAGGGGATCCCCTGTAGTGTGTGGGTCTCAATGGGTTTTGAGGAGGTTTGGTAATTGAGGGAATTTGACGCCAAGTACCTGCAAAGAAGTCCCGGGGTGGTTTGATACCACCGAGGACCCTCCGACGATCAAGTTAATACTAGATCCGAGCAGCATAATGGCTAAGTGGAACAAAAAATGGCTTGCCTGACCCTTCTGTGATGGGGGTTTATATAGCGGTGATGGCACGCAGCAGCAGGCGTGAGAATCTCGCCGGCAGTTACGCTCCCGACGTCACACCCGCGTAGAGAGCGGATCGCCCATTAATGAGGAACGCGGAGGCGTGGAACATGGGATGTTGCTGGCGGAGAATCCGCGCATTGCGAGATTTATGGAGCGGCGGTTACGCCTGTGGGCGATGGAGCTGGTCGGATGACCGAGGAAGATGGCTTCGGCCCGGGGACTCGGAGACAAGCGAGAAGGCCGAGGAGACTTAGTCTTGTGGTGGCTCAGGGCGAGCTGAGGGGCCGAGGAGGCCAATCTGCGGGGAGCCCCAAGGAGGGCTAGCTTGTGATTGCAGGTCGGGTACAGGGAGGCCTGGTCGGCCTCTGTGGACCCTTTCTTCCGAGTTATGGGACATGTCATCCGCCACGTGTCCTGATCCCAGGCGTCGCCAATATTGAGCATCACGAGAAATTGCCAACATGAAATTGTAGTAAAATATTGATATGAAATTTTTACATAAAACGATTGAGAAAATGGACATGAGAATGTAACTGCCAATTCTTGTTCGGCTATCCTTAAGGACACAAAGCCCTCGCCAAGAGGTACCGGGCAGTAACTGTCACGCCCCGCTTCCCAGAGTACGCAAGATTGGGCACGTGACATAGCCAACCATGCTACCTGTGGGTAGGAAATATCCATCCACAGTCACATTACGATTGTAGAGATATCAAGAACAGCAAAATAAACTAAACTAATACATGTCCAAATCCATAATAACAAGAATCAATAAACAATAAGTGCGGAAGCTAATGATCCAATACAATGAATAAACAGTACGTCCCATAATGCGGGCTCACATCTGGAAATGAAAAGCAATAAATAAACTAAATCCTAAGGACTCACTGTTCAGCCTGCTGGCTGAAGTACTCCTGCTCGGTCGTCGACAAAGGGACGGAATCTGGGCCATGCAAAACCCAGACGTCAGCGCGTCACGATATCAAGTATATAGCATAAACATGGTAATGAGAAATGCAAGTATGAGCATGAATAAAGCAGCAATAAGAAATAACAAGCAGGGTAATGTGCACGGGTGACTAAACTGTCCTATCAGGTTTTCTACTCTATAGTCTTTGAAACCAATTGATGAATCGTCGATGTAACTCAATAGTATCCCGTGCGTGCCCGGGACCACGGTCAAGATCCTCGGGGCTGAATCCGAGACGTGCCGCTAAGCAGTAAAAGGTAGTAGGATGGACGAGTGATGTCAGCATCAACACTCCGGAGCTGGCCAAGCCCGTAAGACTGATCAGAACAATGTATCGAACTGTTGAGTTACAAGTCGGTTTCACCTTTGATTTCCCCATACCCCCAAGCTATGTATGTCATGTCAGGTATTCAGTAGTCAAGGACTAATGCCAACACAAAGTCAAGTAAAAGTAAGTCTGTCTGGATCGACAGCAGGAATGGTTAGGTTTGTCGGCATTAGGCACGAGATCAGGAAACAAGTAATGTCATGGTACAACAGGATGAGTCGGTATGTATGTATATGTCAGGTGTAGCAGGGTCAGGCCAATATGTCGTGCAATCGGGTAAGTGCTCACAACAGGTATACAATCAATAATGAACAGCATCAGGAAACAATAATTAACCACAATATTCCATATAACTACAGTGATGTTTGTATTCTCTTATTAACAGGTTCAATCATCTTTAGGGTGCAAAAGCCACAAGGTAAAGCAATATTCACAATTATAAATTAAGGAACTACATGAAATTATACTAAGTATAATAATTGTCTCAAGAATAGTTTAACAGTTCAAGCAGACATGATTCAGTCGTTTTATTTAGTTAAAGCATGGATTGATGTGGGTTAAATAATTCCGAGGAACTGTTGTAACGATTCCATTATACAGATAACAGCAATAATACGATACCAAATGCCATCGTTAAGTTACGGTATTAAATAGTTTGAATTAAAAAAAATGCGTGGCAAGACTAGATCTCGCACGCTAGCATGTTCAAGCAAGTATTCAGATACTTGCCTCGACGGTCTGCAAACTGGAACACGGATGCGATGTCGGCAGAAAACGCGATATGAAAGCACGGGCCACGGATCGAGTCCTAACGGGGATCAACGAGATCACACGGACCAGGGGACTTCGCTGGAGCGTCGGGTTCGCCAATATGGCACGGTCAGATTCCGGCAACGACAAAAGGAGCGAAGTTAGCAATACGATATGATACAAGCGAATAACGACCAGCGAGGTGATTGATTTGCACAAAGGAAGGAAATGGGACACTTACAGAGAGGTATACCAGGTGACCCCGGCGAGCTCGACGGCGCTGGAACGCCGGCGAAGCAACGGCAGCGGCTGCAGCAAGGGTTGAAGGCTTCGGGTGCACAGGAGAAGGTGCTGCGGCGATCTGGAGGAGAGGGGGTCGGCTCAGGTGGTCGAGGGGGAGAAGGAGGCGGCCCTGGTGACGACGGCGAGGTCGCCGGTGCGTTCTCCGGTGAACAGCGAGGTAGGCGATGGATGAAGGCTCGGGTTGGTGGTCCGGCGAGGAGAGGAAGGGAGGTGCTGACGAGGTCGCGACGAGGAGGGTGAGAGGGAGTCGTGGGAGGCGTCGGCGGCGAGGGGCGGCGTCGACGTCGGCTGTGCAGAGTTGGAGGCGAGGTCGGGAATGGGTGCAGGCGCGGGAATCGTCGGGAGAACAGGAGGAGGAAGGTGCGGCGGTCGAGGAGGCGTTGCTGGCGGCGACGGCGAGGTCGCGGTGGCGATGGTGGGCTGCGCGAGTACGAGGCTAGGGTTAGGGTTTGTGGGTGTTCCGTGGAGAAGGTGGGTTGGGGAAGGGCGGCTGCATGGTTTAGGTTTTATATAGAGGGAGAGAGAGAGAGGGATTGGAGAGAGAGAGATAGATTTGGTGAGATAGAGAGAGAGAGAGAATAAGGAGAGAGACAGAGAGAGATAGGGAAAGGAGGGGCCCACGCGTGAACAGTCTCGCTCGCGATTGGCCAGGAGGGAGGTGAGGAAAATATTTGAGTAAGGATTTGAGGAAATAAACTGTTAGGAATATATTCGTATATATATATATTTTAGTTTTATATATTAAATTGAAACGGGCCCTTTTTGGCGCGAAATGAAACATTTTCAAATCGCGCCCGGGTTGCGCCCAAATGTTCCGAATTCAAATTATAGGATTTTAAGCGGGTTCCAAATTTTGAAAATAGGTGTTTAATGATTAAAATGCATGCCCCCAAGTCGGACACTTGTACGCGCGCGTAGTCGTCCAAACTTGCCCGTTTTAGCCAAACGGAACGGAATCTCGACACGCGGACGCTACCACGCGACTAGTGGCGACGAGTAGGCCAACATGGACATCTTAAATTTCATTTTAGGAGTTAAAATTTGTTATGTGCCAAAATGACTTAACCGGTTAAAATTTAGCCACAAACACCAGAAAATCAGGAAAATTGGAATGAGCAATAAATAACCCTCAACTAGTAATATACATAGTATTATTGGGCTCGGGTGTTACAGTAACCCTGCTCGGCCATTCTTAGTAGGCCACTAACGGCCCTTCCCGCGCTAAGGATGAAAAGCCCTCGCAAGAGGCAGCCAAACCCGCCCTTGTTCGGTTATCCCTGGCTGGTAGCTCCCTACCCCAACAAACCAGGGATCAAAGTCCTCACGGAGGCAACCGGACCCGCCCTTGTTCGGTTATCCCTGGCTGGTAGCTCCCTACCAAACCAGGGGTCAAAGCCCTCGCCAAGATGCACCGGGCAGTAACCCTGCTCGGCCCGTCCTTAAGGATCAAAGCCCTCGCAAGAGGCAACCGGGCCCGCCCTTGCTCGGTTATCCCTGGCTGGTACCTCCCTACACCAACAAACCAGGGATCAAAGCCCTCGCCAAGAGGCACCGGGCAGCTTCCCTGCTCGGCCATCCTTAGTAGGCCACTAACGGCCCCTCCCGTGCTAAGGATCAAAACCCTCGCCAAGAGGCACCGAGCAGCTACCCTGCTCGGCCCTATCCTTTGTAGGCCACTCACGGCCCCTCCCGCGCTAAGGATCAAAGCCTTCGCCAAGAGGCACCGAGCAGCTACCCTGCTCGGCCATCCTCAGTGGGCCAATAACGACCCCTCCCACGTTAAGGATCAAAGCCCTCGCCAAGAGGCACCGAGCAGCTACCCTACTCGGCCCCATCCTTAGTAGGCTACTCACGGCCCCTCCCGCACTAAGGATCAAAGCCCTCGCCAAGAGGCACCGAGCGGCTACCCTGCTCGGCCGCATTCTTAGTAGGCCACTCACGGCCCCTCCAACAACTAAGGAACATGAACTCAACAAGAGGCATCCGGTCTATCAACGTCTTAGCGATCTCCACTTTGACTTCGGGGCCATGGAGATATCGTCTTCCCGCCGGTCCTCGCACACTCGGCGAGTGATCAGATTCAAGTCGACGAGTAATCGCTAGACGAGGAACATGCCGAACATAAAAGCAGCACTGTGCGAATAAAATTGTCTACTAACAAAAGGAAGTACAAGCACAAACACTACTGCGGAAACAAAAAAATCTTTATTCAAAAAGTCAAAGCTTCTACAAGGGTACTGTGGGCTCCCCAGCCTAACAAAAATGCCCGGAGGCCTACAAAATACCCGACGCGACAAAAGAAAAGACAAAGAGAAGACGGGAGGCTTCAGGCCCCATGGCCGGGCGCGATATTGATGAGCTCGACGTCCACCGCGACCGGGGATGCGTCCGTCACAGGAGCCTCGGCGTCGCCATCGCCGAGAGTCCTTTCCCCGGCAGTGCTCCCGAGGGCATCCCCCTGCTCGTCATCCCCGCAGGGATATTCTACTCGGAGCTCTTCATCTGCAAACTCCGGCACCCGGGCCTTGATGGCGTCGAGAGCCTCATGCCAGATGAGGGTGGTGGCCGAGGCTAGGACGGTGTAGAACTGCTCCGACTTCTGGAAGTTCTCCACCGCTTCCACCGCCCTGAGGTCGGCTCTCTTCGCTGCCTCTACCGCAGCCCCCACTCCTTTCGGAGGGTGCTCATTGACTTCTTCATGGTTCCGACGAGCACCTCAGAGCCCTGAAGCTTGGCCTCAGCGACCTGGGCAGCCTCGCGAAACCTGGCCACCTCTTGCTTCGAGGCCGCTACCTCCTGGTTCGCTGTCGCTGCCTCCTGCTTCGCGGCCGCCGCCTCCTGCCTCCCGGCAGCCACCTCGTCCTCGAAGGCAGCGACCCTCGCCATCGCTGCCTTCAGCTCCCACTTCGAGCTCTCCCCCAGCGAGGAGAGCTTGCCCGCGGCTCGCATCGCCGGGGCTATCTCCTCTTCCTCCATCCGGGTGACGATAGCGATGTGCTGGAGGACCTGAAGAAATCGGAGGGGGGTCAGAAAGAAAAAGGGGCACCAAATCTCCCAAGCAATGAGACGATATACGAGCGCTAACCTGCAGGGCCTCTTCGGCGATGGATGCTATTTGTGCCTTCAGCGTCCCCCCAGGGACCCGGCCGACCTCTCCATGTCGTGCAGCAAGCTGTCAGCGACGGAGAGTCCCGAGGGCACCTCAAAGCGGAGCCCCCCTCGTTCACCAAGATCGGAGAGGCCGGGGACCGCGGAACTATTCGGGGGAACCTCTTGAGAGACGACGGCGTAGAGCTCGTCTCCACCTCCGAAGCCTGGGCGTCCTTTCCCCGAGCCCTTTTTCTGCTCGGCGCCTGGCTAGGCTCCGGGGCACGATCCGCACTCGGGCGCTGGGGCGCGACGGCTGCTGGGGGAGCCGGGACCGGAGTCTGACGAGAAGAGCCGGCCCCTCCAACCTTCGACCCCTTCTTCGTCCTGCGCATGGCTGCTCGGAGGAGGTCCGCGTCCATGGTTTCTGCACAAGACAAGATATAATGGGATCAGCGACACAAACAAAGCAAAAACAAATACAAGTTCCTAACTTACCGACGAACTGGGCGGGGCTGAGCCCGGCCCAACTGAAGGCCCGCTCAGAAAGCAGCACATCAGCCCGAGGAATAGGCTCCCACGTCGCCACCTCGCCGCGTCGGGGTCATTGGACGGATTTCCCTGCCAGCACCTATCCCTAGACCACTGGACGGGTACGGGCCAGTCCTCACCCTCTGGCGGCCCGACGAAGAAAAACTTCTTCTTCCAATCATGGATGGAAGAAGGAAGGACGACAACTCCTGACCCGGCCACACTCCCCCGCTGCTTCCTAAAGGAGAGGTAAACCCACCACAGGTCGTCCGCGCGAGTTTCGGGACGACTTTTGTAAATAAGGGAGGAGGCAAGGATGGACGGACTGAAAGGGATCGTCTGCAACTTTAACCGGACCAGGAACCCAAGGAGAATCCTCTAGGAGTTCGGCACTAGCTGGCCCGGGGATAACCCAAAGTAATTTAATGCAGTTACAACCTCGGGAGAGAAAGGCAGGCGCATTCCGGCCCAAAAGGCTTTCATGTACAAGGCGATCTCTCTACCTCTTACCTGATCTGCCCTCTCTCCTTCCTCGGCCAATCGTAGCGTGTAGCCGGAGGGAATATGGAAACGAGCCCGAGCGGTGACAAGCTCGTCCTCATATCTTACTGAGGACGACGCACCAGGGGCGTCCGCCGCCACCGCTCCAGGAACCGCCCCAGACACGCGACCCTGGGAAGAGGATCTGGCCCCAACTTCCCGAAGGTGCTCCAACCCGGGGGAAGAATCCCTAGTATCTACCCCTACGACATCTACAAACTCCTCAAAACAAGACATCTAACCTGATGGGAGGAAATCCCCGAGAAGAGAAAACGCTGAGATCCGATTTAAAAAGGAGAGCGCCGGGCTAACAAGACTCAGAATGAGGAAAGTGGGAAGCGAGAGAGACCCCGAATCAGGTCTCCCCTCGATTTATACAGCAGGCTTCCTCATCCAGCGGCAACGGTCGACTCCCGCCAAAACGACTCAGTACACTCGACGGCCACGATCACTCCACCTGTCGCAAGCGCATTGGCAGCATCCCATCGGACGCCAGCAGCCTGTGGCACGCCGCATCAGCCAACCGGCACCCAACACGTGGCCTGTCGCTTCAGCAAAAGGGCACACGATCCAGCGCACCCTCTTTAATGCGGAGATCTTGCCCTGATCCGCTGACATCACCCGGAAAAACAACTGATCGCCCAGGACACGCCCGACGATATCTTCGAAAAGAATCTCACCTCGGGCGACCCGGCAAACCACTCTCGACCTGACCCGTCAGCTGGTCGGGACGAGAGTGGGGGGCTAATGATGATGCTCGATATCGGTGATCTCCCAGATCAGGACACGTGGCGGATGACGTGTTCCAGGGCTCACAAGAAAGGACCTACAGTGGCCGACCAGACCACTCCTGTGCCCGTCCTATAAGCAAACGTTGTCTCACCTCCGAGCCCCCAGCACAATTGGCCTTATCGGCCCCACAACTCGTCTCCGAGCTATCGCAGGCCCGAGCCTCCTCGGCCCTCTCAGCTCGCCTCCAGGCTCGAGCAGAACCAAGATACCTCGGCTCTCCCGCTCCTCCGCAAGCTCTCCCGCCGAGGTCATCTTTCTCAGTCTCATCTACCGACCAACATCACCGTTTGCAGACGTAACCGCCATCCCGCGAATCTCGCCATGTGCGAGATCTCCGCCGGCCACATCCCACGTTCCACGCCACCACGATCCCCATTAACGAGCATGTCTCATCATTAATGAGAGGTCCCGCTCATCACGTGGGCGTGACGTCGGGAGCATAACGGCCGGCGTGATTCTCGCGCCTGCCTCGCCTGCTGCTATCGCTATATAAACCCCTTCTTCAGACGGTTTAAGTAAGCCATTTTTACTCCACTAAACCGTTACTCTGCTCGGATCTCTAGTCTAACTTGACCGTCGGAGGGTCCTCGGTGGTACAACCATCCCGAGACTTCCTTGCAGGTAGCTCGGCAACCACAACCTCAAACCCATTGAGATCCACACGCTTCAGGAGCGACAGCCTCTTGATCCAATCTCAGCCACCCGTCGCCGCCATCAGCAGATCAACGGAAGGTAACATCTGAAGGAGATTCACGCCTCCGTCACCCACGCCTCCCGCTCAACCGGAAAAAAAGTTTTGCCGCATGGCTACATTTGCCATAAAAAAAGGATTATTATTATTATGAAAAGAGTATTGAGCTAGGGGAAAAACCGATTTATAAAGACTGATTAAGATTTACTTTCAAGATGAACAGCCAGCGGAATGTAGTGATTTATTTCATTTCAGGTTTTACCGAGGATTTTCTTCCATGCTTGAGGTTTTTCTTACTTGTATGCGGGCGATTTCGAAAATAAAAAGAATCATTTTGCATCTGTTTAAATGTTGAATATATGCCAGTTTGGATTCATTAAAGATGGAGTCAAGAAAGTACAAGTAACGGAGAATGCCGGCTTTTAATGACCGAACTAAAAGCGAGAATTCGAGTAGATGTTTATCTTTAAAGTTGAAGCAATTATAAGTACAATAATTGATTCGGAATTGATATATAATTTTAGATGATTACTCCGATTGTTTTAACTTGTACGCCAGTACAACCAGACACGCTGGATTTTAAATAAAACCGGACATATAACACCATAAAACTCCAGTTTTTTCGATTCCAACTTGGACCTATTATTTATTAAGCGTATAACTAGCAAGGAAAAGTATGATTTGTTAAAAGTCATGTCAGCTAGTTGTGAGAAAATAGTAATATTTTCAATTTGACTTTTTCATAAAAATAAAATAAAAAATCAAAATTACATATTAATAAACCCCCAAACATGCGTCTATACTTGGTGTTTGATCTTAATTTTGCTGACATTTCCTGACTGCCTCTGTTTGATACCATCTGCATAAGCCTTGAGTTAGTCAAAATATGCCTCTCATTCTCCTAATCCTATATAAATGAAACCAAAATATTTTGACCCAAATCAAGTTTTGATTTCCATGGCTATGGCAATAGAGAAAAAGATTCAGAAGAAGCCAGTGATCATATACATGGTGCCACCAAAGGTGATCCATGTTGAAGCCGATGACTTCATGGCTCTCGTGCAACGCCTCACCGGAAAATCTTCTTCATCCTCCTCCTCTCCCGCTATTAAGAACCTTGACCGTCGCCGGTTTCCTGTTAGAGTCAAAACCCGCCTTGCGATGAGTCGATCGGATTCGGAAACGCCGTCTCCATCGCCGTATTTGAGTGATTTCAACATCAGTTCTCATGTGCATGATGACCTATCTGATGCCGCTGCTCAGAATTGGTTAATTCGTGGAGGGGAGAACCGGAGCAAGATTTCAGAGCATGCAATTGGGGGTCATAATTTTTTAGATATATATTCTAGTACTTAATGGTTCTTGTTGCGCTCTAAGATAGAAGTGGGTTATCTACTGGTTGATTTCTTTCATCGATCATGAGCAATCGGATAACCTAGTTCTACTTTATAGCATTGAGAAAACCTTTTTATAAATATATGGGCTAGTTTGTGTACATGGTTCTTGAAAATTTAGCATGTAGATTGCTTTGTGTGATTTTAGTTTGAAGCATACGATGTCATTATTTATAAGAACTGACATTTCAATTGTGGTGGCTATGTTTCTCTTCGCTTAATATTTAGCTTTTAATATCTATTGTTTGAAGTTATATGCATGCTGCTTATCTTGTTAATTTAAATGTTTTCATATTTGAGTAAATGACAATGTATTGTTAATCTCTTACATTAATATCAATCAACTATAAAACAGTCCGGGTGCAAATTCATAGGTGGTGTTCTGTAAAATAAAAGCTAACAAAAATGTTATCTTACAATTTATGTTAATATTTATTCCACAAATAATGATTATAAAAAAGTTTTATAGAAAATATTGTTTTTATTCATGCTATAAGAAAAATCACAACAAAGCCAAGAATGAAGTTGAGGGGTAATTTTGTTTTAAATCCATGTGATGCAATATTGCAAGGAGTAGAGGGATTATTGGCAACTTCTCATTAAAATCAACCAATCATAGATAAGAATCACCATGAAGAAATATATCTTAAACAAATTTGTAAAAATATTTATGGGTCCTCAGATTACATGAATCCCTTGTTTGTTGTTCGGATTGATGATGAGCCAAATCGAATTTCACATATAGCCCCACAAAAGCCTCACAGGGAAATTGTTAAGCACCTAAACGCAAATTTTGACCTTAAAAGGGACTAAAACTAATTTCCAAATAAATCAAAAAGGGACTTGATATGAGTACATCCTGTAAGTGCATATGTGCTCCAAACTGTGTCAACTACAGCTATACGGAATCAAAAACTTTAAAACTTGAGCACAATATACTAAAATTCCCAGGATACAAGCCCAAACACTATACTAAACAAACCCTGGCTTGAGTTTTAACTACTCGGTTGAAATTACAACATTTGTAAACGGTTCTTCGGGTCTTGAAAGTTGACTCCTTAAGTTTCTTGGGTTGATGGAACAAGCTCTCGAAATCGATCTTCCGTGTCAAAGACGATTCACCCGAGAATGCCGATTCAAGCGATAGTTTCATCCGAAATAGCTGTACGCATGTCCCAAATTTACACATCTATCTATGTTACAGATGAATACCCAGCAGCTACCAATCTCTATGCCTTGACGAAAGTCAAAATACATAGCGTGAATACCCATCTGAAATGACGGAGGGTAACAGCTAGTTTTGATGAAAACCGTGAACGTAATGAACTTGATATAATCGAAGGAACCATGATAGATTTTAAAAAGAGTGGTTTAAGCTTCACATTTAAAATTTATTTTTAAAGAAAACCAAGTGGTTTTGAAATTGTTCCAACGATTTAATTTTGGTTTGTTTTCTTTATATTAAACAATATTAATGATGTCCCGTCAATTAACCCTATCATTATAGAAAGAAACGAAAATAGAACGTACAGTTATATCATCCGCATTCACCACCGGGCCCCGTCATACACCGTTAGATTATTTAACTAACGGCAGAGCGGGGTGTTCCCGCCAAAAATTTCTGCGCAAAAGAGTCCAAGGTATCAAATGACAGCGATATGCTTAAGGAAATGCGAACCAGTATCTTCTGGGCTGTTTTTTGACAAACTCCCGAATGAGAAACAGATAAATTCTGATGGTATCGAAAGCGGCTCGAAAAACCCTTCGATTTGATATATTATGGGCCTCGTAATTCATCCGGGATCAAAAATTATGAGGAATTACGTGTCCACAAGTGATGGACTTTTAAGAACCCGCTGGAGGAGTTAAAAAATATAATAAAAACTCAGAAAAGACCCCAATGGGGCATCACGTGCTCACACGTGACCATGGGTCACGTGCAGACACGTGATGGGCTTTTAAGGCCTCTAAAATAATGAATAGAATTAAATTCTAAAATCTGTTCCCTGATTAAAAATCAGGAATCACGTGCTCACACGTGACCAATGGTCACGTGTTGACACGTGATGGTTAAAATTGAAGCGTAAACAAACAGCTGAAGGAAATACATCAATGAGGTGTCACGTGCTCACACGTGACCAATGGTCACGTGTTGACACGTGATGGTTACAACTGAAGCGTAAGTAAACACTGAGAAAAGGACTCAATTGGGGGTCACGTGGCAACACATGACTGGCTGTAAAAGCCTTGCTGTTCAACAGAATTAAATTCTAAAAAAAAAGATCATTTAAATCTTTCGAAATAGAATTAAAATTCTAAAAGCTTCCAAATCTTTCCAAATGGAAAAGGATTATGGGGACCGTTGGATTAAAGATCCAAGGGTGATTAAATATCACCAATTTATGGAAAGATCTTGGACTTGGAAAGATTTCCCCCCTAAATCTGACCGAGATAACAAATGGATATCTTTGGATTTAAAATCCAATGGTGAATAAAATTCACTTAACAATCTAAAGGCCCAGATTAATGATGAATGCAAATCAAATCTCTCAACATACAAATCAAATCTCTTAATGGGAGATTTGCTAAACGAATTGATTCTCTTCCTTCTCCTATAAATAGGAGCCAAGAAGAGAAGAGGGGAGGATCTACTTTTTTGAGAGAAAAACAGAGGGAGGAGAATTTAATTCTTAAAAGAAAAGAAAAGCAAACAGAGAAGAATTTAATTCTCTGCAAAAGAAAAACTCTAGGTAAGAAAAGAGAGGCTTCAAAAGAGAATTCAATTCTCAAAAGAGTTTAACTCTTATTTAAAGAAAAGAACTTAGTTCTTCTTCTAGTTGAAGATCTGTACAGAGCACATCTCCCCATAGGATGAGAATTTAATTCTCATCGGGTCGAGATCCTGCCATGCAGATCCTAAACTTAGAAGGGGAATTGAGTTTTGAGAATTTAATTCTCCCAAACTCACAGGAATTTAATTCCTCCTAAAAAGAAATTAGGGTTTTACCCTAAATAAGAATTTAATTCTTTCACAATAGGAATTTAATTCCTCCAAAATCATAATTAGGGTTTAACCCTATGAAGAATTCAATTCTTAAAAAACCTATGTTCATGAAAAGAACTAGGGTCACGTGCCCCCACGTGACCCTTGAAAAGATCCCATGCAAAGAACTTTGAAGCATCACCTCACGTGCTCCCACGTGACTCCCAAAACGCAGAAAGAAAAAACAAAGGAAATGAAAGCTTTGGGCGCTCTCACATGTTATCACGTGACCCCTCAGCAAATGCTTTAACAATTGGCGCACAGATCCCCATCACGTGCCAACACGTGATGCTCTAAAATAAAAATGAAAGTGTTTAACACTTAATGGCAAAACAAAAGAAAAGAAGCTTTGGGCGCTCTCACGTGTCCCCACGTGACCCCTCAGCAAGTGCTGTAATTATCGATGCATAAATCCCCATCACGTGCCAACACGTGACGCTCTAAAAATAAAGATAAAAAGTGTTTAACACTTTTTCGCAGATTTGAGGATAAAACAAAAGGAGATCTGGCTCCACATTTAGGGCGCCCTCACGTGTCCCCACGTGACCCCTAATAAATCCCTTTAATATCTAATGGATGGATGCCTATCACGTGCCCACACGTGATGGCCAGGAAATTAAAAGTGTTAAACACTTACCTGCAGAATAAAATAAGGGAAATCAGGGCGCTCTCACGTGTCCACACGTGACCCCTCTCTCCTTAGTGTTTAACACTAATCTGAAGACTTTGTTCCCAGTGTTTAACACTGATTTGCTTTAGTGTTTAACACTAATTTGAAATCTCTGATTACCAGTGTTTAACACTGATTTACTTTAGTGTTTAACACTGATTTGCTTTAGTGTTTAACACTAATTTGAAAGCCCTGTTGCTAGTGTTTAACACTGGTTATCTTTTAGTGTTTAACACTAACTTGCTAATCTTATTCCCAGTGTTCAACACTGTTGGTCTTTAGTGTTTAACACTAGCTTTAGCCCAATTGGCTAAGTTTCTAGAGGCAAAGCCTCTCCTTCAATGGACCAACAGAGGGCCAATATTTCAAACATAATTGGACTTAGCCCAAACTGGCCATAAGTCCTCAAATCATCTTGAACTGAGCACATCTGCTCTTTCAACCAACTCATTGGTTCAAGGGTACATATCTGAACTCCTCTGATATTTGTCGTTGTAATCCTTCAACGTCTTCAGAGAGGTGACGGGTCTCGACAACCACACATCAACACGGACTGTGGGGTCCTTAAACTCATGGACTTATGCGTCCTTAAACCAAGATACGGACTGTGGGGTCCTTAAACCCGCGGACTTATGTGTCCTTAAACTAACGGACTAATGCGTCCTTAAACACACCCATATGGACTGTGGGGTCCTTAAACCCATGGACTTATGCGTCCTTAAACTACCAATGGACCACCATGTCCCTAAACCGGATATGGACTACTATGTCCTTAAACTGGCATTGGACCACTATGTCCTTAAACTGGTATTGGGCCACCATGTCCCTAAACTGGAGTTGGACCACCATGTCCCTAAACTGGAACAATAGAGCCCCCAAATGCTTTTTTGTCGGATCTAAACGATCCCGTTAAGTCGATCTTAGTCCCAAACTGGACTAACGTATCCTTAACAACCGTTTAAGTTGATCTTAGCCTCAAATATGGCTAACGTATCCTTAAGCGTTCAAACAGACTTTAGTCCCAAATTGGACTATGAATCCCCCCCAATCAACTCATTGGCTCAAGGGTACATCTCTGAACTCCTCTGACACCTGTCGTTGTAATCCTTCAACGTCGTCAGAGAGGTGACGGGTCCCGACAGCCATACATGCAATGGACCACCATGTCCCTAAACTGGAACAATAGAGCCCAAACGCTCTTTTGTCGGATTTAAACGATCCCGTTAATTTGATCTTAGTCTCAAACTGGACTAACGTATCCTTAACAAACGTTTAAGTTGATCTTAGCCTCAAATATGGCTAACGTGTCCTTAAACCAAACCCCCAAACCCAAATCTAAGAAAAGACGGATTTGGACTAATCCACGTCCTACGGGCGACTACATAAATTAGTCTCCGTATACAATCCACGGGCAACTACAAACAAAACAAACACCCACGACACGAAGTGACCAGCTGGAGAAGGAGAAAGTTGTTACCGCGATGCGGTAGCGTAATTAACTGCAGGGGCTTGCGCCTGCAGGGAAGAGCGTCCCCACAATCAAAAACCCCTCAACGAGGGGGAATCTGACGAAGTCTGCTACATCGGCCGCATCCGTCTAAACCTCCGATACACGGTGCCATAAATCAACTGGCATCTTCGGAGAGGTAGACAGATAACACCAATTAGCATCTGCCCTGAATCTCAGGCAAGGCAGTCCATGTCTCGGCCGCCATTCGGAGGGGAACAGATTCTGGCACGCCCGGTGGGACCTTTTCCTCTTTCCACTCCACACTTTGTGTGTCGTGTTCGCGAACGAATCGCTGTTTACTGTGGTTGTTGTGGATTCGAGGTACTAAGATTTGGTGTCTTGCTCCGTGCAGAAAACAGAAGATCAATGGCTTCAAACTGCACTGCCTGCAACTACAACCCTCGCTCGGTCCTTGCTGGAGGAGTGACTTATGGGCCCCAAGCGGCCTCCCTTTTCAAGATGCCAGTGGAGCAGGTAACTCAGGCCACTACTGGATTATTCTTCGGGACCATGCTCCCACCGTTGAGCTTCAATGCCACAATGACGTTGCAAGAAGCTTCAAATTCCTAGCGCTTGCTCTTCCGACGGTCAAACTGCCAAGGAGGATTGCTTGAAGACGTCTTGTCCATCCCCCGAAGGGATCAGAGACACAGCAGTCGCAGGGCTACTCGAACAGCACGATTGCCTATCGAAGAATACATCAGCTCATGCGACGGTACGACGGCCAAAACCCTAAGTACCACAGACCCTAACGGAATTCTGTCGTAAAGAGCAGAGGTTAACTGTGACGTTAGGATATTCTTGCGAGATCTGCTCGATTCGTTTCGACTCGTGAGGAAATTGATGTCTTTGCGAGAACTTCT
Organism: Agapanthus africanus; assembly: GCA_030015575.1. Classification (NCBI taxonomy): domain Eukaryota; kingdom Viridiplantae; phylum Streptophyta; class Magnoliopsida; order Asparagales; family Amaryllidaceae; genus Agapanthus; species Agapanthus africanus. The sequence continues at coordinate 512,426,759 of JASDDO010000012.1, forward strand.
CGATTCGTCTCGACTCGTGAGATAAAGCCTTAGGCAGTAGGGATTAAAAAACCTATTTCCTAAGCACTGGGATCCTGCAAGTCGGCCCAAAATGGTCTCTTGCATACTATCCACGGGTCTCACTCTCCGAAGTCGAATTTCGACAAGGAGGGGAACAACCGCTTACGGGTCCTCTCGACTCGTAAGAGGGAAAAATTCTCTTACAAGATCCTTACGACTTATAAGAGAAACACACTTAGGAATCCGCACGACTCCTAAGGAGAAAATACACCTACGAGATCCTTTCGATCCGTAGGGAGAAAAGTCTTTATGAGACCCTCACGGCTCATAAAGTTGAAAAGTCTTAGGTGGCAGATCCTAACCCTGTCTCCTAAGCCATCACCGCCCTGCAAAGAGGTCAAGATGGACCATCTATGAGCCACACTTTCCAAAGCTACATGCCACTGAAATAGAGAACTTACTCATAAGCGTATAAACTACTCCACGCCAGAGTAAGACGTAAGGAAATAGAAGGGTGTGGCTCATGGAGTTAAGGATTTGGAACTATATCTCTTAAGAGTCGAGATTTGAGTCAATGATAAATGACGACGCTTGTGTCCGCTCGTTATCTTCTCAGATCAAGATTCTGAAAGTAATATACCAACCCGAAACTGGTCATACGCTATGCATTACTTTGCACTACTTCACCCACGTATATACTTACGTGGGCAAAGTAGTGGGGGGCATTTGTTCCCGCCGAAAATTTCTGCGCAGAAGAGTCCAATGTATCAAATGGAAGCGATACGCTTAAGGAAATGCGAACCAATATCTTCCGGCCTGTATTTTGATAAGTTCCCGAAGGAGGAACTATTAAATTCTGATGGTATTGGAAGCATCTCGAAAAACCCTTCGATTTGATATATTATGGGCCTCATAATTCATCCGGGATCAAAAGTTATGAGGCATCACGTGTCCACACGTGATGGACCTTTAAGAACCCGCTGGAAGAGTTAGAAGATGTAAGAAAAACTCAGAAAAGACCCCAATGGGGCATCACGTGCTCACACGTGACCATGGATCACGTGCAGACACGTGATGGGCTCTTAAGGCCTCTAAAATAATGAATAGAATTAAATTCTAAAATCTGTTCCCTGATTAAAAATCAGGAAGTACCTCAACGAGGTATCACATGCTCACACGTGACCAATGGTCACGTGTTGACACGTGATGGTTAAAACAACAACATAAACAAGCGGTCGTTAAAGAACTCAATCGGGGGTCACGTGCTCACACGTGACCAAGAGTCACGTGTCAGCACGTGACTGGTTCCGAAAGCCCTACAGTTAATAGAATTAAATTCTAAAAGTCTCTAAATCTTTCCAAATGGAAAAGGATTATGGGGACCATTGGATTAAAGATCCAAGGGTGATTAAATATCACCAATTTATGGAAAGATCTTGGACTTGGAAAGACTTCCCCCCTAAATCTGACCGAGATAACAAATGGATATCTTTGGATTTAAAATCCAATGGTGAATAAAATTCACTTAACAATCTAAAGGCCCAGATTAATGATGAATGCAAATCAAATCTCTTAACATACAAATCAAATCTCTTAATGAGAGATTTGCTAAACAAATTGATTCTCTTCCTTCTCCTATAAATAGGAGCCAAGAAAAGAAGAGAAAGGGGGATCGACTTTTTTGAGAGAAAAACAGAGGGAGGAGAATTTAATTCTCAAAAGAACAAAAAAAAAAGCAAAGAGAGGAGAATTTAATTCTCTGCAAAAGAAAAACTCTAGGTAAGAAAATAGAGGCTTCAAAAGAGAATTTAATTCTCAAAAGAGTTTAACTCTTATTTAAAGAAAAGAACTTAGTTCTTCTTCTAGTTGAAGATCTGTACAGAGCACATCTCTCCATAGGATGAGAATTTAATTCTCATCGGGTCGAGATCCTGCCATGCAGATCCTAAACTTAGAAGGGGAATTGAGTTTTGAGAATTTAATTCTCCCAAACTCACAGAAATTTAATTCCTCCTAAAATGAAACTAGGGTTTAACCCTAATCAAGAATTTAATTCTTTTACATATCTGGGAATTTAATTCCTTTAAAAAGAAATTAGGGTTTTACCCTAAATAAGAATTTAATTCTTTCACAATAGGAATTTAATTCCTCCAAAACAAAAATTAGGGTTTTACCCTAAATAAGAATTTAATTCTTAAAGATAAGGAGACTTAAAAGATCTTTGTGCATAAAAAGACAAAGGTCACGTGCCCCACGTGACCCCTGAACAGATCCCCCAAAAATGAGAAGAGGAAAGCTTTGAGGCAATGCCTCACGTGTTCCCACGTGACCCTCATTATATATGGAACAAAAGCAAAGGCAGAAACAATTCTGGGCGCTCTCACGTGTTACCACGTGACCCCTAATAAATGTTCTAATAAATCAGGGCATGATTATACATCACGTGCCCACACGTGATGGCTATGAAAGTTAAAAGTGTTTAACACTTGTTTGCAGAACAAAATAAAGGGGATCTGGCCCCACTTTTTGATGCCATCACGTGCTCCCACGTGACTCCCAAAACGCAGAAAGAAAGATCAATGGAAATGAAGGCTTTGGGCGCTCTCACGTGTTTACCACGTGACCCCTTAGCAAACGTTTTAACAGTCAGCGCATAAATCCCCATCACGTGCCAACACGTGATGCTCTAAAATAAAAACAAAAGTGTTTAACACTTATTCGCAGATTTGAGAATAAAACAAAGGAGATCTGGCTTCACATTTAGGGCGCCCTCACGTGTCACCACGTGACCCCTAATGAGCATTCTAACAGACCAGAGCGTGGGCTTTCATCACGTGCTCGCACTGTTCCCCTCCGAACGGCGGCCGAGACGTTAGGACGTCCGTGCCTGAGGTTCGGGGCAGATGCTATTTGGTTTTATCCGTCTATCTCTCCGAAGATGCCAAGTTGATTTATGGCACCGTGTATCGGAGGTTTAGACGGATGCGGCCGATGTAGCAGACTTCGTCAGATTCCCCCTCAGGGTGAGGGGTTTTTTATTGTGGGGACGCTCTTCCCTGTAGGCGCAAGCCCCTGCAGTTAATTACGCTACCGCATCGCGGTAACAACTTTCTCCTTCTCCAGAATTTCACTTCGTGTCGTGTGTGTTTGTTTTGTTTGTGGTTGCCCGTGGATTGTATACGGAGACTGAGTAATGCCGTCGCCCGTAGGACGTGGATTAGTCCAAATCCGTATTTACTTAGATTTGGGTTTGGTGTTTTTAGTTTAAGGATACGTTAGTCGCGTTGCGGCTAAGATCAACTTAAACATTCGTTAAGGATACGTTAGTCCTGTTTGAGACTAAGATCAACTTAACGTGATCGTTTAGATCCGACAAAAGAGCGTTTGGGCTCTATTGTTCCAGTTTGGGAGATTCATAGTCCAATTTGGGACTAAAGTCTGTTTGGAGGATACGTTAGCCATTTTTTAGGCTAAGATCGACTCAAACGTTTGTTAAGGGTACGTTAGTCCAGTTTGAGACTAAGATCAACTTAACGGGACCGTTTAGATCCGACAAAAGAGCATTTGGGCTCTATTGTGCCAGTTTAGGGACGTGGTGGTCCATAGCATTTATGGCCGTCGGGACCCGTCACCTCTCTGACGTCGTTGAAGAATTACAACGATAGGTGTCAGAGGAGTTCAGAGATGTACCCTTGAACCAGAGTTGATTTGGGGTTTTATCATTCATTTAAATGTCTAAGGATGCGCTAGCCGTGTTTGGGGCTAAGATCAACTTAAACGGGACCGTTTAGATCCGGCAAAAGAGCATTTGGAGGCTCTATTGTTCCAGTTTAGGGACGTAGTGGTCCACTTTCCAGTTTAGGGACGTGGTGGTCCATCGCCAGTTTAGGGACATGGTGGTCCAATATTAGTTTAGGGACGTTTCGGTCCGATATTAGTTTAAGGACGTTTCGGTCCATGTTCCAGTTTAGGGACGTGGTGGTCCGATATTAGTTTAAGGACGTTTCGGTCCAATATTAGTTTAAGGACGTTTCGGTCCACGAGTTTAAGGACCCCGCAGTCCATATCGATGTGTGGTCGTTGGGACCTGTCACCTCTTTGACGTCGTTGAGGAATTACAACGACGGATGTCAAAGGAGTTCGGAGATGTACCCTCGAACCGGATGTAAATTGATTTAGAAGAGCAATTTTGCTCAGTCAATTTAATTTAAGGACTTATGGCCAAAATTGGGCTAAGTCCAGTTGAAATGTTCAACATTTTATTTGCTTTTGCATTGCATTTATTTTTTTTTTTTTATTTGGGCCTTGTCCAGAAAGGATGCAGAGCATCAATTTGTTTTGGGCTCTGCCCTTTTAGGAATGATGCAAGGCATCAATTTTATTTGGGCTCTGCCCTTGTATAAAGGATGCAAAGCATCAATTTATTTGGGCTCTGCCCATTTATTGCCTTGCAATTTATTTTGGCCTGTCAGGTCATTTTGATTTGGGCCTGGCCCTTCAAATAGTGCAAAGCACCAAGAATCTTTTGGATTCAAGAAAATGAGTGCAGAGCACTTTTTAATGATCTAAATTTAGATCAAAGAAGAGAAAAGAAAATCTTTTCTTTCTTTCTGTCTCAGAGAACCAGAGGTTCATAGCAAGTGCAAGGCACTATTTTTATTTATCTGAGAACCAGAGGTTCATAGCAAGTGCAAGACACTATTTTTATTTATCTGAGAACCAGAGGTTCATGAAAGTGCAAGGCACTATTAATTTAAGAACCTTTTAGGTTCAAGAACCGATGGTCCATAAAACAAGTGCAAGGCACTATTTTTATTTTTTTTACTTATTTATCGTTAAAGATCTATGGTCTTGTTCATAAGAGAATTTTCTCTTCTTTAAAAGGTTTTTACCTTTTTTTTTATTCTTCAAGAGTTCTCTTCTCTTTTCTTTTTAGCAAGATGTTGATGATTTTAAAATGAGGTCTAGGGTCCTTTTTATAGTGCCCATAAATTAGTTAAAGTTTGTTAAAGAGATTATTCTCTAAGTGATTTGGGGAATTTTCCCCACCGTCGGATCTTTAATCCAAAGGTCTCTGTTTTACAGAAGAAATCTTATTGTTTTAACAAAAACAGAAAAGATTTCCTCAAATCATTATTCTGATTTTGCAATAAAAATTTTATTTATTTTTTATTTTTTTATTTTATTATTTTTTTTACTGCGCGCTGCGCGCACTACGCAGCGCGCAGAACTTTTTTTTTTTTTTTTCCCTTTCTTCTTCTTCTTCTTCTTCTTCTTCTTCCTCTAAAGCTCTTGTGGAGCATATTTTAACTTTAATTTTCTTTTTAATTTTCAATACAGAGTTTTACTCTGATTGAGGTAAACACGCACGTGATGGCCGTCAGAACTAAAGTGTTAAACACTTACCTGCAGAATAAAATAAGGGAAATCAGGACGCTCTCACGTGTCCACACGTGACCCCTCTCTCCTTAGTGTTTTACACTAATCTGAAGACTTTGTCCTCAGTGTTTAACACTGATTTTCTTAGTGTTTAACACTAATTTGGAAAACTCTATTTGCAGTGTTTAACACTGATTTGCTTAGTGTTTAACACCAATTTGAAAACTCTGTTCCCAGTGTTTTAACACTGATTATCTTTTAGTGTTTAACACTAACTTGCTAATCTTATTCCTAGTGTTTAACACTGATTTGCTTTAGTGTTTAACACTAATTTGAAATCTCTGATTACCAGTGTTTAACACTGATTTGCTTTAGTATTTAACACTAATTTGAAAGCCATGTTGCTAGTGTTTAACACTGGTTATCTTTTAGTGTTTAACACTAACTTGCTAATCTTATTCCCAGTGTTCAACATTGTTGGTCTTTAGTGTTTAACACTAGCTTTAGCCCAATTGGCTAAGTTTCTAGAGGCAAAGCCTCTCCTTCAATGGACCAACAGAGGGCCAATATTTCAAACATAATTAGACTTAGCCCAAACTGGCCATAAGTCCTCAAATCATCTTGAACTGAGCACATCTGCTCTTTCAACCAACTCATTGGTTCAAGGGTACATCTCTGAACTCCTCTGATATTTGTCGTTGTAATCCTTCAACGTCTTCAGAGAGGTGACGGGTCCCGACAACCACACATCAACACGGACTGTGGGGTCCTTAAACTCATGGACTTATGTGTCCTTAAACCAAGATACGGACTGTGGGGTCCTTAAACCCGCGGACTTATGCGTCCTTAAACTAACGGACTAATGCGTCCTTAAACACACCCATATGGACTGTGGGGTCCTTAAACCCATGGACTTATGCGTCCTTAAACTACCTATTGAACCGCAATGTCCTTAAACTACCAATGGACCACTATATCCCTAAACTGGAACAATAGAGCCCCCAAATGCTCTTTTGTCGGATCTAAACGATCCCGTTAAGTCGATCTTAGTCCCAAACTGGACTAACGTATCCTTAACAACCGTTTAATTTGATCCTGGCCTCAAATATGGCTAACGTATCCTTAAGCGTTCAAACAGACTTTAGTCCCAAATTGGACTATGAATCCCCCCCAATCAACTCATTAGTTCAAGGGTACATCTCTGAACTCCTCTGACACCTGTCGTTGTAATCCTTCAACGTCGTCAGAGAGGTGACGGGTCCCGACGACCATACATGCAATGGACCACCATGTCCCTAAACTGGAACAATAGAGCCCAAACGCTCTTTTGTCGGATCTAAACGATCCTGTTAAGTTGATCTTAGTCTCAAATCGGACTAACGTATCCTTAACAAACGTTTGAGTCGATCTTAGTCTCAAATATGGATAACGTATCCTCAAACCAAAACCACAAACCCAAATCTAAGTAAACACAGATTTGGATTAATCCACGTCCTACGGGCGACTACATAAATTAGTCTCCGTATACAATTCACGGGCAACCACAAACAAAACAAACACCCACGACACGAAGTGACCAGCTGGAGAAGGAGAAAGTTGTTACCGCGATGCGGTAGCGTAATTAACTGCAGGGGCTTGCGCCTGCAGGGAAGAGCGTCCCCACAATCAAAAACCCCTCAACGAGGGGGAATCTGACGAAGTCTGCTACATCGGACGCATCCGTTTAAACCTCCGATACATGGTGCCATAAATCAACTTGGCATCTTCGGAGAGGTGGACGGATAGCACCAATTAGCATCTGCCTCGAATCTCAGGCGAGGCATTCCATGTCTCGGCCGCCATTCGGAGGGGAACAGATTCTGGCACTCCCGGTGGGACCTTTTCCTCTTTCCACTCCACACTTTATGTGTCGTGTTCACGAACGAATCGCTGTTTACTGTGGTTGTTGTGGATTCGAGGTACTAAGATTTGGTGTCTTGCTCCGTGCAGAAAACAGAAGATCAATGGCTTCAAACTGCACCGCCTGCAACTGCAACCCTCGCTCGGTCCTTGCTGGAGGAGTGACTTATGGGCCCCAAGCGGCCTCCCTTTTCAAGATGCCAGTGGAGCAGGTAACTCAGGCCACTACTGGATTATTCTTCGGGACCATGCTCCCACCGTTGAGCTTCAATACCACAATGACGTTGCAAGAAGCCCCAAAGAAGTCGGTCTTTGATCGGCTTACCACTGCCGCGATCCCTCTCAACGGGTCGCCCAGTTTCAATACCTCAGTTTTCAACGGACCGGGCCAGAACGTCTGCAAACCTGCGATACCCGAAACTACCATCCCAAGGCGGATAGCTATCCCGGCTCAAGCAGACGAAATCATTGGAGGGGTTTCTCCTTCCGAGAAGTCAGTTTTTACAAGGCTGGCTATTCCGGTTGCTGCTCCAGGCGAGGTCCTCAAAGCTGCTTCCCCTACCCAGGGCAGGAGGCAGGAAGAAGCTTATCCAACAACGGAGGTGACTCCATCCGCAAGAAACGCCCGACGTCGCCACTGGCATCGAGTAAGAAAGGCTGGGGGCAACTCCCCCTCTGGATTTACGCCACCAGCTCCGATGGTGGGGATCGATGCTGCTGTTCCAACCGGGAACTGCTTTGAATTGCTGAATAAGGTGCGCAGAAATTCTCCTACTGCGATGTTGAAACGAACTCCTTCACCTATGGAGAACACTCCAGAAGAAGCTAGAGCAGCCCCCTCAACGGCTGTCCTCTAAAATTTATAAAGTCTGGCGACAGGTCCAAGAGTTAGTGATTGATAAAAACTATCTCCACCGACAGAAAAAGATGAAGGTGCGGCAGGAGAAGGATCACTCTGTCAAGCCACAAAAAGCAACAACCACTTGGGTGCCCACTACAACGGCCCCTTTAACTTTGAGCACTCAAAAGAAAAGGAAGCCGCAAAAAGCCCCTGTGAACATGGTGAACCGTAAACGCGCTGAGCACAAACACCCCAAGTCTGGGGGCATGGTGGTGCACACTGTTTATATGGCTTCTGGAAAGGAGGAAAGCCGTGCTTCGACGGGTCACCGGCCGCTCACCCGATCCGTAACGAAAGCCCAGGAGCAACAACAGAAGCTTCAGGAGATGATGACTGCAATGGTCGCACTTACTGGGCCAAAAGAAAGCCCGGAGGCATCATCAGAGCAGCATCATGAATAAGAAACTGACGCTGACTACCTACGCAGAGTCCTCGAAAAGAAGGTCGAAGAAGCCACAGAGCAAGCGGCTAACATAAAACAAATGGCGCTTCTCTTCCAAGATATGGTAGGGATGATGATCCAGCAAGATCCTCCTGCTGAAGATCCTCCGATTGTCCTTGAAGATGACAAAGGAGAGACATCGAATCCTCCTCCGGCTCTTTCAGCAGCCAAGGAAGAAACCATTTCCAAGGCCGCACTGGATGACCATATAGCTCAACAAATAATAGCTCACCAGGCAAATGAAGCGGCCGGGCAAATTGCTAGAACCGGACGACCCTACCCGGGCTGGTATGACCAAATTAGTTACCCGCCGGGATATTCGATCCCTAAATTCCATGTGTACAAGGGGACAGGGAATCCACATCAGCATGTCGCTCAATTCAGAGCCTTATGTGGCAACACTGGAGGCGACGACAAACTGTTGCTTCGCCAATTCGTCGGTAGCTTAACAGAAACGGCCTTTGAATGGTATTCGGAGCTACCTAATGACTCTGTCAAAACATTTGCGGAGATGGAGCTATTGTTTACACAAAGATTTGCCAGCGCCAGCGAGCGCACCCGGATAACAGCACTGATTAACGCCAGGGTAAAGCCAGGCGAAACGTGGGTTCAATACGCAGTACGGTGGCGAAACTTATGGTCAAAGTGCGAACAACGGATCGAAGAAGCGCCGGCGGTGGGCATGTTCGTGGGCACTCTTGACCCTCAAGTGGTCATCTCCCAGTTCATAATGCTCTTCAAGCCGACCACCTTCCAGGCCTTGATTGACAAGCTGGCCCAAATAGACCAGATGGGCCATAGGCCTTCCTCTTCAAAGACAGAGCCTTGGAATGAAAAGGGCAAAGGGAGAGCAACCTTCGTTGCCAATACTCAGCAACAGACGAGCAACTTAAAACCAGTTGTTCGCCAAAACAACGTGCGTCCACGCCCATCCCTCGAGGAGAGACTAGGACGTCCTTACTCGTTTCCTCAGAATAAAACGAGGAGATTGTTCGAGCTGGCAGTGCGCAACAGACTCATCAACCTGCCGAGTCTGAAACGTCCGTTGCAGCCAGGCGATGTCAACGATCCAAATTACTGTCCTTACCATCAAGCGGTAAGCCATCCAATCGAAAATTGCTTCGTCTTTAAGGGATGGATTGAGGACCAATACCAACAGGACAAGTTCGCGCTGCCCGAAAAGTGGAAAGTAAACCCGCCACAACAACATGCTCCGAAAAAGGTGAATATACCGGGGGCATCATGCTCATTCATAGGGAAAGCCCCATAGACCGAAAATTCAGTAAACTAGAGATTCGCCTCAAATACGGCGACGGCGGATCGAAACGTCCTTAAACTAATGATGGACCACTATGTCCTAAAACTGGCGTCGGACCGAAACGTCCCTAAACTAACGACGGACCGCAATGTCCTAAAACTTGCAAATGACCGAAACGTCGTTAAACTACTATCAACCCGCGGCATCCTCAGGCTGGCGTGATTATAAAAAAAAAGAAAAGGTATGTCCACAAGCAAAATGGGCACGGATGAAAACCCGAAAGGGCTCCGTGCGTAAAAACAGCAGGGCTACCGGCGAGTCTTGTTTAAACCCGAAAGGGCACAACCTCGTTAGAATAAAAAAAAAGAGAAAGAATAATAAAAAACGGTATGTCCATAAGCAAAATGGGCACGGATGAAAACCCGAAAGGGCTCCGTGAGTAAAAACAGCAGGGCTACCGGCGAGTGTTTGTGAAAACCCGAAAGGGCGCAACCTCGTTAAAACACTTACAGGGTCCTCTCGACCTTGTAAGGAGAAACCACCCGTGCGAGATCCTTACGACTCACAAGGGAGCAACACACTTAGGGATCCTCACGATTCCTAAGGAGAAATTACACTTGCGAGATCCTCACGACTCGTAAGGAAAACTCTCTTATGGGACCCTCACGGCTCATAAGATTTGAAAGTCTTAAGTTACAGAGACCTGAACCTGTTCTTAAGCAACCCCCACAATCTCCACTACTGCCCTACAAGCGGCTCATATTGACCCTTGTATACAATCCACGAGCATGAATAAACATTTCCCTAACCAAGTCCCACCCGTGACTAGGGATATGCTTGTACAGCAAACAACACTTGTAAGTCCTCTCGACTTATAAGGAGAAAACCCTTTTGTAATATCCTTACAACTTACAAGAGAACATGCACTTAGGAATCCTCACGATTCCCAAGGAGAAAACACGCCTACAAGATCCTCACGACTTGTAGGGAGAAATACCTTTGTGAGACCCTTACGGCTCATGAAGTCAAAAGCCTAAGCCAACAGGACCCTTAACCCTGTTTACTAAGCCACCTTTGTTCAACATCGACAGAGGCAAATGATGATTCGCTCCTGGCAATATCCTAGTTGCAGCGATGCTGATGCCTAAACCGGTATCAAATTCCAAGTCCTTTCATGGCAAATGATGATTCGCTCCTGGCAATATTCCAGTTGTAGCGATGCTGATGCCAAGATTGGTATCAGATCCCAAATCCCCTACTCGCAAAAAAAAAAAATCAGCGAACCAAAAAAAAAATGCATACGAAATAGCCGAAATGATGGGGCAACTTGCAAACAAAATCAGCAAGTAAAAATGTATGCATACAAAAACAGCCGAAATGATTGGGCAACTCGTAATAAAAAGCAGCGAGTAAAAATAAAATAAATAGCCGAAATGATTGGGCACCGCGAAAAATAGCCGAAATGATTGGGCAATCGCGACCTTCGCGATATAAAAGCTTAAATGATAGAGCATCGCGGAAAAAGAAATAAAATAAAAATAAAATTTATGCCCTACATGTGAGATCACATCGATCCCTATATACAATCCAGGAGCACAAACAAAGAGAGAACCATACCTTCCCAACGGGCTCCATCAGAAAGCGAAGCCAAATCTCGACGGTTCATAGACAACCCAGAGACAACCTCGACATTTGTCGCAATATTGCAGACATAATGTCAACAGACGAAGCAAAAAGAAGATCCCGAGCTTCAGGGTCTCGATGTCAACATCGACAACTTAGAGATCACCAACGGCGTTTCTCCTCACTCCAAACAGATGCAGACGTGACGTCAACAATCGACCTCAGAGTCGCAACGAAACGGAACCATGGCAAAGTCCCTAGTTCCAAATCTCAATGGCCACATCTACAGCCTGGATACCAACAACGGTGTGCCTCCTCATTCCAGCAGGACACAGATGTTACACCATCAAGCGGAGCGATGGCAAAATCCCAGCTTCACCTCAGCATTCGTCTCGTTACAGCAGATGCAACATCAACAGCAGCGTTCCTTCGCGATCCGGCAGGATGCGGACCCAGCGTCAACAAAAGACCTTACGGTCAAAGCAAACGAAGCGAAGGCCAAATTCCTAGCTTCAACGTCTTGACGGTAACTCATATGAAACCGGAAAGACAATCAGAGATCATCTCACACCGGCATAGAGTGATCACCACCTCGACGTTCGTCTCGATACAACAGACGAAATGTCACTACAGCGTTCTTCCCCCAGCAGGATTCGGACGCGCCAAAGCAAATGAAGCAAAAGGCCAAATTCCTAGCTTCACGGTCTTGACGGCAACTCATATAAAGCCTGAAAGACAATCGGAGATCATCTCACACCAGCGCGGAGTGGTCACCACCTTGACGGTCGTCTCGATACAGCAGATGAAATGTCACCCCAGCGTTCTTCCCCCAGCAGGATTCAGATGCGCCAAAGCAAACGAAGCGAAGGCCAAATTCCTAGCTTCAGGGTCTTGACGGCAAGTCATATAAAGCCTGAAAGACAATCGGAGATCATCTCGCACCAGCGCGGAGTGGTCACCACCTCGACGATCGTCTCGATACAGCGGATGAAATGTCACCCCAGCGTTCTTCCCCCAGCAGGATTCGTACGCGCCAAAGCAAACGAAGCGAAGGCCAAATTCCTAGCTTCAACGTCTTGACGGTAACTCATATAAAACCGAAAAGACAATCAGAGATCATCCAACATGGAGTGGTCACCACTACGACATTCATCTCGATACAGCAGACGAGATGTCAACAACAACGTTCTTCCTCCAACAGGATTAGGACACACCAAAGCAAACGAAGCGAAGGCCAAATTCCTAGCTTCAACGTCTTGACGGTAACTCATATAAAACCGAAAAGACAATCAGAGATCATCCCACATGGAGTGGTCACCACCACGACATTCGTCTCGATACAGCAGACGAGATGTCAACTACAGCATCCTTCCTCCAACAGGATTCGGACACACCAAAGCAAATGAAGCGAAGGCCAAATTCCTAGCTTCAGGGTCTTGACGGCAAGTCATTTAAAGCCTCAAAGACAATTGGAGATCATCTCGCACCAGCACGGAGTGGTCACCACCTCGACGTTCGTCTCGACACAGCAGACGCAACATCACCAAAAGGAGCCACGGCAAAATCCCTGGTTCCAAACCTCGACGGTTCACCAGCAACCTAGAGACAACCACGACATTCATCTCGATACAGAGGACGCAATGCCAGCAAATGAAGCAAAATGCCAAATTCCTAGCTTCAGGGTCTTAACGACAAGTCATATAAAGCCTGAAAGACAATCGGAGATCACTTCGCACCAGCGCGGAGCGGTCACTACCTCGGCGTTCGTCTCGACACAGCAGACACGACATCACTAAAAGGAGCCACGACAAAATCCCTAGTTCCAAACCTCGACAGTTCACCAGCAACCTAGAGACAACCATGACATTCGTCTCGATACAGAGGACGCGATGCCAGCAAACGAAGCGAAGGCCAATTCCTAGCTTCAAGGACTTAACGGCAAGTCATATAAAGCCTGAAAGGCCACCGGAGATCATCCCACATGGAGTGGTCACCACCTCGACGATCGTCTCGATACAGCAGATGAAATGTCACCCCAGCGTTCTTCCCCCAGCAGGATTCGGACGCGCCAAAGCAAACGAAGCGAAGGCCAAATTCCTAGCTTCAACGTCTTGACGGTAACTCATATAAAACCGAAAAGACAATCAGAGATCATCCCACATGGAGTGGTCACCACCACGACATTCGTCCCGCTACAGCAGACGAGATGTCAACAACAACGTTCTTCCTCCAACAGGATTAGGACACACCAAGCAAACGAAGCGAAGGCCAAATTCCTAGCTTCAGGGTCTTAACGGCAAGTCATATAAAGCCTGAAAGACCACCGGAGATCATCCCACATGGAGTGGTCACCATCTCGACGTTCGTCTCGATACAGCAGACGCAACATCACCAAAAGGAGCCACGGCAAAATCCCTAGTTCCAAACCTCGACGGTTCACCAGCAACCTAGAGACAACCATGACATTCGCCTCGATACAGAGGACGCGATGCCAGCAAACGAAGCGAAAGCCAAATTCCTAGCTTCAGGGTCTTAACGGCAAGTCATATAAAGCCTGAAAGACCACCGGAGATCATCCCACATGGAGTGGTCACCACCTCGACGTTCGTCTCGATACAGCAGACGCAACATCACCAAAAGGAGCCACGACAAAATCCCTAGTTCCAAACCTCGACGGTTCACCAGCAACCTAGAGACAACCATAACATTCGTCTCGATACAGAGGACGAGATGCTAGCAAACAAGCGAAGGCCAAATTCCTAGCTTCAGGGTCTTAACGGCAAGTCATATAAAGCCTGAAAGACCACCGGAGATCATCCCACATGGAGTGGTCACCACCTCGACGTTCGTCTCGATACAGCAGACGCAACATCACCAAAAGGAGCCACGGCAAAATCCCTAGTTCCAAACCTCGACGGTTCACCAGCAACCTAGAGACAACCACGACATTCGTCTCAATACAGAGGACGCGATGCCAGCAAACGAAGCAAAGGCCAAATTCCTAGCTTCAGGGTCTTAAAGGCAAGTCATATAAAGCCTGAAAGACGATCGGAGATCACCTCGAACCAGTGCGGAGTGGTCACCACCTCGACGTTCGTCTCGATACAGCAGACGCAACATCACCAAAAGGAGCCACGGCAAAATCCCTAGTTCCAAACCTCGACGGTTCACCAGCAACCTAGAGACAACCATGACATTCGTCTCGATACAGAGGACGCGATGCCAGCAAACGAAGCAAAGGCCAAATTCCTAGCTTCAGGGTCTTAACGGCAAGTCATATAAAGCCTGAAAAACTATCGGAGATCATCCCACACCAGCGCGGAGTGGTTATGACTCATCGGGGCTCCCCAAAACGAGCCTAACCTCAAGTAAAAAGCGGCATGGCAAATTCCTAACGCTTGCTCTTCCGACGGTCAAACTGCTAAGGAGGATTGCTTGAAGACGTCTTGTCCAGCCTCCGAAGGGATCAGAGACACGGCAGTCGCAGGGCTACTCGAACAGCACGATTGCCTATCGAGGAATACATCAGCTCATGCGACGGTACGACGGCCAAAACCCTAAGTACCATAGACCCTAATGGACTTTTGTCGTAAAGAGCAGAGGTTAACTGTGACGTTAGGATATTCTTGCGAGATCTGCTCGATCCGTTTCGACTCGTGAGGAAATTGATGTCTTTGCGAGAACTTCTCGATTCGTCTTGACTCGTGAGATAAAGCCTTAGGCAGTAGGGATTAAAAAACCTGTTTCCTAAGCACTGGGGCCCTGCAAGGCGATCCAAAACGGTCTCTTACATACTATCAACGGGTCACACTCTCCAAAGTCGAATCTCGACAAGGAGGGAAACAACCGCTTACGGGTCCTCTCGACTCGTAAGAGGGAAAATTCTCTTGTGAGATCCTTACGACTTTCAAGAGAAAACACACTTAGGAATCCTTACGATTCCCAAGGAGAAAATACACCTGCGGGATCCTCTCGACTCGTAGGGAGAAAAGTCTTTATGAGACCCTCACGGCTCATAAAGTTGAAAAGTCTTAGGTGGCAGATCCTAACCCTGTCTCCTAAGCTATCACCGCCCTGCAAAGAAGTCAAGATGGACCATATATAAGCCACACTCGCCAAAGCTACATGCCACTGAAATGTAAAAGCTACTCATGAGCATATAAACTACTTCACACCAGAGTAAGACATAAAAAGATAAAAGGGTGCGGCTCATGGAGTTAAGGGTTTGGAACTATATCTCTTAAGAGTCAAGATTTGAGTCAACGATAAATGACGACGCTTGTGTCTTCTCGTTATCTTCTCAGATCAAGATCCTGAAAGTTATATACCAATCCGAAACTGGTCATATGCCATGCATTACTCTGCACTACTTCACCCACGTATATACTTACGTGGGCAAACTAGTGGGGGGCATTTGTTCCCGCCAAAAATTTCTGCGCAAAAGAGTTCAAGGTATCAAATGGCAGCGATATGCTTAAGGAAATGCGAACCAGTATCTTCCGGGCTGTTTTTTGACAAACTCCCGAATGAGAAACAGATAAATTCTGATGGTATCGAAAGCGGCTCGAAAAACCCTTCGATTTGATATATTATGGGCCTCGTAATTATCCGGGATCAAAAGTTATGAGGAATTACGTGTCCACACGTGATGGACTTTTAAGAACCCGCTGGAGGAGTTAAAAAATATAATAAAAACTCAGACCCCAATGGGGCATCACGTGCTCACACGTGACCATGGGTCACGTGCAGACACGTGATGGGTTTTTAAGGCCTCTAAAATAATGAATAGAATTAAATTCTAAAATCTGTTCCCTGATTAAAAATCAGGAATCACGTGCTCACACGTGACCAATGATCACGTGTTGACACGTGATGGTTAAAATTGAAGCGTAAACAAACAGCTGAAGGAAATACCTCAATGAGGTGTCACGTGCTCACACGTGACCAATGGTCACGTGTTGACACGTGATGGTTACAACTGAAGCGTAAGTAAACACTGAGAAAAGGACTCAATTGGGGGTCACGTGGCAACACGTGACTGGCTGTAAAAGCCTTGCTGTTCAACAGAATTAAATTCTAAAAAAAAAGATCATTTAAATCTTTCGAAATAGAATTAAAATTCTAAAAGCTTCCAAATCTTTCCAAATGGAAAAGGATTATGGGGACCGTTGGATTAAAGATCCAAGGGTGATTAAATATCACCAATTTATGGAAAGATCTTGGACTTGGAAAGATTTCCCCCCTAAATCTGACCGAGATAACAAATGGATATCTTTGGATTTAAAATCCAATGGTGAATAAAATTCACTTAACAATCTAAAGGCCCAGATTAATGATGAATGCAAATCAAATCTCTCAACATACAAATCAAATCTCTTAATGGGAGATTTGCTAAACGAATTGATTCTCTTCCTTCTCCTATAAATAGGAGCCAAGAAGAGAAGAGGGGGGGGTCTACTTTTTTGAGAGAAAAACAGAGGGAGGAGAATTTAATTCTCAAAAGAAAAGAAAAGCAAAGAGAGGAGAATTTAATTCTCTGCAAAAGAAAAACTCTAGGTAAGAAAAGAGAGGCTTCAAAAGAGAATTCAATTCTCAAAAGAGTTTAACTCTTATTTAAAGAAAAGAACTTAGTTCTTTTTCTAGTTGAAGATCTGTACAGAGCACATCTCCCCATAGGATGAGAATTTAATTCTCATCGGGTCGAGATCCTGCCATGCAGATCCTAAACTTAGAAGGGGAATTGAGTTTTGAGAATTTAATTCTCCCAAACTCACAGGAATTTAATTCCTCCTAAAAAGAAATTAGGGTTTTACCCTAAATAAGAATTTAATTCTTTCACAATAGGAATTTAATTCCTCCAAAATCATAATTAGGGTTTAACCCTACGAAGAATTCAATTCTTAAAAGATCTCTGTTCATGAAAAGAACTAGGGTCACGTGCCCCCACGTGACCCTTGAAAAGATCCCATGCAAAGAACTTTGAAGCATCACCTCACGTGCTCCCACGTGACTCCCAAAACGCAGAAAGAAAAAGCAAAGGAAATGAAAGCTTTGGGCGCTCTCACATGTTATCACGTGACCCCTCAGCAAATGCTTTAACAATTGGCGCACAGATCCCCATCACGCGCCAACACATGATGCTCTAAAATAAAAATGAAAGTGTTTAACACTTAATGGCAAAACAAAAGAAAAGAAGGTTTGGGCGCTCTCACGTGTCCCCACGTGACCCCTCAGCAAGTGCTGTAATTATCGATGCATAAATCCCCATCACGTGCCAACACGTGACGCTCTAAAAATAAAGATAAAAAGTGTTTAACACTTTTTCGCAGATTTAAAGATAAAACAAAAGGAGATCTGGCTCCACATTTAGGGCGCCCTCGCGTGTCCCCGCGTGACCCCTAATAAATCCCTTTAATATCTAATGGATGGATGCCTATCACGTGCCCACACGTGATGGCCAGGAAATTAAAAGTGTTAAACACTTACCTGCAGAATAAAATAAGGGAAATCAGGGCGCTCTCACGTGTCCACACGTGACCCCTCTCTCCTTAGTGTTTAACACTAATCTGAAGACTTTGTTCCCGGTGTTTAACACTGATTTGCTTTAGTGTTTAACACTAATTTGAAATATCTGATTACCAGTGTTTAACACTGATTTGCTTTAGTGTTTAATACTGATTTGCTTTAGTGTTTAACACTAATTTGAAAGCCCTGTTGCTAGTGTTTAACACTGGTTATCTTTTAGTGTTTAACACTAACTTGCTAATCTTATTCCCAGTGTTCAATACTGTTGGTCTTTAGTGTTTAACACTAGTTTTAGTCCAATTGGCTAAGTTTCTAGAGGCAAAGCCTCTCCTTCAATGGACCAACAGAGGGCCAATATTTCAAACATAATTGGACTTAGCCCAAACTGGCCATAAGTCCTCAAATCATCTTGAACTGAGCACATCTGCTCTTTCAACCAACTCATTGGTTCAAGGGTACATCTCTGAACTCCTCTGATATTTGTCGTTGTAATCCTTCAACGTCTTCAGAGAGGTGACGGGTCCCGACAACCACACATCAACACGGACTGTGGGGTCCTTAAACTCATGGACTTATGCGTCCTTAAACCAAGATACGGACTGTGGGGTCCTTAAACCCGCGGACTTATGTGTCCTTAAACTAACGCACTAATGCGTCCTTAAACACACCCATATGGACTGTGGGGTCCTTAAACCCATGGACTTATGCGTCCTTAAACTACCAATGGACCACCATGTCCCTAAACTGGATATGGACCACTATGTCCTTAAACTGGCATTGGACCACTATGTCCTTAAACTGGTATTGGACCACCATGTCCCTAAACTGGAGTTGGACCACCATGTCCCTAAACTGGAACAATAGAGCCCCCAAATGCTCTTTTGTCGGATCTAAACGATCCCGTTAAGTCGATCTTAGTCCCAAACTGGACTAACGTATCCTTAACAACCGTTTAAGTTGATCCTGGCCTCAAATATGGCTAACGTATCTTTAAGCGTTCAAACAGACTTTAGTCCCAAATTGGACTATGAATCCCCCCCAATCAACTCATTAGTTCAAGGGTACATCTCTGAACTCCTCTGACACCTGTCGTTGTAATCCTTCAACGTCGTCAGTGAGGTGACGGGTCCCGACAGCCATACATGCAATGGACCACCATGTCCCTAAACTGGAACAATAGAGCCCAAACGCTCTTTTGTCGGATCTAAACGATCCCGTTAAGTTGATCTTAGTCTCAAACTGGACTAACGTATCCTTAACAAACGTTTAAGTTGATCTTAGCATCAAATATGGCTAACGTGTTCTTAAACCAAACCCCCAAACCCAAATCTAAGAAAATACGGATTTGGACTAATCCACGTCCTACGGGCGACTACATAAATTAGTCTCCGTATACAATCCACGGGCAACCACAAACAAAACAAACACCCACGACACGAAGTGACCAGCTGGAGAAGGAGAAAGTTGTTACCGCGATGCGGTAGCGTAATTAACTGCAGGGGCTTGCGTCTGCAGGGAAGAGCGTCCCCACAATCAAAAACCCCTCAACGAGGGGGAATCTGACGAAGTCTGCTACATCGGCCGCATCCGTCTAAACCTCCGATACACGGTGCCATAAATCAACTTGGCATCTTCGGAGAGGTAGACGGATAACACCAATTAGCATCTGCCCCAAATCTCAGGCAAGGCAGTCCATGTCTCGGCCGCCATTCGGAGGGGAACACGGGGAAAAGGCTAGCGCGGATGCAAAACATAAGTAACGTTTATTATATATAATCTATATATATATCCATTCGTCTCACGCAATAATAGCCATTCCAGATCACAGATCACAGCACAAGTAACACAGATGAATATATTGGATATACTAGGATTTTTGTGTTTCGTTTTAGTCTAGAACGAAAAGCGGATTTCACAGTCGTGAGGAATAGCCAAACCCTCACCCTAGACCCCTACGGGTGCAGTAAACTACCCGCCAAATCCCCGAAGTGAAGCAAGCTCTCTCAATGAGATGAGTAGGCCACTCGGTACTTCAAAACCCCGGTAGTTTGTGCACCCCACCTTGGGTCTATCCTTGGTGCAAGAAAAAGTAAATGAAATAATACAACGGTGGCTACAATCTCAACCCGGATATGCCCCGCAAAAGAATATTATATAACTTTACAAATTACATGAATAAAAGAAAAGAACACTCTTCTCACATCCCGGGCTATTCAATCACGACGATCCAATACTTCATATCCACAAACCGCAAACACAGGATACTAAATATGTGCAACCCCTACTAATCGACGTATAGCAATTAGTTGACGTTTAGAAACACATATACAAACTTAAAGCGAATAAACGATGTTAAAATTTCGATTTAGAAACATTTGGTATTGCCTAAGCACAAATCTAACATTAGATGAAATCTGGGCAAAATTAAACAATACCAAAAATCCCAAATCTAAGAGTACAAAACACCACAAGAAACACGAGACAAAACTCCACAGAAAAACTAGCGACGGCGGGAAAATGACCAATTCCAACGTTTTTTTCTTGGACCGAGTGCCTCATTTTTCTTTAGTATTCTAGTTACTTTACGAGGAGCATTCTGCACTTATTTTAAAAAAATTTAGAAGCTCTTTTAAAATCGACAGAAACTTGGATCTAGATTTTATCGTTTCGGGGTTGTTTCGGTTTCGAAACTCTAAAATTTGTCTATTCAGTTAGTTAAGTGTTTGGGTAGCCTCTGATACCAGTGTAAGTGTATATGTGCTCTTTGCCGTGTCAACTATGCTTATGCGGAATCAAAAACTTTAAAACTTGAGCACAATACACTAAAATTCCTAGGATACAAGCCCAAACACTATACTAAACAAACCCTGACTAGAGTTTTAACTACTCGGTTGAAATTACAACCTTTGTAGACGGTCCTTTGGGTATTGAAAGTCGATTCCTTAAACTCCTTGGGTTGATGGAATGAGCTCTCGAAACCGATCTTCCGTGTCAAAGATGATCCATCTGAAAATGCCGATTCAAGTGATAGTTTCGTCCAAAGCAACTAAAAATCAAGTCTTGCTAAGAGAAGATGCTTAGAGTGGTGTAGTTTGTGAAACTAAATGCACTCTTTTAATTCTCACAACTCGAGAGAGAGGATTGAGAAAGAAGATGAAGATGATGGCTGCTAGAGATTTTTTCTCAATTGAAAAGAACAACCATTCTCTCAAAATATCTCACACTCTCATTCTTATCTCTACTCACCCAAAACAAAAGAGTGGGTGGGCTTGGTGACTCACTAGGGTGAGACACAAGCCCACACACTTCCATGTTAAATGGTAAAAAGAAGCGAGAGAGAGAGAGAGTGTGTGTTACCACCTCGCCATGATATACATACACATACAAATACTAGTATGTGTATAATTAAATATACCAAAACCCTTATTTATAATAAATATGTATACCGTATTTATAATAAACACGTATACCGTATTTATAATAAACACGTATACCGTATTTCTACCAAAATACGAATAACGTATTTATACCGAAAATACAAAATACGCGTATTCATATTTAGAATGAAATACATATATTTGTATCAAAGCACAAATACCCGTATTTATAGAAATATACGTATTCGTATAACCGTAACCGTGTTAAAATACAAATACCCAAAAGAGAGCAATATAATACTAGCATCAAAACTGGCTGTCTTTCAAACCTGCTACTATTACTAAACCGTCCGATTAAAGCACGTGTATAAATACATGTGTTCAATCGAACACCCCTGCGTAAAACCATACGCAAACTACACCGTTTCGCCTGAACCAGAAAACCCTCTGTGTGGAACTTTAAAGACTCGACAGTACGATGGCAGTGGGTTTAACCACAAGCACGTCAGCGGCACTAGCTATACGTAACGGCTACCCAGGTATCTGTCGAATGGAAGATCGACACGATAACTCGTCCGAAAACTCTACTGAGCTTATATGTGACATTCTCCGTACAGTCCGGTCTGTTCGTCTAAGAGTATCGCATATCGGGCCTAGGGGGTAGTAAACATCAGACCCCTTATAGCGCAATAATTCGTGTCGGTGTGGAACCAAATACACCCTGAGAAACTACTGATGTGCCTACCAGTAAATCTTACTTGCCCTGGCCAGGAACTTTGTGTATTGGTTAACCGTACACAGCACGATATCAACTCCCAATACCGGGAGAGACAAATCCCTTCTATCCTCTACTGCCTCCAAGTGCTTCGGAACTGCACCCAACCACTACCTGTTTGCACGACTCATTTGAGCCGTGGTAGGGTAGTAATCTAAGTACAGTGGGAACACACTCGAGACGAATAGTGATGTCAAGTCAACGGACTAATATGTACTCATGTTATCGGGGAACTGCTAACTGACGATAGGTATTATTCCAACCAGCAGTTCCCAGCGAGCCTGTCCAGTGTAACTCATAATCCAATGAGCACCTGTATATTATCTTTGGTACTGTATACCAATGGCTGTGGGACATGCCGCCCCCCTCACGGGAATAAGAAGCGTATACACTAATCTACTTTGGAGTATTGATACCCAGTGTCACGCCCCGCTTCCTAAAATAAGGAATACGAGGGGTTGACAAGGCCAGCCATGCTCCTACGGTGGAGGTAATACCTCTCCGTAGTCACACTTCGACTTCTAGCTTTACGTGGTAATCAGTAAACAATGCACAGGTAATGAGAAATGCAGTAACTGAAACAAAACAAATACAAAGAACTAACCTGATGGAGATCAAAAGAGTATAGTTTTGGATAGCAGATCAAGATGTCCGCGATGTACGTCTGGTCCTGGTCCAAGCTAGATCCACTTCTCACTCTGAGCATGCATACTCAGGTCGTCAGAGCGACGCGATAGCAATATATATATAGATGCAAGTGGTAACTCGTACAGTAATAATGAATATATAACAGTAAATCAAGATAGTGAAGATATGAACATGAAGTAGCCAATGCGGGTGTCTAATAGAGCAGATGAACAGTAAAACAGTAAAATAGTATGCCAGGTGTGTCGATTCAGTAAGCAATACATGTCAATGTCACTATCCCTATCAGTCTCTAAGTCTCGTTGTACAGGTCACTCAGCCTATCATCAGTCCAAGCGTGAGAGTCAACCACTCGTGAGTATCCCCCATCCAAGGGTAGGACCCAAGGGCAAGGGACCACGGGCCCAAAATATAAAACGCGCGGTAATAATCAGTGATAACCCTGTATATCTCCATATATCTCCATAAGTGCCGGCATGGGACTCCCGAGAATTTGTTGAACTCACACTCAAACTACCCCACACCCCGTGGTCTACATCAAACGCCAACCATAAACTCAAACACCAGTCGGTCCATGACGAGTCCACGCGAGAACTGAAGACAGGGTCTCCATCAAGCATGTCTCGACTGATACTCAAGATAAATGGACAGTATTTGGTGCCTTACCTGTGACACCCATATAAGTGCTTCCATAAGTGTCCCATACCACTTATAGTCACACTTATACGCGTCCCACAGACGTCGACAATGCAATAAATCAATAGGGTCCACTGATTGTGTACAAGTACGTGTCACTTTCATTTATCCATTAATGCTTAAACACTAACGTACTTGCCATAATTAAACACTAAAACCTAACACTGGGTAATGCGTATGATCGCTAGGTTACCAATGCAATGATGTATATATAATGTGATGAGAAAACAGTATTTAAGGCATGATTAAAATGTCATCAATCGATATCCTACCACTTGCATAATTTATCATAAATCATACATGCAAAATTTAGCGAATCAATAAAAAGGGGATAAGCAGTACGTTTAAATATCTAACCATCAGAATTGGTTTCACGCCAATCGGGTTTCAGAATCAGTAGATATGGCCATTTCATTTTAAGCGTTCACTGCTGGAAATCCGGTTTCAGAATCGGAAGTTCGTTTCGTAACGCATTTTAATCCCAGTTGGGATCAGAATTTAGCAACGCTACAGTTGAATGAAATTTAGGGTTTTCAATAAGATTTCTAACGCATGAGACGGATTCTCAATCGCATCTCTACATCAGAAGTTATACACTATTCAACACTAGGGTATCAGTTCAGTTTCAGTTTGGGACTGCTTGACGTCCTATTCTTTTAAATTGCAGATTAAATAGTAAACGACGATAAAAGGGTGTGAAATCACTTGCGTTATTTAGCTAACTGATTTAACTTCAATAAAGTGTAGGGTTCCGCAACATACAGGTTTTGACAGCAAGGTAGTAGGCATTACGAGATAGAAATTAACAGCCGGAGCTGCTCTGGACTGCAGTCCAGAACCGCCCTCCGAACCAATTCTCGTCATAATTTCAGTACAGAAACAATTAGGAACTTGCATAGAGTTATAGGTCGTCGAGTCGGCTTCGATTTGAGCCCACGAACGCATCATTTTCAATATGTACACAATTAATTCTGATTCTAACAAATTTCAGGTGCGGGAAATTCCCAGTTTTTACGGGTGTAATTGGGGGTGTTCGTTTTAGTCATAAACAATCGTATTTTTCAGTGAAATTTCTACACAAGGTTCATTGCCTCACGGGACAGAAAATGCAATCGAGTTCCGCCAAATTAAATGAAGGTTTTCGTTTGGATCTTGCATCAAACACTTATGCCTTATAAGTTTTCATGAATTGTAAACATGGAATTTATACGGTTTTGTTTTGTACGGAAAATAAACTAGCATGTAGCAAGTAGGGTACTTGTCTGTAGACGCTTTGGCGATGCACGGCACGGACGCGCGACGAACGGCGCGGCTAGGGTTCGCGGCCTCGGCTCGCGTTCGGGTTCGTCGTCGGAGTTGTCCGGAGATGTCTCGTGCTCGCAGGAAGCGGAGGGGATGCTCTGTGGATCTCTGTGAGTGCGCTGGGGTCGACGATGGTCGGCGGTGTCACTCCGGCGGTGGGCAGCAGTAAGGGTGTTTGGATGTGTGTTGGAGCTTGGTGGGTTTTGGAGAGAGAGGGGGCAGTGGGGCTTGGGCTTGGAGGTGACGGTGATGATGCTGATGACGAGGAGGGTGCGGGGGAGTCGACGAGGTGCAGTGGGGGCTCGCCGACGAGAGGGTGCAGGGGCTCGAGCTCGGGTGCAGTGAGCTCGGCGGGATGTGCAGGGGGCTCGGTAGTTGAAGAGGGCGGAGGAGCGTAGGGAGTGGGCTCTGTTGATGGAGGAGGAGGAAGGGAAGATGGGTGAGACGATGGAGGTGATCGAGGATGATTGACGACGGCCAGGAGCGATGGTGCTCGGAAGTTGAGAGGGAGAACGGGAGTGAGGGGGACTCGGTGGCGAGGAGGGTGGTGAAGAGGAGAGAGAGAAGTGAGGAAGGAGGGGCGAGGTGATTGTTGTGGTCGTCCTCGTCTTCGTCGGTGGCGGAGGTGGAGCAGCGAGTGTGGAGGGAGGAGAGGAAGGAGTTAGAGGTCGAGAGTGTGAGGGAGAGAGGAGAAAGGGGAGGGGTTGAGGAGCTCGAGCGGGTGCGCGGTCGTGATCGGCGGACGCGGGGGTGTGCGCGTCGTAGGCGAGGCGATGTGGGGACGACCGCGACGTGGGCGCAACGGAAAAAGGCGCGAGAAAGTGAAATGTAAAGAGGAAGAAGGAATAATGAAACGGTCGAGTTGGGTTTGTAGGTGCTTGGGCGTGGGCTAGCAGGAGTTGGGGTTTTTAATAATTAAAATGGAAAAGGAAGTGTGGGCTGAGGGAAAGAATAAAAGAAAATAGAAATGGGTTAGGGTTTAATAGTTAGGGTTAGGAAAAATTGGATGGAAATTAATTGGAAGAATAGAAATATTTAAGTAACCCAAATTTTTAATCTTATTTAAAATACGGAAATAATTAAAAGGGACTGGGTATTACATCTAGTCTCGATAATTCTACGACCATGGACAAGTTTAAGGATGTGCTTATAGACTACCCAGCTCCTACTAGTGTGACTGCCACCATAACGCTGGTAGTCAAACAAAAATTCTAAGGGCTCTATCAACATATATTAGCGATGTGTTAAAAGAAACATATAGATATGTTAAGATAGACTCAAACCAGATAGTATACTATCATGTTGAGCAAGACTGTTATTATATCTGTATATATCCCAACCTTCCAAAATGTAATATATAATCCAGTACTATACAATAATGGCCTCTAGGGTATATATCACTAACACATCTCAGGGCTTTCTTATCTTAAGAATTATAGGGCAAAGGCAGGTGGTAATTTAATTTGAAATTGATCAATGATACGGCTTCTTATTTATTAAAAAAAAAAAACATCATTGTTTTATATGCAATGCACGTAATCAAATGCCACGTCATTATTAATTTACAAGCGCGGTGCACATAATTAAATTGCTATACCATTATTATTTTACAAGTATAATGCATGTAGTTAAATTAAGGGCTTTTTACTAAAATGCTCCTCCATACTTCGCTAATTGCTGAAAAGTCCCCTCATACTCCGCATTTACTTAAAAGATCACATTTACATTTAAATCGCACTAAAAAGATCCCCTTATTAGTTTTCCATCCAAATGTAGCTTCATGTTGGGAAGATGGAGCTAGAACTTGAACTTGAGCCGCTCTCTTATCTTTTAGGTATCTTGTTCTCTAAAAAAAAAAAAAAGAAGAACCCAAATCATCACTTAATTGAATATTGGGATTCAGCTCAACCAAATAGTCGCTCTCCTTTCAAATGGGCTTGTCCGTTAAGTAAAAGTTTGCAATTGAAGGGACAACGATATTCGACAAGTTTGTTACTGGAGAAGGTTGAGAAAGGCGAGCCAATTTTAATTATCAATTTTGAGATATTTTTGATCGAAACCTAACCTTAAATCCAATTTGGAGGAAAAGTTAGGAATTTTGCGAGAAAAAAAGGGTCTGAAATGTATTAAAACCCTAGGTTGATACTCATCGTTAGCACTCTAATGGAGTAATGGGATATGCTAAAAAGATTTTCCTTTTCGGTATGTTCGGGGCTTTTTAGTGCAATTTAAAAAGCCTATTAACCCTGAACTTTTCGGTATGATTGGTACATAGAATGTAAACAATTATTTCGGAAACACTAAAAGTGTAGGGTTCTTTTTGAAATTTAGCCTATGAAACCATGTCCACGTGCTCTGCGCCGAAGCATGGGCCTCATTTCAATTGTTCCTTTTTCGGCCAATCAGCGTGGGCCTCTTTCCTTTTCCATTTTCATTTTTTTTGGGAAAGAATTTTTAAAAAGAAATTGTTTTGGCGTTTATTTTAAAGTTGAGATAACTGCAATCATCTAAACTCTAATCTGATCTAAGCGTTCTAACCTTCAATTTCCCAAACACGTTTCTCGTAACATGGCTAAAGTTTATTTAAAAACGGTGTTAGGACTTGCAACTATGCATTACCTCCACTCAAAATTAAACTCGATCATTCTAACTCCATACCCAGAGAAGGACATACATGCCCGAAGTATCTCCCGCAGAAGTATCAATCACCAACCATTAACGACATCGTGTTAACATAGAACGGAGGCTCGCAAACCGTTAACGACGCTGTTCATTTCTTTGGCTCCTCGGTATTTATTTGTGTTCTTGTGCTCTACAACATATTCTTTATTCTTAACGGGAGACCAGCAATGTAAAGATAAAAAAGCATAATTTTTACTCTTTAACATAAGACAAATGGTGTAAAAAGTAAAAATGGAAAATCGGGTGCTAAGAGTACCCCCGGTATATTTTGAATCAAGAATTCTAAATTTTCAGTTGCATACATTTTACCCTTGTTCAAATTTTCCAACCAAAAACTTACAGATGCCTCATAATACTGACTTGCACCTAAATGATATTCCAATAATTGCGGAAGACATTGCAAAAGTGAGGCATGTTTCCTTTAATATTGTATTTTCTGAGCAATAAAATAAAAAAATGAATAATTGTACAGAGCCGTATACTTGAACTATCTTCTGCTGAAGGTATCGATCATGGACCGTTAACGATGCTGTGTCAACATAGCATATTCTTGGCTCCTGGGTCTCTTGTTTGTCTTACTATACTCTATAACATATTCTTTATTCTTAGTGGGAGACGAGCGGTGTAAAGGTAAAAAGACATAGGAAAAAGGAATTCTACACAGTGCTTCTCTACACAACAAACTACATAGCACTTACAAAATCAGCAGGTCACGCACTTAAGTGTTTGAATGTGTTGTGCAGGAAACTGCATACCTACTCTTTACTCAAAAGCATATTCTCTGTACTTTAATGGGAGGTAAAAAGGGAAATCATGTAAGAGGACAAGTTTGTATGTTGCGGATCAAGAATCCAATTGTTCAATTCCATATCTTTTTGCCTTGTTCAAACTTTCGGACCATAAACTTATAGATACCTCGTAACGCCGACTTGCACCAAAATGATGTTCCAGCAATAGTGGAACACATAGCAAAAGTGATGGTGGTTTCCTGCAATATTATCTTTTATAAGAAACAAAATTATAACTTTACACTAATAGAAGAGTAAATTTGTTGACGGCATGAGAGGGCATTTGGTCTAGTGGTATGATTCTCGCTTAGGGTGCGAGAGGTCCCGAGTTCAATTCTCGGAATGCCCCCTTTTTCTCATTCTCTTCTTTAATTTTTAAAAAAATATAGTCCCAAAATATTAATAATCTTAAAAATTAAATTTGAAAATTACTAAAATGTACGTCGCCTGTGGCTTGTGAATGCCTCGTAAAAGAGCAGCACGCCTCCCCTGCATTTCGTCGTCGTCATCTATATTCTATGCTGTAGCATACAGGATTTACACCTAATCAAGTCCTGCCACGTGTAAGTCAAAGGCGGTCATGCGCGCATGATGAGTTATAGAAAACACGCGTCTTTCATATGTGCATGATGAATGCTGTTCGCTGCATTATCACATGCACTTGATCTGGGCCCGGCATAGAGTGCGCGAGCTCGCCATTGCCTCCACGCCACGTAACCGCAAATTTTTAGGTTTGCGGTATCAATTTATAACCGTCTCCTCCATTTATAGTTTTTTTTGTTGGTTTCTTGCATTTTGGTCCCCGGCCAATATTGAAAATTTTCTTACGCTTTTTGTCATGATATTGTTGGGGTATAATTGGTTTTGTTGTTGGAATTTACATCTTAAATTGGTTGCTTACAAAAACCCGCTTTCTATATATTTAAGCCTTTTTCATTACAAAAAACTTTGGCCAAATGATTTGATTTTTATCAAGAAACACAAGGGGAAACGGTTTTTTGAGCGGGTCATAGGAGGAAATTCCTTTTGGTGTAAGACGTGACCTCGATTCCTCCGCCCTCTCTCTATATGTGTGATGAGGGGTATCTATCGAGGTCGGAGCCCATTTTATAAAAAGAGGCTATGTTTTAAAATACACAATCTCATGTGT
This sequence comes from Agapanthus africanus, assembly GCA_030015575.1. Lineage (NCBI taxonomy): Eukaryota > Viridiplantae > Streptophyta > Magnoliopsida > Asparagales > Amaryllidaceae > Agapanthus > Agapanthus africanus. The sequence continues at coordinate 512,456,201 of JASDDO010000012.1, forward strand.
GTTTACACTGATCCCAACCGGTCATCATGATCTAAATGTTTTAAATAGCGTGTGTATCAATTTTCACGAGATTTGAAGACCCCTGACTCATCATTAGACGGAGTAAAGAAGCAATGGTTCTTCGCTGTTTGAAAAACATGATACATGATGTACATGCTGGATGTCTCTAAATTTCGTGAAATTTAATATGTAAGCTATCAAAAGCATGTACGTAGAGCAAGTTGAACGATTTGGACCGATGCGAAACACGGGGGTTTATGTGTTCTAAAGTTTTGCCTCATTTTATAAAATAAGCCCCGAAGCCTCAACGAATCTTCTCATTTAATGTGGGTGTGTTGTATGCTGATTTTGAGCAATAAGTTAGGTACAAGGGGATAAATTTAGAAGGAGAGATATCATACCTAGTTGGTAGATTTATATATTATATCGAAAGATTACAAACTATAACATATATTTGATCGAAATAAAACAAAGCATTGAACAAAATTTTCCGCTTAATCGATTGAAAATTCTAACTCCACCTAACGATCTTTTTTCTAAGAGAAAGGAAGTGTGTTCTGAATGCACAAATGGAGGAAATACTAAATGTTTGCACGTGTTATACACACACACACAAGAAAGTTGTGTATGAGAAACAAAATGTATGTTCGAACTTTTATTGGAAAATAAAAACTAAAGGACAGAAACGGGAATGACACGACAACATGTGGATAAAGAATAAATCGAAAAGGATAATTTTTGTTGTAACAGCTAACTTTTCCTGAGTAAACCGGGGAGGCGTATGTTATTATTTTTCAATATCAAATGGGAAAAAAATCAAACTGCAGCCCAACCCCTAGGCTACCATGTTATCTCATTTTGCCGATGTCGGATTGGAATCATAGCATCCTGCTATTTTATGATAAGGGTTTGTTCGGTTGCAGGTTTCGCAATGGAATTGCACCGTTTGCATTTTGAAATCATGCAAAATCCATAGGATCGATAAAGTCGGTTTTTGATCGCAGGATTTTGGGTTTTTGGATTTGCTTGTCTTTTAGGGGGGCCCACAAAAAATGAGAAGACATGAATCCTTCAATTTTGAAAGGATTCGGCTGGATTTCCCACTGTTTAAGTGGGGTCCGCCGTACTTTATATATTAAAATACCAACTCTCTCATTTTCTCTAAAATCCTCAAATCCGGATCGCACGTTGTTTTCAGCAACTAAATAAATATTATAAAAATCTATAAATCCAATACTAAAATTCCAATACCAATCAAATAATAAAATTAACAAATACAGAAATTTTCTATAGTATCATTTTGAAATCCAAATTTCATAAGCCCCTGGCAGTAAGCATTCAAAATCCCATGAGTTCTGGATCCAACAGTAGAGAAGCAGAGATGAATAAAATGGACATGGATACTCAAAAAACTAAACAAAAAAAACAGATCAAAAGGGGCTTTATTACAAATCTATCCTTGTCAAATATTGCAAAAGATGTCTATTTCAGGAAAGTATATTTAATTCCCTCCACTTCTTCATCCCCATCCCCCCCTCTCTCACCTTTGTCGAATAAACAAATTCCTCAAATAAACCCAAGAAGCAACCTTTCACCTCTCTCGCACTTCTCTTTCTGTCTAAATTCAACCCCAAAAACCTTTAAAAATGGCATCTTTCACTCAAATCCCCAACCCCAAGCCCCAGTTCCTCCTCTCCCCCCAAAACCATCTCAAATCCCCCTTCACTTCTTCCCTCCCCCTTCGATTCCCCCCAAAAAGGAGCCGCCTTTCGCTGAAAACAGCGAAGATCATGGTGTCGGCGACCGCGACGGAGGCGCCCAAGAGGAGGTACCCAGGGGAATCGAAAGGGTTTGTGGAGGAGATGAGGTTCGTGGCGATGAAGCTGCACACGAGGGACCAGGCGAAGGAAGGGGAGAAGGAGGCGGAGGCTGATTCGAAGCCGATCGCGAGATGGGAGCCTTCGATCGATGGGTACCTGAGGTTTTTGGTTGATAGCAAGGTTGTTTATGATACTTTGGAGAGCATCGTTGAGAAGGCCAGCTGCCCTTGGTGTAAGTTGATTGATTGATTGATTTAGCTCTAGTATTGATTTTGAATCAAAATTTCAATTTTGTTGGATAAGATTTCATCTTTATCATCAAGCAGATACGAGTGTCAGTGTAGATGATATGGTACGACCATGAAGAATATGTTGAATTTGACCACATGTTATGAGTTTGATACCTATTGAATATAGGGATTATTGCATGACATAAAAATTTAAGATTAAGCACATGTTATGAGATTTCTTAAGTTTAGCACCCTTTGAATACAGGGATGATTGCATAAAACCCCCTGTAGCTAACTCCATGCAGCACTTATACCCCGCTTAAGAGACCCATTAGCGCAAACGCTTCATGTGTTTATCAACCAATACCCTAGTTTATATCATGTATTGCTCCGAGAGAAACTAGCAAGCAACTTTGTGACTTTGAAAAGTGCAAAGGGCGTATGTGCTAACAAATAAAATGTCACTTGAGGAGGTATAAGTGCTACACATGATAAACTACAGGTTTTTTTGTGTAGTTTATACTAGAATATATACGCAATCCATGTTCTTCCTATAAGTGTAGATTTTGTATGATTAAATCCTGATACATGCTATACAATTTAAGCTTATGCAGCAAGATGTTTTCCAAAAACTATTACGATTAAAGAAAATAAGGGAAGATATGGTATGTTTGCTACCGTCCCATGTCTGGCTCATGATCTTAAGTTTGTTATGTGTTCTACCTTCTGTTTTATATCTATTGTGTGTATTTCCATGTCTTGAATATATGATAATAAATACTTAGCAATTTAATACATGAACGTGTCATAGTTTTTTAAATTCATGTTTTTATGGCGTGGATCATAATTCGAGAAGAATCGACTCGGCTTGTGAGGCACACTAATGATTGGATCTACTAAGGCATACAGTTGAACAACCATGCAGCTTCATTCTCACAAATGCATGCATGTTTTGCTCATATAATTTGCTATCTTTCTAATAGAATTTACTAGAATTGATAACATTTGACTCTTTAACTTACACTATCCCAAAGTAGTTTCTTGTCTATCTACATCCTACCCTTAGCTAAGAGAATTTGAAGAATCTCATCGATGCAATCAAACAAGCTTAAACAACGTGCCCAGGATAAACAAGGCCGACTTGCTCATTTTTGGGCGGCAAGTCTTGTAATTGTCTAGGCCACTAATCCACACCAACTCATCCAGGGTTATCAGCGACTTTAGAACTTAGTTTCTTTTGTAAGGAGCTTTCCTTAACCTTCTAGTTGTGCTCAATAGCCAATTCCACATTCATAGGAAAGTAATTTCTGATGATGACCGTAGGGTATTTTTCGTCACCCCATTGAGATGAGAAATATGCGTCGCTTGTCATGCGTATTACAGATTCCCCTTGCCTGGGATAGGCTGGGGTTATTGATTGTGGGGATCCGAAACAGCCACGGACTAAACTGCCGTTAATTATCATTCGCTTTTGGAGCGAGAGAATTTCCGATTGACGGGTAAAACTGGTCATGCGAACTTAATGTGCATTGTGCGTGTGTTGTGTCTTGAAGGGTTTTGGATATATCGGGGGCCTCATAGAGTTTACGGAGGAGGTATTTTTAGTGTGGAGTGCAGTGGGAAAAGAGGGGGCGAGGAGCGTCGTAAGGATGCGTGGGTGCTGGGTGCCAGCGCCTCACGAGCCCGGCACGTGGGCGATGGGCACCTACAAAAAAAGGGGTTTACCCCGGGATTAGGAGTTAAACTCCCGGTGGACTTTGGAAACTCCCAGAAAAAAGAAGGATTTTTATCTTTATGGAGTTAAACTCCTAAAAGGATTTTGAGTAGAGTTAAACCCTCAAAAGGATTTTGAGTGGAGTTAAACTCCCAATAGAATTTTATTTATGGAGTTAAACTCCAAAAGATTTTGACAAAGAGAGTTAAACTCCCAAAAATCTTCGGAGATGATCAAAGGGGATCCCTTTCTTCTTCCTTAAGCCCTGAATCCTCTCCTAAACCTCGGATCTTCCCCAAAGTGGGGTTTTTATGAAGATGAGTCTCCTTCCTCTCTGTTGGTTGGATCTTGGAGAAAATGGAGGTGAGACCTAAAAATCTTCTCTTTTAAAGATTTGATGGGAGATCCGATCTCCCCTTCAAGGGTTTTATGGTGAAAAACTATTCCTTTTGGGGAAAAGAAAAGTTATAACTCTTGATTTAATTCAAAAAAAGGAAGAAAGTTTAGAACCTTGAGGAAGGAGAAGGAGGCACAGAACCCTAATTTTTGAGCGGAATGAAATGTTTTTTATTTTATCATAATGTTGCCATATATAGGCTTACAGGTTTACACATAACCTCCTGGGCTTTACAAAATGGCATTTTGTCCATCCCATGCCCATGTGCTTATTTCTTTTTACACATGAGCCATTAGCTTTACAAAAATTTGGCTTTTTGCCAATTTAATTTTCATTCATGCATGGAAATTTTATCAAACTTATTTATTACGTAATTTTCGTGGTATGGAGGAGGCCGGCCGCTTCATGTTCGGGCTTGACTTGGGCATGGGCCCACTTGACCTGGGCTTGGGGTTGACTTTGATTTTGACTTGATCAACCGGGGTGTAATTTTTGACCCCAACAAAATGTCCCCATCAATAAATGTGCACTGCATGTGTGTCGTGTGTATGAAATTGATGGATCTTCTTTCACGTAGTGACTTGATTTGGTTCCTGCTTTTGGAAGGCTGGCACTGCCCTTTTTACGACATGGACGGTCGATACTTGACGTGTCTCCGAGATGGAGTGTCGCTGGTTGACGTGTCCCCGAGACGGAGTGTATGTTTGACGTTTTTCCGAGACGGAGTGTCGCTGGTTGACGTGTCCCCAGTATGGAGTGTCGCTGGTGGACGTGTCCCCTGCATGGAGTGTCTGTTTGACGTTTTCCCGGCACGGAGTGTCGCTGGTTGACATATCCCCGAGACGGAGTGTCTGTTTGACGTTTCTTCGGCATAGTGTTTGTTTGACGTTTTCCCGGTACGGAGCGTCGCTGGTTGACGTGTCCCCAAGACTAAGTGTCTGTTTGACGTTTACCCCGCATGGAGTGTCTGTTTGACGTGTTCCCGTCATGAGTGTCTGTTTGACGTGTCCCCGACATGGAGTGTCACTGATCGACGTGTCCACGGCACGGAGTGTCGCTGATCGACTTATCCCGGCACGGAGTGTCGCTGGTCGACGTATCCCCGAGGCGGAGTGTCTGTTCGACGTTCGCCCGAGGCGGAGTGTCTGTTCGACGTTCACCCGAGGCGGAGTGTCGTTTGACGTTTCCCCGACACAGAGTGCATGTTTGACGTTTCCCCGGCATAGAGTGTCTGTTAGACGTTTCCCCGGCACGGAGTGTCGCTGGTTGACGTGTTCCCGAGATAGAGTGTCTGTTTGACGTTTTTCTGGCATGGAGTGTCGCTGGTTGACGTGTTCCCGAGACGGAGTGTCTGTTTTATGTTTCCCTGGCACGGAGTGTCTATTTGACGTTTCCCTGGAACGGAGTGTCGTTGGCTGACGTGTCCCCGAGACGGAGTGTCTGTTTGACGTTTCACCGGCACGGAGTGTCAGTGTTTGACGTTTCCCTGGCACAGAGTGTCGCTGGCCGACGTATCTCTGAGACGGAGTGTCGCTATTTTTGGCGTAGATGTCGTTGGAATTGGTTGGTTTGATTTGTTTTGGGGAGGTTCCAATCTGTCCGGTGGGACTTTCGAGCTTGGAAGTGCTTCCGGGTGGGACTTTAGTTTGATTTGTCCGGTTCCTGTTTTGTTTGGCAGGACTTTTGAATTTGAAGTATTGCACCGTAGGATTTAGAATTTGGGATCTGGATTTTTGTTTAGCATCAGCATCGCTGCACTGGAACATAGTACCAGGAGCGAATCATCATTTGCCGTTGGAGGATTTGGGGATTTTTGTTTTGATTTGGCATCAGTATCGCTACACTGGAGTGTGGTACCAGGAACGAATCATCATTTGCTATTAGAGAATTTGGGGATTTTGGTTTTGGTTTTGGTTTCGCATCAGCATCGCTACACTGGAATGTGACACCAGGAGCGAATCATCATTTGCCATTGGAGGATCTGGGGATTTTGGTTGGCATCCGCATCGCTACACTGGAATATGGTAATAGGAGCGAATCATCATTTACCATTGGAGGATCTGGGGATTTTGGTTGGCATCAGCATCGCTACCATGCTGTTAGGAAACGATTGCTTAGGAGACATGTTTATGCCTGTCATATAAGATTTTTCAATTTTATGAGCCATAAGGGTCTCATAAAAGCATTTACTCCCTACGAGTCTAGAGGATCTCGTAGGTGTATTTTCTCCTTAGGAGTCGTGAGAACCCCCAAGTGTGTTTTTCCTTTGTAAGTCGTAAGGATCCCATGAATGTGTTTTCTTACGAGTCGAGAGGATCTCGTAAGCTCTGTTCTCTTCATGTATCGTGAGGACACATGAGTGTGTCTTCCCAAATGGAACATAATTCTGACAGCGGAGACCGGCCGCGGGACTGGTGGTTGTGGTGCGGTGTAGGTGTGATGAGGATCATTTGATCCCATGGATTGTATACGGTAGTTAATTTATGGACTGGTCGTAGGGCCGAGAGAATTTGGGGGATTTGGATTTTAGTTGGCATCTGCATCGCTAACACTAAAGTGTAGTGCCAGAAGCGACTCATCATTTGCCGTTTGTCAATTTGGGGATTTGATTTTTGTTTAGCATCAGCACCGCTAACACTGAAGCGTAGTGCTAGGAGCGACTCATCATTTGCCGTTTGGGAATTTGGGGATTTGGATTTTGGTTGGCGTTTGCATTGCTGCGCTGAAATATTATACCACGAGCGATTCATCATTCGCCGTTTGGGAATATTGGGGATTTGGATATTGGGACGACATCAGCACCGCTAACACTGAAGCGTAGTGCCAGGAGCGATCCATTATTTGCCGTTGCTCGTTGGGGAGCGATGGCTTAGGAGACAGGTTTAAATCTCTATCACCTAAGATTTTTCAATTTTATCAGCCGTAAGGGTTTCATAAAAACATTTTCTCCCTGCGAGTCGAAAGTATCTCGTAGGTATATTTTTTCCTTACGAGTCGCGAGGATTCCTAAGCGTGTTGCTCCTTTGTGAGTCGTAAGTATATCACGCGGGAACATTCTCCTCACAAGGTCGAGAGAACTTTACGAGTGTATTTTCGTCTCCTTTTCACGAGTTTGCGCCCTTTTAGGGTGTTCACAAACTCGCCGGCAGTCCTGCTGGGTTTACTCACGGAGCCCTTTCGGGTTTTTATCCGTGCCCGTTTTGCTTGTGGACATACCGGTTTTTTACACCTTTTTTTCTTTTATTTCCCAGTCTAACAACTCAGAGATCATTACCATGTGCTTATTCAAAAATTCTTGGACTTTGATCTCACGGCGCTTCAATGCTCTCTTTGTCCTTTTGGAGAGACGTTCACGTGTGTCCCGTAGAAACTGTGGCAGACTGAGTCATTTTCTGGAGCGGGCGATTGAACCGTCTGCCCCGGAGGGTTTTGGGTCTTCGTTCGAATGGAGCGGATGATCGTAGCTTGGTTTTCTGCTAACGCGTCTTTGTCCAATAAGACCACTCTTTCATTGTATTGTTTTTCCACCCAATTCTTGAAAAAAGCAGTCTTCAATGGTATGGCTCATCATTCTGTGATACGGGCAGTACAAGGGATCATCAGTCATGTTTGCTTCGTGTGGTCTTTTTTATTTAGGCAATTGCAGACCTTTTTTCAGGACGTCGTCGAATATTTTACGGACTCTGTCCCTTCTGAAAGAATAGAACTTATTCAATTTCTCTTTCATGGGCGATTCCCCTCCTCCTTCCAACACTAGTTTTCGAGGTTGGTCAGCATTAGGCCTACATGTTTCTCGCCTACTTTGGTCGGCAGATGTATTAGATGATTCAACGTTCTTGGGAGGCCCACCTTTGCGGTTGTTGTTCTTCGGATATCTGGACTTGTTATACTGGTAGTTTGGAAGAGATTTGGGACCCGCATGTTCCAACATCTGGACTCTTTTAAGCCCTGAAGAGTTTCGGGATCCGCTGATGACTTTTCCTTAATTCTGTCCCGTGTCAACTGGTCGCAGTCATATGTCAGGGCTTTCCTGGGGGCTATCCGCTGTCGACTTTCATGAAGGCATTCCGCTCTTAGACCGAAGGGAATAGCTGCTGGCTGCTTTGAGACATCAATCCCTTGCTCGTGGACCGAATTTTGATTTTGTTGTGATTGCATTTGAAGGACTCGGGTTGCAAGATTTTTCCACAACATTCACCAGATCGTTGACTTTGGAACGGATCTTGGCTAACTCCCTATGACGGTCCTGAAATTGCTCTTGAAACCATTGGAATAACGCTTGTTCTGTAGTTTTGGAGACGACAACTGGGCTATCCTCATCACTTGAGCTTGATTCCCTAAGAACCATGAGCTCTTTTTGCTTAGCAGCTCGAGCGGGGTCTTCATCATTATCTGAACCGAGCCAATATTGGGCGGCGTCAACCATATTATCACCATGGCTGTGAAACGTAGGAGGGTTCGTTTCTCCAGGACCGACCATGTAGACCGTATGGATCGCGCATCTGTCTGTTGTCCCCTTATTGTCAACGTTCCTCACTGGACCATTGGATTGCCGCTATGGTTTGCCCTTTTCAAGAAAGGGTGAACAATTGGGAGCGGACAGTTCCTTAAATAGCTCGGGCTCTGTTTGTATAAAATTGATGGTCGCGGCTTGATTGTTTGTCAACACGCCAGGGGACAACGAGATTTCTCCTGCCTTGTATTGTTCCTCAACCTAATCCTTGAAAATGCAACAGTTTTCGATAGTGTGTCCCAACACTCGGTGGTATGGGCAATAATTAGGATGATCAGCCATGTTCGCTTCACTTAGCATTTTTGGTTCTGGTAGTCGCTGGCCATTCTTCAGAGCATTTTTGAATATTTTGTGAAGCTTGTTTCTTCCGAAAGAGTAGACCTTATTTCTCCTTTCCTCCAAAGTTGTCTCTCGAGGTTTTTTAGTCTTCGCTTCGTCTGCTCTTTGCTTATTGAGAGAATCGGTATTGTTGGAACTTTCGCCTTTCCGGTTGTCGTTCCTCTGATGTCTCGGTCTATTTGTGAATTGGAGATCCTGAGTGGACTTGGGTTTTGAGCGTTCCAACATTTGAACCTTCTTGGTTAGCGCTTGGAATGTTTTGAGGCTTGCGGTGCACAGGAAAGGTTTAATCCAGTTGTTTAGATTTTCTATAAGAAGACTGACGGATTGGTCTTGTTCCAACGGCGGTTCACATTTGACAGAGAGATTGCGCCATCGGACTATAAAATACATGCTGCTTTCGTTGTTCTTTGATTCGGTCCTTACAAGATCGGCAATGGTGATTTTGTCACTGACACTCATGGACCTTTGCATGAATAGGGATTCTATTTGAGCGAACGTCATAATCGAGTCATCTGGTAAAAGGTGCGGCACGTACTTCATTGACACGCCGGAGTTGGCTGCTGGCACAACAGGGCCCCCGGCGACTGAGGGAAGAAAAAACATCTTTTGGTCGGCTACCTAAGCGGTGATCCTTTATTCCGAGCGGATTCCCCTCTGTAGAATGTAGGATGACCACTGGAAAGAAGAAGCTTCTTTCGAAGTTTCACATTGTCAATCATTTAATCTCAATCTTTCAAGATCACGAAGTTCTCCCCATGCTTGAGCACATGATTCTACCTCTTCAAATCCTTTGACTAAGTGTTCAGCCAGGTTTTGGCTGATTCTATCTCAGATGATTCCCCGGTTGAGTTGGTAAATTCCTCAACTTCTTAGCAGACTTCTTTCTTACTCGCATCAGTCACAGGATCAGAACCCGAAAACAAAAGGAATAGACGAAAGATCTTTGTCAAGTTGTTCGAGGAAAGCAGTCAAGTCAACTCTGTCTGAACCGAAGCAACCGAGTAAGGCTCCTAGGAGGGCAGCGCGCTTGGGGATGCGGAGGAGCAATTATCGTATCGCCCAGCTCCCTAACCTAATGCGGCCGGACCGCAGGGAATATGGCATTAGCCAATCAAGGAATGAAAGATGGAAAGAAAGGCCCGCATTATACCCCAGGGTCAGGGAGAAAGACTGGAAATGCATTGCATACCAATCGAAACTAATATCGGTCAAGCTATTGACAAACTGACGGCGAAAGAGCGCATCATTGCCTCCAGTATTCGTGCATGATTCTTTAAATTGGACAATGTGCCGGTTCACATTTCCTGACCTATCGAACCTTTCGAATTTGGGGACGACATAGCCACTGGGAAACTTCACAAGATCGTATTGTGCAGGGTATGGTCTCCCACTGCCGTCGACCTCCTTTTGCGTCTCGGTCTCGGCCACCAATGTTTTGACTTTGTTGGTGATCAAATCAATGATCTGATCTTTCGTTTGCGGGCGTCTGTCGTCAGTAGTCAAGACATTTCTTGAGACAGAATGTGGCCGACTTTCATGCGGCTCGCCCGTTTTTGGATTTGAAGGAATAGGCCGGCTGCTTCGGGACACCGTTTTTCGGTTCATAAGCAGAGACCTGCGCTTGATTAGGCGGCTGAGAGGCAACTTGGAACGTGAGCTATAGGACGACGTTTGTCAGGTCATCAATCTTTGAGTAGAGTTTGGCCATCTCCTTGTCCTTGTTTCTGAGCTGCTTCTGAAGCTCTTGGAGAAGTTGCTGCTTTGCGATCTTGGGACGGAAGATTGGCTCTTCTTCGCTTTTCGAGCACGATTCCTCATGAATTGAGGGATCTATCTGCTTATCGGCCTCACTGGAAGGGTTTTCATTATCTTCCCGAGGAGGAAGCTGGTCATGGGAAGTGGCAGCCACATTCAAACCAGATTGGATTTGAGATGTGGTGGCCCTATCTTTGCTCTTGCTGCGTGTGCCCATCATGTAGACGGTGTGGACCACATGTCCAGCCATCTCTTTTTCTTTAGCGGCTGATTTTTTGGTCCGTCGTCGTGGCCTTTCCTCTTTTGGAAAGGATAGGCGATTGAAGACGGTTGGCCTGACTGGGTCCTTGGGTGGCGCTGTCCGGATCGCAGTTTTCTTAACTTTTGCGGTCATGGTATTCTTCTGGACCAATTTCAGTGGTTCAAAAGAGTTAGCGAGCTTTACAGACGATTCAGCTGTTGGTGTGGGGTAAATTCGTTCTTAGAACCCCACGAAGTTCAGACTAGCAGGAGTCTTAGACCTTTGGTTAGCTTTATATCCGAGCCTTTTCTGTCTTAACTTCTCGATTTTGAGGGCTTGGCGGGCATCCATTTTCTGAGAAGCCACCGTGAGTCGATTGACGGGAAGATTAGAGAAGATACCTGATCGAGCGGTAGTCAGGGGCACCACCGGAGCTTGCCTGAGAATCCATGTTGCTTTGTTAACGTTGATGGCCTTGTCCCCAGCTGGAGTAATGGAGAGTCGTTCGGAAACGGATTCATGCTTAGGATGAAATGCCTTCGCAACTACGACATTTGTTCTTTTGCCTTTTGAAGCTGATTTATCTATCACTGGGGCTTGAGAAGCAGGAATGGTGTTAGCCGAGACAAATAAAATAAACTCAAATTGTAAGAGCGGTTCCTCCCACTGTCGCCCCAGACTGGCCGGGAGGACCGTCCTGGCGTCCATCTTCATCGTTTAGGAGATGAGAGCTGTGTTGAGAACTGAGCTTTTCCTTGAATACATTTTGTTGCGTCCGAAGGTTGTAATTTGAAACTGTTAATCTGCACAAAGAAGAATGATTTCAGTACAGGCAATCGATATATATGTTGATTGAGTTCGCATGAATATTTAATCTGAAATATAGGAGGAGAAAAAAGGTCCCACTGGACGTGCCAAAACCTATATGGTGTTTTTCGTCACCCCATTGAGATAGGAAATACGCGTCGCTTGTCAGGCGTATTACAGATTCTCCCTGTCTAGGGTAGGCTGGGGTTTATTGATTGTGGGGATCCGAATCTCCGACAGCCGCGGAGTAAACTGCTGTTAATTATCCTTCGCTTTTGGAGCGAGAGAACTTCCGATTGACGGGTAAAACTGGTCATGCGAACTCAATGTGCAGTGTGTGTTGTGTTTTGAAGGGTTTTGGATATATCAAACGCCTCGCAGAGTTTACGGGAGTCCCTCTACCTGAATAGAGGGCCGAGGGTCAAGTGGCGCGTGCGGGGGCGTGTGCGGGCTAGCAGCTCCCTTGCGAGGTGTGGGGCAGCGTCCTGTTAGAAATTTTTTCTAACGGGTGTGGTATTTTTAGTATGGAGTGCGTGGGAAAAGAAGGGGCGAGGAGTGTCGGAAGGACACGTGAGCTGTGCGTGGGCTGCGCATGGGCGTCGGGCACCCACGGGCCACGCGCAAGGCGCATAGGCGCTGGGCGTCTGCAGAAAAAGGGGGTTAGCCTCGGGATTAAGAGTCAAACTCCCGAGAGACTTTGGAAACTCCCAGAAAAAGGAAGGATTATCTTTATAGAGTTAAACTCCCAAAAGGATTTTGAGTGGAGTTAAACTCCCAATAGAATTTTATTTATGGAGGTAAACTCCAAACGATTCTCACAAAGGGAGTTTAACTCTCAAAAAAATTTGGAGATGATCAAAGAGGACCTTTTTCTTCTTTCTTGAGCCCTAGATCCTCTTCCAAACCTCGGATCAAAGTGGGATTTTTTTGGAGATGTGTTTCATTCTTCCTCCTCTCTGTTGGCTGGATCTTGGAGGAAATGAGGGTGAGACCTAAAAATCTTCCTTTTTGGAGATTTGATGGAAGATCCGAGCTCCCTTTCAAGAGTTTTATGGTGAAAAACTATTCCTTTTTGGAAAAAAGAAGAGTTAAATTCTTAATTTAATTCAAAAAGGGAAGAATGTTTAGAATCTTGAGGAAGGAGAAGTACGCACAAAACCCTAATGGGAATGAAAAAGTTGTTTATTTCATCATAATGTTGCCTTATGTAGGCTTACAAGTTTACACATAGCCTCTTGGGCTTTACAAAATGGCATTTTGCCCATCCCATACCCATGCGCTTATTTCTTTTTGCACATGAGCCATGGGCTTTACAAAAATTTGGCTTTTTGCCCATTTATTTTACATTCATGCATGAAAATTATATCAAACTTATTTATTACGTAATTTTCTTCTTGGCATGGGGGAGGCCGGCCGCTTCATGTTCGGGCCTGGGCATGGGCCCACTTGGCTTGGGCTTGGGCCCATTTGGCTTGGGGTTGATTTTGATTTTGACTTCGTCAACCGGGGTGTAATTGTTGACCCCAACATTTGGCTTGGGGTTGATTTTGATTTTGACTTCGTCAACCGGGGTGTAATTGTTGACCCCAACAATGACTGATATAAAATAATATCTTCATATCAACAATCCTTTTTCTTATATTAAAATATGAGCTCAACCTTGGATACAGAATCTAGAATAACCAACTGAAAGCTTAATATGCAACAGTCATAGTGAACCCTGAACATGTGAAGGAAAATTAGAAAAGATGCATATGATGAAGAAAACCATCAAAAAAATTGACATGTTTTCCAACAATGTTATATTTAGGAGATGGAAATTGTTATGAAGTATGCCTTGATTAATAAAAGAGAAGGAAATGTTTTACTTGTCTAATATCTAGTTAAGGAACAGGTTCCTTAATAAATATCGCCCCTTGAATGCAGATGCTGAATTTAGGAACACCGGCTTGGAAAGAACGGAGAAATTGGCCAAGGATTTGGAGTGGTTCAAGGAACAAGGGCATACAATTCCTGAACCGTCTTCTCCTGGGTTGTCTTATGCTCAATACTTGGAAGAGTTATCCGAAAAGGATCCTCAAGCATTCATTTGTCACTTTTACAACGTATATTTTGCTCATTCAGCCGGCGGGCGGATGATTGGTAAAAAGGTAACATTTTTATCTCTTCTTTTTTTCAATTAACGAAATCTTAGCCGAATTGAGAGCTATATGTGCTTCCATTAGGAAAGCGACATATTTTATTATTATTGTTGTTGTTGTTTTATTTTTTGAGAATAAAGGTGGATTATATTAATCCCCCTCTTTCTCTTCAACTTTCATCGAACTTGTGACCTCTTTGTGTCAAATCTTATGCTTTACCTGTTCCACCCTCTTGGTGGAAAGTGGCATACTTGCAGCTAATAGAGGAACTAAAGATAGAGGATGGTAGGCATAAAGGAACATAGATAGACGCAATTAAAATCTACATGATGTTTGTGTATTTAATTAAGGAGACATCCCTTAAGAAAGTTCAACATTGAAAAAAAAAAAGATTCATGTAACCGACTCCAAAAGTTCGAAATAAAAAACATAATATATCGAAACTTTCAGCTGATGCCAAAGTTTGGGATGAAGGCGTGTTGCATATATCATATATGCCACCGAATCTTTTCTCAGAACATATCTAGGGTCCATAAGAATTTCACGATCGCTTGTGAAGAAATGGATTTTTCTAAGAGCTCTTCCCACCGCGGAAATGCTCCAAAGTGTCGGCGAGGATTGAAGATGAATTAATATGTTCTAAGACTCTTTGTACATCTTGAACGTCTTTCTGCGCAACAGTACTTTTGTTTAACACCACTTTTTAGATGCACCGTTACCATTCTTAAGCCCCTACAATGTTATGAGTCCGAAAGTCTGCAAAAGAGTTAAAGTTGTGGTGAGGGAAGGTTGATGGATATATATACCCTTGTACACTTGCTAGTATCCCCACTTCAAAAGAGTTCTTAAACTTGATGTTGTTAGCAATTAATTACAAAAGTTTATATCACTGAATCTTCATATGCTCCTTTCCCTCACACAGGTGGCCGAGAGCATACTAGACAAGAAGGAGCTTGAATTCTACAAGTGGGATGGGGACCTCCCCCAGTTGCTGCAGAATGTCAGAGAGAAGCTCAACCAAGTTGCAAATGTTAGCCTGATCGACACTATCATTTTGCTGATAACCTGTGAGAAATATTTTCATCTCGCTCACATCTTTTTTGTCCATTTTCGCAGAGCTGGTCAAGAGAGGAGAAGAACCATTGTCTAGAGGAGACGGAGAAATCGTTCAAGTACTCCGGGCAGATACTCCGATTGATCTTGTCATGATTGATTGACGAAGACGATGTCATCATAAGATCCATGCAACTTGCTAAAAGAATGTAAAATTTATGCTGCGCTAACTTGCAGCGAAGAAAACTCCTGTGTATAAGCTATTTTCCTTTGCTAAAACTTGTTTCAAATTTGCTTTTGTTGCAAGAAATAGTTGTTACTTGACCATTAGCATGAAATATTTTGGTAGTAGCTTGTTTAATGATCGCTTGATAGAAACTTAGCTGCAGCTCCTATTATGAAAAAGCTGCATGGGTTCTATCGCGATGATGGATCCACCCAAATTAGTGTGAAGTAGGGGGAGTGCTATATTTTGAATTTTGATGTGATGAAGGGTTTGGATTTACATAGCAGGGAAACTAATAGCTCTAGGGAGGGAGGGGAAGGAAGAGGAGAGAGAGTTTAAAATTTAAAAATTCTAGTTTGCAGTTATTTTTCATTGCGAGAAACCTCTCGAGTATTGTTTTTTCTTGCATAAGTAAATGCTTAAAATTTTGCAGCTAAGATGAGAGGTTTTGTAGACTTAGAGAATATTATTAAGATTGTCTTCAGAAGGCGCCTGTAGCTCAGTGGATAGAGCGTCTGTTTCCTAAGCAGAAAGTCGTAGGTTCGACCCCTACCTGGCGCGAATTATATATTATTTTTAGATTTTTTGGTTTGGTTGAACAAACATTTTTAAAATTGTAACAAATGTTTTACTATAAAATTATTTTGGGAATATAGAAAACTTTTATTAATATAAACATTGGATGTCAAACATTATATAGACTAGCTGTTAACACATGGGACTTATGTCATAGGAAAGAAATTTATTAATGATTTTGTTACATAGAAACGGCATGGCCTCAAAAGGTTGCAGAAAAAATTGTGCATGGAAAAAATGGACATGTTAAATAAAAAGAAATATAATAAAGTCGTTAAAATAAATATTATGTAATAATCTGAGATTTTGGATTTTCTTTTTCTTTTTGTGCTTAGATTTTTGTCAGTATGAATGTAGGTTTGATAATTAACAAACATTTCATCATTTCTTAGCCTCCCTCTAGTTGCTTTGTTTTCTTTTACCCTTGGTATAAATTTTCTTTTAATGTGAGTACCGCATCTTTCCCTACATTTTACTTCAAAATTTTTGAAATGACCGTCCTACAAAAATTTTTTAAAGCAAAATGAAGGGCGACATGGTCCACCCTACAATTGAAACCGCCAATCAAAATTATTACAGCAATGAAACGGTAAAAATTTCATGGTGATAAAATGATGAGTTGGTTTAGATTTAAAATTTATTGATAAAACATAACAAAACAACTCTGAGTTTGAACTCGAGGAAAACTTTGTTTAAAAAAGAAAACTCTATCGGCCGCAAAACTACATGTAAAGAAAATAATCTAATATTTATTAAATGGATTTTAATAACAAAACCCAGGGAGAAATTTAGGAATTGCAGGCAAAAGATAGTGTTTTGGAAAAGATGCTGATTCCTGCAGAATATTCTCTCAAGAACTCTATTTCTTATTTACTAGACTTTGAACCTAAATATTATATTTTACAGATATGTTTTCATTTATGTTTGAAAAATGATATATAATTTTTAGTCTTGTTATTTAGATACAAATATTATCTATTTTATAAACGAATCTACACACACTTGCTGCAGCTTAATGTCACGCCCCGCTTTCCAAAATACGGAAAACGAGGATGACTAGGCCAGCCATGCTCCTACGGTCAAGCAATAATCCCGCCGTAGTCACACTTCGGCTTTTAGCATTACATGGTAATCAGTAAATAAAGCACAGAAGTAAAGGAAATATATCACTAAATTATTACATCAACTTTCATTGTTCACAATTTACAATAAAACAAGAAAAAGAACTACTAACCAAGTTCGAATACAAGGTCTCTTTAGGGAAAGCAGTAAAAATGAAGGAGGTACTCCCGACTAAATCTCCGCAAGCTCGAAGGGCAAGTCCGACTTCTGCGCTGGTTCTTCCTCGAGGTCTGAGCATGCATACTCAGGTCGTCAGAGCGACGTAATAGCAATATTATACTAGTGACAAGTAACAAGCACAGAAGGTAATAACAGTGGAAGTAAAATACAGGTAATCAATATGTCACTAACTGATGCAAAGTATGATCCGTGTCCCTATCAGTCTCTAAGTCATCTTTGAAATCGAATTGTGAAAAGGAGGATCATGTTTAACGAGGGTCTCGTACATATCCGAGACTACGGCCCGCTATCGCCCGGGATATAACCCTGTCAGCCGGACCGCTAGGCCCAACCTAATATATATAAGAGTCGTTGTTCGAATGATCATCCTCTAAATCACTGTCCTCGCTAAATACGATGCTCTTTCCACTTCGATTTTCCCCTTTTCCCCGGGTTTACACTATTGATGAGTATGGTCTAGTCGTGTACAAGTATGCACCAATAACACGATTTTGTCACTGTTCACTGTATTATTCACTGTCACGAATCATTCACTTTTTCATTGGCATACTTGACACTCCTAAACCAATACCATTCGCGCACGACAATGTATTGTACACTGAACAATAACGCGCACTATCACTATGTGTATGGCAATCGGGTAAGATATGTGCATTTATGCAGTTAACAAGTCATGTGTAATACGAACTATTATGCACCTTATGAACTTATAAAAAATTGCATTAAATCATACGTTCAAAATTCAGTAAAATGATACAAAGGCGATAGCAAGTAAACTCAGTCGAAAGTTCAGCAAAATTTAATTCAGTGCAATCGGATTTCGGGTTTGCAAGTTACAGCCGTTTCATTTTAAGTGTTCGCTACAGGAAATTCAGTTTCTGAACTGAACGTCCATTTCGCGACACAATTTTCACCCTGTTGGGATCAGAATTTAGCGACGCTATAGTTGAACGAAATTTAGGTTTTTTAATAGGGTTTCCAACGCACCAGACGGATTCTCAATCGCGCCTCTACGTCAGAAGTTATGCACTGTTCAACAATAGGGTATCAGTTCTGTTTCTGTTTGGGACTGCAATACGTCCTGTTCATTTAAATTACAGTTTAAATAGTAAACGACGGTAAAAGGGGTGAAATCACTTTCGTTATTTATCTAACTGTTTCATCTTCACAATGGTGTAGGGTTACGCAATACAACATGTTCGAGCAATAGAGGGTAAGCATTATAAGAAGGAAATCAACAGCCAGAGCTGCTCTGGACTGCAGTCCAGAGCCGCTCTCCGAACCAGTTTCCGTCGTATTTTCAGTATAGAAACAATTTAAAACTTTTATGGGGTTCCATTTCGTCGAGTTGGCTTCGATTTGAGCACTCGAACGCATCATTCCAATTTGTAAACAATTAATTATGATTTTGACAAGTTTCAGACGAGGAAAATTTTCAGTTTTAACGGGTGTAATTGGGGATGATCGTTCAAGTCAGCAACGATTATATTTTTCAGTAAAATTTTAACACTATGTTCGTTACCACATGGGCCAGCTTATATGATCAATTTCCGTCAGTTTAATGGAAGGTTTTTGTTCGGGTTTCGCATCAAACACTTGCGTCATAAAATTTTACACGAATCATATACACGGAATTAATAGGATTTTGAATTGTAACAGAATAATCTAGCATGTAGCAAGTAGGGTACTTGCCTGGAGACGCGTTGACGACGCACGGCAGCGACAACGGCACGAACGCGCAACGAGCGGCACGGCTAGGGTTCACAGCCTCGGCTCGAGTTTGGGTTCGTCGTCGGAGTTGCTCGGGGGATGGCTTTGTTGGCGTCGAGTGGCTGCAACGTCGAAACTCAGGTGAACTGCGGTGGCTGGTGGTCGCGGTGGTCGGCGGAGGTAGCTCCGGCGATGGGTGCAGCGATGGTGAGGTTGCAGCGAGGGGTGTGCAGGGGGAGGCTCGGTGGCGAGGAGGGGTTCTAGGTAGTGGGTGAAGAGGGGCGAAGGTGGTGCGATGGGAGCGGGTGATCGTCGGCGGCGAGAGGGTGTGCTGGGGAGGCTCGGCGAGTAGGTTGGGTTCCGGCTCGGTGGTGCAGGCGAGGTGGGGGAGGTGAAGTGGGGTTCGAGTTTTGGAGAGAGAAGCGAGGGAGGAATGATGAGGTGACTGATGTGGTCGTCGTCGTCGCCGTCGTGGTTCAGCGGGGTGCAGGGGATGAAGGTGGAAGTTTTTAGAGAGAGGAGAGGAGGAGGGAGAACGAGAGTGAGGAGGAGAGAGGAAGTGGAGAAAGTTAGAGGGACTAGATGGCTCGAGGAGCTCGTGAGCGCGCGCGGTCGTGGTCGACGATCGTGGGATCATGGTCGCGAGCGGGGCGCGGCGAGGCGACGTGGGCACGTAGAGAGAAAGAGCGGAAAAAAGAAAGTGAGTGGGGAAGAAGGCTGGTAACGGTCGGGTCGGGTTTGGGTTTGGGCATGGGTTAGGAGTTGGGCCGGGAAGGGTGAATTTATTTGTTTGGTTTAATTTTTTTTCTTTCTGTGGGTTGGGCTTGGTGTTGTTGGGGATTATATATATTTAGTTTTTGTTTTTATTTGTTTAGGAAAATCAATTATTAAAACCTAAGCAACCAATTACCTACAAAATTATGAGGAAAAAAATAGGAAAACATTCGGGGGACTAGGAAAATATAGAAAGATTTTATTGATGGAAACGGGAATTTACATCATACCCTCCTTACAAAAATTTCGTCCTCGAAATTTAAAAAGAGACAACGAAACAACAACAATAAACAAAGAGATGTGGAAAACGTGCACGGATATCTTCCTCACGCTCCCAGGTAGATTCTCCTGGGGAACGACCGTCCCAAGACACTCGGACTAACGGAATGACCTTATTCTTCAGCACTTTCTTTCTGCGGTCGAGGATGGTGGTGGGCTGCTCCTCGTAAGATAGGTCGGTACCCAAAGCTAACTCCGAATAGTTCAGAACATGACTCTCATCCCGAACATAACGCCGCAACTGAGATACGTGGAAGGTATTGTGCACACCAGCTAGCGATGGAGGCAAGGCAAGTCGATAGGCCACCTCTCCTACTCGCTCTAGCACCTCAAAAGGTCCGATGAAACGGGGACCGAGTTTCCCGCGACCTCCAAACCTGATAACTCCGCTGGTAGGGGAAATCTTCAGGAATACGTGATCTCCGACTTCAAATTCTAGTGCTCTCCTGTAACAACCTAGTTCATTTATACCAATTCCAGTTCCCGTATTTACTTATTTGTGGTATTTTCTTGATTTATCGTGTTTTGGGTACGAATGGTATTTTTACATTTTTACATTGTATTCGACCCGACCCGCTTGCTTGAACCTATTTGATTCATATTTATGAATTACCCTGACTTGTTACGTAGACTGTGCATTTTCATGTTTACTGCATACTGGCATTTTACGTGGCATTGCATCTTTTACCATATAACATTTTAGATCATGTAATATAATTTAAAATTGCATTTCATAGCCTGCATGATACCCCTAACCTCGTGGTAGCGTCCGCGTATCTTATTCTCGTCCCGTTCAGTGAAACGGACGTATTTGGATGGCTACGCGCACGTTCGTGCATCCATTCTTGGGGGTATGCATTTTCGTTACCCGGGCATTCGTTTTGAATTTTGAAAATCGCATATATTTTTCATATTTTAAATCTGAATTTTTAGACCCAATCCGGGCGCGTTTTGGAATACTTTTATATCCCGCCAAAATTCTAATTATTTAAATTTTAAAATTCGTTTAAAAATTTATTTAACTGTTCCTAAGATTTTACAGCTAACTAAAATATTTTAAAAAAACTAAAAATCTTTTAAAAAATTTCCCAGCCTCTCCTCCAGCTCTCTCTCGCTGTCATGAGGGCCCCACACACACACACACTCTCTCTCTCTTTCTCTCTCTCTATCTCACCCGCTATCTCTTTCTCTCTCTCCCACAAACAAACAAAATTCTCTCTCCTTACTATTCACTTCTTTCTCTCTCTCCTCTCGATCTCTCTCTTCTCTCTATCTCTCTCCTCTCGGTTTCTCTCTCTCTCCTCTCGCCGCTCTCTCTCTTTCTCTCTCTCTCACAATTCTCTCTCTCTTTTTCCTTATATATGTATATGATTCTTTATATATATATTATTTGTTTAAACCCTATTTTTTATTTTTGAAACTCACGCCTCTCTCTCTCCTTCTTCCTCGTCCGCCCCCACGAGAAAACCTATCCCTCCTATCGCCTCGCGCTCGCCTATTGCCACAGCCGACTCCCTCGACCCCATCATCATCACCACCCCCTTCTCCTCTCCTCCTCGACCACCGCCTCAACCTCACCTCCCTCTCCCGAGCCTGCACCCTGCACCCATCGTCGCCTGCCTCGCCGTCGTTCCCTCATCCCCGACGACCTCACTTCGTCGACTCCATCTCCCCACCGCCTCTTCTCCCTGAGCACTACCATCTGTTCCCCTCCGAACGGATACGCGGGACGTCGGGCCGTCTCGCCTGAGGTTCGGGGCAGATACTAATAGGTGCTATCCGTCCACCTCCCCGAAGATGCCAAGTTGATCCATGGCGCCATGTATCGGAGGTTTAGACGGATGCGTCCGATGTAGCAGACTTCGTCAGATTCCCCCTCGTTTGAGGGGTTTTTGATTGTGGGGACGCTCTTCCCTGCAGGCGCAAGCCCCTGCAGTTAATTACGCTACGGCATCGCGATAACAACTTTCTCCTTCTCCAGATGGTCACTTCGTGTCGTGTGTTTTTGTTTTATGTTTTATTGCCCGTGGATCGTTTACGGAGACCGAGTTATGTCGTCACCCGTAGGGCGTGGACTAGTCCAAATCCGTGTTATCTTAGATTTGGGTTTGGGGGTTTGGTTTGAGGACACGTTAGCCATACTTGAGGCTAAGATCAACTCAAATATTTGTTAAGGATACGTTAGTCTAGCTTGAGACTAAGATCAACTTAACAGGATCGTTTAGATCCGACAAAGGAGCGTTTGGACTTCATTGTTCCAGTTTAAGGACATAGTGGTCCATCGTATGTGTGGCCGTCGGGACCCATCACCTCTCTGACGACGTTGAAGGATTACAACGACGGGTGTCAGAGGGGTTTAGAGATGTACCCTCGAGCCAGAGTTAAGTTGGGGGATTCATAGTCCAGTCTGTTTGAAGGTTTAAGGATACGTTAGCCATCTCTGAGGCTAAGATCATCTTAAACGGGACCTTTTAGATCCAACAAAAGAGCATATGGGGCTCTATTGTTCTAGTTTAAGGACATTGCGGTCCATGGGTAGTTTAAGGACATTGCGGTCCGTGGGTAGTTTAAGGACATTGCGGTCCATGGGTAGTTTAAGGACATTGCGGTCCATGGGTAGTTTTAAGACATCTCGGTCAAGGTTAAGGACATCATAGTCCATGGGTTTAAGGACTCCACAGTCCGGTATGTGCTCTGGATGCTTCACACGGGTTCACTGCCGCGCTAGGCGAGGACCAGGCTCCGCTCTGGATGCTTCACACGGGTTCACTGCCGTGTTCCGCAAGGACCAGGATCCGCTCTGGACGTTTTCCACGGGGTCAAAGAGTGACGTTATCCGCGTTCCACGTAACCAGGAATTTTGCGTTAGGCATGGGTTTAAGGACCCCACAGTCCATATCATGAGTGGTCGTCGGGACCCGTCACCTCTTTGAAGACATTGAGGGATTACAATGCCAAGTATCAAAGGAGTGAAGAGATGTACCCTAGAACCGGGGTGGATTAAATAGTCCCTGGCCCAATTTGGGTCAAGACTGATCAATTATGTTATGAGCCCATCGGCTCAGTTAATCACAAATTGAGGACTTATGGCCAGCTTGGGCTAAGTCCAGTCAGGTCTGGAATATTGACTTTTTGTTGGTCCATTGAGGGAGAGGCTTTGCCTCTATCCCTTTAGCCAATTGGGCCAAAGCTTAGTGTTAAACACTTCAGAGCAATCAGTGTTGAACACTGGGAATGAGGTTGACAAGTTAGTGTTCAACACTAAGAGATAATTGGTGTTAAACATCAGCAATAAGGCTTTTTCAAATTAGTGTTAAACACTAAAACAGATCAGTGTTGAACACTGCAAATAAGGCTTTTGATTAGTGTTGAACACTAAGGCCCAACAGTTGTTTCAGTAACTGGATTCGAGGGTTCCAATTTAGTGTTAAACACTAAGGCAAGAGAGGTCACGTGGCAACACGTGAGAGTGCCTCCCCTTTAATGATTCTGCTGAGATTACTGCATCTTTCAGAGCATCACGTGTCAGCACGTGACGTGCATTCATATGCTCATTTGTTAGAGCTTTTGTTAAGGGTCACGTGGGTCACGTGAGGGACTGCCTCAAAGGGGTTTCTATGGATCTCTTGGGGGTCACGTGGTGGCACGTGACCCTGCCTCTATGTATGTCGTTTTTAGAGGATCTGTTGATCTTTTTTCAGGAATTAAATTCCTCGAGCTTTAGATTTCAGAGGAATTAAATTCCTACTTCCTTTCGAAGATTTATATTCTGAAACAGAGTTGAACTCTGAATTTTCTGTAGGAATTAAATTCCTCGTATATGTGAAGAACTGAAGAGGGTTAAACCCTTAATAAAATCTTTCAAGGAATTATACTTCCCATTTTAAAGAATTATAATTAAGGGAATTAAATTCCTGCTGTTTCCACAGAACTATATTCTTAATTAGGGTTAAACCCTATTTCTCTTTGTTCTAAAGGAATTAAATTCCCATGATACAGGGTCAGGCCCTAATTTTATCTTGAAGGAATTAAATTCCTATAGTTCTGCGAGAATTAAATTCTCATGCTTGCATTCCCTCTCTATGTTTTGGATCTGCATGGCAGGATCTCAACCCATTGAGAATTAAATTCTCAACCTAAAGGGGAGATGTGCACTTTGCAGATCCTCTATCAAAGAGAGAAGAAATATATTCTTCTGTTTTACATATTAGAGTTAAACTCTGTTGAGAATTAAATTCTCATTCTTTCAAAAGGCCTTCCCTTTCTTACCTAGGGTTTTTGCAGAAGATCCGAGTATCAAAGCTCTCCTCCTTTTTTCTTTCTGCGTATGTCTCTCTTTTTGTATCTCTTGGCTCCTATTTATAGGAGAAGCAGCCGAATAAATTAGTTTTGTGACGAATCTTCATTGAGAGATTTGATTTGCATCCTTCATTCGTTCTGGACCTTTGGATTATTAGGTGAATTTTATTCACCGTTGGATTTCAAATCCAGAGATTCTCCCTTGTTATTTTGGTTAGATTTAAAGGGGAAATCTTTCCAAACCCGGGATTTTCCCATAGATAGATCGCCTCTGAATCTTTAATTTGATTGGTTCCGGATAACCGCTTTCCTTTGGAGAGATCTGAATTTCTTTCAGAATTTAATTCTGTTGACAAAATGGGCTTTGAAAGCCGGTCACGTGTGACCACGTGACCCATGGTCACGTGTGAGCACGTGACCCCCTTTGGAATGAGCCTTCTGCGCTGTGTCTTCTGATTGCTGCTTAAACGTCACGTGCTACCACGTGACCCCTGGTCACGTGTGAGCACGTGACCCTGTCTGGCGCCTCTTTCCTTGGTTCTTCTGAAGAACGAGTTCGCTGCCTTGAACGTCACGTGCCAACACGTGACCCTGGTCACGTGGGAGCACGTGACTTCTTCTGAAGCATTTTCCTTGACTTGATCAGTTAACCGACGTGCCTTTGACGCTTGCATTTAAACGTCACGTGTCGCCACGTGACCCTGATCACGTGGGAGCACGTGACTCTCCTTGAAGCTTTTCCTTTTCTTCTTCGTAGTCAGGAAATTGAACTTGCCT
Source organism: Agapanthus africanus (assembly GCA_030015575.1). NCBI lineage: Eukaryota > Viridiplantae > Streptophyta > Magnoliopsida > Asparagales > Amaryllidaceae > Agapanthus > Agapanthus africanus. The sequence goes on from JASDDO010000012.1 coordinate 512,481,157, forward strand.
TGATGACGTTTTTAGGTGTCACGTGCCAACACGTGACCGCTAGTCACGTGTAAGCACGTGACCCTCTTCTGAAGCTTTTCACAGAAGCTTTCCTGATTTTAAATCAGGAAACAAATGCCCCCACAGCGTTGTTCTCACGTGTCTGCACTTGAGTGCAACGCTGTCACCTATTGCGACCGTTGGATTCATTTAGGGATTTGGGAGATGAAACGTTTCCATTGTTTTCTATAAATACCGCTGTCTCTTCATAGGAGCCTTCACTCTGCTCGTCTTCTTCCTCTGAGAACTTTCTTTTTGAGAATTTAATTCTCTTCTTCCAGAGCTTAGTTCTCTGTTTTAAAATTTTCCAGAGTTTAACTCTGTTGACGGATCCCTTTCCCTCAGGTAATAATGTTGAACGGCCAAAGCGCCTTCGTCTTTAAAAGAACTCTTTGGATTTTAAATCCGCGTTAAGGGTTTCACAAAGAACCCATTTTTCTTCAAGTTTTTCATAAGAACAGGAAACCACCTAACTTTCGAACTGTAGATCTCTTAGGGTTTAGATGATCTTTGGAGAGATGATGATGGCATTTCAACCCGTGGAATTTAATTCCATCAAAAATATTTCTGGGAATTTAATTCTCTTTTCTCAATAAGGAATTTAATTCCTATGAAGGACTCGCTTCCTTCACACAGAGGCTTCCTGAGGTCTCTTAGCCCTAGGTTGTCCTTCTGCAATTAATGCGATGGGGATTTTGTAATGATTCTCGCGACTTTTATTTCAGGTATCATGGACGCCCATCTGTATCGCCTTGACGAGATCATTTCCTATGGGAATATTCGTGCGCTGGGCCGCAGTCAGAACCAGGAGTTCACCGATGCTCAGTGTGCCGAGATCTTGAGCCGCTTCGACGAGTACAACCATAGGCTACTCCCCCGTCGCTCTTCTCTTCTGAGGCTGATCGTGCTGGCGATCCGGGAGGCACTTCCTCTCTTTTGCGCCGGCATACCGCTCGAGGCCTTGGACACTGCCGAGGATAAGGTGCATTCGGTGTATCTTATGGGCTTGATCTCAAAGAGAAGGCGGGATAATCTTATTGATCTCCTTCATCAGATTTTTCAGCAATCAGCCATATTGGGTGCCTACCGGAGGGTAGAGGACATCCGCGGGGACCCCGATGCTTGTGACCGCGAGAGAAAGCATACTCGGGAGGTTCGAAATGCTTGGAGGATCTTGAATAAAGTTAATTTCGAGTTTCTCAACCCATGCCCCGCGTCTGAAGCCTTACCATTGTAAAAGTTTTTTCTTTTTATTTTGTATCGCCTTCTTGAAGTCTGGATGATAAGTTTTGTTGTGTCTCTGTATGTTTGCATGCTTTTTCTTTGAAATCTTATTATTCTGTTACTATTGTTGTTTGTGCTTTAATATGCAGGGTACTACTCCATATTCTTTCTTTTAAATGCACATCAGGTTTGGGCCTCACGTGTTCTACACGTGAGATCTCTTGATGCGACTGTTCACAAGATTTTCCTCATGCCATATTTTCAGTGCACAATGTTAGGTGCTGAAAAAGGGGCTTGGAAATCGTTCCATCTCCTGGATTTTCGGTACTTTTCCTTTTTTAGGCCTTGAAAATAAATTCACCATGCAAGATTTTCCGCGCATAGCACTTAATGCACTTCGTTATATATGAGGCTATAGCCTTCTTCTCCTTTCACAGAGAGATTTATATCATATATATATATATATATTTTTAAGAGAGGAACGAGTGCCATGGCTTGTAATCGCCCTCATGCTCGTCGACAGCCGTGGGAAGTTCCTCTTGAGGAGATGATCCCCCGCTTTGCTGCTCGGTTGGTGGACCCCCTCCTTTCTGACAACGAATGTGACTCGGCCATGCACGAGCTCTCGATCCGTAGAGGGTCTCTCCTCCCGATGGGTTCTCTCTGGCTCCGGATGATTCTCACGGCCGTGCTTGCCGACATTCCTCCTCACCCGGCGGAGATGACCCTGGCGATGCTCGACGCGGCAGAAGAAAAGCTCGAGGGCTTTCATGAAGCGTGCCTGATTACTCAGGCTTTGAAGGATTGCTCGATTCATCTGCTGGGCCAGATTAAGGCCCGGCGAGCTATTATGTCTACTTTCGCGGACGAACACGGCGCCAATCGATGGGGAGCGACTCCTCGTGAGAACCGTCGCTTCGATGTGCTGGAGAAAGCAGAGAGAGAGATGGAGAATTTTGTCCTTTGCTTCGTTAACCCCTGTGCCGTTGATCCCATGTTTGGTGACCTTTTTCGTTAGCGTAGAACATTTTTAAATTAGTCTCTCCTTTTTTACGCTTTATGCAGAACTTAGATGTAGGCTTGGTACTAGTATGTATGTTTCCGTTTGCATAAATAAACTTTGGATTCTTCTCATGAGAACTTTCTTTAATTGCAAATGCTATCATCACTTTCCTGCACATCAGACTTTTTTTTTTTTTTTGTTGGGGCATTATGAATGTTCATGCAATTGCAAATGCTATTACTATTTTCTTTTGAATACTCATATGATTGCGATCGCATGCTTGAAATATGTCGGAAATCCTTCTTGTTGCCTTTCACGTCAGGTGACATGAGCGCGTTTTAGATCGACTATTCCCGTCGGCTGGAAGCCCATTTATACGGTCTTGTAAATGTCATGTTTGCAAGGCCGCGGCCACGAAAGCGAGCTTGCGTGGTCACGTGGCGAACATATCGTTATGCGAGAAAAAGGCTCGGCCATAAATTTTCGGAGAGGGAGCTAGCTTCCAAGGCGCTGAGCGAGCTTCGCGCTACCCTTATCACCCAGGCCAACCAAGCGTATGAACTCTGACGGTTGCTTCAGGAGTTCATCAAAGAGGTGGTGGCTCTCGACAAAACTGTCACGTTCACTCGTGAGAGGGTCGAGGCTCATAAAGCAACCGAGAAAGAGCTCGAGGCTCGGCTTACTTCGTATGAGCTGCTAAAATTACTGCACCAGCCACCGGCTTGAGGACTTGTATCTTTTTCCCTTTTTTTTTGTACATACTCATGGATGAGAGTATTTTTTTTTGTTTCATGAATTGTACCTTGTATCCTTTTTGGTTTATGAATAAAGGATACGATCTTTCTTCTCAATGATGTGTCCCCTTTTTGTTGAATGCATTCTGCGGATATTCTATCTTGATCTCCTTGCAGGACAGCGATGGCTCAGGATTCAGGGTTAAGATCTGCTTCCTGAGACTTTTACGTTTTATGAGCCACGAGGGTCTCATAAAGAGTTTTTCTCCCTACAGGTCGAGAGGATCCTATAGGTGTAAGTTCTTCTTAAGAATCGTGAGGATCTTTAAGCGGGTTTTCCCTTGAGAGTCGTAAGGATCTCAAAAGAGAGTTTTTCTTCCTTACAGGTCGTGAGGGCCTGCAAGTGCTGGGTGTGATCATCCTTATCCGTGTTTTACGGAGTCAGGGATCTCTCAAGGTATCGTAGTTTAAAGACGTCACGGTCAAGGTTAAGGACCTCATAGTCCGTGGATTTAAGGACTCCACAGTCCAATGTTAGTTTTAAGACATCACGGTCAAGGTTAAGGACCTCATAGTCCGTGGATTTAGGAACTCCACAGTCCGATATTAGTTTTAAGACATCACGGTCAAGGTTAAGGACCTCATAGTCCGTGGATTTAGGGACTCCACAGTCCGATGTTAGTTTTAAGACATCACGGTCAAGGTTAAGGACCTCATAGTCCGTGGGTTTAGGGACTCCACAGTCCGACGTTAGTTTTAAGACATCGCGGTCAAGGTTAAGGACCTCATAGTCCGTGGATTTAATGACTCCACAGTCCGATGTTTGGTTGTAGGGACCCGTCACCTCTTTGAAGACGTTGAGGAATTACAACGCCAGGTATCAAAGGAGTGAAGAGATGTACCCTTAAACCAGGGCAGAATCCGTAGGGAATCGGGGGGGTTGATCGTTAGTTTTAAGACATCGCGGTCGAGGTTAAGGACGTCATAGTCCGTGGATTTTAAGGACTCCACAGTCCGATATTTGCTCTGGATGCTTCACACGGGTTCACTGCCGTGCTTGGCGAGGACCAGGCTCCGCTCTGGGCGTTTTCCGCGGGGTCAAAGAGTGACGTTATCCGCGTTCCACGTAACCAGGAAATTTGCGCTAGATGCTTCACACGGGTTCACTGCCGCGTTAGGCAAGGACTAGGCTCCGTTCTGGATGCTTCGCATGGGTTCACTGCCATGCTCTGCGAGGACCAGGATCCGCTCTGGACGTTTTCCACGGGGTCAAAGAGTGACATTATCCGCGTTCCACGTAACCAGGAAGTTTGCACTAGATGCTTCACACGGGTTCACTGCCGTGTTCGGCGAGGACTAGGCTCCGCTCTGGATGCTTCACACGGGTTCACTGCCATGCTCTGCGAGGACCAGGATCCGCTCTGGACGTTTTCCACGGGGTCAAAGAGTGACATTATCCGCGTTCCACGTAACCAGGAAGTTTGCACTAGATGCTTCACACGGGTTCACTGCCGTGTTCGGCGAGGACTAGGCTCCGCTCTGGATACTTCACATGGGTTCACTGCCATGCTCTGCGAGGACCAGGATCCGCTCTGGACGTTTTCCACGGGGTCAGAGAGTGACATTATCCGCGTTCCACGTAACCAGGAAGTTTGCACTAGATGCTTCACACGGGTTCACTGCCGCGTTAGGCGAGGACTAGGCTCCGCTCTGGATGCTTCACATGGGTTCACTGCCATGCTCTGCGAGGACCAGGATCCGCTCTGGACGTTTTCCACGGGGTCAAAGAGTGACATTATCCGCGTTCGACGTTGACCAGGAAGTTTGCTGATTGTATCCGCATTTCACGGGATGGAGGTTTGACTGTTGGCGATATGTATACCACCGAGCCATGAAACTGGGAGTTGCCGCTGTTCCGCTCCGCTTGAAGTTGTTCCGTCGTTACGAGACGAATGTTGGGATGATCTCTAGGTCGCTTGTGGCCCGTCGAGATTTAGCTTCTCCTTATGATGAAGCCTGGGGAAGGAGTATGATCCCTCCTTGTTTGCGCCCCTGGATTGTATTCAGAGGTAGATGTAACTTCACCTGTAGGGTGAGGATTTCACTTTTATTTTATTTCTTTTTCCGCGATGCTCTATCACTTCAGCTTTCATATCGCGATGGTCGCGATTGCCCCATCATTTCGGCTATTTTGTAGGCATGTGTGGCTTGCTAGCTTTTTCGCTGCCAGCCTGGATTTAAGGTACCGATTTCGGCATCAACACTGCTACAACTGGGATGTTGCCAGGAGCGAATCATCATTTGCCTCTGTCGATGACGAACAAAGGTGGCTCAGCAAACAGGGTTAAGGGTCCTGTCGACCAAGGCTTTGACTTTTTGAGCCGTAAGGGTCTCACAAAGGTATTTCTCCCTACAAGTCGTGAGGATCTTGCAGGTGTATTTTCTTCTTAGGGATCGTGAGGATTCCTAAGCGTGTGTTCCTCTGTAAGTCGTAAGGATCCTACAAGAGGGCTTTCTCCCCTGGGTCGAGAGGACCTATAAGGGTTGGACTTTGCTGGGGAAATGTTTATTCGCGCCCGTGGATTGTATACAAGGGTCAGTATTGAGCCTTTTGTAGGGCAGTATCGAGGGTTGTGGAGGATTTGCTTAAGAACAGGTTTAGGTTTCTGTAACTTAAGACTTTCAAGTCTCATGAGCCGTGAGGGTCTCACAAGAGAGTTCTCCTTACGAGTCGTGAGGATCTCGTAAGTGTATTTTCTCCTTAGGAATCGTGAGGATCCCTAAGTGTGTTGCTCCTTTGTGAGTCGTAAGGATCTCACGCGGATGGTTTCTCCTTACAAGGTCGAGAGGACCCTATAAGTGTCTTTTAACGAGGTTGCGCCCTTTCGGGTTTTCACAAACACTCGCCGGTAGTCCTGCTGTTTTTACTCACGAAGCCCTTTCGGGTTTTCATCCGTGCCCGTTTTGCTTGTGGACGCACCGTTTTTTTCTTTTTCATATATATATATATATATATATTTTATTTTTTTTATCTCGTCAGCCTGACGATGCTGCGGTAGTAGTTTTAGGGACGTTTCGGTCCGTCGCTAGTTTAAGGACGTTTTGGTCCGTGGATAGTTTTAAGGACGTTTCGGTCCGTCGTTAGTTTTAAGGACGTTTCGGTCCGTCGTTAGTTTAAGGACATTTCGGTCCGTCGTTATGGGAGGGCCAGCCACTGCTTGTAAAGTCTAAGCCTAGGAAGATAGCGAGCGGACATAGTCGTCGTCATCTATCATTGACCCAGGCTATGGCTCATTAAGCGTAGTATTTCTTTAAGAAACGGCCGTTTATTGGCCTGAAAGGTCTTTCACCGTGCATGTCCATGAGTAGATAGGCTCCACCCTGGTAGACCTTGTCTATGATGTAAGGGCCTTCGTAGTTTGGCTCAAATTTCCCCCGCTTGGCACGATTGGGGATCATAGGTCTTTTGACCACTAGCACGAGTTCGCCTTGTCGGAATGTCCTCGGCCTGGTCAATCTTTCGTACGAGCGCGTCATCTTTGCTTTGTAGGCTTCTAGATGTTGTTGCGCTATGAGCCGGGTTTCGTCGAGGGCATCAAGCTCCTCAAGCCGAAGGTGAGCATTTTCTTCGTCCGTCAGCTCGTGGTGGACTGCCACTCGTAGAGAGGGTAACTCTATCTCAAGGGGGAGTACTGCTTCCGTCCCAAATACCAATGCGTACGGCGTTGTGTTCGTGGCTGTCTTGAATGTAGTTCGATAAGCCCAAAGGGCTTCTTGCAGCCTCTCGTGCCAGTCTCTCTTATTCCGGGAAACGGTCTTTTTTATGATCTTCGTCAAGGTCTTATTGAAGGCCTCGGCCAGACCGTTGGCTCGTGGGTTGTAAACTGAAGAATACCTCCAATCTATATTGTGCTGTTGCGCGAAGCGGCTAATCTTATGGCTTCTGTAGGCTGGCCCGTTATCGGAGATAATCCGCCGTGGGGTTCCAAACCGATAGATGACGTGCGTCTTGAAGAAATGGAGGATATTCTCCATCTTCACTTCCCTCAATGGTATTGCTTCTGCCCATTTGGAGAAGTAATCGGTAGTCGCCAGGATAAAACGATGTCCCCGAGATGATGCCGGCTCAATGGGGCCGACTATGTCAGTTCCCCACATTTCGAATGGCCAGCTGGCCACCGTTGGGTGTAGTGGATTTGGATGTTGGTGGATAAAGTCTCCATGAATCTGGCACGAGTGACATTGCTTCGCGTACTCGAGGCAGTCCTGGATCATTGTGGGCCAGTAGTAACCCATCCGTTTAATTTTTAACTTCATCTTTGGGCCTGCTTGGTGAGAACCGCAAAGTCCGTCATGAACTTCCTGAACGACTTTTTCTGCTTCGTCAGGCCCTAAGCATCTCAGCCATAGAGAATCAAGTGATCTTTTGTATAGAGTATCGTTGACGAAAGCGAAAGATAGAGCTCGTTTCACGAGCTGATGTCTTGCGGACGCTTCTTTGGGCATTCGGCGGGACTTAAAGTAGTCTATGAAGACTTCCCTCCAGTCCTCGGCCTTCTCTTTTATTCGTAGGGTCGTCTGTTCAGTCGCTCCCTCTTTATGTAGTTCCGGAGATAGTTCTGCCGGGGTGAGCACTCGACGGCTTTGTACCACGATTCTGACATCATCGAGGTTCTCGTCAGCCAGTTCTTTAGCAAGTTTGGCCAGCGCGTCTGCTTTGCTGTTCTCCGCGCGCGGTATATTTTCCAAAGTATAAGAGGGAATCTGGGTCAACAGTTGTTGCACCTTTTCTCCGTATCTCACCAACTCCGGCTTGCACGTTTGGTAGTCACCATTAACTTGGCTAACGACCAGCTGAGAATCCCCATATATAAGGAGGTCTTCAATTCCCATGTCGATGGCGATTTCGAGGCCCGCTATCAGAGCTTCGTATTCAGCTTCATTGTTTGTCCTCGGCTCTGTTAAGGAGAAGGCGAAGCGCATTATCCCTCCTTGTGGAGTTGCAAAGATGAGGCCTATCCCCGATTTGATCATTGGGATACCCTGTTTCTGTTTCTTTACGGAGGACGCTCCATCGAAATAGAGTTCCCATCGCGTGCTACGGCTGCCAATCGCATCAAATGCATGCTCGTCCGGCAAATCACAGTTCAGAGGAGAGTCGGCCGGTATCGGGTGCTCAGCGAGGAAATCGGCAATGGCCTGGCCTTTCACTGCCTTGAGAGGTTGATATGTTATCGAGAACTCCATCAAGAGCAGGGCCCATTTAGCGAGTCGTCCCGTCAACATGGCTTTTGACATCAAGTATTTAAGAGGGTCTACCTTCGAGATGAGGCAGACTTCGTGTGCCAACGCATAGTGTCTGAGCTTTGTTATCGCGAAGATTAAGCCAAGCAATGTTTTTCAATGGGAGAGTAATTGCTTTCTACCCCCAGTAGAACTCGACTTAAGTAGTAGAGTGCTCTCTCTTTCCCCTGATCGTTCTCTTGCGCCCATAATGCGCCCAAGGAACCTTCGAGGGCGGTTGTATACAGAATGAGGGGTTTTCCCTTGACCGGCGCAGCCAATACCGGCGGGTTCTGCAGGTACTGCTTGATCTCGTCTAGTGCACCTTGGCATTTTTGATCCCAGACGAATGGGGTTCCCTTCTTCATCAGGTGACTGTAGGGGCGGCATTTGCCTGAAAGGTTGGCGATAAATCGCCGGATGTACGCGAGCTTCCCTTGGAGGGACCGCAACTGTTTGAGGGTTCTTGGCGGAGGCATTTCCATGATTGCTTTGATCTTTGACGGATCGATTTCAATACCTCGGTGTCGAACAATGAATCCTAGGAATTTGCCCGAGGAGACTCCAAACGCGCATTTGAGGGGATTCATTTTCAAATTATATTGCCGAAGGCGTCGAAACACAGTCTCCAAGTGGTTTAAATGCTCTTCGTATGACATGCTTTTTACTACGAGGTCATCGATATAGCACTCGACGATGTCATGTATGAGGTCGTCGAAGATCTTTGTCATGGCCCTTTGATAGGTAGCGCCAGCGTTCTTTAAACCAAAGGGCATAACCCTGTAGCAGAATATACCCAAAGGGGTCCGAAAAGCGGTGTGCTTCTGGTCTGCGGGATGCATCTTTATCTGATTGTATCCTGACGAGCCATCCATAAAGGAGAAAACCTCGTGAGTGGACGTGTTATCTATCATTAGCTCGGTTACCGGTACTGGGAAATCATCCTTTGGACAGGCTTTATTGAGATCCCTGAAATCCACGCATATGCGTACCGTCCCATTCTTTTTCATTACCGGGACGATATTGGCGATCCAATCGGGATATTGGACTTCTTGGATAAATCCAGAATCGATCAGCTTCTTGACTTCGGCGTTGATGCTCATCTCAAGCTCGAGTCGCATCCTTCTTGGCGCCTGCTTGACCGACTTAATATCTGGGGATATTGCTAATTTATGCACAGCAATCTCCGGATCTAATCCTGGCATCTCGGAGTAGTTCCAGGCGAAGCAGTCTTTATGTCGCAGAAGCACGTTTTTTAACGCGGCCACTTTTTCTTCAGAGAGTAGCTCGCTGACGAATGTCGGTCGCGGGTCCTCTGCCGATCCCAACTCAATCTTCCTGAGGTTATCTGCAGTAGTATGTATACCGTCTTCCAGTTCTTTCGGAGCGGGCGGAAATTCCGAGATCACCTCATCATCACTGTTTTCAAAGCACCGGGGAAGGTCATCTATGTTCTCGGGCTCTTCTTTTAATATCGTAATCGTATAACAGGTACGAATCCGCTCCCAGGACTGAGGTGGATTCGGTTTTGTTCTTGCGGCCTTGGGTTCGTGCTTTCGGGGCGGCGTTACCCTCCAGCTGTTGGATAAAGCGAATCTGCCCCGTCGGTACTGGTCCTCGACCCAGTTCTTGAAGGTGAAGCAGTCTTCGGTAGGATGTCCTATGGCTCGGTGATAAGAGCAATAGCCCGAGCGAGAGGCCTTATTAGCTTGTTCAGGGTGTCTAGACTCTGGAAGCGTGATCATCTGATGTTTTAGGGCGAGCTTGAGTAACTTTTCCGTCTTGTCTCGGGGGAAGGAGTACGCTCGACTCATCTTTTCTATGAAGGACGAATCCGAGCTGTGCAGTACCCGATCACGTAACCCTCTAATCCTGCGTCGTTGTTGTCGGCTCTTCCTTCCGCTTCTCGACTTATTTCCGTCTCCGCATCGGGCTTTTCGCATGATGGGTTGACAAGGATGAACATCTTTGTCTTTTGCAATCTGTTGAAATAGACGTTGCGTCCTGGCCTTCTCATAGATGGCCGTTTCGCGGCTGTGGTCTTCCCGAGCTTTCTGACCCACTTTCCTTATAGGCTTACCCGTTTGTTCTTCAAACGACGGACTTGGTGCTTCAATTGCAGGGTCTGGTTTTGATGAGGGATCGGCATCTCCTGACAGGGCGTCCTCTTCTTCATCAAAGGTATATATAGCGTAGCTGCCGTGGGCTCGCTCCCGTTTTCCGGTTCTCGCGTATCTAAGCCCAAGTGTTTCCATTTTCCCGTTGGGCAATTTGCGTTGGGTTCCAGGGACATCCCAGATCCTGTTGTAGAACCGAGCCTGTCGAACAGTTTGTTTTAAGGGTACTCCTTGGCGCTTCAATAGCTTCTTTAATCCGTTCGTATAGTATCTGGGCAGACGGATGGGTTGGAGTCTGTCGCATGTAGCATCCGCGCCATGCCAGATCTCTTTCTCTATTTTCGACTCTGAGGATCGGTAGAATAGGTTCACCTTCTCACCCCTACGCCTGGGAGGGACGTAAAACGTTTGCAGGTCCTGCACACTGTGAGCTTGAAGCGTGTCGAGATCCTTGTAGTGTTCCCGCGGTACCATGGTGATTTGCAAACTATGGTCATCGTCAGGGGGTGCTTGTATTAAAAGCCGATTGAAGAATACGGCATTGACCTCATCTTCTGAATCACTTCCGAAGACCAGTATGGGGGCGGGCGTCCCCCGGCTGTTGCGTTGAGATGGCCCTGTATAGACTATCTCTTCCTCTTCTTCGGTATCGCTTCCGAAAAAAGGGATGGTGGCGGCGGCTTTGTTCTCGGAGTTGCGACACCTTTCTGTATCTTCGAAGTCTGGCAAAAAGTATTTCAAATCTTCGTATTTGCGGACTTCGTTCACGGAAAATGGGTTCAACTCGCCTGTTACGGTGTACTCGAAACCATCCTTAAAGTACTTCATACACTGATGTTGTGTAAAAGGGACGATGTTGTATTCGTGTAGCCAAGGACGACCGAGCAAGGCGTTGTAGCAGGTCTTGGCGTCGATGACATGGAATTTGATGTCCGTGACGAGAAGTCCGAAGCGTAATGTTAGTATTACAGATCCGAGAGTCCGTGACGATTGTGAATCGAAACCGGAGATAGTGATTTTGTCACGAGCGAGATGCTGCACACTCATGCAGATTTCCTTCAACACCCGAACATTAAGGAGATTGACGGAGGATCCATTATCCACCAGGATCTTGCCTATCTTGATGTCATGGCAATATCCGGAGACATATAGGGGACGGTTATGGTCGCACGTCCCGAGAAGGAGGTCTTCATCACCGAAAGTGATATCGGCTGTATGCACTTCCTCCAGTTCATCCTTCATCCTTTCAGTGGCGAGAAAGGCTTGGAATTGCTCAGGTTCTTGTAATGCCTTAATTAGTGAGTCCCGCGCTTCTTTTGATAATAGGAGGGCGTCGAGAATGCTAAGCTGAGAAGGTAGCTTCCTTAGATGCGCGAGGATGTTATAGTCCACTTTACTCCTCCTAGGAGGGTCTTTGGCAGCCAGTTCTTTCGCGACTTGGTCATCCAAAGTGATATCTTCAGTGACCTTTTCCTTTCCCTTATCTTTTCTGTTCGTAGGCCCGAGATTCTTTTCTGGGAGTGTGCGATTGCGCAGTTGAATGTTTTCGCAGGCTTCCGATTCCTCATCTTTCCCTAACACGGATTCTTCAAAGAGAGGGCCCAGAGTCACTTCTTCATCAGAGTCGCTCCCAAAGGTGAGAACTCGTGACCCCTCGGCATGAGCCATATAACAGTTGCCAGTAATTCTGTTGAGCCCGTCGACAGTGCTTCTTTGCTCCCGGCGGATCTTGCGTTTCATGCGCTTACAATGTTGCCGACGAGCAACATATCCTTGCCACCATATCTTAAAGGCGTCGCACTCCTCTGTGGGGTGTGAGATTTTCCGATGATATGCGCAATAGTCAGGGTGCCTCTCCGCCCCATCGTGCCTATTTCCTTCCGAAGGTGGTAGCTTCATTCCCATTGACATGGCTTTGGCGAACCTTTTCCTTGTCTTGAATATCTTCTTGTCCATTTCGGATGCCTTTCGCTCTGGCAGGGGTAGCTCAACTCTCTCGTTCAGTCGCCCGCATTTGGTTCCTTCTGATGCTGCCATCTCACGCTCCTGATCCGCTTTACTTTTTAGACGAATCTCGTCTAGGAAGGCATTGATCATATCAGTTGTCAGCCTCGCACGCTCTGGCTCGGGCCCTGTCTCCAGCTTCTTAGCGCTAGGAGTTTTCTCATCATCGGTAAACGAGTGGGAGATCACGTTGCAACTTGCCACATACCCTTCGGATTCATCTGACGAGCTCTCTCCATTATCCCTCTCTTGAAAGATGTGGTTGAGGAACTCCTGCAGTGTGACAGGGGTTCGCGCCTTTTGATTGTATTCTTCCAGCGCGTCGATCTGCTTTTGCAGTTTCGTGCGCTCGTCTCCAAGCCTCGCGAGCTTCTTGGATTTCTTCTTCTTTTTCTTCGAAGCTTTTGACGGCTGGGCGTGAGTATTTGGATCTTTATCATGAGTCTTCATAGTTGGGCGGGGCCTCAACATCCCTTCGATAATTTGAGGTTCAAGAGGGTCCTTCCATTCGATTGCAGGGCACGCATGAAGGTCTCTCAGCATCCTTTTGGTTTTAGTTGATAGTACGACCTCCCATGGAGCTTCTTCAATAAAGGATCAGGTTGCCCCCGGTGTATCTGCTTTCTTAGGAGTATGCGGTTGTGGTGGGTTCACCTTCCACTTTTCGGACAGTTGATCTTCAATCCATCCTTTGAAGACGAAGCAATCTTCAATCGAATGACTTACCGTTTGATGGTAAGGGCAGTAGTTAGGGTTATTCACCACGGTGGGTTGTGGCGGTCGCCTTGGATTTGGTAGGTTTATAAGTCTGTTGCGTATTGCCAGCTCAAATAACCGTTTCGTCTTGTCTTGTGGGAACGAGTAGGGACGCTTCATCTTTTCGTTATAATATCGGCGTCTTTCTTCCAATTGATCTGCCGATTTCGGGGCGTCAGGTTGATGTTGGGAATTCGCGACAAAGGTTGCCCTTCCTTTACCCTTGTCATTCCGAGGTTCCGACTTCGGGGGAGGTGGCCTATGACCCATCTGGTCCATCTGAGCCAACTTGTCGATTAAAGCCTAAAATGTGGTTGGCTTAAAGAACATCATAAACTGGGAGATAGTTGCGTGGGGGTCTAGGGTTCCCACGAACATGCCCACTGCGGGTGCCTCCTCAATGCGTTGCTCGCATCTCGACCACAAATTCCGCCAGCGTATAGCATACTGGACCCAGGTTTCGCCTGGTTTTACCCTGGCGTTAATCAATGCAGTTATTGGAGTGCGTTCGCTGGCACTCGCGAATCGCTGGGTGAATAACAATTCCATTTCAGCGAACGTTTTGATAGAATCGTTCGGGAGTTCCGAATACCATTCGAACGCTGTTTCTGATAAGCTGCCCACGAACTGGCGGAGCAACAGTTTATCGTCACCGCCGGTATTACCGCAGAGGGCCCGGAACTGGGCGACATGTTGATGGGGATTGCCGGTCCCCTTGTATACGTGGAATTTTGGTATCGTATAGCCTTGCGGGTATTTGATTTGATCGTACCAGCTTGGATACGGCCGCCCCGTTTTCACGACTTGACCAGCTGCCTCAGTCGCATGATGGGCCCGGATTTGCTGGGCTATGTAGTCGGCCAAGTCAGCTTTAGAGATCGTCTCCTCCCTGGCCGTAGAGAGGGCTGGTGGTGGATTTGACGTTTCTCCTCGGTCGTCTTCCAGAACGATTGGGGGATCTTCAGCGGGTAGGTCCTGTTGGATCATCATTCCTATCATATCTTGGAAGAGAAGGCCCATACGCTGTATATTAGTCGCTTGTTCAGCAGCCTCTTTGTCCTTTTTCTCCAATGTCCGGCGAAGGAACTAAGCGTCGGTTTCCTCCTCCCGGCGCGCGTCTGAGGACGTTTCTGGGCTTTCTTTTGGCCCGGTAAGTGCAGCCATAGCACTCATCATTTCCTGCAACTTTTGTTGTTGTTCCTGGGCTTTCGTCACGGATCGGGTTAGCGGTCGGTGGCCCGTAGAAGTGCGACTTTCCTCTTTTCCAGAGGCCGTGTAAACAGTGTGCACCATCGCGCCCCCAGACTTAGGGTGTCTGGGCTCATTGCTTTTAGCCGTCGTTGCATGTTGAGGGATCTTCTCTGGCTTCCTCCTTTTATGAGCCATGGAGGTTGAGGGGGCCGTTGAGGTGGGCGTCCCGACAGCCTTTCGGGGTTCAGCCTGGTGACCAGCCTTCGGTTGGATTTTCAGCTTCTTGTGCTGGCGGGAGAAGTTTGGATCGATGATTGAGTCTCGGGCCTGCCGCCAAACCTTATAGATTTTGGAAGACAGCCGTTGAGGAGATCGAGGCTGGTCTGATTTTATTTCCACAACCTTTCCTGATGGGGGAGGAGACCTCTTTAGCACTGCAGTAGGGGAATTCCTTCGCACCTTATTTAACATTTCGAAGCTGTTCCCAGTTGGAACAGCAGCATTAACTTCTACCACCGGGGCTGGTGGAGTCAATCCAGAGGGGGAGTTGCCCCCAGCCTTCCTTATTCGGCGCCAATGACGACGTCGAGCGCGTCGAGCAGACGGCGTAGAGTCAGCTATAAGAATGGTTTCGTCTTGCCCCCTGTGTGGGTGGGGGGTCGTCGTTGGTGTTAGCCTGTCAAAGACCGATGTCCTTTGTGCAGCGGGAGTGGGAGTCGAAGCTGTTAATCTTGTGAAGATCGATTTCTTGACCGGGGAAACCGCCTTGGCGATTTCGGAGGCAGGAGCGGCCGCTTTCTTAGAAGCAGCCTTCTCTGAGATTGTAGGCCCCATGATGAGTTCGCAAGATTTCTGGCCCAATCTAGAGAAGACCGAGGCGTTGACGTTGGGCGACTCGATGAGAGGAGCCGCGGTAGGGGTAAGACGATCAAAGACCGACTTCCTGAGAGTTTCCTTTGTCAGCACCGGCGCCACGAAGCTTGATGGGGGGAGCATAGTCCCAAAGAACAATCCGGTAGTGGCTTGAGTCACTTGGTCCACCGGCATTGTGAACAACGAAGCAGCTTGGGGTCCATAGGCTATACCTCCTGGCGAGGTAGAGCGTTGGTCGCAATTGCAGTTTGAGCAGTTGAAGGACTTCGCGGAAGTAGCAGCCATCGATCCTTTGTTTTCTGCAATAGGCAAGACGCCAATTCTTAGTATCTTGAAACCCAAGGGCAATCATTGGCGAACCGCGATTGGTTCGCGAATCACGACACACGAAGTGTGGAGTGGAAAGAGAAAAAGGTCCCACCGGGCGTGCCAGAATTTGTTCCCCTCCGAATGGACACGCGGGACGTCGGGCCGTCTCGCCTGAGGTTCGGGGCAGATGCTAATAGGTGCTATCCGTCCACCTCCCCGAAGATGCCAAGTTGATCCATGGCGCCATGTATCGAAGGTTTAGACGGATGCGTCCGATGTAGCAGACTTCGTCAGATTCCCCCTCGTTTGAGGGGTTTTTGATTGTGGGGACGCTCTTCCCTGCAGGCGCAAGCCCCTGCAGTTAATTACGCTACCGCATCGCGGTAACAACTTTCTCCTTCTCCAGATGGTCACTTCGTGACGTGTGTTTTTGTTTTATGTTTTATTGCCCGTGGATCGTTTACGGAGACCGAGTTATGTCGTCGCCCGTAGGGCGTGGACTAGTCCAAATCCGTGTTATCTTAGATTTGGGTTTGGGGGTTTGGTTTGAGAACACGTTAGCCATACTTGAAGCTAAGATCAACTCAAACATTTGTTAAAGATACGTTAGTCTAGCTTGAGACTAAGATCAACTTAACGGGATCGTTTAGATCCGACAAAGGAGCGTTTGGACTTCATTGTTCCAGTTTAAGGACATAGTGGTCCATCGTATGTGTGGCCGTCGGGACCCATCACCTCTCTGACGACGTTGAAGGATTACAACGACGGGTGTCAGAGGGGTTCAGAGATGTACCCTCGAGCCAGAGTTAAGTTGGGGTATTCATAGTCCAGTCTGTTTGAAGGTTTAAGGATACGTTAGCCATCTCTGAGGCTAAGATCAACTTAAACGGGAACTTTTAGATCCAACAAAAGAGCATATGGGGCTCTATTGTTCTAGTTTAAGGACATTGCGGTCCATGGGTAGTTTAAGGACATTGCGGTCCATGGGTAGTTTTAAGACATCTCGGTCAAGGTTAAGGACGTCATAGTCCATGGGTTTAAGGACTCCACAGTCCGGTATGTGCTCTGGATGCTTCACACGGGTTCACTGCCGCGCTAGGCGAGGACCAGGCTCCGCTCTGGATGCTTCACACGGGTTCACTGCCGTGTTCCGCAAGGACCAGGATCCGCTCTGGACGTTTTCCACGGGGTCAAAGAGTGACGTTATCCGCGTTCCACGTAACCAGGAATTTTGCGTTAGGCATGGGTTTAAGGACCCCACAGTCCATATCATGAGTGGTCGTCGGGACCCGTCACCTCTTTGAAGACATTGAGGGATTACAATGCCAAGTATCAAAGGAGTGAAGAGATGTACCCTAGAACCGGGGTGGATTAAATAGTCCCTGGCCCAATTTGGGTCAAGACTGATCAATTATGTTATGAGCCCATCGGCTCAGTTAATCACAAATTGAGGACTTATGGCCAGCTTGGGCTAAGTCCAGTCAGGTCTGGAATATTGACTTTTTGTTGGTCCATTGAGGGAGAGGCTTTGCCTCTATCCCTTTAGCCAATTGGGCCAAAGCTTAGTGTTAAACACTTCAGAGCAATCAGTGTTGAACACTGGGAATGAGGTTGACAAGTTAGTGTTCAACACTAAGAGATAATTGGTGTTAAACACCAGCAATAAGGCTTTTTCAAATTAGTGTTAAACACTAAAACAGATCAGTGTTGAACACTGCAAATAAGGCTTTTGATTAGTGTTGAACACTAAGGCCCAACAGTTGTTTCAGTAACTGGATTCGAGGGTTCCAATTTAGTGTTAAACACTAAGGCAAGAGAGGTCACGTGGCAACACGTGAGAGTGCCTCCCCTTTAATGATTCTGCTGAGATTACTGCATCTTTCAGAGCATCACGTGTCAGCACGTGACGTGCATTCATATGCTCATTTGTTAGAGCTTTTGTTAAGGGTCACGTGGGTCACGTGAGGGACTGCCTCAAAGGGTTTTCTATGGATCTCTTGGGGGTCACGTGGTAGCACGTGACCCTGCCTTTATGTATGTCGTTTTTAGAGGATCTGTTGATCTTTTTTCAGGAATTAAATTCCTCGAGCTTTAGATTTCAGAGGAATTAAATTCCTACTTCCTTTCGAAGATTTATATTCTGAAACAGAGTTGAACTCTGAATTTTCTGTAGGAATTAAATTCCTCGTATATATGAAGAACTGAAGAGGGTTAAACCCTTAATAAAAGCTTTCAAGGAATTATACTTCCCATTTTAAAGAATTATAATTAAGGGAATTAAATTCCTGCTGTTTCCACAGAACTATATTCTTAATTAGGGTTAAACCCTATTTCTCTTTGTTCTAAAGGAATTAAATTCCCATGATACAGGGTCAGGCCCTAATTTTATCATGAAGGAATTAAATTCCTATAGTTCTGCGAGAATTAAATTCTCATGCTTGCATTCCCTCTCTATGTTTTGGATCTGCATGGCAGGATCTCAACCCATTGAGAATTAAATTCTCAACCTAAAGGGGAGATGTGCACTTTGCAGATCCTCTATCAAAGAGAGAAGAAATATATTCTTCTGTTTTACATATTAGAGTTAAACTCTGTTGAGAATTAAATTCTCATTCTTTCAAAAGGCCTTCCCTTTCTTACCTAGGGTTTTTGCAGAAGATCCGAGTATCAAAGCTCTCCTCCTTTTTTATTTCTGCGTATGTCTCTCTTTTTGTATCTCTTGGCTCCTATTTATAGGAGAAGCAGCCGAATAAATTAGTTTTGTGACGAATCTTCATTGAGAGATTTGATTTGCATCCTTCATTCGTTCTGGACCTTTGGATTATTAGGTGAATTTTATTCACCGTTGGATTTCAAATCCAGAGATTCTCCCTTGTTATTTTGGTTAGATTTAAAGGGGAAATCTTTCCAAACCCGGGATTTTCCCATAGATAGATCGCCTCTGAATCTTTAATTTGATTGGTTCCGGATAACCGCTTTCCTTTGGAGAGATCTGAATTTCTTTCAGAATTTAATTCTGTTGACAAAATGGGCTTTGAAAGCCGGTCACGTGTGACCACGTGACCCATGGTCACATGTGAGCACGTGACCCCCTTTGGAATGAGCCTTCTGCGCTGTGTCTTCTGATTGCTGCTTAAACGTCACGTGCTACCACGTGACCCCTGGTCACGTGTGAGCACGTGACCCTGTCTGGCGCCTCTTTCCTTGGTTCTTCTGAAGAACGAGTTCGCTGCCTTGAACGTCACGTGCCAACACGTGACCCTGGTCACGTGGGAGCACGTGACTTCTTCTGAAGCCTTTTCCTTGACTTGATCAGTTAACCGACGTGCCTTTGACGCTTGCATTTAAACGTCACGTGTCGCCACGTGACCCTGATCACGTGGGAGCACGTGACTCTCCTTGAAGCTTTTCCTTTTCTTCTTCGTAGTCAGGAAATTGAACTTGCCTTGATGACGTTTTTAGGTGTCGCGTGCCAACACGTGACCGCTAGTCACGTGTAAGCACGTGACCCTCTTCTGAAGCTTTTCACAGAAGCTTTCCTGATTTTAAATCAGGAAACACCATCCCCGACTCCTCCCTGCACAGAACCCCGATCCCAACATCAAGAACCCATAACCTGCAACTCAACCCTTGCCGGCGCCCTCACGTCGCCGACCCATTGCCGACCACCTCGTCGTCGTCCTCACACCATCTCTGCCACCTTCTCTCCTCTTCTCATCCCTTCTTCTTCCTCTTCCCCGAGACCACCCTCATCTCCCAAAACCCACGACTTCTTCTCCTTCCTCTAACCTCGACCCCGATCTCCATCTTGCCCGCAGCCACTTCATCACGATCTTGTCTCCATCTCCTCCTTCATCCTCTCCATCAACCACCGACACCACCAACCCCTTCTTCTTCCCATCGACTTCAACCCCACACCGAACAGCTATCGTCGCCTCAGCCGAACCCCATCGCCAGCAAACCTTAAACCCTATCACCATCTTCTCCTTACCGCAACCATCTCCTTCCCTCACCTGAATCCACCGTCGGCAAAACCCCAGAACACCAACTGAGATCATCTTCCCCTCTTGGCCGATTGACAACAACAAACCCTTGACATTCGACAGCCCATTCGACGCGACTCCGAGGAGAGAACCGATGCTCCAATGTGTGTCCTGCATTTACGTGAACGAAATGATCATTTCTCTGCCTCTAGATCTCCATTCTGTCAATGTTCGATTGTGCGCGCAAAGTGTTCGACGAAATGCCCCAATGGAGATTTTCCGTCGTTTTCTCGCATCCTTGCTGCGTGCCGTGCATCTGTGGATCCCCGAGGCAAGTTAATCTTGCTACATGCTATTTAAATTATTTTATACCTATTTAAATATAGATTATACCTATCACGACCCGAAAGAGCACGTGACTGGCACTTGAACCATATGAAGCCTATAGGACTCCATCTGATCCAAGTAAGCCAAAAGCCCAGAAATCTAAAACCATTTTGAAGAATAAATAAAGAAAACTGGTTTAAAGAAGTGAAGAAATACAGGTTTGAAATCAAGGTTTTTAAATAACTAAGCCGAAGGTACGTTTTGAAAACAATAAGTCTTTTCTAAAAATTTCGGCAGAGTTTCCTTTGTAAAACTGGCCCCGAATGGGGTACAACAAGGATAACAATACATATACATGATAAAGGCATCCCCAAGCGGGAGCTAGCTCTTCGTCAATCGACGGTCACAACCACGCAATGATATAATAATATACAACGCCAAGTGGCGAGAATCAAATCCAAAGAAAGCTCAAAAGCAACAAGAAACCGCAATACTACTAAGCGCGACTCTAAGGTCGAATAAGACAACACTGTCTCTGAGTCTGAAAGAATATACAAGTTTTGGTTGATGGACATTTCTAGATACAATGAATAAATAAGTACAAAATGGGGATTCTTGATGCAAAAGAATCCACCTACCAATAGCAAATCACCCGCAAGAAGGTAGTGTGCCAGAAATGCCGCAATAGAACCTGTACGGCAAAACCTGCAAGAACTGTGGCACAACGGGGGTGAGTTGCCAACTCGTGAATAGAAACATCTACAAGGATAAATCGAATGCAAGACATAATCCTAAGTCAACGATCAGTAATATAATCCACAAGAGTACATCTGAGTGTAATAAGGTGGCAAGGTAACATCTAATCATGTATATAGTGCCAGGTACTCAGGTAATAACATGTCATCGGTGTAAGGTATATCTGCATGAAGTATCAATGAAGAAATATCAATAATATCAATACACATATATTAGCGTCCCATACCACTAATATTGGTGTAAGATAAGTGTAAACCCAGTCTGTATATGAACCGTGTCTGTATATATGTGGAACCCGTCCACCTGTCACCCACTGACAGTAAGCATCATGTATGCAATGTGAGGATATAACCAAAATCATGGAAAACTCATCATGAAACCCGTGCCAAACACCGACACGTAAATCCTCATCCATATGGGGCTCCGTCTGCGGATATCGGCCCTCGGCCCCGGCAGTATGAGTCAACCCATGTCCATCTCTGGGCTCCGTCTGCGGATATCGGCCCGTCGGCCCCGGCAGTATGCCCATCTCTCGGCTCCAGGCGGTATCCCCCGGATATCCGCCGAGCTCAGGTAAAATCACCGGTAGGTACTCGCCCGTCTCCAGGCTCAATCGGCATAACCCATCGATCATCTCGCCGAGGGGAACCATACCGGGCCCACCACGAACCCGCAAACGGTACATCACCTCCTTGTTTCCCCCAATCAGAGCAAGGCTCTGTTGAATTTTGAAAATTCAAAATTCGAAGCAACGCTTCGGTTTCCGTGCGCAGTGCGCAATTCGCCACGTGGCAGAGGCTGAATGGGCAGCGTAACGCCCGAAACTGCGCGTCCCATCAGAGCAAGGCTCTTCAGAAAACTTAATTAAAGACTTAACTGCGCAAACGCACGGATGCGCGACACGTGTCTGCGCAAGAGCTTGGATGCACGACACGTGTCTGCGCAGTTGCGCAGTCGCAACTGCGCAAACGCACGGATGCGCGACACGTGTCTGCGCAAGAGCTTGGATGCACGACACGTGTCTGCGCAGTTGCGCAGTCGCAACTGCGCAAACGCACGGATGCGCGACACGTGTCTGCGCAAGCGCTTGGATGGACGACACGTGTCTGCGCAGTTGCGCAGTCGCAACTGCGCAAACGCACGGATGGGCGACACGTGTCTGCGCAAGCGCATGGATGCCCGACACGTGTCTGCGCAGTTGCGCAGCCGCAGCTGCGCAAACGAACCGATGCGCGACACGTGTCTGCGCAAACGCACAGATGCGTGACACGTGTCTGCGCAGTTGCGCAGCCGCAGCTGCGCAAACGCACGGATGCGTGACACGTGTATGCGCAGTTGCGCAGTCGCAGCTGCGCAAACGCACGGATGCGCGACACGTGTCTGCGCAGTTGCGCAATCCCAGCTGCGCAAACGCACGGATGCGCGACACGTGTCTGCGCAGTTGCGCATTCGCAACTGCGCAAGTGCTCGGATGCGCGACACGTGTCATTTTCTGGTGAGTTGCGCAGCAACTGAATGAAGATTTAGATAAATCTTTTCTGTTCTCCTGTAAAACAGGAACCCTTGGATCAAAGATCCAATGGTGGGAAAATTCCCAAAATTATTCAGGAAAGATTTTGTTAACAAATCCAACAAATTTGTGGGCACTATAAATAAGACCCCAAGCCTCATTCAAAGGGGCATCAAGGAGAGAATCAGAGAGAGAGTCAATCATCAAAAGAAAGCTCTTGAAAATTAATCAAGAACACAGAAGAAAAAAAAAAGAAGAAGGTAAAATTTCTGAAGAACAGAAAATAAATAGTGCCTTGCACTTGATATGAACCCCTGGTTCTAAAAAAATATAAAAAAAAATATATAAATAAAAGAAGAATAAATAGTGCCTTGCACTTAATATGAACCCTTGGTTCTGTATGATCAGGAAAAAACAAGAACTTGTTTTTCCTTTGATCCAAATTCAAATCAAAAGTGCCAGGCACTTGTGTTCTTCAATCTGAAGATTTCTGGGGTTCTGCAACCCCTTGTTTTGGGCCAGGCCCAAATTAAGTTGAAATAATAAAAGGGTAAGGCCCTATTTGGAAAAATTCCTGAGTTTCTGCAAACTCATTATTTAAAAGGGCCTGGCCCAAACTAAACTGCAGAACAATGAAAGGGCAAAGCCCTGTTTGTAAAAATTTCTTGAATGCCTGCAACTCAGCATTTAAAAGGGCCTGGCCCAACCCAAGGAAATTATTGAGTTTCTGAAACTCATTATTTAAAAGGGCAAGGCCCTGCTTGGAGAATTCCTGAGTTCTTGTAACTCATTAAAAGGGCCTGGCCCAAACCAGACTTGCAAAATAATGAAAGGGGCAGAGCCCTGTTTAGATCGATTCTTCTAATCGGGCAGAGCCTAAAAATAAAAATTGGACTTAACCCAATCCTGGCTGTAAGTCCTTAAATTAAATGCCTCTCATAAAACAAGTCATGACCGGTTCGAGGGTACATCTCCGAACTCCTTTGACATCCGTCGTTGTAATTCCTCAACGACGTCAAAGAGGTGACGGGTCCCAACGACCACACAGCGCCATGGACTGCGGGGTCCTTAAACTCTTGGACCGAAATGTCCCTAAACTAATATTGGACCGAGACGTCCTTAAACTAATGACGGACCACTACGTCCCTAAACTGGCATCGGACCGAAATGTCCCTAAACTAATGACGGACCACCACGTCCCTAAACTGGCGATGGACCGAAATGTCCTTAAACTAATAATGGACCGAAATGTCCATAAACTAACATCGGACCGGAACGTCCCTAAACTAACATTGGACCGAAATGTCCCTAAACTAATATCGGACCGAAACGTCCCTAAACTAATGTTGGACCACTACGTCCCTAAACTGGCGACGGACCACCACGTCCCTAAACTGAAATATGGACCACTACGTCTTTAAACTGGCGACGGACCGAAACGTCCCTAAACTAATTTTGGACCACTACGTCCCTAAACTGGCGACGGACCACCACGTCCCTAAACTGGAATTTGGACCACTACGTCCCTAAACTGGCGACGGACCACCACGTCCCTAAACTGGAATATGGACCACCACGTCCCTAAACTGGCGATGGACCACCACGTCCCTAAAACTGGCAATGGACCGCCACGCCCCTAAACTGGCACAATAGGGCCCAAACGCTCTTCTGTTGGATCTAAACGGTCCTGTCTAAGTTGATCTTAACCCCAAATACGGTTAACGTGTCCTTAGATATTCAAATAAACGATAAAACTCCAAATCAACTTTGGTTCAAGGGTACACCTCTGAACTCCTCTGACGCCTGTCGTTGTAATCCCTCAACGACGTCAGAGAGGTGACGAGTCTCGACAACCAGATAATTAAATCAACCACTACGTCAAGTCGATCTTAGTCCAAAACAGGACTAACGTATCCTTGACGAACGTTTAAGTTGATCTTAGCCGCAACGCGGCTAATGCATCCTTAAACTAAAAACACCAAACCCAAATCTAACTAAATACGGATTTGGACTAATCCACGTCCTACGGGTGACGACATCACTCAGTCTCCGTATACAATCCACGGGCAATCACAAACAAAACAAACACACATGACACGAAGTGAAATTCTGGAGAAGGAGAAAGTTGTTACCGCGACGCGGTAGCGTAATTAACTGCAGGGGCTTGCGCCTGCAGGGAAGAGCGTCCCCACAATCAAAAACCCCTCACCCTGAGGGGGAATCTGACGAAGTCTGCTACATCGGCCGCATCCGTCTAAACCTCCGATACCAGGTGCCATAAATCAACTTGGCATCTTCGGATAGGTGGACGGATAAAACCAAATAGCATCTGCCCCGAACCTCAGGCACGTGACGTCCTAACGTCGCAGGCCGCCGTTCGGAGGGGAACAGATTCTGGCACGCCCGGTGGGACCTCTTCCTCTTTCCACTCCACACTTCGTGTGTCGTTTTCGCGAACCAATCGCGGTTTGTTAAATGATTGCCTTCGGATTTCAAGTTGCTAAGATTTGGTCTTTTGTTTGGTACAGAACTCAAGCATTCAATGGCCACCAACTGCACCAACTGCTCGAAATGCCAGTGCAACGGACGTTCCACCTCACCGAGAGGGGTATCATATGGGCCCCAGGCGGCTTCCTTCCTGACTTTGCCGGTAGGCCAAGTGACTCAGGCCACCACCGGCTTGTTCTTCGGGACCATGGTCCCACCTACAAGCTTCTCTGCGCCGATACCCACATCAGAAGCGAACAAGAAGTCGGTGTTCGACCGGCTCACTGTTACCACGACCCCTGTCAACGGGTCGCCTGCTACTGAACCAACAGCCTCCGTTTTCACCAGGCTGGGTCAGAACTATAAGGTGGCTGTCCCAAGGAGGGCAACGGCCGCTGCTTTGGAAGTCGTTAAAGCGGCTTCTCCTATCAGAGAGTCAGTCTTCACAAGATTGACGGTCCCTACTCCTCCCCCAGCTGGTCAGAAGGCATCAGTCTTCGATAGGCTGACATCAGCAGTTACCCCACGCTCAAACAGGGGGCAGCAAGAAACCATCTCAGTCTCCGAGCCAGTCCCAACGGCTCGTCGTGCGCGACGTCGCTATTGGCAGCGAGTAAGGAAAGCAGGGGGCAACTCCCCCTCAGGGCTAACCCCACCTGCTCCGGTAGTGGAGGTCGATGCTGCTGTTCCAACTGGGAACAGCTTTGAACTGCTGAAGAAGGTGAGAAAGAACTCCCCGGTTGCCACATTGAAAAGGTCTCCTCCACCCATGGAAAAAGGTCCGGAAATGAAACAGGAACAGCCCCCTCAGCGGCTGTCGTCGAAAATTTATAAAGTTTGGCGGAGGGTTCAAGACTCCGTGATTGACTCAGACCACTTCCGTCGCCAGAAAAGGGCAAAAGGGGAAAAAGACAAGAGCCGCCCCATTAAACAGCAGGGGGCAACAAATTCTAGAATGCCCGCTTCAACGGCTCCTTCAACCTCAAAGGTCCATAAAAGGAAGAGGCCAGAAAAAGCTCTCGTGACGCTGACAAAGTCTAAGAGCGGTGAAACTAAACGCCCCAAGTCAGGGGGCATCACAGTTCATACGGTCTATATGGCTTCAGGGAAAGAAGAAAGTCGTACTTCTACGGGTCACCGACCGCTTACCCGGTCAGTGACCAAGTCTCAGGAGCAGCAACAAAAGCTCCAGGAGATGATGACTACAATGGCTGCACTCACGGGGCCAAAAGAGAATCCTGAGACGTCCTTAGATGAACGTCAAGAAGAAGAGACCGACGCCGAGTTCCTTCGAAGAGTACTGGAAAAGAGGGACAAAGAGGCTGCTAAACAAGCAGCCAATATACAACGCATGGGCCTTCTCTTCCAGGATATGATAGGGATGATGATACAACCAGAGCCCCCGACTGAAGAACCCCCGATCGTCCTTGGGGATGATAGGGGAGAAACATCAAACCCTCAGCCCGTTCTATCGACGGCTAAAGAAGACACAATCTCTAAAACTGATCTGGACGAATATATAGCCCAGCAGATAAAAGTTCATCACGCGGCCGAAGCAGCCGGCCACGTTGTAAAAACGGGGCGGCCATATCCGGGCTGGTATGACCAGATCAAGTACCCGCCAGGTTACACAATTCCAAAGTTTCATGTCTACAAGGGGACCGGCAATCCCCATCAATGGAAATGATTGACGCGTTTCTGAGTGAAGCTCGATTGAAAAGTAAAGCTGATTAAGAACGCGAGACGGCGATATTCGAAACGGCCAAGCGCCAGCGACTCGAGGGAGGAGCTGAGATGATCCCACTGGAGCAAAATGCCTCCACCGCTGACAAGAGCCAATTCAAGATAAAAAAGAAGTTCGCTAAGGCCATATCGATGGGCATGAAGCTACCACCCTCAGAAGAAAAGGTTACTAACGTGGAAGAAATGCACCCCTCTTATTGCTTATATCATCAGAAGGTCTCACATTCTACCCAGGAGTGCAAAGCGTTCGATAAATGGTGGCAAGGATACGTCGCTAATCAACAACGCTTTAAACGGGAAAAGCGTAAGGTTCGTCGGGAGCAAAGAAACACGACCAAAGCGCTTGAAAGAACTGCCGGCAACTGTCACATGGTTAACACTACCAGGTCACAAGTGCCCACATTTGGGAGCGACTCTGATGAGGAACTAGAGATTGCCCCTCTCTTTAAAGAGTCAACTTCGGGAAAAGAAGAAGAACCGAAGTCTTGCGAAAATATACAGCTGCGGAATCGGACATTGCCTGAAAAGAACCTCGGACCCTCGAATAGAAAAGATAAAGGGAAAGAGAAGGTCTCTGAAGACATCACTTTGGATGACCAAGTCG
The DNA here is from genome assembly GCA_030015575.1 of Agapanthus africanus. Taxonomy (NCBI): domain Eukaryota; kingdom Viridiplantae; phylum Streptophyta; class Magnoliopsida; order Asparagales; family Amaryllidaceae; genus Agapanthus; species Agapanthus africanus. The sequence goes on from JASDDO010000012.1 coordinate 512,508,100, forward strand.
CGGAAGAGTTAACTGCCAAAAATCCGCCAAAGAGGAGTAAAGTGGATTACAATATCTTGGCGCATCTGAGAAAGCTACCCTCACAACTCAGCATCCTCGATGCCTTGTTACTATCGAAGGAGGCGAGAGACTCTTTGATTAAGGCGCTACAAGATCCGGACCAGTTCCAAGCCTTCTTGGCCGAAGAAAAGATGAAAGACGAATTGGAGGAAGTGCACACAGCCGACGTTGCTTTTGGTGATGAGGACCTTCTTCTCGGGACGTGTGAACACAATCGCCCTCTTTATGTCTCAGGATACTGCCATGACATAAAGATAGGTAAAATCTTGGTCGATAACGGATCGTCCGTCGATTTACTCAACGTACGAGTGTTAAAGGAGATTTGCATGAGTGTCCAACACCTCGCCCGAGACAAGATCACTATCTCCGGTTTCGACTCTCAATCCTCAAAGACTCTCGGATCTGTGATATTGACGTTACGCTTCGGGTTGCTCGTCACAGACATCAAATTCCATGTTATAGATGCCAAGACGTGCTACAATGCTCTGCTCGGCCGACCATGGCTACACGAATACAATATCATCCCTTCTACACAGCATCAGTGCATGAAGTATTCCAGGGATGGCCTCGAGTACACTGTGGCCGGAGAGTTGAATCCGTTTTCCGTGAACGAAGTTCGCAAGTATGAAGATGCCAAATACTTCTTGCCGAGCTTCGAAGACACGGAAAGGTGTCACAAGCCGGAGAACAAAACTAATGCCACTATCCCTGTCTTCGGCAGTGACACCGAGGAGGAGGATATAATTTATTCAGGTCCAACCCAATCTACCAGGCCAGGACCATCCGTTCCTTCGCTGATCTTCGGTAGTGATTCAGAGGATGAAGTTCATGCGGTATTCCCTGCTCGACTGTCAATACAAACTTCTGCTGATGAAGAGCGAAGTCTACAAATAACCATGGTGCCGCCTAGACACCATAAAGAACTGGATGCACTTAATGGCTACAGTGTAGAAGAGTTGCGGACATTCTATATCCCTCCCAGAAGAAAGAGAGAGAAAGCAATTCTGCTTTACCGCTCTGAAGAAAATAAAATGGAGAGAGAAATCTGGTATGGAGCAGATCCAACGCTAGACGGGCTTCAACCCATTCGTTTACCTAGGTATTATACGGAAGGCTTGAAACGACTGCTAAAGCGCCAAGGGATACCCTTCGAACAGACTGTTAGGAAGGCCAGATTCTATGACAGGGTTTGGAATGTCCCCGGAACTCAACACAAGCTACCTAACGGGAGAGTAGAAACCAAAGGGCTTGGGTACACCCGGCCAAAGAAGCAGGAGCTAGTAAACAGCTGTTATGCCATGTATGACTTCGACGGAGAGGAGGACGCTCAATGGGATGATGCTAATCCTGAACCAGCAAAAGTTCCGGATACAAAACCGCCCGGTCCATCGTCCGAAGACCAGATGAGCAAACTTATAAGGGATGCGAGTCAAAAAGCCCGAGACGATCACGATCGTGAAATGGCAATCTATGAGAAAGCTAAGACACAGCGCCTCCTCCAACAGGCAGTAAAGAACGAAGATGCCGCTCCTCGTCAACCTGCTACAAAAGAGGTTCGACGCGAGAACAAAAACAAGTCGAAAGGCAAGAGAGGCGCTCGACAACTACAAAGCAGAGCTAAGAAGCCGCGCATCCGAGAATCGAGCGTTATTGACTTAGCCCTCGGGAAGAAAATGGGTCGAGCATACTCTTTTCCTCGGAACAAAACAAGGAAAATATTCGATCTCGCTCTAAAACATCAAATGCTTACGTTGCCAGAGTCTAAACACCCTGAACAAGCAGGCGAGGTCTCCAACCCGAAGTATTGCTTTTACCATCGAGTAGTAGGGCATCCGCTTGAAGATTGCTTCACCTTTAAGAATTGGGTTGAGGACCAATATCAGCTTGGCAAATTCGCGTTGTCTGACAGTTGGAGGATAGCGCCGCCGCAAAAGCACGAACCCGAAAACACAAGAATGAAACCAACTCCGCATTGGGATTGGCAGAAAATTTGCACCTGCCATGTGATAACAATACTAAAAGAAGGGTCCGAGGACATGAACAACATCCCTTGGTGTTTTGAAAGCGGCAGCGATGAGGTAATCTCAGAATTTCCCCCAGCTCCGAAAGAACTGGAAGATGGAATCCATACCACTGCAGATAATCTCAAGAAAATTGAGTTAGGGACGGAAAATGACCCGCGACCGACATTCATCAGCGAGCTGCTATCTGAAGAAAGGGTGGCTGCGTTAAAGGATGTGCTTCTACAGCACAAAGATTGCTTCGCGTGGAACTATTCCGAAATGCCGGGACTAGATCCAGAAATTGCAGTACACAAGTTGGCGATATCCCCGGACATCAAGCCAGTCAAACAAGCGCCGAGGAGAATGCGACTCGAGCTTGAGATGAGCATCAACGCCGAAGTCAAAAAGCTGATAGATTCAGGCTTCATCCAAGAAGTCCAATACCCTGAATGGATCGCCAACATTGTCCCAGTGATGAAGAAAAATGGGACAGTGCGCATATGCGTAGACTTCCGGGATCTCAATAAAGCCTGCCCAAAAGATGATTTCCCAGTGCCAGTCACCGAACTGATGATAGACAACACATCCACTCATGAGGTTTTCTCCTTCATGGACGGCTCATCGGGGTATAATCAAATAAAAATGCACCCTGAAGATCAGAAGCACACGGCCTTCAGAACTCCGCTTGGTATATTTTGTTATAAAGTGATGCCTTTCGGTTTGAAGAACGCCGGTGCTACTTATCAGAGGGCCATGACGAAGATCTTCGACGACCTTATACACGAAATCGTCGAATGCTATATCGACGATCTCGTGGTCAAGAGCAAATCATACGAGGAACATCTCGAGCATCTGAAGACTGTATTTCAACGCCTTCGGCAATACAACTTGAAGATGAACCCTCTTAAATGTGCGTTCGGGGTTTCCTCGGGCAAATTCCTGGGATTCGTCGTTCGACACCGAGGTATTGAAATAGATCCGTCAAAGATCAAAGCGATCATGGAAATGCCTCCGCCGAGGACTCTCAAACAGCTGCGGTCTCTCCAAGGGAAACTCGCGTATATACGGCGATTCATAGCCAACCTTTCAGGAAAGTGCCGTCCTTACAGCCACCTGATGAAGAAGGGAACCCCATTTATTTGGGACCAAAAATGCCAAGGCGCACTGGATGAGATCAAGCAATATCTGCAGAACCCGCCGGTGTTGGCTGCTCCGGTTAAGAGGAAGCCTCTTATTCTTTATACAACCGCCTTCGAAGGTTCTTTAGGCGCATTATGGGCACAAGAGAACGATCAAGGGAAAGAAAGAGCACTTTATTACTTAAGTCGAGTCCTGCTAGGGGCAGAAAGCAACTACTCTCCCATTGAAAAACACTGCCTGGCGTTGATCTTCGCAATAACAAAGCTTAGGCACTACGCGTTGGCGCACGAGGTCCGTCTGATTTCAAAGGTGGACCCTCTTAAATATCTAATGTCAAAAGCCATATTGACAGGACGACTCGCTAAATGGGCCCTGCTCTTGATGGAATTCTCGATAACGTATCAACCTCTCAAGGCAGTGAAAGGCCAGGCCATCGCCGACTTCCTCGCTGAGCATCCGATACCCGCCGATTCTCCTCTGAATTGCGATCTCCCAGACGAACATGCGTTCGATGCGATCGACGGCGGTAATATTCGATGGGAGCTTTATTTCGATGGAGCATCTTCCATGAAGAAACGCAAACAAAGTACCCCTATAATTAAATCAGGGGTAGGACTCATCTTTGTAACTCCACAAGGAGGAATAATGCGCTACGCCTTTTCCCTAACGGAGCCGAGAACAAACAATGAAGCCGAATACGAAGCTCTGATAGCAGGCCTCGAGATCGCCATTGACATGGGAATTGAAGATCTCCTCGTATACGGCGATTCCCAACTGGTCGTTAGTCAAGTAAACGGCGACTACCAAACGTGCAAACCGGAATTGGTAAAATACGGTGAAAAAGTGCAGCAACTGCTAACCCAAATTCCCTCTTACACGTTGGAAAGTATACCGCGTGCGGAAAACAGCAAAGCGGACGCACTGGCTAAACTTGCTAAAGAATTGGCTGACGAGAACCTCGATGACGTTAGAATCGTGATACAAAGCCGTCGAGTGCTCGCCCCAACAAAAATATCTCCGAAATCGTCTGAAGAAAAAGGAGCGAAAGAGGAGACAACCCTGCAAATAAAAGACAGGGAAAATACCGAGGACTGGAGAGAAGTCTTCGTAGATTACTTCAAGTTCCACCGAATACCTGAAGAGGCATCCACGCGACATCAGCTCACGAAACGAGCCCTGTCTTTTGCCTTCGTCAATGATACTCTATACAAGAGGTCATTCGACTCTCTGTGGTTGAGATGCTTAGGACCTGACAAAGCGAGAAGGGTCGTCCAAGAAGTTCACGACGGACTCTGTGGTTCCCACCAAGCAGGCCCTAAGATGAAGTTGAAGATAAAGCGGATGGGCTACTACTGGCCCACGATGATGCAGGATTGCCTGGAATATGCGAGGCAATGTCATCCATGCCAAATTCATGGGGACTTCATCCATCAGCATCCCAATCCACTGCATCCGACAATGGCTAGTTGGCCATTCGAAATGTGGGGAACCGACATAGTCGGTCCCATCGAACCAGCATCGTCAAAGGGACATCGTTTCATCTTGGCAACGACTGATTACTTCTCCAAATGGGCAGAGGCGGTTCCGTTGAGGGAAGTAAAGACGGAGAACATTCTCCATTTCTTCAAAACGCATGTCATCTACCGGTTTGGAACCCCGAGAAGAATCATCTCTGATAATGGGCCAGCCTATCGAAGTCATAAAATTAGCCGTTTCGCACAACAGCACAATATAGACTGGAGATATTCCTCAGTTTATAATCCGCGAGCTAACGGTCTAGCCGAGGCCTTCAACAAGACCTTGACGAAGATCATAAAGAAAACAGTGTCACGAAATAAGAGAGATTGGCACGAAAGATTGCAAGAGGCTCTTTGGGCGTATCGGACTACGTTTAAAACGGCCACAAACACAACGCCATACGCGTTGGTATTTGGGACGGAAGCAGTACTCCCTCTCGAGATAGAATTACCCTCTCTACAAGTGGCAGTCCACTACGAGCTGACAGACGAAGAAAATGCTCACCTTCGGTTTGAAGAGCTTGACGCCCTTGATGAAATCCGGCTTCTAGCACAACAAAATCTGGAAGCCTATAAAGCAAAGATGACGCGCTCATATGAAAGATTGAGCCGCCCGAGGACATTCCAGCAAGGCGAACTCGTGCTAGTGGTCAAAAGGCCCATGATCCCCAATCGCGCCAAGCGGGGAAAGTTTGAGCCAAACTATGAAGGACCGTATATCGTTGATAAGGTCTACCAAGGTGGGGCCTATCTACTCATGGACATGCACGGTGAAAGGCCTTTCAGGCCAATAAACGGACGCTTCCTAAAGAAATACTACGCTTAATGAGTCACAGCCTAGGTCAATGGTAGATGACGACGACTATGTCCGCTCGCTATCTTCCTAAGCTCAAGCTTTATAAGCAGTAGCCAACCTTCTCAATGGGCGGACCGAGACGTCCTTAAACTAGTGATGGACCGGAATGTCCTTAAACTAATAGCAGACCGAAAACGTCTTTAAACTAATACTGCGGCATCCTTGGGCTGACGAGATGAATGAAAATAAAAAATAAAAAAAAAATAAAAAAATAAAAAAATAAAAAATAAAAATAAAATAAAAATAAAACGGTAAGTCCATAAGCAGAATGGGCACGGATGAAAACCCGAAAGGGCTCCGTGAGTAAAAACAGCAGGACTACCGGCGGATGTTGTGAAAACCCGAAAGGGCGCAACTTCGTTAAAGAACCCTTATGGAGTCCTCTCGACCCCGTAAGGAGAAACCACCCGCGTGAGATCCTTACGACTTACAAGGGAACAACGCACTTAGGAATCCTCACGATTCCTAAGGAGAAAATGCGCTTGCGAGATCCTCACGACTCGTAAGGAGAACTCTCTTATGGGACCCTCACGGCTCATAGGATTTGAAAGTCTTAAGTCACAGAGACCTAAACCTGTGCTTAAGCAAACCCCCACAAACTTCCAATATTGCCCTACAAGTGGCTCAATACTGACCCTTGTATACAATCCACGGGCGCGAATAAACGTTTCCCTAACCAAGGTTCATCCATGACCGGGAATACGTTCGTATGGTAAACAACCCTTATAGATCCCCTCGATTTATGAGGAGAAAACCTTCCTGTGGGATCCTTACGACTTACAGAAGAGCAAAACACTTAGGAACCCCCACGGTTCCTAAGGAGAAAATACACTTACAAGATCCCCACGACTTGTAGGGAGAAATACCTTCACGAGACCCTTACGGCTCATGAAGTCAAAAGCCTTAGCCGACGGGATCCTAACCCTGGTCGATAAGCCTCCTTTGTTCAACAACGATAGAGGCAAATGATGATTCGCTCCTGGTAATATCCCAGTTGCAGCGGTGCTGATGCCGAAATCGGTGTTCAATTTCAGGTTGACGGCGAAAGCCAGTAGACCACTCATGCATACGAAATAGCCGAAATGATAGGGCAACTTGCAATAAAAAGCAGCAAGTAAAATGTATGCATGCAAAATAGCCGAAATGATTGGGCGACTCGTAATAAAATGCAACGAGTAAAAATAAAAAAAATAGCCGAAATGATTGGGCGACTCGTAATAAAATGCAACGAGTAAAAATAAAAAAATATAGCCGAAATGATTGGGCACCGCGAAAAATAGCCGAAATGTTTGGGCAATCGCGACCTTCGCGATATAAAAGCTGAAATGATAGAGCATCGCGGAAATAAAATAAAACAAAAAAAAATAATAAGAAATGTTAAAACTTCGGCCCTACAGTTAAGATCATATCGATCCCTGTATACGATTCAAGGGCGTGAACAAAGAAGAAACCATACCTCCCCAGCGGATTCCGTCAAACGACGAAACCAAGCCTCAACGGTTCATTTCAACCGAAGAAGCCAGTGACTTCAACGAAAATTCCTCAACTCACGGATACAAACACTCCTTGACGAGAGCCTTCTGATCCGCGTCGACCCGCAGAGCCACCAGTGCCTCCGTAGGAACCCTCGACTCGTTCCAAACCCCAAGGACACAAATAATCCTTGGCGCTCGGGAAACAAATAATCCCGACAAATTCCTCAACTCACGGATACAAACACTCCTTGACGAGAGCCTTCTGATCCGCGTCGACCCGCAGAGCCACCAGTGCCTCCGTAGGAACCCTCGACTCGTTCCAAACCCCAAGGACACAAATAATCCTTGGCGCTCGGGAAACAAATAATCCCGACAAATTCCTCAACTCACGGATACAAACACTCCTTGACGAGAGCCTTCTGATCCGCGTCGACCCGCAGAGCCACCAGTGCCTCCCTAGGAACCCTCGACTCGTTTCAAACCCCAAGGACACAAATAATCCTTGGCGCTCGGGAAACAAATAATCCCGACAAATTCCTCAACTCACGGATACAAACACTCCTTGACGAGAGCCTTCTGATCCGCGTCGACCCGCAGAGCCACCAGTGCCTCCGTAGGAACCCTCGACTCGTTTCAAACCCCAAGGACACAAATAATCCTTGGCGCTCGGGAAACAAATAATCCCGGCAAATTCCTCGACTCACGGATACAAACACTCCTTGACGAGAGCCTTCTGATCCGCGTCGACCCACAGAGCCACCAGTGTCTCCGTAGGAACCCTCGACTCGTTTCAAACCCCAAGGACACAAATAATCCTTGGCGCTCGGGAAACAAATAATCCCGGCAAACTTCTCAACTCACGGATACAAACACTCCATGACGAGAGCTTCTTTGACTCACATCTTGGGCAGTAAGGATTCAAAACTTACTTCCTGAACAATGGGACCCTGCAAGTCAATCCTAAATGGTCTCTTGCATACTATCCACGGGCCTCACTCTCTGAAGTCGATTCTCGACAAAGAGGGAAACAACCGCTTACGAGCCCTCTCGACTTGTAAGAGGGAGAAATTCTCTTATAGGATCCTTCCGACTTATGAGAGGAAACCACACTTGGGAATCCTCACGATTCCTAAGGAGCAAATTCACCTGCGAGATCCTCTCGATCCGTAAGGAGAAGAGTCTCTATGAGACCCTCACGGCTTATAGAGTTGGAAAGTCTTAGGCAGCAGATCTGAACCTGCGGCCTAAGCCGTCGTTATTTCTTAATAAGGTCGGGATGCTCGTCCCAATCGTTCGTCAATTGTGGTTGTTAAGGTGGCGTACTGATTATAAAAGAAAAGAAAGACAGAGAAATGACACAAGACATTACAAAATGTGTATCTTTTATTCATAAAAAATTGGTTGAGTACAGGATACATTGTGTTAAAGGATAAAAAAATATATACATATAATTTACAAAGACAAATGATACAAGGAGGATTATGGGGAAGGAAGCGTCTTGCACAGATGTAGCAATTGGTCGCATACGTCCTTCCATGCTTTCTCCTGATCAACTGCCACTGCCAGCTCCGCCTCTACTTGAGCCCGCTGTTGCGTGAAGGATGCGAGCTCTTCCCCAACAACCTGATGAGCTGCTTCTTGGCCTTGGGCATCACGCTCAGCAGCATCAAGTTTCTGCTTCAACGCTAGCCCATTAGATATACGCTTAAGAAGACCTTCAAAGACAGCTTTCACCTCAGCAGCATTCGTCCTAACTTCGGCACGAAGGCAAGCGGTCGCGTTTGAAGATTTCTGATGCGCCTTTAGCCGTAAAGCTGCCTTCTGCTCCAAATGGCGGAGATAAGAGGTGCTTTGCTCAAGCCAAGCTATCCGTTCGGCGCTCGCGGCCAAAGCCTCGGGAGAAGGGCGTGTCGACTCCAACCGATGCAGGCGAGCTTCGATCTCTCTGCAGTGGTTAACCCACGATTCGACGACGCCTTCGTTATGGAAAGTTACGAGCGCCGCCAACATTGGGTTAACGTCCACAGCGAAATCTACGGCCGAAGGAAGGGCATCCATGTTGAGCTCTTCGATGTACCCGCTCAACATACCCAGGCTCATTACAGCACCCTTTGAAGACGGGCGTCGCGAGAAAGGACCCGCCGGTGAGAGGACCTGAGATTCAAAAGGAATCGGAGCTGGGACAATAGCTGCAAAAAACGAAACATGGTCAAACAATGATTCGAAAAGTCGATGAAAGATCATATAAAAAGAGGGAAGGAATATTTGTACCAGTCGCAACGGACGTCAAAGCCGGAAGCGCCGGTGGCAGCACAAGCCCGGCGTCCCCTCCTTCGATCTGAGGCACTGCAGTCAGGAAGAAGAAAAGTCAGATACGATCCTATATTCCCTCGAAAAAGACCAAGACGGCACTCACCGATACCCTTAGAGGGAGAAGCGAGCTCGGATGGGAAGGAGAAGTGTGGGAGCAACACCTGATATAGATGATCAAAGAGCCCTCCTGAAAAGGCACAACGGCGTAACATTAGTACAAGAGCCACATTTTTGAAAGATTAATGCATGAGTCGTGAATCCGTACCTTCCAACATCCGTGACGGCACAAGGGAAGACGGGGAAGTGACCACCGCCAAAGCGGTAGTTGACGGTGCTCCCTCAAGCAATGGAGCGTCGGCACTGACCGCACCTGCAAAGACAAGCTTGTCAGAAGAGATCACGAGATATATACAAAAAAAAAATGGAAACGCTGGTGACTCGAAAATTCACCTGACGAGCTGCCAGCAGAAACTGAGGTAGTCCCTTCCTCCACTGACGGAAGACCACCACCTGTAGCTTCGTCACCCGACTCAAGGGGAACCGTTGTTACGCTCTCAAGCTCTGCAGGCGGCGGGGAACCATAGGCAGGAAGGGCCAAGATAGGAACATTGCCCGATTCCTGAGAAGGAGCGCCTAGCTCGTCTTCAGGAATCATGGCCACCTCACCTGCTGTTCCCTCAGGATCAGCGATTACAGCTGTCCCGTCCACCGGCACCACGAGGTCCCCAGCCTCAAGTACCTCGCCCTCTACCGCCTTCGGCTCGGCTGAGACAATCATCTCATCTGCCGCCACTTCGGGTACGGCATCAACGACTTGCTCCGCGGTAGGTTCTTCAATCCCGGCTCCAGGCCCCATGACCTCGACAAAGTTGTCCACTGTCGGTTCGGGTTCGGCGAGTACCGCGTCCTCTGCTCCCTTGGGCTCGACGGTCGTTTCCCCCTCCCCCTCAGTTGGACTCGACCCTACAAAATGGAATACGTATAAGCCAACAACTCTACAATTCGTACGACGAGATTCTGAAAGAAGTACTACCTGAAGTGGATTTGTCATTGGCACTCCGAACCGCGCGCGCCACTTGCCGACGAGCAGTAGACAGAGCCACTGGGGGCTCTTCAGAAGGAATATTATCGAGAGGAATAGTGCTAGGGCCCGCTCCTGCGGCCAGAGCAGCTCTGCGCGCCTTCGCTTCGCGTCTAGACCGCTTCCGTTCCTCCTGAGCCGACGAGGCAGATGCCATCAGAGCTTCCTTGAGTGAAGCCTCCTCATCCGTGTAGAGGGATGCCTCCAGATTTTTCAGAGCATCCCTCGTCGTTGCATCGAGCCGAGGCTCTTGCGCCAGCTTCGACGGAGCTGGGACTTCGATGACAGGCTTGGGAAGGGTCCTTGCACCGATTAATACAACCCCTGTAAAGAAACAAGAGAAGGTCAGGTCGACTATCATAAAAAGACCATAAACTTTCCTTATAAAAAAAGAGCGGGGTAAAACATACCGACGCTTGCTAAGGCGCGCTTCTTCTCCTCCGCCTGGAAGGTCTTCAGAGAGGCAGCAACGGCCTCTTCAGTAGATCCACCTGCTGAAAATGAGGCAAATATTAGCTAAAGATAATAGTAAAAGTGGGATAAAATGACAAATAAGGAGGCTGAGGATTACCCGACTCAGCGAGTCTGCTTAACATTGCTTCGAGCCTCGCCGATCGCTCCGAAGCTGCAATCGCGGCGGCTAGGTTGGTGTCCTCAGGGTCCACCACGAAACCCTCGTTGCTGCCATACTCACATATAGTCTCGGCAGGATGAGCCGCGGGTTCTAAGTTAAGAATCGCGTCAAGGGATAGGATGGACTTCTTCTTCTTCTGTCCACCAGCCTTGGATCCACCCGGAGCATCTTTGCGCTTGCCAGTTTTGGCAGTCACTTTCGGGCGGCGAGTCCCGATGTCCGCTCCTACACCCGACTCCGGTGAGGCCGTTTTAGCCGTCTTCGTCGGAGCACGGGGTACCGTTGGAGCATCCACCGCAGTGGGCAGTGGCAGTCCACGCGGAGGGGCCAATACGCGTGGTCGATCGGCTCCAGCCTCTTTCGTCGGAGGGATAACCTGAACCCTGGGCTGCAATGGAGCCTTGCGATTGCCACCGGGAGGCGCAGCCCTACGATCGACCAATAGACGTTTCTCCATTAAGATGATTGGTCCCATCGCGTGCGCGTACCAGGCCACATACGAATTGAGTATCTTGGGGGTACAGCTGGGCTCGCTGATGAAAAAGTAAGAGCCTGTATTTAGCCGGATGAAGTGATGCGTCGCATTCCGTACCCCCTCTGGACCGACTGCAGGTGTTCCCAAGAAGGCTTCCAATGGGACCCCTTGGTTATAACTTGATTGCCGGGCGAATCGATGCGGGTTATACCTCATGAAGAGGGCCGTTTCATTCTGCCTAAATACCAAGTAGCCCGGCCGAATGGAGTAAAGGTGAAGAATTTCCCGAGCCTTCAACACGGAAGCACCGCCCTTAAAGTCATCACGCAGCGGCACCACCGACTTAGTGGACTCGGAACCCATGGTGATGACCTTATCCACTAAAGAGGTCTTCGCCCCGACTAGATGCGAACGCAGAAGCAATCCCCTGGACTCCCGCGGAGGTGCAAACACGATAGAGGCCCCGACCAATCGCATGATTCTTGGAAGTTTAAATCTCTCAAAGAACTGAGGAGTTTTATGGACACCGAACACTCCTCGAACATGCAGCTCCATCCAAGAAGTGAAGTAGTGCATCGGGAAGTTAGCAGGCTGTACCCCAGGTTCATTAGCATCCGCCGCTATGCTAAGTCCATTGTAGAGATAAGCCAACCCGGCGATCCCCACTGATAACTGCAGACCGGCCACCATTCGATGCGCCGGGTAAAAGACAGAAGACCGCATAAGGCGTGGGTGCATAGGAAGCGCGAAGCTGCACAGCCACAAACCTAAGAACCCGATGAAGAAGGTCTCCTCATCCATGCCGGGAACGGCGATCTCTGAGAAGGGGACGCTGGCAGTGCCGGGAAGGTAAAAACTTCTCTGATCAATTTCCGATGAAGGTCGGCGGTCCAGGCCGAAACCAAAAGGGTCAGCAGGTTGGGCGAACTTATCACCTTGCTCTGATAAAAATTCCGGGCGGACAAAACGAGCAATGAAGTCCGCGAAACTAACGCCTCGGTCGCCCAATTCCAAATGAAGCTCCTCGTAAATCTCCAACACCCTCACCAGGCCCGGATGCTGATGCTGGATAGCATTTTCCGGAGTTAAGTCGAGTACCACCTGCTTGGTGGCAAAGACGTACTCATCAGGAGGAAGCAGCTCCTCATAATGCTCCCCCCTCGCCGGTAAACCCGAAAGCTCGACGAACTCCTCTAGAGAAATGGAAACTTCCCTATCCGCCGTCAGGAAAGTATGCGTGGGGATATTCCATTGTTCAATGAAAGCCCTTGTCCACCACGTTGGAGGAGTAGGATATTCAAAAAGCGAGACATAGACGGCGGAGTATAAACCGATCTTCGTCAGATGAGCTCTTTTCGCCGCTAAGATGTACCGGGCCCATGGCAGGTATCCAGCAAGCGGTCGCGGATTCAATCCAATATTGTAGGCCTGTCCCCAAGGGCGTGCTTCACCCTGACAGATTCGCCTTCCTAAGATGTCTATGGCCGGCGGCGGCTGTACCGGAATAGCGCCGATTGCAGGCTGAAGGAGGTCGTCCGAGTTCCAATTTTTAACCTCCACGGCATACTCCACCGGGGGTTTATCTGCGTAGGGGATCGTAACTATGGGTTCGGAGGGGGAAGCGGAACTAAAACTGCGACGACCCTGGATGATTTGGCTATACCACCTTCCCCATAGGTGAAGATGTTTGCACTCAGGATCGCGATCTTTAATCAAAGCAAGCACTACCCGGTCCACTGGTGCGTGTGTGAACCCTCCTTCCGAGCGAACGAAGGGAAAAGACAAGTCGTCAGACATCCCTCCTGCATAAAATATATATATATCATTAGTGGCTTGACACTTGACATTCAATAAAAATAATATATATAATAAAAAAAAATATATATATATATATAATAATAAAAATAATAATAATAAATAAAAATCTGACCCCACGCTGTGATGCAGCGGGTAGGGGACCAAAAGGGGACCCACAAAATCAAGATGACGGCGCATCATTTGATAAGACAATCCCACCATTGAATGGGACTATCAGTCAATAAAAGAGACCCCCAAGAGAATATCCTCATTGGGGGGAACCCCTAAAAAGACAAGGAGAAGATCTCCTCTTTTCAGAGCAAAGCTCTGTCACAGAGTGACATTTGTCAAACCCCTGTTTCAAAAGGATAAAACTTCTTAAAAAAAAAAAAAGAGCCTAGCTCTGTAGCAGTAATAAAAAAAAAACTTATAATTCCTAAAAATTAAAATGGTGGGATCTTAAAGATCCATGGAAACCTTTAAAAAGTTTTTTTAATTAATCTGTGGGCCCCTCTGTTCATGGGTTAAAACCTAAGAACAGAGTCTCTACAAATTTTTGAGAGCAAGGCTCTGTGAGTAAAAACCCCAAAGAGGTTTCCTTTAGATCAAAGATCTATAAGAGCAAGGCTCTGTTGCAGAAACCCCCAAAGGAGATTCCTTTAGATCAAAGATCTATAAGAGCAAGGCTCTGATTATTTAAATTTGATTTAAATTAAATTAATTTAATTTACCTAGAATGGTTCTAAGAATAAAACTTGGAAGTTCTTAAAAATCGCAAGAGCAAAGCTCTGGAAGTTCTCAAGTAAGAGCAAGGCTCTGAAATCTAATTTCTTGAGAATGGTAAAAAATTACCAAGGACCAAGGGTCCTATTTATAGGCGCCTGCGCCTGTTCACCTGACTCGTCGATCCGACGGTCAGGATCTTGCCACCGTTGCACTCACGCGCGCGCCACGTGAGCGCAACGGTGGGGGGGCATCTGTTTCCCCCAATCAGAGCAAGGCTCTGTTGAATTTTGAAAATTCAAAATTCGAAGCAACGCTTCGGTTTCCGTGCGCAGTGCGCAATTCGCCACGTGGCAGAGGCTGAATGGGCAGCGTAACGCCCGAAACAGCGCGTCCCATCAGAGCAAGGCTCTTCAGAAAACTTAATTAAAGACTTAACTGCGCAAACGCACGGATGCGCGACACGTGTCTGCGCAAGAGCTTGGATGCACGACACGTGTCTGCGCAGTTGCGCAGTCGCAACTGCGCAAACGCACGGATGCGCGACACGTGTCTGCGCAAGAGCTTGGATGCACGACACGTGTCTGCGCAGTTGCGCAGTCGCAACTGCGCAAACGCACGGATGCGCGACACGTGTCTGCGCAAGCGCTTGGATGGACGACACGTGTCTGCGCAGTTGCGCAGTCGCAACTGCGCAAACGCACGGATGGGCGACACGTGTCTGCGCAAGCGCATGGATGCCCGACACGTGTCTGCGCAGTTGCGCAGCCGCAGCTGCGCAAACGAACCGATGCGCGACACGTGTCTGCGCAAACGCACGGATGCGTGACACGTGTCTGCGCAGTTGCGCAGCCGCAGCTGCGCAAACGCACGGATGCGTGACACGTGTATGCGCAGTTGCGCAGTCGCAGCTGCGCAAACGCACGGATGCGCGACACGTGTCTGCGCAGTTGCGCAATCCCAGCTGCGCAAACGCACGGATGCGCGACACGTGTCTGCGCAGTTGCGCATTCGCAACTGCGCAAGTGCTCGGATGCGCGACACGTGTCATTTTCTGGTGAGTTGCGCAGCAACTGAATGAAGATTTAGATAAATCTTTTCTGTTCTCCTGTAAAACAGGAACCCTTGGATCAAAGATCCAATGGTGGGAAAATTCCCAAAATTATTCAGGAAAGATTTTGTTAACAAATCCAACAAATTTGTGGGCACTATAAATAAGACCCCAAGCCTCATTCAAAGGGGCATCAAGGAGAGAATCAGAGAGAGAGTCAATCATCAAAAGAAAGCTCTTGAAAATTAATCAAGAACACAGAAGAAAAAAAAAAGAAGAAGGTAAAATTTCTGAAGAACAGAAAATAAATAGTGCCTTGCACTTGATATGAACCCCTGGTTCTAAAAAAATATAAAAAAAAATATATAAATAAAAGAAGAATAAATAGTGCCTTGCACTTAATATGAACCCTTGGTTCTGTATGATCAGGAAAAAACAAGAACTTGTTTTTCCTTTGATCCAAATTCAAATCAAAAGTGCCAGGCACTTGTGTTCTTCAATCTGAAGATTTCTGGGGTTCTGCAACCCCTTGTTTTGGGCCAGGCCCAAATTAAGTTGAAATAATAAAAGGGTAAGGCCCTATTTGGAAAAATTCCTGAGTTTCTGCAAACTCATTATTTAAAAGGGCCTGGCCCAAACTAAACTGCAGAACAATGAAAGGGCAAAGCCCTGTTTGTAAAAATTTCTTGAATGCCTGCAACTCAGCATTTAAAAGGGCCTGGCCCAACCCAAGGAAATTATTGAGTTTCTGAAACTCATTATTTAAAAGGGCAAGGCCCTGCTTGGAGAATTCCTGAGTTCTTGTAACTCATTAAAAGGGCCTGGCCCAAACCAGACTTGCAAAATAATGAAAGGGGCAGAGCCCTGTTTAGATCGATTCTTCTAATCGGGCAGAGCCTAAAAATAAAAATTGGACTTAACCCAATCCTGGCTGTAAGTCCTTAAATTAAATGCCTCTCATAAAACAAGTCATGACCGGTTCGAGGGTACATCTCCGAACTCCTTTGACATCCGTCGTTGTAATTCCTCAACGACGTCAAAGAGGTGACGGGTCCCAACGACCACACAGCGCCATGGACTGCGGGGTCCTTAAACTCTTGGACCGAAATGTCCCTAAACTAATATTGGACCGAGACGTCCTTAAACTAATGACGGACCACTACGTCCCTAAACTGGCATCGGACCGAAATGTCCCTAAACTAATGACGGACCACCACGTCCCTAAACTGGCGATGGACCGAAATGTCCTTAAACTAATAATGGACCGAAATGTCCATAAACTAACATCGGACCGGAACGTCCCTAAACTAACATTGGACCGAAATGTCCCTAAACTAATATCGGACCGAAACGTCCCTAAACTAATGTTGGACCACTACGTCCCTAAACTGGCGACGGACCACCACGTCCCTAAACTGAAATATGGACCACTACGTCTTTAAACTGGCGACGGACCGAAACGTCCCTAAACTAATTTTGGACCACTACGTCCCTAAACTGGCGACGGACCACCACGTCCCTAAACTGGAATTTGGACCACTACGTCCCTAAACTGGCGACGGACCACCACGTCCCTAAACTGGAATATGGACCACCACGTCCCTAAACTGGCGATGGACCACCACGTCCCTAAAACTGGCAATGGACCGCCACGCCCCTAAACTGGCACAATAGGGCCCAAACGCTCTTCTGTTGGATCTAAACGGTCCTGTCTAAGTTGATCTTAACCCCAAATACGGTTAACGTGTCCTTAGATATTCAAATAAACGATAAAACTCCAAATCAACTTTGGTTCAAGGGTACACCTCTGAACTCCTCTGACGCCTGTCGTTGTAATCCCTCAACGACGTCAGAGAGGTGACGAGTCTCGACAACCAGATAATTAAATCAACCACTACGTCAAGTCGATCTTAGTCCAAAACAGGACTAACGTATCCTTGACGAACGTTTAAGTTGATCTTAGCCGCAACGCGGCTAATGCATCCTTAAACTAAAAACACCAAACCCAAATCTAACTAAATACGGATTTGGACTAATCCACGTCCTACGGGTGACGACATCACTCAGTCTCCGTATACAATCCACGGGCAATCACAAACAAAACAAACACACATGACACGAAGTGAAATTCTGGAGAAGGAGAAAGTTGTTACCGCGACGCGGTAGCGTAATTAACTGCAGGGGCTTGCGCCTGCAGGGAAGAGCGTCCCCACAATCAAAAACCCCTCACCCTGAGGGGGAATCTGACGAAGTCTGCTACATCGGCCGCATCCGTCTAAACCTCCGATACCAGGTGCCATAAATCAACTTGGCATCTTCGGATAGGTGGACGGATAAAACCAAATAGCATCTGCCCCGAACCTCAGGCACGTGACGTCCTAACGTCGCAGGCCGCCGTTCGGAGGGGAACACTCCTCGAATCGGGTTTCAAGCACACGTCTCAGCACCGAGAAAACGCGTGGTGGACGCACCGAAATATCATATCACGAGGTACCGGGTTTTTCATAATAGAACATCTTTTCTTAAATAATCCCCCGGTCCTCAAAACCAGAAATCACATGAAAATCCAACATCAAGCAGTAAATCCAATGCGATGTACTATGAAATCAATCCATGATATATGCGACATGTAAAGATAGTAATCATATCGGAAATCATGCAACATGGAATAGGAATGCGCATATGTCGAAGGAAGCATCATATCACGAATGTAATAGTACTACTGTGTAGTGACATGGCAATTATCGATGATGAAGTGTGTGAGCCGGCAAGTAGTGTACGTGAAACATACGCATCATCGATAATGGTGCTGGTGTCCTAACAGCATGATAATAACATGGTAATGAACATATGCCAGCAATGCGAAAAGCATGAATATGCGGAAATCTAGGAATCAGCAGCACAGTAAAGTATCTACTATGCAAACTACATCTAAGTATCCTGTCAATCAGGAGGGGTAGGTGTGGAAACCACCTAAAACTGAGTCTAAGTATATATGTAGATATATAGTCGGTGATCCCGCCTCAATGTCATATCGTAAGATATCCTCTAGCTATGAGTGCGGATCTATCATCAATATCAGCTCGTACGGTAAATCATCGTACGGCATTCCCAAAAGCTGGGTAGGGATCAACATCTCACTGTCTCATCACATAAAAAATCTCACCATCATCAGATCATCTAGTCTGGATGTACTACTCTATATCTAGTACAAACGGTAACATCGGTAAAGTATGCATGCGGGGGTAAACACACATCCCAAGCCCGCAAGAATCACAAGTCATATCCCACATATGAATCGTATCAAAACACCGATCCCAGGGCACCAAGCCCACAATATCGACTCATCTCCAAAGTCGTCACATATCATCAACCACAGTGTAAGTACATGTGAAAAGCAAGGGTATATGTATAGGTGTAATTCTATCCTAGGGTTCGCGACTATGAACTACACTAGTCACTTCTAACCCTACATATCCAAATACACCTAATATCACAATACTACATAATAAGCTATCTACGGACTGCGGGGGTGCTATACGCCATCCACCCGACTTTCCTCCGTAGATATAATCTACTCACCTTGCATCATCATTGCGGACGTCACCACGTATGCTTGTCGTCCCGAAGTCTTCATGGGTACCTACACATCAAAATATCGCATATGCGCATTAAAACCAAATCCAATCTAAAACGGCGCATAAAACCCAAAACGATACGATAAGGGGCCTATAGGTGAGAACCTATGGCACGCCTTCAAAACCATCCATAATCCTCTATATCGTCGTATAAACGACAATAGTCGAGGCAAAACACATTCCACCATTT
Organism: Agapanthus africanus; assembly: GCA_030015575.1. NCBI lineage: Eukaryota > Viridiplantae > Streptophyta > Magnoliopsida > Asparagales > Amaryllidaceae > Agapanthus > Agapanthus africanus. Next base: position 512,527,053 of record JASDDO010000012.1, read on the forward strand.
CCAATCCAAAAATACGGAATACGGAAACACGAATCCAAAACGACAACATAGGATATATGTCCCAGATTTCACCCTAGATAGAATCTGTCAAAACTAGAAGTACCCAGGGCCAAGAATTGATGAAATGGGGCCATGCACGCAAAACGAGGAGATTCCTCTCTGGTCTGGCCGCAATTTGCGGCCAGAAATGAGGTTTTGGCGGCCGGGAAGAAGAGTTAGGGGCAAGGGTTTTGGGGTTAGTTTCCTGGGTGCCTGCACATGCTACTGTCCACTCAATATTATTTTAGGGGTCTCGGGGTGATAGCAGATTCCATTTAACCCTCACAGATTTCACATTTTCCCCGATATCGGTTTCTAAAATCCGTATTCTGCGGTTCTAGCATCAGGTTAGGGTCTCAATTCAAACACTAGGGTGTTGGTATAATCTTAACTGAGCTCAATTTCATAATGCAACACCAATTCACTCAAACCCTAACTAGGTTTCTCTCAAATCCATAATATCACACAATATCGATTCTAAACTAAACATGGGGTATAAGTAATGCATAAACCAAACTAATGATCCAGAAAATACCTCATTTGGCAACTCAAGAATTTTCTTGAGTTGCCCTCTAGTGGCCAAATCCATGCTTCTTTAGCTCCATGTGTAGATCTAGGGATTTTGGACATTTTTAGTGAAAGGAGTTTGTGGTTTTGGTGTAGTTTTAGAGATGATTCATGGCTTGAGGAGGGGAGGGAAATGGAGAAGGGGCAGCAGCAGCTAGAGGAGGAAGAGGGAGAGAAATGAGAATGAAAAGAATGGCTAAGGGTATAAGGTCAAAGTCCACCTCTCTCTCTCTCTCACCTACCCTCATCATTACATTTCTTTTCTTTTCCTTTCTTTTAAATCCAACCCTTCTCACAAGATAGTAAGCCCAAATGAAAACCATGGCATAGAAAAATACACAAGTGTAGAAAGAATGATATGTGCAAGTTTTGCACAAAATTGCCAAAAAACCCAATTAGCGATTTTAATCGCGATTAGCACTAAATTAGTGTCAAACTAATCACAAAAACTTAAAAATGTCATAATTCACTAATTTACCCTATTCTAGAATTTTCCATAATTTTTCATAATTTTTCAAACATTTTTCCTATTTATTTGCATTTAATATTAAAATAATCAATAAAATAATATTAAATTATAAAAATTCCCAAAATTAATATTTTATATTTTTGAAGATGTTACAATCTACCCCCCTTAAAGAAATTCGGTCCCCGAATTTAAATTTAAACCCCCACTACTAAAACAATCTCAGTAATAAACCAAAGTCGTCGGGGCTCCGAAATCATCAACACAAAGAACGTCACAGCGCAATGCATGCGCAAGGGTACTGAGCAGATAACTCAAAAACAAAACTCCGTCAAGCATCCCGCAATCATCGGAGTCGATGTAAAAACACAATGTCAAATCCAATACAAAACCGATATGATATGGATCGAAACTACACATGTAGACATCCAATCTATACACGTAAAAAGCTGATGTAAAAACATGCAAAAGTATATCCAGGCACCGTCTACTGACTAGTCCTGCTCAGCATGAAAGCAAAAACCCAACATCATAAAAGGTACTGCTCCAAAAGGAATAAATCTCAAAAATGTACATAACACCATCCTGTGCGTCTGGTGCGCACGGAAATCAAAACCCAATATGTGCTAAACAGGTGCACAAAACAACATCTAGGTGCAACGGGTGTGCACGAAACCTCTGTCATGGGCAACGTATGTGCCTGACAGCCAAGGTCCGGTGCATCTAACATGCACGAAGAAATCTCGATTTAGTGCATCGGGTGCGCACCAAAATCGTATCTAAAAACATGCGCCCAACATGCGCGAAAATCCAAATCTGTGCATCTATCGTGTACGAATGAAAATCTAAACCCTGCGCACTCAACATGCACGGAATCACGAAATCGAATAACAAACATCGAATAGGTGTAAAGCACATCACCAGCACGGAGTGCAAAACCAACCATCAAAATCCGGGTCAAAATCAACGATAAAATGCGTCTCAAACCAAAATCAGGTGTACTGCAAAGGGAATCTCACAATCGTGTGCATCAGCGTGCACGAATCAAAGCATAACACTAAATGCATGAAAACTCTGCGCAAAATATATAAATATCCAGTGGGTGCATGAAACCAATATCATGAAACTCAGTCACCAAAACTAAATCATGTAAACAGAACGCCCAAACTACCGAAATCCAAAATGACGGATACGTGATAATCGAATCACAAAATCACAAATCATAGATACCGTCCTCGGTAGTTTCTCCTTCAAGGTCGAGAAGGAGTCGGTGCAATCCACAGCTAGAAGCGCAGGATATCTACCTGCCTCATGCTCACGATCTGGCGTCTTCTGACTCTCTGGATCCTTACCTTCTCTGCGGATTACCAATCACGCGGTCAATCGGCTCATCGGCCCTGTCAGGTGCGCTAACGGGGACGATTCCGTTCTGGCACTTCTCTGTCAAACCTCACGACCACTCGTAAGGCAGCATATCACTGGCGTCGGCCTCTGGCTCTCTGAAAGCACGTCACACATCTGATCCTGGGTGCAAACATCATGGCAGCTATGTCCTGGAAGGAATCCTGCTCAAGGTCTCTTCCAATCATGCCTATGCCGATCTGTACAGAGGCTAGCTCTCCTGCATAACCTCTTCTCGCTCAAAAGACACCTGTGTCCTCAAAACACTATTTCCTCAGAAACTGGTCACATCCCAACGTCTCTGTAAGCAAATCAGGTCTCTCGTCTCGACGGGAAGCAATGACAGCTCGTCAGTGTCTCACACGAACCTCTTGTTCCAACTGTCTCTATCGTCGTCCACTATGACGTCACGCCAAGCTACTATGCACTGCACTGTCTCGGCCACGGTCAATCTGAAGTCTCTCACACGGACTCGAATCACGTATTCTGTAGCTTCATCACTCTGTAGCAGATGTCAGGCCGAACTGGTCCTCGGGAACACGTCCCAACCATCGGAGGAATACTCATCACTCGTCCGTCCTCGATCAATTCGCAACGCATCTGGTTAAGTTCCTCTATCCGAACTTGGTCAACTACCTCGTCGACAATGCCGAACTCTGGCCTGCTGGGTGTGCGCAACACGACCACTCCTGGTCTAGGTCTTCTCGTATCGTACTCCAGAAAGGTCCTGCCGAGATTCCTTTCTCAAATCTCAATCCTGCCGAAATGCCCGGAAGTCATCATCCTAAACTGAAGCTAAAGCTTATTCCGGAACGGCTGCATACTTATCGCGCTTCTTTCTGGAAGATATATCCGTAAACCACGCCTCTGAGTGCGTATCACATCTCTAATGTCAGCGGAGTGGGACGTCATCTCGTCGAAACCTCGTACGAACTCTTTTCTTCACTCTGCTCAAATATCGACTGATTCGGACTCGTCTCATCATGGCTACACAAACTGCGCTCCGACGGCTATCCTCGCATCTGGAGTCTCCCAAGCAGTGTCCCATCACAATGTCCGAAAATGTCGAACCATCCGATCGACTCGCCAGATCCTCATAATCCCCCAAGAGCTCACATCTCGGGTACAGTTTAATAGTATCGAGTACATGCCACAGCGTCGGTGGTCCAGCCGTAGAAGGGCAAACCCAAGCCTCACTAATGGCGCCGTGGAACCGCCGTAAACCCTAAGGTTCCAAGGCTGTCACACGGTCATTAAGTCGAGTTAGGGTTTCATTCTTCTAGAGGGTCCATAGAATCACCTGCATGTCTTTCCGTATACTTTAAACTTGGAAAATAGGCTCCTGACATTCGATCGTCTCAATCGACTCTCAACGAACCTGCGTGAAGTCGTCTCTAGCTGGAAACAACCAATCTGATATCCTCGCATCGGGGTAAGCGAACTCACCACACGTCCTAGTCATTCATCCTCCGGTGACTAGCGACTCGCTATCATCTCTCTAAGTACATGCTCATGCTGCAGTAGCTCCAATCATCTAGGCGATATCTCATCATTTGCAGCAACAACTGGCTCATACACCTGTACGCCGAACAACGCCTCAATCCTCCAGGAAAGGCAACACAATGGCGGTCATCTCTGAATCAGCCTGCTCTAGATCTGAGTAAGACTCTCCACACTGGAAATCTTCAACTCAACTGGGCCCGCTCTGGCGCAAAATCGGACGAATCACGTTCGTCTCTCAAATCTGGTAGACTAGCTATCATCTGTCGCATATCTGCCTGAAAGCTCCGGCAATCTCAGCTCGTAAGCTTCGGAAGCGACATCCTGTCAATCTCAGCCACAGCTGGTCCATCTGTCTGCACGGTAGGCGACATCACAATCCCTGAGGTATGCTGTACATCAACAGTCCTCTCTCAACTGGCAGCTCTAACAAAGGCACGATCATCCGGTGCAAACCAAGCACTCGCCTCCACTAGAGGTCACAATCACCCATACTAACTCGAGACGTTCCCATGTCACCAGAAAACACAATGGTCGGCCCTCGTACCAAACGAGCTCACACCGGCCGAAACCCTAGCAGCAGCCCAAACTGCGCTCAAACACGGTGACAGGAATCTCAATCGAGTATCAAAAGAGTACACCAGAGGCAAGAAGGAAAACAACAGATCCAAAGTGGATACATGATCATAGGAAGGAACAGCATCAATGAAGGCATGATCATGAAACTAATAGAATCGGGGATCTCAAATGGATGTATAATCCAGGATATAAAGAGAATCACTGATCTCAAAACAAATGTCCATCCTAAGGTTCCTTAAGCGGAGTGGCGTGTCGTAAGTATGCCGCGGAACATACCAACGGTACGTCACTCTACTTTAGTCACCTAATCCATCAACCAAGGGTCATCCTAAAACGACGAAAGTTCGGGTTTACACCCCCTCAACCAAGTCTAAGTTCCGTAAGGTCAAGCCTAAGTTCCGTATAAAAACAACTCCCTAGGCTCCACATAGTCAAACTTAGACTCGAACCAAGGTCAACTTAGCGCTCTGATACCAACTTTGTCACGACCCGAAAGAGCACGTGACTGGCACTTGAACCATATGAAGCCTATAGGACTCCATCTGATCCAAGTAAGCCAAAAGCCCAGAAATCTAAAACCATTTTGAAGAATAAATAAAGAAAACTGGTTTAAAGAAGTGAAGAAATACAGGTTTGAAATCAAGGTTTTTAAATAACTAAGCCGAAGGTACGTTTTGAAAACAATAAGTCTTTTCTAAAAATTTCGGCAGAGTTTCCTTTGTAAAACTGGCCCCGAATGGGGTACAACAAGGATAACAATACATATACATGATAAAGGCATCCCCAAGCGGGAGCTAGCTCTTCGTCAATCGACGGTCACAACCACGCAATGATATAATAATATACAACGCCAAGTGGCGAGGATCAAATCCAAAGAAAGCTCAAAAGCAACAAGAAACCGCAATACTACTAAGCGCGACTCTAAGGTCGAATAAGACAACACTGTCTCTGAGTCTGAAAGAATATACAAGTTTTGGTTGATGGACATTTCTAGATACAATGAATAAATAAGTACTAAATGGGGATTCTTGATGCAAAAGAATCCACCTACCAATAGCAAATCACCCGCAAGAAGGTAGTGTGCCAGAAATGCCGCAATAGAACCTGTACGGCAAAACCTGCAAGAACTGTGGCACAACGGGGGTGAGTTGCCAACTCGTGAATAGAAACATCTACAAGGATAAATCGAATGCAAGACATAATCCTAAGTCAACGATCAGTAATATAATCCACAAGAGTACATCTGAGTGTAATAAGGTGGCAAGGTAACATCTAATCATGTATATAGTGCCAGGTACTCAGGTAATAACATGTCATCGGTGTAAGGTATATCTGCATGAAGTATCAATGAAGAAATATCAATAATATCAATACATATATATTAGCGTCCCATACCACTAATATTGGTGTAAGATAAGTGTAAACCCAGTCTGTATATGAACCGTGTCTGTATATATGTGGAACCCGTCCACCTGTCACCCACTGACAGTAAGCATCATGTATGCAATGTGAGGATATAACCAAAATCATGGAAAACTCATCATGAAACCCGTGCCAAACACCGACACGTAAATCCTCATCCATATGGGGCTCCGTCTGCGGATATCGGCCCTCGGCCCCGGCAGTATGAGTCAACCCATGTCCATCTCTGGGCTCCGTCTGCGGATATCGGCCCGTCGGCCCCGGCAGTATGCCCATCTCTCGGCTCCAGGCGGTATCCCCCGGATATCCGCCGAGCTCAGGTAAAATCACCGGTAGGTACTCGCCCGTCTCCAGGCTCAATCGGCATAACCCATCGATCATCTCGCCGAGGGGAACCATACCGGGCCCACCACGAACCCGCAAACGGTACATCACCTCCTCGAATCGGGTTTCAAGCACACGTCTCAGCACCGAGAAAACGCGTGGTGGACGCACCGAAATATCATATCACGAGGTACCGAGTTTTTCATAATAGAACATCTTTTCTTAAATAATCCCCCGGTCCTCAAAACCAGAAATCACATGAAAATCCAACATCAAGCAGTAAATCCAATGCGATGTACTATGAAATCAATCCATGATATATGCGACATGTAAAGATAGTAATCATATCGGAAATCATGCAACATGGAATAGGAATGCGCATATGTCGAAGGAAGCATCATATCACGAATGTAATAGTACTACTGTGTAGTGACATGGCAATTATCGATGATGAAGTGTGTGAGCCGGCAAGTAGTGTACGTGAAACATACGCATCATCGATAATGGTGCTGGTGTCCTAACAGCATGATAATAACATGGTAATGAACATATGCCAGCAATGCGAAAAGCATGAATATGCGGAAATCTAGGAATCAGCAGCACAGTAAAGTATCTACTATGCAAACTACATCTAAGTATCCTGTCAATCAGGAGGGGTAGGTGTGGAAACCACCTAAAACTGAGTCTAAGTATATATGTAGATATATAGTCGGTGATCCCGCATCAATGTCATATCGTAAGATATCCTCTAGCTATGAGTGCGGATCTATCATCAATATCAGCTCGTACGGTAAATCATCGTACGGCATTCCCAAAAGCTGGGTAGGGATCAACATCTTACTGTCTCATCACATAACAAATCTCACCATCATCAGATCATCTAGTCTGGATGTACTACTCTATATCTAGTACAAACGGTAACATCGGTAAAGTATGCATGCGGGGGTAAACACACATCCCAAGCCCGCAAGAATCACAAGTCATATCCCACATATGAATCGTATCAAAACACCGATCCCAGGGCACCAAGCCCACAATATCGACTCATCTCCAAAGTCGTCACATATCATCAACCACAGTGTAAGTACATGTGAAAAGCAAGGGTATATGTATAGGTGTAATTCTATCCTAGGGTTCGCGACTATGAACTACACTAGTCACTTCTAACCCTACATATCCAAATACACCTAATATCACAATACTACATAATAAGCTATCTACGGACTGCGGGGGTGCTATACGCCATCCACCCGACTTTCCTCCGTAGATATAATCTACTCACCTTGCATCATCATTGCGGACGTCACCACGTATGCTTGTCGTCCCGAAGTCTTCATGGGTACCTACACATCAAAATATCGCATATGCGCATTAAAACCAAATCCAATCTAAAACAGCGCATAAAACCCAAAACGATACGATAAGGGGCCTATAGGTGAGAACCTATGGCACGCCTTCAAAACCATCCATAATCCTCTATATCGTCGTATAAACGACAATAGTCGAGGCAAAACACATTCCACCATTTCCAATCCAAAAATACGGAATACGGAAACACGAATCCAAAACGACAACATAGGATATATGTCCCAGATTTCACCCTAGATAGAATCTGTCAAAACTAGAAGTACCCAGGGCCAAGAATTGATGAAATGGGGCCATGCATGCAAAACGAGGAGATTCCTCTCTGGTCTGGCCACAATTTGCGGCCAGAAATGAGGTTTTGGCGGCCGGGAAGAAGAGTTAGGGGCTAGGGTTTTGGGGTTAGTTTCCTGGGTGCCTGCACATGCTACTGTCCACTCAATATTATTTTAGGGGTCTCGGGGTGATAGCAGATTCCATTTAACCCTCACAGATTTCACATTTTCCTCGATATCGGTTTCTAAAATCCGTATTCTGTGGTTCTAGCATCAGGTTAGGGTCTCAATCAAACACTAGGGTGTTGGTATAATCTTAACTGAGCTCAATTTCATAATGCAACACCAATTCACTCAAACCCTAACTAGGTTTCTCTCAAATCCATAATATCACACAATATCGATTCTAAACTAAACATGGGGTATAAGTAATGCATAAACCAAACTAATGATCCAGAAAATACCTCATTTGGCAACTCAAGAATTTTCTTGAGTTGCCCTCTAGTGGCCAAATCCATGCTTCTTTAGCTCCATGTGTAGATCTAGGGATTTTGGACATTTTTAGTGAAAGGAGTTTGGGGTTTTGGTGTAGTTTTAGAGATGATTCATGGCTTGAGGAGGGGAGGGAAATGGAGAAGGGGCAGCAGCAGCTAGAGGAGGAAGAGGGAGAGAAATGAGAATGAAAAGAATGGCTAAGGGTATAAGGTCAAAGTCCACCTCTCTCTCTCTCTCACCTACCCTCATCATTACATTTCTTTTCTTTTCCTTTCTTTTAAATCCAACCCTTCTCACAAGAATAGTAAGCCCAAATGAAAACCATGGCATAGAAAAATACACAAGTGTAGAAAGAATGATATGTGCAAGTTTTGCACAAAATTGCCAAAAAACCCAATTAGCGATTTTAATCGCGATTAGCACTAAATTAGTGTCAAACTAATCACAAAAACTTAAAAATGTCATAATTCACTAATTTACCCTATTCTAGAATTTTCCATAATTTTTCATAATTTTTCTAACATTTTTCCTATTTATTTGCATTTAATATTAAAATAATCAATAAAATAATATTAAATTATAAAAATTCCCAAAATTAATATTTTATATTTTTGAAGATGTTACAATACCTGTAGTGTAAATCTAGTACCACATGTTTCATTTTATCACGTTTCGATATTCCATTTGCATTCGCTTACATCATTTCAGATCTAGATCATGAAAATAATCTTGTTAAATAGTAGATTACATTACAATGCATCCATACCAATATTTATATCATATATTGCTTAGGTGTATATCCCACATTACCATTTGATAGTTTTTATAATGTTTCGGATACCTATTTGCACCCATCTCTTTTAGAATATAGATAATTGCATCCATAAATCATATTAAGACATAATAATGCGATATTAACATTCCATGTTTGATAAAGTGTATCCTAATTAGTGTTAGAACTATAACTTTAACCCTAATCGATAATTGTGCATCCATATGTTTGAATATATACCTAGTTTGCATACCACATCACATTATTCCATTTTATTGTTATATTGGTATCCCATACTTGTTTTTGTGTACCCATACTTATTACAGTTTGACTATGAGCACCCACTTGATACTTGTGCACTCATGACATGACTTGATACACTGCTACTTAACACGACTTGATATTGTGCACTACTTGACATGATTAGATCCATATACACTACCTGACTTGAACTGATGTGCCACAGCTTGACCTGTTACCTGATCTTGTTACTAATGCCAACAATCTTGACCTGCTGTCCCTACGGACATTTCCTGTTGTCTATTCAGACAAATCTGTACTTGCTTGACCCTGTGTTGGCATTAGCTCCAGATTTATCAATACCTGACTTGAACACATAACTTGGGGGTATGGGGAAATTAATGATGAAACCTGACTTGTAACTCGACAGTTCGATGTCTTTACTAATCAATCTTACGGGCTAGGCCAACCCCGGGATGATGCTACTGACATCATTCGTCGTTATATACTACCTTTTACTGCCTTGCGGCACGTCTCGGATTCAGCCCGAGAGTCTTTGACCGTGGTCCCGGGCACGCACGGGATATTATTGAGTTACATCGATGATTCATCAAATTGATTTCAAAGACTTGAGATTAGCTAACCCAGTAGACCGGTTTAGATTACTCACTGCACATCACCTGTGCCTTACCCTTCACTGTCCTTATTTATGTTACTGTTATACCTTTATTACTGTTCATACTCGTGCCTGCATGTCTCGTTACCCCCTGATTATACTATTATTGATGTTATGGCGCACTGACGTCTGGGTTTTGCATGGCCCATATCCTCTACCTTTGTCGCAGGCTGATCAGGAGTACTTCCGCCGTTAGGCCGAGCAGTGAGGATCGAGTTGGTATCCAGTTTTACCTTTCAGGTGTTTTGTTTATTGGATCTATTTCTTCCGCATATTATTTTATTCTTGACTCATTTGCTCTGGCTTATGGACATGTGTTAGATAGTTTATTACTGTTCTTGATATCTCTACAGCCGTAATGTGACTGTGGAGGGATTTTTCCTATCCACATGTAGCATGGTTGGCTCTGTCACGTGCCTATCTTAGCGCACTCTGGGAAGCGGGGCGTGACATCTCCTGCTGGTATCCGCCCAACTCTTCTGTCGATCCTGAGTCGTCTTAATGCGCTGCCTGATCATTTGGACCTTGTCGACTGTCTGAACAATGAGCTCGGGACCCAGTAATCTTCGTTCTCCTACATCATCCCAACAAACTGGGGATCGACACTTCCGTCCGTAAAGTGCTTCGAAAGGATCCATCTGGATGCTAGCGTGATAACTGTTGTTATAAGAAAACTCGACTAGATGCAGATGATCTTCCCAGGAACCCTGAAAATCCAACATGCAAGCTCTCAACATATCCTCGAGCGTCTGAATCGTACGCTCTGATTGTCCGTCCGTCTGCGGGTGATAAGTTGTGCTGAACTTGATGCGGGTACCCAAACTCTCCTGTAAGCTCCTCCAGAAGTGCGAAACAAATCTGGTGTCCCGATCTGACACAATGCTCACCAGAACTCCGTGAAGTCGCACTATCTCCTGCATGTATCTCTCTGCCAGTGACTCTGTCGACTGTCCCACTCGGAAAGGTAAGAAGTGTGCAGTTTTCGTGAGGCGGTCGACGATAACCCAAATGGCGTTGTTGCCCTTAGGGCTCCGTGGTAAGGCCGTCACGAAATCCATAGTAATGTGCTCCCACTTCCATTCTGGTATCGGAAGCGGTTGTAACAATTCTGCTGTCCTCTGATGTTCCGCCTTCACCTGTTGGCATACTAAGCACCTGGATACAAACCGCGCAATTTCTCGGTTCATCCCGTTCCACCAAAAATGCTGCTTTAGATCTCGATATATCTTCGTACCTCCCGGATGCACAGAATAAGCTGAACTATGCGCCTAAGCCAGTACCTCTTCTCGAATATCCCCTTTGGGTACGCAGAGTCTGCTACCGAATCTCAGAGAACCGTCTTCATGTATGAGTAAGTCCGTTCTCAGCCCGGCTTCTACTTGCGCTCTAAAATTTTGCAATCGAGGATCATCCGTTTGTGCAGCCTTGATGCGATCCACAAGAGAAGACTGCACCTGTAGTTGCCAAAATTGACTGATTGCACTCGGTATAATGACTTCAAGCTCGAGTCTCTGGAAATCCTCAATGATGCTCCTCTGACTGGTCAACATCATGACCCTTGGTTTGCGACTGAGAGTATCTGGTACAGCATTTACTTTTCCCGGGTGATAGTGAAGGTCCAAGTCGTAATCCGACATCAGTTCTAGCCATCGGTGCTACCTCATATTTAGTTCTTTTTGAGTGAAGACGTACTTCAGACTTTTGTGATCCGTGTACACCTCCACCTTCTCGCCCAACAGGTAATGCCTCCAAATCTTCAATGCAAAAACCACTGCGGCTAACTCCAAGTCATGCGTAGGGTAGTTCCTCTCGTTATTTCTCAGCTGCCGAGAGGCGTAAGCAACCACCCGACCGTGCTGCATCAGAACACAGCCTAAGCCCTTCCCTGAGGCATCACTATGTATCACCAAACCACCGGAATCATCTAGTACTGTAAGAATGGGCGCCGTGGTTAACTTCTGCTTCAGTGTCTCAAATGCCCGAGTACACTCCTCTGTCCACGCAAACGGTACATCCTTCCGTGTCAACCTCGTCAATGGTTCAGCGATCCTTGAAAAGTCTTGGACGAACTGCCGATAATATCCTGCCAGTCCCAGAAAGCTTCTGATCTCGGCCACTGACTTCGGTGTTGGCCAATCTCTGACAGATTCTATCTTTGCCGGGTACACTGAGATGCCTTCGCCCGAAACAATATGTCCCAAGAACTGAACCTTGTCGAGCCAGAATTCACACTTGCTCAATTTCGCGTACAGCTTCTTTTCCTGAAGAATTCGTAGAACCGTGTGCACATGCTCGACGTGCTCCTCCCGGGTCTTCGAGTAGACTAGTATATCGTCGATAAATACAACGACGAACGTGTCCAAATACTTCGCAAACACCATGTTCATCAAATCCATGAATATCGCTGGAGCATTGGTAACACCGAACGGCATCACGAGGAACTCATAATATCCGTATCGGGTCCTGAAGGCCGTCTTGCATATATCCTCGGCTGCTACTCTGATTTGATGATAGCCAGAACGGAGATCGAACTTCGAAAATACCTTGGCCCCACTTAACTGATCGAATAAGTCGTCGATGCGCGGAATTGGGTACTTGTTCTTTATTGTGACTTTGTTCAGCTCTCGATAGTCTATACACATCCGCAGCGATCCATCCTTCTTCTTCACCAACAGAACTGGTGCACCCCACGGTGAAACGCTTGGCCGGATAAATCCCTTCTCCAGAAGTTCTTCAATTTGCTTCTTCAATTCTGCCAACACAACCGGTGCCATTCTGTACGGGGTCTTAGAAACTAGTGCTGTACTTAGAGTCAAATCAATCGAGAATTCCAAGATGCGTGGAGGTGGTAGACCTGGTAAATCTTCAGGAAACACATCCAGAAAGTCCCGAATAATCTCTGGGGCTGGGCTCTCATCAATCTCCATAGCTGACAACTCCTTTGGCTTGGCTCTATACTTGGCTGGCTCTAAAGATTCGCTCCCGCCTTCGAAAATAAACTCTGGGTGATTGGGAATGCGGAAGATCATATTCCTTGCTCGGCAATCAATAACTGCATGGAAGGTACTCATCCAATCCATCCCGAGAATTGCGTCATAGCTTCCTGTCCCATTCAAAAGGAAATTCGCATAGAATTCCCTGCCACACACTACAACCGGACATGATCTACATTCTCGACTAGATACTATAACACCATTACCCGTATGTATTTCCAAACCCTTGGTTAGTGGTTCATGTGGTATGGAGTGTGTATCAACGAAGTGCGCAGATATGAAACAGTGCGATGCTCCAAAATCAAATAGTACTCTAGCTGGCATGGAATGTACGAGTAGAATACCTGTGATAACTTCGCCTGAAGCCTATGCTTGCTCGGCGGTCAAGATGAAAGCCCGTCCCTGACCGCGGCCTGTGTAGGGTTGCCTCTGCTCCTGTGATCTCTGCTGCTGTGGTCCAGATCCTCCCTGTATCTCTGTTCGCTCGGGGCAACCGCTAACTCTGTGCTGGCTGGATCCGCAAATCAAACACTGTCCCTTGGCGCGGCGACAGTCCTTCTGGGTGTGCCCATCTCTGTTGCAGTAGCCGCAAACTACGTTCTTGCTCTGGGGGCGATGCTGGGGCACGAATGGACGCTTCATCTGTGTCGTTCCTAGCCTGTGAACTGGTATGACACCTCGAGACGGTGCGTGAGTACGTGCTGGAACAACTGGGGGCTTCCTAAATTTGTTGATCAGCTTCTCCTGAATTCGTGCCGCGTTGAGTACCTGTGTAAAAGTCTGCAACTCGAGTGACGCGATCAACTGCTGTAGCTCGAAATCGAGTCCCTGTAAGAAGCGCCTAGCCCTGGTGGCCTCTGAAGCGACCATGTATGGAGCAAATCGGCTCAGACGGTTGAATTCTGCCGCGTATACGTCCACGGGACGGCCATTCTGCTTCAGTAGGATGAATCTTTCTTCCATCTCTGCCTTGGCGGTAGAAGGGAAATAGTGGTCCAAGAAGCACTCCTTGAATTTTCTCCATTCGATTGGCCTTTCTAGTCTGCTTTGTTCAACTGACCACCAAGTACGGGCTTCGTCTTCCAACTGGATCTTTATCGCATTCACTTTATCTTCATTTGGTACCCTGGCGGCCGTCAGTAGGTTCTCCATATTAACCAGCCATTGCTCGTCCTCGAGTGGTTCGGCTAGCCCTGTAAATGCAGCTGGATGCGACCTCCGGAAATCTGACACGGTGCCAGCCCTGGCAGAAAAAGCTGGTGGAGCAGCGCCCTCAGGGGCGGTAATGAGGGCGGAGGGTCCCCCTACTGCGGTAATAGCCCTGAGTCCCTCGGTGAGTAGGTCTGTCTTTCTCTCCTGAGCTTCTGCGAGAGACGTCAGTGCACTAAGTATCCTCTCCGTGCGATCCTGAGAACTTGAGTCCGAGAAGTGGTCGTTCGGGGACGTCATATCGCTGGAAGATATTAAAAGGATATGATTAGATACAAGGATGAAAGTCAGGAATAGTGAAGCGAAAATAATGTAATACAGTGTAGTTAATGTTATCCCTTACTACTAAACGCGGCTCTGATACCAACAAAACCATGTCACGCCCCGCTTCCCAAAATACGGAAAACGAAGGATGACTAGGCCAGCCATGCTCCTACGGTCAAGGAATAATCCCGCCGTAGTCACACTTCGGCTTCTAGCATTACATGGTAATCAGTAAACAAAGCACAGAAGTAAAGGAAATACATCACTAAATTATTACATCAACTTTCATTGTTCACAATTTACAATAAAATAAGAAAAAGAACTACTAACCAAGTTCGAATACAAGGTCTCTTTAGGAAAAACAGTAAAAGTGAAGGAGGTACTCCCGACTAAATCTCCGCAAGCTCGAAGGGCAAGTCCGACTCCTGCGCTGGTTCTTCCTCGAGATCTGAGCATGCATACTCAGGTCGTCAGAGCGACGTAATAGCAATATTATACTAGTGACAAGTAACAAGCACAGAAGGTAATAACAGTGGAAGTAAAATGCAGGTAATCAATATGTCACTAACTGATGCAAAGTATGATCTGTGTCCTTATCAGTCTCTAAGTCATCTTTGAAATCGAGTTGTGGAAAGGAGCATCATGTTTAACGAGGGTTTCGTACATACCCGAGACTACGGCCCGCTATCGTCCGGGATATAACCATGTCAGCCGGACCGCTAGGCCCAACCTAATATATATAAGAGTCGCTGTTCGAATGATCATCCTCTAAATCACTGTCCTCGCTAAATACGATGCTATTTCCACTTCGATTTCCCCCTTTTCCCCGGGTTTACACTATTGATAAGTATGGTCTAGTCGTGTACAAGTATGCACCAATAACACGATTTTGTCACTGTTCACTGTATTATTCATTATCACGAATCATTCACTTTTTCATTGGCATACTTAACACTCCTAAACCAATACCATTCGCGCACGACAATGCATTTTACACTGAACAATAACGCGCACTATCACTATGTGTATGGCAATCGGGTAAGATATGTGCATTTATGCAGTTAACAAGTCATGTGTAATACGAACTATTATGCACCTTATGAACTTATAAAAAAATTGCATTAAATCATACGTTCAAAATTAAGTAAAATGATACAAAGGAGATAGCAAGTAAACTCAGTCGGAAGTTCAGCAAAATTTAATTCAGTGCAATCGGATTTCGGGTTTGCAAGTTACAGCCGTTTCATTTTAAGTGTTCGCTGCAGGAAATTCAGTTTCTGAACTGAACGTCCATTTCGCGACATAATTTTCACCCTGTTGAGATCAGAATTTAGCGACGCTATAGTTGAACGAAATTTAGGTTTTTCAATAGGGTTTCCAACGCACCATACGGATTCTCAATCGTGCCTCTACGTCAGAAGTTATGCATTGTTCAACAATAGGGTATCAGTTCGTTTGGGACTGCTATACGTCCTGTTCATTTAAATTACAATTTAAATAGTAAACGGCGGTAAAAAATGGTGAAATCACTTTCGTTATTTAGCTAACCGTTTCATATTCACTATGGTGTAGGGTTCCGCAATACAACATGTTCGAGCAGTAGAGGGTAAGCATTACAAGAAGGAAATCAACAGCCAGAGCTGCTCTGGACTGCAGTCCAGAGCCGCTCTCCGAACCAGTTTCCGTCGTATTTTCAGTATAGAAACAATTTAAAACTTTTATGGGGTTCCAGGTCGTCGAGTCGGCTTCGATTTGAGCCCTCAAATGCATCATTCAAATTTGTAAATAATTAATTATGATTTTTACAAGTTTCAGACGCGGGAGATTTTCAGTTTTAACGGGTTTAATTGGGGATGATCGTTCAAGTCAGTAACGATTATATTTTTCAGTAAAATTTTAACACAATGTTTGTTATCACATGGGCCAGCTTATATGATCGATTTCCGTCAGTTTAATGGAAGGTTTTCGTTCGGGTTTCACATCAAACACTTGCGTCATAAAATTTTACACGAATCATATACACAGAATTAATAGGATTTTGAATTGTAACAGAATAATCTAGCATGTAGCAAGTAGGGTACTTGCCTGGAGGCGCGTTGACAACGCACGACAGCGGCAACGGCACGAACGCGCAACAAGCGGCACGACTAGGGTTCACGGTCTCGGCTCGAGTTTGTGTTCATCGTCGGAGTTGCTCGGGGGATGGCTCTGTTGGCGTCGAGTGGCTGCAACGTCGAAACTCAGGTGAACGGCGGTGGCTGGTGGTCGCGGTGGTCAGCGGAGGTAGCTCCGACGATGGGTGCAGCGATGGTGAGGTTGCAGCGAGGGGTGTGCAGGGGGAGGCTCGGTGGCGAGGAGGGGTTTTGGGTAGTGGGTGAAGAGGGGCGAAGGTGGTGCGATGGGAGCGGGTGATCGTCGGCGGCGAGAAGGTGTGCATGGGAGGCTCGGCGAGTAGGTTGGGTTCCGGCTCGGCGGTGCAGGCGAGGTGGGGAAGGTGAAGTGGGGTTCGAGATTTGGAGAGAGAACCGAGGGAGGAATGACGAGGTGACTGATGTGGTCGTCGTCGTCGTCGTCGTCGTGGTTTAGCGGGGTGCAGGGGATGAAGCTGGAAGTTTTTGGAGAGAGGAGAGGAGGAGGGAGAACGAGAGTAAGGAGGAGAGAAGAAGTGGAGAGAGTTAGAGGGACTAGATGGCTCGAGGAGCTCGTGAGCGCGCAAGGTCGTGGTCGACGAGCGTAGGATCGTGGTCGCGAGCGGGACGCGGCGAGGCGACATGGGCACGCAGAGAGAAAGAGCGGGAAAAAGAAAGTGAGTGGGGAAGAAGGCTGGTAACGGTCGGGTCTGGTTTGGGTTTGGGCACGGGTTAGGAGTTGGGCCGGGAAGGGTGAATTTATTGGTTTGGTTTATTTTTTTTCTTTCTGTGGGTTGGGCTTGGTGTTGTTGGGGATTATATATATTTAGTTTTAGTTTTTATTTGTTTGGGCTTTGATTTTAATTGTTCTGGAAAATCAATTATTAAAACCTAAGCAACCAATTACCTACAAAATTATGAGGAAAAAAATAGGTAAACATTTGGGAGACTAGGAAAATATAAAAAGATTTTATTGATGGAAACGGGAATTTACACTTAACCTGTAAGCAATGCAGCAGAAAAAAGCATATACTATCTTTTCTTTATAAGAAATATTATATAACAACTTAGATCTTAACAGCATCTTACCATTGTACAAAAGCTTTTGGTATTTTTTTAACAAAACTACTATATTCTTTGTGATTTGTAAGTAGAACAATCATGAAATCCTTATAAATATCATGTTTTGGTGTTATTTTAATTTAAGATTCACAAATACAAACTCAACCATGAACATTTTTCAAATATTAGAATAAAAAAACACTAAAAAATTTACTTGACTATTTTTAATTTTGAGAAATTCTTAAGAAATAAATTGTTAGGCAAACCGAAATAGAATAAAACAAAACCCAAATAATTATAAAAAGAGATTGCCGCAAATGAATTCTTCTTTGTTCTTGGGTCTCAGGAGCCATTTGAAACGAAGAAGGGAAAAAGATACAGAAATAAATATAGATAAAGCGCGGGCAAAAGAGGAAAAGCCAAAGACAGTGTTTTGGCTTACGAAAGATTTTTTGACCAAAACCAATTTTGTGTTAGAGTAATAGATAAAGGGGAAAATGGAGCTAAGGTATGCCTTAGACAAGTTACGTGAGGTTTAACTAACATGAGATATAAGTTAAAAACAATGGGGCCCATCCCATTACCCCTATCACGTATCTTAGGTAACTTAGTTAAGACTAAAATGGATCGTAACTGCCGGCGAGATTCTCGCGCCTGCTGCTGCGTGCCGCCACCGCTATATAAACCCCCATCACAGAGGGGTCAAGTAAACCATTTTTTACTCCACTTAGCCGTTACGCTTCTCGGATCTAGTACTAACTTGATCGTCGGAGGGTCCTCGGTGTACCAAACCATCCTGGGACTTCTATGCAGGTACTCGGCGCTAAGCTCCTCAAATCACCAATCTCCTCAAAACCCATTGAGACCGACACGCAACAGTCTCAATTTTGCAATTTTTGAAGAAATTCTTTCTTTTTTCTATTAATTTTCTTTTCTCAAATATAATTTTTTATAATGACTTTATCATGGTTAGAAAGAAATTGGAGCTTGTGATCCACCATAACGGGAGCTCGTTAGGACACCAAAATTTCGTTAAATTGTTGATAAAATTAGTAGACCATTGATAGAAATTTTTACATTGAAAATTGTTAGTTTATATATTAGACGCGCCCAGATCTTCTCCTCCTTTTATAATTTTTAATTTGCGCTTACAATTTTAGAATCTTCTTTCTCATTTGATTACCTTCTTATAGATGTGCCCAAATTTGTGTTCATGAGAAAAAGATGGTGTTTTGGGTTTACAATTTTAGAACCATTAATTTGTTTTGGGTTCAAAGTAAATTAATTTCTGAACAAGAATTTATTTATTACCAAACAAGGGCAAAAAGGTCCAAAATTAATCATGTGTCATGCCCATGAGAATCTTTTTCGGAATATTCTAATATCAGCTTAATCGAAAATAGTTAAGTGTAAACAGCTTGTACTGTAGAGTATTTTGATATATTGAAAAAACAATAAGGTATATAAATGCTACATGGATAAAACTTAAGGATGTTATATACCAATTAACACAACTTTTATTAATATGAAGATAGGATGTCAAACATTATATAGATGGAGGAGGGCATAGGCCATAGGGTGATTGTTTATTTGGACGGAATTCTTATGTTTATGGGCTCGTGTAGTTTCTCCATAAGTTAGAGTTTAAGATTTTTTTTAATCCATAAATCTCTCTCTCTGTCTCCATCTGCCCCTGGTTTTTCAAGCCATTTTAGTCGTTTTCAAGTTGCCGTAGTCTCATGATAAATATCTATTTTATAAGAGAAATAACTAACTCCACGGATATTCAAGTATGTGATTCTAGCGGATTTCTTTACTTCATTGGACGTATAGACGACCATCTTGACTGGACTCGAGACGAGCTCTATATTTATTATGGCTTTAAATAAAGCAGGTTCCATATAATGGATTATTTACAATGCACTATATAGATTAATGAGTATGTTTATGAATTTTCATTAAATCATATATGGTGAGAGTACATTTTTTACTTGTTTGTGGAGGGTTAGGCTGATGAGCCAGTTCCAAAAAAAATTAATATCTCATTACTGGGTTTGTCAAAAATAATATTGTATATCTATATGTTTTTTCATATATTCTTGACAGTCATTTGAAAATCAATGTTATTCAGAAAGTATATTCGTACTGAAAAATCAATAATTTCAAAATAATCAATCTCAAACATAAACACCCGGTTAAGGGATGTTTATAGAAAGAGATCCAATGATGTAAGAGACGTGATTGAGAAAGGGTTTTTAGAAACTTTTGGAGGTTCAAGGATTCAATAAAGATAAGAAGGAAAATAATGATAACCGGATAAACTTTTGTGAATGCTAGTGTTCGTTAAAAATCCTGTATAGTAGCTCAAACAATATTTCAGTTTCCATTAATATCTTATATTCAAGTTGAGTTGTTTTTTCGCAAAAATTATTGAAATTGAATTATTAAAGCATGGATACTTCATTTTGCTAAAATTTTATAGTGCTCAAAAGTTGTGGACACATTTTAACAGCTAATAAATAATAAGCGTATCAGGCCACACATTTTTCACTCAAATTACATAATGAAAGCATGTCCTCATATTAATAGAAGGGGTTTTCTGCCCTCTTTTAAAACACAGCTAGCATGGATCCCAGGAGCTAATGCATGGGTTCAAAACTAATCTACTATATAAATTGTAAAATACACACACGATTTAATTACTTTGAGAACTTTTATCAAAAAAATGTAGAAATTAATCATGCCCGTAACCCGTAGAATTGCAAAATAAATAATTACTAATTCTAAAATCAAAAAAAGCATTTTCTTGTCGTTTCGGACATAAGTTTTTATCAATTCATGAAAAAATGTGTTTATTTATATAAAAGGTAATATGTTATATATATGTAAAGTAAGGCGCATAGAGATATTAACATTGAAAAAACATATTGGTTTCTTTTAAAAGCCATTGATAGTTATCTAACTTTACTCTAATTTAGACATAATTTTTCCTGTGTGTTGATTCTAATTTTCTGATAGTCTTATCTTTTTATTTGAATAACAATATTTAATTTGTTTCTTTATACAAAATATTATATGCCAAAATTAGATCTCAGGCTAACATTTAATAATTGCATAACACGAGGAATCATAAAAATCTATAAATGTTGCATAGCAATCTAATCGGGCCTCCGCCGTTTATATTTAAATCAGATCCACATAAAAAAATTAAGGTTCAACTCATTAGCATCTATTTCTACAGCATCGTATTCCTTATAAAAAGCATCATATTTTTTCTCAGGAAACTATTACATTATTCTCTTAATAAGAGCTATTAATTCGTCATGAGTACCATAACTAAATTTATTTCAACTTGTTATTTTGAAAATACACACACACACTTGGGTTTTTAAGAAAACAAACAAAACGAAAAATATCAAAACATTAATTATAATGAAATTAACCAAAATACATATATATGTAGCTATAATTTAGAGTTGATGTCATCCTAAAAATAAATTTTTTGTTCGAAAGAGAAGACTCAAAACTTTTCCTTAAAAATATATATTAAAAGAGGACAAAAATCTTGTCAATAATCTGTTAGATAGAAACTCTTCGAAGAAAAACTCATTAACAAAAAAGAAAATGAAAACCGGATAATTAAAAAAATGACAAAAAATTAAATTGTTGGCTCCATGAAGAGTAATACACAGATGATGATCAGCATGCATCAATATATATAAGCATAAGCGAAAAAATAATTTAATGGTCCTAAGCACAAAATTGTTCTCATACTTAGGAAGAAAACAAAACTAATGCTTTTGGAAGAATATTCTAAAAATGAGCCGAATATTCCTTTCAAAACTCCTCTTTTGTATTAATATAAAGAAAGAAGTGCAAATAAAGATTTCCGATATAATTTTATCTATACCAGCAAAGAACATTTCAAATAAAAAGTACCAATTTATGTGAATTTTGGAAGTACTAAAATATGCGGTTTAGAGAGGACAAAAAGGAGAGATTTGAGGACTAATGCTGAATTTTTAATATGCCACATCATCAATAAAGCAATAAAGGGCAAAAGATAGAAAAGAGATGAAAAACAAATTCAAATCCCCACATAGCTAGCACTGAAAAAGTCGAACTTTATTCAAATTCAAATAATAATAAGAGGAAGAAAAGGCAAATTAATGATTTCTACATATTTCTTACACAGCCAATACCACCTTTACTTTAACTAATCAAGTCTCAATTGAAAAAAGGAAAAAATTAAAGAGAAAATGTGACGAGCATAAAAGAAATTAATTTAAACGCATGTGCTATATGTCGCGTGCATCATACGTGCAGTAAACTGGTGTAAAATAACCTTGGAAAAAGGATCATTTCCTAACTGGTACAGCAAGATAAAATCCCAACATACCAACTATAACTTACATGCTTCAATTGGACTTGGTTTCAAAAAAATCTGCACCCGGTCAAATCGGTTTTTTCCTTTTTCCACCAAAGCAGTGGAGCATTACTAAACATCAAACACAATTTGAAGATTGCATGCTGTAAAATCTAATTGGAATCATATTGAAATTCTTAACGAAAGATTGGAGAAGACAGGAAATGCATATACTTTAAACCAGGGACAAACCAAAACATTAATGACTTCTTAAACGAAAATCAATCTATCAGGTTCAAATCTCTAAGAAAACAAAATAAAGCAAAAGCAAAAGCAAAAACAAAAACAAAACTATGGTGTTAGTCCTCTCCTAGAATGGCCAAAAGCCCTCCAGTGAAAAGCAAAAGCTTTACACTACTAACTCTCAGTTAGTCTCCTTGTTGCCGGCTGCTTCTCTCTCCGCATCAGCAGCAGCCATAAGCTCATCAAACTTGTCCGACTTCCCAAGTACAATCTCAATCTGAGCATGTAAATGAGGCCCAAATTAGTACGGGACAATATAATCGGTAGTCGATATTAACGCGCTTTTTTACACACATGACCAAAAGAGTCCCGAGCACGTGCGATGCACATTCAATAATTAATCAGAAAGATAGAGCACTTAATGCAAAATTGCAAATTAAGTAATGAACGAGATAAGGTATGAAATGCATGCACGTATCAATTTGCAATTGTACTTGAAGAAAACACGTGGTGATCTATCAAGGTACTGTATGGCATTGCAACCCCCACCCCCACCCCCAGCCCACCCAAAAAAAGGTGTGCCCCTTATAGTACCTCCCCCACCCACCCCCAAACCCTGTGATGCCAAGTGATTTATTAGCACAAACCGACTGAAGCACTAAAAAAACCCTCAAAATCCTACTCTAAACAACACAGGTTCTAGAGTTAATTTGGTTTATTTGAACTGTTCAGAGTTAAACTTGAGGGTTTTGGTCAATAAGCTGAGGAGGTGTTTGCGTTAATAGGGATTAAGTGCAATGCAGGGTTGGACAAGGGGGGAGGGGGGAAGGGGGGGGGGAGGGTTCAATGAATCCTTATTTAAAAATGGAGATATTACCTCATTGGATTATATTAATTGCAAAACCCTCTCAAAGAGGTTTACATTATATAGTAGTAGATATGAAATCATTGCTAACCTTAGCTTTCTGAATTGGTCGCCCCCTTGATTCATCCTTCATGTCAACAGTCGATGTCGCGATTTCTGCAGAAAGAAAAATCATAGTAAGAAAAGATCCTTAAAATTATCAACGAGCAAAAACGCTTCATTAACTTAAAAAAGTGTAGAATCTCACTCTTTTCGAAAGCAAGCCCGTTGTTTTTCAAAATCTCAGTGATGGTGACGACTGTTGCAATGGCTGAAAAGAGCTCATCAAGGATGAGAGTCAATTGTCAGATAAAATACTAAAAGTAGTCGACACATTCTAGGATTACAGTATATACTATCGGTCAGAAACCATTTAAAACAATACACAATGCAAAAATCAGAAGAATATATGCTTATAAATCCTATTCTCAGAATGGTTTGTTATAAGCCTTTAACATGATAATTTTATAGGACAGCTGCTCTACAGAAGAAGATACTAGTGTTGGGACAAAGGTGTAAGGCTACGCCAGTGCCCCGGCCAAACGCGGAACAAAAACTTTTAAAACCCGGCGCTAACGGAACGCTAATCGACGGATCGTACCATTAACTAGTTATATAAAAGGAGTTTGGAGAGGTTATACCGATCGATCGATCCGTGTCCTTCGGTCTTCAACCTCTGCCCCAAGCTCGTCGCGGCTTCCTTGATCAAGTTCGCTCTCCGGTCTCCCTCGTCGAAGACGGTTCACGTTCAGGATTAGTAATACGGGCTCCCGCTTCAAAAACCGAAGCAAGTCGGGCATCCAGTTTGCTAGCCTAGATACCCAAGATGAAGTAGAGAATGTGTGTGAATACTTTGTCTCAAAACACCCAAGGATTTTGGTGGAGGTGAAGAAGTTGCCAAGAGATGTGAAGAAATGTGAGGCATAAGAAATTGCTTGTGAAGAAAAAAAATAATGGGCTGAGCAGAACGTTCTCTGTAGATTTACTAGTTGTAGTGGTGAGTATATAAATTCAATTAACACAAAAAAATCTAAGCCCGAGAAATCAACAGCCACACACAAATACCCGATGAAGGAGACCGGAGAGCGACCTTGATCGAGAAAGCCGCGACGAGCTTGGGGCAGAGGTTGATGACCGAAGGACACGGATCGATCGGTATAACCTCTCCAAACTCCTTTTATATAACTAGTATAGGGTTAATGGTACGATCTGTCGATTAGGGTTCCGTTAGCGCCGGGTTTTAAAAGTTTTTGTTCCGCGTTTGGCAATGGATTGATGGCCGGGGCGTTGGCGTAGCCTTACATGGTATCAGAGCCAACACATTAACCGCATACTAGTTGTTTAGATAATGTTAAACTATCGAAACCAAAACAACTCCAAATCAATACCCGATGTATTCCAGTTTCTGTCAAAATTTTCCCGAGTCTTCTAAAAATATTTTAGCAAACTGGATACCCAAGATGAAATAGAGAACCACGTGATGCAAGTATCAGAATTCTTCAAGATGATCGAAGATGTAGATACTTGTGTTTGGTATTCAGTTGATGGTAATGGTTTTGAGAACTTGCTTCTCTTTCAGGTTACTCATATTTGGATTCACTCCAAAATTGAGTAATGCTAATCGGCCTCTCTCCATTTAGTTGACATGCACCGGAGACAGCTGCATGATTTGAATCTGGTTCCAATTAAATCAGTGCCTATGTTTCTATATTGTATATAGAATGGTTCATATCTTAACGATGTTAAGATGTATGGAGTTGTCCGGCTTATGCTTAAAACCGGACTCTAGATAACTCAAGGCACATTTCAGTAATGGCAGTTTGTGGGTTATCCCGGGCTATGATGGGGGTAATTTTCTACCATCTGGAAGATCAATAATGATATTGTTCTTGACTCGCCACGGTTTTAGTAAAATGAACATTTTCAGAAAACAGTAGTGGGAGTATGGCAGAACTGAAAGTGATTCCAGAACCACAAACGATTACTGAAAATTTAATAGAACCTAAACAATCAATCGGATTTGACATTCCATTGGCCACTCCGTAGATATGGTGGGTAACCTCGGGCGCCCAAGAGGTACTTCGGTATCCTCGAAGACAGTGACAAGGAGGTTCTTGTTTACCCAGATTTGTCATTACTGCTGTTCTAGACTATGAGACCCGGCAGGAGAATGAGTATAGCGTTATTCTAAGCTATCTTTAGAAGTGCACGTGTATATGACTCTGCTGAGGGTTGTAATCAGCGGAAGCATAGTGGACAAGTTGTTTGTGTCTATTTATAAACTAAAGCGGATATAGCGGAGATAAATCATCTATTTTTGATGTGACAATTATAGGCTGACTTCATCAAAATAGGAGATGGATCTATTAAGAAGGTAGTAGGGTGGTATGTCCTGATATTTGGATGACATGCACATTGTAGGAAGTGAAATTCCTATACTACGATCGGTTATACCGTGGTTGTTATACAGTGGTTTCTCCATATAGGATATGGATGTTATATCAGGCATTCTGGTTACTAGATCTATGGTTTTAGATCTAGATTTGGGTAGTTTCCCAATCGGGGTATTTAGACAGTATTCTGCAGGTGTTTTAGAATAGACGGCTCCTGGCATGGCGGTGTACCTGCAGGTGATGGAGTCACCCTCTCTGAAGGCGTCTTACAGACTAAAGCGGAGAGGGATGTGCATGATTGGCATATCATTTGCTTAGGCAATTGAGTCAATCATGAGATGTCAAGTACCACACCAGATGTTTTTGCACTAGA
This sequence comes from Agapanthus africanus, assembly GCA_030015575.1. NCBI lineage: Eukaryota > Viridiplantae > Streptophyta > Magnoliopsida > Asparagales > Amaryllidaceae > Agapanthus > Agapanthus africanus. The sequence goes on from JASDDO010000012.1 coordinate 512,553,107, forward strand.
TGCAATAAGTTGATATATTAATCCAATCCTGGAGAAATGTTCGGAAGCAGTTCATGAATATAAATAAATATTCTAGAGATTTGGTAACAGCAGCCTCCTTCGGGAGATGGTTATCATTCCAGGCTTCCAAAATGACCTGGATGACAGAGTGACTGTCAGAGTTATAGTTTCCCTTTTTTGAGGGTCAATAGTTTGGACAGGTGGTCCAAACGGACACCGAGGGAGGCATAGCACAGGATATTGATTAAATTCAGTTGACAATACAGTCTAAGTTTACTGGATTTGGAGTTCATTTGTGAACTGGGTCCCATCAGATATCCAGGCATATTCTAAGACATGTATTGCTCATTTCGGGAGAAGGGTTTCTCCGCGAACTTGAGATAAAGAGAGACATAGAAAGAAACATTGGAGAGGATCCACTCACTGAGGCTATTTCTCGAACGGGATAATTTTACAAACGAGTTTTGTGAAACTGATTAGTAGAGAAATTGGATGTTCGGTATCACACGGACTGTGAGTATGCGACATCACAATAATTAGTCTTAAGTGCAAATAGGAGATTGTTGGCTATAGTGCCCTCAAGTCAATTATTGGATCGCAGGCACGTGATTGCAATGATTGAGAGAGGACCTATACCGGTAGAACGGTCTTACTCGAGATTATAGTATGCTCTCTGGTTTGTCTTTATCATCGTATACATGCTTCAGGTGACATTACAGATCACTGTTACATGTTGATAGAGCCCATATGATTCTTGCTCGACTACCAGCAGTATGATGGCGATCATATACGTAAGAGTTGGGTGGTCTATAAGCACATCCTTAAAGTGTCCCTAATCGTAGGAGTTTCGAGACTGGACATCGATACTCGAAGAGTAAACTAGTGTATACAGATCGAGATCCCGACGAGGGGCGGTGGCCGGTCTCACAAGCCATTGGTGTCAGTTGGTTCACCTAAGATGTATACATGTGCTCATTGGGTTATGAGTACACCGAACGGACTCGCCGGGAACATGCTAGTTGGTATTATACCTATTGTCAGATAGCAGTTCCCAGGTGACATACGTACAGGTTAGTCTATCGACTTGAGATCGTCATTTGTCTAGTTTGAGTTCTCATTATGCTTTGATTACTACCCTACCACGGCTCAAAAGAGTCGTGCAAACAGGTTTTAGTTGGGTACAGTCCTGAGCCACATGGAGGCAGTGAGCGGATCGTCAGGGGATTCGTCTCTCCCGGTATTGGAGGTTGATGTCGATGTCACCGTTGTACATATTTTCATTTCTGTACTAGGATTACCCCGCGGTGGAGTGCACAGATAGCCGGGTTCTGGAAGGCAACGGGCCCGCATCTCATGGCGTTGAGACGGAGAGGGGATCGCTCTAGAATTGGCGGGCTATTCGCCGCACTCATAAGGGGTACAGGTTGACACAAGGGTGCTCAAGTTACCGGGTTCCGTGAAGTACCGGGTGACCCATTCATTTTGATGAAGGGGGCTGCCTCGCTTCTAGTTTTAGCGGGTAACTTGTCGCGCTCGTAGGGGTCTAGGTTTTTATTGCACAGGCTATCCACACGACCAGGGAAACGCCGGGTTTCACTTACGGCTCAAAGGAAACCCGGGGCTCTCAGATTATCTGTATTGTTCTGTGATGCTTATTACTTATTTGTGATGTTGCATTTATCACGCCTGGAGTGATTATTATATATTGCTATATGTACTAGTAGATGTTGTATATGTTTTACACCCGCACTAGTCCAATCCCCGCTTTGTCGTTAGTTAAGTAACCTAACGGATGATGACGGGACCCAGTGGCGAATGCGGATGGCATATACGCATATCATATTTTCGTTCTTTTCTGGTGTGATTAATTGATAGGATTGCATTGATTCAGATCAATGCAAAGAAAACAGACTTATTCTGATGTTGGAACAATTTTCAAAAAGCTGTTATTACAAGGACGTTTTCTTTTGTTTTGCACAGTGGTATTCGGTTATGAATATCCAGCACCTCATTCGACGGGGCAAGGGCCGAGATCCCTTCATCGGGAGTGACCCCTTGGGCAGAAGTTTGTGTCAGGGTAATAACTTCACTATAGTCGATTACTTTTTGCTTTGCATCGTGGTATTCAGTTTGAAATATCCTGCACTTTATTCGACGAGGAAAGAGCCGAGATCCCTTCACCGGGAGTGACCTCTTTAGCAAAGGTTTTCGCCACTATATATTTATAAAAAGCTATCCAGTTCCTTCAACGATATCAAGTTCATTACGTTAAAGGTTTTTCGCCAAAAACCATTCATAGCCCTCCATCATTTCAGACGGGTAACACTTAGTATTCATGCTATGTATGTTGGCATTCGTCAAGGCATAGTGTACGATAGCTATTTATTACTTTTCTGTTGAATAGATAGATGCGTTGGTTTGGGACAGTCGTACTACTATTTTGGACTTCGTCAAGGGTAAGTACGGGTGGGTTCAAATTAACCTGACAATGACGAGTAGAACTTGACATGTGACTTATGATATGTTGGCCTTCAGCATGGGATAAAAATCACATCGGGGGTTTCAAACATACATGTTACTTGCCAGGCATGCGCATACCTTCTGAAGTGTGATAACGTGAGTGGATTCCATCAGGTTATCATGCGATGATAGTTGGATCCCGATTCTCACTGATGAGTTGGTTTACTCCTCGGGTGATTTTAGATGATCCCGACTAATTTTTCTTTCAGGTTTGGAGGATAATTTAAAGATACAATAGGAGACATCCTGATTAGATAAAGTGATTGACCATTCTGATCAAGGTTAAAGTGCACGCTGAGTGTTTCTTTTCTCTCTTTGGCAGCGACCATGTCCCGACCCTAGATTATAACTCAGTAACCAAGTTAACCGGACCTTCTTAAAACACTGGCTTTTGGATTGTCAGAGCTGCATGCTTCATTGCTACTCCTTTTACCCTTTGAATTTCTCCGGAACATTCCGTATTACTATGAAGATCCCTTTTATTGGATATGACCATCGTATAGTTACATACGAATTCGAAAAAACTTGTTTCAGATTCGAGGATGGTTTCTGGTTCTGGAGAAATTGAATAGGACTATTCGGTTGTCTTTTCCTTTTTCTTTCTCTCAGGTTGCGAGGGCTCCTAGGATTAGGAAAGGGTACACCAATTATGCTTATTGGATAGTCTTCTTTCAAACAATAGGCAAGTGCCGAAAGATGGAGAAGGAAGAAAACTAATTAGCCTAAGTGTGGTGTACAGGATGTAATAAGTAAAGACAGATAAAGGGATTAGAAAGAGGGCAAAGTAAAATGCGACTGCCATCATTCACGACTAAACCGCGTATATCCTCACCACTCCTATTTCACCTTTGCATTTCTCCAGTTCGGGGAAATTGAATAGGATTATTCAGGTTGTCTTTTATTTTTACCTTCTCTCAAGTTGCGAGTACTTCTAGGATTAGAAGAGTACATCTATTACGCTTATTGGATAGGCTTCTTCCAAAGCATAGGCTGGTGCCGAACGGTAGGGAAGGAAGAAAGCCATTTGCCTAAGAGTGGTGTATAGAAGGTAATGAATAAAGACAAATAAAGGAATTTGAAGAAATGGCAAGAAAATATACGGTTACAGTCATGAAACTGGATAATGGAAGAGGCATTACTAGGAATACCCGGACACCCCTTCGAAACATTTTCATGTTTCAGTTTCACTGTATGTTGTTAATAGAAAACTGATTTCCCAATTAGATCCTTACTCCAGGGTATGTATTTACCAGATTTGTTTCTCACATCCGTATGGGTTTACAGATGATGAGTAGGAGCAAGTTATTGGGAATTAGGTGATTATCCTCATTATATCGGAATTCGTTATAATTGGTGATATTTGAGGAAATCACCTGGGGTTTTGACCGACGGCAAATTTTTTGTTTTGAATATCCATTGTCATGCACCAATTTCAAACTGATATATCTGTACGTTTATTTTATAAAGTGAGATATAACTTTTTGAAATTATGTTCATAACATTTACCTATATCAGTTGATGGTTAGGTAAGAAGTATTAAACAGCGGTGTAATTCTTCTTAACCATAGTACAGTTTTCAACCTACTACGCACATGGTTTGAGTTATTCAACTCAGGGGAATTATACAAAATATTGTATGTTGTCCAATGTCCATTAGGAGAGAGAGGTTGGTCCTCGTACTATATTCTGTTTAGTTGTGACTTCTCTAGTTTTTAGCCAAGTGTTTCGTAGAAATACAAGGTAAGTTTTGAGAAGTTATAGGTACAAGAATAAAGTAGAGAACCATGTGTTGCAAGTATCAGGATTCTTCAAGGTGATTGAAGAAGTAGATACTTGTGTATGGTATTCAGTTGATAGTAATGGTTTTGAGAACTTGCTTCTCTTTCAGGTTACTCATATCTGGATGCACTCCTAAGTTGAGTAATGTTGAGCGGCCTCCTTCCATTTAGTTGACATGCACTGGAGACAGCTGTATGATTTGAATCTGGTTCCAATTAAATCTGTGCCTCTGTTTCTATATTGTATATAGAATGATTCATATCTTAACGATGTTAAGATATATGGAGTTGTCCGGCTTATGCTTAAAATCAGACTCTGGATAACTCAAGGCACGTTTCTGTAATAGCAGTTTGTGGGTTATCCCGGGCCATGACGGGAAATAACTTATCATTGCAATCACGTGCCTGCGATCCAATAATTGACTCGAGGGCACTATAGCCAACAAAAGGGACAAATCATTGGCTTGTGTGAGCCTTGAGGAGAATAGGAAATTTCCAAGCTTGAGAAAAATATATGTTGATTTGACAAGGCATGCTTTTTAAGAAAAGACTTCTAATTTAATCCACGTGTCAAAAATCATAGTGAAACTAGCATAACAAACAATCATATAATTGGACTGAAAACAAAGGACAAAACAAACAATCATAGAAACTCAGAAAAAAGATATGCTCTTGTTGAGGGTTAATATACATATTATACATTTAAGTCCTTAATTGAAGATTGGATTAGAACCTATATGTAAATGTGTAACAAATCTGCTTTAAGTCCATTCGCCATGGTTAAAAGAATGGGTGGCGCGTTACTAAGTTATTTTCACTTGCATATCCAGGCATCATGAAACTTTTACTCTAACTTATTTTCACCGAGTATCCCTAAAAGACTTGGCATGGTAAGAAGATATAACATGCTCTTCTAGGTATAAATTACCTATTTTTATTGTTTACTACTACAACTTCATTTTAAATTTCACCCAGTCCAAGTATGATGACTACTATAGTGAAGGCTGAATAATCACATGCATTGCAACTTGCAATGCAATATAACATACATATAAGTGTTGCATCATTGAGAGACACAGCATCTGTAAGTATTGCATAATGCTATCTTTGTGCCCTGTGCTCAGAAAAACAAGATATCACAAATATTTTAAGCAGATTTTAGTAGTATGGCTGCTCAACTATCTAGACAACATTGTTGCTCCTGAGTTTCAACTGAATCAGGCATCACTATTGTTTGCACCAAAATTCTATGCTATTCTCACATTGGAAAACTATACAAGTAACTATAATAGTCTAAACATGATAAATGCCATATACTTTCAGCATCAGACCATACCATACTGAAAAAATGGAATGCTAATGGTAGAATATTATCTTTCAAGTATATTAATATAATGTATGAAAATTAAAATAACAATAGATATTGTAGTTAATACAGGAAATCCTACAACGGGGCATCATCCCCGTTCCCCTCACAGCATATTATAGCATATTATGAAGTCTGTCAAGAGGGAAAAATTCATGCAAGAGGTGATTTAATATTTAAGGAAGGTCAAATTACCATGTCTAAAAGTGAATAGAAATAATTCAGAACATAGCTTGGACATCAAAAAAGTACAAGTGGAAGGTATAGATTGTATATTATTTCCAGTGTTTTAAAAAACAGCCACTTAAACGATGGAGTAGGTTTTGCCATTCTGCCTTATCACACTTAAGCGGGTGATAATACATAACCCATTTCTATTGATGTATACATCTTATAAGTGTCATAATGGATATATAAGTATTGTTATTGGAGTGAGAATAATACAAAATCCCATCTCCTTTTTTTCTTTTTCCTTTTACACGTTTCTCTCTAGCGTGCTCAAGGCGATAGAGGCTAGGGTTTTCGAGCTGCTCGAGTTCGATAAACTTCAAAATTTAAAGTTTCGGATCTAATCGACTTCAAGGTATCAAAATCTGAATCGATTTCTAGCAAACCTAGGGTTTTCTTATTTCTATTTCGAGTAGTTTTTGAATTTTGAGGAATTTCTAATTCAATTCCGACTCGATTTGCCTTAGCTGCAATCTTCTAGGTATTTATTTTGTGATCTTGTTTTTTCCATATAGATTTTGGCGGTTCTTTTAGTTACATTCGATATTTATTTTTGAAACGACTTCTAGCAAATGCAGGATTTTCTTCGGAGCTAATTTGCATTTTCGGTAGTTTACACCTTCCTTAATGCTTATTTAGGCATATACAAGCGCAAAAAGAGCATAAAATGGTTAGAACTTTATTAGAATCAATATTATTGACAAGAATAAGAAAATTGATGAAAACATCACTTTTTTATTTCTGAGCGACCGCTTAAGCAGCCAGGCTCCTCGACTGCTCCGTTTTTTTTATTCTTCTTATAAAACATTGATTATTTCAATTATACACAACAACAAAAATGAGAAAGCACGAGGGAGAAATTTTCTGCTTCATTTTCATGGAGATTAAATGGAACAGGTAATTGCAACAAAAAAGTGGAACATTAGCAGGTGTGAAGTGTCACATACAGGCTTCATGAACAAGTAGAAAACAGTTACAATACTAATTCTCAAGAATTACTTAAGATAATAAGATGTTCGTAAATCAAATTGATTCATCAATATAAATTCAAATATATAGTGGCAAATATGGCATAAATCTTCTACATGTAAAAGATAGTTTGACTTAACTTGATAATCTTTTAACATATGTCAGAGAATATGAAAAGTAATATTTGCAATATGAGTATGTGAGTAATAAGGCATGCCTAATTGAAGGCTTCAAGGGAAACAACCACCATTTTAGGTTCATGTCTACTGAAGTAGAGAGGTTCTTTAAATAATGACAAGAGATGAGCCAGAACCAGTAAATAAACGACATGCACCTTACAATTTATCATCAAAATATGAGTATGTGAGTAATAAGGCATGCCTAATTGAAGGCTTCAAGGGAAACAACCACCATTTTAGGTTCATGTCTACTGAAGTAGAGAGGTTCTTTAAATAAAGACAAGAGATGAACCAGATCCAGTAAATAAACGACATGCACCTTACTAGTTATCATCAAAACCATAAAATAAATGATATTTAAGTTGGAACACACAAGGGAAGAAGAACAGAATATCTATATGCTATTGATAACAAAGGTCTTCTAAAATGACCAAAAAAATATGTTGCTCAAAATAATTGCTATTTGATGTCCAGAGAGAAGGCTTTACGGGCAAAATAATGCACCAACACTATATATACAGCATGCTATACCAAGCTTTTAAGAGCCAGTTTATAACTCACGACACTTCCAAGATAACATGCAAATGTATTAACAAATTAATTATTTTTGAACAAATCAAGAGGGCCCTTTTGTCTATAACAAGGGTAAGTGTGTGATTTTGCTAAGTTTTCAACCTGTCTGATCTAATGCAGCTAATTTTGCAGGCCACTAAATTGAAAAGGGTTTTTGAATGACAAGCTCCTAAGGATGGTGGCCTGCTGGCAAGCATGGTAGAAAAGAATTGTACAGTGGCATCATATATCTACCAAAGACTCACAAAGGAAAAATACTTGATGAAGGCTTCCATACATGTACTAGCAGCGGTTCTAAATTTTTTTTTCCAGCAGTTACAATATATCAGAACCTTTTAGCTTTATCTTTAACAAACACAAAGAAACTACAAAATCTACAGGCAAGTAGCAATAACTTCTTTGTTACCAGCATGGAAGATTGAAAAAAACAGACTTCTACTAAAAAATACACGACACATGCGACTATAAACACTAAGATTCGAATGGCAATGTGTTTATGAAAGGTGTAATTTAACTAGATCAACCACATGTATTCACCACAACAGTATCACATATTGTATTCATTTAACAATTCAAACGACAATGTGTTTATGAAGAGCCATGCCTTCTGTGATACTGGTCCACCAGAAAAATAAGAGCAAACAACTTTCTCGGTCTGAAATATCAATTAAATACACAGGGTGATTTGGAAGTCGATAAAAAATCACAAATTGTACGCATTTTGGTAGATTTGAGGAGGGAAATCTGTGATGTTTTGCGGGCAAGCAATTAACTTATGATATTCAGTAAAATTTGGTAGAAATTTCAAACTTCACGATAATTCTCATCTTGCGGTAGCTACTACTACAAAAAGACACCAAAATAGCCTAGATCGCTAGCAACAGCATAATAAATCCTGAAAAATCCCTAACAAATCTCAAACAGACAAAAGAAAGGAGAGTTTGATACCCATCCCAAGCGCAGAAAGCTCGACCTCGTTGTGCTGCTGCATATACCTCTACAAAAGACGAAACCCTAGAATCAGCCAGCCAAAAAAATTCGAACCAAATAAACGAAATGCAGCAGATTAGGGTTTCGTATAAACCTTGGCGAGGTTGACGTAGAAGAACAGAGGCTTCTTTGTGTTGGAGACCTGGATCCGGTTCTTCTTGTGGGAATCGCCAATGCCGAGGGCCCCAACTGCTTTGGTGATCTCCTCCATCGCTGAGCTCCGACGAAACCCTAACTCTAGAATTTAGAGAGAGAGAGAGAGAGAGAGAGAGAGGTAAATTGCTGCGTTTTGGGGGAATTGGAAGCTTTTGCTTAAATAACGGGAGATGGCGATAGTGCTGTGGCTTCGATCTGATCGATTTATGTCGACCGTGCGATTGGAGAGGCTGATGCATCTTCAGCCGTCCGATTTTCCCTTTTGGGATTTTAACTCATATTTGTTTTTATCCTAAGACTAAATGTTATGTTTAAATGTAAACTTTCACAAAATATTGAAATTTGGGTAAATTGTAAAAAAAAAAACCGAGCACATTTTTCCGTCGTCAAGAACCTTCTCATCTCGAAATGGTAGTCAAAAACCCCTTGGAAATTTTTTCTTACGGTATCTGCATAGTGGCATGTTATATCTAACCAATTCATTCAAACCGTTTAGATATCGCAGTGAATGGTTTAGATATCATAGAAAACTGCTTAGATCTCGCAGTAAACGGTTTAGATATCATAGGTACATCACAGGTAAGGGGTTTCTTAAAAATCAAAAACTTTTTTAGAGCGTTTTGACTAACTTTTCGGGGGTGGGGGTTTTGACAACGGAAAAAAGTGCTTGGGGGGTTTTGACAATTTACCCTCCAAATTTTGATGTTCCATTTATCTCATTCCTATTTCAATTTGGATGAAAATTATAAGAAATAAGAAAAATGCTTTATTCTTAGAACCGTGCATGTCATCTTCTTAAATTCATGAACAAATAAATGTTTCAATAATTAAGTTGCAGTATGTTTTAAGAAAACCACCCACAACATGCACGCAGATACAAATTTTTTCTAATCAAAATTGCCACCACATGATCTTTTGACTACAATTTTTCATGCACGTGCAAAAATTTACCAGTGCATGGCTTTTTGGTGAAAATTATAAGTTATTTTTTCTTAACACAAGAATTTTAATGTAATTATTTTGTTACAAAAGAGAATAATAGATCATATGACTCTATCACAGGAAAATGGGGAACAAACATGAGAAATGAAGGGGGGCAAAGCAACCATATTTTAACTGTTCTTTGCCCCCAAAAGACACCCGAAAACATCAAACTTTTATTAAATGAACCACAATGCATTATAGCCTATAAATAAGATGACAAGCATGTAAAAAAACGTGAAATTGAAAAATCATTGAACAGCAACAACACAATGAACAATGCTACAGGATATCAACTTCATACTTCACATATACAAGAAAAATTTAAGTTATTATCTATTACAAGATCCAACAAATCAGCAGCTGCCACCTACACTACAAAGCCCGACTAAATCCATCACCGTAGAATACAAAACCTCAAGAGACAAATGTCCTAAGAAGATTTTGTTATTGGATCCACCATTTTCCGCCGTTAAATTCCCCTCTTCAAAAGAATCGTTATCGACCACAAGCCAACATGAGATGCACCCTCGGACATCATTTGGGTCGAGATGTGAGACTAAGCATAGGGTCTCACCTTGGTCGAGACTAAACTTTAAGCACAAGAAATCTCGACTCGCTTTCATGCCGATTACTAACGCCTCTTCATGGAGCCATAGAATAACCTGGCTTGCCACCTGTTTCAAACAAATAGAGTTTTGGTAAAAATGAAAGCAAGGAGCAGATTCTGCTTGAATAAATTAACTTCTAAATTCTCTCTTTTCCTCCTACAAGTTATGACATCCTTGAGGCTATTCATAAAACAAAATCTTTAGTCAGGAATATAAAAGGTTTAGAAAATATTCAATTTTTCTTTTAATCACACAATATTTCCTTTCTTTTCTTTTCTTTTGCATGTGTGTGATGTAGCTCTACGATTCATATCCACCATAATCATGACCTAAAGCATGAATGCCATTGTCAAATCAAACCTCCATCTATTTAATATGGAAAATATGCTAAATCACTTTAATTAATAGGCATGATTCAATGTGGTGTATTGTCATACCAGTTCCACCATAAGGCCCCAGTCCACAATTTAAGGTTGCTCCCATAATAGAAATATATACTCGTCATGATTATGAATGCAACTATACCTGCTGCAAGAGAGTCATCGACAGATCTTCTAGGACACAGGCATAACAATTTATCGAGGTAGCATTGCCTCTAAATGAGCCAACGATGCTAGGGGTGCCTTCTGCACTCAAAGTAATCTGATCATCATTTACCACCACCTTAGCATGGAACTGTAGCCTGATTCTGATCTTCATATCATGGTTCTCTGATGCTTTGATTCCTCTACCAGAATGGAGAATGGACTGAGGAACCTTCAAAGAGACAGACCATGAAGAGGTTCGAGAATTCCATGTAGGATGAGAAAGCAAATGGAGATATGGAACTTTAGCCACCTGCAATTTGGAAGTATCAAATCAGGAACAGAAAACAACTACTGTTCTCATGCTTGTCCAATACAGGGGTAATCTCACAAACATCATAGTAGTCTACCTCATGCAGCACTTATACCCCTCAGGCAATTCATTCGCACAAACACTCTCTGCTCTGATCGACCAAGACTCTCAAAAACATCCACATTCTACGCAAAACAACTCAAAATGGTTCTCTAAGTTTACTCTGGAACTCATTTATGTCGCCTAGAGTAGAATTTCAGTGTCTTTTAGGGTATTGATTGATGCGTATAGGAGGTGTTTGCAATAATAAATCTCTTGCGGGAGTTAAAAGTACATGAGTGTTTTGTGCAGTTACCCCTTCAATATAATTATGTGAAAAAAGTAAGATGGTACCAGGCTTTCCAGCTCTGATAACACTTTCTTCGAAAATATCCTGTGAGCAATTGTCAAGCAGAAATGACCCAGAAGACCAGAATGCCTCTCTCTTGGCTTTACATGTAGAGTTCCATGGAAAAGATGTTGCAAATAAATTTCCAAACTAATTGGATTAGGAAGCCCTGAAGAATTCTTAGAAAGAGAATCATGTTTGTCATCTGTAATCATCAATTGTAATGACTGAGGACATGAATCCCCATTTTGCTTGTGTTGACTTCGATCCATAGACGTGTTCTTTTGAGGGTCATCTTCGATCCATAGACGTGTTCTCTTGACTGATTGCCAACTGCAAAAAGTAATCTCGCATCCCGGTCATGTTCACTCCTGGCGAGGGATTGGAAGTCTCACGGTTCACCATATCAAAAACCTGAATAGACTCCATGATTTATTAAAATAAAAAATATTAATAGTACAAACCCTCCTGCAGTTTATGCTGTATAGACCTTGCACCCTGTCAAGAATAGTATTAGTTCAGATACCCGCTCTGCTCGTCAAGAAGAACCATAAAAAAAAGCTTAAATTCTGCTCTAAACAACACTAATGCTTGTATAGTTAAATCCAGAATATTTTTGTGTTGTTTAGAGTGGACTTTGAGGGTCTTGAGCTATGAAAATGAAAAGAGGGAGAGTTTGCTCTAGTAAATTCACTTGAGGGGGTATAAGTGCAATACAGGGTAAACTACAGGGGTTTTTGTGCAACAAACCCAGAAGAATGGACTACAAACTGGATAAACAATCCTTGCAAGCACTAACTGCTCTTGAAATATAGATTGATGGATCTCACGAAGAGTTGAATGTGTATCTTTCACACATTCATTGACATCTTCATCGGTCAAACCCTCATTCTTGACTTCTGCACGATGCTCAGAGCCATTTACTTTCCTTCTAATAAAGCTCCTTGGCTTGCGACTTGATTGAGGCCCTAAAAATTCAAGACAGAGAGAATGACATGATTTCAATGGCCTCTGTACAGCCAAAATGCCTGCCGAATCTTCATCAACTCGAACTGTTGATAAAGAGGATGCACGAGAATACGCCATGCCATCTGATTTTGAATTATCTTGCAGATCAATCATGAAATTCTCACTGCCTGGACCAGTCACTGCCAACCGCTGCCGCTTTACTTTCCAATTCTGCTGCAATCTGTGATCAAAGTAAGGCCAACACATCCATTCAATATCAATGAGTGCTGTCGATATGAATTATATACCTGATCAAGGAACCATAAAATCTAGCTTCTCTTGCAACCTGCTGCTCTAATGCTTTAGAAGATTGCTTAAAATACCCCCTTAGATGCTGCAGAACAAGCATAATGAGAGAAAGGATGGACAAAAGAACAAACATTGTAAAATTCCAGATCAAGGCAATCATAGTGGAACTAAAATCTAGTCAGTGAATTTTGAGATATGAGTAGGTGAATAAACATTCAAACAGTTACAGAGAAAACTCAAAAAGGATACACACACTAATATCCAGAACATTATATGCCTTGATAGTGATACAATATTTGATAGATGTGAATATATATAAAGAAAAAAATGAAATAAAAATCAACCAGCCAACGACAATTTCATTACTTTGGTAAGGCCCAAGTGCTTGTTTCCATATGAGCCAAATGAGGCTTCTTATGAGAGGTCAGAGATAGACGCCGTAAAGGATGAGTGGCAATTCTTTAAGAGTTGGATAAGAAAGTGAAGATCTAGAAAGAAAAAAAATAGAGGTCTCCCACATAGAGAATACATGAGGTAGAACAAATAACATGGTTAAGGCACTGTTCAACAGAGAACAAGTGCGCCAGGTAGTAGTTACAAAACTATAGTTAATGAAACAAGATGTAGGCCAAGTGCACATGGATGAAGGCGGTTAAAAAAGATTTGTTATTTGTTTATAGTCAAGGAGATGACCATTAACAAAGTTGCATGGAAGAAAATGATTCTTGTAGACAACCCAGAAGGTTTGGAATATAGGGTTGTTGCTGAAAAGCTTTCCAACAAAGTTCAAGCAGGATGGATCTTAGCAACACTAGGCCCATCTTCTCATTAAACCGAATGATCATACCTTTCATCATATGTGGAGGTTATTCTCATAGATAAGTCACCTCATTAGATCAATTACCTAATCACAGCCACACAAATAATGTGGGGGAGGTACATAAGATTGAAAACAAGAAAGGGTTCAAGCAAATCACATCCAAATGCATTGCATCTGCAGCTTCGGTGACCGCTACACTTAGAATGAAAAGATGTGCAGAAGTCAGAAATACACGGCAATATTAGCACTATGATGAATATAGAGTGGACTATCTGGCATTGTAAGATGTAAGATAGGCCTTCAATGACAAATGCCAAAATGTCTAAATGTAACAACTTGTAAAAGCAAACCTGAAAATGATTCATCTACAGAGCTAAACGGGAGTAATTTTGCCACATGAAATTTTCCCATCTCCGTTATACAAAAGAGCACAATAATTTGAGCAAGTATAGGACTAAGTATAAGAACGCTCTCATCAAATGTTGTATGCCTTCTAATTATTTTAAACTTCCCAACCATATATGACCTCACCTCTCATTCAACTAAAAACCAATATACCTTCTCAGTCTTGGGAACATATTTCCTTTATGAATGCCCTAAAGACTTGTAATATTTACAACTGTTCGTAGCCAATAATTAATTAAACAATTACTACATCGAGTCAATTATTTTCAACATGCCATAGTTTACTATTTCAAAATCGAATCAATTATTTTCAACATGCCATATTTTGCTGGTTATTCACCTCTGCTGCCTGCACTCTTAATCTTATAAAAGATTTTAGAAGTGCCTCATACATCCAATTCTCGGTTAAAAAAGATAAATTACTGGACCTTAATATTCTGAACAGCGACTCTTTAGTCGATGACTATAATCCTCTTTTTCCACAATACACCATCTCCTTGTGTCGGAAGGAATGAAAAACCACAGCAACGTTCCCGATATCCCATTTATCCGTTTGCAATGTTACATTTCTAAATCATTGGTTAGATTTTCCTATCTTGCTACATTGTTTCTGTTGCACAAATCTATGGTATATGCTTCCTCCTTCAAATATATCAGCTTACTCATTACCGTATCAGTTTCAAATTGCTATTCCCATAACATAAGAAAAGTTGTTTCCTTGAGCAAAGTGTTGCTGTCTCTTGCATAACTTTCTCTTCAACCAATCAAAAACTTTGCTTATCGATCATGCATGCATACACAGATTTTTACATATTTATATAGCATGGCGCCAGAATTAGCCACAGTCTATCAAAGGCAACTATCAAATACAACATGCTCAAAATCACCAAGGTCACATTTTTAAGACGAGAAATTACCCGAAGACGCTGCAGCTTAGTTGCAGCAGATACTGCAAGATCCGATAACACCTCATTCGGCAGCTGCTTCGGCCTTTGCATCCAAGCAACTGTTACAGCATCATTTGCTTCAACCTAAATTTTTATCTTCAAGAAAGAAAATGAGCTCAAAATCAAATCTTAAACAGCATCAAGAGCAAAAACAAAACAAGAAGAAAACTTACGGTGTTGATGAGATCAATAACCACCGATAATTCCTCATGAGCTTGGCGCATGTTCTCCACCAAGCTCTGCCAGGGCCACGTCGGCGCCGCCGCAGCTGCCGCCGCAGCTGCCGCCTACTCCTTGGAGCTCTTCTGCTTCTTTAAATCCCTTTCGATGATCGAGGAGAAATCGATCCTTCGGATCATGTTCACACGAGTCTCCTCGTTGCTGATTTCTCTGCTAACCAAATCAAAAAATCAGTAAAAATTCAAACTTTGAACAGAAACTACGAAGACAAAACGATCGTACGAGGAAAAATGCTCGATTCCAGACTCCTCGAAGGCTTCGAGTCGCTTGATCGGGAGCTTGTCGAGATCGATCTTGATCTTGCAATCCATCGCCATCGGTGATCTCTTCGAGATTGAAGCTAATTGAGGGCGGAGCTCGTCGTGATTTTAAGGCTAGGGTTTCGAGAAATCGAATTGGGGGTGGCGCTGGCAGGGGTGATTGATTTAGGAGGGAGGGTTGGGGTTTTAGGGCAGACCCGGAACCCGTTTAGGCCTCCTTGGCAACGGTTTCGGAATATTTCTAGAAATATTTCCAATTTATGGGTAAATTACACTAAACTGCCCTAAAGTATCATGTTTTTGCACAAAAATAGCTTAAAGTTATTTTATCACGGTAAAACACCTTGCTGCTTTTAAGAGCATTTTAGTAAGGAAAAACCTTAAATACCATAGTTAAAGGTACTTTACCGTGATAAAAAAAATTAAGGTATTTTGTGAAAAAATTATACTTTAAGGTGTTTTAGTGTAATTTACCCATTTTAATTTTAAACTTGGACTGTTTGGTGGTTTTCACTATTCATTGTAGACTACCACTAAAAATACTTTTTTCTCCCAAGATTTTGAAAAGAGAAAAACATATGCAATGGAGATTTATATACTCCTCGGATTTTATAAATTGATAGCAGATTCAATTGGAATTGGAATTTAATCTAGCTGAGATTAAAGATTATATTTTCATCCTTGTGAGATATAGAGTGAATTAGATCGCATGGTCACAATCACTAACTCAGTCGGTGAGATGAAAATATATTTCCAATAAACAAAAATTAAAGCACGGCCAAAGTGGACGATATAGTGGTTTCTAGTTTCCTCTCTCGAGCATCTTCTTGTAGTTGTCTAAAGACTCAAGGCGTTGCAGACGGAGTTGTTGTCTGGACTTCTCTTATGAAATCGTCTGCACGCACGTTGATATCTTTCGACGTACTGTCTTGAGATATTTTCGTCCGATTGGTCGAGTCTGGTTTGGCTTCGTTTCGGGCTTCGATTTTCTTGAGCTTGTGATTTAATGTAGTAGCACCCTCTTCTTCCAGCGTCTTTGAATAGCGGGAAGACATTAAATATTCTTCTTTGTTGCTGGCTTGTCAGAAAGAGAGAGAGAGAAAGAAAGGCCGCGGATCGATTTATATACAACATTAAGGAGGGTTATAGACAAGACTATTTTTTTTTTAAATGTCGTGCTTTTTTTCTCAAAATAAAGGGAGGAGGTAACTAAAACGAGGAAAATACTTAATTAATGATGATCCTTATGCTAAATCAGCCTTTTTTTAGAGAGGAACAGAAAAACGTTTTTGGTATTAAAACACGATTGTCAATTTTTATTTTTAAAATGAGGACACTTTACATGATGGAGGCCTCTTTTTTTAAGTAGCTTTGAGTGGAGAGATTATTCCTTATACCAGATGTACATCTGAACAGGAGAGAGAGGGGCGAATTTCGGATATCCTCGAGTAACATGTGAGACCCTATTTTTTCTCTTGTCGTGGGGAATAATTTTCCCTTTGAGCGCTACATTTTGGTTGGATTAAAATGTCCTATAGTCACACGCATTTAATTTAAAATATATAAGGATAAGTTTGATGGATAGCTCCAACATGATCCGCTTGTGGGATTCATTGTATATGTTGGATTCGGATGGTGTTATGTGTGTCTTGAATTAAAGATTCTCTTTGCTTGATCAAGCATTATATGCATTACTTGTTGAACTCATTCCCATGGAAAGCCGAGCAGTTATTTGTCATGTGGACTGAGAACTCGGCCTGAAGAGATTGGCCGAGCCCGAGCCCATTGTCCACAGAATGTGGGGGCGGCCCTGAGGTTCAAACCTTACTTTGTACGCGTATATTTGAACATTGTATATTAGAAATTGAAGAGTGGGAAGAAGAAAAAATATCATTGATAATAGATCAAGAAATATATAATATATATTTCTCCATATATAGCCTACAAGATTAAATCCCAATACTAAGAGATGAAATTAGATTCCTATACAAAGAGATATGAAAAAATATCTTAATCAACAGCCATCCTCAAACTCACGGTGGATTATAAACCGAGAGTTTGGATAAGAAATGCGAAAGTTGAGCACGTGTTTGAGACTTCGTAAAGAGATCGGCCACTTGATAATTGGAATGTATGTAGGGAAGTGAAATCCGACCTCAGTCGTATTCTTGGTGAACTATGTGACAATCCACCTTAACATGCTTAGTACGTTCATGAAAAAATGGATTTTATGCGACCTCAAAATTTCGGGTTCAAACATGGATAAGAACTATCACAGCCCGACCCGATACCAGTCCCTATAGATTGTGTGCAACCTCAAAAGACAGGTAAGTCCCCATAAAATACATTGGAAACCATCATCCATCGGTACTCTTATCGCCTTCTCCCAATCTCACAAACCATCATCAAATCCCCAAAACACATCATAAAAATCCAATCTTTACACCCAAGTCACCTCCTTTTCAACCTCTGAAGCTCTACAGAGCCTCTTCAAAGGTGTCGGCTTGTTTCTCAGGGCCTGGAGTGGGCAAGAAGAAGGAGAAGGGAAGCCTTCTTCCTGAGATTCTGAAGGCAGGGGGACCCTGTCCTTCATGAGGCAGCGAGCGAGGTGGCCATTGAGGAGATTGAGTCTGAAAAGATTCAGAAGATTGCGGATGACATGATTGGGGTCATGAGGAAAGTCCCTGGGGTTGGGCTTGCTGCTCCACAGATTGGTGTTCCTCGGAGGGTACTTCTTTTTTTTTGGATGATTTAGGTTATTGTTTATGTTTCATGATGTGCATTGTTCAATTCATGTTTTTAAGTTTGTATTGTAGTAGATGGGAATTTTCACATGATAGTGAGCCATTTTTAGGGTTGTG
Source organism: Agapanthus africanus (assembly GCA_030015575.1). Classification (NCBI taxonomy): domain Eukaryota; kingdom Viridiplantae; phylum Streptophyta; class Magnoliopsida; order Asparagales; family Amaryllidaceae; genus Agapanthus; species Agapanthus africanus. The sequence goes on from JASDDO010000012.1 coordinate 512,571,473, forward strand.
ATATATGGTATGTGCATGATAGAAGAAAGAAGTTATGAGGAATTGATGGTGAGATCGGTTAGCATTCTTCAATCATCACCAGTGCTAGTAATCTAGATTGCTTAAAAGTGATTCGTGTGAGAAGATGTGTGTTTAAGTTGAGCAACAATTTAGGTCCTGTTTAGGAATGGAGTTAAGCATAAATAACCGGAGTTTCATTAAGTTATTTGAACTTAACTTTGAAATCGTAACTGTGCTATGCTTGGCTTTCATTTTGGAGTTTGGAAAACTCCGATTATCTAAACTCCAAACTTGAGATACTCAGAGTTTACTGAACTCTATTGTCCAATCCAGCTATTTTTTTTTTTCTAAACTTCAACTCTCTAGGAAGATGAGAAGAAAACACTCATTTTGGAATTTTGGTGTTTAGATAACTCCAAAAATATTTTTTGGAGTTTAGATAACTCCAAAGCCAAACACCACATGAAAGTTAAAATTTTAAGTGAATGTAGGGCATTGCAAACTAGTGCATCAACAATGCCTCCACTTAAAAATAAACTCCGGTTATCTCAACTCCATACCCAAATAGGGCCTTAGAGTGGGCTTTTATTTAGAGTCTAAAATTTGCAAATGTTAGAATAACCATAGTTAGAAGGGACAATTTTTGGGAATTAACGGATTTTCGAAAATAAATAGCAAAATGGTGTTGCCTTTAAAATATTTAACAGAATGTTGTTGGATGTGTGATTAAGGGGATTTAAGCAAAACCGCACTTTGGAAGTGCGGGTTCAGTGGATGTTTCTTCTCCATAAATCCGCACTTTACAAGTGCGGTTCTTACGAAAACCGCTTCTTCTCCACATCACCCTACACTCCTCTCGGGCCCATTCCATGGCGAAACCGAGCTCTCTGCGATCCCCATGATTCCCGTAGCTTGTTCGTTCAAGATTGGATCAGGATATTGCGTCGAAGGAACTCCCTCGAACTCGTCCTCATCCCAGAACTCGTGGGTCGAGGATTCTTTAGGGTTAGCCGGCGGTGATTGATCCGACAAACTCATGATGGGATTCGGGGATCGAGGACTGGGTTAGGGTTGAGGTCGTGGGATTGGAGGAAAGGATCGTTGGGAGATCAAAGGAATCGTCGTCGTATTCGAATTCCTCGGCGTCGAAGCCCTCGAAGTCGGCTGTGAGGATGGAGTGGCGGGAGAGGTGTTGGGTGAGGGGAGAGAGAGAGGACGGAGACGAAAGATGGGCCGTGGCTGAGAGTGATGGTGTAGGTTTGTGCAATCTACACTTTAGAAGTACGGTTTTTCTTAAGACCCACTAATCTTCCGTCCAACACCATTCTCTTAAATATTTTAAGACCAACACTATTTTGCTAATTATTTTTGAAAATCCGTTAATTCCCAAAAATTGTCCTGGTTAGAAGCTATTCTAGGATAGAAATATACCTAATTTAAACTCTAGAGACTCATCACCTCGTACTTGCTTCCTGATTAATGTGAGGCCGTACTGTAGCACTATAACATTTGATTACGGAGATAGAGCGAGTCAAATCATATGGTACTGATTTTTCCACATGTGATATCTTTCTTTAAGTTTACATGTGCAGTAAGCAGGCATCTGATATTTTCATGACGGATTTATGTGTTTGTCATAAGAGTGCCTTAACATACCTTAACGTTCCTGGGCATCTGAATTATTAACCTCTCTATTATATGAGATTTCTCTTCTCAAGATAACCATTTTATTGTAACTGAACTTGACCGAGGTGTTTGGTAATAACTCATAGGAAGCTTTTTCTTTCCTTTAGAAATGCCCGTTCTTTGTTCAAAAGAAACTAAATTAATTTCAGAATTGCCCGTGGAAATCTATCGGAAAATCAAAAACACTCACTATAGAATCCAATAGAGTGCCTTTCTGTGTATTGATTTAGTTGAAAGCTATTTTCCTCAATATTTGGAACATGCAGAAGTTCTCTTTCGCCATTGCCTTGGTGAACCACTCCTGAAAGTTGAAACCAAAATAAGTTTGGTCCAGGCCTGGCAGTCTGCTCATTCTCTTAATTGCATGGGTTTTGTGCACCTCCCTTAACCCCTCTCCAATTTCCAACATGGGTAATTTTTTTTTTTTGCAGAAACGTGTGTCCTTCCCTTATTGCCTCAATGTGCTCAAAATTTGAAACCTAAGCATTTTTTTTCTTGCACCCATATGTTGACAATTACGAATAACAATACAATTTTGATACTTATATTTAATAAAGCTAGGCGTTCAGATCAGATAAAGAGCCTCCTTAACAAGTTTGGAGGTGTCAACCTCTGTACTTATGTTAAATCTGATAGAATTTCGAGCCTGATACCACCTCCTTTCTTAACTCCAGCCCGCCATTCTGTTGCTGACCCTGCTCGAATGTTTCTCATTATCAATTCTTAATGGAGACTTGTGGTGTAAGTACTCCATGCTTGACAATAGCCAAACTGCCAAACATATGCCATGCTTTTTTGGTTGTGCGGCTTGTGCCTCCCGTGCACATTACAAAAGGCTGTGGTACATCATCCTCACTGATATTTAAATCTGAAGTTTGAAGCTTGTTGTTTATCACATGCCATAGAAGCCACCAAATTTGTCTTTTGTAAAACCCTCTCTTTTGTAGGCTTCTTGTCGTTATATTCATTGTTAGCTGCTATTGAAGACATTGAGCTTATCATGTGCCAATTGATGATCGGACCTTCTGTGCCACTTCCTGTGTGTAAAGTGGTAGTTCCGATAATTTTGAGTGATCCCGATCCCCATTATTCTTGAGATAATAAGATAACAAGTCAATTCTATGAGCTTCAAAGTTGATTGTCAGTGGGTATTGGGCCCGGGCTTTCTCCATCAACCATGCGTACTTCCAAAAGCAGATATTGATACCATTTCCCGATTTCCGGTTGCCATTGCACGTTGTCAGTCCAACCCTTGTCTAATATCTTTCCAAGCAAAGGAAGTATCCTTCCTTATGTATTGATCCGTTGGTGTTCTGTACTTTGTGTTAATTAATTAGAACCTGATACCCTGTTTGTGGTCAAAAATCCTTGTGGCCCGATTGCCTGAAAACACTCTTGTGCAAGCTTGTTCCATACCTAACAAGTGAAAATTGTTCGACTCGCCCACACTAGATCTCTGATAATTTGGTCTATGCGCTTGTGCAAGTATATGGAAGTAGCATTAGGAAAGGTCTCAAGATCCAATTTGGCAAAAATTAGCCTTGCTGGGAAGGAAAGCAGGCTTTGCTTGTAATCGATCAATAATTGGTCGATGGTTCTCTGTGGTTATCCTCTTTTCAAAGATAGTTAGGTCCAAATAGCAGAAATTGTTGTCATCTTCCTTACAGTTCCAAACTAGCAAAATGTCTTGTGGTCAGTTCGGCTGAGCGGTGTGAAACTATGGTTTTGAAACCATGGTTTTGTAACCAAACCGTATTTTGGGGTGTGTTCGGGTGAGTGGTGTGAAACCATGATTTCGTAAATATATATTTTAAAAAAAAATTAATATATTTAGAAAAAATAAAGTAAAGAGGGCCCACCATTTAAATTTTTCTTAAGAGGGGCCCACCATCTTCCCCACCGATCATTGAGCGGTGGGAAAAGCTCGCCGCTCCCCCCGAACGGGGAGCGGCGAGGCATTGAACGGACGTAGCCGTTCAACGCTCGGGGGAGCGGCAGGTGCCGCTCCCCCGAACAGGCCCTTGAGCTGCAACGAGTGTGAGACGGTCAAGGTTACAGTGCATGGTGGATTTTGACCAATTGTTAGATTGATTGGACGCTGGCAATAGGTGGTGATGACTTGTTTCCAATGATTCATTTCTAGCCTGTCAGTCAAGCTGAGGATCATTATCAGTGAACATAAACACGTGCAATATAATTGCTCACTTGAAGGCCCTTGATTTTTTAAATTACCTTTTAATTTTTATATTTATATATATTTTTGCTGATAGTTGTATTCAATGAGAAAGGCAAGTGCTTTGTTCATTTGATATGAAGAGGAGGGGGAGAGCAGGTCGTGTGCGATCGTTTGTTGTGCAGAACTGTTGCCGTCTATGATGATCTCCATGGTGACCAAAGAGATGCAAAATCCACTATACTTTTCTTTTATGAAAACAAAGCACATTGTTGGACGAAGGGCTTAGCCTATTGTGCTGTGATTTATAGATACTTTTGAGTTACATAACCTCTTTTAATCTTGCTTTCATTCCATCAGGGGTTCTTGCCTCTAACCTCATATTCGACTTCAATAGATTCTTCATTTGCATCCTACCCATGTAAGATCAATGGAAATGTGTTATGGTATGCTTGATCCAGGAAAATGATTCTAATTGGCTTTGGCTTCATGATCTCAAAGATGATTGATATCCCCTACCGCAATCCCATCATCTTATAGTCCCTCTTTCATGTTTTGTATATCAGATGAATGGTAATGAATGTCTACCTAATCGCTCTGGCTGTCAAGTTATGTGGCTTGGATCGTTGGCGCCAACTTATGAACAGTTGATATCAGGTTTATAGCCGATCATACATATTAGTCAACCTCGTCATGATTGAAAAGGATATGATGATAATATGATGGTATGCCTACCTCAAGAACATATTAGATTTACACTTGTGGCATGCAAGGCTTTGTTTATTTTTCTACATCGACTAGTAGGCACCAATAATTCAATCATAATCTAATTGCAATAAAAAGAACACTTACATAATATTCAACATTTTAGGTTTTTGACAAGGAAATCAACTACGGAAAAGAAAAATGCGCTGTTTTGTGTATAGAAGGCCATTTGCTATTGTTAATTTATTTGTTTTCTTGATAATTTTCCTTTTTTCCAGTAATCTTTTGTTGGGCATTTTTATCATACTTGTCCAAAATAGAACATCTGACCACAGTATTATCACTCTGCCACTTCGACAGATTGTTGTTCTCGAAGACACTAAAGTGTATATTAATTATGCTCCTAAAAACGAAATTAATGCACAAGATCGGCAGCCTTTTGATCTTTTGGTAAGTTGATTCCAAGTGCAGGAAACTTCCAAAACATGTTATATTTGGTTTTCAGTGCTTAATCTTTTCTTCATGTAACTATCATCTATCAGTATTACTGAGTCAGGTTATAGTTAATCCAAAGCTTGAGAAGAAAGGCGAGAAAACTGCACTTTTCTTTGAAGGATGCTTGAGGTAAGAAACTACAGAAATTTCATATAATTACCTAATTTTGGTCTTACAAATAACATGGTATATCTTCGAAACAAATTCTAGGAAGCATCTTCATTTGTAACTGAAATGCACGAAGTTTGAACTTCATTAATTTTAATTTGGAGGCAATCTCTATCTAGTGGGAAAATATGTGTACTAGATTTGGTATTTGATTTGCGAATATCCATTTTGTATGATGACACATAGATGCTTTGTTATATTATTTTTTCGTTATTATAATGATTATGCAAATTGATTGGTTGTTTGTTTAGCTTTTTGATGTGTAGCATACCTTAGAGCGCTATACATCTAATTGTAACAAAGGGTAAACTTTATAAAGAACCATTGAGTTTTCAGGGTTTTTGCCATAGCACCATTGAATTTTTAAAAATTCCATGACCCCCCCCCCCCCTCCTTCCGGAAGGGTATATTTGTCAAAAAAAATAAAGGGTATTTTCATTCATAAATGACATATTGAGTTCATTTTGGGACTACTCACACCATATGCAAGGTCATCCTGGCTCGTTCAGTCCACTCGCGTCTTAAACGATTTGATGGATTTCACACAACACTGTCAGTTGAGGAGAGGTTCGTAGCTTTTTGGAAGCTGCTTCGAAAATTTTGAAACTTCGCTAGTGCTATATTAAATACAACATAGGTACCGATTCTAAAATCTTACTTATAACTACGACAAGGATCACATACGATACATAGTTTGCTAATTGAAATTTTAGAAACTAAGGGATCTATCAAACATGTGGCTCTGCAAATTTCCCCCCAAATTCATTTATTAATGTGTTTCTTCTTACAATATATTTCAATGAATTAAGCAATTATTCATGATATATTAACACATCTTATTTCTCACTTTTCTCCTCAGTGTCGATGGATTTAGAGCAGTTGTTGAGCGCCACCTCGAGGTTGAAGTCACATGCCTCGACCGCTATGGAAATCCCATTAAAGTAGATGCGAAGGGATGGCGGGCATGGAGTGTGATCATCTCGATGGCACAATTTATGTCGATAAATTCGTCCCAAAGACGTTTAGAACCGTAGAAAATCTGGATTTACCGCTTCCTATCGGATGCCCTCAGCTTGTTGTTTTCTAGTTATAGCAATTAAGTTTCAGGCACATCATATAAAAATTTCATTTTTTAACGATTCTATTTAAATACTTTTTGAATGAGTGCTGGTGAACCCTGAAAGTTGCGGATAAAAGCTTTGTTGCTGTTGTAATAGGTTTTTATTGAAATCGTCGATTGTATTAAACAAGCAGTTGAAGTTGGTTATTTTGTTGTCGTAGAACTCATATGATATCAAACTGTTGCTTATCTCATTGTCACGTGTTGTGACTTATGATGATGCGTGGTGAGGGAGATGGCGATTTTCCAGGTAATTGTTATATTTTTGTAAGAAAAAAAGTTGTTTGTACGCTTTTTTATTGGTACAAATTGCAATTATGAATTTTGTATTCTGCAAACTAGATACCATAAAGATTGTAGAAGTTTGTTAATTCCAAGTGTTCACGTATGATTGATTAATTTTAAATAAAAAAGGGTGATGCCGATTTTTTGCCGAGTGCTGCTCGAGTGCTGGATGGTGTTGTCCTGCTTGATGGGATGACACTTGCAGAGGTTTTGCTTCCTCATGACTCAACCTAAATTCTTGAGGGATATCCTCATGACTCAACCTAAATTCTGAAGGGAAATGTGGCCCGATCCAAATCCTAACCTAAATTTTAATGGGGTCATGATTTTATAGGGGTTCGGATTGGACTCTAGATCCGATAACTACAAGGGCCGGGTTCAAACTAACTTTATACCGACCCGTTAGTTTCGCACCCGAAATGAGATTTCAACAGCTTCGTTGCGAATCGATCACTCACTGTGCTCTAGGGTTTCTTAAAAGAGCCAATTCCCCTCTCGCGATCTCGTTCATTTCAGAGCTCACTCGCAAAATTTAGGTACGGTTCTATTGATTTCCTTTCAGTTTTTCCAATCAATTGTTACATCTTCTTCCTATTGATTGAAGTTTTAATGTGGGGATTTTGTGGTTCCTTTGAGTTCTGAAACATAAAGGAGCCTGCTTTACTGTTCCTAAAGCTAAACTTTGAGTGCCATTTATAAAGCCTGAACCTCATTTTCTCCATCAAATCTTCTTCTCTTGTTGCTGCCATTTTTTAATGTATGATGGAATTTTCACAAAATCAAGCCGATTGAGTGCTGTTAGTGATGTTCGATCTATGGTTTGCCATATTTTCAGGAATTGCTTCTGTGGTTGTGTCGATTGGTCCGTTGTATAGGAATTGTTAGATTCGGCAATGTTATTATATGTGATCCATATTGGTTAAAATCTAAATGAAGATAGCTCGTTATCATCTATAAGCCTTTTCCATCCAAATGGGGTCGGCTATGAAGAAAAGATTCCAGTAAAGATCTAACAAAGTTTTACAACGGGATGCTGACCTTTCATCAACACTCTCCAAATAAGTGTTGAATTCATGGTTTAGCAAACTATGATGCGGGGTATAGCATGTGATGTGTAATGGAATACGCAGTACAATTTTTGAGCAAATAATTACGTAAAGAAATGGGAATTTGTTCCTTTTTCGATCCTGGCTTTGGATTTATGTCCCAAAGTTGAAAGTAAAACATTAAATTATTTCACAAAGCCTATGCTCTGTAGCTGACCCCATTTTGGTGGGAAAAGGATTAGACGGTGAAATTATCATGTATACTAATCGGGGATACGCTAATAATGTGACATTCTTAACGCTGAGACTTCAGTTTGATAGTAGCATTAAGAACGCATTTGCACGCTGCTATACACATCAGTTTTCATCAATTTCTTTTCATGAATATCGCACACGCTGATATTGAATCTGATCTTCTTATGTTGGGTCTATATTTTTCAACCAGTTGTTTCATTTTCAAGTACGCATTTTTGACTTGTATCAGCATGGCAGACCTTTGAAGCGGTAGTCATCCCTGTATTGTTTTGACTTGTACAAAACTCCTCCTATTGTTAATTCAGAATATCATTATTAAGATACAAGCAGTAGGTTAGGCAAGTGATTCTACACACTATCCTATGCTTAAGCAATTTAAATATTTGTCTAAATTTCAAAATTTCAGGGTGAAGGTTATATTGCTTGCATTGGGGTATGGCAAGCACGGCATGCTTCATCATTGTCAGTAGGAACGATATTCCTATTTATGAAGCCGAAGTGGGATCTGCAGTAAAGGTACATTCTGCTGCTATATAATTTCATCATGTTGCCAACAAAAATGCAACAAATTGTCACAAAAAATGACACTTTAAATTATCTCTTGCATTTTTGGATGACTTTTTAGTTTTTATACAAATTGAATCACGTAGACTTTGAGTTGGTACTTTATTCCACACGGCCAAACAATGTGGTTAATTGCTTATAAGTTGAAAACTTTGTTGGTTTTAAATGCCCGTTAAAATAAGCACATAAGGCAAAGGTTTTCTTCACATACTTGTTGCGAAGAAGAGGCAATGATACTCAAACAAAAAGGTCCATTTCTTTCAATATTCCATTTCATTTATAACTAATTACTGAGTTTAACTTAATTATATGCTCTTTTCTGGTGTATGTATGACAGAAAGAAGAAGCAGCTCATCAGCACCAGTTTATTTTACATGCTGCATTAGATATTGTTCAGGACCTTGCATGGACAACTAGTGCCATGTGAGTCTTTGACCTCTGTGATTTCACCAAAAAGATATAATTTTTATTGCGTTGTCTTCGTCAACTTTTCTAGATAATATCTTTCTACCTATCTGATTTCTATAACACATGCAGGTTTTTGAAGGCAATGGACAGGTTCAATGATCTGGTGGTGTCTGTGTATGTTACTGCTGGTCATATCCTTGTCAAATAGCTAACATTACGTACTCAACTCATTATATTACAGTTCTACTCTATTTTAGGTGTATAAATTTCATAAAGATTAAACATACCAATCAACTCTTCTTTACGTTCACAATAAAATCAAAATTAAAAGAACTCTTCTGTATGTTGGATAATGAAGCATGCAGTAATTTCTCCAAATTATCATAAACCTTCCTCTATACGGTGAATAGATAAGCATAAGTATAGGAAAATGCAACGCCAGTTCAGTAAATCTTGATAGACAGGTAGCTTTTTCGTTAACAAAACTACTTATATGCATCTTCTTGTATTGGAAACTTTTACAGAAGGGCCGTGAGTATGTTGAAACATGAGCAGTGTCAACATGTGTATCTTGATTGGTAAATTGTTTCTTGAAGTTGCAAGGTTGGACTACCTGGCCCACCTTTTGTCCTAAATAATTTGGATTGTTCTCCTTGGTTGCTTGCCGTGAACTGCTAATAAATAGGATTGCTTAGTAAACAAAATCGATCGACTATATACGGTTTTCTTGTTCATTGCTGTGCAAATAAATTGTTTTCGTTAATCAACTCTAGCTACACACTAGATTGATGCTGCTTCATGATTCCCGTAATGAGGATGGGATAAAAAGCTTTTTCCAAGAGGTTCATGAACTCTACATTAAGGTAATTCTCTTGCTGCTCATCTGTATCTTTATACTGCAAGACTAGATTGGTAGATCCTTTTAGGCCATTTTTTTAAACCAATACAAAAAATAAATGCTATTTCTTGTGATATGAAATTTGATGATTTTCTTTACTTATGGAACTTTTTGATATTCAAATCCAACTTCATGTGTGGTAAGATTTAAAATATTTTGTTTGCAATGATATGAATGACGCGAGTGAAGGCATTGAACGAGACCGAGCCTAGAATGATATTAATGATGCAACTACAAGTCAGATTTTAGGACAGATTATAATGTAGCAACCATGTATTATGAAAGTGCAGAGTCATGAAAATAACAAAAAATTGTAAAACAAATGCATTATATGACAGAAGTCATAATATAATGGGCATAACAAGCATTTGAGGAAAACATTTCAAGGTTGCTTTCTACTGGGTCATGGCGTAATGCTTATAGAGTTTTTCTACACTGCCTCCCTAAAGGCATGTTTGGATATGAACTTTCCATTGGATTAAAAGTCTAGATTCCATTTTTAGTCTGGATTAGGCTAATCCAGTGGAATGCCATGTTTGGATGTGGTTTTCCAAGAGTAAATCCGGAGGGGAAGCCTCCAAATGGTTCATTCCTCCGGATCAGAAAAATTAGCTCGAATCTAATTTTTCTAATCCTAAAGCTTGAATGCTTGCTTTTTTCTTGGAACTTGAACCATTCGTTACATCTTTCTTTCATTTTTCCTTATCTTCTTTAATTATTACACAAAAACAATATTTTTAAAAAAAATTTAAACTCCCAATGTTTTTAATATAGTTATGAAGTCGAAATCCGTATCCTTGATTAACCAAACATGCATTTGGCATGAAACTTTCTAGTATTTTTTGTTTGAAGGAATATATGTGTATTTCGGGACATTATTATCCAAAACTCAATCCATCGGATTTTAATCCGAAACATCCATACATGCCCTAAACAAAGCTAGCTATGCATATTTAACAAGGTCAATGAAAGAAACATATCGCATCTTTCTCACTTTGGGTTTGTTGTGCATGGACTCATGGATATGCGACCAGAATATGATTGACAAGCCTTTCCATGTAGCAGACAAGGGATCTGAAATGATGCAGATGCAGCAGCATATTAAGTTAACGTGCAAAAGGGAAAAAACAGCAAAATATATCTTATATTTTGGTTTCTAGTCATATATTTTAATTCTATGGTTTTTAGTTTGGCAGATCTCTCTCTCTACTATTTATACCCAATAAGAAAGGGGGTCCAAATTGAAATTGAAATTTGCATTCCCAATATGACATATGGCGAGAAAAGATCTTCGGAAACTTTGAAAGGAAAAAGCATTTAAATATTTTTTTTTCTACCTACTCAAATCTGTAAACATCCCTACTATATGAGCTACGCATCTTTCCTGATGTCCAACACATATGGGTACTCTTGATACAATTATTATTTGTAAACTGCCAATATAATAGTTCTTTTCATCTGAATCTAATATAACCCTGTAAATATTATTTTATTTCACACGGGTGTTACTAACATATTTCTGCCAACTGTGCAGACTCTGCTGAATCCTCTCTACTTACCTGGGTCACGGATAACATCCTCACATTTCGATACCAAAGTGCGAGCGCTTGCGAGAAAATACTTGTGATAGTGTTTAACCTTGATACAAAGAAGTCCGGCTTTGTATTTTATGCCGTGTAATGTAAGCTCAGCCTTGTAAGAAATACTTCAAATGAGCTAGAAATTGCTATCTTCAATTACTCAACCGATAATTGGTTTCCGGATTTAATGGCGATGTCCAATTTATTCATCCTGTGTGCCAGTAATGAAAACAGTAGTAAACAGCTATATCTCAAGATTGCTAAGCTCCATTTATTACCTTCCCCCCCCCCCCCCCCGCCCCCCCACACACACACACTCCCCCTCTTGATTTTCTTACTCTCATGTGTAAATCATCACTTTTAGGTTTCTTACTTGTAGATGAACTAATGTTCAAAATTCCAGATGTTTACAGGGGAAAATAAAGACAGAAATAAATGCAGATTATATAAATATAAATTTGCAGAATTGAATGTGTCAGCATTTCCAACAAAGGGCTTGGTACATGATATTTTGGATGAATTTAGCTAAGAATGGAGGCACAATGTGTCCCAGTTTTTTGTTTGGTGTGCTGGCAGAGACCATTTTTTTTATAGTAGGACATTTATTAAATTGACTTAGTTTAATGGATAGAAACTAAGCTTGGATCAATGGCAGTTGTGGTGCTTGCGGAGGCCATAAATTGTTGATTTCTTCACAAATTGCCCGTCACACTTGCCTACCAATGAGTGTACAGGACCCCACAATTTTTTTGGGCAGTTCTTGTGTTTGTTTGCATATGATGCTGGTGAGAAAACAAAGTATACAGTGGTGCTTTACGATGTTTTCTTTAAATATAATTGTGGCTCTAAAAGTCAATCATCCGTCGATTAACTGGTGTCCGTAAGTATGTGTACATCAATATTCATATGAATTGGATATTGTTGGCTTTTTCATCGAATAGTTGTTAAACCGAACAGTTTCCGGACATCATAAATTTCCTAAAGATTCTCTCTTATTTATAATTAACATTTGTGAGAAAAAATAGCTTGTTTTCTTAATCAACATTTTCATTGCTTTTTTAGATGATAAGTATTAGAGAGAGAGAGAGAGAGAGAGAGAGAGAGAGAGTCCAATGTAAATAAAACATGCGGTTGCTTTCATATGACACCTTTCCATATATTCCATCATCATAGCACCAATCAACATGAAGCAACTCTCCTCATCCTATTGTCAATGTCATTACCATTACCATCTCCAATTTATTTAATTAATTCATCATCTTATCATAATCATCACCTTTTTTCATCCATTTATTTAACTTGATGATTATCTTTTATTTGATGCCAACTTTCTAGATAAAAAAAAGAAGTAAAAAGTTAAAATGAACATGAAAAGGAAGGATAGATTTGCATTTGTATGTCTTCATTTATTTGATTACTTAACACATTTTCATTGACAATTCAAGGAAAGGGAATTCAAAAAGAAATCCCGAAGACGCCGAATATAATGAGATATATTCTATGGATAGAAAGAGACGGCAAGTATATGCTTTAACTTAAATTATAGAAGAAATCATCTCCGGAACTTCCAAACATAAAGCATCATATGAACAGAGACAGAATTGCATCGTTAATTTGTTTTAGTTAACCTAAAAAGATCTTAACTAAAACATCAGTAAATTGTTCTCTAATAACATATTGCCTTGGTATTTAAAGCTCAAATTCAAATAAATAACCCATTCATTTAATCACAACTGAATACTTTATTTTCAAAAAATAAAAGGTAGATAATTAAGAAGTTTCTTGCACATTAATCACTCAAAACAATTTCAAAAGCCTCCCTGCTTGAAATTATGATGTATATTTTTTTCAAAATTCAGCGGCCTCAAACACCAATCAGATTAAATATATGTATAACTTCTTAATCAACAGCATATACAAAACAAAGTTCATAATAATATATGAGTGTTATTTGCGAGGTTTACAATTAGGTTTGTTGGAAGCAGTCTCCTGCATCCCAAAAATCCCACAGAAGCCACAGCCAGAGAGCTTGGGTGAAGGTGGGTCCAGCGGCGGCGACTCCCGGCCCGTGCGGCACCCGTGCCCGCCGCCTCCTCCGCACGACCGGCTGTGCTGCAGGATGGGGCCCACACTCTTGGAGTGCTTCATCTCTCTGAACTCATGATCACCATCAGCTCCAGCAGCTGGTTTGATCTGTTGCTTGAGTTCATCTGTGAGGAATCTATCTTCCCATACTAGCCCTGATGAGCCTGACCTCCTAAATGTCTCACTTGACCTTTGGAGCCCTGCAGCCATCTTCAACTCTCTCTCTCTCTCTAGGTTACTCTCTTTCTTTCTCTCTCTAGCTAGGTTGGATTTGTGATGATTATATATGCATGGATATTTTGAAATGATTTTGTAGGGACTTTCAAGATTTATATGTAAACTCAAGGGGAGAAATATGGCGAGGAGAAGGATACGATGAGCAAGGAACAAGGAGAAAGAGTCATATGATAGTGTCATGCAATTGGTGCCCAAATAAAAAGGGCTTTTTCATTATCTCTTCTCAAATTCTTTCTTATTTTTTTTTGTAAAAAAAAAATAATTTTATCTAATATTAAGGCCGAGTTTGGGAGATAATTATTCGCTATGCAGGCCGTATATGTCCGGACAACAAAAAGAAAAAATAGAAATGCTGGCCCCACACGCTGCCTAAAATTACCCTCTCTCTCTTTTCATGTCTGGGTGTATTACATCCGGCATAGGAAATAATTTCACCTGTTTCGAAATGGAATTAAGTTTTCTAAACTGTAGGTGTATGAAGTTAGCAAAGCCAAACTCTAAAATCCTAACTTTGGCTTAATTGACCACCATTTTGTAGCTTCCCAAATGTTGAGATGACGGTACTGCAATCTTATCAAAGTTTTGTAGACTCTGCAAGCCATAGTTGCATTCTCCTGTCTCCACTTAAAAATAAACTACAGTTAACGCCTGACAATATCCAAACAGGGCCTAAGATTTCTTGCGTTTCTCTGGACTTCCCCTCATCGGTAGCTTCTAAATAAATCATATTTGCTTTTTGGTCTTTTTATATGGTTCCTCAAATTCTTCATAATTTCAAAAAAAATAATAACTTAATCTCAATGTTATTATTTATTTCGTTCTTGATCTCTTATGTTACCCTAACTCTTCTCTGTAATTTATGTATCATTTTTTCTTCCGCTTGGTGTTATCACAGTCTTCTCCGGACTGGAGTTTTTTATGAGACGAGCAAGAGAGAAAATCTAAATCTAGAAGTAACCAAAATGGAGGACGCAAGGGTAATAATTTATGTTTCATTTCTTTCTATCACTTAGTGTTATCTAGAGATTGCAAACACATACTTGACAAATCACAACCGTAAAGCAATAGTTACTCACACAAAAAAAACATTTAAAATCCTTATTATAAGTTTTAGTTTTCATATATCATCTCATGATCTATGTCATGCCCTGTTTCCCAAAAGTAACCAAAAGTGAGAGAGAGGTAATACCGCGGTACATGGATTTTAGGGTCGTTACAATCTATCTTGAATTAAGTACTGAAAGGATTTTGGTCACATGTCACCGTTCTTAAGATGTGATCTTTATGTCGTCATACATGTATATGTGCACACATTAATGTTTCTGTCTTAACCTTTATTTTCATTTACACAAGTGTACAGTCTGATTCTGAGTGGCAGGGTCACACAAGTGGGAGAGTAAATCATATATGTAGAAAAAGAAAAAGAAAAGCAAAACTTCAGATGAGATGGAAGATTTGGAATAGGGCCTCGCAAGCTTCCAATCTCATAGCATTTGACCGGAAGAAACGTTGCGGAAGAACGACTTGGCAGGCAGGCAGCCTAGATCGTAGACCAGAAAAACATCATTATTGATCCACAATATACAATTCCACATTGTTTGAAAAGTGTTATTGTCCAATGACCTTTCACTGAAAATGTAAATAAATCTCTCATGAAAGTGATAGTGGGAGACCTAAGATCATAAAAATACCACATAACAACTGACTAAATGATATAAGTTTTTGATTTATGCATCTTTTTCTTTGCACTGAAAATATGAGAAGGAAATGAACTTTGCCCGTTTGATGTTTTGATTTTAAGAAACATAATGGATAGGTTTTGCTCTAAGCCTCTAACAATATATGGGGCTGCGATCGATTGCAGCCTTGTGGTGTCAAACAGGAAGGCGATCAAATGTACGAAAATAAACATGGTTGTGATCTACCGTGTCCAAAGATGTCAAACAGTGAAGGGGAATTCTTAAAAAAATTCACTGACAAGTTCTATTCAATTTTGTTGACTTTTTTTAAAATGAAACAACTTAATCAATAGACGCAGTAATGGACAAAACAGAATACGGGACATTTTTAGTTTTTTTCTCTCTCTGAAAGTAAACTTTATGAAACACTGTGATGGAATTTTTCTTAATTAGTGTCTAAATTATTGTCGCAAATGGATAGGAATTGGGAATTTATCATGATTTCGAGTGATTGATTCATATCCTATAATAAACAAAGATTTTTGCTTGGATCCATGTCCAATTATTCAAGCACAAAGAAAATTTGAAAAAAGAAAAGTCCTTTATTTTCCCTCTAATTTCTAGAAAGTGGGAAACAAGTCATGGTTTTTTCAAATTTTTTGCTGAGATTCATTAATGGCTGCTCCTTCAAGTGGATGGACGAGCGCCAGGGTCTCCTGCATCGCCTGCCGCGTCTTCTTCCTCCTCATCGTCTTTCAAGTCCCTCTCTTTAGGTACCAATCGAACCCATCTTCGTTTTATGTGCTCTGTTGTTGGATCAAGTTGGTTTTTTTTATGCTGGATTTGTTTGGGGATTGTTTGATGTGGGTCTTGATTATTAGTGCACTTTAATTTGAACTTTAAGCTTTTGTGATTCATATGTCGATTCTTAGCAGCAGAAACTGAAATTTTAGTGATGAATCCTATTCAATTCAAATCAAAATTGCAAG
Source organism: Agapanthus africanus (assembly GCA_030015575.1). NCBI lineage: Eukaryota > Viridiplantae > Streptophyta > Magnoliopsida > Asparagales > Amaryllidaceae > Agapanthus > Agapanthus africanus. Next base: position 512,587,846 of record JASDDO010000012.1, read on the forward strand.
GATGAAGGCAACTGCTGGGGATCTGATTACCCAAGTTGTTAACATAAAAAATCCCATGGAATCTCTCCACCAAATTATGAGAACATTAAAAAAATTGATTTTGAGTGTGGAATATATATATATGAGAATAATGGAGGAAAGATGCCATAGGAGTGACTTTCCTTCTATGGCGTCGAAAAAATACACCCTCCCTCATTCTTTCCGCCGATCGGCACCCACCATCTTCATCATTATCATATATGAGAATAATGGAGGAAAAATGCCATAGGAGGGAATTCCCTTCTATGGCGTCGAAAAAATACACCCTCCCTCGTTCTTTCCGCCGATCGGCACCCACCATCTTCATCGTTATCATCTAAGACGTGGGTACACCAAATTTCATGCGATTCTACAACATTTTCACCGTTGATTTAGCAATGTAAAAAGTTCTATTGTCGGTAAACCGTTAATTTTGAATCCACTAAATCAACGGTGAAAAAGTTGTAGAATCACATGAAATTTGGTATACCCACATCTTAGATGATATCGATGAAGATGGTGGGTGCCAATCGTCAGAAAAAATGAAGGATGTATTTTTTCGATGCCGTAGAAAAAAATTCCCTCCTATGGTCTCTTTCCTCCATTAACATCTCTCTCTGTCTATATATATATATATAGAGAGAGAGAGATAGATATGAAAAGAGGCTCTAGGAGGCTTTTTCGTCAGCCGGCATCAAAATATTACACCCTCTATTTTTTCCGACGATCGACACTCATCATCTTCATCTTTATCATCTAAGATGTGTATACACCAAATTTCATGTGATTCCACTATCTTTTCACCATTGATTTAGCAATGTAAAAAATTCTATTGTCGGTAAACCGTTAATTTTTCACCCACTAAATGAATGGTGAAAAAGTGATGGAATCATATGAAATTGGGTGTATCCACATCTTAGATGATAAAGATGATGATGATGGGTTCTGATCGTACAAAAAAATCATAGGGGTGTATTTTTTCGACGCCATAGGAGGAATTCGCTCCTATGGCACCCTTCTTCCATTATATATATATATATATATACAGGGACTTGATCTTATGAGGCCTGGCCTTATTTCTTATTTTGAGTTCTACTTTTCAAATACACAACACGTGCTTTTCACCGATCATCGTGATCAATACATGTTAGATAGATTATGTATCGAATTTTACACGATTTGGAGACCATAAACTAATCCGTCAAATAGACTAAAAAATTGACGGCTTTACGATGCATGAAAAACAAGATCGCTTGATGAATGTGTTAGCGGTCTCCAAATCTAATGAAATTTTGTACATAACCTATCTAATACAAATAGATCAAAATGACTGGTACGGATTGGTGAAAAACAAGGGAGGTTATGTGTTTAAGAGTTTGGCCTCAAAATAAGAAATGAGAATCGACCTCATAGGATCATATATATGTGTGTGCGTGTCTGTGATCTATTGCAAACCGGTCTGCTTTTTTTAAAAACGGTAACTCTCGGTCTACGACATATTTTAAAGATCCAAGCTGTTCAAGTTGATCACCCTATCCCCAAATGCATGTGTATAAAAAATCAAAGCATTTGAAGACCTCTGACCTATGCATCGGATGCAGTTTATGTTGCATTATCGAAAGACGTTCATTCTTGCACCCATCGATGCATAGGTTACAGGTCTTCAAATCCTTTGTTTTTTCATACACATGCATTTGGGGGTAGGATGATCAACTTGAACGGTTCGGATCGTTAAAATATGCCGTAAACCAAGAGTTTCCGTTTTTAAAAAACGTGGACCGGTTTGTAATGGAGCACTCCCATATATATATATATATATATATATATTTTTGAAATCAACTTCCTGCAGGGATCAAATTTGCGATCTCTCACATTGGAGAGGAAATTGATACCAACTGAGCTAAGCCCAGCCCAGTTGGTTGAGCGTGGAAAATATGCAATTGAAAAGAGAGTAAATTTAATGCTTGGGATTTATTTAGGTAAAATTTTGAAAGAATTTCCCAAACTTCCTCTATAACAAGTAATTTGTAAGATATTTTTTGAAATGAAAGTAATTTGTAAGATGAGGGGACAAAATCTTTAGAACTTTGTGCTCATTATCTCCAAATGAAAGAAGACATTTTATTACATTTGTAGATGAATCAGTCGAATTAGACCTCTACATTTTATTATAAACATTTTTGTCCCAATAAGGACCCGTGCTTTAGTACCGTTTAGGCCATTACAAAGGAGATGCAGCTACAATTACGAGAAGCGATAAGATTAAACACGTTAGTTAAATGTGAAGAACAGCATTGGTATTTACATTGATATGGGCAAAGTTAGGATTTTAAACACGAACTTATAGTTTAGTATATGATGTGCATACCAAAATCAAAATTTTATAGCCATGAAGAGTTATCAAGAGCCTAAGAAAGTGGCCAATATCAGCCAAAAGGAATAAAACTGTTGAATTCAAGAAATTCGAGTCCCATTAGTTTTCTCTGAAACCTGAAATCTAGTTTCTTGGATTTTTAAAAACTTTGAAAATGTAATTATAGAAGCATGTTATCTAACAATAAAAGCTTTCAGGCTTTATAGGTGTCCAAAACCGTGATGCGAAAACTTCTCAAAACCTGACAGAAATAACTTTTGATATGAATTTCCATACCTGGGAATGATGAAAAGTAACTCGGAGAGGAGACTGTGATACTTCAAATTTTTTATTACTAGCAGAAATAACTTTTGAATCTGTGATATTTGTGCAGACTATATGGCGCATTAATAAGTGATGAATGTTTACTTCAGTAAATAACATATAAGTATGTGCTGCAATGAACCTTATCACTTTTCACAGTTGTCATAGGACAATGTCAGATCCAAGGACAGCCAAATGATAAGGTGATTTCTAATCTGTTTAAATTCCTTGTCTCTCTATAGTTTCTTTATTGGTTTATTCAATGATAGGTAGCTGATTTGGATTCCTTGCAGATTGATCTGGAGCTTATACAAGAAAAGAATTATTGGAGCTTGGAAGTGATTTGTAATCTATCTTCAGTCTCCACATGCCTTAGAGAAAAAGACAGCATCTTTTTGGTGATGTTTGTCTCTTCCTTCACAAAGTAACTTCTTCTTCTTTCTCAGCTATTTGAACAACAAGCCTGACTAGTTTTGTATCTTGGTTCTTTAGTAATAAATAAACCCATGATGAAGAATTCAAGTTCTACAGAAATCTGTGGGTTTGTTCGTTACAGGGTTTATTTGTTAAGAAGATGATTGTCATCCGAAGATCAGTGATAATTTCGAGGTATCCCGATCCCTGAAACCATATTATGGCTCAATTTCATGGTTATTTTATTATTTATTTTGTTTCGGTGATGTCTATTGTATATCTCTAACTCATATGTTGTTTTTTTAATCTTTCTTATTTCATATCTTTAATGAAATGTTTTTTAACCCTCGAAATATAAATGAATGAAGCAAAATAAAATAATTCGGGGTATGAATTTTATGTATTTTGGATATGGAAATTAATATCTCATAAGATATTCATGCAGATTCCATAATAGGTAGCAGAAGTAAAATCTTTGATGGAAGCAATATGATTCTTAGCTCCACCTCAGAATTGCCACTGTATCTTATTACTTGTGGAGATGGACTTACGATTCATCGTAAATTTCGAACCTCCATATCGGCCATCAGCTGGAAACAACCGTCAATATTTTCACAGACTTATCAATTAAGTCCTGCCAGCACAATCGGGGTCTTAGGAGGGGTATCAGAAATTTCCACCATTAATTTCTTAGACAAGCTTGTAAATTGGAGCTCAGAAAGTCTCCCTTTTATTGCTTGCAATGATCCTGTTCTCAACAAAGAGCTGTCCTCTTATGAAAGAAGCTCATCTCTTTATCTCAGTTCGAGGAACAAAACTTGTCAATTCGATCAATCGCTTATTGTCGAGAATTTGAGAGTCAAGAGGCAAATTTTAGAGAAATCTGGTGCTCGTTGCATAGTGATGCCTTGTCATATATCACATATTTGGTATGATGAAGTTTCTAAAGGCTGTTCTGTGCCGTTCCTCCATATTGGTGAATGTGTTGCTAAAGAGCTCAAAGGATTAGGTTTGAAACCAGTTGAAGCTGGAAGCAACTTGAGAATAGGCGTTCTTGCTACCGAAGCCATATTAAATTCAGGGTTTTATCAGGAACAACTCAAGAACCAGGTATTTCTCTTGTTCTGGCATGTTTTACTAAATTTAGGATTAAAGTCGCCGTACAAATTGCTTTTGATGTCCTTATTGAACTCAGCAATCGAATCTACTTGCGAAAGGTTAGAGAAATCTTTTTGTGCCACCGGTTGCTATGATGAATGAGTTTATTCACTAATTACCATATTTTATGGGATCTCATTCATGCAAATTGGTGAAATTGATGCTCAAGAGTTCTGTTGTAGTATGGAATTAAGTAAAATATCTTCAATTTACCGAATTATCTCTAACTTGGCTCAAAAATTGTAATTTTACCTTGTTTTGCATTCTTTTGGAGGTGAGATAACTGGAGATACCTAATCCACTCCAATTTAGACTTAAACTAGATAATCATTTTGAGTTGTTTAGATTAGAATTAACTATATTTACAGGTTTTGGTGCTGCACTGGTGTTTGTGCGACTAAATCACTTGAGGGGGCATAAGTTCCACAGAGGGTAAACTCCAAGGGTGTTTCGTGCAATTAATCCTTAAAAGTTATAATTCTCAAAAGATTTGAACTTTATGTTGCAAATTCCAATTTTCTCCGCTTCATGTTGACAAGGACCGCAAGTTTTGATATCTGGGTTTCTCAAAGAATTTGTGCCTCGGTCATTTTGAAAATTTCTAAACACCATTATACAATGAAAGTCTAATGCTTACCTTAATCGATATAAATCTGATATGCTGAGTTAGACTATAGCCATCCAATTTTTTGTAAATCAGTGAGTGAATTTACATATGATACCGGTACTTCCCAATGTTACCTGAAACGCGGAACGAAAACAGGAACATGGATCGCCACTTGTTGTGGAATCCGGTATGATAAGGGTAGTCTTTTCCTAATGCTTATATAGGACGGAAAACACCCCCTTAAAAAGTGAAGTATTTGTGGATCGTTTGTAGGATTGTGTGTTTATTGATCTATAATATACATATATATAATTAAATTTCTTTTGCTAAAACATACATATTTTTTTAGTATAATACTATAATCTAACACAAACCCAACCACGTCTCATTTAACATAAGTTTTAATAGGTTCGATCGGAACGGTGATTTTTCCGATCCAGAGCGCTAGTGTTCCAGAATTAGGAACGATAGTTCCAATTCGCAATTCGCTAGCGGTATAATGCTTTATGGTAACATAGGTACTTCCTGATTATTCTTAAAGCATTCGACGATAAGAGAAAAATTTAAAAGATCTCTCATCTCGTCTTCTGCAGGGCTTTGAAGTATCATTACTCGATAGAGCGACAAGGGAGCACACTATATTCCCTGCTATGGAGGCTTTAACGAAAAACGACATCGAAGGCGCAAGAAATCTTTTGAGAATAGCACTCCAGGTCCTTTTGGTGAGAGCTGTGAACACTGTAATCGTCGCCTCGACCGAGTTTCATGGCCTCTTACCTTGTGATGACCCGCTTCTCGAGAAATGCACGAATCCTATGGATTCCTTGGTGACGTCTACAATACAATGGGCTAATTCAACCTGAAGCGAGGGGACGATGTTTGAAGACATTGACGACATATGTTAGCTTTTGCATTGTGTCCACGGTTAGTTTCTGTTAATGATAGCAGAATTTCTGTCATGAATTGGTACATTAGCTGTAGTATGAATTTCTACATTTGTTTTTGTATGGTGGTGTTATGAATTACTTGAGTTTCACATAGTGATGAATCTGTTTCTATGAACATTTTTAGTTAACTACCTTTTAACAAAAAAATTATTGCAGTAATTTTTTTGGTCACAAAAAATAACCCTTGTAGCACTTGAAGGGAGCTTAATATAAGAATAGAAATCAAGGTCCTTAACTGGAAAACACTCATAGCTGAGGGTAGTTAAGCGAGATTTATCCATTATATTGTTATAAGATTCACTAGAATTGACCCTACGCGTGCTCTTTCAAAATCAAAATGCGAAAATTTTGAAAATTATTAAAACAACTCAAATACTACAATTTTTGACTAATGTTGACTGAAGCTAAGATTTTTATTTTGTGTAATAATAAACTTTTTATGGGCCATGATAACTGTCTATGCAAAATTTAAAACCCCCCCAAAAAAAACATTACTGGTTGACTCGAATAATTGTGTATGTACATTTGAGGTCCTTTTTAGATATTTATATTCTAATAGTTAGTAAGAAACTCAAAAATTATCTATGGAAAATTTTACATTAGCATGTAACATCAGGTAGCCATGGTTTAAGATCTTAGTTCGTCCTTAATCAAAATGATCAATTCGGAATATCAAATTAATGTCCGGGTACCGAGATTTCGAACCTTGATGTTGGACGACAAAATTATGCCCGAGTACCAACATGTAAGATTGGTTTTTCCAATTTATGTAAATTATTTATTAAGAAAGAATCTACTCTAGATATCCTACATTCAGGTAAAAAAATAATAGGGTTATTTTTACTGCAACTTTACCAAATAGCACCTTAAGCATCATTAATTACAACATGCTATATATCAAATCGGGAAGAAAAACTAAATTAAATTTACTTTCCAAATTAATTACCAATAATATTTTTTTAATCAAAGATGTACTTCCTGCCTAGATTATGGAAAAGGGGAAAAAAGAAAATATTGAGTAATTTTTGAAAATTAAAAAAAAACAATTAATTTTTTTATTGTACTTGGAGATAATTCATTTCCTTAAAGGTATTTAAATGAAAATAGTAGATATTTCTATTCCGTTATTAGATCCATAAAATTCCCAAAATCATCTTAAGTGCACACCATATTAAAAATTGAAGGAATGGCAAAATTGGAAAGGACATTATTCATGAGGGTATAATTCAAAAAAGTAGTGTTTTTGGGAAAATATTCTAGTTTAGATGGAATATTCCAAAAAAAACTACTAATGATAATATATTAGTATTGGATCCATATTTTCTCAACTTCAAAAAATACTCGAAAATAGTTTCTGCATGGATACAATTCATTAGCAATATTTTCCAAAGTTGCAAGAAATTCATTAATAATGACATTACTAGAAAATTACCAGAAAATCTTAAATAAGCCATCCCCTTTCTTATACGATTCAAAGCAATTACAAATATTGATATGCCAACAATTTCCTCAAGAATGGAATCTCAAACTCTTCACTCATTCATTTTCCCAACTACAAAGAAAATGGAAAAAAGTTAAAAGTTCCTTTCCAATCATTCCTAGCAATACACTAAGAAGTTATCATGCATGAATTCTTCAAAATTGACTCTTCAATACCTATTTAAATAATTTATCAATTGTAGTCATGAATCATGACTTCTTATATTTATTCCAATAGTATCCGTATCCGATTTTAACGGATATGGTTTTTACAATATTCGATTCGTATCCGTATTCGATTTTAGCGGATATGGATAGTAAATTATTGTTACCGACAACTATCATATCCGCATCCGCATCCGCATCCGTAAATAGGTGTTGGATACGGACATGATAATGGATATATCCGATCCGTATCTGTTTCCGTCCTAATTTTGGTGCATCATATACTTCTTAAATATACAAGCTGGTAGCATTTGGAAGGCAAGCCCAAGAAATGTCAAGTTGGGCCCCATGTGCTATAATTCTTTGGCCCAATTTTAAAATATTTATTAATTTTCCAAAGCTAAACTATCACCTTTTGTGCACTTGATACCATAAACTTTAATAATTAGAAATTGCTGCCACGAACTTTTTTTTGACATAACCGCCACACGACGTTAAAAATTATGAATGAATGGACCGTTTTCCCTTAGATTTATATTAATCTTTTCCTTATATTTCTAACTCATTTATCCTATTTCTTTTACATTTAAAAAGCAGTAAAAAGGGAAGAATCGACTTATCCCCAATTTCGAAATCGAAATCAGTTCCGATCCACGAAATTGACGATGACGACAATCAAACTAAGCGAACATCTTCATGGATCAAAGCCGCTAAGAAGACGATCACCAAAATCAATGACGATCAGTGAAATCGTCGACAACGACGATCAAAATCGAGGACAACGAGCATTTCTAAGAGGCGTTTAACTTGATTTGAAGGTATGCGCTCTCCATGAAGCCCTAATTTTCGCATATTTCTTTGTCTGGGGTTTGAATAGGATTTAAAATTGGGGATTTTCCCATCTTCTTGATATTGTTCAAAAGTTGTTTGATTTGGTTTTGTTGACTGTTCTCCATGTGATTAGAGGGTTGTACATTGTTATTGGTATGATCATCTTATAATTCGAAGTCTGGAATCTTACAAAGTTTGAAAATTGGGTAAATTGACATAGGTTAAAACATCACAACTTTTGATATCTTTGAAATAAATTTTACCAACTGCGTGAAAGAAAAGAAAAGCAGGCTCCCAAGAGACATGTGGTCCATCACAGGCTATATAGACATCACTGGCATTTTAATTTAAGTACATTCACATGCACCAAAGATTATTAAATGTTGTTAAAGGCATTGTTAGTGAAGTTAGGTTAAGCTTAGAATTATAAGTGTTACTTTCAGAATCCACTTGATAATGTCTGTGCTGGGGCCATGTTGATTAAGCTAAATCTAAACATATATGCTGCTTTCACATGCATCCTAATGTAGGTACATTCACATGCACTTGTGTAGGTAGATTGACATGCACCTAAGATATCAAAATTGTTAAAGGCCTTATCAATGTCAGCATGTGAACCTTATTGAAAAGTCTAGATCATCTTACACATACCAATGTCAACATGTGAACCTTTCCAAAAAAATCTAGATCATCATACACCTTCCCAGACCACAGCATGTGAACTACTATAAGAATCATAACCAGTTCAACCTCTATAAATACCAAGTTCTATCCCAAAGAGTTTCACAACAATCTTTTCTATCCACCCTCTCTCTAAAATTGTTTGCTTCTTTACAAAATAAGTGAGCCATGATGGTTTCAAAGTCATACAGATCTCATCTTTATATTCCATAGGCAGAGATATATATGAAGTTTGATGTTTTAGGCGGATGTAGCGTGTTGCTAAATATGGACCGACAGAGAAAAAGACTAGGCCAATGGAGTGGCATTGACAAACGACAAATGTCTACTATGAAATTTTAACCGTTGAGTTTATCAATGTCTACTATGAAATTTTAACCGTCGGGTACCTGAATGCTTCGGATGTTGTTCTTTGGGACATTTAAAACTCAAATGTCCTATTTAAAAAACCAACAGACCATCCAAGCAGAAACACCGGAAGAGCTCCTTTCAAGGCTTTGCTGATAAATAAGCTTGTTGCCAGTTTTATCAAGAACTATTGTATTTTTCATATTTAATAATGTATTTAATGTATAACTCCTAATATATATGTTAATTTCTTGTATAAATTAGACAATATATCTTTATAATTTTGTTTTGTTATGAACTTATGGCATTTATATATCATATCTGTTGCTTCTTTATATGTTCATAACGATGTTTGGCGTTCATATATGAATCTCTTCATATCAAGTGCTTAGTGTAGAGTTATTTCCTTTTCAGAATGGAAGTATTGATCAATTATGGTGGTAAATTCTGTTATGCTAGATAGACCAAGATCTATTTTGGTGGAAGGATTATAATCCTGATACTTGTTCATGGTTACATTTGAAACGTGAGCTAGCAAAGGTAGATGTTCTCAAAAACTATATAATTTACCAAAGGATGCCTAATATGGATCTAGAGACTGGTTTGATAGTGGTATATTGTGACGCATTCGTGGTAGTGATGTCTTGCTTTGTTCAGAGAAAAATAATGCCAATGTATACATTGAGCATTTTCAGCCAGGCGGTGGTTATAAGGAGTTGGTTCTAGACTCTTATAGAGAAGTCATTCTTAAAAAGAAATTGAAGGTTTCTCAAGTAACTACAAAGATGACACAATAGAGTAGAAAAAGAGCAAGTGGTTCTATAGAGAAAAATGGTCCCAACAAGTCTTCAAAATATACAAGACAGATAGTAAAAGATTCTATAAAGAAAGAAGGCCCTCCAAAATTCAATATTCCAATCAAGAGAACAACTGTTACAAAGAGAGTGTCTACCACCAATTCTTCAAGTTTTAAGAAACAGACCATTTCACAGAGATAAGTTGCCCCTAGAAGATAGAGTATAATACATGCCACAACAAGAGAAACTTCAACAATAGCTCCTGATGTAGATAAGACAGAGAATGCAACTAATGCAGAAGATACCCCTCCAGTGAAGAAGACAGTAAGAGAAACTTCAACAATAGCTCCTGATGCAGATAATGCAGAGGATGTCTCTCCAGTGAAGAAGAAGAGTCCAACCAAAGCAACCGGTCTAAAGAAAAATATATGCAGAAATTCTGCCCCAGTTAAAGAGAAGTTTCCCACCAAGGCAAGCAGCAAGTCTATACCAATTAAAGAGAAATCTCCAACCAAGGTAACCATTAATTCTACCCCAATTAAAGATAAGTCTTCAACCTGCACAAGAAATTCAAAGTACAACACAAGAAATAAGTGGGGTTTATCTCCAAAGAAGAATGCAACTTCAGAAAAAATAAGGGAAGATAATGAAGAAGGAAGAAAAAGACACAAAAGCAGAAACAGAAGGAAGAACAAATAAGTTGCTGATGAATAAGATTTCTCAAGCCACGATTCTGATAATAATGAGCAGTCTTACATTGAGGATGAAGAAAGAATGGAAAGTAAAGGGCTGGATAATGAAACAAAAAATTATGCTGCTCCAACAGAAGATGATGGAAGCATTGAAACCTTCTATGCTGACAGTGACTCATTGCATAGTATGGTGTACTCAGATGATGATGAAATGAGAAATAAACCCAGGTATAAAGTGTCACGCCCCGCTTCCCAGAGTACGCAAGATTGGGCACGTGACATAGCCAACCATGCTACCTGTGGGTAGGAAGTATCCATCCACAGTCACATTACGGTTGTAAGGATATCAAGAACAAGATAAAAAAACTAATCTAATACATGTCCAAATCCATAATAACAAGAATCAATAAACAATAAGTGCGGAAGCTAATGATCCAATACAATGAATAAACAGTACGTCCCATAATGCGGGCTCACATCTGGAAATGAAATGAAATAAATAAACTAAACCCTAAGGAACTCACAGTTCAGCCTGCTGGCTGAAGTACTCCTGCTCGGTCGTCGACAATGGTACGGAATCTGGGCCATGCAAAACCCAGACGTCAGCACGTCATGACATCAAGTATATAGTATAAACATGGTAATAAGCAATGCAAGTATGAACATGAATAAAGCAGCAATAAGAAATAACAAGCAGGGTAATGTGCAATGGTGTCTAAACTGTCCTATCAGGTTTCTATTCTATAGTCCTTGAAACCAATTGATGAATCGTCGATGTAACCCAATAGTATCCCGTACATACCCGGGACCACGGCCACAATATTCTCGGCGGCAGCGGAGACATGCCGTTAGGCACAGAATAGGAAAGTGTTAGTATCCCGTACATACCCGGGACCACGGCCACAATATTCTCGGCTGAAACCGAGACATGCCGTTAGGCACAGAATAGGAAAGTGTACACTCGGTATTACCCCGTACATACCCGGGATCACGGCCACAATATTCTCGGCTGAAACCGAGACATGCCGTTAGGCACAGAAAGGAATGTGTACACTCGAACGGTAGTGAACTATCGAGTTACAAGTCAGGTTTATCTTTGATTTCCCCATACCCCCAAGCTATGTATGTCAGGTCAGGTATTCAGTAGTCAAGAACTAATGCCAACACAAAATCCAGTAAGAGTAGGTCTGTCTGGATAGACAGCAGGGATGGTCGGGTTTGTCGGCATTAGGCATGAAATCATGAAACAAGTAATGTCATGGTACAACAGGATGAGTCGGTATGTATGTATATGTCAGGTGTAGCAGGGTCAGGCCAATATGTAGTGCAATCGGGTAAGTGCTCACAACAGGTATACAATCAATAATGAACAGCAGCAGGAAACAGTAATTAACCATAATATTCCATGTAACCACAGTGATGTTTGTATTCTCTTATTAACAGGTTCAAGCACCTTTAGGGTGCAATAGCCACAAGGTGAAGCAATATCCACAATCATGAAGTAATGAAGCTACAGGAATTTACACTAAGTATAATAATTGTCTCGTGAATGATTTAACAGTTTAAGCAGATATGATCCAGTCGTTTTATTTAGTTGAAATATGGATTGATGTTGGATTGATTAATTACGAGAACTATCATAACGATTCCATGTTAAAGATAACCGCAACTGTCGATTCTAACTTATAACATTTTATCAATTACCATCATTAAGTTGTCTTATAGTATGAATTCAATTGCGTGGTAAGACTAGATCTCGCACGCTAGCATGTTAGAGCAAGTATTCAGATACTTGCCTCGACGGTTCTGCAATCTGGAATACGGATGCGATGTCGGCAGAAAACACGATATGATAGCACGGGCCACGGATCGAGCCCCAACAGAGAACAACGGGATCACACAGACCAGGATACTTCGCTGGAGCGTCGGGTTCGCCAAGACGGCACGGTCGGATTCCGGCAAACACACGGCAACGAGTTAGCAACACACGATAACTTAATACGATCAGCGGGGTGATTTGCACAGAAAGAAGGATGAGGAAGCTTACAGAGAGATATACCAGGTGACCCCGGCGAGCTCGACGGCGCTGGAACGCCGGCGAGGCAACGGCGGCGGCTGCAAGGGCTTGAATGGCCTCGGGGTGCGCGGGAGAGGGTGCTGCGGCGAGTGGAGGAGAGGGTGGTCGGCTCTGGTGGTCGAGGGGAGACGGAGGTGGCTCTGGTGACGACGGCGAGGTCGCCGGCGCGTTCTCCGGCGAACAGCGGAGGGTAGGCGATGGGGTTATGGGCTCGGGTTGGTGGTCCGGCGAGGGGAGGAGGGGAGCGACGACGAGGTCGGGACGAGGAGGGTGAGAGGGAGTCGTGGGAGTCGTCGGCGACGAGAGGTGGCGTCGACGTCGGGCTCTGCAGTGGTTGGAGGCGTCGTCGGGGGTTGGGTGCAGGTGCGGGAATCGGCGGAGGAAGGAGGTAAGTGGGTGCGGTGAGTCTCGTGGTGGCGAGGGCGGCGACGGCGAGGTCGCGGGGAGGTCGCCGGTGAGGTTGCGAGGAGCTAGGGTTAGGGTTGCGTGGGTTCGATGATGGGAGAAGATGAGTTGGGGGAGGCGGCTGCATGGGTTAATAATATAGGAAGAGAGAGAGAGAGATTGGAGAGAGAGAGAGATAGGGAAAAGGAGGCGGGGCCCACGCGGTTACATTCCCCCGCTGTGATTGGCCACGAGAGATTTAAAAGAGATTTGAAATTAAATTTGAAGGAGTTGGAGATATAAAGCAGGTAAAGAAAATATATATTCGTATATATTTAGTTTAAGGTATTAATTTTAAATGGGCCTTTTTGGCGCGAAATGAAACATTTCCAAATCGCGCCCGGGTTGCGCCCAAATGTTCCAAATTCAAATTATAGGATTTTAAGCGGGTTCCAAATTTTGAAGAGAGGTGTTTAATGATTAAAATGCATGCCCCCAAGCCGGACACTTGCACGCGCGCGTAGTCGTCCAAACTTGCCCGTTTAGCCAAACGGAACGGAAACTCGACACGCGGATGCTACCACGCGACTAGTGGCGACGAGTAGGCCAACATGGACATTTTAAATTTTATTTTAGGAGTTAAAATTTGTTATGTGCCAAAATGACTTAACCGGTTAAAATTTAGCAATAAACCCCAGAAAAACAGAATAATTGAAAAAGAGCAATATATAACCCTCAACTAGTATTATAAATAGTATTATTGGGCTCGGGTGTTACATCATACCCAACTACAAAAAGAATTTCGTCCTCGAAATTCCAAGAATACAAGGTAGCTAACTACTGGAAAAGGTGAGGGAAATTCTGTCGGATCTCGTCTTCTCGCTCCCAAGTGGATTCTCCATGCGATCGATTACCCCAAGAAACTAGCACAAGAGGGATAACCTTGTTCTTAAGAACCTTTTCTCTTCGATCCTTGATTTCAACTGGTCGCTCCTCAAAAGTCAGGTCCTCCCGTACGGTCAACTCCGAATGATCTAAGACATGAGTCTCATCACGAACATACCTCCGTAGTTGAGACACATGAAACACATCGTGAACTCCTGCTAAAGACTGTGGTAACGCCAACCGGTACGATACCTCTCCAACACGCTCCAATATCTCGAAGGGTCCAACGAAACGAGGACTAAGCTTTCCCCGACTTCCAAAGCGAATCACCCCTCTAGTCGGTGATATCTTCAGGAATACCAAATCACCCACGGCGAACTCTAGAGGTCTTCTTGACGTGTCGGCCCAACTTTTCTGTCTGTCTTGAGCTACCTTCATATGCTTCCTGATTGTATTCACCTTCTCGACTGTCTGTACCACCAAATCTGGTCCTAGTAACCTTCGTTCACCAACATCATCTCAACAGACAGGTGAACGGCACTTACGCCCATACAGTGCTTCAAACGGAGCCATCTGAATAGTTGCTTGGAAGCTATTGTTGTACGAAAACTCCACCAAGTGTAGATGATCCTCCCAAGAACCTTTGAAGTCCAACATGCAAGCCCTCAACATATCTTCAAGGGTCTGGATCGTTCTCTCTGATTGTCCATCAGTCTGAGGATGATAAGCTGTGCTAAACTTCAATCGAGTCCCCAAACTTTCTTGTAAACTCCTCCAAAAGTGCGACAAGAATCGAGTGTCCCGATCGGACACGATGCTTACCGGCACTCCATGCAATCTGACAATCTCCTGCATGTATCGCTCTGCCAAAGTCTCTGTCGATTGACCAACCCGAAAAGGAATAAAGTGATCTGCCTTGGTCAACCGATCGACAACCACCCATACCGCATTGTTGCCCTTTGGACTCCGCGGTAAAGCCGTCACGAAATCCATGGTTATATGTTCCCACTTCCACTGAGGAATCGAAAGTGGTTGCAACAAACCAGCAACTCTTTGGTGTTCAGCCTTGACTTGCTGACACACCAAGCACTTAGCCACGAAGCGAGCAATTTCCCGTTTCATACCTTCCCACCAGAAGTGCTGTCGAATATCTCGGTACATCTTTGTCCCTCCTGGATGTACAGAGTAAGCTGAACTGTGTGCCTCCTTCATAAGCTCTTCACGCACATCTCCCTTTGGCACACACACACGGCTACCATATCTCAACGAACCATCTTCATGGATCAGTAAATCGGTTCGTAGTCCGGCTCCAACCTGCTCTCGAAACTTTTGCAGTCTAGGATCCTGCGATTGTGCCGCTTTAATCTTCTCAACTAAGGACGATTGTACTTGCAACTGCATCAACTGTCATGTAGCATGGGGTAGCACAACTTCCAAGTCAAATCTCCGAAAATCCGCAATGATCTCCCTCTGTGCAGTCAATAACTGAATTGCTGGTAACCGACTTAGCGCATCTGGCACGACGTTAACTTTTCCCGGATGGTACTTAAGATCAAGGTCATAGTCGGCCATCAGCTCCAACCATCTGCGTTGCCTCATGTTCAACTCCTTCTGAGTGAACACATATTTCAAACTCTTGTGATCCGTAAAGACTTCAACTCTCTCGCCCAAAAGGTAGTGTCTCCAAATCTTCAGGGCGAAGATCACGGCTGCGAGCTCTAAGTCATGAGTCGGATAGTTCTTCTCGTGAGTCTTCAGTTGTCTCGATGCGTAAGCGACGACTTTCCCATTCTGCATCAAAACACATCCCAATCCCTTTCCGGATGCATCGCTATGAATCACCAGTCCTCCTGAATTATCCGGTACGGTCAGGATAGGGGCGGTTATCAATTTCTGCTTCAACGTCTCAAAGGCCAATGCACATCCATCCGTCCAAGCAAACGGTACCTCCTTACGCGTAAGCTTGGTTAACGGCTCAGCTAAGCGAGCGAAGTTCTCCACAAATCTTCTGTAGTAACCGGCGAGTCCAAGAAAACTTCTTATATCCGCAACATTCTTTGGAACAGGCCAATCTCGAACTGCTGTAATCTTTTCGGGATCGACGGCGATTCCATCGCCCGACACGACATGCCCCAGAAACTTCACTTCTTTCAGCCAGAATTCGCACTTACTCATCTTCGCGAATAATTTCTCTTGTCTTAGCGTCTGCAATGCGATCCTTAAATGCTCAGCATGCTCCTCCGGACTCTTCGAGTACACCAGAATATCGTCAATAAATACCACAATAAACTGGTCCAAGAACGGTAAAAAGATCCTGTTCATCAAATCCATGAATATTGCCGGCGCATTAGTCACTCCGAAGGGCATCACTAAATACTCGAAATGCCCATACCGAGTTCGAAACGCCGTCTTGCAAATGTCTTCTGCCTTCACTCGGACCTGATGATATCCTGATCGCAAGTCCAGTTTCGAGAATACTCTCGCGCCACTAAGCTGCTCAAAAAGTTCTCCAATGCGAGGGATCGGGTATTTGTTCTTAATAGTCACCCGGTTCAATTCTCGATAATCAATGCACATCCTTCTCGTGCCATCCTTCTTCTTTACTAAAAGAACTGGAGCTCCCCAAGGCGAGTTGCTGCTTCGAATCCATCCCTTCTCGAGTAATTCACCAACTTGTTTCTTAATTTCTTCCAATTCCACCGGTGCCATCAGATAATAAGATTTTGATACTGGCGCTGCACCAGGAATAAGGTCAATCGCAAACTCCACATCTCGCTTCGACGGTAAGCCCGAAATATCTTCAAACACATCCATAAAGTCGCGGACAACTGCCGGCTCTTCATCACTATCCACTACCATAGCCGCAAGAACATTGTGCGTCGGCCTAGCCCTAAACTCGACTGGCCCGACGGAACTGCTTCCTCCAAAGAAAGTAAACTCAGGGTGTCCGGGAATCTGGAAAATTACTTTCCTTGCCCTACAATCAATGTGTGCGTGGAATGTGCCAAGAAAATCCATCCCCAAGACAACCTCATAACTGCCCGTATCAATCACCAAGAAATCTGCAAAAAGCTCCCGTCCGCAAACAACAACCGTACAATCTTTACATTCCTTACTAGCTATGATTTTCCCATTCCCAGTGTGTATGTCCCAAAAACTAGACAGGGTCGTGCAGGTGATCGAGTGTGTAGTTATAAATTTGGATGACATAAAACAGTGGGATGCTCCGGAATCAAATAATGCCAATGCGGGAAAACCACGAACGAGTATAGTACCTGAAACTACTTCTCCTGATGCCTTGGCTTCCTCAGCTGTCAATGTGAAAGCTCGACCCTGGTTGGGTCCTTGTGTCAGCTGTTTCTGCCCTTGGAACGGTCTCTGCGGAGGCTTCTGTATCTCATCTCTCGTGCGAAGCTTCGACGGACAAGCACCAACTGCGTGATCGGCTGCTCCACAAACCAGACAAAGTCCCAGTCTCCTTCGACAATCCTTTTGCAAGTGGCCCGGTAAATTGCAGTAGTTACAACTTATGCTCTTTCTTCGATCAACGATCACAGGCTTCTTCATTGGCGCCACACCTCGACGGTCCACTGGAATACCTCTGCGCCCGTGATCTCGGTTAGGTACAAATGCAGGCTTCCTGGCCGCAACTGCTGTCTGGTGAAGGTTCCCTTTCGATCCTGATAAACTCTGCTGCTCTCTGGCTGCCGTAAGAACCTGCGAGAAAGTGGTCAAACCCAGGGAGACAATCTGCCTCTGGATGTCCACATCCAAACTGCGCAAGAACCTTCGCGCCCTGTCTGCCTCCTTGGCGACTAAGGGTCCAGCGAAACGGCTGAGTCTCGTCCATTCCGCTGCATGTACATCCACAGCTGCTCCATTTTGTCTCAGCCCAATAAATCTCTCCTCCATTTCCTCCCGTGCAGTCCGCGGGAAGAACTTTTCCAAGAAACTTTTAGAGAAATCCGCCCAACTGATTGGCTTGGACAAGCGGGTCTCCTCCACAAGCCACCACTCTCGGGCGTAATCCACCAGCTGAATGCGCACCACATCAACTCTCTTGTCTTCTGGGATCTGTGCCGCAATCAGTAAATTCTCCGTGTCCACTAGCCATTGCTCGGCTGGCAACGGCTCCTCCAAGCCAGTGAAAGTAGTAGGACCCAACCGTCTGAAATCTGCCACGGTCCCTACTCGGTCGACTGGCTTCGCTACAGCGGTGTTTACAGACTGCTGCATAGCCTGCAAACCCTCCTGAAATGAATCTGCTTGCTGCTGGATCAGCTCAGTTTGCCTCTTCTGATTTTCCAATATCCCACGTATCACTCCTAACATGGCGGCTTCATCCACACGCCTCTGATACGTCTTGAAATTCTTATCTGCCATGATCCTGAAATCAAAACAAACAACATTAGCATGATGATAGATTCAATATATAAATCAAGGCTAGAACTCCAAGATACTTAAATAGAGTGCTGCATTATAGCTATGCCGCGGTATCATAGCCGCAATTACTTAACTCCACCTAAGTCGCCTAAGTCCTAGAGATAACAAGAAGTTAGGTTTTCGAGTTAACAATGCAAAGTAAGTTTGCATGCCGACATGATTCGGAAGAATGATTCAAGGATGGTAAAACGGTCAAAGTGGCAGGACATGTTTCCTAATCACGGGTATTCTGATTCGTGTATCGGGTGCGATACCCAACTATAAAGAATCAATCCAATTAACCTATGTCTCTGATACCAAAAGAACCATGTCACGCCCCGCTTCCCAGAGTACGCAAGATTGGGCACGTGACATAGCCAACCATGCTACCTGTGGGTAGGAAGTATCCATCCACAGTCACATTACGGTTGTAAGGATATCAAGAACAAGATAAAAAAAACTAATCTAATACATGTCCAAATCCATAATAACAAGAATCAATAAACAATAAGTGCGGAAGCTAATGATCCAATACAATGAATAAACAGTACGTCCCATAATGCGGGCTCACATCTGGAAATGAAATGAAATAAATAAACTAAACCCTAAGGAACTCACAGTTCAGCCTGCTGGCTGAAGTACTCCTGCTCGGTCGTCGACAATGGTACGGAATCTGGGCCATGCAAAACCCAGACGTCAGCGCGTCATGACATCAAGTATATAGTATAAACATGATAATAAGCAATGCAAGTATGAACATGAATAAAGCAGCAATAAGAAATAACAAGCAGGGTAATGTGCAATGGTGTCTAAACTGTCCTATCAGGTTTCTACTCTATAGTCCTTGAAACCAATTGATGAATCGTCGATGTAACCCAATAGTATCCCGTACATACCCGGGACCACGGCCACAATATTCTCGGCGGCAGCCGAGACATGCCGTTAGGCACAGAATAAAAAAGTGTTAGTATCCCGTACATACCCGGGACCACGGCCATAATATTCTCGGCTGAAACCGAGACATGCCGTTAGGCACAGAATAGGAAAGTGTACACTCGGTATTACCCCGTACATACCCGGGATCACGGCCACAATATTCTCGGCTGAAACCGAGACATGCCGTTAGGCACAGAAAGGAATGTGTACACTCGAACGGTAGTGAACTGTCGAGTTACAAGTCAGGTTCATCTTTGATTTCCCCATACCCCCAAGCTATGTATGTCAGGTCAGGTATTCAGTAGTCAAGAACTAATGCCAACACAAAATCCAGTAAGAGTAGGTCTGTCTGGATAGACAGCAGGGATGGTCGGGTTTGTCGGCATTAGGCATGAAATCATGAAACAAGTAATGTCATGGTACAACAGGATGAGTCGGTATGTATGTATATGTCAGGTGTAGCAGGGTCAGGCCAATATGTAGTGCAATCGGGTAAGTGCTCACAACAGGTATACAATCAATAATGAACAGCAGCAGGAAACAGTAATTAACCATAATATTCCATGTAACCACAGTGATATTTATATTCTCTTATTAACAGGTTCAAGCACCTTTAGGGTGCAATAGCCACAAGGTGAAGCAATATCCACAATCATGAAGTAATGAAGCTACAGGAATTTACACTAAGTATAATAATTGTCTCGTGAATGATTTAACAGTTTAAGCAGATATGATCCAGTCGTTTTATTTAGTTGAAATATGGATTGATGTTGGATTGATTAATTACGAGAACTATCATAACGATTCCATGTGAAAGATAACCGCAACTGTCGATTCTAACTTATAACATTTTATCAATTACCATCATTAAGTTGTCTTATAGTATGAATTCAATTGCGTGGCAAGACTAGATCTCGCACGCTAGCATGTTAGAGCAAGTATTCAGATACTTGCCTCGACGGTTCTGCAATCTGGAATACGGATGCGATGTCGGCAGAAAACACGATATGATAGCACGGGCCACGGATCGAGCCCCAACAGAGAACAACGGGATCACACGGACCAGGGTACTTCGCTGGAGCGTCGGGTTCGCCAAGACGGCACGGTCGGATTCCGGCAAACACACGGCAACGAGTTAGCAACACACGATAACTTAATACGATCAGCGGGGTGATTTGCACAGAAGGAAGGATGAGGAAGCTTACAGAGAGATATACCAGGTGACCCCGGCGAGCTCGACGGCGCTGGAACGCCGGCGAGGCAACGGCGGCGGCTGCAAGGGCTTGAATGGCCTCGGGGTGCGCGGGAGAGGGTGCTGCGGCGAGTGGAGGAGAGGGTGGTCGGCTCTGGTGGTCGAGGGGAGACGGAGGTGGCTCTGGTGACGACGGCGAGGTCGCCGGCGCGTTCTCCGGCGAACAGCGGAGGGTAGGCGATGGGGTTATGGGCTCGGGTTGGTGGTCCGGCGAGGGGAGGAGGGGAGCGACGACGAGGTCGGGACGAGGAGGGTGAGAGGGAGTCGTGGGAGTCGTCGGCGACGAGAGGTGGCGTCGACGTCGGGCTCTGCAGTGGTTGGAGGCGTCGTCGGGGGTTGGGTGCAGGTGCGGGAATCGACGGAGGAAGGAGGTAAGTGGGTGCGATGAGTCTCGTGGTGGCGAGGGCGGCGACGGCGAGGTCGCGGGGAGGTCGCCGGTGAGGTTGCGAGGAGCTAGGGTTAGGGTTGCGTGGGTTCGATGATGGGAGAAGATGAGTTGGGGGAGGCGGCTGCATGGGTTAATAATATAGGAAGAGAGAGAGAGAGATTGGAGAGAGAGATTGAGGGAAGAGAGAGAGAGAGATAGGGAAAAGGAGGCGGGGCCCACGCGGTTACATTCCTCCGCTGTGATTGGCCACGAGAGATTTAAAAGAGATTTGAAATTAAATTTGAAGGAGTTGGAGATATAAAGCAGGTAAAGAAAATATATATTCGTATATATTTAGTTTAAGGTATTAATTTTAAATGGGCCTTTTTGGCGCGAAATGAAACATTTCCAAATCGCGCCCGGGTTGCGCCCAAATGTTCCAAATTCAAATTATAGGATTTTAAGCGGGTTCCAAATTTTGAAGAGAGGTGTTTAATGATTAAAATGCATGCCCCCAAGTCGGACACTTGCACGCGCGCGTAGTCGTCCAAACTTGCCCGTTTAGCCAAACGGAACGGAAACTCGACACGCGGACGCTACCACGCGACTAGTGGCGACGAGTAGGCCAACATGGACATTTTAAATTTCATTTTAGGAGTTAAAATTTGTTATGTGCCAAAATGACTTAACCGGTTAAAATTTAGCAATAAACCCCAGAAATACAGAATAATTGGAAAAGAGCAATATATAACCCTCAACTAGTATTATAAATAGTATTATTGGGCTCGGGTGTTACATAAAGATTTCAATGCAGATAAAAAAAGTGATGATCTAAAACTTGAAATTGGTCTTGAGTTTGAATCCCCAAAGCAGTTCAGGGTTGTTGTAAGATAATATGCTATCATCAACGGATTTGATCTGAAATGGGTTAAGAATGTGAGTATAAGAACCATAATCAGATGCAAGTATGAAGATATATGTCCCTTTAGGGTATATGGAAGTTGGAACTCAGATGAAACTAGATTTGTGGTGAAGAGCTTCATTGATAGTCATAATTGTAATAGAGCAGTACACAAGGCAAGTAACGGCTCTATGGTTGGCAAAAAGGTATTTGAGCCTTTTCATGGATGATCTAGATATGAAAGTGAAAACTTTCATAAACATTATCCAAATAGATATTATTGTTGAAATAAGTGGGTGGTGTTCCCGTCAAAAATTTCTGCGCAAAAAAACCCAAAGTATCAAATGGCAGTAATACACTTAAGAAAATACAAACCAGTATTTTTCAGGCTGTATTTTGCCAAACTCCCGAATGAGAATCAGGTAAATTCTGATGGCATTGAAAGCGTCTCGAAAAATCCTTCGATTTGATATATTACGGGTCTCATAACTCTTCTGGAATAAAAAATTATGAGTAAATGTGATGTGATATGCACGTATAGTCTAAGTAATGCTCTACCACATGAGAGATACATTTTTAGTCTCATATCGGGAAAAAGAGAGATTTCTTCTCTACCACTCCCCTATAAATAAGAGGGGATATCTCTTAGAAAAAATATGATTCAATCCTCAAAGGAGTTTAGATCTCCATAGGAGCTTAGTTATCCAAGTTAGGGCCTTAGCTGCCTTCCCATAATGCGTATATGCACAAGCGCCATGTGCGCTACGTGCAACGCACGTGCGAGGATTCAATAATCAAAGTAGCTTAGTTCTTCAAGTTAGGGCCTTAGCTGCCCCCCATAATTCGCATATGCGCAAGCGCACGTGCACCCACCATGTGCAAACTACGTGCGAGGATTTAATCCTCAAAGGAGCTTAGTTCTCCAAGCTAGGGCCTTAGCCGCCCCCCATGATGTGCGCCCGTCACGTGCGACGCACGTGCGCCCGCCATGTGCGCACCATGAGCAACGCATGTGCGCCCACCAAGTGCGCAACACGTGCGACGCATGTGCGCCCACACCGCGCGTCCGCCACGTGCGACGCACGTGCGCCCAATACATGCGACGCATGTGCGCGAACACAAAGAAATCTTTTTCAAGCAGCTAAAAGTTTAAGCTCCAACCTATTCTTCCCCCTGATGAATGAGATATGGTTCAAAGGGTACATCTCTCTACACCTTCGATATATCGCGCTGTAATCCCTCAGCATCGTCGGAGAGGTGGTGGGTCCCAACAACTAATGATCTCTCTTTCAAAAAAGAGGAGATGAGACCCCCCATAAGCTTCTGTAAAAATACAGAAGGCTCTAAAAAAATAGAGAATTTAATTCTCTCTCTCGAAGATCTCCTTCCTAAAAGCTCTAGGTAAAGAAAAAAGAAGATATCAAAATATCTCATTTACTTATCATATCACATCTAAGAGTTTAACTCTTTTAAAAGAACTTGGTTCTTTTTCTGAATCTGAGATCCACAAGACAAGTCTCTCACAAGGTGAGAATTTAATTCTCACCGGTAAAATCTTGTTTTTGAGAATTAAGGATTCAGAGGAGAGCATGGATATAAGAACATAAAACAACTTGGAGTCCATAATATTCCAGGAACTTACTTCTTTCAAATCAAGAATTTAGTTCTTAAAGAATATGATCCCAAATGCTCAAAATAATGATCTTGGTGATCGTTATTGGTCAAAATACCATTACCAGATATTTAAGAAATTAAATCTCCAAAAGAACTCAGCGCCTCACGTGAAAAGCACGTGAGCGCTCAAGGCAAAGTTACATAGCGCCTCACGTGAAACGCACGTGAGCGCCTGAAAAAGTTAGTGCTTAACACTAGTGCAACGCCTCACGTGAAACACATGTGGACTCCATAAGAAGCTAGTGCTTAACACTAGTGCAGCGTTTCACATGAAATACACATGGGCGCCACAAAAAGCTAGTGCTTGGCACTATTTCAGCACCCCACATGAAACACACGTGAGTGCTACATAACTGAGTGCTTAGCACTGCTGGGTAGTACAGAAACCTAGTCTTAGTCCAAATTGGCTAAGTTTCCTGAGGTTAAATCTCTTTGATTCTTCAAGCGAGCCCACATGCTCGTGATTTCCAAACTGATCCTAGTCTCAAACATGACTAATGATCTCTCATTGATGATATCCAAAATGATATTCATCTCATATCTCCCAAGATAATCTTAGTCTCAAATAAGGCTAATGATTCTTAGATGGTCCACTATGATCTTTTCCCTCAAATACGAGATTTGGTTTAAGGGTACATCTCTCCACACCTCTGATATATGTCGTTGTAATTCCTCAATGTTTTCAGAGAGGTGGCGGGTCCCAACAACCAACAACTCCTTCCATCCCATATTAATACACTTCCAAATTGACGTGCACACTTCAAATCGGATCGCATCCTAAATTGGGCGCATTCTATGTCACCGCCGTTCACTCCGCCACACAACAAATACACGTGCGCGTAAGATGGATAATGAACTGAAATGTCCTTAAACTAACATTCGTCCCCAAAATGGGAATGTTGGACCGAAATGTCCTTAAACTAATATTCGCCCTAAATACGGCGATAATGGACCGAAATGTTCTTAAATTAATATTCGTCCCAAATACGATAATAATGGACTAAAACGTCCTTAAACTAACATTCGTCCTAAATAACGAATGTTGGACCGAAATGTCCTTAAACTAACATTCGTCCCCAAAATGGGAATGTTGGACCGAGATGTCCCTAAACTAGAACTCCACCTCAAACATGGCGATAATAGACCGTGATGTCCTCAAAATAAAATAATTAGGCCCAAATGCTCATATGTTTTAAGTCGATCTTAATCTCAAACCAGATTATCGGTCCTTAAATAAACGTAAGCCCAAATCTAAAATATATGGATTTGGACTAATCCGCGCCCTACGGGCGACGACATAAATTAGTCTCCGTATACAATCCACGGGCAACTAAAATAAACAAAAACACACACAAAAAAAAGTGAACTGCTGGAGAAGGAGAAAGTAGTTATCGTAATGCGGTAACGTAATTAACTGCAGGGGCTTATGCCTGCAGGGAAGAGCGTCCCCACAATCAAAAACCCTTTACAAATGAGGGGGAATCTGATGACGTCTGCTACAAGGGTCACGTCTTTCCAAACATCTGATATATGGTGTCATAAATCAACTTGGTATCTTCGGAGAGGTGGATGGATAAGTCCAAATAGCATCTGCCCACAAATTCAGACAAGACAATCTATCCCAATTCGTCCCTATCTTTCGGCGGTGAACAGATTCTGGTACGTCCGGTAGGACATCTTCCTCTTTCCACTCCACACTTCTTATGTCGTGTTTTTCTGCGATCAAATAATCGCGATATAGATGTTTGTAGTTTCCCTTGGGTGATGGGATACTGAAGCCGACGTTTTGTCTTTATGCAGAATGGCGTTTGCTTCCACCCACAGCAACTCAGGCTCTGTCACATCTGGTGGAGTCAAATATGGGCCACTTGCAGTCTCAAATCTCTACAATCCAGCTTTTCAAGAAATCAATAGGCTTATCTTTGGGTCTATGCTCCTACCTCCCACCCTCGGTACCACAACACCGAAGGAGGAAACCCAGAAGAAGTCTGTCTTCCACAGACTGGCTCCTCAAGATTCTGCTTTGTCGACGGAATCGGTCTCCAAAGAACTGGTACCTTACCAAGGCCAAGGTCGACGCAGAGGGCAGAATACTCAAGCTCTTGAAGAAAACAGGGGGGCAGGCTCAGCAAAATCCTAAGGCTAATCAAATTCCGGCAGTAAGAAACGGTCGACGTCGATATCGGCGTCGTACAAAACAAGCTGGGGGCAGTTCTTCATCAGCGTTGACTCCACTTGCTTCAACTCTGATGATGAATGCCGTTGTTCCAATCGGGAACAGCTTCAAACTGCTGCGAAGAGTCATACAAAATTCTCCCACCGTAGTATTGAAGAAATCTTCGCAGCCCGTGGAAATCCAACGAGAGCATAAACCAGTTCGCTCCCTAAAAGAACTTTCCTCATCTATATATAAAGTGTGGAAGCAGGTGAAGGACTTAGTCGCCAACCGCGGCACTTCCCCTAAACGTCAGCCAAATTCAGCCAAATCCCCTTTCAAATACAAGGGGACTCATCCCAAGACTGTTCCTGATACAACGGTTCCTCCCAAAGCCAAAGCGGCTTCTCACAAAAAAGAGATGCCTAATAAAATCCAAATGCTCGAGGCAAACTCCAAGGGTCAAAACTCCAGACACCCCAAGCCTGGAGGCATGGTAGTTCATACAGTCCACATGGTGAACTCCAAAGACGAAGTTCGTGCTTCTACTAGTCACGGACAGCATACTCGATCTCTGACAAAAGCTCAACTGCGACGTGAAAATCTACGAGAGATGCTCGCTCAGGCGGCAACACTTGCTCGTCCACCGCCTAAGGAAAATCCTGAGGACACACCCAAAGAAAGAGTAGGGAAGAAGTCGGATATTGACTTCCTAAAGCGCGCTCTCAAAAAGAGAGATGAAGAAGCGGCAGAAATGTCTGTTAAAATGAACCAGATGGCCCTTCTGATCCAGAATATGGCTGGAATGATGGTTCAATCGGAACCACTGGCAGATGAACCGCCGGTAGTCGCTCTTAAAGACAAGGGTGATATTTCAAATTCTCTGCAAGTCTCATCAACGGCCGAAGAGGAAATGATTCCAAAACCAAAGCCGGACGAATATATCGCTCAGCAAATCAAAGCTCACTATGTCAGTGGAGCTACAAATAGGTCAATCAAGACTGGTCGACCATATCCGGCCTGGTACGATCAAATACAGTACCCGCCAGAGTACACACTTCCAACGTTCCACATGTACAAAGGAACTAGGAATCCTCGCCAGCACATTGCATGATTTAAATCCATGTGCGGCAATACTGGAGGAAATGATATACTGCTCCTCCGACAGTTCGTCAGCAGTCTGGCGGGTATCGCCTTCGAATGGTATGCGGAACTCCCAAATGATTCCGTGAAGACCTTCGACGAGATGGATGTGCTCTTCTGTCAGAGATTCGCTAGTGAGAATGAACACACTACCAACGAAAGGGTTGGACTGAATGAAACCTGGGTTCAATATGTTGCCCGATGGCGAAATCTCTGGTCAAAATACGTGCAACGCATCGACGAGGCTGCAGCCGTGGGAATGTTCAAAGCCACCCTTGACCCAAATTCAAAGGTGTTCCCATATATAGCCCTCTATAAGCCAACGACCTTTCAAGAACTCATGGATAAAATGGCTCGATTGGATTAGATGGGTCAAGACTCTTACTCATCCGATGAAGATGTATGAAAAGCAAAGGTAATGCGGCGTTTGTCGCCTATGCTCAACAAAGAATGAGCGACTCCGAAGCAACCTGTCACCAAAACAGTGACAACACGAGTTCTACCCTTTGAAAGATTAGGGCGCGAATACTTGCTCCCCCCGGGGTATATGCAGGGGGCATATTGCTCACTGGCGGAATAATCTTTACGCCAGATAGTCCTTTTAAAAAAAAACAGGAAGGATATTAAGGGACCTGCAAACGGGTCCTACAATCAAGTGGAATATCCCGCATGAAACAAAAAAAAACCATGGAAGGGATGTGAAATCCATGTCCCATGCCAAATCAGACGATGAGGGGGAAAACCCCCAAGTCAAGTTCATTCTTCCAAGAAGGAGGAAGACTCGGCAGAAGGAATGACGTGATATCCCGTTCCCTCGTATATAAAAAAGATGCTCCATCAGTATCAGAAAGAGATATTGATGAGCAGGGGGCAGGTGCCGTTTAAAATACCCGGTATTTCCCGCAAAACAACCCGATTGCTGCGATGGTAAAATAAGCAGTCCAATAGGGTGAAAATAGCCTAAGGCATGAAGTGTCCATGCATACAAAAAACATACAACAGCACCTCGACAAGCAAGCGTTGGAAGGAATGATTTATGTAACTCCTTGACCAGATGATAGATAATGGACCGAGAAGTCCCTAAACTAGTGCGTCACCCCAAACACGGCGATATTGGATCGAGATGTCCCTAAACTAGCATTTCGTCCCGAACATGGCAATAATGGACCGAAACGTCCTTAAACTGCTGCGTCGCCTTAAACATGGTGATAACGAGAAGTATCTAAACTAGTGCGTTGCCCCAAACACGACGATATTGGACCGAGATATCTCTAAACTAGCATTTCATCCCGAACATGGGAATGATGGACCGAAACGTCCCTAAACTACCGCGTCGCCTCAAATACGGCAATAATGGACCTGTAACGACTCTGAATTTACCGTACAAATTTTTTTCAATTTAATGTACAGAAAAGAGTTTATAAGCCTGAGTACAATTTATAAGTTAATTTTTGTTTAAGAACAGCAAGAAACAATTTGTAGCTCATTGGTAAAGCCTTGCACTGCTATGACGTAGTCCCTGTGTTCGAATCCCATCACACAAATTATATTTTTCTGATTTTCTTTTAAACTTTTTGTATGCCCAAAAGTTTTCACGTGCAATGCACATAAAAATGAAAAGTCTAAAGAAATAAACATGTGAAAAAGGGTTTAAATACAAACGAGTACACGTGTCCAAAATCCACCGGCCCCCCTCCAACAATCGACCGGCGGAAATCCCTTATTGGCCGGCACCGACGGTCCAACCGTGGGCAATAAGCCCCGGGATTTGCACACTCGACTTGTCACGGCCTGAAAGTACGGAACGTGACCGGCACTTAAACTACGAACGTCTCGAGACGTAAGTAATCTAAGTAAACCGAAAACCCAGAAATCCAAACCAAGAAAAGTAGTAGAGTGCAGGAAAACCAACTTAAGCAAGTAATTTCAATAGCATAAGCCGAATTATGCGGTTTTTAAAAACATCAAAAAATTTACTGAAAATTTCGGCAGAGTCTCCTTTGTAAATACTGGCTCCCAAACGGGATACAACATGAATAGTATACGAAATCAAGAAAAAAGGCATCCCCAAGCGGGAGCTAGCTCTTCGTCAAACGACGGTCACAACCACACAAGCAATATAATATACAACGCCAACGGCGAGGATCAAAACTCAAAACCACCAGAACATAACGAGCGACTCTAAGGTCGAAAGAATAAACAACACTGGTCTCTATCTCAAAAAGAATACATGTTTGGTTGATGGAACTTCTAGATACAACAGAATAATGATATACAAAGTATATAATGGGGGTATGATACAAGTAAACCCACCTACTAGCAAATCACCCGAATGAAACCGAGCCCGCAAGCCGTAATGAAACCGGTACGGCAAACCTGCAAGAAACTGGGGCACAACGGGGGTGAGTTGCCAACTCGTGAATAGAAAAACATCTACGCACAGAAATCGCATAAATAACGCAACCTAGGTCAATGATCATAATATATCCTCAAATATAAGTATAACAGGCAGCCTATGACAATGTCTAGGGTAATATCTAACCCGAGTATAATTTCATGTGCCCGTGTCAGTGCCTCAGGTAGCAATATATCATATGAATGAGGTATGAATGCATGAAACAGAATACATGTAAATAAAGAAACTGTTTTCATAAATTAGTGAGATTTCCTTCGTATTTTTAAAACTGAGGTATCATAATGAAATCAGTATCAACAGTGTCTAGCATCGACACAAAACATGAATCTCACTGTCTCGAAATATCAATGTCTCAATCTCAATATCTAGGGCGCCGTCAGTCCAGACCGGCCCCTACCATCCATCTCAAGACCACGACGGTATCCTCCGGATATCCGACGCGTCGGGTAAAATCACCGGTAGGTAGTACTCCCCTGCCAGGCTCAACGTCATCACCACATTCCTCTTGCCCCGGGGTACCGCACCGGGTCCACCATGTACCCGAAACGGTTCATCCGTCTCCTCGAATCGGGTTTCCAAATCCATCAGCAAACTCATGGTGGACGACTCATACATCATGGGAAAACCGCACTTTTTATTTTAGAAGAGAGAATATGTTTATTTGTGTTTGTGCGGTTTTCCTCCAAATCCAGAAAATCTCATAGAAATCCAAATCCAAACCTCAATAGCATGCAAAATAGTGAATATATGCATGAGAATCCATGAATGCGGCATAACAATGAATAACAGTATGCATGAAGTAGCAAGTAATAACTACAATGTCTAAACTATTCGCTAATAGGCTATGTCAAGCAATAATATATTTTCTAAGGTGTACGTGACATGGCAATTACCGATGAAGATGTGTGTGAGCCGGCAAGTAAGTGTACGTGGTACATACGCATCATCGGTAATGGTGCTGGTGTCCTATCAGCATGATATTAAAATGGTGTATGAAACATAATATAATAGTGCGATGCAAAGTGAACCACAAAAAAGTGGGAGCTGAAACTAGACGTAACCAAAACTAATCTGCATTAATCTAATATAAGTCCTACGAACGGTGCCTTTTGAAATAACACGAATCATGGGGTTTTGAAAATAGGGCTACGGTGTTTTTATGAAAAGATACGTCGTTTTTGAAATGTCCGTAGATTCCCTTGAGCTGTCTTTAAAAATGCCCACGATTCGTTAGTTTTTGAAATAGGTAAGAAGTCTAATCTACTCTAACAACCACACTAAACTATACGGCCGAACTAACAAGCTGAACTACAGGTAAGGAAACCGCCTAACATCTGAGTCGATTATAAATATATATAAGTCGGTGATCCCGCCTCAATAGTATCACGTACGATACAGTATATCATCTGACATCCTCGAGTCTTGAGCGCGGATCTATCATCAATATAGGCTCGTACGGTAAATCGTCGTACGGCATCCCAAAAGCTGGGTACGGTTCAATATCACACTATCTCATCACATTTCAGATATCACTTATCATATCATATACTCTGGGGTACTGATCTAAGTCTAGTACAACTGATATCATCTTCAAAGTATGAATGCGGGGTAAACACACATCCCGAACCCGCAAGAATCACATTTCGTATCCCCTATACGAATCATATCAAATCACCGATCTCGCGGCACAAAGCCCACATCATCGACTCAACTCCAAAGTCATCCCATATCATCAAACACCGTGCAAGTATAAGAAACATACAAGTGTATGCGTGTAGGTGCAAATCTATCCTATGGTTCGCAACTAGGATCTACGCTAGTTATTTCTACCCCTAACTAACCATAACACACTAACTATCACACATAAAAATATACTACATAGTACTAATTACGGACTGCGGGGGTGCTATACGCCATCCACCCGACTTCTCCCCGTAGATATAAATCTACTCACCTGGTCCTCGCTAGCCGGTGCCGACGTCGCCACGCGCTTGCTTGTCGTCTCGAAGTCCATATGGGGTACCTACATATCACAACGTATCGTATCGCATAAAAACTCAATTCAAAATCGAAACGGCATACGAAAACTAAATCGGCACGCGTATCATGCATAGGTCAAAACCTATCGCCTACACATGCAAGAATAGTCAAACCAACCCTCGATGTCGATGTACGAACGTCAAACCATCGAGAAAATTCAATCACACTCATTTGCACATTCACGAACACTAATTTTAATATAAAATAGTTTAAAACTCACGAAAACCCCAAATTCACTCTAAAAGCCGTTTTTCCGAAAAACTAGCAAGCAAAATTACCCGTTTTAGTACAAAACTCGATGTTTAAATGAATGTAGTGGCCAATATATTTATTATATATCTTAAATAAGTCAATAAAACCATTTCCATAATTTAATCACATAAATTTGCATAATTTCCAAAATCCTAGTTTGCAAAAATATCAATTTTAACACTTTTTAATGTAAAAATTCATAATTTTACAATTAAACTTGGTTTTGCATATTTTAAATGGTTAAACCACTCAATGTAATTTTTAAGATATGAAGAAACCCTAACCATATTTTAATTCTCGATTTAACACAATATTTACAAAAACTAGTTTGCAATATTAACCAATTTCGACCATTTTATAGCAAAATGCACATACAACAAACTAGTTTGGATTTGCATGAAATGAAGTATTAAACTACACTTTAAAATGTTATTAATACCATGCAAAACCTAATTAGATTTTAATCTCCATTATATAAGCATTTCATTAAAACCTAGTTTGCAATATTATGCAATTTGGACAATTTAAAGGTAGCAATTAGCAAGATGTAACAAGATTAAGTTTTACATAACAAAAACATGTTAATCTATTCATTAAGACCACAATCTAATGATAACAACCCTAATAAAAATTTTACCCTTTTCTAGAATTTCCTAAACTAGCAATCACAACCAAATTAACACTCGAATAAAATAGACTATCATAATTAAACGACAATTTAACAAAAAGGGTCAAGATTTTTATACCTCACAACCCATTGATCCAACTAGAAATCTAGCCCTCCAAATTGAAATCTTTGCACCAAGATCCATGCTATAGGGGCTAAGGAAAAATGGGTAGGAGCTTGATTTTGATTTTGTAGGATTTTTGATGCATTTTTGAAGGGTTTTTGAGGTTGAAGGAGAAGGGGAAATGGGGGAAATGAGAGGGGGGCTGCTGTTGCAGCAGTAAGAAGAGGGATTCGGCCATAATATGGGGAGGGGAGGAGAGAGAGTGAGGTGGGGAAATAAGCCAAGTCAACCCACAAAGTCAAAGCCCAACTCATTTATCCATTTTCTTTTTTTTTTCTTTCATTTCTTTTCCATTGAAATCAAGTGGGGAAAAATTATGGTGGGAGCTGAATTCAGCCATGGGGAGGAGTAAGTGGGGGTGTGTGGGTGTGGGTACGGGTGTGGGGTGAGGAAAAATGATAAATACAGTACCCCAAACATCCAATTACGCTAAAAAAAAGCCTTTTTTCTTCAATAATTTCCAAACCGTTTTGGCAAATGATTTCGTTCCAAAAACCACATGATAAATTTTTATTTAATGTTTTATGATGCACAAAATTTGTTTCAACTCATTCCAATTTGTAATTTTCCTTAATTAAATGTATTAGTGACGGCTTAAAATAAGAATAAAATAATATTTTTTTCAGAAAATTTGAAATTTCACCAGCGGCTCAAAAAACACCAAATAATAGCAATTGCATAGCTAGAATATGTATATTTAATTTTTATAATAAGATATTTGTATTTTGACTTTTTACAGAAAACCCCCTCATTTTACCGATTTTCCGAAATTTCACCGAAACGATTTTCAAAATGTTACAATCTTTCCCCCTTAAAGAAATTCGGTCCCCGAATTTAAATTCAAACTCCCCCAAATACTAAAACATTTAAGAAAAACCATCAAGTCGTCGGGGCACCGAAATTGTAAATACATGAGACAAATCGTAGCGCAGCGCATGCGCTTGAAAAATGAGCATATAACTCAAATCAAAACTCCGTCAAGCATCCCGCAATCATCGGAGTCATGGAGAAGACATCAATGCCAAATCCAAATCAAAACCAATATGATATCACTCGAAACTATACATGTAAATATCGAATCTATATCTGTAAGCATCTGAAGGAAATGCATGCCAAATCTCTTTAAGTCGCTGTGCAACGCGTATAACACTGCACAGTGGCGGACGTCTACCATAAGAAAATAACTATATACATATATACTTTTGTTTGAAATGTACGTTCCGCCGTTTTGGAAACAATTTAGAAGGGTCTCCTTGTTTTAAACATTTCGTGTCATATCAGACACGTAGGTAAATACTGAGGCTATAGCTCGCTTTTTGGAAATCCCTTCAATAACTATCAATGCATGCAAAATGTATTCAGGTACTGTCCTCTGACTAGTCCTGCCCAGTACGAAAACACATAGCAATATCATAAAAACGTACTGCTCTATACGAAATAAATCCCAAAATATGCACATGAATGCTACGTGCGTCTGGTGCGCACGGATATCAAAATCCATGAATGTGCCATACATGCGCACAGCAACAACATCTAAGTGCATCGGGTGTGCACGAAACATCTGTCGTAGGCAACGGGTGTGCCTGACAGCAAAATCAGGTGCATCTGACATGCACGAAAAATCTCGATTTAGTGCATCTCGTGTGCACCAAAATCGCATCTCAAGACATGCGCTCAACATGCGCGAAAATCTAAATCAGGTGCATCCATCGTGCACGAAATCATGAAATCCAATATCAAGCGCCGAACGTGCGCAAAATCACTCAGGTGCACAAGGTGCACAAAACAAATATCGAGTATCACAATCGAAATCAAAGTCCAGTGCATCTAAATGCACAAAAGGCGTATCACTGCACTGCAAGCATATACAAACTATACAGAGTGCAGGAACGAAATCGTGTGCGTGCATATGCACAAAATCAACTCAAATGTCTAAAACCGTAAAATCACAAACATGTGAAACTAAAGAACGAAAACGATATCAAGTGCAACACTATGCAACGATCGTAAATCCTCAATCATCAAAATCAAATCATACGAATAAATCACCCAAAACATCGTAATCAATAATGGCGGAATAGTACCGCTCCAGCGCATCCTCTAAGAATCTCGGCCAACTGTCGCGGTCACTAGTGGGACGTCTCGTCGATGATCATGAACTCTGTCCTGCTGGGGTGCGTAACCATGACCACTCCTGGTCAAAGTTTTCACTGTGAATTACCAATCTTTCGGTCCATCGGCTCATCGGCCCTGTCAGGTGTGCTAACGGGGACGATTCCGTTCTGGCACTCCTCTGGTCATCTCTTGGTCAATCATCGCGACCACTCGTGAGGCAGCATATCACTGGCGTCGGCCTCTGGCTCTCTGAATGTACGTGACACATCTGATCCTGGGTGCAAGTATCATTGCAGCAGTGTCCTGGAAGGAATCCTGCTCACGGTCTCTTCTATGTCTCACCTTCTGCCAACTGTCCGGAAGTCATTGTCCTTTCCTATATCTGCATCTTTGCTTTGTAATGGCTGCATACCCATCGCGACTCCTTCTGGAAGGTATATCCAGTACTCTGCCTCGTCATGCGCATCGCATCTCTGATGTCGGCGGAGTGGAACGTCATCTCATCTAGATCTGGTACGAACCTCTTACTCCACTTTTCTCTAATGTCGTCTGCTTTAGACTCGTCTCGTCGCGGCTGCATGGACTGAGCTCCAACGGCTATCCTCGTATCTGGAGTCTCCCAAGAATGCATCTCACCACCTAGCATCCGAATTAAGTCGAGCCATCCGATCGAGTCGTTAAAACCTCATAATCCCCCAAGAGCTCAACATCTTGGGCACAGTTTAATAGTATCGAGTACATACCACAGCATCGGTGGTCCAGCCGTAGAAGGGCAAACCCAAGCCTCACTAATGGCGCCGCAGAACTGCCGCAAACCCGAAGGTTCAAAGGCTTTCATACGGTCATTAAGTCGAGTTAGGGTTTCATTCTTCTAGAGGGACCATAGAATTGCCTGCATGTCTTTCCGAATACTCTAAACTTGGAATAGTAGGTTTCTGACAATCGATCGTCTCTGTCGACTCCCAGCGTCTCCGCGTGAAGTCGTCTCTAGCTGGAATCAATCTGTCTGATGACCTCGCATCAGGGTAGCGAACGAACCACATGTCCTAGTCATTCATCCTCGGTGACTAGCGACCTTCAATCATCTCTTAGTACAACTCGTACTGCAATAGCTCCAACATCTGGGGCGATATCTCGTCGTTCGCAGCAACCACTGGCTTGCTCGTCTGCATGCTGAACAGTGCCTCAATCATCAGGAGTAAGCAACACACCAACGGTCATCAAAATCTGGCTGGCCTCTAACATTGGCTCAATTCTCTAGTGTCGATCAGCGCCTCCGAGTAACCTCATAAAGGCGATCCGCCAAACACTCGTGGCATGGAAACACAGTAAAGAGATACATCTCTGCAATCGTGTGTCGCCGGAATTTCGCCCTGGTCAGTTCTCATTCGTGACGAGCTTGTGCTGACCGCAACTCTAGCCGTAGCTCTCCCTGCCCGTAACCGTAGCAGCAAAACCAAACTGGTACCGATGAAGCTAGATCAGGAAGGAATATAATACTGAACAAGGAAATGTACATCCTAAGGCTTCTTAAGTGGAGTAGCGTATCGTAAATATGCCGCGGAACATACCAACGGTACGTCACTCTACTTTAGTCACCTATTCCATCAACCAAGGGTCATCCTACGCTCCGAAGGTTAAAACCTAACGCTCTGATACCAACTTTGTCACGGCCTGAAAGTACGGAACGTGACCGGCACTTAAACTACGAACGTCTCGAGACGTAAGTAATCTAAGTAAACCGAAAACCCAGAAATCCAAACCAAGAAAAGTAGTAGAGTGCAGGAAAACCAACTTAAGCAAGTAATTTCAATAGCATAAGCCGAATTATGCGGTTTTTAAAAACATCAAAAAATTTACTGAAAATTTCGGCAGAGTCTCCTTTGTAAATACTGGCTCCCAAACGGGATACAACATGAATAGTATACGAAATCAAGAAAAAAGGCATCCCCAAGCGGGAGCTAGCTCTTCGTCAAACGACGGTCACAACCACACAAGCAATATAATATACAACGCCAACGGCGAGGATCAAAACTCAAAACCACCAGAACATAACGAGCGACTCTAAGGTCGAAAGAATAAACAACACTGGTCTCTATCTCAAAAAGAATACATGTTTGGTTGATGGAACTTCTAGATACAACAGAATAATGATATACAAAGTATATAATGGGGGTATGATACAAGTAAACCCACCTACTAGCAAATCACCCGAATGAAACCGAGCCCGCAAGCCGTAATGAAACCGGTACGGCAAACCTGCAAGAAACTGGGGCACAACGGGGGTGAGTTGCCAACTCGTGAATAGAAAAACATCTACGCACAGAAATCGCATAAATAACGCAACCTAGGTCAATGATCATAATATATCCTCAAATATAAGTATAACAGGCAGCCTATGACAATGTCTAGGGTAATATCTAACCCGAGTATAATTTCATGTGCCCGTGTCAGTGCCTCAGGTAGCAATATATCATATGAATGAGGTATGAATGCATGAAACAGAATACATGTAAATAAAGAAACTGTTTTCATAAATTAGTGAGATTTCCTTCGTATTTTTAAAACTGAGGTATCATAATGAAATCAGTATCAACAGTGTCTAGCATCGACACAAAACATGAATCTCACTGTCTCGAAATATCAATGTCTCAATCTCAATATCTAGGGCGCCGTCAGTCCAGACCGGCCCCTACCATCCATCTCAAGACCACGACGGTATCCTCCGGATATCCGACGCGTCGGGTAAAATCACCGGTAGGTAGTACTCCCCTGCCAGGCTCAACGTCATCACCACATTCCTCATGCCCCGGGGTACCGCACCGGGTCCACCATGTACCCGAAACGGTTCATCCGTCTCCTCGAATCGGGTTTCCAAATCCATCAGCAAACTCATGGTGGACGACTCATACATCATGGGAAAACCGCACTTTTTATTTTAGAAGAGAGAATATGTTTATTTGTGTTTTTGCGGTTTTCCTCCAAATCCAGAAAATCTCATAGAAATCCAAATCCAAACCTCAATAGCATGCAAAATAGTGAATATATGCATGAGAATCCATGAATGCGGCATAACAATGAATAACAGTATGCATGAAGTAGCAAGTAATAACTACAATGTCTAAACTATTCGCTAATAGGCTATGTCAAGCAATAATATATTTTCTAAGGTGTACGTGACATGGCAATTACCGATGAAGATGTGTGTGAGCCGGCAAGTAAGTGTACGTGGTACATACGCATCATCGGTAATGGTGCTGGTGTCCTATCAGCATGATATTAAAATGGTGTATGAAACATAATATAATAGTGCGATGCAAAGTGAACCACAAAAAAGTGGGAGCTGAAACTAGACGTAACCAAAACTAATCTGCATTAATCTAATATAAGTCCTACGAACGGTGCCTTTTGAAATAACACGAATCATGGGGTTTTGAAAATAGGGCTACGGTGTTTTTATGAAAAGATACGTCGTTTTTGAAATGTCCGTAGATTCCCTTGAGCTGTCTTTAAAAATGCCCACGATTCGTTAGTTTTTGAAATAGGTAAGAAGTCTAATCTACTCTAACAACCACACTAAACTATACGGCCGAACTAACAAGCTGAACTACAGGTAAGGAAACCGCCTAACATCTGAGTCGATTATAAATATATATAAGTCGGTGATCCCGCCTCAATAGTATCACGTACGATACAGTATATCATCTGACATCCTCGAGTCTTGAGCGCGGATCTATCATCAATATAGGCTCGTACGGTAAATCGTCGTACGGCATCCCAAAAGCTGGGTACGGTTCAATATCACACTATCTCATCACATTTCAGATATCACTTATCATATCATATACTCTGGGGTACTGATCTAAGTCTAGTACAACTGATATCATCTTCAAAGTATGAATGCGGGGTAAACACACATCCCGAACCCGCAAGAATCACATTTCGTATCCCCTATACGAATCATATCAAATCACCGATCTCGCGGCACAAAGCCCACATCATCGACTCAACTCCAAAGTCATCCCATATCATCAAACACCGTGCAAGTATAAGAAACATACAAGTGTATGCGTGTAGGTGCAAATCTATCCTATGGTTCGCAACTAGGATCTACGCTAGTTATTTCTACCCCTAACTAACCATAACACACTAACTATCACACATAAAAATATACTACATAGTACTAATTACGGACTGCGGGGGTGCTATACGCCATCCACCCGACTTCTCCCCGTAGATATAAATCTACTCACCTGGTCCTCGCTAGCCGGTGCCGACGTCGCCACGCGCTTGCTTGTCGTCTCGAAGTCCATATGGGGTACCTACATATCACAACGTATCGTATCGCATAAAAACTCAATTCAAAATCGAAACGGCATACGAAAACTAAATCGGCACGCGTATCATGCATAGGTCAAAACCTATCGCCTACACATGCAAGAATAGTCAAACCAACCCTCGATGTCGATGTACGAACGTCAAACCATCGAGAAAATTCAATCACACTCATTTGCACATTCACGAACACTAATTTTAATATAAAATAGTTTAAAACTCACGAAAACCCCAAATTCACTCTAAAAGCCGTTTTTCCGAAAAACTAGCAAGCAAAATTACCCGTTTTAGTACAAAACTCGATGTTTAAATGAATGTAGTGGCCAATATATTTATTATATATCTTAAATAAGTCAATAAAACCATTTCCATAATTTAATCACATAAATTTGCATAATTTCCAAAATCCTAGTTTGCAAAAATATCAATTTTAACACTTTTTAATGTAAAAATTCATAATTTTACAATTAAACTTGGTTTTGCATATTTTAAATGGTTAAACCACTCAATGTAATTTTTAAGATATGAAGAAACCCTAACCATATTTTAATTCTCGATTTAACACAATATTTACAAAAACTAGTTTGCAATATTAACCAATTTCGACCATTTTATAGCAAAATGCACATACAACAAACTAGTTTGGATTTGCATGAAATGAAGTATTAAACTACACTTTAAAATGTTATTAATACCATGCAAAACCTAATTAGATTTTAATCTCCATTATATAAGCATTTCATTAAAACCTAGTTTGCAATATTATGCAATTTGGACAATTTAAAGGTAGCAATTAGCAAGATGTAACAAGATTAAGTTTTACATAACAAAAACATGTTAATCTATTCATTAAGACCACAATCTAATGATAACAACCCTAATAAAAATTTTACCCTTTTCTAGAATTTCCTAAACTAGCAATCACAACCAAATTAACACTCGAATAAAATAGACTATCATAATTAAACGACAATTTAACAAAAAGGGTCAAGATTTTTATACCTCACAACCCATTGATCCAACTAGAAATCTAGCCCTCCAAATTGAAATCTTTGCACCAAGATCCATGCTATAGGGGCTAAGGAAAAATGGGTAGGAGCTTGATTTTGATTTTGTAGGATTTTTGATGCATTTTTGAAGGGTTTTTGAGGTTGAAGGAGAAGGGGAAATGGGGGAAATGAGAGGGGGGCTGCTGTTGCAGCAGTAAGAAGAGGGATTCGGCCATAATATGGGGAGGGGAGGAGAGAGAGTGAGGTGGGGAAATAAGCCAAGTCAACCCACAAAGTCAAAGCCCAACTCATTTATCCATTTTCTTTTTTTTTTCTTTCATTTCTTTTCCATTGAAATCAAGTGGGGAAAAATTATGGTGGGAGCTGAATTCAGCCATGGGGAGGAGTAAGTGGGGGTGTGTGGGTGTGGGTACGGGTGTGGGGTGAGGAAAAATGATAAATACAGTACCCCAAACATCCAATTACGCTAAAAAAAAGCCTTTTTTCTTCAATAATTTCCAAACCGTTTTGGCAAATGATTTCGTTCCAAAAACCACATGATAAATTTTTATTTAATGTTTTATGATGCACAAAATTTGTTTCAACTCATTCCAATTTGTAATTTTCCTTAATTAAATGTATTAGTGACGGCTTAAAATAAGAATAAAATAATATTTTTTTCAGAAAATTTGAAATTTCACCAGCGGCTCAAAAAAACACCAAATAATAGCAATTGCATAGCTAGAATATGTATATTTAATTTTTATAATAAGATATTTGTATTTTGACTTTTTACAGAAAACCCCCTCATTTTACCGATTTTCCGAAATTTCACCGAAACGATTTTCAAAATGTTACACGACTCTTGGCTTACCCCTAACTCCCTTGCACTCTTTGATTACTCTGCAATCAAATAGAGACCTCTCAATTCCCTATTTATCATCTTTTAAATGCATTTTAATTCATCTTTTTAATTTCAAAACCCTAATTTCACACTATAAATATTACCTCATACGCTAGCCCTTCCTCATTCTGAACATTAAAGCCAAAATTCTCAAAATTTTCTAAGTACAAGAAAAGTACAAGTGGAGTTAGCAAGAGATCGACTTCCGGCGAGGATCGTAGCATGTTCCGGCGACCCCACGACGCCATGAAGTTCATCACTCCCTCTTCTATCTTTTCTTTGGATAACTAGTTAGTAAGTCCCTTCCAACCTCTCTTCTTCCTCTTAAAATTTCTTTTTCAAAACATGTCGGTAAGTGGAGTTAATACCGACATTTTAATTCTAAACCCTAGAAATTACACTTTTTTTTAAGTATTGCTCATTCATATTTCCACACCTTGCTTGTTAACATAAAACTAATGTTTAGAACAAACTTTCACTCAAAAATATCATGAAACATAACTTTAAATCAACTTTTATATTAAAATACCATGAACTTTATATCTAACATATTTAATTGTTTTGCTTAATTATACCTTTAGAAAATCTCACGGGGTAATGACCTACCCCTCA
Organism: Agapanthus africanus; assembly: GCA_030015575.1. Taxonomy (NCBI): domain Eukaryota; kingdom Viridiplantae; phylum Streptophyta; class Magnoliopsida; order Asparagales; family Amaryllidaceae; genus Agapanthus; species Agapanthus africanus. The sequence continues at coordinate 512,629,310 of JASDDO010000012.1, forward strand.
CATACACATATGGTTTCCATAGCATGTTACTCTTCGAATGTATTTTTAGTTACGAACACAATATTTCATTAAAATACCATCTACTATAAAAAACGGTTTTATTTAGAATTGTATTTTAAAATTCTTTTGCAAATAGCCCTCTACAACCCTTTTTAGGGGACCCGCTATTAGATGGTGCGGATTATCGCTCATCCTTGGGTTAGTATAGCGAGATGCAGACCTCCTCACGGAGCATTCGGTCTCGAAAGGTTTTTAATACGATTTTTAAGAAAAACGCAGTTTTCTACTTAATAATAAAATTAATTTTTAATAATTATATAAATATTATAAAATCCATATATTTTCAAAATAAAATAACCTTATATTTTTTTTCAAAGGAAAGAATTACAAGTTTCATCAAAATACCATCAAGATACCAACGAAAGTAAAGCTTTACAGTAAAATACCATGAACTATTCAAGTTAAGGTAATTATCACTAAAATACTCCAAACTCTTAAAATTCATATCCATGAAAACCCTAAATAATATAAATAACTTCTCGAGATAATTTTGAAACTATATATTAAAAATATTTTTCATAAAACCCACTCGAGCTATATAAAACACTGTTAAGGACTTTAGTAAATATAGGTTTAAGTGGGATCAATTCTCTTGAGCCTCAGGGAGCCGGAGAAAGTGAGTGCTTGCATATTTAAGGTAGAAAAACTTAACGGTGTTATTAATGGTAATTGTCTTGAAAAAAGACACAAATCCTGTCGTTCATGTGCAGCAGTTACCGATAACTCCCGAACCTAATTCAGAATCCAAATCGGTTATAAGTGTCTGACTCAAGTCTGAGTCTAAATCAAACTTGAATCCAAACTCAAACCAGAATCCAATTCAAACATGAATCCAAACTCTAACATGCATACTTGAACCTGAACCTGAATACAAGACTTGACTTGACCGAACCATGGTTATAACTTGACATGACCACAAGCTTGCATCCTGAACCTAACTACTTGAACAACTTGTATCCATGGTATCGAAAAGACATATAATCAATATAATACATTACGGGGTTAATGGGTTAGATTGGTACGGAATGTATAGTGTGGCACGAGATGATCACTAAAAGACACCTGCATAAACTCTCGTGCCGTTGTCCCGTAGGTTTTGACGGGGCCTTGTACTACATGTGTCACGACCCAAATGTAGCACATGACCGGCACTTAAATCACATGACATCTAAAGATATCGACGCAATCCAAGTAAGCCAAAACCAGGAATCTAAACCCTTTTTGAAAATATTGGAGGTGGGGTTTAAATAATCATCTGATAAAATCAATTTAAAATAATATCTAAATTTAACTAAGTATGTTGAAAAGCATTTATGACGTTTTGAAACTTGACATCACCTCCTTTGCATTTTTATAAAAACCCGATACAACATAATGAAATAGCATCCCAACGGAAGCTAATCTCCGCGTCCAAACGATGGAGCAACCAATCAATCTAAAGCAGAAGTCGACTCCAAAGAGTATGACGACTCAAGACATACCTCTAATCCTCGCTTCTAAGTCCATAATATACCATTTCTAAGTTGATGGAGTTTCCGCTAGATACAAGAATATATGAATAATCAAGAGTGGGTAGGATACAATAACAACTCACTTACCCATCAATCCCCAAAAGAATGTGTGCTCAAACCGCTGATAATCCAAGCGGTAAAACCTGCAAGAAACTGTGGCACAACGGGGATGAGTTGCCAACTCAGTGAATAAAAGTACATCTAAAGGTAGAAATCGAAATGCATGACGATTCCTAGGTCATAAGAATAGTAGTGTCATAAACTGTACCGATGTACTATATGATATGCATAAGTGCAATACTAACTATCATGCACTCCCAAGTATACTATTTCAATATCATATGAGCCAAAATCATGAATCTATGATCCGTATTAGAATCCCCTTTTTGTCTATGACTCTCTGTACAAATATATACAGGTCCTGTCCCCCGGATCAGTCCTGGTGGAATCCAATAACTAATCTCTATCGATATACCTCATGATAATGATCGTATCAATATACATAGATGTCCAGAATCGACATCGAAATCCGAAATCTCTCGTGTCCAGCATCGACACGTAAATATAGATACCGTCGACACCATCTCAACAGATGATCGCCACCCGATATTCTGGCTACGATCAGTATCCCTTGGATATCTGCCGTGCCCAATCGAACCCCGGTCAGTATCCCCTGGATATCTACCGTGTTCGTTTCTATCTACGGCCAGTATCCCCTGGATATCTTCCGTGTTCATTTATTTCCGGAACCGAGTCACCTCGTTAGGCTCCCTGCCAATACTGCGGCTATCCTGCCCCTCGGTCTCGACCGGGTCCACCAGGTATCCAAATGTATCCCCATCGACTCAGTCTGGATAAAATTCTAAATCCGTAATCGTATACCCACCGACTCGGTCCGGATATCCAAATCAGAAAACACAAATCTCCTGGTGGACGTTTACTCATCATATAAAAATATCAAGTGAGTAATAAGAACTTGCATTTGTTGTATTGATGATATATTATATATGTAAATGTATATAACAGTGTCCCATACCACCGATATATATATCATCAGGAGTAAAATACTCAGAAATCCTAAGAAATCAAATACAGCTCTATAGTACTACAACATGAATAGGAAAAGACTATGTAATCATATCACATAACATAACGATTTCAATTCTAATGTGTCATGGCACTACTAATGATGTGAGTGTAGCATACGCGTTTGTGCTCGTGCAACATGGAAATCATTAGTATTTGTGCAAGTGTTCTATTGTGTAACAATCTATATATTAACACATATATAACAGAACGATTCTACAGTGACATGGCAATACCAATGAGGTGTAGTGTAATATATATTTACGTGCTGGTGCAGCATAATACTCATTGGTATTTGTGCAGTGTTCTATCAGAGTGTGCGTAACGCAGAAACATATAATATAGATAATATAATGCAAGCTTGTAAAGTAATCTAAACATACTTATTGTAATTACTTGTTATGAGCTATACCATTATCTTTAGAAATGATCGGAACGTTATGTTTGAAATAAGGAAGTTGCCTTAGATTTAAAATAGATGTTTGTTTTAGAAACTGGCACGCATCCTGGTAGTTTATTTAAAAGACAATGAACGGTTGATTTTTAAAATAATATAGCTCATACCAATATTACATCCTAAAACAGAACATAATCAATCTCTACGAGTCAAAGAATAAATTGGCCATTATTCGGCATACAAAGTTCATCATTTCCGATACGTATAAATACTTGTATTATAGCTCATCAAATCCCTATATCCATATCATCTTAATGCAGGGTTACTAGGCACACTCAAGAGGTTCCACAAGGCATCAACTATGCCAAACAAAAATTTTCCGGTGCCGAGAAACCCTAATATAGATCGTTAACTAGAAGTAAAGGTGAAACTACAAGCAAGCAAACAACTTTGCTAAGTGAAAAGGGACTACAACCTTTGTAGATCCGCTCCACCATTTCTTTAGCTCCGTGTTGACGTCCCTCCGCTGCGATCATCGGATCCCGGACTCTAGCGATGGTTTCGTCGGAGAAATGATCGGGCTAGGTCATTGTTTCCCCCAATCAGAGCAAAACTTTGTTGGAGATTCAAAATTCAAATTTTGAAGCAACGCTTCAAATCCCTGGCGCAACGCGCCACTTGTCAGGCGCAGATACATCAGCGCAGTGCCCAAAGCAGCGCACCCAATCAGAGCAAAGCTCTGTTTAAAGCAAAATCAAAGGAAGCAACGCTTCAGTTACGCAAGCACTGCGCTGCGCGACACGTGTCAGCGTAGTTGAGATGTGCTGTGCGCTGCATGACACGTGTCACGCTCTGGGACGTCTGCGCCAAACAGAATTAAGATTTCAAAGAAATCTTTCTGTTCTTGTTAAAACAAGAAGATTTTCTTCTGTAAAAGAGAAGCCCTTGGATCAAAGATCCAACGGTGGGGGAAATTCCCCAAATCACTCAGAGAAAGATCTCTTTAACAAATTTATGGGTACTATAAAAAGGACCCTAGACCTCAATTCAAAGGTATCAACATTCTTGAAAAATCAGGAGCCTCAAACAGAGAGAACTCTGAGAAAAATTTCAAGAAAAAGGTAAAAACCTTCATGAGAGAGAAGAAACTTCTTTTAATAGATCATTGATCTAAGAACAAGATCAATGATCTTTACATAATAAACAGTGCTTTGCACTTCTCATGAACCACTGGTTCTTTAAAACAAGAAAAAATAAGAAATACTTGTTTTCTTTGATTCTCATTAGATCAAAGAAAACAAATAGTGCTTTGCATTTCTTTTATGAACCATTGGTTCTTGAATCTAAAAGATTCTTAAATCATAGTGCTTTGCACTCATAAACTGCGTTGTTGCGCTTTTGGATTGGCGCAAGCCACCGGAGCGCGCCACGTGTCAGCATTATAGGCGCTTGCGCTCTCTGATTGGCGCAAAGCGCCTGATAAATGCAATGCATTTCCCAAAGGGCCAGGCCCAAGTTAAAAGACCAAGCAGGTCTAATTAAATTGATGCTCTGCATCATTTATAAATGGGCAGAGCCCAAACGAAATAATAAAAATGCTACGCATTTTAAAAGGGGCAGAGCCCAAACAAAGTAGATGCCTTGCATCATTCATAAATGAGCAGAGCCCAGAATAAATTGATGCTCTGCATCTTTTATGGGCAGAGCCCAAAAAAAAAATATAGAAGTAATGCAATGCATTATTTAAGTGTAGGTAAAGCCCTAGCACAGGTCTAATAGACCAAAAATAAATAAAAGTGTTGAGCATTTTCAACTGGACTTAGCCCAATTTTGGTCGTAAGTCCTCAAATTTAATTTGACTGAGCACAGCTGCTCTCTTAAATCAATTTATATCCGGTTCGAGGGTACATCTCCGAACTCTTCTGACACATGTCGTTGTAATCCTTCAATAACGTCAGAGAGGTGACGGGTCCCAACGACCACACACTATATGGACCGAAACGTCCCTAAACTAATGTTGGACCGAAACGTCCCTAAACTAATTTTGGACCGAAACGTCCTTAAACTAATAACGGACCACCACGTCCCTAAACTGGAACATGGACCACCACGTACTTAAACTGGAACATGGACCACCACGTCCCTAAACTGGAACAATAGAGCCTCCACATGCTCTTTTACCAGATCTAAACGATCCCGTTTAAGTCGATCTTAGCCCCAAACACGGCTAACGTATCCTTAAATATTCAAATGGATTATAAAATTCCAAATCAACTCTGGTTCGAGGGTACATCTCCGAGCTCCTCTGACACCTGTCGTTGTAATCCTTCAACGACGTCAGAGAGGTGACGAGTCCCGACGGCCCTATATTAAATGAAATCACTACGTTAAGTAGATCTTAGTCTCAAACAAGACTAACGTATCCTAAACGAACGTTTAAGTCGATCTTAGCCTCAACACGGCTAACGTATCCTTAAACTAAAAACACCAAACCCAAATCTAAGTAAATACGGATTTGGACTAATCCACGTCCTACGGGCGACGGCATTACTCAGTCTCCATATACAATCCACGGGCAACCACAAACAAAACAAACATATACGACACGAAGTGAAATTCTGGAGAAGGAGAAAGTTGTTACCGTGATGCGGTAGCGTAATTAACTGCAGGGGCTTGCACCTGCAGGGAAGAGCGTCCCCACAATCAAAAACCCCTCAAGCGAGGGGGGATCTGACGAAGTCTGCTACATCGGCCGCATCCGTCTAAACCTCCGATACACGGTGTCATAAATCAGCTTGGCATCTTCCGAGAGGTGGACGGATAAAACCAAATAGCATCTGCCCCGAATCTCAGTGTCAGGACCTCGCAGTCCTGTGCGCAGCCGTTCGGAGGGGAACAATCATTGACTTCGAGGCCGAATATGATCTACGTCGAGGCGACTCAAACTCAAGCTCCATCTTCACTCGGTCAAGAAACTTGTGAAGAAAACACCCTCTACTACATGGCAACTGATAGAAGATGAAGAAATAGGAAGTGGGTTCACTTTGGATTTGGATTTGGATTTCTCACTTGGAATCATCCCTTAGAATTTTCTAGCAAGGTTTTTCTTTCTTCATGAAGAAGATGAAGAAGAAGAAAGAAAAAGAATAATGAAAAATGAATGAATTAATAAAAATAGAAAATCAAGTGATGCCTTATCATATTGCAACCATGGGTGAAGATAACTCATGTAGAGAGCAAACCCTAGTTTAGGTAATGGTTAGGTTAAGGAAAGAAACAAAATGGTCAAAGCTTTCAAATCTTCATGAAGTTTCAAGAATGAAACAAAATTAGCCACCATTTTATTCTTGCCAAAATAAATAAGTAAATAAATAAATAAGGTAATGGAAACCCTAACCATTAACCAAACATGGTTTAAAGTAAACACACACCCAAGTTTGAATGTATCATCAAACATGATACAAACAAGTGCACAAAAATATATCATATATACAATGTGCACAATCTAGTGAGAAGATAATCTTAAGTGAACCAATACTAGTTAATGTAAAGTAATATATCAAATATATAATTATACATTAAATCACTAAATCAACACTTGATTTAATGATCCGGTCATACTGCATATAACCGACTAATATCAAGTGTATCAATATATCGAATCAACACTTGATTCGGTAACCCGGCTATATCTCATATAACCGTCCAATGATACAAATCGCGAGAATAGAATACAGTATCACATACTGGTATTATTCTCGGTCCCGCACATATCTCATATGCGCTCCTATTTCGTTTCGCTTGAGCCAGGAAACCTCTGTGTAGGACTCTAAAGACTCGTCAATACGCCGGCAGCAGGTGATGATCATATCAAACACTCACAAGCCGCAAGCGGTCTGCTAAATGTAACGGCCACCCGGGTATTGAGCGATCAGAAGATCAACGAGCAAGCCCGCTCACACTCCTGTGAATCCAACGAGTAACACTACCGTACAGTCCGGTCTGTTCGTCTGATATGTCGCATATCTTGTCTAGGGGTGGTAAACGTCAGACCCCAATAACTCGATAAGTCGTGTCGATATGAGGCTCATAACGGGTCGAGAAACTACCGGTAACACTTACCAGTAAATCCCTAAAACAGCCTTGGCCAAGGACTTCCTGTTATAGCCAATCGAGCACTGCGCAACATCAACTCCCTATACCGGGAGAGACGAAACCCCTCCTATCGCTTATTGCCTCCATGTGATTTGGGACTGTACCCAAAAATCACCATTTTGCATGCCCTCTTGGACGTGGTAAGGTGGAAATCAAAGCACAGTGGGAATCACACATGACTCTATGATGATCTCGGGTCTACAGACTAACCTGCACCAGTGTCACCAGAGAACTGCCATCTGACGTAAGGTATAATACCATCTGGGAGTTCTCGGCGAGTCCGTCCAGTGTACCCAGTCTCCACTGAGCACCCGTATATCATCTCTGATGTCAAACACCAATGGATATGGGATCATCCATCGCCCATCTATATAGGTCAAGAAGGTATACGCTAGTCTACTCTGGTATATCGATGCCCCGTCTCGATACACCCACGACTATGGACTTTGAAGGATGTACTTATGGACTACCACGTCTCCACTAGTATGATCCGCATCATAGTCCAGGTAGTCAAGTACACATCCTAAGGGCTTTACCAACATGTAACAGAGAGACAATCAGTGTACACGTTAAGGTAAAGAGAAACCAGATAGCATACTATCATATCGAGCAAGAAAGTCATCCCTATATATGTCCAAGCATCCACTACAATATACATCATATGTATAGTAATGGCCTCTAGGGCATACATATAACTAACACTTAAGTACAACATGATCCCCGTACAAACTCATCAAATCATACCCATATCGTACGGATCATATATCACGTATATCTCATTTAAAAACTACATATGAAACTTTATGCAAATGGAGGGTTGTCACGCCCCGCTTCCCAGTGTACGGCGAAGTGGACGTGACAAGGCCCGCTACGTATGTACTCAGAAGTACATACGCTAAGCGTAACTAAGCAATATAAAATAATCACAAGAGACAAATGAGATTGAGATAACAGCAACTTTCATTAATAACATTCTTTATACAATGCATGAAATGAAAATACAACTGGAATGAAAAAAGAAAGCAATGCCTAAACAGTGGCATAATAATAAAAGGAAATACTGGAAAGAACAAGTACAAAGTCTAGAGCTCTGGATCTTCTTAGAACTGCTCCAAATCTTCAGTTGTTGGCTCGGTCTCAACTTGGTCCAACGCACCTGACGACATTCAAGGAAGAAAGAAATAGAATGTCGTCAGCGAACAGGTCGCTCGGTAAGTCCCAAAGAAAAGTGGAGTGAGAATGGCAGAGTAACAGTATTTTCTAGAGTATTATGTTATAGAATATTATGGAATATTGTTTAACGCAGTTGTTTGTAGCTTGGTACAGAAGAATGCCAGTGTATACGAGGGGGATCTCTATATGCTAGAGATCAGTGCAAACGGAGAGTACAAGGAACCGTTATGCCACGGTACAACAGCAACAGTATTCATGTTAGGTGTCTTAATCTGACCACCTCATTCCACTTTTAACATCTTCCGTACCAATCTACCCCTTTAAACCCCGTAATGTTTTAACAGTGTTGTAGTAATGGAATATGTAAATTGAGTGACTGACCAAAACCATGATATCAGTAAACATGTTGCAACTGTATAATCAGGTAAATGGAATATCAGGATAATGGAATGAATATCCATGGTTTGATTCAGTCAAAAATGAATATATTGTTAACTGTATTCAGGGATTCATGATTTCAAGTTGTGTTGGAATATGATTGAAATATAGATTGACTTGAATTATATTCAAATCAGAATTAGTCAGACTCTAACCCGAGTCAGACTAAAAGAAAGATAATTTGAAGTTCAATATTAGCTAGGGGCCTTATTGTAATTTGTGAAACTTGAGGGGGTTTTATGTAAAAAGTACTTTTGTATAGTTTTCAAAATATACCTCAAGTATTTAATAATCGTCTTTATTATTGTAATGGATGTGAATTTTATTTGTGTTATTCTAGTGAATATATCCTAATAAAAGTATTAATTGTTTATTTGAAATTCGTGGTTTTTTAATATAACTTTTAATCTATGATTTTTAGGAAAAAGTGGAAACTTGATATTATAACAAAATAAGTGTTTAAATGATAATTATATATAATAAAACACTTAAATGATTTTTAAATGAATATTTTATTTACAAAAAATATTACTTTCCTTAAATATTGTATTTAAACCTTTCGAGACCGAATGCTCCTTGCGGAGGTCTGAATCTCGCACTACTAGCCTGCGGGTGCACGATGAACCGTGCTATCCCTAACAGGTTCCCCACGAATGGGTTGTAATGGCACTTTGCTCAGGTTTTATAAATACTTTTAATTTAGGGAAAAGATTTTCTAAATATAGGGTATTTATTTGTAAAAGTATATAGTTCTCCATATTTTAGTTGTTAGGGTTTCCTAGACCATCTAACCTATCTTCTATGGTCTAAACGATGAATCATTAGAGCCTCAAATCGCCTCTTCACCATCATGCAGCCAGGTAAGTGCCAGGTAAGTGGGAAGGAACCACGTCGTGGGCCTAATTAAAAACCACTAGCCTTAGACACACTTGCCTAGACCAACAAGACAGTTTAGATAAACGATCGATGTCCATGACCAATCGTGCTTTCATTTTATATAAGTTTTATTTAGAAAAGTTTACAATTTAAGGGTTAAACTAAAAGTTATAAAGGTTATGGTATTTTAGTGAAAAAGTCCTATAATATCGTATTCTGTATTTTTGTTATTTATCAATTAGGGTTATAATGAGTGTGTGTAAGGGTAGGTCATTACCCCGTGACTTATATTAAATTTTGGTGAAGTTTCAAGGTGAAATAAGCTATGTTAAACTTAAGGGTATTAAGGTGCAAGAATACGGTATTCATAAACGTTATCATTTCATGTGTGAAATTTCATCCAAATTGAATGAAACAAGTTTTGTTATCAAAATAAACATGATTAGGAGTGGGGTATCTAAATAGAACATTAAAATTTAACTTGATGGTATTTTTATGCAAGAAATACGGTTTTCTAAAGAACTTATCATTTCATGTGGAAAAGTACAATTAAATTTGATTTAAGGGTGATTAATAGTCAACATGCAAGAGGGTTGATAATATGTATTAGGTGACAAGTGGAATTTTTAAGAAAAACCGAATCGGAAATCGGTTTGTCCGATTTCCGTCGGGTTTCAAAAAAGTCGTATTTTGCAAATATAGAAAAGAGAGGTAGAAGGTTGGGACTTACGGGTTTGGACAAGCTAAGCGTTCTAAAAGGTGTGGTGGTTGCCGATTCGTTGGAAACGTCACGTCGGTCTTGATCCGGTCGCCGGAATCCGTCGTCGGTTTCGGCAGCGCTTCGCTTCTCGCTCTTTGCACCAAGTTCTCAAGAGTTTTAGAGAGTATGCTTAGAGTTGTGAGGGGAAAAGGTAGAGGGTAGGGGCCTTTATATATGGCTAGGCTAGGGTTAGGGTTAGGGTAGATGAAAAGTTAAAAAATAAAAATGTGATAAAATGTAATAAAAATGTATTAAAAGTGGAGTAATTGGGGGTTTTAAAGATCTCTGGAAGTGGGATTGGGCTGAAACTTTGCAGGTGAGTAGGGAATACCAAAAGACACAACTTTCATGTTGTGACCCTTGCCGGAATCGGCCTAAAAGGGGGTGACTCGGCCGTGACTCGGTCGGATCACTGAGTCGGCCGAGTCAAGGCCGAGTTGGCCGATTCCCGACCGAGTCCGGTGACCTGGATCTCCCCCGACGGTCCATCTACCCTCTGCAAGTGTTACATCTTTGGGTGTAGTGGGGTTTTTGTGAGATATGCACGTGTAAACTCTTGGTATTCTAAAGGTTTTTTTAAAAAATCAATAATAAAATTAATGTGGGGTATGGGATTCGAACTCTGGTGGCTTGGTTCAGCAATGCAAGGTATTACCAATGAGCCACAAGCTCCTTCTTGTAATTATTGTAAAGAGATAGATACTTAAAGTGTTATCAGCAACATTAATACTCCAAGTATACTTCAATTTTAAATCAAATTTTGGTATACAAAAATTGGAGTTGTTACAATCTACCCTCCTTACAAAAATTTCGTCCTCGAAATTTACAACTTTTATTTAAGGACTAATTTACAAAAAGGTGCGGATATTTTGCACGCATCTCATCTTCCCTTTCCCACGTGGATTCTCCTGGAGTGTCTTTTCTCCACATTACCCGGACTAAATTAACTTCTTTGTTCCGAAGTGTCTTCACTTTGCTGTCCAGGATCTCCACAGGTTGCTGCTCACAAGACAAATCGGGCTGTATCGTGAGCTCTGAATGATCAAGTACATGGCTGGGGTCACTCACATACCTTCTGAGTTGGGATATGTGGAACACGTTATCCACTCCTTCCAATGAGGGTGGAAGCGCTAATCGGTATGCCACTTCACCGACTCGTTCGAGTATATCGAACGGTCCAATGTATCTCGGACTCAACTTTCCCCGTCTTCCAAATCTGATCACTCCGCGGTTCGGAGATATCTTCAAGAATACATGGTCTCCTGGCTGGAACTCCAAGTGTCGTCTCTTTGCATCAGCCCAATGTTTCTGTCTATCTTGGGCTATGCGCATTCTTTCTCTGATAGTACGAACCACATCCACGGTCGCTACTATCATCTCTGGTCCAAGGAGTTCCCTATCTCCGATGTCGTCCCAACTTAATGGCGATCGACACTTCCTTCCATACAATGCTGCAAAAGGTGCCATTCCTATGCTTGCTTGGTAGCTGTTGTTGTACGCGAACTCCACAAGATGCAAGTGATCTTCCCACGATCCTTTGAAGTCGAGCATACATGCTCTGAGCATATCCTCCAAGATCTGAATAGTTCGTTCCGACTGACCATCTGTTTGTGGATGATAAGCCGTGCTGAAGTTCAGACTTGTTCCCAAGCTAGCTTGCAGACTTTGCCAAAATTGCGATCGGAACCTAGTGTCACGATCGGAGACAATGCAGACTGGTACTCCATGAAGTCTCACAATTTCCTGTTTGAGTTCATGGGTATCAGAGATAGTAAATTATGAAGAATTTCGTTTAAATCTAAATTAGATTATTACCTCCATGTACTTCTTTGCTAATGTCTCAGTTGATTGGCCAACTCGAAATGGGATGAAGTGAGCCGACTTTGTGAGTCGATCCACAATGACCCAAATCGCATCGTTACCTTTTGTGCTGCGAGGAAGAGCAGTTACAAAGTCCATCGTGATGTGCTGCCACTTCCATTCTGGGATTGGTAACGGTTGAAGTAGTCCAGCTGTCCTATGATGTTCAGCCTTTACCTGCTGACACACCAAACATTTTGCGACACTCCTGGCTACTTCACGCTTCATTCCATGCCACCAATAATTCTGACGTAGATCTTTGTACATTTTGGTACCTCCAGGATGTACTGAATAGGGAGAGCTGTGAGCTTCTTTCATTAACTCTTCCCGAACAGGACCCTTTGGTACACACAATCTGCTGCCGTATCTCAAAGATCCGTCTTCATGGATGATGAAATCTGTTCTGAGTCCATTCTCCACTTGTTCTCTGATCTTTTGCAACTTAGCATCGCTGGCTTGAGCTGCTTTGATCTGATTGACAATGATTGATTGAACTTGTAGATTCATCAAATTTGAAACATCACCTGGCATGACTAGTTCGATCTCCATCTGATGTAGGTCTTGCTGAAGCTTCCACTGGGCGGTGAGATTCATTGCTAATGGTTGGCGACTAAGAGCATCAGGTACTACGTTCACCTTTCCTGGATGATATTGCAAATTGATGTCGAAGTCCGCCATAAGTTCTAACCATCTTCTCTGCCGCATATTCAATTCCTTCTGAGTAAACACATACTTCAGACTTTTATGATCTGTGTAGATGTTCACTCGTTCACCAAGTAAGTAGTGGCGCCAAATCTTGAGAGCAAAAATAACGGCTGCCAACTCTAGATCATGCGTCGGATAATTGCGCTCATGAGTCTTCAATTGTCTTGAAGCATAAGCCACAACCTTACCGTGTTGATGTAGAACACATCCTAATCCCTTACCGGATGCATCGCAATGCACTTCGAATCCTCCAGATTGATCCGGTATTACGAGAATAGGTGCAGAAGTCAGCCTCGACTTAAGTTCTACGAAAGCTTGCTCGCATGCTTCTGACCACACAAATTCTTCATCTTTTCGTGTGAGCTTGGTCAGTGGTGTTGCTATCTTCGAAAAGCCTTCAATGAATCTTCTGTAATATCCAGCTAAACCCAAGAAACTCCGAATATCCTTCACAGACTTTGGTGTAGGCCATTCGCTGACTGCTGAGACTTTTGTTGGATCCACAGAAATTCCTTCTCCTGATACGATGTGTCCAAGGAAACCAACTTGTTTTAACCAAAACTCGCACTTGCTGTATTTGGCATAAAGCTTATGTTGTCGAAGAGTTTCCAGGACAATTCGTAAGTGCTCCGCATGCTCTTTCCGGTTCTTAGAATATACCAGGATGTCGTCGATGAAGATGACAACGAACCTGTCTAAATACTCCCGGAAGACTTGGTTCATAAGATTCATGAAAATTGCTGGTGCATTGGTCACTCCAAATGGCATTACTAGAAATTCGTAATGTCCATAGCGAGTTCTGAAAGCTGTTTTGTGAATATCAGCTTCCTTGACCTTCACTTGATGATAACCTGAACGAAGATCTAGTTTAGAGAAGACACAAGATCCACTTAGCTGATCGAATAAGTCGTCGATGCGCGGAAGTGGATACTTGTTCTTAATAGTAACTTCGTTCAAGGCTCTATAGTCGATGCACATTCTATATGAACCTTCCTTCTTCTTCACCAGTAGTACAGGTGCTCCCCAACTCGAAGTGCTGGGACGAATCCATCCTTTCGCCAGTAATTCGTCCAACTGTGTTCGTACTTCCTTCAAACCTTCTGGACTTAGTCTATATGGTGCTTTGATTACTGGTTGTGCTCCTGGTACTAAGTCAATACTGAATTCAAGAGCTCGATCAGGAGGCAAACCTGATATATCGTCAGGGAATACGTCATCGAACTCTCGAACTACCTCCGGTCTTGCTTCTTCTTCTGCATGAGCTGCCGCAACTATTGCTTCCCTTGGCTTTGCTTTGTAAGTGCTTGGCTCTAATGTACGGTCTCCACTCTTAAAGTAAAAGATCGGATGATCTGGAATCTCAAATACTACCCTCCTTTGGCGACAGTCGATGGTAGCATAAAAGGTTCCAAGCCAGTCCATTCCTAGAACCACATCAAAGTTCGGTATGTCCAGTACTTTGAAGTCAGCGTAAAATTCTCGACTGCAGACGATGATCGGACACATGCTGTATCCCATAGTTGCCTTTAGAACACCATTTCCGGAACTGACGTTCCAGCAGGATACGAGCGGTGAGACTGGAATCGCATGGGTTCGGACAAACCGTTGCGACATAAAGCAGTGGGATGCTCCAGTATCAAACAGTGCAAGTGCAGGTAGTGAAGCTACTAGAATTGTACCTAAGGTATATGGGATAGGTTTTAGGTATAGGGAAAGTGTGTAGGTAACCAAAACTAAAAGATAAATTTGGGAAGAAAATTTACCAGTAATGACTTGGCCAGTGGCCTCAGCTTCTTCAACAGACATCATGAAAGCCTGGCGCTTCGGCACATTCCTCCTGGCCTGAGGAGCATTCCTCTGAACGTTCCTTTGGGCTTGATGGAACTGTCGAGGAGGTGGTGCAGCTTGTGGTCCTCTAGGTGGTGCAGGTAGTGCAAGTCTGGTAGCAGGTGCTGGAAGAGCTGGTCGCTGCTGATAGTTGTTAGCTGGCCGGTTTGCAGCAACTGAGTTCTGCCTTTGAGGACAGGATCCAATGTCATGAGTGGCTGAACCGCAGATCAAGCAAAGGCGGTTGGCTCGACGGCAATCCTTCATCATATGTCCCTTTCTCTTACAGTAGGTGCAAAAGGCTGGGCTAGGGTGATGAGTTGGTACTCCGGGACGCCTCGGCACGAAGGATGGTCTGGACGTGGCTCCACCTGCCATCTGGTTGGCAGGACGCTTGACTCCTACAGAGTGAGGTCTTCCCCTCTCTTTTATCACTGCCTCGTAACTGCGGGCAGCTTCCAGGGCTTCCTCGTGAGTCAAAAACTTCCCGGTGGCTAGAGCAGCCTTGATTTCGGTGTCCAAACCTTGCTGAAAACGACGGGCTCTGATCTCGTCCGTCGGTATCAGGTGTGCCGCGAATCTGTTTAAAGGTTGTGTTAGCTGTGTAGTAGGTGATATTAAAAAATTGAACTACTGTGACAGATCTTACCGGCTCAACATAGTAAACTCAGCATCATACTCATCTACAGATTTCTCCCACATAGATCCTTGTTGTAGGTGAATAAATTGTTGTTCCATAGCGAACCTGGCGGTCACAGGGAAATATTTCGCGTCGAACTTCTCGCGAAATGTTTTCCATTCAATCGGCTGGGCTAGACGGGTCTCTTCCGCCTTCCACCAATTTCGAGCGTTATCCGTGAGCTGTAGCTTCGCTACACGGACCCAGGCATTATCTGGCACTTGAGCTGCTGCCAGATCATCTTCAATACTTTGCGCCCATTCTTCTGCTTCGAGAGGGCTCCCTTTTCCCGAGAATTGCTTCGGGTGCAACGCTCTGAACTGTTTGATTCCCGGTGCATCTGTCTCAGGACGACTCAGAAGTTGTTGCTGTCCCTCTAGCAGACTGCGGATCGCATCGAAAAGCATGGTTTGCTCAGTGGATGGTGCGGGAACAACTGGAGTGAGAGGTAGTGCTGAAGGGATGTTGTTGGCATTGGTGCTGGTGTTGTTCGGGGAATTGTTTGGGGAATCCATAATCCTGAAGAAAAATTTGGATTAGGACAGATTCAAATACATGAAATGATAAGATTCAAGGAATAAAGACTTGTAAGATTCAAATAACATGAATTGTAAAGAATGTTTTAGTTGCTGTTTCTTGTGTTACATTGCTTAGGTTGTTCACGCAGACCAGAACTGCATGATAGGGATTCATACAGCTCTGACCTGCATGGGCCACCAACAAAACCTGTCACGCCCCGCTTCCCAGTGTACGGCGAAGTGGACGTGACAAGGCCCGCTACGTATGTACTCAGAAGTACATACGCTAAGCGTAACTAAGCAATATAAAATAATCACAAGAGACAAATGAGATTGAGATAACAGCAACTTTCATTAATAACATTCTTTATACAATGCATGAAATGAAAATACAACTGGAATGAAAAAAGAAAGCAATGCCTAAACAGTGGCATAATAATAAAAGGAAATACTGGAAAGAACAAGTACAAAGTCTAGAGCTCTGGATCTTCTTAGAACTGCTCCAAATCTTCAGTTGTTGGCTCGGTCTCAACTTGGTCCAACGCACCTGACGACATTCAAGGAAGAAAGAAATAGAATGTCGTCAGCGAACAGGTCGCTCGGTAAGTCCCAAAGAAAAGTGGAGTGAGAATGGCAGAGTAACAGTATTTTCTAGAGTATTATGTTATAGAATATTATGGAATATTGTTTAACGCAGTTGTTTGTAGCTTGGTACAGAAGAATGCCAGTGTATACGAGGGGGATCTCTATATGCTAGAGATCAGTGCAAACGGAGAGTACAAGGAACCGTTATGCCACGGTACAACAGCAACAGTATTCATGTTAGGTGTCTTAATCTGACCACCTCATTCCACTTTTAACATCTTCCGTACCAATCTACCCCTTTAAACCCCGTAATGTTTTAACAGTGTTGTAGTAATGGAATATGTAAATTGAGTGACTGACCAAAACCATGATATCAGTAAACATGTTGCAACTGTATAATCAGGTAAATGGAATATCAGGATAATGGAATGAATATCCATGGTTTGATTCAGTCAAAAATGAATATATTGTTAACTGTATTCAGGGATTCATGATTTCAAGTTGTGTTGGAATATGATTGAAATATAGATTGACTTGAATTATATTCAAATCAGAATTAGTCAGACTCTAACCCGAGTCAGACTAAAAGAAAGATAATTTGAAGTTCAATATTAGCTAGGGGCCTTATTGTAATTTGTGAAACTTGAGGGGGTTTTATGTAAAAAGTACTTTTGTATAGTTTTCAAAATATACCTCAAGTATTTAATAATCGTCTTTATTATTGTAATGGATGTGAATTTTATTTGTGTTATTCTAGTGAATATATCCTAATAAAAGTATTAATTGTTTATTTGAAATTCGTGGTTTTTTAATATAACTTTTAATCTATGATTTTTAGGAAAAAGTGGAAACTTGATATTATAACAAAATAAGTGTTTAAATGATAATTATATATAATAAAACACTTAAATGATTTTTAAATGAATATT
Source organism: Agapanthus africanus (assembly GCA_030015575.1). NCBI lineage: Eukaryota > Viridiplantae > Streptophyta > Magnoliopsida > Asparagales > Amaryllidaceae > Agapanthus > Agapanthus africanus. Next base: position 512,646,869 of record JASDDO010000012.1, read on the forward strand.
TTATTTACAAAAAATATTACTTTCCTTAAATATTGTATTTAAACCTTTCGAGACCGAATGCTCCTTGCGGAGGTCTGAATCTCGCACTACTAGCCTGCGGGTGCACGATGAACCGTGCTATCCCTAACAGGTTCCCCACGAATGGGTTGTAATGGCACTTTGCTCAGGTTTTATAAATACTTTTAATTTAGGGAAAAGATTTTCTAAATATAGGGTATTTATTTGTAAAAGTATATAGTTCTCCATATTTTAGTTGTTAGGGTTTCCTAGACCATCTAACCTATCTTCTATGGTCTAAACGATGAATCATTAGAGCCTCAAATCGCCTCTTCACCATCATGCAGCCAGGTAAGTGCCAGGTAAGTGGGAAGGAACCACGTCGTGGGCCTAATTAAAAACCACTAGCCTTAGACACACTTGCCTAGACCAACAAGACAGTTTAGATAAACGATCGATGTCCATGACCAATCGTGCTTTCATTTTATATAAGTTTTATTTAGAAAAGTTTACAATTTAAGGGTTAAACTAAAAGTTATAAAGGTTATGGTATTTTAGTGAAAAAGTCCTATAATATCGTATTCTGTATTTTTGTTATTTATCAATTAGGGTTATAATGAGTGTGTGTAAGGGTAGGTCATTACCCCGTGACTTATATTAAATTTTGGTGAAGTTTCAAGGTGAAATAAGCTATGTTAAACTTAAGGGTATTAAGGTGCAAGAATACGGTATTCATAAACGTTATCATTTCATGTGTGAAATTTCATCCAAATTGAATGAAACAAGTTTTGTTATCAAAATAAACATGATTAGGAGTGGGGTATCTAAATAGAACATTAAAATTTAACTTGATGGTATTTTTATGCAAGAAATACGGTTTTCTAAAGAACTTATCATTTCATGTGGAAAAGTACAATTAAATTTGATTTAAGGGTGATTAATAGTCAACATGCAAGAGGGTTGATAATATGTATTAGGTGACAAGTGGAATTTTTAAGAAAAACCGAATCGGAAATCGGTTTGTCCGATTTCCGTCGGGTTTCAAAAAAGTCGTATTTTGCAAATATAGAAAAGAGAGGTAGAAGGTTGGGACTTACGGGTTTGGACAAGCTAAGCGTTCTAAAAGGTGTGGTGGTTGCCGATTCGTTGGAAACGTCACGTCGGTCTTGATCCGGTCGCCGGAATCCGTCGTCGGTTTCGGCAGCGCTTCGCTTCTCGCTCTTTGCACCAAGTTCTCAAGAGTTTTAGAGAGTATGCTTAGAGTTGTGAGGGGAAAAGGTAGAGGGTAGGAGCCTTTATATATGGCTAGGCTAGGGTTAGGGTTAGGGTAGATGAAAAGTTAAAAAATAAAAATGTGATAAAATGTAATAAAAATGTATTAAAAGTGGAGTAATTGGGGGTTTTAAAGATCTCTGGAAGTGGGATTGGGCTGAAACTTTGCAGGTGAGTAGGGAATACCAAAAGACACAACTTTCATGTTGTGACCCTTGCCGGAATCGGCCTAAAAGGGGGTGACTCGGCCGTGACTCGGTCGGATCACTGAGTCGGCCGAGTCAAGGCCGAGTTGGCCGATTCCCGACCGAGTCCGGTGACCTGGATCTCCCCCGACGGTCCATCTACCCTCTGCAAGTGTTACATCTTTGGGTGTAGTGGGGTTTTTGTGAGATATGCACGTGTAAACTCTTGGTATTCTAAAGGTTTTTTTAAAAAATCAATAATAAAATTAATGTGGGGTATGGGATTCGAACTCTGGTGGCTTGGTTCAGCAATGCAAGGTATTACCAATGAGCCACAAGCTCCTTCTTGTAATTATTGTAAAGAGATAGATACTTAAAGTGTTATCAGCAACATTAATACTCCAAGTATACTTCAATTTTAAATCAAATTTTGGTATACAAAAATTGGAGTTGTTACAAGGGTATACAAGATGCAATACCATATTAATGCTTTAACGAAAATCTAAACTTAAGTAGATATCATAATAATAGTTATAAGGTTGCGGGGGTGCTATACGCCATCCACCCGACTTCCCCAGTAGATGTAAATCTACTCACCGGAAATACCTCGTATCTTCTCAGGAATCGCCAATCCTTTTTCCTTTCCTTGCGGCCTCTGAAGTCCCCGTATTTGAATCTAACATAGCAATAACTTGTATAAGGAAACTGCTACATTCCGATACGTCCAAATCAATAAAACGTAAGTTGTACGTGCTAATTACACTACGTACGACCATTTCAAACGACCTAATACTTAACTTCACTGAAATCTAACCCAACTCTGCATCGCGACAGAATACAGACCGCGATACGTTTTTACCGTGTCGTATTTGAGATTTTAGATCCCTTTTTCCGATATTAGCTTTCAGATGTTATATATAGTTAAACTAACTTAATTAAATAATACCAAAACCCCTATCTCACAACCACAGAGCTACCATAAAAACCATACTACCCAACTCTCCCAAAAATCCGTCGACGCCGGAATTTCTCTTTGGGTCACCGGCCAGCCCTCGGGTCCGTGTTCCTATGGTTTGTTATAAGTTCAACATACATCATTTTGGAACTGTTTTGCTAAGTTAAAATTTATCTAAACTACAGCAGATTACTATAGGGTCCAATTTTGCTTAAAATACGATATTATGGACACTTTGATTTCAAACTTTGAACTAGTTACAGAATTAAATCCCTGCCGTGATTAAGGATTTTACCTACTAATAACTTGCTGAAAGAACACTCTCCAAGATGCACAAGCTCCTTTGTCCTAGCTTGATGGTGAGGAATCTCTAGACTTAGCTCTTTTCTTCTCCTTTCTCTTGTTCTTCTATGTTGCTTTGGTTTTCTATTTATTTCTTTTTAAATTTTCAGAGTTTAATTTAGCTACTGAACTGAATATAAGCTATATATATGAAAGAAAGAAAGGATAAGATGAAGGAGGAGGTGTCAAAGGCCAAGGGTGCCATCTTCATGCAAGGAGGAGGTGTGGAGAGGGTGTGCGGATGCAAGAATGATATGGAATTAGTTTTCTTTTTCCAAAATGAAAAATCTCTCTTGGATAATATTCTGAACATAACCTTAATTTACCCTTTTATCATTCACACTCATAACAATTTTCCAATTTGCACAATATCCTAAACTTTACATAAGAACCATTCACAACTTATGTTATTATATAATACCTTTTTAATTAAAACGAAGCTAAAATTCTCTTTAAAACTCTTAAAATTTATTTATGTTGCATACTAAAATTTTAATTTAATTTGTTTTACATCCATCTTATGAAATTGTTTTATTTGGTTTTAATAACTTTTTAATTTAACCATTTATTATTTAATTAATTAATTTTTTTATTTATTTCCAAATTTTCTGAATGTTACAATATTTCCCCCCTTAAGAAAATTCGGTCCCCGAATTTAAAAATTAACTAGACATACCTTCAAAAAGCTGTGGAAATCTCTATCGCATCGCACCCTCGGTTTTCCAAGTAATCTCCTCGCGATTCCTTCCTTGCCCAAAGAACCCTTAGCGATAGAAGTACCCTGGATCTTAGTTTCTTTGCCTGCCGGTCTAGAATAGCGACTGGCTGCACTCTGCAGGATAAATCCGGCTCAAGATGTAAGGTCTGATGCTGGATCGCGTGAGAAGGATCGTGAAGATACTTGCAAAGTATCGATACGTGAAACTGTCACGACCCGAATATTTCGACTCGTGACCGGCACTTAACAACGCAACGTCTACAGGCGTAACGCGACTAAGTAAGCCGAACCCAGAAATCAAAACCATTTAAAAGTAGTGAGTGTTGAAAACATTCAATTAAAACATTTAGAAAACCTTAAATAGTTTAATAAAGTTCTTTTTAAAGTTAAATTATCCTTATAATAATTTTGGCAGCATTTCCTTTGTAAAAGTAACCCCGAAAATCGGGTATAAAACAGGACATAAGTGAAAATGATATATAATGAAATAAAGCATCCCCAAACGGGAGCAATCACGCCCAACGGCGGAAACTATCACCACAAGAGTAATATACGACGCCGTAGCAAAGAATGAGCAATAAGTAAACATCACAGAATAATAAACTGCATATATACAGTCGGCTCCCACGAGCTCGACACCAGAATACAAATAATATACATCATCGTCCTCACACCGTCTCTAAGTCAAGTACATATATGGTAGATGGAGAATACTAGATACAAAAGTGTGTACAATAAAAGTAACCAGATACCACAACCCACCTAATAGCAAAATAGCTCTCGCACCAACTGTAATGGTATCTGTAGCCAAAAGATGCAAAAAGGCAGCCTGCCGCGACTACTCTGATGGCCAACCTGCAATACTGTGGCACAACGGGGGTGAGTTGCCAACTCGTGGATAGAGATAACATATAAAGGTAATCGCGAGTATGCACGTACTGCGCTACTCTATCATATGCCAGCAGGTACAATCTATATGCGACAAGCAGTAGGTGCAATAATCATGCAAATGCTCTGTCAGGTAAAATAACTACAGGATGAGATACATGATAATCAATGCTGAGCATGGGATAAGCAACATCTACAGGGAATATCAATCGTGGATAAATAATCGGTGCCCAAAACTGCACCCAAATCCCAAATAAACTCAGGCGCCGGCACTCTCCTCGGCCCTCAAATCCTGTAAATCTCTGAGAATCACGAGTGCCCAACATCGGCACTCAGAATATCATAAAATAGAATATCATAAAATACTCGTGTCCAACATTGACACGCAAATCCTCATATATCAGGCTCCGTAAGTCCGGATCAGCCCACGGGCTCCGTCTGCGGTATCGGCCCTCGGCCCCGGCAGTACGGATCATCCCGCATCCATCTTTCGACTCTGGTCAGTATCCTCCGGATAACCGCCAGGTCCAACCAATCACCGGTAGGTACTCGCCCACCTCCAGGCTCAATCGACAAAGTCCATCGATTATCTTGCCGAGGGGAACCATACCGGGTCCACCACGAACCCGCAAATGGATCATCCAACTCCTCGAATCGGGTTTCAAGCACACGTCTCATCACCGAGAAAACGCGTGGTGGACGCACCAAAATATCATATCACGAGGAACCGGGTTTTCAAATAGTGCATCTTTTCTTAAATAACTCCACGGTCCTCAAAAACCAGAAATCACATGAAAATCCAACACCAATAAGTAAATCAAATGCGATGTACTATGTATATCAAGCCATAATATAGGTGCAAGGGAGATACCGCTTTTTAAAATAGTTCAGTTTTCAAAGACATCATGCGGCTCCCAATCTCTATGAAAATCATATCAAATCATATGTGAAAGGAACTACAGTATAATGATCATGGCAGTTCTACAGTGAGTGAATCATGACAATTACTAACGGTGTGTGTGTAACATGTAGATTAGTGTTCGAGCAACATGAACCGTTAGTAATAGTGCAGTGTTCTATCAATTCTAAGTTTACAATTATATAGCAGGGAATGCAGTATGCAACAACAGTATCCATAAACAGTCAATATAGGTAAATGCAATATATAGCTATAAGGTCCTATCAGCCTTGACGCATAACGCCATGCGGGCGATATCCTCGTAGATGTTAAATCTACTCACCGAAGTCTCGCGCTAAGTGTAGCCGACGACTTGCTTCCCCTTCTTCGCAGCGTCCGTCGCACTCGCCTGCGAACCTAGAATTTACACAATATATCACACATAAGCTCAAAACCATACAAACACGACATTTAAAGTCAAACTAGAAACCCGCGTCGCAAACCAAGCACGCGTGTGCACGATACGCTAAAACGTGATTAAGCGTCTGAAACTACCTCGACGCGTCGCGATATGCAGAACACCCAAACCCACACACGTAACACGCATGTCGCGAAGATTTAAAATACGGGAAATAGGGTAATAGGTCCCAGATTTTGATACAAAAAGAGTTTTATAAAACTATATATACCATGAAACCCCACATATCAGCAGACACCAACCATCAAAACCCCAACCCACGGTTCTCCCATCTGGCCGCAAATTGCGTCCAGAATGAGTTTTTTGGCGGCCTGAGTAGGGGGGTGGGCTCCCGGGTTTGGTGTGTGCACTCTATACCCCCTACACATGCTACAGTAAATACAATTTCATTCTGAAACACCCCGGGTAGAAGCAGATTCCACAGAGCCCTAATTCTAGTTAAAACCACACTTTTACACTAAAATGATACTTTATGGTATTTCTGTGCAAACTGAAACAAACCCAAGTCTAAAAACACACTAATAACCCATTACCAAGCTAATCAAGCCATAAAAGGTTAATTTTTAACATAACCTCGCTAAAACCCCTTATATAACACAAAACATGCATAAAAATGTGATATTTTGCTAAAACACAACAAGTTATGAAATGGGATGTTAAATATGAGTGTAATACCTTCAAAAGACTTTAGAAAAACCCACAAGTTCCAGATCTAGCCTTAAGTATGCAGACTTGCCACCAAACACCTCAAATGAGCCATTGAGCCAAGGTTTTGTGAAGGAAAAAGGTTAGATTTGTATAGGGTTTTGTGTAGAGATCAAAGAGGAGTGAAAAGAGAAGAGAAAAGATGAAGAAAGTGATATGTTTGCTGCTGAAATTCTGCAGTTTCCAGAAAATGAGAGAAGAGAGAGAGAAGAGAGAAGGAGATAGGCAATAAAAGCCAAATTTTCCTTACCTATCACCATGCTCCATTTCTATTTGAATTTTTGAAAAAATAAAAAGGGTTTGACTTAGCTAAAATGGGTGGGGGATAATTACAACCATGCAAGAAAATATAATAGGGTTAACACTTTTAACCTAGGTCACAAAATGCTAAGTGTGCAGGTGTATATTACATAAGGAAAATTTTCCAATTAGGGTAAACATGATATAAATACAATTAATAACCCTATATATATATATATATATATATATATATATATATATATATATAAATATATAAATAAACACGCACAATTTCTAATTAACACGAAAATGTTCTAAACGAAATTTCAAAGCGTTACAATCTACCCCTCTTAAAAAAATTCGGTCCCCGAATTTAAAAATCTAACCACACGTACCTTCGAAAAGATGGGGATACCTCTTCCTCATCTCGCTCTCGGTCTCCCAAGTGACCTCTTCGCTGCTCGGACCACGCCAAAGTATCTTGACGGACGGTATCTCTTTCGACCTCAATTTCTTCACTTGTCGATCCAAGATCATCACCGGCTGCTCTGCATAGGAAAGGTCGCGCTCAAGCTGGATCGTCGGGTGCTGAATCGCATGCGAAGGATCGTGAAGATACTTGCGGAGTATCGAAACGTGAAATACGGGGTGCACGTCTGGGAAACTGGATGGAAGGGCTAAACGATACGCAACCGCACCAACACGCTCGAGGATCTTGAAGGGGCCCACATATCGGGGACTAAACTTCTCCTTCTTCCCAAATCTCATCACACCTTTCATTGGGGAGACCCTCAAGAAAACATGATCACCAACAGAAAACTCAAGTCTGCGCCGACAACGGTCCGCATAAGATCTCTGCCTACTCTGGGCTGCTCTCATCCTATCACGAATCAACTGGATTTTCGTGGTCGTCTCCTCAACAATCTGTGGCCCTAAGATACTGCTCTCACTGAGCTCTGTCCAACAGGTGGGCGATCTGCATCTCCTCCCATAAAGAGCCTCAAACGGTGCCATCTGAATGGTCTCGTGGTAGCTGTTGTTATAGGAGAACTCTACTAAGGGTAAATGATGGTCCCGGCTACCTCCGAAGTCTAATACGCACGCTCTGAGCATGTCCTCAAGAGTCTGAATAGTCCGCTCTGACTGTCCTTCGGTCTGCGGATGGAATGTTGTGCTGAAGCTCAAGCGGGTGCCCAAAGCCTCCTGAAGCCTCTGCCATAGTCAGCTGGTAAACTGGGTGCCTCTGTCGGACACGATACATGTCGGAACTCCGTGCAGTCTTACGATCTCGTCGATATAGATCTGGGTATACTGAGCAAATCCGAAAGTTGTCTTCACCGGTAGGAAGTGAGCCGCTTTCGTCAAACGATCCACGATCACCCAGATGGAGTCATACCCTCGACTAGTCCTGGGTAGACCCACAATGAAGTCCATAGAAATTTGTTCCCATTTCCACTCCGGAATGGGCAACGACTGTAGCTCTCCCGCGGGCCTATGATGCTCAGCCTTGACTTGCTGAAAAGTCAGGCATCTCGACATGAAATCTGCGATGTCCCTCTTCATTCCGTCCCACCAGTAAACATCTCTCATATCATGGTACATCTTGGTGGAACCCAGATGAACACTGTACACTGATCGATGTGCCTCCTCAAGAATTTCACGCCGCAGTCCCTCAGCATCTGGTACGCACAATCTGGTCCCAAATCGTAGTATCCCCTGATCATCGATCACGAACTCGGAAAATCTGCCATGTCCCATCTGTGCCATGATCTCTGAACATCGGTCATCACTGTGCTGTGCCTCATGTATACGGTCGATCAACTGTGGGCGTGCACGAACATGCACAATCTGTCCTCCGATCGGCGTAAACTCGAACTGTATCCGGCTGTCGCATAAGATCTGCCAATCTGCCGACGACTGCCTCTGTACTGTGCTCAAATAAGATAGACTACCCCCGGGCCTCCTGCTCAAAGCATCCGCTACTACATTAGCCCTGCCCGGGTGGTACAAGATCTCGCAATCGTAATCCTTCACTAACTCCATCTATCGGCGCTGTCTAAGGTTCAGGTCTCGCTGCTGAAATATATACTTTAAGCTCTTGTGATCAGTGAATATCTGGCACGACTCGCCATATAGGTAATGTCGCCAGATCTTAAGTGCAAAGACCACTGCAGCCATCTCCAAATCGTGAGTGGGGTAGTTCTGTTCATGTTTCTTCAATTGCCGCGAAGCATACGCGATCACCCTGTCATGCTGCATCAATACACACCCTAGCCTCACTAGAGAAGCATCACAATATACCACAAATCCGCCTGACCCTGAAGGCAATAATAATACTGGTGTCATAGTCAGTAGAGCTCGTAACTGCTGAAAACTGTGCTCACACTCCTCCGTCCAAACGAAAGGAACTCCTTTCCGGGTCAACCCGGTCAAAGGTGTAGCAATACGGGAGAAGTCCTGCAAGAATCGCCTGTAGTAGCCGGCCAGCCCTAGAAAGCTGCGAATCTCCGTAACTGATGTGGGTCTGGGCCAACTCCGAACGGCCTCGATCTTCCTCGGGTCTACACATATACCGTCTCGTGAAATCACATGGCCCAAGAAGTCTACGCTGTCCAGCCAGAAAGCACACTTGGAGAATTTAGCGAAAAGCTGATGCTCTCTCAAGGTCTGCAGTGTAATCCGCAGGTGCTGCTCGTGCTCCTCACTACTCCGGAAATACACCAAGATATCGTCAATGAATACTATAATGAACAGATCAAGATACGGCCGGAAAATACGGTTCATCAAGTCCATGAATGCTGCTGGCGCATTGGTGAGTCCGAACGACATCACCAAAAACTCATAATGGCCGTAGCGCGTGCGGAAAGTTGTCCTAGGAACGTCCTCCTGTCTAACCCGCAGCTGATGATAGCCTGATCGCAAATCGATCCTCGAAAAGTATCCTGCCCCCTGAAGCTGGTCGAACAAATCGTCGATACGTGGCAAGGGATATCTGTTTCGCACTGTAACCCTGTTCAGCTGGCGGTAGTCGATACACAAACGCATACTGCCGTCCTTCTTCTTGACAAACAGGACCGGAGCATCCCAAGGAGAAACACTGGGTCGAATAAGTCCCTTATCCAGCAAATCTTGCAACTGGCCCTTCGATTCTCTAAGTTCCACCGGGGCCATCCGATAAGGCGGTATAGAAATAGGCCTCGTGCCAGGAACCAATTCGATACAGAAAGAAATATCACGCTCGGGCGGTAGCCCAGGAAGCTCGTCAGGGAACACATCAGGGAACTTGCTAACAACCGGAACCTGATCCAGAGGAACCTCTGTAGCTCTAGTATCGCAAACATAGGCGAGAAATCCCTGACATCCCTTCCTCAAAAGCTGTCCAGCGCGAAAAGAAGAAGTCACATTGTGAGGGGCGGCACCACGGTCCCCCAACACAACAAAAACCGACTCACCGGGAAAACAAAATCTAACTGTCTTCTCACGGCAGTCCACAGAAGCATAGCACGTGGCTAACTAATCCATGCCCAAAAGAAGGTCGAAGTCCAACATCTCAAGAAGGATCAAGTCGACAGGCAACTCTCTCTCGCCAATACAGACGGTACAGGATTGGAACACGTGCCTAGCAATAAACGACTCCCCCACAGGAGTGGTCACAACAAGCGGCTGATCAAGCAAACCGGACTCTCTACCCAAACTCGGCACAAAGTGTGTGGATACGTACGAGTGCGTGGATCCGGGATTGAACAACACGTGTGCATCAACATAACATACTGGAAGAATACCTGAGACCACCGCATTGGATGCCTGCGCGTCCTGACGCGTCAAAGCAAAAACTCGCGCCTGTCCTCCACCTGTAACTGACTGTCCTCTGCCTCAGTCTCCCCGTCCTCTCTGAGCAACTCCTCCACACCCACGACCTCTCTGTGTATAAGTCTGACGCGGAGCAACCGTAGGTACAACAGGCAACGTCCTCTAGGGTGGTGAAGGTGGTAGGGTAACATGCGGTGCTGCTGTCTCCCTTCGGTGTATCTCAGGACAATCTCTGACGAGGTGAAGTAGACTGCCGCATCTGTAGCAACCCCGCGACGACTGCTGACTCTCCCGTGGATACGAACTAAACATCTGGCCTCGTCCCGAATCTCTTCCACTCCCCGTATCCGAACGATACCTGCCGCGGCGTCTGAATGTCTGTCTCCGTGCTGATATACCAGTACGAACTCTCTTCGGCTCTGGAACTACAGAAGTCTTAGCAAGGCGCTCCTCGACTAACAGGGCTGCGTCTACTGCTGCTGCATATGTCTCGTAATGCTGCGCGCTGATCGCAAGGAACATTGGTGTAAGCAAACCCCGGACAAATCTCTTGACTCACAACTCCTCAGTAGCCACTAAATACGGGGCATAGATAGATAGCTCTGTGAACAGCACATCATAATCTGCCACTGACATCTCCGGAGTCTGGCGTAAGGACTCGAACCTGCGTGCTCTTGCATTTCTGACACTCAGTGGAAGGAAGCGGGCAAGGAATAGCGCCACGAACTCTGTCCAGGTCATAGGAGGAAGACCCGCTGCTCTTCCCTTCTCAACTGATTCGCACCATTTCTGCGCAAGACCTTCCAAGCGAAATCTCGCGAACTCAACCCATCTCGCATTTGCGCATCTGAGGGAACGGCATATCTGAGCCATCCTATCAATGAAAGACTGTGGTTCCTCGGCTGCATCGGTGCTTGTGAAGACCGGAGGCTTCGGCCTCATAAACTCTGATAGCGATACGGAGATGACCTCTGTAGCTGTAGGGACAACTGCCTGTGCTGTGAGTATCACCGCGGTCTCTGCAATGGGTGGAACTACCTCTGGTCGCTGCGCTCGAAGTGTCTCAACTAGAGATCCCATCATCTGGTGCATCTCCTCCATACTGGACCCCACCGTCTGGCGCATCTCCTGCATACCAGCCCCTAACATGGCGATCTGCTCTGTCACGGGAGGAACAGCCTGCTCGGGTACAACCGGTGTACTGCCCGGATCAGTCCTCGTCTCGGACGAGTCAACTCGAATCTCCGCCCTCGCGGCCGCTCTCTACGCCCTCGTAGTCTTTGGCGGCATAATGGCTGAAAGGAAAATAGGATTCGATAAGGATGTAGAAATCGAATCGCAAGAATGCATATACTCAAGAAGGAATTTAAATCAATAAGTCCTAAGGTCGCTTTGGCGGAGTACCGTGTCGTGAGCATGCTGCGGAACATACGCACGCTACGCCACTCTGCTTCAGCTACCTACTCCATCATACCAGGGTCATCCTACACTCCGAAAGGTAAAAACCTCGCTCTGATACCAACTTTGTTGCGACCCGAATATTTCGACTCGTGACCGGCACTTAACCACGCAACGTCTACAGGCGTAACGCGACTAAGTAAGCCGAACCCAGAAATCAAAACCATTTAAAAGTAGTGAGTGTTGAAAACATTCAATTAAAACATTTAGAAAACCTTAAATAGTTCAATAAAGTTCTTTTTAAAGTTAAATTATCCTTATAATAATTTTGGCAGCATTTCCTTTGTAAAAGTAACCCCGAAAATCGGGTATAAAAAAACACATAAGTGAAAATGATATATAATGAAATAAAGCATCCCTAAACGGGAGCAATCATGCCCAACGGCGGAAACCATCACCACAAGAGTAATATACGACGCCGTAGCGAAGAATGAGCAATAAGTAAACATCACAGAATAATAAACTGCATATATACAGTCGGCTCCCACGAGCTCGACACCAGAATACAAATAATATACATCATCGTCCACACACCGTCTCTAAGTCAAGTACATATATGGTAGATGGAGAATACTAGATACAAAAGTGTGTACAATAAAAGTAACCAGATACCACAACCCACCTAATAGCAAAATAGCTCTCGCACCAACTGTAATGGTATCTGTAGCCAAAAGATGCAAAAAGGCAGCCTGCCGCGACTACTCTGATGGCCAACCTGCAATACTGTGGCACAACGGGGGTAAGTTGCCAACTCGTGGATAGAGATAACATATAAAGGTAATCGCGAGCATGCACGTACTGCGCTACTCTATCATATGCCAGCAGGTACAATCTATATGCGACAAGCAGTAGGTGCAATAATCATGCAAATGCTCTGTCAGGTAAAATAACTACAGGATGAGATACATGATAATCAATGCTGAGCATGGGATAAGCAACATCTACAGGGAATATCAATCGTGGATAAATAATCGGTGCCCAAAACTGCACCCAAATCCCAAATAAACTCAGGCGCCGGCACTCTCCTCGGCCCTCAAATCCTATAAATCTCTGAGAATCACGAGTGCCCAACATCGGCACTCAGAATATCATAAAATACTCGTGTCCAGTATCGACACGCAAATCTTCATATATCGGGCTCCGTAAGTCCGGATCAGCCCACGGGCTCCGTCTGCGGTATTGGCCCTCGGCCCCGGCAGTACGGATCATCCTGCATCCATCTCTCGACTCTGGTCAGTATCCTCTGGATAACCGCCAGGTCCAACCAATCACCGGTAGGTACTCGCCCACCTCCAGGCTCAATCGGCAAAGTCCATCGATCATCTTGCCGAGGGGAACCATACCGGGTCCACCACGAACCCGCAAATGGATCATCCAACTCCTCGAATCGGGTTTCAAGCACACGTCTCATCACCGAGAAAACACGTGGTGGACGCACCAAAATATCATATCACGAGGAACCGGGTTTTCAAATAGTGCATCTTTTCTTAAATAACTCCACGGTCCTCAAAAACCAGAAATCACATGAAAATCCAACACCAATAAGTAAATCAAATGCGATGTACTATGTATATCAAGCCATAATATATGTGCAAGGGAGATACCGCTTTTTAAAATAGTTCAGTTTTCAAAGACATCATGCGGCTCCCAATCTCTATGAAAATCATATCAAATCATATGTGAAAGGAACTACAGTATAATGATCATGGCAGTTCTACAGTGAGTGAATCATGGCAATTACTAACGGTGTGTGTGTAACATGTAGATTAGTGTTCGTGCAACATGAACCGTTAGTAATAGTGCAGTGTTCTATCAATTCTAAGTTTACAATTATATAACAGGGAATACAGTATGCAACAACAGTATCCATGAACAGTCAATGTAGGTAAATGCAATATATAGCTATAAGGTCCTATCAGCCCTGATGCATAACGCCATGCGGGCGATATCCCCGTACATGTTAAATCTACTCACCGAAGTCTCGCGCTAAGTGTAGCCGACGACTTGCTTCCCCTTCTTCGCAGCGTCCGTCGCACTCGCCTGTGAACCTAAAATTTACACAATATATCACACATAAGCTCAAAATCATACAAACACGACATTTAAAGTCAAACTAGAAACCCGCGTCGCAAACCAAGCGCGCGTGTGCACGATACGCTAAAACGTGATTAAGCGTCTGAAACTATCTCGACGCGTCGCGATACGCAGAACACCCAAACCCACACACGTAACACGCGTGTCGCGAAGATTTAAAATACGGGAAATAGGGTAATAGGTCCCAGATTTTGATACAGAAAGAGTTTTATAAAACTATATATACCATGAAACCCCACATATCAGCAGACACCAACCATCAAAACCCCAACCCACGGTTCTCCCATCTGGCCGCAAATTGCGGCCAGAATGAGTTTTTTGGCGGCCTGGGTAGGGGGTGGGCTCCCGGGTTTGGTGTGTGCACTCTATACCCCCTACACATGCTACAGTAAATACAATTTCATTCTGAAAGACCCCGGGTAGAAGCAGATTCCACAGAGCCCTAATTCTAGTTAAAACCACACTTTTACACTAAAATGATACTTTATGGTATTTCTGTGCAAACTGAAACAAACCCAAGTCTAAAAACACACTAATAACCCATTACCAAGCTAATCAAGCCACAAAAGGTTAATTTTTAACACAACCTCACTAAAACCCCTTATATAGCACAAAACATACATAAAAATGTGATATTTTGCTAAAACACAACAAGTTATGAAATGGGGTGTTAAATATGAGTGTAATACCTTCAAAAGACTTTAGAAAAACCCACAAATTCCAGATCTAGCCTTAAGTATGCAGACTTGCCACCAAACACCTCAAATGAGCTATTAAGCCAAGGTTTTGTGAAGGAAAAAGGTTAGATTTGTGTAGGGTTTTGTGTAGAGATCAAAGATGAGTGAAAAAAGAAGAGAAAAGATGAAGAAAGTGATATGTTTGCTGCTGAAATTCTGCAGTTTCCAGAAAATGATAGAAGAGAGATAGAAGAGAGAAGGAGATAGCCAATAAAAGTCAAATTTTCCTTACCTAACACCATGCTCCATTTCTATTTGAATTTTTGAAAAAATAAAAAGGGTTTGACTTAGCTAAAATGGGTGGGGGATAATTACAACCATGCAAGAAAATATAATAGGGTTAACACTTTTAACCTAGGTCACAAAATGCTAAGTGTGCAAGTGTAATTACATAAGGAAAATTTTCCAATTAGGGTAAACATGATATAAATACAATTAATAACCCTACACACACACACACACACACACACACACATATATATATATAAACACGCACAATTTCTAATTAACACGAAAATGTTCTAAACGAAATTTCAAGGCGTTACAGAAACACCGGATGCATATCGGGAAAACTCGGTGGAAGTGCTAAACGATAATCTACACCACCCACTCTTTCCAGAATCACGTAAGATCCGACATATCTGGGGTTGAGCTTTCCCTTTTTCCCGAAACGCATCACACCTTCATCGGAGACACACAAAGGAACACATGGTCTCCCCCATCAAACTTGAGTTTACGACATCGTTGATCTGCATATGATTTCTGTCTGCACTGGGCCGCTCTCATTCTGTCTCATATCAGTTGAATCTTTTCCGTAGTCTCCCGTACTACCTACGGTCCTAAAATGCTACCCTCGCTCAGTTCCGTCCAGCAAACAAGCGATTGACATTTCCTTCCATAACAAGCTTTAAAGGGAGCCATCTAGATCGTCTTCTGAAAACTATTGTTGTACGAAAATTCTATCAAAGGTAAGTGACGATCCCAACTACCACCGAAATCAAGGCTGCAAACTCGAAGCATATCCTCTAAAGTCTGAATGGTCTGCTCTGATTGACCATCCGTCTGTGGGTGAAAAGTTGTACTAAAACTCAATCGTGTATTAATAGCATTCTTGAAGTTTCTGCCATAGCCTGTTAGTAAACTGGGTACCCCTATCTGACACCATGCACGTCGGAACCCTATGCAATCGTACCATCTCGTCGATATAAATCTGAGCATACTGTGCAAACCCATACGTCATCTTCACCGGAAGAAAGTGGGCTGTCCTTGTCAGTCTATCTACAATCATCCAGATAAAATCATACCCTTTGCTAGTCCTGGGTAGACCCACCACGAAATCCATGGAAATCTGTTCTCATTTCCACTCCAAAATGGATAAGGGCTGCAATTCTCCAGCCGGCCTCTGGTGCTCTTCCTTGACTTGCTGACAAGTCAAGCATCTCGAAACAAACTTCGCAACGTCTCTCTTCATTCCTTCCCACCAATAAATATCCCTCAAGTCATGATACATCTTGGTGGAGCCGGGATGAATACTGTATGCTGATCTATGGGCCTCCTCTAAGATCTCACGTCCCAGTCCATCCGAATCTGGCACACAAAGACGAGTCCCAAAACGTAATACTCACGGTCATCTATCACGAACTCTGACTCGCTGCCCTGTCTAACCTGCTCCATGATCTCCGTCATACTAGCATCTGCGGCTATGTCTCTCGAATATGATCCAATAATTAAGGACGGTGCGAACATGTGCTAACTGTCCTCGTATCGGTGTGAACTTGAACTGTACACGATTATCACATAAAATGTGCCAGTCTGTAGAAGATTGCCCCTGTAAGGCGCGCAGATGAGATAAGCTACTTCTAGACCTCCGACTCAAGGCATCTGCCACAACATTTGTTTTGCCTGGATGACACAAGATCTTACAATCGTAATCATTCACGAGTTCCATCCATCTACGCTGCCTTAGATTTAGATCCCTCTGCTGAAAAATATACTTTAAGCTCTTATGATCTGTGAAAATATGGCACGGCTCTCCATATAAGTAATGCCTCCAAATCTTCAGTGCGAATACTGCAACAGCCATTTCCAAATCATGAGTAGGGTAGTTCTGCTCGTGCCTCTTCAACTGTTGAGAAGCATAAGCTATAACCCAGCCGTGCTGCATTAGTACATAGCCTAAACCCACTCGAGAGGCATCACAATATACCACGAACCCACCTGCCCCGGAAGGTAACGATAAGATAGGTGCAATCGTCAATCGAGTCTCTAACTGCTGGAAACTTTGTTCACATGCATCTGTCCAAAGAAATGGAACTTCCTTCCTATTCAATCCGGTCAACGGTGCAGCGATCCAAGAAAAATCCTGCGCAAAACGTCTGTAATAACCGGCCAGACCCAAGAAACTTCGGACCTCTGTAACTGACACAGGTATGGGCCAGTTCCGTACTGCTTCTATCTTCTTTGGGTCCACATGTATCCTATCTCTTACAACTACGTGACCCAAGAAATCTACACTATCTAGTCAGAAAGCACACTTGGAGAATTTCGCGAATCCATTACTTCTGATACCCTGTAGAGAAGTCTGGCTAATCTCACCTTCGAAGACTCGTCCCAACTTGTTGGAGGAAAGCTCACTATACGATCTCCTTCTTGAACTACTTGCACCTGGTCTGAACAAACTCCATCAGAAGAAATACATCAATTTCACCAATCTCGTATCGAAGCGCCACAACGGATTAAAATCCTAGCCCTCACACCTCTGAACGGCTATGAATACTGCCGATCCAGCTATACTGCTAACGTCGTCAACCATTTAACTTCATGGACTCGGGAAGCAACATCTCGATAGCCTCAGTAATAATTGTTACCATTTTCTAACAATACGTGACACCACGATTTTCAGAGAGAAGAAAAACAACGCGTCTCAAGTCTCTCTGATCTCTAACAATGACTCTACCATCTGGTGCGGATCTCGAAGAACTTGCCCCACCATTTGAACTCGATCATATATGAATAAACGGCATGTCTCTATATCATCGAAAAGTCACCCCAGTCAGTCCTTGTCCCAGACAAGTCTGCTCTGACCGTATCTCTAACTGTAGCCCTCTCGGCTCTCATAACATGGTGATCGAAACCAATATCGTATCGAAGCGCCACAACGGATTAAAATCCTAACCCTCACACCTCTGAACGGCTATGAATACTGCCGATCCAGCTATACTGCTAACGTCGTCAACCATTTAACTTCATGGACTCGGGAAGCAACATCTCGATAGCCTCAGCAATAATTGTTACCATTTTCTAACAATACGTGACACCACGATTTTCAGAGAGAAGAAAAACAACGCGTCTCAAGTCTCTCTGATCTCTAACAATGACTCTACCATCTGGTGCGGATCCCGAAGAACTTGACCCACCATTTGAACTCGATCATATATAAATAAACGATGTGTCTCTATATCATCGAAAAGTCACCCCAGTCAGTCCTTGTCCCAGACAAGTCTGCTCTGACCGTATCTCTAACTGTAGCCCTCTCGGCTCTCATAACATGGTGATCGAACAACCAATCATGCACTGACGAAGATAGATCAACGGAAGGAATAGAAGGAAGATCTCAAGATATAAATCCTAAGGTATCTTAGGCGGAGTATCATATCGTAAATATACCGCGAAACATATGTACTGTATGTCACTCTGCTTAGGACCTACTCCATCAACAAAGGTCATCCTATATAAAGAAAGTTCGGGTATAAGACCCCCAAAGTCAAGTCTAAGTCCTATAAGGTCAAGCCCAGGTAACAAAATATGTGCCCGGACTCCATATAGTCAACCTAGACTCGAACAAAGGTTAAACCAAACGCTCTGATACCAACTTTGTCACGACCCAAATGTAGCACGTGACCGGCACTTAAATCACATGACATCTAAAGACATCGACGCAATCCAAGTAAGCCGAAACCCGGAATCTAAACCCTTTTTGAAAATATTGGAAGTGAGGTTTAAATAATCATCCGATAAAATCAATTTAAAATAACATCTAAATTTAACTAAGTATGTTGAAAAGCATTTATGACGTTTTGAAACTTGACATCACCTCTTTTACATTTTTATAAAAACTCGATACAACATAATGATATAGCATCCCAACGGAAGCTAATCTCCGCGTCCAAACGATGGAGCAACCAATCAATCTAAAGCAGAAGTCGACTCCAAAGAGTATGACGACTCAAGACACACCTCTAATCCTCGCTTCTAAGTCCATACTATACCATTTCTAAGTTGATGGAGTTTCCGCTAGATACAAGAATATATGAATAATCAAGAGTGAGTAGGATACAATAACAACTCACTTACCCATCAATCCCCAAAAGAATGCGTGTCCAAACCACTGATAATCCAAGCGGTAAAACCTGCAAGAAACTGTGGCACAACGGGGATGGGTTGCCAACTCAGTGAATAAAAGTATATCTAAAGGTAGAAATTGAAATGCATGACGATTCCTAGGTCATAAGAATAGTAGTGTCATAAACTGTACCGATGTACTATATGATATGCATAAGTGCAATACTAACTATCATGCACTCCCAAGTATACTATTTCAATGTCATATGAGTCAAAATCATGAATCTATGATCCGTATTAGAATCCCTTTTTTGCCTATGACTGTCTGTACAAATATATACATGTACTGTCCCCCGGATCAGTCCTGGTGGAATCCAATAACCAATCTCTATCGATGTACCTCATGATAATGATCGTATCAATATACATATAGATGTCCAGCATCGACATCGAAATCTGAAATCTCTTGTGTCCAGCATCGACACGTAAATATAGATACCGTCGATACCATCTCAACAGATGATCGCCACCCGATATTCTGGCTACGATCAGTATCCCCTGGATATCTGTCATGCCCAATCGAACCCCGGTCAGTATCCCCTGGATATCTGCCGTGTTCGTTTCTATCTACGGTCAGTATCCCCTGGATATCTGCCGTGTTCATTTATTTCCGGAACCGAGTCACCTCGTTAGGCTCCCTACCTATACTGCGGCTATCCTGCCCCTCGGTCTCGACCGGGTCCACCAGGTATCCAACTGTATCCCCACCGACTCGGTCTGGATAAAATTCTAAATCCGTAACCGTATACCCACCGACTCGGTCCGGATATCCAAATCAGAAAACACAAATCTCCTGGTGGACGTTTACTCATCATATAAATATATCAAGTGAGTAATAAGAACTTACATATGTTGTATTGATGATATATTATATATGTATATATATAACAGTATTCCATACCACCGATATATATATCATCAGGAGTAAAATACTCAGAAATCCCAAGAAATCAAATACAGCATCTATAGTACTACAACATGAATAGGAAAAGACTACGTAATCATATCATATAACATAATGATTTCAATTCTAATGTGTCATGGCACTACTAATAATGTGTAGTGTAGCATACGCGTTTGTGCTCGTGCAACATGGAAATCATTAGTATTTGTGCAAGTGTTCTACTGTGTAAAAAATATATTAACACATATATAATAGAACGATTCTACAATGACATGGCAATACCAATGAGGTGTAGTGTAACAAATATTTACGTGCTTGTGCAATATAGTACTCATTGGTATTTGTGCAGTGTGTAGGGTGTTTTTCGTCACCCCATTGAGATGGGAATACGCACGCGCTTGTCAGGCGCATTACAGATTCCCCCTGCCTAGGATAGGCCGGGGTTTATTGATTGTGGGGATCCGAATCTCCGGCAGCCGCGGACTAAGCTGCCGTTAATTACCCCTCGCCTTTAGGGCGAGAGAACCTCCGATTAACGGGTTAAACCGGTCATGCGAACTCAATGTGCAGTGTTGTGTTTTTGGGGGTTTTTTTGGATATATCGGGGGCCCCGCAGAGTTTTTACGGGGGTCCCGCTACCCGGATAGCGGGCTGGGGGTCAAGGAGGCTAGCAGCCCCCGTGTGGGGGTGCGGGGCAGCGCCCCGGCCCAAATTTTTTTTGAGAGGGATAGTGTTGTGGAGTATGTGTGTGTGTGTATATATATTGTAATATTTCAGAAAAATAAAATACTATTTTTGGGAATTTTGATAATTTAATATTAATTTTAATGAATATTTTAATATTTCGGTATAATTAAATATCGATAAATTGGGAAAAATTTGGAAAATTATAGAAATTACCAAAAAGAGGATGTTTTATGTGAATTATGCAAATTTTAAGTTTTTATGATTAATTATATGCTAATTTAGTGCTAATCGCGATTGAAAATCGCTAATCGGATTTTTAGCATATTTTGTGCAAACTTGCACCATATCATTTTACACTTGTTACATAATTTTCTTCCATGGTTTCTTTTGGGATTACTATTGATGAGAGAAGGAAATGGATTAATGGAAAAAAAGAAAAGAAAAGGATTAGAATATGTAGGCATGGGTGAGAGAGAGAAAGAGAGGGGTTAACTTTGACCTTGGGCATTCTCTCCTTCATTTCTCCCTCTCATTTCTCTCTCCTCCTTTGATGTTGCTGCTGCTACTGCTACGCTCTCTCTCCCTCTTCATAAAATCCCTCAAAACACCATGAATATCACTTCAAAACCCTATCTCCTTTTCACAAAAAAGATGCACAAGCTCAAGGGAAGCACATTGGACCAAGAAAGCAAGGATTTTGGCCACTCGGGGCAACTCAAGAAAATTCTTGAGTTTCCAAATAAGGTACCTCCACGGTGATCCAAAGCGATGAAGATGATGGTGGCAACATCGACACCGACACGCAGGATGCAAGATGAGTAGATTATATCTACGGAGGAAGTCGGGTGGATGGCGTATAGCACCCCCGCAGTTCGATGTTTAGCATAGTATATATATACACTATATATGATAGCTTATTATGTGTCGTGGATATTTGAGATGAGATTAGGTGTACTATGGTTAGATTAGGGCGTAGAGGTAAACTAGTATAGTTCCTAGTTGCGAACCCTAGAATAGGTTTACACCCACACGCACACACATGCATAATCGTTATACATATACCTAGATGATGAGGATAGTGGTTGATATTTGGAGATGAGTCGATGATATTGGTCATAGTGCCATGAGATCGGTGATGTGATATGGTCCGTACTGAGATGCAACATGATATTTTAGCGGGTTCTTTAGGCGTGGTGTTTTTCATACACACGCATGTATTTCATAAATGGTATCAGTTTTGTACTAGACGTAGATCAGTACCCCGATCATGATGTTTGATAAAGAGAATACCAGATAATTAATGTGATAGATGTGACTTTTGACCCGTACCCAGATTTGGGAGGCCGTACGACGGATTTACCGTACGAGCTATATATTGACGATAGATCCGCACTCTTGATTCGAGAATGTCATATGATATGTTGTATCGTACGTGATATTATTGAGGCGGGATCACCGACTATCATATATATATATATATATATATATATATATCGACTCAGATGTAGGTTGTTTTCGTACCCCTTTTGATTGGCTGTTAGTTAGACCTGTAGTTTACATAGTAGATGTCAGACTGGACCCGAGTGATACCTATTTCCAAAACTGACGAATCGTGACACTTTTAAAGACATACCAAGGGATACTACGGATATTTTAAAAGACGTATCTTTCTTAAAAACACCGTAGTCCTTATTTCAAACATCACGATTCGTACTATTTCAAACGGCAAAACAGTATATCACATGTATAGTAAGGTAAATTCCTTGTTGCTGCATTATTATTCATTTCTCATTTATTCTACTGCTCGCATTGCATTGCATGCTTATATGTTATTGATTCATATTCCTTTGTGCATATGATATATAGCATATCTGTATACTTATATGCTTACACATGTGCCTTTACATAGTTACATGCTCATATTATTGTTTCACGTTGCATGTATTATAATTCATGGATTTCGCACTGCAATATTGTTTCATATGATGTTTTCTGGATTGTTTTACCCCTGCGTATATATATCAGTGGTATGGGACGCTGAAATATATACGTATACCCATAGTATATATATATTAGTGGTATGGGACGCTGATATATATATATACACTTACTTAATATATCATCATGACGATCTATGCAAATTTACTTATTCATTATATATGTTAGGGGCCTTTAAGGTCGATATGAGGGGCCTATATGGTCGATGTGAGGGGCCTTTATGGTCGATATGAGGGGCCTTTATGGTTGAGGTGTATGGATGGCATGTTTTATTCCCTACCCCACATTTATTTTATATGCATCGCTTCATGTATTAGTAGTACCTGATAGAGTATCTTTCATGACCGTTGCATATACACATTACCATTTATTGCTTCATGTATTAGTAGAACCTGATAGAGTACCTTCATGAATGTTGCATACATATTAGACATGATATATATATTTTGTGTCGATGCTTGACACTGATTTTCTGATGATTTCATTGATGATATTTGAATGTTTATTCAAAAATCACACTATATTAAGAAATCGGTCTTCTCATTTATGATGTCTTCTGTTTTCATTTTACCGCATTCATACCTCATATTTACGATATTTTGTTACCTGAGGCACTGACACGAGCACATGGGATTACACTTATGTTTAGATATTTACCCTTGCCATTTTATTATGCTTCAGACTTTTTCATATTGAGGTTTATATATACTAATCGTATTGACCTAGGATTATGTCATGCATACGATTTCTACTCTGCGATGTTTTCTATTCACGAGTTGGCAACTCACCCCCGTTGTGCCACAGTTCTTGCAGGTTTTGCCGTACAGGTTTCATTGCGGCTTTTCTGGCACACTGTTTTCTTTCTGGGTGATTGCATTGGTAGGTGGGTTCACTCGCATCGTGACCACCATTGTATTATTTTATTCAGTTGTATCTAGTAATTCCATCAACCAAAACTTGTATATTATTTCAGACTTAGAAAACCGGTTATGTATTATTTCGACCTTAGAGTCGCGCGTTGTAGTATTATGGTTTTCATGTTGATTTTGAGTTTCTTTTTGAGTTTGATCCTCGCCCTTTGGCGTTGTATATTATATTACTTGCGTGGTTATGACCGTCGATTGACGAAGAGCTAGCTCCCGCTTGGGGATGCCTTTTATTGTGCATATATATTATTCTTGTTGTATCCCGTTCGGGGCCAGTATTTACAAAGGAAACTCTGCCGAAATTTTCAGAAAAGACATGAGATTTTTAAAATGCATATCCGGCTTATGTTAGTTAAAAACCCTTGTTTTAAAAAATTATTTTCTTCACTTCTTAAAACTATTTCCTTTAATTATTACTCAAAAATGGTTTTAGATTTCTGGGCTTTTGGTTTACTTGAATTAGATGGGGTTCTATAGACTTTATATGATTCAAGTGCCAGTCACGGGCTATTTCGGGTCGTGACACACACACACACACACACACACACATATATATATATAATAAAAAAAGAAAAGGCATCCAAAGGATGCGTGGGAAAAGTACCAGCGCTTTGGGTGCTAGCGCTTTGAGCGCAAGAGCACTAACGCACCACGTGTCAACACGTGGGCGTTCGAGCGCTAGCGCTTTAGGCGCTAGCGCCCCATGTGTCAGCACGTGGGCACTCGGGTGCTAGTGCTTTGGGCGCTAGTGCTCTGAGCGCAAGATCGCTAGCGCACCACGTGTCAGCACGTTGGCGCTCGGGCGCTAGCGCTTTGGGCGCTAGCGCTCTGAGCGCAAGAGCGCTAGTGTTTTGAGCATGATGGATCTTGAAGCTGAACTTCGAGATGGAACATCATTCCGGGGGCGGAGCATCATCCCGGGGAGCATGATTCCTGGGGATCGGAGCATCATTCTGATTCGCGGAGTATAATTCCAGGGTCGGAGTATCCCTCGGGGAGCATGATTCCCGGGGATCGGAGAATCATTCCAATTTGCGGAGCATAATTCCAAGGATCGGAGCATCATTCCGAAGCGCGGAGCATGATTCCGGGGATCAGAGCATCATTCCGAAGTGCAGAGCATGATTCCGGGGATCGGAGCATCATTCCGAAGCGTGGAGCATGATTCCAGAGATCGGAGTATCATTCCGATTTTCGGAGCATAATTCCAAGGTCGGAGCATTATTCCGAAGAGTCGAAGCATAATTCCGAAGAGTAGAGGCATGATTCCAAGGATCGGAGCATCATTCTGATTCGCGGAGCATAATTCCAGGGTCGGAGTATCCCTCGGGGAGCATGATTCATGGGGATCGGAGCATCATTCCGATTTGCGGAGCATCATTCCAAGGATCGGAGCATCATTTCGAAGCGCGGAGCATGATTCCACGGATCGAAGCATCGTTCCGAAGTGCGGAGCATGATTCCCGGGATCGGAGCATCATTCCAATTTTCGGAGCATGATTCCAGGGATCGGAGCATCATTCCAATGAGCGGAGCATGATTCCAGGGATCGGAGCATTATTCTGACAGGGAAGGCAGATACACCGAGGCGAAGCATGATTTCGACACGGTGTACACTCTGAGACGAAGCATGATTCCGGCGCAGAGCTTGTTAGTCGACTTGATTCCGAGGCGGAGCTTAATTCCTACATGGAGGTCGCTGGTTGATTCCGAGCCGAAGCATAATTCCGACAGGGAAGGCAAATAATCCGAGGCGAAGCATGATTTCGACACGGGTGCACGTTCTGAGATGAAGCGTGATTCCGACGCAGAGCTTGTTAGTCGACTTGATTCCGAGGCGGAGTTTAATTCAGACGTGGAGGTCGCTGGTTGATTCCGAGCCGAAGCATAATTCCGACAGGGAAGGCAGATACGCCGAGGCAAAGCATGATTTCGACACGGGGTAAATTCTGGGACAAAGCATGATTCCGCCACAGAGGTTGTTGGTTTGATTTGATTTAGGTTGACATTAGCATCGCTATACTGAAATATGGTACCAGAAGCGAATCATCATTTGTCATGAGTGGATTTGAGGATTTCGGTTTTGGTTTGGCATCTGCATTATTGCACTGGAATAATTCCAGGAGTAACTCATCATTTGCCCCGGGAGGACTTGGGAACTGGTTTTTTTGTTTGGCATCAGCATCGCTACACTGGAATATGGTACCAGGAGCGAATCATCATTTGCGTTTGCTTATTAGGAAACGATGGCTTATGAGACAGGTTTTAGGTCCCTATCACCTAAGACTTTTCAATTTTGTGAGCCGTAAGGGTCTCACAAAGCATTTTCTCTCTACGGGTCGTAAGGATCCCGTAAGTGTATTTTCTCCTTAGGAGTCGTGGGGACTCCCAAGTGTATTGCTCCTTTATGAGTCGTAAGGATCTCACGCGGGAATTTTCTCCTCACAAAGTCGAAAGGACTTTACGAGTGCATTTCATCTCTTTTTCACGAGTTTGCGCCTTTTCGGGTTTTCACAAACTCGCCGGCAGTCCTGCTGTTTTTACTCACGGAGCCCTTTCGGATTTTCATCCGTGCCCATTTTGCTTGTGGACATACCATTTTTTTAAAATTTTATTATTATTTTTTTTTAATTTTTTGGTGGGACTTTGAATGTGGTCTCACCGGTAGGACTTGAGAGTGATTAGGATTGTTTTACGCCCGTGGATTGTATACGGTTTTGCAGGATGTATGATTCAGACCGTAGGGCTGGAAGCATTTCGGGACTTTGTTGGCGTCTGCATCGCTGCACTGGAATATGGTACCAGGAGCGACTCATCATTCGCCGTTGGGGTATGGGATTTGGAATTTGGTTGGCGTTTGCATCGCTGCACTAGAATATGGTACCAAGAGCGACTCATCATTCGCCATTACCTATTGGGAAGTGATGGCTTAGGAGACAGGTTTAGATCCCTATCACCTAAGGCTTTTCAATTTTATAGGCCGTAAGGGTCCCATAAAAGCATTTTCTCCCTACGAGTCGTAAGGATCCCGCAGGTGTATTTTCTCCTTAGGAGTCGTGAGGACTTCTAAGTGTGTTTTTCCTTTGTGAGTCGTAAGGATCCCACAGAGGTTTGTTCTCCTCATGTATCGTGAGGACACATGAGTGGGTCTTCTCAATGGACCATAATTCCAAAGGTAGAGACCAGCCGCGTAACTGGTGATTACGGTGGGGCGTGGGTATGATTAGAATTATTTGAGCCCGTGGATTGTATACGGTAGTCAATTTGGGGACAGGCTGTAGGGCTGGAGGAATTTCGAGAAATTGGATTTTGGTCGGCGTCTGCATCGCTGCACTGGAATATGGTAGCAGGAGCAATTCATCATTCGCCGTTTTTTTGTTGTTTTTGTATATATTTTTTTTGTTTTACCACGATTGCTCTATCATTTCAGCTTTTCTTATCGCGAAGGTCGCGATTGCCCTATCATTTCGGCTATTTATTCGCGGTTGCCCTATCATTTCGGCTTTATTTTTCATCTTTATTTTACTCACTGATTTTTTTTGCGAGTTGCCCCATCATTTCGGCTTTTCTTTTTTTTCTTTTTATTTACACATTTTTTTTATATACAATGTTCCCCTCCGAATGGCGGCCTAGACTTTGCGTCTCGCCTGAGATTCGGGGCAGATGCTATTTGGTTTTATCCGTCTACCTCTCCGAAGATGTCAAGTTGATTTATGGCACCGTGTATCGGAGGTTTAGACGGATGCGGCCGATGTAGCAGACTTCGTCAGATTCCCCCTCGCTTGAGGGGTTTTTGATTGTGGGGACGCTCTTTCCTGTAGGCGCAAGCCCCTGCAGTTAATTACGCTACCGCATCGCAGTAACAACTTTCTCCTTCTCCAGAATTTCACTTCGTGTCGTGTGTGTTTGTTTTGTTTGTGCTTGCCCGTGGATTGTGTACGGAGACAAATTTATGTTGTCGCCCGTAGGACGTGGATTAGTCCAAATCCGTATTTTCTTAGATTTGGGTTTGGGGGTTTGGTTTAAGGACACGTTAGCCATATTTGAGGCTAAGATTAACTTAAACGTTTGTTAAGGATACGTTAGTCCAATTTGAGACTAAGATCAGCTTAACAGGATCGTTTAGATCCGACAAAAGAGCATTTGGGCTCTATTGTTCCAGTTTAGGGACATAGTGGTCCATTGCATGTATGGCCATCGGGACCCGTCACCCCTCTGACGACGTTGAAGGATTACAACGACAGATGTCAGAGGAGTTCAGAGATGTACCCTTGAACCAAAGTTGGTTGGGAAACCTGTAGTCCAATTTGGGACTAAAGTCTTTTTGAGGGTTTAAGGATACGTTAGCCGTATTTGAGGCTAAGATCAACTTAAACGTTTGTTAAGGATACGTTAGTCCAATTTGAGACTAAGATCAACTTAACGGGATCGTTTAGATCCGACAAAAGAGCGTTTGGGCTCGATTGTCCCAGTTTAGGGACATGATGGTCCATTGCCAGTTTAGGGACAAGGTGGTCCATCGCCAGTTTAGGGACGTGGTGGTCCATTATTAGTTTAAGGACGTTTCAGTCCATCGCCAGTTTAAGGACGTGGTGGTCCATTATTAGTTTAAGGACGTTTCAGTCCGTTGTTAGTTTAAGGACGTTTCAGTCCAATATTAGTTTAAGGACGTCTCGGTCCAATATTAATGTATGGTCGTCGGGACTCGTCACCTCTCTGACGACGTTGAATGATTACAACGACAAATGTCAGAGGAGTTCGGAGATGTACCCTCGAACCGAAGTGAATTGATTTAAAAGAGCAATCTTGCTCAGTCAATTTAATTTAAGGACTTATGGCCAAAATTGGGCTAAGTCCAGTTTCAACATTTTTTGTCTTTGGCCTGTGCTGGGGCTTCACCCCTTTTTAGTAATGCACTGCATTATTCTTGTTTTAGTTGGGCTTTGCCCTTTCATAAATGATGCAGAGCATCTATTTTTTATTTGGGCTTTGCCCCCCTTTTAAAATGCATAGCATTTTTTATTAGGCCTGTTAGGCCTTTTTTAATTAGGCTCTTTCCCTTTTCTTTAACAATGCAGAGCATTAGATACTCTAACAGTGCCCCACGTGGCTTGTCAGGCGCTTTACGCTAAGTATTGAGCGCAAACTCGTATGGTGGTGACACGTGTCACGCTCTGGTGAGCGCAAGCGCACTAGCGCAGTGCGCTGCGCTGTTGCGCTGCTGACACGTGGCGCGCTCTGGTGAGTTGCGCTAATTCCAGAGAGCAGAGCTCTGTTTCAAGAGCGCGTAGCGCAAGTGGTTCTATGGCTGACACGTGTCACGCTCTGGTGAGCGCAAGCGCAATAGCGCAGTGCGCTGCGCTAGTGCGCTACTGACACGTGGCGCGCTCTGGTGAGCGCAAGTGCACTAGCGCAGTGCGCTGCGCTAGTGCGCTGCGCTGTTGCGCTACTGACACGTGGCGCGCTCTGGTGAGCTGCGCCAATTCCAGAGAGCAAAGCTCTATTTTAAGAGCGCATAGCGCAAATTGTTCTGTAGCTGACACGTGGCGCTCTCTCAAGAGCGCAACAACGCAGTTTGTAAGTGCAAAGCACTATTTGATTTCCTGATCTAATTTAGATCAAAGAAAAATAAGTTTTTTCTTGTTTTTCTTATCTCAGAGAACCAAAGGTTCATGAAAAGTGCAAAGCACCATTTTATTTTATTTTATTTTTATTAAAGATCATTGATCTTGTTTTTAGATCTATGATCTGTTCATAAGAGAACTTTCTCTTTTTCTAAAGGTTTTTACCTTTTGTTGTTCTTGAGGAGTTCTCAAGAGTTCTCTTCTTTCTTTTTTTTAGAAAGATGTTGATGCCTTTGAATTGAGGTCTGGGGTCCTTTTTATAGTGCCCATAAATTAGTTAAATTTGTTAAAGAGATATTTCTCTGAGTGATTTGGGGAATTTTCCCTACCGTTGGATCTTTGATCCAAGGGCTTCTGCTTTGCAGAAGAAAATCTTCTTTTTTTAACAAGAACAGAAAAGATTTCTTGAAATTTTATTTCTGTTTGGCGCAGATGCCCCAGCGCGTGACACGTGTCACGCAGCGCACAGCGCAGCGCAACTACGCGAGCGCATCTGCGCTGACACGTGTCGCGCAGCGCACAGCGCAGCGCAACTGCGCTGACACGTGTCGCGCAGCGCAACTGCACTAGCGCATCTACGCTGACACGTGTCACGCAGCGCAGCACCCGCGCAACTGAAGCGTTGCTTCCTTTAATAGAGTTTTGCTCTGATTAGGCGCGCCTTCTTGGGCGCCGCGCTGATGCATCTGCGCCTGACACATGGCGCGTTGCACACAGCGCAAAGAATCTGAAGCGTTGCTTCATTTATTAATGTTTAAATTTTCCAAGCAGAGCTTTGCTCTGATTGGGGTAAGATGAAGCGTTGCTTCATCTCCCGCCTCGGAATTTGAACAGAGCTTTGCTCTGATTGGGGTAAACAAATGCCCCCCCACCGTTGCGGTTACGTGGCCCCAAACGTGAGCGCAACGGTGGCGGAATTCCAACCGTCGTGACAACTTTTGGAAGTCGAAAAGGCACTTGATGCCTATAAATAGGTTCTTTGGTCCCCCACAGATGCTTATCATCTTTCAGATTTTTATTTTCAAAAAAACTTCAGAGCCTTCCTCTTACCTTCAAGAACTCCAGAGCTTTGCTCTCCTTTTCAAAGTTTTTAGAAAAACTTTAGGTAAAATTGATTCTTATATTAAATTAATTTTAATTAATCTTAACCAGCAGAGCTTTGCTCTCATAGATTTTTTAATCTAAAAAGATCCCCATTGGGGTTTCACTAGCAGAGCTTTGCTCATTTTCAAAGTTAGAAACTTTAGGTATAAATCAAATTGATTTAAATTAATCTCAGTCAAAGAGCTTTGCTCTCACATATCTTTTGATCTAAAGAGATCCCCATTGGGGTTTCACTAGCAGAGCTTTGCTCATTTTCAAAGTTAGAAACTTTTAGGTAAAATTAATGTAAATCAAATTAATTTAAATTAATCTTAGTCAAAGAGCTTTGCTCTCACAGATCTTTTGATCTAAAGAGATCCCCATTGGGGTTTCATTAAACTTTCGTTCATGGGTTTTAATCCCTGAACAGAGCTTTGCTCTCTAGGAATTTAGCCCTCTATGTATATTATTTTTCTTCTATCGCTAATCTTCTTGTGGTATTTCCTCCAGGCATAATGGCGGTGCATCTATACAGTTTGCACGAGTTCATCACCTATGACGATATCCGCACACAGGGTCGTCAACAAAACCAGGAGTTTACGGACGCTCAATGTGCAGAGGTTATGGGTCGTCTGAACGCAAGCGGTGGTTGGCTGCTACCCCGTCGTTCGGCTCTTTTGAAAGTTGTGCTGGGAGCAATATGGAGAGCACTTCCGGGTCTTCATGAGGCCTTGCCGCTCAATGCGCTGGATGATGCCGAGGACAAGGTGCATTCAGTGTACCTGACGGGGCTGATCTCGAAGAAACGGCGGGACAGCCTCATTGATATCTTACATCAAATCTTCCAGCAGACGACGATAGTTGCTGCTTATCGAAGGCCGGGAGGGCTTACCGATGATATTGACACAGAGGAGCGTGAGAGGCTGCGCATAAGAATAATCAGAAAGGCCAGAAGGACTCTGGATGGCCTTACTTTTGACTTTCTCAATCCGTGCCCTGGATCTGAAGTTATTCCATTGTAATAATATTTTTCGTTCACTGTTTTTTTATGATTGTAAGAATTTTTGGCAATATGAATGGAAACTTTTTATTTCAGCTTGTCTTATTTCTCGTCCTGAGTCTTCTTGCCTATGCATGAACGAATGTGTCTTGAACGCTTGATCAAATGTAAATCGGATGCTCTTTCTGTTGCTTTTCCTCTTTCTCAGCATGTCGTCACAATTAGCAGGTAATAGAGTAAGCTTCTTGATTTCTTCACGAGATAGCGAGGGCTTAGGCCGCAGGTTCAGATCTGCTGCCTAAGACTTTTCAACTCTATGAGCCGTGAGGGTCTCATAGAGACTTTTCTCCCTACGGATCGAGAGGATCTCGTAGGTGGTTTTTTTTCTCTCCTTAGGAATCGTGAGGATTTCTAAATGTGGTTTTCTCTTGTAAGTCGTAAGGATCCTACAAGAGAATTTTTCCCTCTTACAAGTCGAGAGGACTTGTAAGCGGTTGTTTCCCTCCTTGTCGAAGTTCGATGTTGGAGGGTGAGACCCGTGGATTGTATGCAAGAGACCGTTTTGGGCCAACTTGCAGGGTCTCAGTGCTTAGGAAACAGGCTTCTTTTATGCCCACTGCCTAAGGCTTTATCTCACGAGTCGAGCCGCCTCAACAATTTTTTCGCAAGTCGAGACGAATCGAGCGTTTCTCGCAAGAATATCTTAACGTTGCATTTAACCTCTGCTCTTTACGACAGAAGCCCGTTAAGGTTGGTGGTACTTAGGGTTTTGGCCATCGTACCGTCGCATAAGCTGATATAGTCCTCGATACGCAATCGTGCTATTCGAGTACCCCTGCGACTGCCGTGTCTCTGATCCCTTCGGGGGTTGGACAAGACGTCTTCAAGCAATCCTCCTTGGCAGTTTGACCGTCGGAAGAGCAAGCGTTAGGAATTTGCCATGTCGCTTTTTACTTGAGGTTAGGCTTATTTTGGTGAGCCCCGATGAGTCATAACCACTCCGCGCTGGTGTGGGGATGATCTCCGATAGTCTTTCGGGCTTTATATGAGTTGCCGTCAAGACCCTAAAGATAGGAATTTGGCCTTTGCTTCGTTTGCTGGCATTGCGTCTTCTGTATCGAGACGAATGTTGCGGTGGGAACTAGGGATTTTGCCGTGGCTCCGTTTGTTTGATGACGTTGCGTCTGCTGTGTCGAAACGAACGTTGGGGTGACATCTCGTCTGCTGTATCGAGACGGATGTTGAGGTTGTTTCTAGGTTGCTGGTGAACCGCCGAGGTTTGGAACTAGAGATTTTGCCGTGGCTCCATTCGTTTGATGACGTTGCGTCTGAAGTGTCGAGACGAACGTTGGGGTGACATGTCATCTACTGTATCGAGACGGACGTCGAGGTTGTCTCTAGGTTGCTGGTGAACCGTCGAGGTTTGGAACTAGAGATTTTGCCGTAGCTCCATTCGTTTAATGACGTTGCGTCTGCTGTGTCGAGACGAACATTGGGGTGACATCTCGTCTGCTGTATCGAGATGGACGTCGAGGTTGTCTCTAGGTTGCTGGTGAACCGTCGAGGTTTGGAACTAGGGATTTTGCCGTGGTCCCATTCGTTTAATGACGTTGCGTATGCTGTGTCGAGACGAACATTGGGGTGACATCTCGTCTGCTGTATTGAGACGGATGTCGAGGTGGTGACCATTCTGTGCTGGTGAGAGATGATCTCCGATTGTCTTTCCGGTTTTATATGAGTTACCGTCAAGACGTCGAAGCTAGGAATGTGGCCTTCTCTTCGTTTGCTTTGGTGTGTCCAAATCCTGTTGGAGGAAGAATGCCGGGGTTGACATTTCGTCTGCTGTATCGAGACGAACGTCAAGGTGGTGACCACTCTGTGCTGGTGCGAGATGATCTCCGATTGTCTTTCCGGTTTTATGTGAGTTATCATAAAGATGTTGAAGCTAGGAATGTGGCCTTCGCTTCGTTTGCTTTGTCACGTCCGAATCCCTGCTGGAGAAAGAACGATGGGGTGACAACTCGTCTGCTGTATCAAAACGAACGTCGAGAAGGTGACCACTCCATGTGAGATGATCTCCGGTGGTCTTTCAGGCCTTATATGACTTGCCGTTAAGACCTTGAAGCTAGGAATTTGGCCTTCGCTTCATTTGCTCACACTGCGTCTGGTGTATTGAGACGAATGCTGAGGTGGAGCTGGGATTTTGCCGTCACTCCGCTTTGTTTCGACCATGGGGTCTTTTGTTAACTTTGCATGTACACCCTGCTGGACTGCGAAGGAACGCCGTTGTTGACATTGTGTCTGCTGTAACGAGACGAATGCTAAGGTGGAGTTGGGATTTTGCCGTTACTCTGCTTTATTTCGACCGTGAGGTCTTTTGTTGACTTTGCTTCTGCCTCCAGCTGGACTGCGGAGGAACGCTGTTGTTGACATTGCGCCTACTGTATCAAGATGAATGCTGAGGTGAAGCTGGGATTTTGCCATCGCTCTGTTTGATGGTGTAACATCTGTGTCCTGCTGGAATAAGGAGGCACACCGTTGTTGGTCTCCAGGCTGCAGATGTGGCCATTGAGATTTGGAACTAGAGACTTTGCCATGGTTCCGTTTCGTTGCGATTTTGAGGTCGGTTGTTGACGTCATGTCTGCATCTAGTTGGAGTGAGGAGAAACGCCGTTGGTGATCTCTAAGTTGTCGATGTTGACGTCGAGACCCTGAAGCTCGGGATCTTCGTTTGCTTCATTTGTTGACATCGTGTCTGTAATATTGCGACAAATGTCGAGATTGTCTCTAGGTTGTCTATGAACCGTCGAGATTTGGCTTCGCTTTCTGATGGAGCCTGTTGGGAAGGTATGGTTCCCTCTTTATCTGTGCCCCTGGATTGTATACAGGGATCGATGTGATTTCACCTGTAGGGCAAAAAGTTTCATTCTTTCATTTTTTTTATTCTTTCCGCGATGCTCTATCATTTCAGCTTTTATATCGCGAAGGTCGCGATTGCCCAATCGTTTCGGCTATTTTTCGCGGTGCCTAATCGTTTCGGCTGTTTATTTTGTTTTTACTCGCTGCTTTTTATTGCGAGTTGCCCAATCATTTCGGCTGTTTATTTTATTTTTACTCACTGTTTTTTATTGTGAGTTGCCCAATCATTTCGACTGTTTATTTTATTTTTACTCGCTGTTTTTTTATTGCGAGTTGCCCAATCATTTCGGCTGTTTATTTTATTTTTACTCGCTGTTTTTTTATTGCGAGTTGCCCAATCATTTCGGTTATTTAATATGCATTTTCAGCTCGCTGATTTTTATCGCGAGCGTAGAACTTGGAATCTGGTGCCAATCTCAGCATCAGCATCGCTACAATCGGAATATTGCGATGAGCGAATCATCATCTGCCATGAAAGGACTTGGAATCTGATACCGATTTAGGCATCAGTATCGCTACAACTGGGATATTGCCAGGAGCGAATCATCATCTGTCATGAAAGGACTTGGAATTTGATACCGATTTAGGCATCAGCATCGCTACAACTGGAATATTGCCAGGAGCGAATCATCATTTGCCTCTGTCGATGTCGAACAAAGGTGGCTTAGTAAACAGGGTTAGGGTCCTGTCGGCTAAGGCTTTTGACTTCATGAGCCGTAAGGGTCTCACAAAGGTATTTCTCCCTACAAGTCGTAAGGATCTTGTAGGTGTATTTTCTCCTTAGGAATCGTAAGGATTCCTAAGTATTTGTGCCTCTGTAAGTCGTAAGGATCCTACAGGAGGGCTTTCTCCTTGTAAGTTGAGAGGATTTATAAGGGTTATTCACCGTGTGGACATATCCCCAGTCACGGATGGGACTTGGTTAGGAAAATGTTTATACGCGTCCGTGGATTGTATACAAGGGCCAATATAGGACCATTTGTAGGGCAATATCGAAAGTTGTAGGGGTTGCTTAAGCACAGGTTTAGGTCTCTGTAACTTAAGACTTTCAAATCCTATGAGCCGTGAGGGTCCCATAAGAGAGTTCTCCTTACGAGTCATGAGGATCTCGCAAGTGTATTTTCTCCTTAGGAATCGTGGGGATCCCTGAGTGTGTTGCTCCCTTGCGAGTCGTAAGGATCTCACGCGGGTGGTTTCTCCTTACAAGGTTGAGGGGGCTCTGTAAGTGTCTTTTGACGAGGTTGCGCCCTTTCGGGTTTTCACAAACACTTGCCGGTAGTCCTGCTGTTTTTACTCACGGAGCCCTTTCGGGTTTTCATCCATGCCCGTTTTGCTTATGGACATACCGTTTTTTTCTTCTTCTTCTCTCTTTTTTTTTATTAACGAGGTCGCGCCCTTTCGGGTTTTCATGAACACTCGCCGGTAGCTTTGCAGTTTTTACTCACGGAGCCCTTTCGGGTTTTCATCCGTGCCCATTTTACTTATGGACATACCGTTTTTTCTTCTTTTTTTTTTAATTCTTCTTATTTTTTCTAACGAGATTGCGCCTTTTCAGGTTTTCACAAACACTCGCCGGTAGTCCTGCTGTTTTTACTCACGGAGCCCTTTCGGGTTTTCATCCATGCCCGTTTTGCTTATGGACATACTGTTTTTTTTAATTCTCGTCAGCCTGAGAATGCTGCGGTAGTAGTTTAAAAACATTTCGGTCATTTGCAAGTTTTAGGACATTGCGGTCCATTATTAGTTTAAGGACATCTCGGTCCGTTGTTAGTTTAAGGACGTTTCGGTCCGTTGTCGCCGTATTTGAGACGAATATCTAGTTTATTGACTTTTCGGTCTATGAGTCCTTCTCCATGAATGAACATGATGCCCCCGACGTATCCATCTTCTTCGGAGCGTGCGGTTGTGGCGGACTCACCTTCCAGTTCTCAGACAGCGCAAACTTGCCCTGTTGGTATTGTTTTTCAACCCAGTTTTTGAAGACGTAATAGTCCTCGATCAGGTGACCTACTGTTTGGTGGTAAGGGCAATAATTAGGATTATTAACATCGCCTGGCCGCAACGGACGTTTTGGACCCGGCAGATTGATGAGTCTGTCGCACACTGCCAGCTCGAACAGTCCCTTTGTTTTATCTTGCGGAAACGAGTAAGGACGTTTCAACTTTTCCTGGAGGGGTTGCCGCTTGTTGCTTTGGCAAGCAACCGGTCTAGGGTCACCTGATTGTTGTTGAGCGCTGGCGACGAGGCCCTTTTTTCCTTTTCTTTTATCCTTTTTGTTCGCTCCGTTGTTTGCGGGGCCGGGATTCTTTCCGAGTAGCATGTGATTGCATGGCTGAACGTTCTCGCGGCTTCTCAATTCCTTTATTTTTGAAATAGATTCCCCGAGGGAAGAGTTGGGGATAGCTTCTTCGTCAGAGTTGCTTCCAAAGGTGATAATTTGCGATACCTTAGAGTCGGCTATATGGCAATCGTCGGCGACTCTTTTGCGCTCATATATCGCATTTTTCCGATGTCCACAAGCTTCACACTTTGTCCCGTCGAAGTGTTGCTTTTGAGCGACATACCCTTGCCACCAACAGTTAAAGGATTCGCAGTCTTCGGTAGGATGTATGATCTTCTGATGATATAAACAGAAGTTAGGGTGCATCTCTGCCTCGGCGAGAGTATTTTATTCAGAGGGCGGTAGCTTCATTCCTACTGACAGAGCTTTGGCGAACCTTTTCCTCGTCTTGAATTTGTTTTTATCTGCAGTGGATGGCTTTTGATTTGACGGGAATGCCTTGGCCTTTTCCAGTATGGCCATTTCTCGCTCTTGATTGGCTTTTGCTTTCAAACGAATTTCATTTAGGAAGACATCGATCAACTCGTCTGATGGCTGTATAATCTCTGGCTCAGGGTTCGCCATTGATTTCTCAGCGCAAGGAGCCTCCTCATCATCCGTCAGTGAATGAGAAATCACATGACAAGTCGCTACGTAGTCTTCGGATTCATCCGATGAGTTTTCTCCATTGTTTTCATCCTTGACTAAAGAACAAGCTGCCCCCGGCGTGTCCGTCTTCTTTGGAGAGTGTGGCTGTGGTGGGTTTACCTTCCAGCTTTCAGACAACGCGAACTTGCCTTGCAGGTATTGATCCTCGATCCATCCCTTAAAGACGAAACAATCCTCAATCGGGTGACTTACCGTTTGGTGGTAAGGGCAATAATTGGGATTATTAAGATCACCTGGCTGCAACGGACGTTTTGGATTCGGCAGATTAATGAGTCTGTTGCGCACTGCCAGCTCGAACAGTCTTCTCGTTTTATTCTGAGGAAACGAGTAATGACGTCCTAGCCTCTCTTCGAGGGATGGGCGTGGACGCACGTTGTTTTGGCGAGCGACTGGCTTTGAGTTGCTCGACTGTTGCTGAGCGTTGGCGACGATGATCGCTTTTCCTTTCTCATTTCGGGGATCGGGTCTTGGAGGAGACGGTCTATGGCCCATCTGGTCCATTTGGGCTAATTTGTCGATCAAGGCCTGGAAGGTGGTCGGCCTGAAGAACATCATGAATTGCGAGATGGTCGCATGCGGATCGAGAGTGCCCACAAACATGCCTACCAAAGGTGCCTCTTCTATGCGTTGTTCACATTTTGACCATAGGTTTCGCCATCGTGTTGCGTATTGGACCCACGTTTCGCCGGGCCTTATCCTGGCATTTATCAGTGCTGTAATCGGGATGCGTTCATTAGCACTTGCGAATCTTTGTGTAAACAGCAGTTCCATCTCTGCAAATGTTTTGACAGAGTCGTTAGGTAGCTCCGAATACCATTCAAAGGCTGTTTCTGCTAAGCTGCCGACGAATTGACGTAGCAACAATTTGTCATCGCCTCCAGTATTGCCGCATAAGGCCCTGAATTGAGCGACATGCTGATGCGGATTCCCTGTCCCTTTATATACGTGGAATTTAGGGATCGTATATCCTGGAGGGTAATTGATTTGGTCATACCAGCTCGGATACGGTCGTCCGGTTCTAACAATTTGCCCAGCCGCTTCATTCGCCTGATGAACCCGGATCTGCTGAGTTATATATTCGTCTAGGTCAACTTTGGAGATTGCCTCCTCCTTGGCTGTTGATAGAGCCGGCGGAGGATTTGACGTTTCTCCCCTGTCGTCTTCAAGGACGATCGGAGGATCTTCAGCAGGAGGGTCCGGCTGTAACATCATCCCTACCACATCTTGGAAGAGGAGCGCCATCTGTTTTATGTTAGCCGCTTGCTGTGCAGCTTCTTTGTCCCTCTTTTCGAGAACTCTGCGTAAAAAGCCAGCGTCGGTTTCTTGTTCTTGACGCTCATCCGAAGATGTTTTAGAGCTTTCTTTTGGCTCAGTGAGTGCAGCCATTGTAGTCATCATTTTCTGAAGCTTTTGTTGTTGCTCCTGGGCTTTCGTCACGGATCGGGTGAGCGGTCGGTGGCCCGTAGAAGTGCGGCTTTCCTCCTTTCCAGAAGCCATATAAACAGTGTGCACCACCATGCCCCCAGACTTGGGGCGTTTGTGTTCGGTGTCTTTGCGATTTGCCGAAGACACAGGGGCTTTTTGCGGCCTCCTTTTTTGAGTGATTGGAGTTAAGGGAGCCATTGTAGTGGGCACCCAAGTAGCTTTTGCTTTTTGTGGTTTGACAGAGTAATCCTTCCCCCGCCGAACCTTCATCTTTTTCTGTCGTCGGAGGCAGTCTTGATCGATCACCGACTCTTGGACCTGTCGCCAGACTTTGTAAATTTTAGAGGACAGCCGTTGAGGGGGCTGCTCTAGCTTCTTCTCTGGAGTATTCTCCACAGGTGAAGGAGTTCGTTTCAACATCGCAGTAGGAGAGTTTTTGCACACCTTGTTGAGCAGTTCAAAGCTGTTCTTGGTTGGAATAGCAGTATCGATCCCAACCATTAGAGTTGGACGAGTAAGTCCAGAGGGGGAGTTGCCCCCAGCCTTCCTCACTCGGCGCCAGTAGCGACGTGGAGCATATCGTGCTAATGGAATTGTTTCAGATATAGGGGTGACCTCCTCATGCCCCCTGTGTTGGTCAGAATATTCTGGTACCAGCCTTTTAAAGATCGACGTCCGTTGAACGGGGACGGCCAACCTGTCAGAAGCGGGCTTCCGAACATGGGAAGCAACCTTGGTGACTTCGCCAAGAACGGGAGCTGGGATGGCTATCCGCTTTGGGATAACGCCTTCTGGTATGGCAGGCTTCTTCATGGGCCCGATGGAGCTCTGGCCTAATCCATTAAAACCTGAAGCAGTGGAGTTAGGCGACCTATTGAGAGGGGTCGCGGTAGTGGTAAGTCGATCGAAGACCGACTTCTTTGGAGCTTCTTGCAATTTCATTGGGGCGTTGAAGCTCATTGGTGGGAGCATGGTCCCAAAAAATAGTCTAGTGGTGGCTTGAGCCACCTGCTCCACCGGCATTTTGAAAAAGGAGGCCGCTTGGGGCCCATAAGTCACTCCTCCAGTAATGACGGAGCGAGAGTTGTTGCTGCAGGCGATGCAGTTCGAAGCCATTGATCTTCTGTTTTCTGCACGGAGCAAGACACCAAATCTTAGTACCTTGAATCCACAGGCAATCACAGCAAACCGCGATTTGTTCGCGAACACGACACACGAAGTGTGGAGTGGAAAGAGGAAGATGTCCCACCGGGCGTGCCAGAATCTGTTCCCCTCCGAATGGCGGCCTAGACTTTGCGTCTCGCCTGAGATTCGGGGCAGATGCTATTTGGTTTTATCCGTCTACCTCTCCGAAGATGCCAAGTTGATTTATGGCACCGTGTATCGGAGGTTTAGAAGGATGCGGCCGATGTAGCAGACTTCCTCAGATTCCCCCTCGCTTGAGGGGTTTTTGATTGTGGGGACGCTCTTCCCTGCAGGCGTAAGCCCCTGCAGTTAATTACGCTACCGCATCGCGGTAACAACTTTCTCCTTCTCCAGAATTTCACTTCGTGTCGTGTGTGTTTGTTTTGTTTGTGCTTGCCCGTGGATTGTGTACGGAGACAAATTTATGTTGTCGCCCGTAGGACGTGGATTAGTCCAAATCCGTATTTTCTTAGATTTGGGTTTGGGGGTTTGGTTTAAGGACACGTTAGCCATATTTGAGGCTAAGATTAACTTAAACGTTTGTTAAGGATACGTTAGTCCAATTTGAGACTAAGATCAGCTTAACAGGATCGTTTAGATCCGACAAAAGAGCATTTGGGCTCTATTGTTCCAGTTTAGGGACATAGTGGTCCATTGCATGTATGGCCATCGGGACCCGTCACCCCTCTGACGACGTTGAAGGATTACAACGACAGATGTCAGAGGAGTTCAGAGATGTACCCTTGAACCAAAGTTGGTTGGGAGACCTGTAGTCCAATTTGGGACTAAAGTCTGTTTGAGGGTTTAAGGATACGTTAGCCATATTTGAGGCTAAGATCAACTTAAACGTTTGTTAAGGATACGTTAGTCCAATTTGAGACTAAGATCAATTTAACGGGATCGTTTAGATCCGACAAAAGAGCGTTTGGGCTCGATTGTCCCAGTTTAGGGACATGATGGTCCATTGCCAGTTTAGGGACATGGTGGTCCATCGCCAGTTTAGGGACGTGGTGGTCCATTATTAGTTTAAGGACGTTTCAGTCCATCGCCAGTTTAAGGACGTGGTGGTCCATTATTAGTTTAAGGACGTTTCGGTCCGTTGTTAGTTTAAGGACGTCTCGGTCCAATATTAATGTATGGTCGTCGGGACTCGTCACCTCTCTGACGACGTTGAATGATTACAACGACAAATGTCAGAGGAGTTCGGAGATGTACCCTCGAACCGAAGTGAATTGATTTAAAAGAGCAATCTTGCTCAGTCAATTTAATTTAAGGACTTATGGCCAAAATTAGGCTAAGTCCAGTTTCAACATTTTTTGTCTTTGGCCTGTGCTGGGGCTTCACCCCTTTTTAGTAATGCACTGCATTATTCTTGTTTTAGTTGGGCTTTGCCCTTTCATAAATGATGCAGAGCATCTATTTTTTTGTTTGGGCTTTGCCCTCCCTTTTAAAATGCATAGCATTTTTTATTAGGCCTGTTAGGCATTTTTTAATTGGGCTCTGTCCCTTTTCTTTAACAATGCAGAGCATTAGATACTCTAACAGTGCCCCATGTGGCTTGTCAGGCGCTTTGCGCTAAGTATTGAGCGCAAACTCGTATGGTGGTGACACGTGTCACGCTCTGGTGAGCGCAAGTGCACTAGCGCAGTGCGCTGCGCTGTTGCGCTGCAGACACGTGGCGCGCTCTGGTGAGTTGCGCTAATTCCAGAGAGCAGAGCTCTGTTTCAAGAGCGCGTAGCGCAAGTGGTTCTATGGCTGACACGTGTCGCGCTCTGGTGAGCGCAAGCGCAATAGCGCAGTGCGCTGCGCTAGTGCGCTACTGACACGTGGCGCGCTCTGGTGAGCGCAAGTGCAAAAGCGCAGTGCGCTGCGCTGTTGCGCTACTGACACGTGGCGCGCTCTGGTGAGCTGCGCCAATTCCAGAGAGCAAAGCTCTATTTTAAGAGCGCATAGCGCAAATTGTTTTGTAGCTGACACGTGGCGCTCTCTCAAGAGCGCAACAGCGCAGTTTGCAAGTGCAAAGCACTATTTGATTTCCTGATCTAATTTAGATCAAAGAAAAATAAGTTTTTTCTTGTTTTTCTTATCTCAGAGAACCAAAGGTTCATGAAAAGTGCAAAGCACCATTTTATTTTATTTTATTTTTATTAAAGATCACTGATCTTGTTTTTAGATCTATGATCTGTTCATAAGAGAACTTTCTCTTTTTCTAAAGGTTTTTACCTTTTGTTGTTCTTGAGGAGTTCTCAAGAGTTCTCTTCTTTCTTTTTTTTAGAAAGATGTTGATGCCTTTGAATTGAGGTCTGGGGTCCTTTTTATAGTGCCCATAAATTAGTTAAATTTGTTAAAGAGATTTTTCTCTGAGTGATTTGGGGAATTTTCCCCACCGTTGGATCTTTGATCCAAGGGCTTCTGCTTTGCAGAAGAAAATCCTCTTGTTTTAACAAGAACAGAAAAGATTTCTTGAAATTTTATTTCTGTTTGGCGCAGATGCCCCAGCGCGTGACACATGTCGTGCAGCGCACAGCGCAGCGCAACTGCGCGAGCGCATCTGTGCTGACACGTGTCGCGCAGCGCAACTGCGCTGACACATGTCGCGCAGCGCAACTGCGCGAGCGCATCTGCGCTAACACGTGTCGCGCAGCGCAACTG
The DNA here is from genome assembly GCA_030015575.1 of Agapanthus africanus. NCBI lineage: Eukaryota > Viridiplantae > Streptophyta > Magnoliopsida > Asparagales > Amaryllidaceae > Agapanthus > Agapanthus africanus. The sequence goes on from JASDDO010000012.1 coordinate 512,689,439, forward strand.
CGCTGACACGTGTCGCGCAGCGCACAGCGCAGCGCAACTGCGCTAGCGCAACTCGCGCAGCGCAGCACCCGCGCAACTGAAGCGTTGCTTCCTTTAATAGAGCTTTGCTCTGATTGGGCGTGCCTTCTTGGGCGCCGCGCTGATGCATCTGCGCCTGACACGTGGCGCGTTGCGCACAGCGCAAAGAATCTAAAGCGTTGCTTCATTTATAAAGTTTAAATTTTCCAAGCAGAGCTTTGCTCTGATTGGGGTAAGATGAAGCTTCGCTTCATCTCCCGCCTCGGAATTTGAACAGAGCTTTGCTCTGATTGGGGTAAACATACACATTTTTTTTACATTCCCAGTTTAACGACTTAGAGGTCGATTATTCCCAATTTAATATCATGGTGGTCGATTGTTTTAAGAGAAAGGCAGATGTCTGAGAGAATCGGTTTCATGAAGAATTTCGGTCTCCGTTTGTATGAAATTGGCAGTCGCAGCTGGACTGTTTGTTAACACGCCTTTAGACAGTTCTATCTCTCCTGCCTTATATTGCTTTTCGACCCAATCTTTGAAGATGCAACAGTCTTCAATAGTGTGTCCCAGCACTCGGTGGTATGGGCAAAAGTTGGGATGATCAGTCATGTTCGCTTCACTTAGCCTTTTTGGTTCTGGTAGCCGCAGGCCATTCTTCAGAGCATCTTTAAAAATTTTATAGACCTTGTCCCTTCGGAATGAGTAGACCTTATTTCTTCTTTCCCCCAAAGTTGGTTCTCGAGATTTGTTAGTTTTTGCTCCGCCCGCTCTCTGCTTATTTAGAGAATCGGTGCTGCTAGAACTTCCGCCTTTTCGGTTGTCGTCCCTCCAAGGTTTCGGTCTGTTTGTGAACTGAAGATTCTAAGTGGACTCGAGCTTTGAGCATTCCAACGTTTGGACCTTTTTAGTCAGCTCTTGGAATGTTTTAAGGCCTGCGGTGCACAGGAAAGGTTTCATCCAGTCCTTCAGATTTTCTATAAGAAGACTGACGGATTGGTCTTGCTCCAACGGCGGTTCACATTTGACAGAGAGATTGCGCCATCGGACTATAAAATCCATGTTGCTTTCGTTGTTCTTTGGCTCTGTCCTTACGAGGTCGGCAATGGTGATTTTATCGCTGACACTCATGAACTTTTGTTTGAACATGGATTCTATTTGAGCGAACGTCGTGACCGAGTCATCTGGTATGCTTGCTTATCAATCGAAAGCAACATCCGTCAAGCTATTAACAAACTAACGGAGAAAGAGCGCATCATTGCCCCCAGTATTCGCGCATGATGCTTTAAATTGGGCAATATGCCGGTTCACATTTCCCGTCCCATCGAACCTTTCAAATTTGGGGACGATATAGCCAGTGGGAAACTCCACAAGATCGTACCGAGCAGGATATGGTCTCTCGCTACTGCTTGCATCTTTTTGCTCTCCGGCTTCGGCTACCAATTTTTTGACTTTGTTGGCAACCAAATCCATGATTTGATCTTGAGTTAGCGGATTGCTGTCATCGGCCGTCAAGACATCTCCCGAGATAGGATGCGACTGGCTTTCGTGCGATCCGCCCATCTTTGGATTTGAGGGAATAGGCGTCGGCTGTCTCGGGACACCGTTTCCCGGTTCATGAGCAGAACCCCGTGCTTGATTGGGTGGCTGAGAGGCAAGTTGGGCCGTAAGCCGTAAGACTTAGCTCTTTTCTTCTCCTTTCCCTTGTTCTTCTATGTTGCTTTGGTTTTCTATTTATTTCTTTTTAAATTTTCAGAGCTTAATTTAGCTATTGAACTGAATATAAGCTATATATATGAAAGAAAGAAAGGATAAGATGAAGGAGGAGGTGTCAAAGGCCAAGGATGCCATCTTCATGCAAGGAGGAGGTGTGGAGAGGATGTGTGCATGCAAGAATGATATGGAATTAGTTTTCTTTTTCCAAAATGAAATATCTCTTGGATAATATTCTGAACATAACCCTAATTTACCCCTTTTTCACTCACACTCATAACAATTTTCCAATTTGCACAATATCCTAAACTTTACATAAGAATCCTTCACAACTTATGTTATTATATAATACCTTTTTAATTAAAATGAAGCTAAAATTCTCATTAAAACTCTTAAAATTTATTTATGTTGCATACTAAAATTTTAATTTAATTTGTTTTACGTCCATCTTATGAAATTGTCTTATTTGGTTTTAATAACTTTTTAATTTAACCTTTTATTATTTAATTAATTAATTAATTTTTTCCAAATTTTCTGAATGTTACAACATGTTACCATAGTCCACGGGGAAAGATGGACTTCTCTCGTATACACTAATACTTTCTGTACCAAGTTACAAACAACTACGTTAGAATAACAAGCATATACATGTACAACTTACCAGTTCAATTCTCATTACTTGTTCTATTCCATTCTTTCTTTTGGGACTTACCGAGCGCTAGTTCGCTGACAACATTCTTGTCTATTTTCTTTCTTTGGAATGTTCGTCAGGAGAACCGGACTCTCTCGAGATCAAGCCTAGCCAGGAGGACGTGGACCAGTTCACCGAGCAGCCGGATTTCTAGCTTTCCTTGTACTTACTTTTTATTTCATATGCCACTGTTTAGGCATTGCTTTATATCATTGTACTTTCCTTTTCAAAATAGTTGTATTGTAAAGATAAATGTTAATAAAAGTTGTTGTTTATATTATATCTCTTGTCATTCTTGGGCAATTTTACATATATTGCTTAATTACGCTTAACGTATTTATTTCTTAATAAATACATCGCGTGCCTGCCATGTCTTCGTCTCCGTATACTGGGAAGCGGGGCGTGACAAGTTTTGTTAGCAGCCCATGCATGCCAGTTTTGCATGAAATCATAAGCAATATATATCACAAGAATTATAAGAATCGGCAACTATACATTATTTACATTTCAAATTTCTTGAATCTATCCTAACCTTTCTTTTTCTATCAAGGTTATGGATTCTCCCAATAACACCAGCACCAACGTCAATAGAAACACTCCACCACCTACTCCACCACACCACCTACCGTTGCAACTCCCATCAACGAGCAAACGGTATTGCTTGAGACAATCAAGAGCCTCTTAGAGGGTCAGCAGCAGCAGACTGCTATCCTCATGCACCATCCAGAGATCGAGGCACCCGGAGTCGAGCAATTTCGGGCACTGCACCCGAAACATTTCTCTGGGAAAGAGAGCCCACTAAAGGCAGAGGAATGGGCTCAGTCTATCGAAGACGACCTGGAAACAACGCAAGTGCCAGAGATTGCTTGGGTGAGAGTTGCAAAGCTGCAGCTAACAGATAACGCCAGAGTCTGGTGAAAGGGTGAAAAAAGCCGCTCGTCCAACCGATTGAATGGAGGACATTTCGCGATATGTTCAACGCGAAATACTTCCCTGAGACTGCCCGTTTCGACATGGAACATCAGTTCATCCACTTACAACATGGCTCGATGTGGAGCAAGTCCGCGGATGAATACAATGCTGAGTTTACCATGCTTAGCAGGTAAGATATTGTCTCAAATTCAAATTCTTGAAATCACTTATTACACGGCTAACATAAGACCGTAACAGGTTCGCGGCACGCCTGATTCGTACTGCTGAGATCCGGGCACGACGATTTCAGCAAGGGTTGGATCCGGAAATCCAAGCTGCACTCGCTACAGGGCATTTCCCAACCCATGATCTTGCTCTGAAGGCTGCCCGACACTATGAGGCAGTCGTGAAGAAGAAAGGCAGACCGTAGACTGCCGGTGTGAAACGCCCTGCCACTCAGATGGCAGGAGGAGCCTCTTCCAGGCCAATTTTTGCACCCAGGAGACCGGGAGGAACATTTAACCGGTCCAGTCTAGACTTTTGTTTCACTGCAAGAGGAATGAACACCTAACGAAAGAATGCAAGCATGCGAATGGCACGCGCTTAGTTTGTGGCGCATCCACCCACACCATCGGAGCTTGTCCATATCATCTCAACCTAGCTCCAGCACCAAGACCCGCAATCACAGTTCCGCAGCGGCCAGCTATTTAGGCTCCTGCACCTCATTTAGCCCTACCAGCTCCACCTCTACGTGGACCTCCTGCACAGCCTCCTCGTCAGTTCCATCAGGCACAAAGGAACATGCCTCAAGGATAGAGAAACATGCCCCAGGGACAGAGGAATGTGCCAGCAAGGAAGAATGTACCCCAACGTCAGGCTTTCACCATGACAGTTGAGGAAGCCGAGGCCACTGGCCAAGTTATCACTGGTAATTCCCAATCCTTTCATCTTTTCAATCCTTGTATTCCTCTATATTTTTCACTGTATCTAAAACCAACCTCACAGAACTTAGGTACTATATTAGTAGCCACCCTTCCTGCACTCACACTGTTTGACACTGGAGCATCACACTGCTTCATGTCGCAAAGATTTGTGAGAAAATATGCGATTCCCGTGAAGCCACTCATTTCAAACTGAAATGCCAGTTCCGGAAATGGAGTATTGAAGGCAAATATGGGATTGGATCAGTGTCCATTTGTAGTTTACGGACGAGAATTCCATGCAAATTTCAAAGTACTGGACATCCCAAACTTCGATGTTGTGTTGGGAATGGACTGGCTGGGAGTTTTCTATGCTACAATTGACCGCCGTTAAAGGAGGGTAGTATTTGAGATACCAGATCACCTAGTCTTTTTCTTCAAGTGTGGAGATAGAACTTTGGAGCCGGGAATCTTCCGTGCCAAACCAAAGAATGCAGAAGTGTTTACTCTACCGGCGGAAGAAGAAAAGCCAGAAGTAGTTCGAGAGTTCGAGGATGTATTCCCTGAAGATATAACAGGTTTGCCTCCCGATCGAGCTCTTGAATTCAGCATTGACTTAGTACCTGGTGCGCAACCGGTAATCAAAGCTCTGTACCGGTTAAGTCCTAAAGGATCGAAGGTGATCCGTACTCAGTTGGACGAACCTCTAAAAAAAGGTTGGATTCGTCCCGGTACTTCAAGCCGGGGATCTCCAGTTTTGCTTGTCAAGAAGAAAGAAGGTTCATACAGAATGTGTGTAGATTACTGAGTTCGGAATGAAGTGACGATAAAGAACAAGTATACACTACCGCGCATCGATGATCTTTTCGATCAGCTAAGTGGGTCTTGTGTATTTTCAAAGCTAGATATTCGTTCGAGTTATCATCAGGTGAAGGTTAAAGAATCTGATATTCTTAAAACGGCGTTCAAGACTCGCTATGGTCATTACGAATATCTTGTGATGCCATTTGGAGTGACCAATGCACTTGCTATATTTATGAATCTGATGAACCAAGTTTTCCGAGAGTACTTAGACAGGTTCGTTGTTATTTTCATCGACGACATCCTGTTGTATTCAAAGAATCGGAAAGAGCACGCCGAGCATTTACAGATTGTCCTGGAGACATTGCGACAACATCAGCTCTATGCCAAGTACAACAAGTGTGAATTTTGGCTAGATCAAGTCGGATTTCTCGGGCATATCGTTTCAGGCGAAGGAATCTCAGTAGATCCAGCTAAGGTGTCAGTTGTCAGCGAATGGCTGACACCAAAGACGGTAAAAGATATTCGAAGTTTCTTGGGTTTAGTAGGATACTACCGAAGCTTTGTTGAACGTTTTTCGAAGATTGCAGCACCCCTGACCAAGCTCACACGTAAAGATGAAGCATTCGTGTGGTCAGAAGCATGTGAACGAGCTTTTGTAGAACTCTAATCAAGATTAACTTCTGCTCCTATCCTTGTAATACCGGATCAATCTGGAGGTTTCGTCGTACATTGTGATACGTCTGGTAAGAGATTAGGATGTGTTCTACACCAGCATGGAAAATTTGTAGATTTTGCATCAAGACAACTGAAAGTTCATGAGCGCAACTATCCAACACATGATCTGGAATTGATAGCTGTTATCTTTGCACTTAAGATTTAGCGCCACTATCTTCTGGGAGAACGAGTGGATATATACACTGACCACAAGAGTCTAAAGTATATGTTTACTCAGAAGAAATTAAACATGCGGCAGAGAAGATGGCTAGAACTCATGTCGGACTTCGACATCAACCTACAGTATCATTCTGGGAAGGCGAATGTAGTTCCTGATGCACTTAGCCGCCAGCTATTAGCAATGAATCTCACCGCTCAGTGGAAGCTACAATAAGAATTGCACGGAATGGAGATCGAGGTAGTTATGCCAAGTAATGCTTCAGAGTTGATGAACTTACAATTCCAGTCTACTATTGTCAATCAGATCAAAGAAGCTCAAGTAAATGATACCAAGCTATAAAAGATCCGAGAACAAGTAGAAAGTGGACTTCGAACAGACTTCATCATCCATGAAGATGGATCCTTGAGATATGGAAGTAGATTGTGTGTACCACAAGGTCCTGTTTGAGAAGAGTTGATGAAAGAAGCTCACAGCTCTCCGTACTCAGTACACCCCGGTGGTACCAAAATGTATAAGGATCTACGGCAACACTACTGGTGGCATGGAATGAAGCGCGAAGTAGTCAGAAGCGTAGCCAAGTGCTTGGTGTGTCAGTAAGTAAAGATTGAACATCACAGAACTGTTGGTCTACTTCAGCTATTACCAATCCCAGAATGGAAATGGCAGTACATTACCGTGGACTTCATGACTGTCCTTCCTCGTAACACGAAGGGTAACGACGCAGTATGGGTTATTGTGGATCGACCCACCAAGTCGGCTCACTTTATTCCCTTTCGAGTTGGCCAATCTACCGAGACGTTAGCAAAAAAGTACATAGAGGTAAGCATGAATCTAAAGTAAGATTTAACCTCAAAGTGTAATATATTTGATACCCATGAACTCATGCAGGAGATTGTGAGATTACATGGAGTACCAGTTTGCATCGTCTCCGATCGTGATACCATATTCCAATCACAGTTTTGGCAGAGTCTGCAAGCTAGCCTGAGAATGAGTCTAAACTTCAGCACGGCTTACCATCCATAAACGGACGGACAGTCTGAGCGAACAATTCAGATTCTGGAGGACATACTAAGAGCTTGTATGTTAGACTTCAGAGGTTCATGGATAGATCACCTACACCTTGTGGAGTTTTCATACAACAATAACTATCAGACGAGCATTGGAATGACACCATTTGCAGCCTTCTATGGAAGGAAGTGTCATTCACCACTAAGTTGGGACGATATCGGAGATCGTGAACTCCTTGGACCAGAGATGATCGTGGCAACCGCGGACATAGTTCGCACGGTCAGGAAAGAATGAGCATAGCCCAAGACCGATAGAAGCATTGGGCTGATACAAAGCGCCGACACCTGGAGTTCCAACCTGGAGATCATGTTTTCTTAAAGATCTCTCAAAACCGAGGAGTAATCCGCTTTGGCAAGAGGGGTAAGCTCAGTCCGAGATATATAGGACCGTTCGACATTCTCGAACAAGTCGGAAAAATGGCATATCGTTTAGCACTACCACACTCATTGAAAGGAGTGCAAAACGTATTCCACATATCCCAGCTCCGAAGATTTGTGAGCGACCCCAGCCACATCCTTGATCACTCCGAGCTCACTATACAGACGGACCTGACTTGCGAGCAACAACCCGTTGAGATCCTGGACAGAAAGGTGAAGACACTGTGGAACAATGAAGTAAACTTGGTCAGAGTGATGTGGAGAAAATATTCGTCAGGAGAATCAACTTGGGAACGAGAAGTTGACATGCGTGCAAGATACCCTTACTTATTTATAAATTAGTTCTTATGTAATTGTAAATTTCGAGGACGAAATTTTTATAAGAAGGGTAGAATGTAACGACTCTGAATTTACTGTACAAATTTTTTTCAATTTAATGTACAGAAAGAATTTTATAAGCCTAAGTACAATTTATAAGTTAATTTTTGTTTAAGAACAGTAAGAAACAATTTGTAGCTCACTAGTAAAGCCTTGCACTGCTATGATGTAGCCTTTGTGTTCAAATCCCATCAGACACGTTATATTTTTCTGATTTTTTTTTAAACTTTTTGGAAGCCCAAAAGTTTACACGTGCAATGCACATAAAAATGAAAAGTCTAAAGAAATAAACGTGTTGAGAAGGGTTTAAATACAAACGAGTACACGTGTCCAAAATCCACCAGCCCCCCTTCAACAATCGACCGGAGGAAATCCCTTATTGGCCGGCACTGACGGTCCAACTATGGGCAATAAGCCCCAGGCTTTGCACACTCGACTCTTGGCCTACCCCTAACTCCCCTGCATTGTTTGATTACTCTGCAATCAAACAGAAACCCCTCAATTCCCCATTTATTATCTTTTTAATGCATTTTAATTCATGTTTTTAATTCCAAAACCCTAATTCCATACTATAAATACTACCCCATACCCCAGCCCTTCCTCATTCTGAAAATTATAGCCAAATTTCTCAAAGTTTTCTAAGTACAAGAAGAGTACAAGTGGAGTTAGCAAGAGATCAACTTCCGGCGACGATCGAAGCAAGTTCTGGCGACCCCGCGATGCCACGAAGTTCAACACTCCCTCTTCTACCTTTTCTTACGATAACTAGCTAGTAAGTCCCTTCCAACCTCTTTTCTTCCTCATTAAAAATTTCTTTTTCAAAACATGTCGGTAAGTGGAGTTAATACCGATATTTTAATTCTAAACCCTAGAAATTACACTTTTTCTTAAGCATTGCTCATTCATATTTCCACACATTTCTCGTTAACATAAAACTAATGTTTAGAACAAACTTTCACTCAAAAATATCATGAAACATAACTTTAAAACAACTTTTACATTAAAATACCATGAACTTTGTATCTACCATATTTAATTGTTTTGCTTAATTATACCTTTAGAAAACCTCACGGGGTAACGACCTACCCCTCACATACACACATGGTTTCCATAGCACGATACTCTTCGAGCGTATTTTTAGTTACGAACACAATATTTCATTAAAATACCATCTACTATAAAAACGGTTTTCTTTGGAATTGTATTTTAAAATCCTTTTGCAAATAAGCCTCTACAACCTTTTTTAGGTGATCCGCTATTGGATAGTGCGGATTATCGCACATCCTGGAGCTAGTAGAGCGAGATGCAGACCTCCTCACGGAGCATTCGGTCTCGAAAGGTTTTTAATACGATTTTTAAGAAAAACGCAATTTTCTACTTGATAATAAAATTAATTTTTAATAATTATATAAATATTATAAAATCCATATATTTTCAAAATAAAATAACCTTATATTTTTTTCAAAGGAAAGAATTACAAGTTTCATCAAAATACCATCAAGATACCAACGAAGGTCAAGCTTTACAGTAAAATACCATGAACTATTCAAGTTAATGTAATTATCACTAAAATACCTTAAACCCTTAAAATTCATATCCATGAAAACCCTAAATAATATAAATAACTTCTCAATGTTATTTTGAAACTATATATTACAAATATTTTTCATAAAAACCCCTCGAGCTATATAAAACACTGTTAAGGACTTTAGTAAATATAGATTTAAGCGGATCAATTCTCTTGAGCCTCAGAAAGCCGGAGAAAGTGAGTGCTTGCCTATTTAAGGTAGAAAAAATTAACGGTATTATCAATGATAATTGTCTTGGAAAAATACACAAATCCTGTCGTCCATGTGCAACAGTTACCGATAACTCTCGAATCTAATTCAGGATCCAAATCAGTTATAAATGTTTGACTCAAGTCTGAGTCTAAATCAAACTTGAATCAAAACTCAAACCAGAATCCAATTCAAATATGAATCCAAACTCTAACATGCATACTTGAACCTAAACTTGAATACCAAACCTGAATACAAGACTTGACTTGACCGAACCATGGTTATAACTTGACATGACCACAAGCTTACATCCTGAACCTGACTACATGAACAACTTGTATCCATGGTCTCGGCAAGCCATATAATCAATACAATACATTACGGGGTTAATGGGGTAGATTGGTATGGAATGTATAGCGTGGCACGAGATGATCACTAAAAGAAACATGCATGAACTCTCGTGCCGTTGTCCCGTGGGTTTTGACGAAGTCTTGTACTACATGTTACCATAGTCCATGCGGAAAGATGAACTTCTCTCGTATACACTAATACCTTCTGTACCAAGCTACAAACAACTACGTTAGAATAACAGGCATATACATGTACAACTTACCAGTTCAATTCTTATTACTTGTTTTATTCCATTCTTTCTTTTGGGACTTACCGAGCGCTAGTTCGCTGACGACATTTCTGTCTATTTTATTTCTTTGGAATGTTCGTCAGGAGAACCGGAGTCTCTCGAGATAAAGCTTAGCCAGAAGGACGTAGACCAGTTCACCTAGCAGCAAAATTTCTAGCTTTCCTTGTACTTACTTTTCATTTCATATGCCACTGTTTAGGCATTGCTTTATATCATTGTACTTTCCTTTTCAAAGCAGTTGTATTGTAAAGATGAATGTTAATAAAAGTTGCTGTTTATATTATATCTCTTGTCATTCTTGGGCATTTTTACATATATTGCTTAATTACGCTTAACGTATTTATTTCTTAGTAAATACATCACGTACCTGCCATGTCTCCGTCTCCGTATACTGGGAAGCGGGGCGTGACAGAGCCAAAACGTCCTTAAACTACCGTGTCACCTCAAACATGGCGATAATGGACCGAAACGTTCATAAACTAGTCCGTCGCCCCAAACACGATGCGTCGCCTCAAACACGGCAATAATGGACCGAAATGTCCTTAAACTAGTACGTCGCCTCAAATATACCGATAATGGACCGGAACGTCCCTAAACTAGCGCGTCGCCCCAAATTCGGCGATTTGCTCTCTTGAGATCTATATTGCAATCGAAGTCCCAACGGAGAAGGTTGCAACTCAAGTCCTACCGGCTACACAGCTACTCCAGTGGTGAAACCACCCCTAAGACCCACCAGCAAATAGATGGGTAACCTGCGACGAAGGTACTTTCAAAAGTTTCACCGCATTAAAAAAACGGTATGTCCACAAGCAAAATGGGCGTGGATGAAAACCTGAAAGGGCGCCGTGAGTAAAAACAGTAGGACGGCTGGCGTGTTTGTGAAAACCCGAAAGGGCACATCTCGTTAAAAAAATGTATGTCCACAAGCAAAATGGGCACGGATGAAAACCCGAAAGGGCGCCGTGAGTTAAAACAGCAGGACTACCGGCGAGCTTGTGAAAACCCGAAAGGGCGCAATCTCGTTTAAAAAAATAATAAAAAAAGAGAGAAAAAAGAAAAACGGTATGTTCACAAGCAGAATGGGCACGGATGAAAACCGGAAAGGGCGCCATGAGTAAAAACAGCAGGACTGCCGCGAGTTTGTGAAACCCGAAAGGGCGCAATCTCGTTTAAAAAAGAGAGAGAGAGAAAGAAAAGAAAAAAGAAAAAGAAAAATGGTATGTCCACAAGCAACATGGGCACAGATGAAAACCCGAAAGGGCGCCGTGAGTAAAAACAGCAGGACTGCGGCGAGTTTGTGAAAACCCGAAAAGGGCGCAAACTCGTAAAATAAAAAAAATTCATGTGCACTTGCAAGGTCCTCTCGACCTTGTGAGGAAAAAAACATACGTGAGATACTTACGACTCACAAAGGATCAACACATTTAGGAATCCCCACGATTTCTAAGGAGAAAATACACATACGAGATCCTCACGACTCGTAGGGAAAAATACCTTTATGAGACCCTTACAGCTCATAAAGTCAAAAAGCCTTAGTCGACAGGATCCTAACCCTGTTTGCTAAGCCACCTTTGTTCAAATCAATAAAGGCAAACGATGAGCCGCTCCTGGCAATATTCTAGTCGTAACGATGCTGATGCCTAAAAGGATATCAAACTTCAAGTCCTCTCAAGGCAAATGATGATTCGCTCCTGGCAATATCCAAGTCGCAGCGATACTGATGCCTAAACAGGTGTCAAACTCCAAGTCCTTTCACGGCAGATGATGATTCGCTCCTGAAAATATCCCAGTCGTAGAGATGTTGATGCCAAGGTTGGTATCAGATTCCAAACTCGCAATAAAAATAGCAGCGAGTAGCAAAAAAAATGCATATGAAATAGCTGAAATGATGAGGAACTCAAAATAAAAATCAGCGAGCAAAAAATATGCATATAAAAACATCCGAAATGTTTGGGCAACTCGCAATAAAAAGTAGCGAGTAAAAATATTAAAAACTAACCGAAATGATTGGGCACCGCTAATAAAAATCCGAAATGATTGGGCAAACACAACTTTCGCGATATGAAAAGCTGAAAAGATAGAGCATCGCGGCAATAAAAAATAAAATAAAATAAAATTTTCTCTGCCCTGCAAGTATGTCCACATTGTATACGATCCATGGGTACAAATGAAAAGGGAACCATATTTTCCTACCAGGCTCCGTCAAAGGGAGAACCAAGTCTTGACGGTTCATGTACAACCCAGAGACTATCTTGGCGTTCCTTCTCATTCTAGCAGGGTGTAGACGCAACGTCATCAAAGACCCAATGGTCAAACAAAAACGGAGTAATGGAAAAATCCTAGCTCCAACTCGTCGTTCCTTCTCATTCCAGTAGGATGCAGACGCAACATCAACAAAAAACCCAAGGGAAAAAATAAAAAGGAGTGATGGCAAAATCCTAACTCCAGCTCGACGTGCTTCTCATTCCAGCAGGATGCAGACGCAACGTCAACAAAAGACCCAAGGGCCAAAACAAAAAAAAGAGTGATGGCAAAATCCTAACTCCAGCTCGATGTGCTTCTTATGCCAGTAGGATGCAAACACAACGTCAACAAAGGCTCCAAGGAGCCAAATCAAAAATGAGTGACGGCAAAATTCTAACTCCAGCTCGACGTGCTTCTCATGCCAGCAGGATATAGATGCAACATCAACAAAAGACCCAAGGGCTAAAACAAAAAAATGAGTGATGGCAAAATCCTAACTCCAGCTCGACGCGCTTCTCATACCAGCAAGATGTAGACGCAATGTCAACAAAGGCTTCAAGGAGCCAAATCAAAAAGGAGTGACGGAAAAATCCTAACTCCAGCTCGACGTGCTTCTCAGGCCAGCAGGATGTAGACGCAACGTCATCAAAAACCAAAGGGTCAAACAAAAAAGGACTAATGGTAAAATCCCAGCTCCAGCTCGACGTTCCTTCTCGGTGCAGATGCGACATCAACAAAGGCTCCAAGGAGCCAAATCAAAAAGGAGTGACGGCAAAATCCTAACTCCAGCTCGACGTGCTTCTCATGCCAGCAGGTTGCAGATGCAACGTCAACAAAAGACCCAAGGGTCAAAGTAAAATGGAGTCACGATAAAATCCTAGCTCCAAGTCTTGATGGTTCATATACAACCCAGAGACTATCTCGACGTTCCCTCTCATTTCAGCAGGATGCGGACACCACTATCAAATGAAATTGGAGTAATGGAATATTCCTAGCTCCTGACTTCAATTGCAATACATACAGTATAGAGGTCCTACAGGTGTCTACCCTACTTCAGCAAAGAAACGGAATGATGTCGTCAAAACAAAAATGAAGTGACGGCATATTCCCAGCTTCGGGTCTCGACGGCAACTCATATAAAGCCTAAAAGACTATCGGAGATCATCCCACACCAGAGCAGAGTGGTTATGACTCATCGGGGCTCCAAATTGAGCCTAAGCTCAAGTAAAAAGCATCATGGCAAATTCCTAACGTTTTCTCTTTCGACGGTAATATGACCTAAGGAGATTACTTGAAGACGTCATGTCCAACCCTCGAAGGGATCAGAGACACGACAGTCGCGGGGCTACTCGAACAACAGCTTAAAGACTACATATCGAGAAATACATCAGTCAATGCGACGGTACCACGGACTAAAACCTTAGTACCACAAACCTAACGAACCCCGGTCGTAAAGAATAGGGGTTATCTATATTTCACGTTAGGATACACCTGCGAGATTCTCTCTGTTAGTTACATGTATGCCTTAGAGGCCATTACTGTACATACGATGTATATTGTAATGGATGTTTGGACATATATAGGGAGGACTTTCTTGCTCGACATGATAGTATGCTATCTGGTTGTACTTTATCTTAACAATTACTCTTACTGTCTCTATATTACATGTTGATAAAGCCCTTAGGATATGTACTCGACTACTGGGACTATGATGAGATCATACTAGTGGGGCCACGGTAGTCGACGAGTACATCCTATAACTGTTCTTAGTCGAGGGTGTATCGAGACAGGGCATCGATGCACCAGAGTAGACTAGAGTATACGCATCTTGACCCATATGATGGGCGATAGGTGATCCCATATCCATCGGTGTTTGACATCAAGGATGGTGTACGGGTGCTCAGTGGTGACTAGGTACACTGGACAGACTCGCCGAGAACTCCCAGATGGTATTATACATCACGTCAGATGGCATTTCTCCGGTGACACTGGTACAGAGTAGTCTGTTGACCCGAGATCGTCATAGAGTCTTGTGTGATTCCCACCGTGCTTTGATTTCCATCATACCACGTCCAAGAGGGCGTGCAAAAAGGTGGCTTTTGGGTACAGTCCCGAATCACATGGAGGCAATGAGCGATAGGAGGGGATTCGTCTCTCCCGATATAGAGAGTTGATGTTGCGCTGTGTTCGATTGGCTATAACCAGAAATCCCTGGCCAGAGTTGCTGAGATTTACTGGTAAGTGTTATCAGTAGTTTCTCAATTTGTTATAGACCTCATATCGACACGACTTATCGAGCTACTAGGGTCTGACGTTTACCATCCCTAGGCGAGATATGCGACATATGAGACGACGAGACCGGACTGTACAGGAGTGTTACTGATTGGATTCACAGGAGAATGTACAGGCTTGCTTGTTAATCTTCTGAGCGCTCAATACCTGGGTAGCTGTTACGTTTAGCTGACCGCTTGCAGCTTGTGGGTGTTTGATATGATCATCACCTACTGCCGGCGTATTGACGATTCTTTAGAGTCCTACACAGAGGTTTCTTAGCTCAGGAAAAACGGAGTAGGAGCACATATGTGATATGTGCGGGACCGAGGATAATACGGTATATGATACCGTAATGGATTCTCGCGATATGAGATATCGGCCGGGTATATGTGATATAGCCGGGTCATCGTATTAGTCGGTTATTTTTGAAATAGCCGGATTGTCGGATCAAGTGTTGATTCGATAATTTAATGTATAATAATATATATGATATATTAAATTATATTAACTAAAATTAGCTCACTAAAAGATTCATTTTCTCACGGGATAATGCATTGATATATATGCGATATATGTTAATTGTATTATTTTCTATTGTTACAAAATATATTGTATATGTGATATATAATATTGTAACATGTTAGGGTTACGAATTTAACAATGGTTTAGGGTTTAAACTTGATTAGGGTTTGGATTAGGGTTAGCTTTTGCATGAAACTTCCATGAAGCTTCATGAAGCTTTGACTTTGTGGTTGCATGAAGCTTCACAAAGCTTTGACTTTGTGGTTACTTTTCCGCATTAGGTAGACCCAAGGCGGGGAGCACAAGAAACCGGGTTCTAGGGTCCAGTGGAAGACCATCTCGAGGAGTCGAGACCGTGTCTCCTAACCCTAGAATTGGCAGTGTTACTTGCCGCTCTCATAGGGGTCTAGGGATGTGGGTTTGGCTATTCATCGCGACCGTGGAATCCGTGTTTTATATAGGCTCATATTGAAAACACGGACATCCTAGTATATCCAATATTTCATATATGTTTCTTCTGCTGCAATGTTCTGTGATGAGATCATATTACTGCCTGAGACGAATGTTTATATTATATATATGAGATATATGTTATATTGCAGATTTCGTTTCAAATGCAATGCTTGCGAAGCATAATAAAATGGGACTTCATTAATGAGATTAATGAAATAAAAGAAACCTAAAGATGTTGTAGAAACTTGTTTAAAAACTGGTAAATCTAGTTCTTGCTTTGCATAGCGGTGTTCCTTGCAGAACATCCAGCACCTTATTCAATAAGGAAAGAGCCGAGATCCCTTCACCGGGAGTGACCTCTTTAGTGAAACTAGCAGATGCTACAAACTCGGTTTATCTTTTGATTGCTTCTATAGTTCTTGCTTTGCATAGTGATATTTATGAAATATCCTGCACCTTATTCGATGAGGAAAGGGCCGACGATCCCTTCACCGGGAGTGACCCCTTTAGCAAAACTAGAAAAGCCTAAAAAACACTCCATTTAAAATCACTCAATTCTACAACGATATCAAGTTCATTACGCAAAGGGTTTTCTTAAAAACCTGACATAGCCCTCCGTCATTTCAGATAAGTACTAGTTAGTATTCGTGCTGCGGTAGTTTGGCATGCGTCAAGGAGTAGTGTACGGTAGCTAACTAGTGCTTATCTGCTAGCATACGATGCGATTGGATTAGGGTATTCGTACGGCGTTGTTTGGCATGCGTCAATGGTCGTGCGGGTGGGTTTAATTCAATCAAGAAATGTACGGGTTGAACTTGACTAGCGGACTATGGGTTGTTTGGCATGCGTCAAGGTCATAGCACGCTAGGGGTAAAATATTATTAGGAATTTCAAGTGTTGAAATTTGCAATGAGATTGCATACCTTCTATGAGATAGTTGGATCCTGATACCCACTGCGAGTAAGAGTTACTCCTGAGAGAGTTTTACATATTACAATTAGCCGATCAAGTAGGTGTCTAGAAAGGTGTTAACGGGGTTACGCCTCTGGGAAAACGAGGTTTACTTTAATTAGGTCCGTGCGAAAGCAAGGGGAACCTCCCTCAAAGTACCGACACTGGCCTGGCTGAAAGATTGGCGAACTTGTAGCGTGTAATTAATCCCGGCTAGTCTTTCCTTTTAGGGTTTGAAGGAAGATTTGACTAAAACAGTGGGGAACATCCTGATTAGATATATTAGATAACCAATCTAATCTTGCAAGAGCATACGCTGAGTGTTTTCTTCTCTCTCTCTCCAGGTAGCGACCATATCACGCCTTAATAAGGATAATAATATGGATATATTGACCGAACCCGCTTGTTATACTGAGATGGGGAACGTTGGTCCCGCTCCAACTTATAATTGTTATAAGACAGAGCAGGAAATTGGGGAATACCAGATTTCCCGTGCCACCCAAACGAAGAAAGTGCATGTTGATGCATCATCTTTGGGTGTGTTCATTACAAAGAACTGTTTCTCAGTATCCTTTACGTCCTGGGTATGAGATACCGGATCAGGATCCCGCATATGTAATCTGTTACATGGGCTACAGATAGGTAGAGAACTGAGAACGGGTGATAAGTTTCATGAGATAGAAACGGTGCAAGTGTTGCAGCCAAGTCTGTTCGTCACTATCACCATGTACTACCAGAATACATTGATTCTGAACAAATGTTATTAGATACCGAACCTGATATACAAAATCATATCAGTCTCTTTATTAGTAAAGAAAGGATATAATTTTGTATTGTTGGATAATGTTTTGAACATTTCCTATATCAAGACTTGATCGGTTCAGGCACGTTATCTAAAAGCATTAACGTTCTAAATCAAAGTACAGTTCTTAGTATACAGAACACACACGAGAGGAAGAGTTCAGAAATGAACGAATCCTTCTTGAGGCATTGTAGACTAGGTCATATCAATGCGACCCGACTAGCTAAGTTACATTTAGATACATATTTAAATTTGTTTGAATTTACATCTTGTGAAACTTGCCGGTCATGTCACAGAGATAAGATGACCATAGCTCTGTTTATTGGAAACAGAGAAAGAGTTAGTGAACTCTTGGGATTGATACATGATGATGTATGCAAAGTCCCATGTCTACATATGCCAAGACCGGTTCTTTGTACTTCATTACATTCTCTGATGATCTCTCAAGATTCAGACATATGTTCCTGTTGAAACATAAGTCCGAACCTTTTGAGATATTCACAGAATATAAGTTAGAAGTAGAGAACCAAAAACGGGTATAAGTATTATGTCCTTTGATGAGATCAAGGAGGAGAATACTTGAGCACGGAATTCCTAGACTATTCTAAAGGAGAATGAGATTCTCTCTCAGCATTACTCCTCCATATACACCATAGCACGATGGTATATCGGGGCGGAGTAATAACACCCTATGTGATATGGTGTGCTCTATGATGAGTACTACTGAGTTTCCTATTTCCTTTTGGGAGTTATGCACTTGAGAAGCTGCACACTTATTGAATAGGGTTCAAATCAAATCAGTTGCCTACCATTTCATATTTGATATGGAAAGGGAAGAGCCCACATCTTAAGTTTGTTAAGATTTGGGGTTGTTCGGCCTATGTCTAAAAGCATAATCCGGATAAGCTCAAGACAAGGTCTGTTATGTAGAACTGGAAAGGTTCCAGCTATACAAACAGCAGCTGATGATTTGGTAGAACCAAAGGATTCAATAGTAACCAACGAACCTCAGCCTCTCCGCCGATCTAGTACGGTTCCTCACCCACCTGAGAGATACTTCAGTTTCTCTATGACAGTGGGAGCGAGGATTGCATCATGAGATGATGACCCAACTAGTTTCGAGCAGGCTCTCAGGAGTGGGACTCTGTAAGAATGGCTGGATGCTTATCGATCTGAGATGGAATCCTTATACACCAACAAAGTATGGACTTTGGTTGCTTAATCTGAAGGGTTAAATCCCCATCAGGAGCGAGTATATCTTGAGAAGATTACTTGGTGTACATGGAAAAGTTGAGACTTTCAAAGCTATGCTTAAGTCCATCCAGATCCTACTTGGCACTGCTACTTACCACGACTACGATATCTGGTGGTTGGGTGTCATGACTGCTTTTCTAAATGATGTTTTAGAAGAGAGCGTCTATAAGTACACGGCCAGAGGGCTTCATAGACAGTGGGAGAAGTGGAAACGTGTGCAAGATGTTTTATATGATAAAGCAGGCATCGCGGAGTTGGAACATTTGTTTTGATGTGGTAGTCAAAGAGTTTGACTTCATCAAAATGGTAGATGAACCTTGTATATACAAAAAGGTAGTAGAGAGTATGGTGGTGATCCTCGTAGAGTACGTGGATGACATACTCTTGATTGGGAAGGAGTTTCCTATGCTACGCTCGGTCAATCTTCGCTTATCACAAGGATTCTCCATATAGGATCAAAGTGATACCTCCTAAATCATAGGTTTTGGATCTATGAGATAGATCTAATTGGATGTTAGGATACTCACTAGTTGTAGTGAGATGGTATCAATCGATCCTGGGGAGAATCACTGGAAAGGTTCCAGGGTGATAAGGACGACTGAATGTCATTCGCAGGCATTGTCTTTACCCTCAGTGGAGGGACGGTATGTTGGAAGAGTTCCAAGCTAGATACCGTGACATACTAGACGATTAAAGGCAAGATACATCGTTACCAAGGATGCTACCAAAGAGGCAGTCTGGATATATATAAGTTCATGAGATGAACTTCGTTCCTACCATTGTGTGACAATGGAGTTGTGGCTTTAGCCAAGGAACTACCGTCCCATCTGAAATCCAGATATAATTCTTAGGAAGTATCACCTGATCATGGAGATGGTTGATCTCCAGGGAGATCGAGGTTAGGAGAGTGACACAGAGGACAACAACGCGGATCCACTCACAAAGGTCTTTTTCCCAGTAGAGACTTTTCTGGGATGGTTGAGTTTGAGATACTTCAACCACAGCTAATTGTTGGGTATGCGATACCACAACAGATGGCCCTAGTGCAAGTGGGAGATTGTTAGTTACATGTATGCCCTAGAGGCCATTACTGTACATACGATGTATATTGTAATGGATGCTTGGACATATATAGGGATGACTTTCTTGCTCGACATGATAGTATGCTATCTGGTTGTACTTTATCTTAACATGTACTCTGATTGTCTCTATGTTACATGTTGATAAAGTCCTTAGGATATGTACTCGACTACTGGGACTATGATGAGATCATACTAGTGGGGCCACGATAGTCGACGAGTACATCCTATAACTGTTCCTAGTCGAGGGTGTATCGAGACAGGGCATCGATGCACCAGAGTAGACTAGCGTATACGCATCTTGACCCATATGATGGGCGATGGATGATCCCATATCCATCGGTATTTGACATCAAGGATGGTGTACGGGTGCTCAGTGGTGACTAGGTACACTGGACGGACTCGCCGAGAACTCCCAGATGGTATTATACATCACGTCAGATGGCAGTTCTCCGGTGACACTGGTACAGAGTAGTCTGTTGACCCGAGATCATCATAGAGTCTTGTGTGATTCCCACCGTGCTTTGATTTCCATCATACCACGTCCAAGAGGGCGTGCAAAAAGGTGGATTTTGGGTACAGTCCCGAATCACATAGAGGCAATGAGCGATAGGAGGGGATTCGTCTCTCCCGATATAGGGAGTTGATGTTGCGCTGTGTTCGATTGGCTATAACCGGAAATCCCTGGCCAGAGTTACTGAGATTTACTGGTAAGTGTTATCAGTAGTTTCTCGAACTGTTATAGACCTCATATCGACACGACTTATCGAGCTACTAGGGTCTGACGTTTACCACCCCTAGGCGAGATATGCGACATATCAGACGACGAGACCGGACTGTACGGGAGTGTTACTGCTTGGATTCACAGGAGAATGTACAGGCTTGCTTGTTGATCTTCTGAGCACTCAATACCTGGGTAGCTGTTACGTTTAGCTGACCGCTTGCAGCTTGTGGGTGTTTGATATGATCATCACCTACTGCCGGCGTATTGACGATTCTTTAGAGTCCTACACAGAGGTTTCTTAGCTCAGGCAAAACGGAATAGGAGCACATATGTGATATGTGCGGGACCGAGGATAATACGGTATATGATACCGTATTGGATTCTCGCGATATGAGATATCGGCCGGGTATATGTGATATAGCCGGGTCATCGTATTAGTCGGTTATTTGTGAAATAGCCGGATTGTCGGATCAAGTGTTGATTCGATAATTTAATATATAATAATATATATGATATATTAAATTACATTAACTAATATTAGCTCACTAAAAGATTCATTTTCTCACGGGATAATACATTGATATATATGCGATATATGTTAATTGTATTATTTTCTATTGTTACAAAATATATTGTATATGTGATATATAATATTGTAACATGTTAGAGTTACAAATTTAACAATGGTTTAGGGTTTAAACTTGGTTAGGGTTTGGATTAGGGTTAGCTTTTGCATGAAGCTTACATGAAGCTTCATGAAGCTTTGACTTTGTGGTTGCTTGATATTTTTTGTGAGATATTATGTTAACCCAATCCAAACCATTAACTCTAGTTAACTCTCTCATGCTTAACCCTTGGTTAGATTTGTAACCACTACAATAATTCATTGTTCATCACAAAAGGATTAAGGTTATCTTCTTCATTCTTCTTCTTCATGCTTGAGCTTCTTCATGAGAAAGCTTTCTTTTGTGATGAAAATGAGTGAGAAAAAGATTATAAATGAGAGCAAAAATCCTACTTCATCATCCTCATCTATCCTTGCCATTTAGATGAGGGTGTTCACTTCATATTATGAGTGTTAGCTTGTGTTAATGAAACTTCAAGGTAGATCATCTTAGTATCGAAGATCGGAAGCAAAGGTTGCATCATTCTCTTCGTGAAGCCTCTTGAGAGTCCACAACACGATGATTGCAGCGAAGGGACCTCAACACGGAGATTAAGAAGTGAAGGACCGGATCTACAAAGGTTGTAATATCTCTCACTTAGTGTTAAAGCGTTTAACATGTTCATTTTCGCCTAAACCCTAGTTTAAAGATCCGGCTTCGGGTTGTTCGGCACGGCTAAAATTTTAATCGGGCATGGTTGATGCCTCGTAGACCCTTATGCGTGTGCCTAGCAACCCTACACTCTCAACTCATCTCGACTCATTGGGAAAAATATCTTTATGAAACCCTCACGGCTCATGAAAGTGAAAAGCCTTAGGCGACGGGGATATCAACATGTTTTCTTAGCACTGTGGCCCTACAAGTAGGTCCAAACTGACTCTTGTATACTATCCACGGGTCATATTCTCCAAAGTCGCATACCGATGAGGAGGAAAAACTACTTACGAGTCCTCTTGACTCGTAAGGAGAAAATTCCCTTGTGAGATTCTTACGACTCTAAAGAGAAAAAGCACTTAAAAGTCCTTACGACTTCTAAGGAGAAAATACACCTACGAGATCCTTTCGACTCGTAGAGAGAAACATCTTTATAAGACCATCAAGGCTTATAAAGTTGAAAATCCTTAGGCAACAGATCTAAACCTGTTTTCTAAGCCATCGCTGCCCTACAAAAAGGTCCAAACCAACTCTTTTACCCTATCCACGGGCCACATTCGCCAATAAAGTGAAGAAGCAGCTTGCGGGTCCCCTCGACTCGTAAGGAGAAAATAGTTGCGTGAGATCTTTACGACTCAAGAAGGTGAAATACACTTAGAAATCCTCATGATTTCTGGGGAGAATACGCACCTGTAATATCCTCACGACTCATAGGGAGAAAAACCTTCTTAAGACCCTTACGGCTCATGAAGATGAAAAAGTCTTAGACGACAGGGACCTAAACCTGTCTCCTGAGCCATAAATTCTTGGGAGATACATAATTTTGCACTACTTAACCCACATACATATCTACATGGGAAAAGTAGTGGGGGCATTTGTTCTCGCCAAAAATTTCTGCGCAAAAAAACCTAAGGTGTTAAATGGTAGCAATACGCTTAAGAAAATACAAACCAGTATTTTCCAGGCTGTATTTTGCCAAACTCCCGAATTAGAATCAGGTAAATTCTGATGGTATCGAAAGCGTCTCGAAAAGTACTTCGATTTGATATATTACGGGCCTCATAACTCTTCCGGAATTAAAAGTTATAAGTAAATGTGTTATGCACGTATAGTCTAAGTAATGCTCTACCACATAGGGGATACATTTTTAGTCCCACGCCGGGAAAAAAAAGATCCTTTCTCTACCACTCCCCTATAAAAAAGAGGATATACCTCTTAGAAAAAATAGGATTCGATCCTCAAAGGAGCTTAGATCTACATAGGAGCTTAGTTCTCCAAGTTAGGGCCTTAGCTGCCTCCCCATAATGTGCATATGCGCAAGCGCCATGTGCGCTACGTGCAACGCACGTGCGCCCACCGCGTGCAACGTACGTGCTCCCACCACGTGCAACGTACGTGCGCCCGCCACGTGCGAGGATTCAATTCTCAAAGTAGCTTAGTTCTTCAAAGGAGCTTAGTTCTCCAAGTTATGGCCTGAGCTGCCTCCCATGATGTGCAAGCGCCACGTGTGACGCACGTGTGTACCATGTGCAACGCAAGTGTGCCCACTAGTGCGCAACACGTGCGACGCACGTGCGTCCACTCCGCACGTCCGCCACGTGCAACGTACGTGCGCCCAACACGTGCGACGCACATGCGCGAACGCAAAGAAACCTTTTTCAAGAAGCAAGAAGTTTAAGCTCTAACATGTTATTCCCCCTGATGAATGAGACATGGTTCAAAGGGTACATCCCTCCACACCTTTGATACATGATACTGTAATCTCTCAGCGTCGTCAGAGAGGTGGTGGGTCCCAAAGACCAATGATCCCTCTTTCCAAAAAAGATGAGAGGAGACCCTCCATAAGCTTCTGTAAAATTACAGAAGGCTTTCAAAAGAACAGAGAATTTAATTCTCTCAAAGAAGAAGATCTTCCTCCTAAAAGCCCTAGGTAAAGAAAAAAGAAGAGATCAAAATATCTCATTTACCAATCATCTAAAGGTTTAACCCTTTTAAAAGAACTTAGTTCTTTCTCTGGATCTGAGGTCCACAAGACAAGTCTCCCACAAGTTGAGAATTTAATTCTCATCGGGAAGATCTTGTTCTTGAGAATCAAGGATTCAGAGGAGAGCATGTATACAAGAACATAAAAAAACATGGTGTCCATAATACTCCAGGAACTTAGTTCCTTCAAATCAAGAACTTAGTTCTTAAAGAATATGATCCCAGTTCCTTAAAATAATGATCTTGGTGATCATTAATGGTCAAAATACCATTACCAGAGATTTAAGAAATTAAATCTTCAAAAGAGCTCAGTGTCTCACGTGAAAAGCATGTGAGCGCTCAATGCCAAGTTACATAGCGCCTCACGTGAAACACACGTGAGCACCTGAAAAAGTTTGCTTAGCACTAGTGCAACGCCTCACGTGAAACATACGTGGGCGCCACAAGAATCTAGTGCTTAGCACTAGTGCAGCGCCTCACGTGAAACACACGTGAGCGCCACAAGAAGCTAGTGCTTAGAACTATTTCGGCGCCTCACGTGAAACACACGTGAGTGCTGCATAAATGAGTGCTTAGCATTACTGGGTGGTACAGAAACCCAGTCTTAGCCCAAATTGGCTAAGTTTCCTGAGGTTAAACCTCTTTGATTCTTCAAGCGAGCCTATATGCTCGTGATTTCCAAACTGATCCTAGTCTCAAACATGACTAACGATCTCTCATTGATGATATCCAAAATGATATTCATCTCATATCTCCTAAGATAATCTTAGTCTCAAATAAGGCTAATGATTCTTAGATAATTCACTATGATCTTTTCCCTCAAATACGGGATTTGGTTTAAGGGTACATCTCTCCACATCTCTGATATATGTCGTTGTAATTCCTCAATGTCTTTATAGAGGTGGCGGGTCCCGACAACCAACAACTCCTTCCATCCTTCATTAATGCACATCCAAATTGACGTGCACACTTCAAATCGGATCACACCCCAAATTGGGTGAATTCCATGTCACCATCGTTCACTCTGCCACGCAACAAATACACATGCGTGCAAGATGGATAATGGACTAACATTCGTCCCCAAAATGGGAATGTTGGACCGAAATGTCCTTAAACTAACATTCGTCCCCAAATACGGCGATGTTGGACCGAAATATCCTTAAACTAATATTCGCCCCAAATACGGCGATAATGGACCGAAATGTCCTTAAACTAATATTCGCCCCAAATACGACGATAATGGACCGAAACGTCCTTAAACTAACATTCGTCCTAAATAAGGAATGTTAGACCGAAATGTCCTTAAATTAACATTCGTTCAAAAAATGGGAATGTTGGACCGAGATGTCCCTAAACTAGAGCTCCGCTTCCAACATGGCGATAATGGACCGTGATATCCTCAAACTAAAATAATTGTGCCTAAATGCTCATATGTTTTAAGTCGATCTTAATCTCAAACCAGATTAACGGTCCTTAAATAAACCTAAGCCCAAATCCAAAATATACGGATTTGGACTACTCCACACCCTACGGGCGACGACATAAATTAGTCTCCGTATACAATCCACGGGCAACCAAAACAAACAAAAACACACACGACACAAAGTGAGCTGCTGGAGAAGGAGAAAGTGGTTATCGCAATGCAGTAACATAATTAACTGCAGGGGCTTGCGCCTGCAGGGAAGAGAGTCTCCATAATCAAAAACCCCTCACAAATGAGGGGGAATCTGATGAAGTCTGCTACAACGGTTGCGTCTGTCCAAACCTCCGATATATGGTGCCATAAATCAACTTGGTATTTTTGGAGAGGTGGATGGATAAGTCCAAATAGCATATGCCTCAAAATTCAGGCAAGACAATCTATCCCAGTTCGTCTCTGTTTCCGGCGGTGAACAGGTGGGTATACTACAGAGCTAAAGATTGATCCTTGCAGAAATCCAAGACAACTACTTGCAACAATACGCACAGCTTAGAGACTATGCAAATGCCTTACTACAAAGAAATCCTAGTCATGTCATTATTAAAACTCAACCCATTTTAAGAGATGAAGTTAGATTTAGATTTGTGTAACAACCCTAAACTTCCTGTACAACTTTCTGTACAATTTTTTCAAAAAATACAGAAAGGGGTACTTTTGCCTGAGCACAAGTTATAAATTTGTTTTGCTTTTTAATAGCAAGAAGGGGCTTGTAGCTCATTGGTAAGACCTTGCACTGCTGAACCAAAGCGCCAAAGTTCAAATCCCATCACCCATATTATTTTTATATTGATTTCTTTTAATATTATTAGAATCCCAAGATTCTACACGTGCTAAATCCGTAAAACCAAAAGTCACATATAAAACAAACTGACCCAGGTGAAAGACTAAACGGCAATGGACATTTGGCAGCGAGCCCCGGCCCGACTCGACCGGATCGGGCCGACGGATCGGCCTATTCCGAGCCAAATCCGTTTCCCCTTTCATGAAAGTTGTGTCTTTTGATCTCCCCCATACCCCTGTATACTTTAAATACCTTGCACATTTACAGAATCAATAAAAACACCTATTTACTCTATTTTAAATACAATTTTTAATACAATTTTCATACAACCTTTCATCTACCCTAAACCCTAGATTACCCTATAAATACCACTCCAATACACACACACCTCACTCACAAACTCTGTCCAAACTCTCAAGAAATTCCTCTAGAACTTTTGTGTATAAGTGGAGTTAGCGAAGGGCGAAACTCCGGCGAATTTCCGACGACAACCCTAGAAGCTCCCGTCAACGAAACGACGCACCGGCACCTCCTACCACTCTCTCTTCCTCCTTCCTAATCTATAATCCAGTAAGTCCCTCCTCCCTCTTCTCTTTTCTATTCTATAAACTCGTATTTCTAAAACCCGACGGAAGCGGAGTTAATCCGACTTCCGATTCGGTTTTCTTTAAAAGTCCAATTTTCTTAAATACAACAATACCATACTTGCATATCATGACTATTAATCATTAACAAGACATATTGAATAAGTTCCATATCAAAAGAATTTCTATTTTAATTTTTATCGCAATTTTACAGAAAAAATACCATGTAGTTTAGTTTTGACATTAAAACATCATTACCCTTGCTATACCTTTAGATAGATCATGAGGTAATGACCTACCTCCTCACAACACTCATATGCAACATAGCACGATGTCTTTCGGAAACATAGAATACGGGAAAACACAACTTTACATATAAATACCTTTTACTATTAAAACCGTTTTCTACAAGATTACGTATTTTAAACAAATCTTTGCAAAACGCCGCTACAACCCATTTGGGAAACCCGTTCGGGATTGTGCGGATTATCGCACATTCTCGGGCTTAGTAGTGCGAGATGCAGACCTCCGCAAGGAGCATACGGTCTCGAAAAATTTAAAAATACAAATATTTTAAGAAAATAAGATTTCTAAAAAAATAATAGAACTAAATTATTTTATAAATATATATATATATATATATATATATGTATCATCAAAATATCTAATTTTTTATATAGTATAAATATTCCAACTTTTCTAGATCAAAGGAATCATTTTACATGAAAATACCAGGCAATTCCATACAAGTTAAATACTTTACAATTTAATACCATATATTATGAAATTATGTTTTATTCACTAAAAATGTCACATATATAAAATCTACATTTATGAAAACTCTAAAAACGATAATTAAATACTTGAGGTGTATTTTAAAAATTATACAAAATTATTTTTACATAAAACATCCTCAAGTTTTATAAATTACAATAAGGACCCTAGTAAATATAGGTTTAAACGGGACCGGTCTCTTGAGCCTCAGGGAGCCGGAGATATGGGTGCTTGCCTATTTAAGGTAGACAACTTAACAAACGGTGTTATCAACACGGTAATCGTCTTTGAAAAAGACATAAATCCTGCCTTCCATGTGCAGCGATTACCGATAACACCAAAACCTAATTCAGGATTCAATTTCTTTTTAATTACCCGATTCAGACCGAGTCTTATTATAAATAATCTGACTTAAATGTGATTCAAGTACAAACTACAATTCAATATGATTCCATGAATCCATATAATCAATCTGTTCAAACTATTCAATCTATATTGACTGAACCGAACCATGGATATACTTCTATTTACGTGATTCTCCAGTCACATCCATGATTCTCCAGTTACATCCATTAACTGATATCATGGTTTCGGCAAGTCATCCAATTATACAATCTATATTACAAGACAATACAAGTTGCAATACAATACAAACAATACAATCAAGATATCGCGGGGTTTATAAAGGGATGGACTGGTACAGAATATGTTAAAGGTGGCACGAGGTGGTCACTTAAGACGTAATTACATTCATGCCGTTGTTCCGTGGTATTATCGACGGAGCCTTGTATTCCATTTGCCTTTAGTCTCTGGCATATAGAGACTCCTCTCGTATATACTGGCCTCTTTTGTACCTAGCTACAAACAACAACGTTAATAATATAATACAACTTTAAAAGTCACACTCCATCTCTCTGTCTATTCTACTTCTCCCTTATCTTTGGGACTTACCGAGCGATTGTTCGCTGACGACATTCTTTCTCTTTCTTCTTTGGAATGTTGTCAGGTGATTCGGACCTTCAAGAGATCGAGCTCATCGCCGAAGACTTGGACCAGTTTACTGAAGATCTCGAGCTGTAGTTTCACTTGTACTTTTTCTTTTACATTCTGTATTTTCCTTTCTGTTATGCCGATGTTTAAGCATTGCTTTTCATTCCATATATTTACTTTTCAATGTATTGTAAAAAGAATGTTAATAAATAAAGTTGTTGTTCATTACATTTGTCTCTTATGTATATTTCTTTTATATTGCTTAGTTACGCTTAGCGTGTTTACTTCAGAGTAAATACGTAGCGGCCTAGTCGCGTCCTCTGCCCGTACACTGGGAAGCAGGGCGTGACAGGTTTTGTTGGTGGCCCATGCAGGTCAGAGCTGTATGGAACCCTACCATGCAGTTCAGTTCTGCGTGAACAACCTAAGCAATATAACACAAGAACCAGCAACTAAAACATTCTTTACAATTCATATTCCTTGAATCTTATCATTTCATATACTTTGAATCTGTCCTAACCTAAATTTTTCATTCAAGCTTATGGATTCCCCGAACAACACCAGCACCAATGTCAACAACACTCCACCTCCACTACCGATTACACCTGCTGTAGCTGCTCCGATCAACGAGCAGACGGTTCTGCTTGAGGCAATCCGCAACCTCCTGGAAGGACAGCAGCAGCAGACTGCTCTTTTAATGAACCGTCCCGAAGAGGAAGCACCCGGAGTGAAGCAATTCCGGGCGCTGCACCCCAAGAACTTCTCAGGAAAAGAGAGCCCTCTAGAAGCTGAGGAATGGGCTCAGTGTTAGTTATGTATATGCCCTAGAGGCCATTGTTGTACATATGATGTATATTATAATGGATGCTTGGATATATAAAGAGATGACTTTCTTGCTCGTCATGATAGTATGCTATTTGGTTTCACTTTATCTTAACATGTTGACTTGTACTGGTTTACTATTTTTCTCTTACATGTTGATAAAGCCCTTAGGATCTGTACTCGACTACTGGGACTATGATGAGATCATACTAGTGGGGCCACGGTAGTCGATGAGTACATCATATAATTGTTCCTAGTCGAGGGTATATCGAGACAGGGCATCGATACACCAGAGTAGACTAGCGTATACGCATCTTGACCCATATGATGGGCGATGGATGATCCCATATCCATCGGTGTTTGACATCAGAGATGGTGTACGGGTGCTCAGTGGAGACTGAGTACACTGGACGGACTCGCCGAGAACTCCCAGATGGTGATATACCACACGTCAGATGGCAGTTCTCCGGTGACACTGGTACAGGGTAGTCTGTAGACCCGAGATCGTCATGGAGTCTTGTGTGATTCCCACTGTGCTTTGATTTCCACCTTACCACGTCCAAGAGGGCGTGCAAAATGGTGGCTTTTGGGTACAGTCCCGAATCACATGGAGGCAATGAGCGATAGGAGGGGATTCGTCTCTCCCGGTATAGGGAGTTGATGTTGTGCTGTGTTCGATTGGCTATAACTGGAAGTCCCTGGCCATGGCTGATATAGAGATTTACTGGTAAGTGTTACTAGTAGTTTCTCGACCCGTTATAAGCCACACATCGACACGACTTATCGGTTACTGGGGTCTGACGTATACCACCCCTAGACTTGATATGCAACATATCAGACGAACAGACCAGACTGTACGGGAGTGTTACTGATTGGATTCACAGGAGAACGCACAGGCTAGCTTGTTGATCTTCTGATCGCTCAATACCTGGGTGGCTGTTACGTTTAGCTGACCGCTTGCAGCTTGTGGGTGTTTGATATGATCATCACCTACAACCGGCGTATTGACGATTCTTTAGAGTCCTACATAGAGTTTTCTTGGCTCAGACGAAACGGAGTAGAGGCACATATGTGATATGTGCAGGACCGAGGATAATGCGATATGAGATACCGTATTATATTCTCGCGATATTTAGATATGAACCGGTTCATCGGATCAAGTGTTGATTCGATGAATCGGTACATGATATATTAGTCGGTAATATTCGATATAGCCGGATCGTCGAATCAAGTGTTGATTCGATGATTTAATGTATAATAATATATATGATATATTGTATTACATTATCTAATATTGGCTCGCTTTATTATTTCATTTTCTCACTGGACGATACATTGATATATATGCGATATATGTTAATTGTATTATTTTCTTTTGTTGCAAATATATAATATATATGTGATATATATTATTGTGACATGATATGATTTATTGTTAAACATGTTTAAGGATGATTAAATGAGGTTAGGGTTTGATTAGGGTTGGTTGCTTCATGCACCTTCTAGAAGCAATTTCTTTTGTCATGGTTAAGATATTTCTTGGTGAATCATTTCTAAACCTAACCAAACCCTAACTCTAGTTTATTCTCTACACATTATTAGCCACTCATTCTTGACCATGGTTGATATATCAATTATATAGCTTTATTTTCTATTCATCACAAAAGGATGATTATGATTATCATTTTCCATTATCATCTTCTTCTCTCTTGAAAAAGCTCACTAGAAATTCTTTATGTGATGAATAAATATGAGAAAATGATTTAAAAAGAAAGCATAAATACTACTCTCTCATCCTCATCTCATCTAGCCCATGAGATTAGTGTGTTCATCTCTTTAGAGTGAGAAAGCTTGAGTCTTTGCAACTTCGACGTAGATCTTCGGAGATTTGGAACACTTCAAGCTAGCATGGATCGTTCGAGTCGTGGAGCCTCTCATGAGTCCGGGAGATCATGGATCGCGGCAAAGGGACTTCTACTCAGAGCTTGTGAAGCGAAGGAGCGGACTACAAAGGTTGTAATCCCTCACACTTAGATAAAAGTTATCATCTTGCATGTTTAACCCTAATAATCTAGCAAAGATCCCGGCTTTGGGTTGTTCGGCACGTCTAAATTTTTATCCGGGCATGTTTGATGCCTTATGAACCTTCACAAGAGTGCCTAGGAACCCTACAGTGGTATCAGAGCCTAGCTAGAGCATTAGGCGACGTGTTTACGAAGTTAAAACTCCGATCGAACCCGAACCGACGAATTTAACCCCTTCTCTAGAAATTTTTCAAAATCTGGGATTTTTCTGAATTAAAAATACCTGAAAAATACAGCAGATAAAAATAAGAATTACTGTGAATTTCGAGCCACTGATCCGTACAAACCGCCGCGGAACCGCGACCGTACCTCGCTTGGGCCTCGGATCCGCGGCAGTTTAAAGAGATAAGGGCCCCATTTTTGCACAGTAATTCATAGTTCTCTGGTTTATTTTTTATGGGTATTTTTAATCTGTTTCAAGTATTGAGATTTCTGGGGTTTGTTTTGTAATAGTAGATTCGATCGGAAAATTTAAATTCGTAATTATTTCCGGATATTTAGAAACTGTTAAACTGTTTGAAAAGATATCATTAACTCACTTTTTCCTGGCACGGCAAAATTTCAAGTGTTGAATTTTTATCGGGTTTAAATCTTTCGGAAAAATTGTATAAGTTAAGCGGTGGACCCTCTAGAAGACAACAAACCTTAACTCGATTATGTGACCGTCTTGAACTGCCTTTTGAACCTTCGGGTTTGGGGCAGTACGGCGTGCCACATGTGAGGCGTTAGCTTGACCCTTCTACGGCTGGATCACTGGTACTGTGACATATTCTGGGATTATTTGAACTTCGCTCAAGTGTTGAGCACTTTAAGAAATTTTGGGTATTTGATTATCTGTTCGGAAAGTTTAATACTGTCTATTTATCTGGAATGTGATACAATATGTGGAATTCATAGAGTTAGGCATGAAATGCTAAGTATGTGATATTTCGGATTTACGATGTCTAAAGTGATTATGGATTCCAAATGTTGTAGTTTTACACTTTCTTTTCTGTGACCGTAAGTGTAATATGTGACATCGCCGGTTTCGTTGCTATATGTCAACGACAATTGGGATGCGCATATTTACTTACGTTGATGATATGTGATATTATGTGTTTCTGTGATATGTTATATTGGATCGTCGCGTTCTGAATAGACGGGGGTTTTATGTGAGATGAGGGTTTTTATTTTCATTCATGTAAAATTCATTTGTAATGTAATATTCTTTTATTTGGGGCACTTCCAGGTTGAGGTTGATGTTACCAGTGTATATTATTTACTTTTCCGCATTAGGTAGACCCAAGGAGGGGAGCACAAGTAACCGGATTCTAGGGTCCAGTGGGAGGCCATCTCGAGGAGTCGAGACCGGGTATTCTAACCCTAGAATTGGCAGTGTTACTTGCCGCTCTCGTAGGGGTCTTGGGATGTGGGTTTGGCTATTCGTCGCGACCGTGGAATCCGTGTTTTATACAGGCTCGTATTGAAAACACGGACATCCTAGTATATCCAATATTTCATATATGTTCTTCTGCTGCAATGTTCTGTGATGAGATCATATTACTGCCTGAGACGAATGCTTATACTATATATATATGCTGATATATAAATATTACTGCTTTCGTTTCTTCTGTGATGCTTAGGAAGCATAAGCTGATGGGATTTTTATTAATGAGATTAATAAAAAGAAAAGAAACCTAAAGATGTTGTAGAATCAAAACTTTATAAAAATGGTAGCTACAGTTTTGCTTTGCACAGTGATATATATGATATATCCTGCACCTTATTCGATGGGGAAAGAGCCGACGATCCCTTCACTGGGAGTGACCTCTTTAGCGAAACTGGCAAATGCTACATCACTCGGTTTGTCTTTTGATTGCTTTTAAAGTTTTGCTTTGCACAGCGGTATATATGATATATCCTGCACCTTATTCGATGAGGAAAGGGCCGACGATCCCTTCACCGGGAGTGACCCCTTTAGCGAAACTAAGAAAAGCCTCAAAAACACTCCTTTTCAAAACTTCACTTGATTCTACGACGATATCAAGTTCATTACGCAATAGGTTTTCAGAAAAACCTGCGTAGCCCTCCGTCATTTCAGATAAGTAATATTTAGTATTTGTGCTACGGTAGTTTGGCATGCGTCAAGGCGTAGTGTACGGTAGCTGATTATTACTTATCTGCAGCATAAGATGCGATTGGATTAAGGTATTCGTACGGCGTTGTTTGGCATGCGTCAAGGGTCGTACGGGTGGGTTTAATTCAATCACGAAATGTACGGGTTGAACTTGACTAGTGGACTATGGGTTGTTTGGCATGCGTCAAGGTCATAGCACACTAGGGGTAAAAGCTTTATCGGGAATTTCAAGTGTTGAAATTTGCAATGAGATTGCATAACTTCTATGAGATAGTTGGATCCCGATACCCACTGCGAGTAAGAGTTACTCCTGGAAGAGTTTTACACAGGACAATTAGCCGATCAAGTAGGTGTCTAGAAAAGTGTTAACGGGGTTACGCCTCTGGGAAAACGAGGTTTACTATAATTAGGTCCGTGCGAAAGCACGGGGAACCTCCCTCAAAGTACCGACACTGATCTGGCTGAAAGATTGACGAAATTGTAGGGTGTAATTAATCCCGGCTAATCTTACCTTTTAGGGTTTGAAGGTAGATTTGATAAAAACAGTGGGAGACATCCTGATTAGATAAGATAATAACCAATCTAATCTTGCAAGAGCGTACGCTAAAGTGTTTTCTTCTCTCTCTCTCCAGGTAGCGACCATGTCAGGCCATAATCAAGATAATAAAATGGATGTATTGACTGAACCCAATTATTATACTGAGCAGGGGAACGTTGGACCCGTTCTTTCTTATAAGAGTTATAAGACTGAACAGGAAACAGGAGAATATCTGGATTCTCATGCCGCCCAAAAGAACATGCATGTTGATGCATCTTCTTCGGGTGTGTTAGTTATTGAGAACTGTTTCTCAGTTCACCCTACGTCCTGGGTATTAGATACCGGATCAGGATCCCACATATGTAAACAGTTACATGGGCTACGTAAAGGTAGAGAACTGGGAAAGGGTGATCATTCCGTTCAAGTAGGGAACGGTGCAAATGTTGCAGCCAAAGCAGTTGGCGAATATCACCTAGTATTACCAAGTGGTGATACACTGATTCTAAATGAGTGCTATTATATACCGAACATGATGTGCAACATTATATCAGTTTCTTTATTAAGTAAAGAAGGATATAATTTTATAGTAAAGGATAATGTTATGAACATATTCCTAGATCAAAAGTTGATTGCATCAGGCTCGTTACATAATGGCATATTCATTCTAAATCAGAATACAGTCCTGAATATACAAAACACATATAAGAGGAAAAGTTCAGATATGAACGAATCCTGCTTGTGGCATTGTAGACTTGGTCATATCAATGCGACACGACTGGCTAAGTTACATAAGGATGGTTATTTGAATCCGTTCGAATTATCATCTTATGATACTTGCCATTCATGTTTCAAAGGAAAAATGACCAAAGCTCCGTTTAGTGGACACGGAGAAAGAGTTACCGAACTCTTAGGACTGGTACATAGTGATGTATGCGGTCCCATGTCTACGCATGCCAGGAACGGTTCTTCCTACTTCATTACATTCACTGACGATCTCTCAAGATTCGGATATGTGTTCCTGATGAAACACAAGTCTGAAGCTTTTGAGAAATTCAGAGAATATAAGCACGAAGTAGAGAATCAAATGGGCAAAGGTATTAAGATTCTTCGATCTGATCGAGGAGGTGAATACTTAAGCAGTGAGTTCCTAGATTATCTAAAAGAGAATGGGATTCTCTCTCAGCTTACTCCTCCTTATACACCATAGCACAACGGTGTATCGGAACGAAGAAATCGCACCCTATTAGATATGGTGCGCTCGATGATGAGTACAGCTGAGTTACCTATTTCCTTTTGGGGGTATGCGCTTGAGACAGCCATAAACCTATTGAATAGAGTTCCTACCAAATCTGTGCCTACCACTCTATATGAGATATGGAAAGGGAAGAGACCACATCTTAATTACATTAAGATATGGGGTTGTCCGGCCTATGTCAAAAGACAAAATCCGGACAAACTCGAGGCAAGATCTGTCTTATGTAAGTTTGTAGGATATCCCAAAAACTCACAAGAGTATATCTTCTACCACCCCGAGGAACAAAAGGTGTTTGTTTCTCGACATGCCACTTTCTTAGAAAAAGGTTTTCTTAAGAAACAGAATAGCAGCATTGAGGTAGAACTGGAAGAGGTTCCAGCAACACAAACTATAACAGAAGACTTGGTTGAACCAGAGGATTCAGTAGTACCCGACGAACCTCAGCCTCTCCGCCGATCTAGCAGGGTTTCTCATCCGCCTGAGAGATACTACGGTTTTCTCATTGATGGTGGAAGCGAAGATTGCATCATGGAAGATGATGACCCAACTAGTTTCGAGCAGGCCATCATGAGTGGTGACTCTGTGAAATGGCTGGATGCAATGCGATCTGAGATGGAATCCATGTACACCAATAAAGTATGGATTTTGGAAAATGCTCCTGAAGGGGTAAAACCCATTGGGAGCAAGTGGATTTTTAAAAGGAAATTTGGTGTAGATGGAAAAGTTGAGACTTTCAAAGCTATACTTGTAGCAAAGGGTTTTCGTCAACGACCAGGTGTGGATTATGACGAAACCTTTTCTCCAGTGCCTATGCTTAAGTCCATCCGGATCTTACTTGCCATTGCTGCATACTATGACTACGAAATCTGGTAAATGGATGTTAAGACCGCCTTTCTAAACGGTGATTTAGAAGAGAGCGTGTACATGACTCAGCCAGAGGGCTTCGTAGATAGTGGGAGCAGCGGAAAGGTGTGGAAGCTGCTTAAATCCATTTATGGGTTAAAGCAAGCATCGCGGAGTTGGAACATCTGTTTTGATGTTGTAGTCAAAGAGTTTGACTTCATCAAAAATATAGATGAACCTTGTATCTATAAGAAGGTAGCAGAGGGTAAGGTTGTCTTCCTCGTATTGTACGTGGATGATATACTCTTGATAGGAAATGATATTCCTATGCTGCAATCAGTCAAGCTCTTCTTATCACAGAGATTCTCAATGAAAGATCTAGGTGATGCCTCCTGCATATTGGGAATCATGATCTATAGAGATAGATCTAAACGGATACTGGGATTGTCCCAATCCAGGTACATTGACACCATACTAAAGAGGTTTAGTATGGAAGAATCCAAGCGTGGGAACCAACCCACGATCTCTGGACTCACTCTCTCCAAAGAGATGTCTCCCAAGACTGATTTGGAGAGAGCTCGCATGCAAGGGATACCCTATGCTTCGGCAGTAGGCTCTATCATGTATGCGATGCTATGTACCAGACCCGATGTAGCATACTCACTAAGTGTAGTGAGTCGGTATCAAGCAGATCCTGGAGAGAGTCATTGGACAGCAGTGAAGAACATTCTCAAGTACTTACGAAGGACTAAGGAGATGTTCTTGGTGTATGGTAACGGAGAACTCCAGGTGGAGTCCTTTACCGATTCCAGCTTCCAAAGTGATAAGGATGACTCTAAGTCGCATTCGGGTTTTGTCTTTACCCTCAATGGAGGGGCGGTATGTTGGAAGAGTTCCAAACAGGATACCGTTGCAGACTCGACGATGGAGGCTGAATACATCGCTGCCAACAAGGCTGTCTGGATCAAGAAGTTCATTAGTGAACTTGGTGTGGTTCCATCCATTGAGCATCCAATACCTCTGTATTGCGATAACAATGGAGCTGTGGCGTTAGCCAAGGAACCCAGGTCCCATCAAAAATCCAGACATATTCTGAGGCGGTATCACCTGATCAGGGAGATAGTTGATCGCCGGGAGATCGAGGTCAGGAGAGTAGATACGAAGGACAACACTGCGGATCCATTCACGAAGGCTATTCCCCAGATACAGTTTGAGAGATTATTCGGGATGCTAGGTATGAGATACTACAGCAGCTGGCCTTAGTGCAAGTGGGAGATTGTTAGTTATGTATATGCCCTAGAGGCCATTGTTGTACATATGATGTATATTATAATGGATGCTTGGATATATATAGAGATGACTTTCTTGCTCGTCATGA
The DNA here is from genome assembly GCA_030015575.1 of Agapanthus africanus. NCBI lineage: Eukaryota > Viridiplantae > Streptophyta > Magnoliopsida > Asparagales > Amaryllidaceae > Agapanthus > Agapanthus africanus. The sequence goes on from JASDDO010000012.1 coordinate 512,726,877, forward strand.
TAGTATGCTATTTGGTTTCACTTTATCTTAACATGTTGACTTGTACTGGTTTACTGTTTTTCTCTCACATGTTGATAAAGCCCTTAGGATCTGTACTCGACTACTGGGACTATGATGAGATCATACTAGTGGGGCCACGGTAGTCGATGAGTACATCCTAAACTATTCCTAGTCGAGGGTATATCGAGACAGGGCATCGATACACCAGAGTAGACTAGCGTATACGCATCTTGACCCATATGATGGGCGATGGATGATCCCATATCCATCGGTGTTTGACATCAGAGATGGTGTACGGGTGCTCAGTGGAGACTGGGTACACTGGACGGACTCGCCGAGAACTCCCAGATGGTGATATACCATACGTCAGATGGCAGTTCTCCGGTGACACTGGTACAGGGTAGTCTGTAGACCCGAGATCGTCATGGAGTCTTGTGTGATTCCTACTGTGCTTTGATTTCTACCTTACCACGTCCAAGAGGGCGTGCAAAACGGTGGCTTTTGGGTACAGTCCCGAATCACATGGAGGCAATGAGCGATAAGAGGGGATTCGTCTCTCTCGGTATAGGGAGTTGATGTTGTGCTGTGTTCGATTGGCTATAACTGGAAGTCCCTGGCCAGGGCTGATATAGAGATTTACTGGTAAGTGTTACTAGTAGTTTCTCGACCCGTTATGAGCCACACATCGACACGACTTATCGGTTACTGGGGTCTGACGTATACCACCCCTAGACTTGATATGCAACATATCAGACGAACAGACCGGACTGTACGGGAGTGTTATTGATTGGATTCACAGGAGAACGCACAGGCTAGCTTGTTGATCATCTGATCGCTCAATACCTGGGTGGCTGTTACGTTTAGCTGACCGCTTGCAGCTTGTGGGTGTTTGATATGATCATCACCTACAACCGGCGTATTGACGATTCTTTAGAGTCCTACACAGAGTTTTCTTGGCTCAGACGAAACGGAGTAGAGGCACATATGTGATATGTGCAGGACCGAGGATAATGTGATATGAGATACCGTATTATATTCTCGCGATATTTAGATATGAACCGGTTCATCGGATCAAGTGTTGATTCGATGAATCGGTACATGATATATTAGTCGGTAATATTCGATATAGCCGGATCGTCGAATCAAGTGTTGATTCGATGATTTAATGTATAATAATATATATGATATATTGTATTACATTATCTAATATTGGCTCGCTTTATTATTTCATTTTCTCACTGGACGATACATTGATATATATGCGATATATGTTAATTGTATTATTTTCTTTTGTTGCAAATATATAATATATATGTGATATATATTATTGTGACATGATATGATTTATTGTTAAACATATTTAAGGATGATTAAATGAGGTTAGGGTTTGATTAGGGTTAGTTGCTTCATGCACTTTCTAGAAGCAATTTCTTTTGTCATGGTTAAGATATTTCTTGGTGACTCATTTCTAAACATAACCAAACCCTAACTCTAGTTTATTCTCTACACATTATTAGCCACTCATCCTTGACCATGGTTGATATATCAATCATATAGCTTTATTTTCTATTCATCACAAAAGGATGATTATGATTATCATTTTCCATTATTATCTTCTTCTCTCTTGAAAAAGCTCACTAGAAATTCTTTATGTGATGAATAAATATGAGAAAATGATTTAAAAAGAAAGCATAAATACTACTCTCTCATCCTCATCTCATCTAGCCCATGAGATTAGTGTGTTCATCTCTTTAGAGTGAGAAAGCTTGAGTCTTTGCAACTTCGACGTAGATCTTCGGAGATTTGGAACACTTCAAGCTAGAATGGATCGTTCGAGTCGTGGAGCCTCTCATGAGTCCAGGAGATCGTGGATCGCGGCAAAGGGACTTCTACTCGGAGCTTGTGAAACGAAGGAGCGGACTACAAAGGTTGTAATCCCTCACACTTAGATAAAAGTTATTATCTTGCATGTTTAACCCTAATAATCTAGCAAAGATCCCGGCTTTGGGTTGTTCGGCACGTCTAAATTTTTATCCGGGCATGTTTGATGCCTTATGAACCTTCACAAGAGTGCCTAGGAACCCTACACTCAGAGCATTGAAGATGATCTGGCAGCAGCACAAGTGCCAGAAATAGCTTGGGTCCGAGTTGCAAAGCTGCAGCTCACGGACAATGCACGGGTCTGGTGGAAGGCAGAAGAAAGCCGTCTTGATCAACCTATCGAATTGAATACTTTCCGAGACATGTTCGACGCAAAGTACTTCCCTGAGACTGCCAGGTTCGATATGGAACAACAGTTCATCCATATGCAACAAGGTTCAATGTGGACCAAGTCAGTAGATGAATATGACGCTGAGTTTACCATTCTCAGTCGGTAAGATATGTCTCAATGTTCGATTTTATATCACATACTACACAGCTAACACAAGACCGTAACAGGTTTGCGGCCCATCTCATACCGACTGCTGAGATCAGAGCTAGAAGATTTCAGCAAGGGTTAGATCCGGAAATCTAAGCTGCTCTAGCTACAGGAGATTTCCCAACCCATGATTTGGCTTTGAAGGCTGCCCAAAGATACGAGGCAGTAGTAAAGAGAAAGGGCAGACCTCAATCTTCCGGAGTTAAGCACCATGCCAATCAGATGGCAGGAGGAGCCTCTTCCAGGCCATCGTTCGAACCCAGGAGAACTGAAAAACCTAATAACCAGCCAAGTCCCGATTTTTTCTTTTATTGCAAGAGAGAAGGACACTTGTGGAAGGACTGTAGGCGCGCAAATGGCCTATGCTTGGTTTGTGGCGCATCCAATCACGGCATTGGAAACTGTCCTTATAAACGCAATCCAGCTCACACACCCACCAACTACCCATAGCGGCCAGCTATTCAGGCTCCTGCAACACATCCTGCACTTCCAGCACCACCTCCACGTAAAACTCCTGCACAGCCAAATCTCCAATTTCATCAGACACTGAGGAACATGCCTCGAGGACAAAGGAATGTGCCTCCAACCAGGAGGAACGTGCCACGGCGACAGGCTTATACCTTAGCAGCCGTAGAAGCCGAGACAGTTGACCAAGGTAACACTAGTAGATCTCTTTCACATTTTTAAAACCCTTGTATCACTTTGTTATTTTTCATACACTATCACTACTTCAGTCACTAAACATTCCTTGAATCTGTTACACTTCCCTTTTACAAATTTCGAGGATGAAATTTTTATAAGGAGGGTAAAATATAACAACCCTAAACTTCCTGTACAACTTTCTGTACAATTTTTTCAAAAAATACAGAAAGGGGTACTTTTGCCTGAGCATAAGTTATAAATTTGTTTTGTTTTTTAATATCAAGAAGGAGCTTGTAGCTCATTGGTAAGACCTTGCACTGCTGAACCAAAGCGCCAGAGTTCAAATCCCATCACCCACATTATTTTTATATTGATTTATTTTAATATTTTTAGAATCCCAAGAGTCTATACGTGCTAAACCCGTAAAACCAAAAGTCACATATAAAACAAACTGACCCAGGTGAAAGACTAAACGGTGATGGACATTTGGCAGCGAGCCCCGGCCCAACTCGGCCGAATCGGGCCGACGGATCGGCCGATTCATAGCCAAATCCGTTTCCCCTTTCATGAAAGTTGTGTCTTTTGATCTCTCCCATACCCCTGTATACTTTAAATACCTTGCACATTTACAGAATCAATAAAAACACCTATTTACTCTATTTTAAATACAATTTTTAATACAATTTTCATACAACCTTTCATCTACCCTAAACCCTAGATTACCCTATAAATACCACTCCAATACACACACCCCTCACTCACAAACTCTGTCCAAACTCTCAAGAAATTCCTCTAGAACTTTTGTGTATAAGTGGAGTTAGCGAAGGGCGAAACTCCGGCAAATTTCCGACGACGACCCTAGGAGCTCCCGGCGACGAAACGACGCACCGGCACCTCCTACCACTCTCTCTTCCTCCTTCCTAATCTACAATCCAGTAAGTCCCTCCTCCCACTGTTGGAGATAGTGCCCTCAGAGTCAATTATTGGATCGCAGGTACGTGATTGCAATGATTGCGGAGGACCTATACCGGTAGGACAGTCTTACTCGAGATGATAGTATGCTATATGGTTTGCCTTTATCAGTCGTGTACATGTTCAGGTGACTGATTACATGTTACACTTTGATAGAGCCCTTAGGATCTTGCTTTACTACCAACAGTATGATGGCGATCATATACGTGAGAGTTGGGTGGTTTATAAGCATATCCTTAATTGTGGTCCCTAGTCGTGGGAGTTTCGAGACAGGGCATCGATACTCCGGAGTAGACTAGTGTATACAGTCGAGACCCCGACGAGGGGCGGTGGCCGGTCTCACAAGCCACTGGTGTCAGTTGGATCACCTAAGATGTATACAGGTGCTCATTAGGTTATGAGTACACCGGACAGGACTCGCCGGGAATCTGCTAGTTAGTACTATACCTATCGTCAGATAGCAGTTCCCTGGTGACATGTGTACAGGTTAGTTCACCGACCTGAGGTCGTCATTTGTCTTGTGTGAGTTCCCACTGTGCTTTGATTTCTACCCTACCACGGCTCAAAGGAGTCGTGCAAACAGGTAGTTTTTGGGTACAGTCCCGAGCCATATGGAGGCACGTGAGCGGATCGGCAAGGGATTCGTCTCTCCCGGTATTGGGGGCGAGATCGTGCTATGTCTAGGAGAGCCATTACACAAAGCCCACGGCCGTGGCAGGAGATTTACTGGTAGGTACTCCAGTAGTATCTCAGGGTGTTATTAAGCTACACTCCGACACGACTTATACTGCTATTGGGGGTCTGACGTTACTAGCCCCCTAGACAGATATGCGATACTCATAGACGAACGGACCGGACTGTATATACATTGTCACTGTTAGGCCCAGTAGGGTTTCCGGATGAGTTCGCTCATCGGCCTCCCTTGAGGTCAGTCCATGGGCAGCCGTTACGCATAGCTAGTGCCGCTGACGGTTTGTGGTTAAACCCACTGCAAGGGTACTGACGAGTCATTAGAGTCCCCCACAGACAGTTTCCCAAGTTCGGGCGAAACGTTGTAGAGGCCGTATGGTTTTATGGCAGGGTTCGGAAAATGCACGTGCGTTTACGCACGTGTCAGATTTCGGGCAGATGATACTGGTCGGCTTTGGTTTAAGCCGGATCCGAGTATTATATTGAGTAGATATAATATCTTTGTCTCAGTTGCATTTGTATTCGGTCGTAATACAAATGCGGGTATATTTATACAGTTACGGGGTTATCCTGAAATTCGTTTCGGGATCACTTTTGGAAGTTGCCAGTTTCCAGTTTTCTATCAGCCGTCTTTTAACATTCGGTTAAAGACGGATTTATCTTTTCTTGGATGAGGGTGGGTCATGCTTCTAGAAAATTCTAGAAATGGTGACTAGGATGATGAGGTGGCGGGTGACTCATCGTTGCATTTATTGTGTTCACACTTTGTGTTCACACTAGATATTTTCTTGTGTTCACACTTTGTGTTCACACTTTGTGTTCACACTAGATATTTATCCTTATTGTCACCTCCCCCTCTCCTACACTCACCCCCACTCCCATATAATGGCCGGCCCCTCCTTTCTCTCTCATTCGGACTTGAGATTCATTTAGTGAAAAGATTATGATAGTTTTGGGGTGTATGGAAATTTCATTGCTCATTTCATTCCATCACCCGAATCAATTGGCAACTTCATTAACCGTTCGTCCATAGCTTTGGACGGAACGAGACAAAGTCTTCTACTCATTCTCTACATCAATCTTGGTCGTCTCTTTTAGCAAACTTGACGACCGAGTTTCCTCGAGTCAGAGGCGGGAGCCCATTTAAAGAATCGTTGACGAGGTGCCACCTGAACGAGCAGATCGGAGATCGACGAGATCGGACCAGCCGCAACGGAGCGTGGGATAATGGTTAAAGAACAAAGGACTCGGATCGTTCGGTATAACCTTTCTACACTCTTTACAGTTTGTTAGTTTAGCAATAATGGCAGATCCGGGTTAAAGTATACGATAGCGCCAGTTAAAAAGTTTTTGTTCCGCATTTGGCGTCTGTAGACGGCCGGGGCGCTACCGTAGACTTACAGTGGTATCAGAGCCTCACCATTTTGCTTTACTAACTTGTGCTAACGCGTTTAAAATATCGATCGGACCGAATATCAAAAACTGCAAAATTTCAAGTTCACAGTTTCTGTTGATTTTTAAAGGGTTCCAAAAATTATTCTACATATCACAGAAAGTTGTGCAGGGTTTTAGAAGCACACCGTACAAATTTGGGCACGTGATTCGACAAGAACGCTGCGGAATCGCGGTCAAACCTATAGTTTGACCGCGCATCCGCGGCCATTCTGTGAAATCGTGGCCCCAAATTTGTACAGTGGGTTCTTGTCTGGAATTTGAGGTTTTTGGTATATATCTTTTGGGCCCAAATTTTGTTACTGTTCAACAGATGTTCGTGGGGCCCACTTCGTGATATTTAGTCGATCGAAATTTAAACATGTTAGTTTACAGTGCTTACATTATATCTCCGACCGGGAATGTCATTTAATCGGTAAACCGCGTCTGATTGCTATAGTTCTTTTAGACGAGTTTGCGAACGTGACATTCGCGTTGATATTCTGTGTTGTGCTGTGATGTTGCGGATTTGTCGTGGTGGATAGCAGTGTGCAATGGTAGGGCAGTTTGGATTTATTTGCACATTTGATATTGAGGGACGAGCGTCCAACATGTGGACTGCCGTCACTGCCTGTTGTATAATATTCTTTTGGGGCATGACCGAGTCGAGGTCGATGTACCCATTGTACATATTTTTCATTTCTGTACTAGTTTTACCCCGCGACGGAGTGCACGGATAGCCGGGTTCGGGAGGGCAACGGGTCCGCATCTCATGGCTTTGAGAGGCAGAGGGGCCTCACTCTAGAATTGGCAGACTATTCGCCGCACTCGTAGGGGGTACAGGTTGACCCAAGGAGGGGTGCTCAAGCTACCGGATTCCGTGAAGTGCAGGGTGGTCCATTCACTTTGCTGTAAGGGGCTGCCTCGCTTCAGGTTTTGGCGGATAACTTGCCACACCCGTAGGGGTCTAGGTTTCATTGCGCTGGCTATCCACACGACCAGGGGAACGTCGGGTTTCAGCAGCGGCTCTGTGAAACTCGGGGATCCCAGATTATTTGTATTGTTCTGTGATGCTTATTACTTTTCTGTAATGTTGCATATTATCACACCTGGAGCGATTATTGTATATTGGTTTATATACTATTAGATGTTGTATATGTTTTACACCCGCGCTAGTCCAGTCCCCGCTCTGTCGTTAGTTAAGTAACCTAACGGGTGATGACGGGACCCAGTGACGAATGCCATATACGTACATTTTATTTTCGTTCTTTTCTGGTGTGATTGATTGATGGGACTGCGTTGATTCTGATCAATGCAAAGTAAAGCAAACCTGTTTGCAGTTGTTGGAACAAATTTAAAAAGTGTTATTGCAAAGACGTTTCCTTTTGTTTTGCATAGCGGTATTCAGTGGAATATCCTGCACCTCATTCGACGGAGCAAGGGCCGATATCCCTTCACCGGGACTGACCCCTTGGGCAGAAGTTTGCGTCGGGGTAATAACTTCACTATAGTCGATTATAAGTTGCTTTGCACCGCGGTATTCAGTGGAATATCCTGCACCTCATTCCATGAGGAAAGAGCCGAGATCCCTTTACCGGGAGTGACCTCTTTAGCAAAAGGTTTTCTCCACTATATTTTAAAAAGCTATCAGGTTCCTTCAGCGATATCAAGTTCGTTACGTTAAAGGTTCTTCGCCAAAAACCAGCCATAGCCCTCCATCATTTCTTTTAGGTATTCAGTAGTATTCAAGCTATGCATTTTAGCCAAAGTTAAGGCACAGTGTTTGGTAGCTGCTGGGTATTCATTTGTTGCATAGATAGATGAGTTGGTTTGGGACAGTCGTTCTGCCATTTGGCCAACGTCAGGGGCATGTGCAGATGGGTTCAAATTAACAAGATAGTGATGGGTAGAACTTGGCATGTGACTTATGCCATTTTGACCAACGCCAAGGTTATAAGAGCATGGAGCAAAAATCATATCGGGAGTTTCTAAAGAAACTGGAACTTGCCAAGTATGCGCATACCTTCTGGAGTATGAGTAACGTGGATGCATTCCACCACGTTATCATGCGATGAGAGTTGGATCCCGATTCCCACTGATGAGTTGGTTTACTCTTCGGGTGATCCCGATTGATTCTTCTTTCAGGTTTGGAGGAGAATTTGACAGGACAGTGGGAGGTTTCCGGATTAGATAAAGTGATAACCATTCTGATCTAGGTTAGAGTGCACGCAAAGTGTTTCTTTTCTCTCTCTCTTTGGCAGCGACCTTTGACCGACCCTAGACTATGACTCAGTGATCAGGTTGACCGAACCTTCTTAAAATACTGGCTTTTGGATTGTCCGAGTTGCATAAGTCATTGCCATTCCTTCTACCCTTTGCATTTCTCAGAACACCCGTATTACTATGGACATCCACTTCCATTGGATAGATCCATCGTATGGTTATATACGAACTTGAAAGGACTTCTTCGAGGATGGATCAAGGTTCAGGAGAAATAGAATTAGTTTATTCAGTTGTCTTTTATTATCACCCTCTCTCAGGTTGCGAGGGCTCCTTGGTTTAGGAGAGTACACCTATTATGCTTATTGGATAGTCTTATTCCAAACCATAGGCAGGTGCCGAAAGGTAGGGAATGAAGAAAACCAATTAGCCTAAGTAGGGTGTACAGAAGGTAATATGTAAAGACAAAATAAAGGGATTAGAAAGAGGGCAAAGTAAATTGCGACTGATATCATTCACGACCAAACCGCGTACTTCATCGCCACTCCTATTTCACCTTTAAAAGAATAAGGTATTATTCAGTTGTCTTTTATCATCACCTTCTCTCAAGATATGAGTACTCCTTGTACTCCTTGGTTTAGGAGGGTACACCTATTATGCTTACTGGATAGTCTTCTTTCAAACCATAGGCTGGTGCCGAACGGTTGGGAAGGAAGAAAACCATTTAGCCTAACGATGGTGTACAGAAGGTAACGACTAAAGACAAATAAAGGGATTTGGAGAGATGGGAAAGAGATATACGGTTGAAGTCATGAATTGGATTATGGAAGAGGCATTACTAGGAATACCAGGATATCCCTATGAAACATTTTCATGTTTCAGTGCATTGTTACAGAAAAACTGTTTTCCCGATTAGATACTTACTCCAAGGGTATGTATTTACCAGGTATCATTCTCATATCTGTATGGTTTTATAGATGATGAGTGGGAGTAAGTTATTGGGAATTAGGTGATTATCCTCATTATATCAGAATTCGTTGTAATTGGTGATATTTGAGGAAATCGTCAGGGTACAGTTTTCAACCTACGACACACAGGTTTTGAGTTATTCAACTCGGCGGACTTACACAGAGTATTGTATGTTGTCCAAGTGTCCATCAGGACAAAGGGGTAGGTCCCCGTACTATGTTCTGCTTACTTATGACTTCTCTAGTATTTAGACAAGTGTTTCGTAGAAATACAAGGTCTAAGTTTTGAGAAGTTGTGGGTATAAGAATAAAGTAGAGAGCCAGGTATCACAAGTATCGGGATTCTTCAAAAAGATCGAAGATGTAGATTCTTGTGATTGGTATTCAGATGATAGTGATGGTTTTGAGAAACGTGTTTCTCTTTCGGGTTACTCATAATTGGATGGATTCCTAAGTTGAGTAATGCTAATTAGCCTCTTTCCATTAAGTTGATATGCACTGGAGACAGCTGCATGTTTTGAATCTGGTTCCAATTAAATAAAGTGCCAAAGTTTCTGTATTGGATATAGAATGGTTCATACCTTAAAAGATGTTAAGGTACGGGGAGTTGTCCAGTTTATGCTTAAAACCAGACTCTGGATAACTCAGGGCACGTTTCTGTAATGGCTGTTTGTGGGTTGACCCTGGCTATGACGAGGGTTGGCTTTCTACCATTTGGAAGATCAATAGTGATATTGTTCTTGACTCGCCACAGTTTTAGTAAAATGGATTTTTTCAGAAAACAGTAGTGGGAGTATGGTAGAACTGGAAGTGATTCCAGAACCGCGAACGATTACGGAAAATTTAATAGGACCTATATATTCAATCAGGTTTGACATTCCATTATCCACTCTGCAGATATGGTGGGTAACCTCAGACACCCGAGAGGTACTCCGGTAGCCTCAAGGACGGTGGCAGGAAGGTTCTTGTTTACCCAGACTTGACACTACTGTTGTTCCAGACTTTGAGACACGGCAGGAGGTTAAGTATAGCGTCATTCTAAACTAGCTTTAGAAGTGCACGTGTATATTATTCTGCCAGAGGGTTGTCGTAGTCAGTGGGAGCAGCGGAAGTATAGTGGGCAAGTAGCTTATGTCTATTTATAGACTAGAGCACATATAGCGGAGATAGATCATCTAATTTTGATGTGACAGTCATAGGTTTGGCTTCAATCAGAATAGGGGATGGATCTGTTAAGAAGGTAGTAAGGTGTGATGTCATGGTATTTGGATGAAATACACAGAGTAGGAAGTAAAATTCCTATACTACGATCGGTTGTACTGTGGTCGTCACACAGTTGTTTCTCCAAACAGGATATGGATATAATATTTGACATCCTGGTTTCTAGATCTATGGTTTTAGATCTGGATTTAGGTAGTTTCCCAATATGGGTACTTTGACAGTATTCTAATGGTTTTTAGAATAGATGACTCCTGGCATGGTGGTGTACCTGCAGGTGATGGAGTCACCCTCTCTAAAGGTGTCTTAGGACTAAAGGGGAGAGGGATGTGCATGATTGGCAGATCACTTGCTTAGGCAATTGAGTCAATCGTGAGATGTCAAGTACCACACCAGATGTTGTTTTTGCACTAGATGCAATAACTTTGTATTAATCCAATCCTGGAGAAATATAAGGAAGCAGTTTTAGAACATAAGTACATATTCTACGGATTTGATGACGGCAGCCTCATTCGGGAGACGGTTATCATTCCAGGCTTCAAAGGTGACATGGTTGACAGAGTGATTGTCAGAGTTATAGTTTTTCCCTCTGACGAGGGACAGTATTATGGACAGGTGGTCCAAGAGGATACTGTGGGAGGCTTGGTGCAGGATACTGATTAGGTTCAGTGATCGATACAGTCTAAGAAGTTTGGATTTGGAGTTCATTTATAAACAAGGTCCCATCAGATATCCAGACATATTCTAAGACAGGTATTACTCGATTCGGGAGATGGCTTTCTCCGAGAACTTGAGATTAAGAGAGATATAGAAAGAAACATCTAGGCGGATCCACTCACTGAGGCTATTTCTCGAACACAATAGTTTTACAAACGGGCTTTGTGAAACTGATTAGTAGAGGAGTTGGATATTCGGTTTCACACGGGCTGTGAGTAGTCGACATCGCAATAATTAGCCTTAAGTGCAAGTGGGAGATTGTTGGAGATAGTGTCCTCAGAGTCAATTATTGGATCGCGGGTACGTGATTGCAATGATTGCGGAGGACCTATACCAGTAGGACAGTCTTACTCGAGATGATAGTATGCTATCTGGTTTGCCTTTATCGGTCGTGTACATGTTCAGGTGACTGGTTACATGTTACACTTTGATAGAGCCCTTAGGATCTTGCTTTACTACCAACAGTATGATGGCGATCATATACGTGAGAGTTGGGTGGTTTATAAGCATATCCTTAATTGTGGTCCCTAGTCGTGGGAGTTTCGAGACAGGGCATCGATACTCTGGAGTAGACTAGTGTATACAGTCGAGACCCCGATGAGGGGCGGTGGCCGATCTCACAAGCCACTGGTGTCAGTTGGATCACCTAAGATGTATACAGGTGCTCATTAGGTTATGAGTACACCGGACAGGACTCGCCGGGAATCTGCTAGTTAGTACTATACCTATCGTCAGATAGCAGTTCCCTGGTGACATGTGTACAGGTTAGTTCATCGACCTGCGGTCGTCATTTGTCTCGTGTGAGTTCCCACTGTGCTTTGATTTCTACCCTACCACGGCTCAAAGGAGTCGTGCAAGCAGGTTTTTTTGGGTACAGTCCTGAGCCATATGGAGGCACGTGAGCGGATCAGCAGGGGATTCGTCTCTCCCGGTATTGGGGGCGAGATCGTGCTGTGTCTAGGAGAGCCATTACACAAAGCCCACGGCCGTGGCAGGAGATTTACTGGTAGGTACTCCAGTAGTATCTCAGGGTGTTATTGGGCTACACTCCGACACGACTTATACTGCTATTGGGGGTCTGACGTTACTAGCCCCCTAGGCAGATATGCGATACTCATAGACGAACGGACCGGACTGTATATACATTGTCACTGTTAGGCTCAGTAGGGTTTCCGGATGAGTTCGCTCATCGGCTTCCTTGAGGTCAGTCCATGGGCAGCCGTTACGCATAGCTAGTGCCGCTGACGGTTTGTAGTTAAACCCACTGCCAGGGTACTGACGAGTCATTAGAGTCCCCCACAGACGGTTTCCCAAGTTCGGGCGAAACGTTGTAGAGGCCGTATGGATTTATGGCAGGGTTCGGAAAATGCACGTGCGTTTACGCACGTGTCAGATTTCGGGCAGATGATACTGGTCGGCTTTGGTTTAAGCCGGATCCGAGTATTATATTGAGTAGATATAATATCTTTGTCTCAGTTGTATTTGTATTCGGTCGTAATACAAATGCGGGTATATTTATACAGTTACGGGGTTATCCTGAAATTCGTTTCGGGATCACTTTTGGAAGTTGCCAGTTTCCAGTTTTCTATCAGTCGTCTTTTAATATTCGGTTAAAGACGGATTTATCTTTTCTTGGATGAGAGTGAGTCATACTTCTAGAAGGTTCTAGAAATGGTGACTAGGATGATGAGGTGGCGGGTGACTCATCGTTGCATTTATTGTGTTCACACTAGATATTTTCTTGTGTTCACACTTTGTGTTCACACTTTGTGTTCACACTAGATATTTATCCTTATTGTCACCTCCCCCTCTCCTACACTTACCCCCCCCCACTCCTATATAATGGCCGGCCCCTCCCCTCTCTCTTACTCGGACTTGAGATTCATTTAGTGAAAAGATTATGATGGTTTTGGGGTGTATGGAAATTTCATTGCTCATTTCATTCTATCACCCGAATCAATTGGAAACTTCATTAACCGTTTGTCCATATCTTTGGACGGAACGAGACAAAGTCTTCTACTCATTCTCTACATCAATCTTGGTCGTCTCTTTTAGCAAACTTGATGACCGAGTTGCCTCGAGTCAGAGGCGGGAGCCCGTTTAAAGAATCGTTGACGTGGTGCCACCTGGACGAGCAGATCGGAGATCGACGAGATCGGAGCAGCCGCAGTGGAGCGTGGGATGATGGTTAAAGAATGAAGGACTCGGATCGTTCGGTATAACCTTTCTACACTCTTTACAGTTTGTTAGTTTAGCAATAATGGCAGATCCGGGTTAAAGTATACGATAGCGCCAGTTAAAAAGTTTTTGTTCCGCATTTGGTGTCTGTAGACGGCCGGGGCGCTACCGTAGACTTACACCCACTTCTCTTTTCTATTCTATAAACTCGTATTTCTAAAACCCGACGGAAGCGGAGTTAATCCGACTTCCGATTCGGTTTTCTTTAAAAAGTCTAATTTTCTTAAATACAACAATACCATACTTGCATATCATGACTATTAATCATTAACAAGACATAATGAATAAGTTCCATATCAAAAGAATTTCTATTTTAATTTTTATTGCAATTTTACAGAAAAAATACCATGTAGTTTAGTTTTGACATTAAAACATCATTACCCTTGCTATACCTTTAGATAGATCACGAGGTAGACCTACCTCCTCACAACACTCGTATGCAACATAGCACGATACCCTTCGGGAACATAGAATACGGGAAAACACAACTTTACATATAAATACCTTTTACTATTAAAACCGTTTTCTATAAGATTACGTATTTTAAACAAATCTTTGCAAAACGCCGCTACAACCCATTTGGGGAACCCGTTCGGGATGGTGCGGATTATCGCACATCCTCGGACATAGTAGTGCGAGATGCAGACCTTCGCAAGGAACATACGGTCTCGAAAGATTTAAAAATACAAATATCTTAAGAAAATGAGATTTCTAGAAAAATAATAGAACTAAATTATTATATATATATATATATATGTATCATCAAAATATCTATTTTTTGATATAGTATAAATATTCCAACTTTTCTAGATCAAAGGAATCATTTTAGATGAAAATACCAGGCAATTCCATACAAGTTCAATACTTTACAATTTAATACCATATATTATGAAATTAGGTTTTATTCACTAGAAATGTCACATATATAAAATCTATATCTATGAAAACTCTAAAGACGATAATTAAATACTTGAGGTGTATTTTGAAAATTATACAAAATTATTTTTACATGAAACCCCCTCAAGTTTTATAAATTACAATAAGGACCCTAGTAAATATAGGTTTAAGCGGGACCGGTCTCTTGAGCCTCAGGGAGCCGGAGATATGGATGCTTACCTATTTAAGGTAGACAACGTAACAAACGGTGTTATCAACACGGTAATCGTCTTTGAAAAAGACACAAATCCTGCCGTCCATGTGCAGCGGTTACCGATAACACCAAAACCTAATTCAGGATTCAATTTCTTTTTAATTGTCCGACTCAGACTGAGTCTCATTATAAATAATCTGACTTGAATATGATTCAAGTACAAACTACAATTCAATATGATTCCATGAATCCATATAATTAATCTGTTCAAACTATTCAATCTATTTTGACTGAACCGAACCATGGATATACTTCCATTTACATGATTCTCCAGTTACATCCATTTACTGATATCATGGTTTCGGTAAGTCATCCAATTATACAATCTATATTACAAGACAATACAAGTTGCAATACAATACAAGCAATACAATCAAGACATCGCGAGATTTATAAAGGGGTAGACTGATACAAAATATGTTAAAAGTGGTACGAGGTGGTCACTTAAGACGTAATTACATCCATGCCGTTGTTCTGTGGTATTATCGACGGAGACTTGTATTCCATTTGCCTTTAATCTCTGGCATATAGAGACTCCTCTCGTATACACTGGCCTCTTCTGTACCAAGCTATAAACAACAGCGTTATCAATATAATACAACTTTAAAAGTTGCACTCCCTCTCTCTGTCTCTTCTACTTTTCCTTTATCTTTGGGACTTACCGAGCGATTGTTCGCTGACGACATTTCTTCTCTTTCTTCTTTGGAATGTTGTCAGGTGATTCAGACCTTCAAGAGATCGAGCCCAGCGCCGAAGACTTGGACCAGTTTACTGAAGATCCCGAGCTATAGTTTCACTTGTACTTTTTCTTTTACATTCTGTATTTTCCTTTTCTGTTATGCCACTGTTTAGGCATTGCTTTTCATTCCATGTATTTACTTTTCCATGTATTGTAAAAAGAATGTTAATAAATAAAGTTATTGTTCATTACATTTGTCTCTTGTGTATATTTATTTTATATTGCTTAGTTACGCTTAGCATGTTTACTTCAGAGTAAATACGTAGCGGCCTAGTCGTGTCCTCTGCCCATACACTGGGAAGCGGGGCGTGACAATTTGAATCAATATTTGTATATTTCAGTCCAATGGTTACTGGGTTGTTGAAGGGATGTATGTCAATAATTGGACTAGATGGCGGTTTTCTGAATATTGCTACAAATGGTATCTTACTAAATGCAGTATCAAGGGACCCTAACAATCAGCTATTTCCAGTTGCATATGTTATAGTTGAAGTGGAGAATAAGATGACATGGACTTAGTTCTTGGATAATCTCTTAAAGACCATTGATGTGAACAATGTCAGGGGATAGACATTTATAAGTGATAGGAAAAAGATAACATTTTAATACATATTCTATTCATCGTATTATTTTACCTTGTAGCATAGTTTTGATACACATGCATTAGATTGTTTTAGCTTACTTTTTGTTGCTTAGATATCCAATTTGATAGTAACCGCTTCAAATTACTTTAGATTGCTCCACATTACTTTATGTTGCTTGGATATCCAATTTGATAGTTATTAGATCATCATACACATCCATAATCAATGCTTGTTTCTGTTCTTAAGGTTTGATTGAAAGTTTGAAGTTAAAGGTCCCTAATACTGATGTTAGGTTTTGTGTGAAGCACCTATTCAATAATTTTCAAGAAAAGCTCAGATGTTTGACACTGAAGAGATCGTTGTGGCAAAGTGCAAAGGCATAATGAACAAGCATTCAGAGAATTGAAAAAAGAAATGGAAGCGGCTTGGGATTACTTGGTAAAAGTGGGTAGGAAACATTTGTAGGCTAGGTCACATTTTAGTACTTTACCTAAATGTGATATGGTATGCAACAATGTTTGTGAGTCTTGGAATAAATACATCTTAGATGCAAGGGATAAGCCTATCATCACAATGCTTTGAGTGGATTAGAATTCACTTAATGATAAGGTTTCAGAAGAAAAAAGAGATAATCTAAACATATATCTCTAGATTTCCAAGTAGCCCACCCTTCATATGTCCCAGAATCAAGGAGATTATACAGGATAAAATCAAAGACGGAAAAGACGGTCATGCTCATTTTGCTGAAAATGATAATTTTGAAGTGATTGAATATCAAAGAAAATACACTTTGAACTTGGAAAAGAAACATTGTGATTGCATGGAATGGAGTCTAGCTGGAATACCTTGTAGGCATGCAGTATTGTGTATCACTCAGCCAAGGAGAGAGATTGACACTTATATTCATGAATACTATCCTGTGTCTAAATGGTTGGAAACTTATGAGGGAATGATATATTCCGTTCCAGGCTTTACAATGTGAGATAATGTGGAGTATTTTCCCATCTTTCCACCTAATTATAAGAGACAGCCAAGAAAACCAAAGAAATCTAGAAAAAGAAATGCTAATGAAACTCAAAACAGGTATTATGTGTCTAGAAGGGGAACTGCAATGACTTGCTCTAAGTGTCATGTTGTTGGACACAATGTAAGAAATTGCAAAACAGATCCAGTTCAACCAGTGATATCTAAAAGGTGAATAAGAGGAGAAGGAGATAACAATATTACATCGGAAATTAGGAGCACTCATATTGAAGATGATATAGAAACTCAGTTTGGAGTCACTACCATTGAGGGTGCTCATATTGAAGCAGTGAATATTAACAAAGGAGGATGAGGGGTAACAGTTGGTAGACATATAATCATGATACCTAAGTGTGTTTAAATTGCAGTTTTATTGCAGTTTGTGTATAATTGCATTTTAAGTCTATTATGGCTATTAATTACTGTCTAAATTATTTTACTTGTATTAAGAAATCCAGCCAAGACCTAAGAGACACAAGCTTGCGCCATCAAGATATAGAGGGGAAACATCCAACTCAACTCCTGCTAACATAGGCATTCAGTCTTCAGAAGTCCAGTTAATATCTTATTTCAAAACATTTCCAAATTGCATTTTAATTTTTTTCTTTAATATTTACCACATTCTATTTCCATCATATATTAATGGCAGATAATGAAGAAGAAGACTTGCTTCATTTTGATGATACTTCCAACTCTACAGCCAACGGTTCATAAATATTTGCAGTTTGTGGGGATCCTATACATAGACAAGATGATGCTGGGCTCAAAACTTGTTTTATAGTTTGGATATATTGTGTATAGCTCTATGGATGTCTTTTGTAAGGTTGTAAAATAGTATGCCTCTAAAAAATATTGTTGTAATGAATTTGTGATCGTTTTCAGAAGGATAATCAATGAATCTAGTGTTGTTGTTGCTGTTGTTGTTCAGCTTGTTCATATTGTTGTTTTACTTCTATTATTGTTTTTCATGTGTTGTTGCAATGATTTCAGTGTTTAAGAGTGCTGTTGTTCTTCTTTAGGTTGTTTACATTGTTGTTGTTATTGTTTAGATTATTGTTGTTCATGTATAGTATTTTGTTGCTCGAGTATTATTGTTCCAATATTATTGCTCTAACATGTTCATATAACGGTTTTATTGTTCCAATTGTTGCTCCGGTGTTGAACTAGATTTTGGTTTTTGGTTTGGAAATTATACCCTATTTTCAACATCATGCACTACTTTGGTTTTGATTTCTGCTATGGGTTCTAAGTTTATAAATGCATTTTGGAAGAACACATCAAGTGATGATGGAAAAAATAAAAATCATTCAAAATCAAGAAATATTTCTTTCATTTACCTCCAAAAAATTACATCAACCGCAATATACCCAACATTGTAACCTTATATCTGACCAAGGAGAAACCCTAAAACTACACCCAAAATCACAAAAACCCTGATTTTCAGCTGTCCTCTCTTTCTAACTTCAATAATTGTCTGCTCCTGATGTTCTTTAAGATTAATGATCTGCAATTGCATCTTTTCTAACAAACTTCTCAAATCTCTTATATGTTTCCCTAAAACAACAGCGCCCGCGACAGCACCTCCAACAGCTGCGCCCCCTTCCGCCGACAGCACCCAACAACATGGCCACCCTCGATAGCACCACCATCAACATGGCAGTTAAAAATAAGGTTCCAGTTTCCATGGTAGTTGGTTGCAACCAGAGGTGGCAGTTCATAATAGCAATCTGCTGTAAAATTAGTACATGATATCCGGCGCATAAAAGGTGATAATTCATAATAGCAAGATTGCTGCTGCACCAACAAAAAAAAAAGCAGCATGTGGCCCCATCCCTAGTTTGCATCTTTTTTAGGCGGCAGCCCTAGTCAAGTTGCCTATGGCCAGCCATAGATTTATTTTCCCTTCTTTCTTTAAAGAAAAAACATATTTCTTATAGAGATTTATATCCCATCTCGAGTAAGGAATTAATTCCTGGGTAGTTTACGTTAAAAAAAACTATTTTCCTTACATGAAGTCGAAAATTAAACATCTTTACTATTTTAACTCAAATCAGATATGAAAAGATTCAATTGATGACCGAATTGAAATCGAAAGAAATGTCTATATGACACCTAAAGAAGCTTCTTCAAGATGTTATGGTTTGAAAAGAAAGCTCCTTTAACATGTTTTGTATCCTTTTTATATAGTTTTTTTTAAGCGATGAAATTTAGAATAATTTCTATTCTAGATGCTTTATGTTCATCTCTATTATCTATATTTTGCGACTCTCATTTGATATTTTCAATGAAATGTTTTATTGGGCTAAGGATACTATTTATCTTATCCATACTCAATCAACAAAAGAGATAATAAAAGTCTTGACTGAAATATTTACTCATGAGGAAGCCAACTTAATATGCAGTCTCAAAAAAAAATTCAAATCAATTACTGTGATTAAAGAATTGATCCTCAGTGTTTCTCTCAGAATTCCAATCTGAAAAAATAATTTCTCATCAAACAAAATTGAAGGAATTTCTAATAGTACAACAATAACACAATCGACGCCAACAGAAGCTTCCACCCCATACAACGGCTAGCCTGGAGACTGATGAACATCAGGTCTTGCGGATACTAGCACAAATTCGATCAAGCCAGGATCTTGTGCAACACTTTTTGCGGTATCTGACATGCACCCCCTCCGGCCTCCTCTGACCCAGAACATCTTACTACAGTCGCCTCTTCTTCTTCCCCTGATTCTTCTTCTTCTTCTTGTTCTTCCATTCTTGTTTTCGCGTTTCCCGGTGATCGCCGGAGCCGGGCGTGACGCCGACGATCCGGGCGACCCAGTGGACATCCCTACCCAGCGTGGTCCGTTCCTGCATTGCTTAGTTCAGTCCCGTGTGCGCCGTATGTACATTGCAACATTTGCCGACTTTGGACGCTGCGTGCGCATCCCGTATCGTGATCCAATCGAAGCAAGTGAAACTTGCTACATGCTATTTGCAGTATTCATATTTATTTGCATATATATATTTTTAAACATGAAGTTTGAATTGGTACCTATATCACATTTTACCATCCGATGTCCGTTTATATCATTTTGAGTTAATTGTGAAAACATACCCGATTGCATGTTAGATTACAATATTGTATGACCATGCCTATATTTATAACATAGTTCTTGGTCGCATAGCCATAGTACCCTTTAAATAGTGTATAACTGTTCAATACCCGTTTGCATCCATTTAACCTGTTTTATATATAATTGCATTCTTAGGCCATTTAGTACATATTAGTATGATTTTAATATTCCATATTCATTTAAGTGTAAGATACTTAACGTTGGAACCATAACCCTGACTCTAATCGATAACCTTACATCCTTATAGTTTAATCTGTACCTATTTGCATATCATATTACATATTTCAGTTTGTGGTTCTATTAAGTGCACATGCAATACACATGCGTATGTTAGTTTGATTATGAGCACCCACATGACATCTTGTGCTTCCTGACATGACCCGTTGCACTTCCTACTTGATATGACATGGTACCGTACACTCTTGACATGACATGACACCTAAATACACTACTTGACTTGACCTGATATACCATGGCTTTACCCGTTACCTGATCTTGTGCCTAATACCAACAAACCTGACCTGTCGTCCTTACGGACCGTTCATGTTGTCTATCAAGACAAACATGTACCTGCCTGATCCTGTGTTGGCATTAGTTCTAGATTATTTAATACTTGACTTGAACACTTATAACTTGGGGGTATGGGGAAATCAATGATGAAACCTGACTTGTAACTCGACAGTTCGACACCTTTTCTGATCAGTCTTACGGGATAGGCCAGCCCCGGGGTGATGATGCTGACATCACTCATCTTTACATACTACACTTTTACTGCCTAGCGGCACGTCTCGGATTCAGACCGAGAATCTTGACCGTGGTCCCGGGCACGCACGGGATACTATTGAGTTATATCGATAATTCATCAAATTGATTTCAAAGACTTGAGAGTAGTTAGCCCAATAGACCAGTTAAGTTACTTACTACACATTACCCCACTGTCCTTATTTATATCACTGTTATGCCTGCTTTATGATCATACTTGCACGTCTTGCTACTCTATTTATATATTAATGTTATGACGCGCTGACGTCTGGGTTTTGCATGGCCCAGATCCTCTACCTTTGTTGCAGACTGATCAGAAGTATTGCCGCTGTTAGACCGAGCGGTGAAGATCCTGTCGGTATGCAGTTTTACTTTCCAGGTGTTTCATTTATCGTATCTTTTGCTTCCGCATATTATTATTTCTTGACTCATTCATTCTGGCTCATGGACATGTACTAGATAGTTTAGCTTACTTTCTTGTTCTTGATATCTCTACAGCCGTAATGTGACTGTGGAGGGATTTTTCCTATCCACAGGTACCATGGTTGGCTATGTCACGTGCCCATCTTAGCGTACTCTGGGAAATGGGGCGTGACACTCGGTCTGGAGTCACTACCATTGAGGGTGCTCATATTGAAGCAGTGAATATTAACAAAGGAGGAGGAGGGGTAACAGTTAGTAGACATACAATCATGATACCTAAGTGTGTTTAAATTGCAGTTTTATTGCAGTTTGTGTATAATTGCATTTTAAGTCTATTATGGCTACTAATTACTGTCTAAATTATTTTACTTGTATTAAGAAATTCAGCCAAGACCTAAGAGACACAAGCTTGCGCCATCAAGATATAGAGGGGAAACATCCAACTCAGCTCCTGCTAATATAAGCATTCAGTCTTCACAAGTCCAGTTGATATCTTATTTCAAAACATTTCCAAATTGCATTTTAATTTTTGTCTTTAATATTTACCACATTCTATTTCCATCATATATTAATGGCAGGTAATGAAGAAGAAGACTTGCTTCATTTTGATGATGCTTCCAACTCTACAGCCAACAGTTCACAAATATTTGCAGTATGTGGGGATCCTATACATAGACAAGATGATGCTTGGCTCAGAACTTGTTTTGTAGTTTGGATATATTGTGTATAGCTCTATGGATGTCTTTTGTAAGGTTGTAAAATAGTATGCTTCTAAAAAAATATTGTTGTAATGAATTTGTGATCGTTTTCGGAAGGATAATCAATGAATCTAGTGTTGTTGTTGTTGTTCAGGTTGTTCAGATTGTTGTTTTACTTCTATTATTGTTTTTCATGTGTTGTTGCAATGATTTCAGTGTTTAAGAGTGTTGTTGTTCTTCTTCAGGTTGTTTACATTGTTGTTGTTGTTGTTCAGATATTATTGTTCATTTATAGTATTTTGTTGCTCCAGTATTATTGTTCCAATATTTTTACTCTAACATGTTCATATAACAGTTTTATTGCTCCAATTGTTGCTCCGGTGTTGAACTAGATTTTGGTCTTTGGCTTGAAAATTATACCCCATTTTCAACATCATGCAATACTTTGGTTTTGACTTCTGCTATGAGTTTTAAGTTTCTAAATGCATTTTGGAAGAACAGATCAAGTGATGATGGAAAAAATAAAAATCATTCAAAATCAAGAAATATTTCATTCATTTACCTCCAAAAAATTACATCAACGGCAATATACCCAACATTGTAACTTTATATCTGACCAAGAAGAAACCCTAAAACTACACCCAAAATCACAAAAACCATGATTTTCAGCTGCCCTGTCTTTCTAACTTCAATAATTGTCTACTCCTGATGTTCTTTAAGATTAATGATTTGCAATTGCATCTTTTCTAACAAACTTCTCAAATCTCTTATATGTTTCCCTAGAACAACCGTGCCCGCGACAGCACCTCCAACAGCTGCGCCCTCCCTCCGCCGACAGCACCCAACAACAGGGCCACCCTTGATAGCACCGCCATCAACCCATTTGAAGAAGTTGCAATTTTTAACGGGCCAACTGTAGCAACCCCAAAATCTCCTATCTGGATTGAGATCAGTGTTGGATCTAATCATGGAAGCAGGGAAGCCACAATTGCAACGTACCTTATGATTACTCGCATAAGAGCCATGATCTCTGATTTTTTCCTTGCCCTAGAAGTGAAGTTAAAATGGGGAAATAGAAAGAGGAAGAGAATGCTAAAAGAAGTATTTTAGGATAGATCTTATTGTATTTAAAAAAGGCCGAAAGAGGCCTGCAGGGACCTGTAGTCCGGACCTGCAGTGGCCACTGCGGGCCCTCAACCTCAAAACGGAAAGATAGAAGAAAGACAAACAAGACAAGTCTTGACTGAAATATTTACTCATGAGGAAGCCAACTTAATATGCAGTCTCAAAAAAACTTTCAAATCAATTACTGTGATTAAAGAATTGATCCTAAGTGTTTCTCTCAGAATTCCAATCTGAAAAAATAATTTCTCAGCAAACAAAATTGAAGGAATTTCTAATAGTACAACAATAAAACAATCGACGCCGACAGAAGCTTCAACCCCATACAACGGCTAGCTTGGAGACGGATGAACATCAGGTCTTGCGGATACTAGCACAAATTCGATCAAGCCAGGATCTTGTGCAACACTTTTTGCGGTATCTGACATGCAAGAAACACATAATAATACGTCAAACAATGAAGAATGAACTTCAACTAATAAAGCATATCTGATCTACAAAGTTAATCATAGGCAGCGAAAGAGAATACGTAATATTCATTTGCATTGTCATATAATTTGTTGAAAGAAATCGTTTGGATCTCAAATTTAACTCAATCAAAGTTCTCAGTTTAAATCTAATATTTCAACAGTTTGGAATTAAATTCAAACACCTATTTGCTATGTGAAGCACGGACACAGAAACCGCAACAAGTTGCAACAAATTTGTAAAAACAAGGGGGCACGACTATATTTATCCGTATACTTAATTGTATATATTGAACAAAATACAATATACTACAAAAAGAAACATGAAATAATATAACTTTAGAACGCAATAAAAATTAAATTTAATGTTATAACTTTATTTAAAACCATAAGTTTTTTTTAAGCACAAACAAATACATATATAAAACTTAAAGTAAAACACATAAGAATGCAATCCATTTAAGTTAAGAACAAACAAAATATCAACTCTTTTTAATTAAAGCCGACTTTCAAAGACCCGACTAAATCAAAGTTGTCCACACATATATTCCACATTCTTATTTCTCAACGTCCTATGCATCCAGAAATGTGGATAGAAGTGTAGAAGATGTCCAATATGGGCAGACACGACCCAAGTGTGTTGAGCACGTGTCAAACCGAGTGTCTGAGTGTTTAGGTGTCCGATACGTGTCGGACACAAACACTGTGAACAAATATAAGTGTTTGTACTTCCTAGATCGGTAGAAGGTTGTTTTGCAATAGGAAAACAATATTTAACAAGGTTCAAACTGTGTTTTTTTTTGTGGCTGTATGCATGCACGTGCATATAAAAGGAAAGCGATAAGGGTTTTTACTAGGGCAAACATTGGAGATACTAATTGCAAACTTGGGACTTCAGAAATTTCAGTCACATAATTAATTCTCTCAATGATATCCACGAAATATGGGCATACCTGTGCCTACTGAAGCTTCTTGATTCCAGGAAACGAAGGAAGAATCGCTATAAGAGCATCACCGTATCCAACAGGCTCTGAAAACAATTGCGCAAGATAGAATAAGGAATAGCACAAAATTAATAAAAGTAATCGGATTGTTTGCTTGAGTTCTAATAAATCTTTACCGCCGTCTCTTCTCAGTATCTTGATCACCTCTCCAGAAACATCAGACTGAAACAGATAAAGGCATATATGCCAAACAGAAGGGATAATCAAACAAGAAACTCGTAATTAAAAGGGGAAAAATCTTTAAGCACTAGATAACACTGAAATGCACCTCGATGGGAATTTCTGCACCTAATTGTTCAACATAACAAACAACCTGGCCCTCCTTGACTTGTTGCAACTGTAAAATTAGATAGGCAGAAGCATAATATAACAATTAACGAGATAAAGATATTTATGATACAAGGATAAAGATATTGAAATAAGAGAATGTTGTCATCAGGCAGCAAAAATAGCATAATATAAACGATAAAATGTAACGTTTTATCTGATTCTAGCTCAATAATTTTTGTAGTGCTATGCTTAAATGTCTTATTCTTTCAATGGATTCTTAAGCCAGATAAAGGATGAGGGTTGTGTTAGATAACCGACGGCCATGAAAACACAGTCACATCTCTATGTAATGAATCTGAAGAAAATCCTCAACAGAGCATAATGGATGAACATGATTCATATAGCCGACTCCAAAAATTTGGGTTCAAGACTTATTGTTGATGTTGTTGTTGCAATCTTTATTAAAATGAGAGTACAAAAGAAAGCAATTTGATACTATGTAGCACAGATTTAGATAAGAATGCAGGATACTATAATATTCGGATTTGTAGATTCACAATTTTCCAAACACCTAGTATACGGGATACGCTTTTATATCGAATTTTTAATTAATATTTAATTTATATTAATATACACATATAAATATAAAAATAACGAAAAATATTATTAAACAATTATAAGCTAATGATAATCAAACATTTGATGGTGTGTGTGGGCATGCACGCGCGCAAAAGAGGATTTGTGGACCACAGTACCTTAATACCTCAAGGAGAGAACCCTAATTTTTTTCTAGTGAGACTTAATTTAGGTGAATGAGTGATCAATCCAAACTGCATTAAGAAACCAATTAAAGTTATCAATCCAAACCATACCAAAAACCAATTTAAATAATCAAACCCGATATACAAATTCAATTCGCTAATCTCGACTCATGAAGTATCCGAATTATTTTTTATTTAGTTAATTGTGAAAATTAGGAATCGCGACCCTGACACGTGAATCCAAGGGAATCCACTCCAGATTTGCTAATCCGATACGACACATCAGGGGTTGTCACGAATCTGTGCTTAGATTTCATATTCTCAAATCACGAAAAATGTCTAATTGGGTAAGTAACAATGTGTGCCGTAGCGGTGTAGAACGAGCCAATTCTGTTAAATTGACCTGACCAAATTATAGCTGACCCAAGCCCTACCTCTTTGTTTAATGGTTTATTTATTGGACCTGAATCCAACCCATTGTTAAGCAGATTATATTTAACCCTGTCAAGAGTAATGTTAACTTGATACACATTGTTATCCCACAACTAAAGCCTAAGCTTTTGGGTAAAACTGGTTCTAGGCATGATATCATAGCACCAGGTTTTCTAGACACGTTGGGTTCAAATCACACCATTATCGGTTTGAATGTATATATTTATTTACCCCCAATTATTCTTCCTAGACTGACGAGAAGACGAGAGTTTCTGCTGGAGACCTCCATGTGATGGTGTGTGTTAAGAGTCATGGTTATACATTGTTATTCCACAACCTAAAAGCTTAAGCTTTTGGGTAACGTGGTTTTTGATAGAACCAAATCCGATAACTTCGGGTCGTATTCTTAAAAGAGAAGCCGTGTTGGGTGAAAATTGAGATCCCTAACCACTCTGAGTGCGTAAATGATTGGTTCAACTACCTCTTTACATGAAGGAGGTGCTCTCTTCCCTTTAATGGTCCGAGACGTCCTAAAGAATCCAACCTGTACATAACACACAACGTCAGATAAAGACACACACATGAGAGAGAGAGAGAGAGGAGAGAGAGAGAGAGAGAGAGAGGAGACCTTTGGCGATTGAATGATCACCAATCCTTCATCAGACGCAGTTTCAAGTATATGTTGAATTGATACATGTTTTGGCTTCGAGATGGCTAAAGAAGTTGCAGATCCAGATCCGTTTCCATTTGAAGCCGGATTTTGATTTGAAATGTTGGCTGGCGCTACAGGGGGACTTGAAATAGGTGCCGGAATGCTTTTCTCAACCAAGTCTCTTTTAACATAGACTCGAAAGCCAGCGAGCTAACCGATGCAGCATTGCACAAATTATTTAGGCCTAAACACATATAATATATATGCTAAATTGCACTAAGATACTCTTAGCTATCGTTTAACAGCCTTAAAGTACTTTATTTCAATAAGCTCCCTTCAAGTGATGCATTTAATGGTGTTTAGTTAAAAAAGCTCCTTTAAAGCCAAAGATAAAGGGAGTTTAATGTAATTTTAAAAAATTAAGGCGGTTTAGTAAAATAATCAGTAAGGGTATTTTAGTGTGATTTAGCCTAGTATATATTTTCAGGAAATAAGAGATGTATTTTTTTATGAGGGAATATTCGCACAATCATACCTTCAATTCAAACTCTGCAATGGAAGTTGTATCGCAGATAGTTGTGAGCAACGATTGGACCTATGAAAATCAAGATGAGTCATGACTTGAGTCGAGGAAGATAGAAAAAGAAGCCCTTGGTAGCATTATCGCTACATTAGAAAACGATATATATACATAGTAAATATTATGGTAGACTATCAGAAAAAAGGGTTATAGTCTAGTTCTCTCTTCTTACAACAATGCTGATATATTTGTTAAGTTGCGAATAGCTGACATTACCTTCCCTGGTAGGCAGGCTCAAAAATTTCTATAAATGAATGAAGATGGTTCTCAAGACAGTTCAACAAATTTGATTACTGGAGGGGATTCTCTCAGAGACTCGAATGGAAATATAATATTTGCATCCAAATTCTATTATGGCAAAGGAAAAGTGTTGGCTGAGGGATGAGCAATAACGGATGGATTGCATCAGTGCTTCTCGATGGGGGCTAGAAACATTTTGGTTGAGTCTGATTCCAGAACACTGATCGAGGCAATCAATGGAGGCAAAGTTCCATGGTTCTTGCACTATACTATAAGTGCTATCCTCTATCTTGCTAAAATGACTAATGCCATTTTCACTCATACCTATAGAGAAAATAACTCAGTTGCTGATTGGTTAGCTAGAGCAGCACAAAAAAATGTAGTAGTACCTATACAAATTATTGCATTCCTGCTGCTCTGAAAAGATTACTTGCACTTGATCTATAAAACATGGCAGAGTCCTTCTTCTCTTTGCTTTTTTGGTTTTTCTCATGGAACTTTTCTACACTTGGGAGTTGTTCTCCTACAACTATGATGTAAAAATCTATTATATCAATGTCATGCTAGGGCTGGCTGGGGGTCCCAATTTCCAGCTCAAAAGAAGAAGAAGAAGAAGAAAAGGTTATAGTCTAGTTTTGCCCCGAAAAATATTGTACTCTGGAGCACATTATAAAAAATGTAATCTATTAAGGCTAACGCTCAACACATGTAACAAGCATCAGAGAAAGTAACTTTAGGTTTCATTATAAATGTAAATAGCATCTCCTCTAGTTCACTATGAAGCACGGATACAAGAAAACCCCTCATGTATCATATCGGATTCGCGAATCAGATCTCTCCAATTCGCTCAGAGTCAAGAATCTCGATGCTTATAATTAATAAATCAAAGTTATTCGGATACTTCATGATTCGATCCGATTCATGAATTGGATTCGCGTATCGGGTTTTTGATCATTTAAATTCGTTTTTAGATACAATTTAGGTTGATCATTTAAATTGGCTTTTTTCTATGTAGTTTTGGATCAACCATTAAATTACATATCACAAGGAAAAATAACTAAGGGTTCTCTCTCCACAAAAATAAAGGATTTCCCGTTAAGTAATAAGATACTCAGATGTGTATGTGTGATCTAATGTTTCATTTTTATTAGGTTAGAATTATTTAATAATAATGTGTGTGTGTGTGTGTGTGAGAGAGAGAGAGAGAGAGAGAGAGTAATTGAAAATCCTGTATAAAAGTGTATCTAGTATCATAGGTTCTTAGAAAATTGCAGGATCTGCGTATCCGACTCATATCATATTATGTACATGTGTTTGAATCTGTGCTACATAGCTCGTTCATCTCTGTTTAACCCATTTCTAGTTTAAGCAGAAATAACTCCCATGAAGTACAAATAACTACTATGATTACAAGAATTTCAGTTATTAACACTTGACATTGCTATATTAAATAAATTTGACAACTTAATCAGTTTAGGAGACATGTTATGACTATACGAAATGATACAAAAGCTATCGTGGATTGAAATCGATACTATACAAATCATGTTTCAGTTTGGTTTATGTTGAGGTTAAAGGGGTTGTCACTAACCTTGAGTGAACTGGGGACAATCTGGTCTTTAGTACTTGGCTTTTCTTCCGAGTTTGCTTTCTCAGTATTGTCAGTATCGTTCTCTGCTGTTGCAGAAAAGTTTAGTTGGTATGAAAAAAAATAAAAACAATCATGCGGTATTTTTGCAGTTATTCGTCTAAATGTTATAAAATTTCAAAGGTTTCATCTTGTTACAGGTGAGAATTTCACATTCAATAGCATCACGATTCAACAACAGTTAATTAAGATGAGACAGCCTTATGTTATGAAATAACTTGGCAGACTCGGTAGAACTAAAGTAAAAGACTCAGCATACTGAATGATGTAATTATTTGGTACTAGTACTTTTGCACGTGAGATGAACATGTATAATAGGGGAAAAATTAGGTATAAGAAAATTACAAAATCAATCATCACCACATCAATACATATGTTCTTAATACAAAGGAAAAAAAGAAAGAAAATTTAAAATAAATAGAAGCGATACAGAGATATCTAACCTTTAAGCAAACAAAGGCACTAGACAGGAAAGAATTATTTGTATTACATTAAATTGGAAAAGTATCAGAGTTTACCATAGATTATTATCAACGATTCCTATAACACTACGTTTATGATTTTAATTATGTTCAAACAAATCGTAGTCACATTCTCGCAAATAAGTTTGGAAAATTATCGTGTCTGATATCCAACGTACAAATTCACCATCTTTATACAGTTATAAAGACATGATTTTTTTTATTGTTAGTGGTTTTTGCAGGTGTCTTATTCGACACAATTCTATGGACACAATGTTTTCATTTAAAGATAATCGTTCATACAAGTTGCACCGGTTTAGTTACATATTTAAAATTTGACAAACCTTGAGATTCAAAGTAGTTACAAACAATAAAGCATGGTTTATCAAGAAAATGACGTACTTTCGTCGGATAAGCAGCTGACGGCTAAAGAATTTGTGAGTCTCTGAGGTCTTTTATTGAACCATGCAGAATGTATTGGTCCATTGACCTTTTGGATTCGACTTAAACCTGAAAATGATTCAGATCTGGTGCACTTCACTTTGCAAGGTGCGTCATATTGAGTCTTGCTAAACTCCGGCTGAAAATTAAATAGCTTCAGCTCTAACACAGCTCCTATACTACCTGAAACAAGAAACAGAATAATACAACAAGATACAAATTAAGTTAAATTGAAGATGTTGAATGTGAACAAGCTAATATGCACAAGAATGGAATCAAAAGGTCTGTGCATTTGTTTAATCAGTGGACGGAAACATATAGAATTGCGTAGGACTGTGATTGTTTTAAAAGTTAAATGGCAGGAAGAATGCATTTCTGTTCTGCTCCTAGCTCTTTAGATTAGCGACACAAAAACCCCTTTTAGTTTACCCTGTATAGCACTTAAAATTCCTTTAGAGGAATACCGCTCTGCTTATTAGTGAAAACTCTTCCAAACACTCAAATTCAACTCTAAACAACTCAAATGATTGTAAAACTTGACACTATTTAAGACAAAGCGGACATCGATCCGAAAACTTAATACTATCTTAAATAGAAGAAGAACTACAAAATATTTACACATACTACCAAATCTTCTTCCCAATGATATCTTCCCCCTCATTTGACAACTAACAAGAGAGAGAAAAAATTGATCTCTCTTTTATTAACTCAATATCTGACCACAGCAACACATAACCATTTCTCACATACTTAAAAAGACCCAACGATTGTAAGAAAAGCAGGACATTAAAAACCCTCCCCCCCCCCCCAACACACACACACAAAATAATGTCTCAAATTTAATAGACACAAACTTCTCTTTCTCCAAACATTTGAAGACAAACATGATCTTGGACTCAAAAAGAAACAACCCATCAAAAGTGAGGACCCAAAGAACCAACAGCCAATGTTAAAAATCACTAATAACTAGCAAAGCAGCATAATCTAATCTATAATTTATCTATGTTTTTTTAAAAATACCAGCTAAATAAGGAAAAGATCAAATTTTTACTGTAGAGATTAGGAACTAATACTTACATGAAGCCATTGCTCCTCTCTCGCTTCTTATTTTCTTTGTTTTATTTTTAAATTTTAATTTTAATTTTTGTGGCAAATTGGAGCAAAGTTGTTGAAGCTTTAGCCGGCCGGCTCTATCATTGGAGACTGTGCTCCCACTTCATTCTGTTTAATGGGCCTTCATATGGGCCATTAGCCCAAAATATTGCAAAGATCCCTTGCCCCCTTATCCACCTTAAGTAATTTATTTGCATAAACATCCCTTGGCTTGTTTTTTAGGGTAAATTATCAAAAACCCTCCGGTCCGCTAAAACCCACTAATATTTTCAAAATTGCTGGGAAAGATCTACTGTTCAAAATCTTTATGAAAAAACCCATGAGTTGCATTTCATTTAGGAATCTATTATCTCCGGCTACTTAGATATTACATGCAACTTTTTATATATTACGGAGTATAAAAGAGGTTTTAATTGGGCCCAGGGTTTTTACACAAGTTTGAAATGGGTTTTTTTTTTGTGGCAATTTACCTTTTATCAATGAGTCAAGAGCCTAAAAAATAGTGCTGGAGTTTCTACACTAAAGAACACAAACAAGTTTTAGAGTTAAATCCGACGATCGTTTGAGTTTTTCAAAGTTTAAATTTGACGGTTTGTAAGGGTTTAGTTATGCGGTGAGGGCGATGTTTGTGCAAATAAACTGCTTGAGGATGTATGAGTGCTATCTGAGGGAAAGTTTAGGATGTTTTGTGCAATTAAAACAATGAATAAAAGATAATTTTTTTGTTTATTGTTCTTGGAATTCATAATGCATTACATTTACATACTTCATACTCTCATTAGCTAGTTAGTTATAATAACCATATCATCACTAGTACGAAAATAGAAGATAACAAGATTTATTAACTGCAGTTCATGATTTTGAATCTAAGCTTTCATGTGGGCATTCTTGAATGAGTTCTTTCTTGCTGAAGCCAACACAGTCTTGTCTGCAACTATGAAGTAGGCAGCTCCAGCAACTGCAACCACAATTTTCATTATTTAATCATCAAGATTTTTATTTTTAAGAGAGAAAAAATTGAGAGCAATAATAATAACAAGATCGATTGATTAATAAGAAAAATATATGGTAATAGTAACCTGTGGAGATAATGAGAGCTTGGCCAGTGGGATTAAGGTTGTATCTTGCCCATGGCAGCATTCTAACACTAGCCAACTGCATCCAAATTAATAAAACCAAAATATTTAGTAAATAAAGTTTATTTACATGATGATGATGATGATGATAAAATTAAAAAGAGATTAAAGATGAAAAATTGAGAGAGAGTGAAATGTATTTACAGTAGGAATGGCAGCAGCAACACTAGCCACAACTGCAGCCTTGGCACCAGCAACAACTCCCTCTGCTCAAATTAATTTAACTAACAGATGTCATAGTTATCAATCAATTAATTGTAAATTTCTGCGACTCGCTGTCAACTTGACATCAACTCTCGAGGGATAATTGAATAAAAGCTTGGTAAATTTGAAAAGAACAAAATTGGTAAAGTGCGCAGGTTTTTGAAAGTCAAGAACAGAAAGAATGTGTGAGTAAGTAATACCACGAGAGCAGCGCTTTGCGAGGGCAAGCTTTTGATCCAGCTGAGAGATTGAAGCCATTGTTGATCTGAGATTGAGTTTTTGCTTTTGGTGTGATTTATTTAGTGATGAATGTGTGTGTATTTATAGTTGAGGGGGTGAGTGAAGAAAGTGTGAGGAGCTGATGGTATTTGTTTGAACCAGTGAGTTTTAAAAGTAGAGGGAGTCCCTTGTTTTGGTTTCAGGGAGTTTGGCATACCAACCAACGTAGTTCACAGAATGCCCCACCCCACCCCACCCCACCCCACACCCCCGCGCCCCGATTCGGAGTCCCCGCTAATCCATGCCTTTGGATCCAACGTTTCAGATTCATTGAAAATCGAAATCAACGGTCGAGATTTGTGTGAAACAAGGGCTTCGTATATTTGTGTATCCTACGTGCATGTAGGATTTGGGGATGAGTATTCACCAGATTATCCCTGCTGTTCGTTTTCACACAGCAGGACCCCGCATAAAGAGTAAAATTAGATTACAGAGATCTATATTACAAAATAAAACGATGGGTAACTGTCGATTTGTTGAATCTGTGGCATTTTTTTATTTATTTGGACTCCTTTTGACGCATGTGAATATCATAAGCACTGCGACGGTTGCGTAACCCAGTCTCACGGATGGGTCTCACCGGGGCTAAACTATAGGAACCTACCCACCTCGTCATGATTGCTGACACCGGCATAAATCTCCAGACATAATAACAGACCTTTAGATTTACTACAAAAGTTCGCATGAACGAATACACTGTTATCAATCTGAAGGTAATTTATTTTATTATTAATACCAAATTATTGACAGAGAAAGGAGAAATTCTTCCTATAAATGGACATCAGACACCTTATCTAAATTTAGTTTGGCACGTGCATGGCAACCGATTAAGTTTTATTTCCAATACAAGATAGACAACATCAACAACCACCTTGCATCCAACAGGAATTAATGTTTGTTTTTGTCTTTCTAAATTTCGTACACCTCCAAGATAATTCCAGTATGATTTTTTTTTTCAAAAAAGAGAATTTCTAGTTTTGCAGCCCAAAGACCAACTGAATCTACTCAAACATGTCACATCAACAGTCCAAGTGAACACCAAATACAAAATAAAAGGTTGAAAAACATCCAAGAGCTTACAAAATGCAGCAGTACAAGACTACTATTTTACTGTAAAAACTATGAAGCCTTTCTCCGGCTACTACGACTGCTGCTAGGGCTCCTCGTAAGCGACGAGTCGACCGAAGAGCGCAAAGTCCGCTGGCCAACAACCGCGCTCCCACGAGGAGCATATGCAAGCAAATGGCGATGAGAGTTCATGTTTGTCTCGCGCTGAGAGTTCATATTTGTCTCGCGCTCTTTGCTAGCCAAGGCTTCGAGCTCCAACAAATTAGCTTCCTCCATTAATCGTGCCAGCTGGTTTTCCAAAGAAAATAAAAATGTGTTATCGATCCCTATTTGCCTACATCATGTACTCATCTCTCCACACAGGATATTCCTATAAAATTTGCATTCTATATGCTAAATTGCAGAAAATACCCTTCACTTTGGCCGTATATCAAATTTTAATTCCCAGGTTACCCATTAAATTTCTATTATTTTTCAATTGTTATGTTAACAGTCTGTAATTACTATTCCTACCAAGGGGCTGAGGCAATAAAATCCGCCTTTAATGGAAAAACTATAGGAGGCGGTAAATTAGGGCGCAAGGAACCTGTTCTACAAAAAGCGGGATATTTAATTCCTGCCATATGAAACAACGGCCCGGATTTTTCTTTTGGGTGTGTGGGTGTGGGTGTGTGTGGGTGTGGGGGGGGGGGGGGGGTTGGTTAATGTAATCTATAAACAATACATAGACGGCCATGATTAAAATACAAATCATTCTATATCATGTTATGGGCAGTTAATAACCCACTTCTACGTTACAATGTAGAATAAATCCTAATAGATATGGACTTCGCTCTACACAAGAGAATTAAGTAACAAAGTATCTCATTATTTGTGCTATACAGGGTTCCAAAAAAGAAAGCAAGATAAGCACAATTACCCGAATTTCATTTTCCTTCACACGGGCCTGGAGTGTGTTAATTGCAGGGCTTAGGCTGTAGAGAAAGAGTGAGATGCAACAGCATCAAATTTCAGGTCATCATAACTTAATGCCAAAAGAATAAAATTGTTTTTTAGTATATTCTCACCAATATTCCATTAGCTTGCAAAGCGAAGCTTGGTATGTTGATGTATGATGCATGTAAGTGAGGGGGTGAATTTGCCCATTGCTATACAAAAACAAACATGAGTCAACACAAAGTGCGGTTAAAAATATGAAGAGACGCCATCGACCAAAAAAAAACGAAAATGCAAATTACCTCATATTTTGTAAAATAGCTTGATTATATGCTGATCGTTCTTCTTCAAACAATACATGTTGCATATCAAGAAAAGACGACATAGGACTATCAAGCTTTAGCAGAGCTTTGCTCAGCATGACTTGCAACGGGACTTCCTTCCTTGTATACTCTGCAGCACTAATAAATCCAAACAAGTAGAGAATATAACCCATTATTATGTACGACATGTAAATATTCCGATAGAGTTCAAGAAAAATGCAAATATTCCTAAATTTGTTCTCAAATACGTTACAAATGAATTATATGTTCACAAATTATTGTTTTTAGATTGTTTAAGCAAGCCAAATGCTTTACCTTGCTGAAGACAGAAATCATATTGAAAATTGTTCCAAGAAATAAAAAGAGAGAGCGCGCAAGAGAGAGAGAGAGAGAGAGAGAGAATAAAGGAAACAAGAAATTTAGAGGTTGTGAGGAGAATGGAGTACTCAAGTTAATAGTGATTTTATTTCATTAAACTACCTTAATGCAGCACTTCAAGCAAGCTCACTGTAATAAAAAAAAACTTTAAGGTAGTCTAGTGAAAAACCTCATAGTTAAGGGCAGTTCAGTGAGACTTGGCCAATAAAAAGGGTTCCAAAGAGATCTTTCTGGGTCACGCAGAGACATATATGTAAATAAGGCACAAACGCGACCACATAAATGTTGATAAATATGGCAGGTGCATACGCACACAAGCATATACACCAAGAAAGAAGAAAGGACATGAAAAAATTGCAAAGAAATGGTATCCTTTCCAATCGCACCTCATGTCCAGGTTAGAGCGGTGCACTGCCTCCTGCATACTTGGACTCATATCCATAGAATCTACATCATTATTATTTGAGTTGTCGACGTTGTAAGGCACAATAGATTTCTCTCCCTTTCTCTGCTTCCCTAAATAATTGACATCATCATGAGAAAAGAACTCCTCCAAACCCGAAGATCTTCCCCCAACCTAAACAACATGACATGACTATCTCGAATCACACCACACTTAAAACTCACAAGTTAAACAAGGAGTAATGAATTGGCCACTAGTGATGTTTTTAAGTATGCAGACTAATATCCCAAATAAAATGCACAAAATTTTATTTCATGAAACCCTTGTCATGTTTCCCAAAACTTATTTACTCCTATGCTTGATAAGTTAAGAAAACATCTCAAAGCATTCAGTACCAGTGTTGAAACTTGAAAAATAGAACGCATTTTCTGGGTGTAAATTTAGCATACAAGCTTTTTTGCTAAAATGGAGCTGTTTGTTAATTAATAAGAAGTTTAGACATGAAATACATTTGTGCAACGGACTCAATCTGTTATTATTAGATGATTCATTTTGACATACCTTTCTTTATTGCACATGTTTCAAAGCTAATCAAAATCAACAAACAAAGAGGATTGATCCACTCCACCTTTTTAAGTTTTGCCATTCGTGAATCACAAGTATCTTCAAAGTTGTCAGTAGACGTTGGATCTGATGCTGACCTTTCGGAGCAACTCCAAGATGACTCGACCTCTACAGGAGTACTATTGGCAATGAGTGAAGCTATCCTCGATTTCCCATCCAAAGATTGGAATGCAATTACTTGAATTCTTCCAACCTAAAAATCCACACTTTATTTAATAGAGAGATTTTTTTTATATAAAGTATTTCAAATGTAAAAGATCATCAATTGATATAAACCTTTTGAGCGTCTTCACTAAAACAGGAGAATATCAGACCAATAAAACCAGGATCCAGCTGCTGATACATTGCCTGAGTCCGAACATCTGCACACGATATATTTAATAGCCTAAATGCAATAAATACATAAATCATGAGAATATGGTAAATTGGAGTTTATAAATAAGAGTTCCTAAGGTGACTTGTTAAAAACTATTTAAGAAGTTGCTTATATCTCATGACGTGCCACAGAAATGGATGATCCCCAATTTTCATCATAATTTTACTAGGCTTAAAATGGATTGTAGGACAAAAAAAACTTAGGCTAAACTATAACCAATCTTATTGAACTTTAAGACCAATGGTCATTAAATACGATTTGCATGAAGTATCCAAACAAACAGGTAGATCTTATCATGATAATAACCATAAAACAGCTTATTTATGGATTTGGAATCATTGCACCAGTCTTCTAGGATGCCGGCAGCAACTAACATCATAAAAGCCTACCACAAGTTGTGTCGCATGGTAATATTCATGGTAGTCCATGTTAAAATTAATTTCAACCAAAGGAAAGGGAAAATAAATAAATAAACATCCATAAACACCAAAAATATGGTTTGTGATAATATTTTAGTCCATTAATAAAACTGATTTGATGGTAAAATATTAATATTAAATTGTAATTCAATAGACAAAAAAGTTGACAAACAGGATTATCCACATACCAACATGAGATGGAAGGACTGTAATGTGTGGATGTGAATGATACCACCCAATCACCCTAGTAGTTCTTCCAGTTGTCTCTGTCATCTTGTGCTAACGAGTTAAGTTAAACGGTCAAATTCTAAAACAACTGTCTATGCAAGATGATATGAAGGTAGAAGATAATAAAATACTACGATAATGTAAAGGATATCTCAGCCTGAGCCGATGCTGCAGCCAACTGTTCTGGTTTAACCTCCACACGGTCCTTGCGGCGATCAGATCTCACCTGTGGGGATGCACCCCATATGAGGGCAATTGCACCTCGATTGTTTGTATGCTGCAAATGTAGAATTGTGTGATAAAAGAAAGGGTATTATATAAGGGGCATAAAGTATAAATACAATAACCCAAACATCTTCTTATCTCTCACTAGCAAAACAGCGTTTACAAACTAAACATGTGAAGTCCACTTGTGGCAATCAACTTAAATCAAGAAATAATAAGTTAGATCATATTAATAATTGTATAATAAATTAATTACTAATAGAAGTGTGTCATCTATATACTAAACTGTTTTAGAAACCGGCATAGATGGTATAGAACTAAGCTATTTCACAAACCTGCCAAAAGGTGATGAAACTCACAATTCATAATTTGATACCATGGTTTAAAATATCGGCGGATCCCGATCCGAGAAGGCTGATTGCGATCCCAAAACGACATCCAAATTCCGAGACTGATATTGTATGATACCAAGCAATATTGAGTTTACCATTTTATAATGGGGCTTTCGTATTAAGTTTATTAATGGTTAGTGGATTTACTAATATGTTAATAAGTTCATTAACGGTTTAATGTGTTTATTATATGTTATTGGGTTATTATCGTTAGTTAGAAATCATTAATATAACTTTAGACATTATTAATTATAAAAGAATTTGACAAATTGCTTATAGTTACTTTAAATATTTATTTCAAAAATTTCCTAATGCTTAAAAAACTCTTTTTTCTCAAACGATATATTCCGATCCGATACGGCCAATATGGCCGAGATTACCGATTCCGATAATGAAATTGTAAACCATGTTTGATACTCTACGGTGGTAAGGCAATTCAAAAAACCAAATTATATAAATAAAGATATGGGTATAA
Organism: Agapanthus africanus; assembly: GCA_030015575.1. Lineage (NCBI taxonomy): Eukaryota > Viridiplantae > Streptophyta > Magnoliopsida > Asparagales > Amaryllidaceae > Agapanthus > Agapanthus africanus. Next base: position 512,765,550 of record JASDDO010000012.1, read on the forward strand.
CCATTTACTAAAATCCGGAATCTCAAAGAATGTTTATGCAGAAAGTAACTAAATAACCACAAATTTTACCATAATATCATCTTAAAGTCCGTTTGGGAAGATATATTAAAGCCTTCGCATGATTGTGTTTATATTCTAAAAGATAAAAATATAAATGAATACTCATTAGCCAAGGAAACCAATTCTACTCAAATCTTAATTCAATTTTTATAAGTGTTTTTCTGTCCTTGCTAGCAATTTCCTTATCCATTCTTCAACCATCTGTCGGTTCAAAGTTAAGTCTTTATGGTGGGTCCTATTAAAAAAATGTTGCTCAGGCATGTTTGTTTTTCTTTTTTCATCTTAGTTGCACTAGAATTAAAATATCCTAATTTGAAACCCTTGCTTTCCTATTATAAGAAAAATCAAGTTTTGAAGCTTGAAAACGCTAAAGGTTTCAATGACAGCAAGTGGCATCTAACAAAGGAAATTTTATGATCTTGAATATCAAGCTTTAAAGCTTATTCAATATGTTAGGGGTTCAATTGCTCAAAGTGATAAGATTGGTAACTTAGCCATTGAAACTGGTTCTATCCTAATCTTCATTCATGATAAGGCTCCATATATCACGTTGGTCTCTTTATATGACTTCTCTAATATTCTCATAATTAAATTATTCTTTCTTATATTGCTTAATAATTTAAATTTATTGTGTAATTGAATAAATTTAACTAATTTCGATTGCAGTGAAATAACAATTATATCAAATGTTTATTCATGATTATTCAAGTTCGAATTTGAATCGATGTTTAACTTGCTTCACCAAACTGGATTTGATCGGATATTAATAATAGGCTTTAAGAAGACTCGAGTTGTTCTCGTTAACGTCAAATCATCAAATATAGTCATTTGGCGGAAGCAAGGATATAATTTCAACCTTCCCCTTAAAGCCTCACATGTTATATTAATTGCTCCATAAAATCTTAAAAGGAAAGAGGTTTCTGACTATAATCCACTAAATGTTGAGATAATCATCATGCAGCAATCTCATAGGTGTAAATAAGCTGAATTTACATGCATTCATTTCTTGACTTTAGAAGAGGAAATAAGCCTAAATGGTATATTAACAAAGCGATAAAGTGCTTGTTCAGGAAGTACCCATCTTTTCACTTCCACTCCTCATCTAAAAACAATTATAACGCGCTCAACCTTACATATAAAGAACAGTTCCAAAGCTTTCAGGAACAAGATAAATGATGGAATGAACAAATAACTAACCAAGAAAACCGGTTCATATTCATTCGTTCCATCATTTATTTTGTTGATGAAAGCTTTCGAACTTTATATGTAAGGTTGAGCGCTTTATAATTGTAACTAACCAAAAAAATTATTAGCACCGACATGCAGTAGCTCAGCTGGTATGGCACATCCTCTTCTGGGAGAGTGCGGGGTTCGAACCGCAGGAAGAGAAGTGACCACAAATGAACACATTCGGGGTAAATCCTTGGGTCCCTAGGGTGCATGCATGTGTGTTGTGTGTTTTTGTGTGCTGTGTGTGTGGGTATGGTGCATGCGTGCTTGGGTGAGGCTTATGGGCCAGTTCAAAAAAAAAAAAATATTAGCGAGCACAAAATAAGATTTGTAATTTCTGAATTGCGAATAGATTATCATTGTTCAATGCAAAGATCTCCAAAGTCTTATACCATTAACACACATAATGGAAATCAAAACATCATATTTCAACAAATGCAATTCACAACTAACTAAGAAAATAAAATTAGAGGAAATTTCTACATATGCCCGCAAACAAGAGGATTCCAAAATTAGCTTGCCTCTCTAAATAGCTTTTTATGCCAATAAAATAACCTAATCTCCCGCCTAAATCATTTGATTCTCCATTCTCTCTAACCTCCCCTTCTGAACTTCACTACTCATTCTAGCTCGAAATTCTTTTCATCAAAATATAGACTAATCCAGCTCTCAACTAAACCCAAAATCCTACAATAATTAAAATTTCTTATGGTTCATCCAATACCAAGTTCCCATATCAGTTTCATTTTTCTTTTCTTTTCTTTTTTATATAATCTCTTGGACCGCGCCAAAGAGTGGACACATGATCTCTTCGGTGTCACCAAAATGGAATTAAATTCGAAGCGCTAACTCAATGCCTATACAATACACATGCAATTAGAACTGATCCATCATCAAAATTCTAATAAACCCACTTCCTAGTTCCACTCAAAACCCTAAAAAACCCAGCTTTTTATCCACAATCAGCCCCTAAACCAAATTTACCCTGATAAATGATCTCTTCAGTCTCTGATGTTACAGTTGCCAAAAACGGAAGCAACAGAAAGTTCGCAAATTTCACTATCTTAATGTCTACAGTACACACATCAAATCGGAACCGAATCCATCAAATTTCAAGCGACCCAGATCCCGAATCGACCCAAAACCCTCATCAAACGAAGCAAAAAAGAGCTAGGGTTTTGTACCTCGATGTCGCCGAAGAGGAGGCCCATGATCTCCTCGGTCTCTGTGGTCAGCGAATGGGAGAGGCACGTGAGCCACACCTCCTCGCTCATCTTCACCGCCATTAGAGACATCTCTCTCCTCCTTCTCCTCCTTCTCGCTCCCCTTCGACCCCTCAAAAAGATCGGGTTTTTTTTTTCTTTTTCTTTTTGCTCCTTCGAACTCTGAAGCGCAATTTTAGCCCTTTCCTCCCGATCACTTTAGGTCTTGAAAGGGGCTTTTTTGCGAATCGTCGCATTCGAATGAATCGAATCGAGGTGGCTGTAACTTCTTTACGTAAAAGTCCTTCTAATGCCTAATATATTACAGTTCGGACCTTAAATTAATTACACTTGTAACATTATGGTATGTATTCTTTTTATTTTTGGGGCCGAAGGCAAGGCTAAAATCCCCAATTTTATATATTAAAATAAAATGGTTAGTGGCCTAAAAACATTTCTACTGCACAAAACCAAATTGATTTCAATTTGATGGTATAAGGTAAGCTCAAACAACGCCACATCAAAATGTAAATATTAAAATTAAAATATGAACTACCTAGATTAGGCAAAATAAGATCAAAACAAAAAAAGGGAAAAGTTAAAAAGATTAATAAAGATTTTTTAAGATATTTAGCTACGATGATAGATTCCTTACAGACTTTAGTTAAGATAATGATGAATACATATAATAAAAACCCTTATTTTACTATACACATGCATCGCACGTGCACATACTTGGTCAGGATAGGTATTGAATACAAACGGGCACATACTTGATGATGTCATCCTTCAAATTATAAATATATTTTCAAAGAACCTCCGATATTCCTCTTATAAACGGGTCTAGGATGACATCATCAAGTATATCAGAATTGTCAATGGATTCATGCGAAGAACATCAACACCAAAGTGATCCAATCACATACCAGACGTTCTTCCTTCAATACAGACCCAGCGTCCAAAATTAAATAAATATCATCAGAAAAATGCTTGCGATAATTCCTCTCTCTATTTGAAATGAACGATTGAAAATACTATTCGGAAGAATCAAACCTATAAAATCACAAAATCTATGAACAGCCGACAGTCAAGATATCGCATGCAGCTCCCATATGAAGAAAAAGGCATGGTTGAGATTTCTCATCAAAGCCATGCCAAAAAATAAAATGACGAAACATATCGATCACTTTCGAAGGATGGGCAGGATCGCCATTCGATACACGAGGAAGGCAATGTAACTCAGCTTTATATTTACTGAGAAACAATTGTCATATTAATTAGTCATTTCTGAAAACAAGTGAACAAAAAAAAGATATTTAAAACGTACTTTTTATCTGTAAATGCTCTGCGATCTCGCCAAAATTATATCAGAAAAAATACACTAACTTTGAAGGAGTCGGTGTGAATTTATAGAATAACTGAAAACCGCAATTTTTTTTAACGTGTTCCAAATAAATATCCTAAAAAAATTTCGCTACAAATAAGTCAATCTTTTTATGCATAACACAATTCTCCGAGAAAATTGTTTACTTGTATACATCTCTTCCTTTACAAATTTAAAATTAAATGTCGTTTACTTGCAATTTGCTTTGTTTACAGGAATTTTTCTGTTCAAAAAAATATATGCATTACGGCTGACATAATGCTATCAAAGCACGTGTTAGACCATCAAGTTGAGATCAAAACTGGCAACTCCCAAAAATTGTTATAATACCGGTACCGTAAGATAAAAGATTAGTTAGTCTGCACGTGCGCTAGATGTAGATATATATTTGGCAAATACTTATGCATATTTGTATATTTTTTTAAAATCTTCGAAAAATATTTAAGAAGAATTTTATAGGATTTAATTAAAATTGTATAGGTTCTAAAAGGCTTATGGTAGGGTTATTTTGTTTGTTAAATTTTAAGAAGCTGCCTGAATTTTAAATATTTTTCTCAAAACTATAATTAATTTTTCATATCACCGTGATGGCGTAGAAACTCTAAAGCGGAGATTTTGCCCTTATTTTGAATTTGTTTGTATTTTAGAGTTAGTAAAAGAAATATGACTCTTATTATGCTTTTATTGAGATGCCGCATATTATAAGTTGTGATCCTTTTCCTTCTTTTTCCTCATATTTTCGCTATAACTATTAGTGAGCTATAAATTACTTTGGAATCTCTTTTGAGAGTTGTCGTTATTTATAATATCGTGAATGTCTTACAAATTACTTCGGAATCTCTATGTATAGTGAATGTCTTACTAATTAAAATATTTGAAGTTTATTGAAAAACCGAGTACCCTTGAAATTCTATAACTTACTTCGCCCTTAAACCATGATTCTAAAAATTTACTTCTGAAATAATAACACAAACAAACAAATAATTTTAACACTCAGTAAACAATAGAGGCATTTATCAACACTTCAACCCATTTTTATCTGCATCTCATAAGTTTTAACTGGTTCGACCGCTTAATAATATCTTAAAGAGAATGCCACTGCACCGAAAGTTCAAAGTCAATAAACTGCCAAACTTGTTTAGTAAATATTCAAAAGAATTTTATAAAACTGCCGTGACCTTTCAGCGCTTCCCAATTCAGCCTTTATTTCAATACCATAGGAGCTGCTATAGATCGAAAGCAAAATTGATTTTTATACCATGAACAGATATACTTTTTATGATGTTTGTTTGATATCCGTATCGTATCCAGGTTTTATCATATACAGATACGGGTTTTCATTATCAGTATTCGTATTCGTATCTGTTAAGGACTATCAGATACAGAAATAGTTACACCTATGTCCGATCCGCTTACATCCCTACCTAGAGATCAAAAGGGCCCAAAATACGCGGGACAATTGAATTGACCATACACATGAAAACTTTTTATACTTTTTGATGGAGGTCCTTTTCAGGTCTCCGTCAGATGTTGTCTTCCGTTGATCTTCCGGTGGGTTTTCGTGGTGATCTTCTGTTGCGTGTGGATCTCAATGGGTTTTGGCGGAATTGGTGATTTGAGGAGTTTAGCGCCGAGTACCTGCAAAGAAGTCTCGGGATGGTTTGGTACCACCGAGCACCCTCCGGCGATCAAGTTAATACGGTGAGGGTGAGGCGACGGCAAGATGATGGGTGCGGTGAGGGTGCAATCGGTTTTGAGAAGATGAGGGAGAGAGAGAGAACATGGGTAAGAAAGTGGGGAAAAATATAAAGAATGTATATAAATATAATATGAGAGAGAGGGAATCAGAATAGGTTAGGATTTGGTCTTTATTTAAAAATATTTAAAACTTAAGATATAACCGAAATATTTTAACAGTAAAATATTATATGAATATAATATTAAATATATTTTGAGATTTTGGCTAATGCAAAAATAGTCCAAAACACGTCCGGCTCAGGTCTAAAATTATGGTTTAAAATTACGGATAATATACGTGTCAACCAAAATCAAAATAGCATATCCGGATAACGAAAATGCATACCCCCAAGAACGGATACACGTAGCGTGCATGTAGCAATCCAAATGAGTTCGTTTCACTGAACGGAACGAGAACAGGATGTACGGATGCCACCACAGGGTCAGGGGTATGATGCAGGCCATGCTAGATATTTTTAAAATATTTTATTTGACTTTACTTGTTTTATTAAAAAAATGCAGATACTCGATATAATGCAGTTATACAATATGAAAGTGCACGGACCCTCAAAACTAGCCGGGATAAATCACAAACAGGAATTAAGACGGGTTTCCAATATGCGGGTCGGGTCGGATGCAAATACAAATACCAATTACGCTATTCGCACCCAAAACACAATAAATCAAGAAATAGATATAAATAAATAAAGAAATACCAAAAATAGAATTGGTATAAATGAACTAGGGTGTTACACCCGGGTCCTATGGGTCATGCGCACGTCAAAGAAGACCCCCACCGGGGAAATCCTTTTCAGCCTCTGCTACGGGACCGGGGCAATGGTCCCAGCGGAGATCGGGCTACCCAGTCATCGAGTCGAACACTTCAACGATGAAGCAAACACCGCGGCACTACGGACCAACCTGGACATCTTGTTGGAGAAACGAGACCGGGCTCAGATCAGGGCTGCAGCCTATCAGCAGCAAACTGCTCTATACTACAACGCGCGGGTCAAGCACCGCTCCTTCAGGACCGGGGATCTAGTCCTACGGCGAAATGAGTTCGTCGATCAAGGCAGGCTGCACAAGTTCTCCCCAAGATGGGACGGTCTTTTCCTTGTCTCCGAGGTACTTCCCGGCGAAGCCTACCACTTACAGGACGCGGACGGGCGCAAGTTTCCGCGGCCTTACAACGCCGAGAATCTCAAGCTATACCAGTGAAATCAATACCTACGAGTGTGCACCTCTCCTTTCACAAAGACAATGTAATTTTTTCTAAAAATTCCTTTCCATTCAAATAACAAGAAGGGAACATTAGAACATTGCAAAAAGAGGAGTTCTATCTTTGTGATCAAAGCCCTCGGTCAGTCCTTAGTAGGCCTCTCATGGCCCCTCCGGTGCTAGGGATCAAAGCCCTCACCAAGAGGCAGCCGAGCGGCTACCCCGCTCGGCTATCCCTGGCCGGTAGCTTCCTACCACGCAACGCCAGGGATCAAAGCCCTCGCCAAGAGGCAACTGAGCAGCTTCACTGCTCGGTCAATCCTTAGCAGGCCTCCCATGGCCCCTCCAGTGTTGAGGATCTAAGCCCTCACCAAGAGGCAGCCGAGTGGCTACCCTGCTCGGCTATCCCTGGCTGGTAGCTCCCCTACCCCACAACGCCAGGGATCTAATCCCTCACGAAGAGGCAGCCGAGCGGCCACCCTGCTCGGCTATCCCTGGCTGGTATCTCCCTGCCCCATAACGCCAGAGATCAAAGTCCTCACCAAGAGGCAACTGAGCAGTTTCACTGCTCGGTCAATCCTTAGCAGGGCTCCTATGGCCCCTCCAGCGCTAAGGATCTAAGCCCTCACGAAGATGCAGCTGAGCGGCTACCCTGCTCGGCTATCCCTGGCTGGTAGCTCCCCTACCCTACAACGCCAGGGATCTAAGCCCTCACGAAGAGGCAGCTGAGCGGCTACCCTGCTCGGCTATCCCTGACTGGTAGCTCCCTACCCCACAACGCCAGGAATCTAAGCCCTCACGAAGAGGCAGCCGAGCGGCTACCCTGCTCGGCTATCTCTGGCTGGTAGCTCCCTACCCCACAACGCCAGAGATCTAAGCCCTCACAAAGAGGCAGCCGAGCGGCTACCCTGCTCGGTTATCCCTGGCTGGTAGCTCCGTACCCTACAACTCCAGGGATCAAAGCCCTTGCCAAGAGGCACCGGGCAGCAACCCTGCTCGGCCATCCTTAAGGATCAAAACCTTCACCAAGAGGCACCGGGAAGCAACCCTGCTCGGCAATCCTTAGTAGGCTTCTTACGGCCCCTTCCGCGCTAAGGATAAAAAGCCCTCGAAAGAGGCAACCGAGCCCGCCCTTGCTCGGTTATCCCTGGCTGGTAGCTCCCTACCCCCACAACGTCAGGGATCTAAGGCATCACCAAGAGGCATCCAAGCGGCTACCCTGGCTGGTAGCTCCCTACCCCCACAACGCCAAAGATCAAAGCCGTCGCCAAGAGGCACCGGGCAGCAACCCTGCTCGGCCATCCTTAAGGATCAAAGCCCTCGCCAAGAGGCACCGAGCAGCAATCCTGCTCGGCCATCCTTAGTAGGCCTCTTACGGCCCCTCCCGCGCTAAGGATCAAAAGCCCTCGAAAGAGGCAACTGGGCCCGCCCTTGCTCGGTTATCCCTGACTGGTAGCTTCCTACCCCAACACACCAGGGATCAAAGCCTCACCAAGAGGCACCGGACAGTAATCCTGCCCGGCCCATCCTTAAGGATCAAAAGCCCTCGAAAGAGGCAACTGGGCCCGCCCTTGCTCGGTTATCCCTAGCTGGTAGCTCCCTACCCCAACACACCAGGGATCAAAGCCCTCGCCAAGAGGCACCGGGCATTAACCTTGCTCGGCCCGTCCTTAGTAGGCCACTTACGGCCCCTCTCGCGTTAAGGATCAAAAGCCCTCGAAAGAGGCAACCGGGCCCGCCCTTGCTCGGTTATCCCTGGCTGGTAGCTCCCTACCCCAACACACCACGGATCAAAGCCCTCGCCATGAGGCACCGAGCAGCTACCCTGTTCGGCCCCCATCCTTAGTAGGTCCCTGATGGCCCCTCCTGCGCTAAAGATCAAAAGCCCTCGCAAGAGGCAACCGGGCCCGCCCTTACTCGATTATCCCTAGTTGGTAGCTCCCTACCCTAGCACACCAGGGATCAAAGCCCTCGCCAAGAGGCACCGAGCAACTACCCTGCTCGGTCCCGTCCTTAGCATGCCTCTCCGAGCCTTCCACGCTAAGGAACATGACCCCACCACAAGTCATCCGGTCTGTCTACGTCTGAGAGATCTCCACCTCGACTTCGGGGCCATGGAAATGCCGTCTTTGCACACTGGGCAAATGAACATATTCAACTCGACGTGTAATCGCTAGATGAAGAACCGGCATAACACAAAGGCAGTACTATGCAACTACAAGTGTTTACCAACAAAGGAAAATACACGCGCAAATACCACTGCAAAAAGTTTTATTCACAAAGCCAAAAGTCTTTACAAGGGTATTGTGGGCTCCCCAGCCTTATCAAATTACCCGGAGGCTTACAAAAGAGAGGAAGAAAAGCCAAAAAGTTCGAGTCGCAAGCCCCGCCTAGACCTCGCCTCCCTCATCACCGTCGGCCGGAGGCATGACCACCGAAAGTGGGACTCGAGCACAGAGCTCACCATCGGAAAACTCTGGAAACTGCTCTTTGGCGGCATCAAGAGATTTGTTTCATACAATAGCGGAGGCCTCGCCGAGCTCGACATAAAACTGGTCTGACCCCTTATAATCGGTCACCGCCTTCCTAGCCCGAATCTTGGCAACCTCCGCCTCCTTAAGCGCCGCCTCGGCATCCCGCCTGCTGGCATCCCTCGCCCTCTTCATAGCTGCAAAGCGATCGACCAGTTCCATCAATTTCGCTTCGACGACTCGATAGGACTCACTTAGGCGGTGATAGGACTCCCGGCACCTTGAGACGGCGAGTTCCGCGGCGGCCGATTGGGCTTCTAAGATTGGTGATTTGAGGAGTTTAGCGCCGAGTATCTGCAAAGAAGTCCCGGGATGGTTTGGTACCACCGAGGTCCCTCCGACGATCAAGTTAATGCGGTAAGGGTGAGGCGACGGCAAGATGATGGGTGCGGTGAGGATGCAGTGGGTTTTGAGAAGATGAGGGAGAGAGAGAGAACGTGGGTAAGGAAGTGGGGAAAAATATAAAGAATGTATATAAATATAATATGAGGGAGAGGGAATCAGAATAGAATAGGTTAGGATTTGGTCTTTATTTAAAAATATTTAAAACGTAAGATATAAACGAAATATTTTAACAACAAAATATTATATGAATATAATATTAAATATATTTTGAGATTTTGGCTAATGTAAAAATAGTCCAAAACACGTCCAGCTCGGGTCTAAAATTATGGTTTAAAAATACGGATAATATACGTGTCAACCAAAACCAAAATAGGATATCCGGGTAACGAAAATGCATACCCCCAAGAACGGATACACGTAGCGTGCATGTAGCGATCCAAATGAGTCCGTTTCACTGAACGGGACGAGAACAGGATGTACGGATGCCACCACAGGGTTAGGGGTATGATGCAGGCCATGCTAGATATTTTTAAAATATTTTATTTGAGTTTACTTGTTTTATTAAAAAAAAATGCAGATGCTCGATATAATGCAGTTATACAATATGAAAGTGCACGGACCCTCAAAACTAGCCGGGATAAATCACAAACAGGAATCAAGACGAGTTTCCAGCATGCGGGTCGGGTCGGATGCAAATACAGATACCAATTACGCTATTCGCACCTAAAACACAATAAATCAAGAAATAGCCATAAATAAATAAAGAAATACCCAAAATAGAATTGGTATAAATGAACTAGGGTGTTACACCCGGGTCCTATGGGTCCTGCGCACGTCAAAGAAGACCCCCACCGGGAAAATCCCTTTCAGCCTCTGCTACGGGACCGAGGCAATGGTCCCAGCGGAGATCGGGCTACCCAGTCATCGGGTCGAACACTTCGACGACGAAGCAAACACCGCGACACTACGGACCAACCTGGACATCTTGTTGGAGAAACGAGACCGGGCTCAGATCAGGGCTGCAGCCTATCAGCAGCAAACTGCTCTATACTACAACGTGCGGGTCAAGCATCGCTCCTTCAGGACCGGAGATCTAGTCCTACGGCGAAATGAGTTCGTCGATCAAGGCAGGCTGCACAAGTTCTCCCCAAGATGGGACGGTCTTTTCCTTGTCTCCGAGGTACTTCCCGGCGGAGCCTACCGCTTACAGGACGAGGACGGGCACAAGTTTCCGCGGCCTTACAACGCCAAGAATCTCAAGCTATACCAGTGAAATCAATACCTACGAGTGTGCACCTCTCCTTTCACAAAGACAGTGTAAATTTTTCTAAAAATTCCTTTCCATTCAAATAACAAGAAGGGAACATTAGAACATTGCAAAAAGAGGAGTTCTGTCTTTGTGATCAAAGCCCTCGGTCAGTCCTTAGCAGGCCTCCCATGGCCCCTCCAGCGCTAGGGATCAAAGCCCTCACCAAGAGGCAGCCAAGCGGCTACCCCGTTCGGTTATCCCTGGCCGGTAGCTCCCTACCACGCAACGCCAGGGATCAAAGCCCTCGCCAAGAGGAAACTGAGCAGCTTCACTGCTCGGTCAATCCTTAGCAGGCCTCCCATGGCCCCTCCAGCGCTGAGGATCTAAGCCCTCACCAAAAGGCAGCCGAGCGGCTACCCTGCTCGGCTATCCCTGGCTGGTAGCTCCCCTACCCCACAACACCAGGGATCTAATCCCTCACGAAGAGGCAGCCGAGCGGCCACCCTGCTCGGCTATCCATGGCTGGTATCTCCCTACCCCACAACGCCAGAGATCAAAGTCCTTGCCAAGAGGCAACTGAGCAGTTTCACTGATCGGTCAATCCTTAGCAGGGCTCCCATGGCCCCTCCAGCGCTAAGGATTTAAGCCCTCACGAAGAGGTAGCTGAGCGGCTACCCTGCTCGGCTATCCCTGACTGGTAGCTCCCCTACCCTACAATGCCAGGGATCTAAGCCCTCACGAAGAGGCAGCCGAGCGGCTACCCTGCTCGGCTATCCCTGACTGGTAGCTCCCTACCCCACAACGCCAGGAATCTAAGCCATCACGAAGAGGCAGCTGAGTGGCTATCTTGCTCGGCTATCCCTGGCTGGTAGCTCCCTACCCCACAACGCCAGAGATCTAAGCCCTCACGAAGAGACAGCCGAGCGGCTACCCTGCTCGGTTATCCCTGGCTGGTAGCTCCGTACCCCACAACTCCAGGGATCAAAGCCCTCGCCAAGAGGCACCGGGCAGCAACCCTGCTCGGCCATCCTTAAGGATCAAAACCTTCACCAAGAGGCACCGGGCAACAACCCTGCTCGGCAATCCTTAGTAGGCCTCTTACGGCCCCTCCCGCGCTAAGGATAAAAAGCCCTCGAAAGAGGCAACCAGGCCCGCCCTTGCTCGGTTATCCCTGGCTGGTAGCTCCCTACCTCACAGCGTCAGGGATCTAAGCCCTCACCAAGAGGCAGCCAAGCGGCTATCCTGCTCGGCTACCCTGGCTGGTAGCTCCCTACCCCACAACGCCAAAGATCAAAGCCGTCGCCAAGAGGCACCGGGCAGCAACCCTGCTCGGCCATCCTTAAGGATCAAAGCCCTCGCCAAGAGGCACCGAGCAGCAATCGTGCTCGGCCATCCTTAGTAGGCCTCTTACGGCCCCTCCCGCGTTAAGGATCAAAAGCCCTCGAAAGAGGCAACCGGGCCCACCCTTGCTCGGTTATCCCTGGCTGGTAGCTTCCTACCCTAACACACCAGGGATCAAAGCCCTCACCAAGAGGCACCAGGCAGTAATCCTGCCCGGCCCATCCTTAAGGATCAAAAGCCCTCGAAAGAGGCAACTGGGCCCGCCCTTCCTCGGTTATCCCTTGCCGGTAGCTCCCTACCCCAACACACCAGGGATTAAAGCCCTCGCCAAGAGGCACTGGGAATTAACCCTGCTCGGCCCGTTCTTAGTAGGCCACTTACGACCCTTCCCGCGTTAAGGATCAAAAGCCCTCGAAAGAGGCAACCGGGCTCGCCCTTGCTCGATTATCCCTGGCTGGTAGCTCCCTACCCCAACACACCACGGATCAAAGCCCTCGCCATGAGGCACCGAGTAGCTACCCTGTTCGGCCCCATCCTTAGTAGGTCCCTAACGACCCCTCCCGCGCTAAAGATCAAAAGCCCTCGTAAGAGGCAACCGGGCCCGCCCTTGCTCGGTTATCCCTAGTTGGTAGCTCCCTACCCTAGCACACCAGGGATCAAAGCCCTCGCCAAGAGGCACCGAGCAACTACCCCGTTCGGTCCCGTCCTTAGCATGCCTCTCCGAGCCTTCCACGCTAAGGAACATGACCCCACCACGAGTCATCCGGTCTGTCTACGTCTGAGAGTCTCCACCTCGACTTCGGGGCCACGGAGATGCCGTCTTTGCACACTGGGCAAATGAACAGATTCAACTCGACGTGTAATCGCTAGATGAAGAACCGACATAACACAAAGGCGGTACTATGCAACTACAAGTGTTTACCGACAAAGGAAAATACGCGCGCAAATACTACTAAAAAAAGTTTTATTCACAAAGCCAAAAGTCTTTACAAGGGTATTGTGGGCTCCCCAGCCTTATCAAATTACTTGGAGGCTTACAAAAGAGAGGAAGAAAAGCCAAAAAGTTCGAGTCGCAAGCCCCGCCTAGACCTCGCCTCCCTCATCACCGTCGGCCGGAGGCATGACCACCGAAAGTGGGACTCGAGCACGAAGCTCACCATCGAAAAACTTTGGAAACTGCTCTTTAACGGCATCAAGAGATTTGTTTCATGCAATGGCGGAGGCCTCGCCGAGGTCGACGTAAAACTGGTCCGACCCCTTGTAATCGGTCACCGCCTTCCTAGCCCGAATCTTAGCAACCTCTGCCTCCTGAAGCGCCGCCTTGGCATCCCGCCTGCTGGCATCCCTCGCCCTCTTCATAGCTGCAAAGCGATCAGCCAGTTCCATCAATTTCGCTTCGACGACTCGGTAGGACTCACTTAGGCGGTGATAGGACTCCCGCCACCTTGAGACGGCGAGTTCCGCGTCGGCCGATTGGGCTTCTAAGATAGCCATCCTCTCCCTCTCCAGACGCAGCTCAAGTCGCAGGTCCTCGGCCTCCGAAAAAGACTCTCCCGCCGGCCTCGTAGCATGGATAGCCCCCTCGGCCTCCATCCGAGCGACAAGGGCGCAGCGCTGAAGGACCTGACGGAAAACAACAGAGAGACTTAGAGACACTCGGACTAAAGAAAGGGCGCTCAAAATGACACATGAGGGAGTACGTACCCGCACTGCCTCCTGAGCTATAGCCGCCATTTGCGCCCTCACGGTCCCCCGCGGAATCTTGCACCTGGCCGACTCTTCCATACCAGCAAGCAGGCCAGCAGCAACGGAAAGCCTAGACGGGAAAACGAAATGGACGTCCCTCTCCTGCACAGGAATCCCCCAGGATTCTCCAACAGTGGCGTACGAGAGACCGTCCTCTTCCTCTTAAGAGGAACTCCGTCTTCGCCCTCTCCTGCATCCCTCGTCTGGGGCTCGAGAACCTATGGACGCCTTTGGCCGCCGTCGTGACAATCATCGCGAGCTCATGACGAGGCAGATGGACCCGCCATCGGCGACACATTTGGTGCTGGGCTCGGGTCAGCCGGAGGCACGGCCGCACCGCCGGCCCCCATCCGGGACTGAGCGCCGAGAGCACCAATAGTCCTAGATCGATCCATTTGCCCTGCTAAAAGGAGAGGTAAACTCGATTCAGAAGGAGAAGAAGCAGAAGAAAGAAAAGGAAGACATCTAACCTGATGAAGAGGAGTCCTCGGAAAAGCAAACGCGGAAATCCTGACCTAAAGAGGAGAACGCCGAGCTAACAAGACCAAAGATGAAGAGATTATGAAGAAGAATGGGCCCTCACGTGGACCCCACCTCTACTTACTGCCACCGGCTCATCCAACGGCGACAGTCATCTCCCGCCGAAACGGTTCAGTACACTCGACGGCCACGATCGCTCCATCTGTCGCACGCGCATTAGCATAACCCCTCAGACGCCAGAGGTCTGCGGCCCGTCGCGTCAGCCAACCAGCGCCCAACACGTGGACTGTCGCTTCAGTAAACGTACACACAATCCGGCGCACCCTCTTTAATGCAGAGATCTCTCCCTTGATCCGCTGGCGTCATCCAGAAAATACAACAGATTGCCTGGAAACACGCCCCGACGATATCTTCGAAAGGAGCTCACCTCGGGTGACCCGGCAGACCACTCTCGACCCGACTCGTCAGCTGGTCGGGACGAGAGTGGGGGTCTAATGATGCTCGATATCGGTGATCTCCTAGATCATGACATGTGGCAGATGGCGTGTCCCAAAGCTCACAAGAAATGACCTACAGTGGCCGACCAGACCACTCCTGTGCCCGTCCCACAAACAAGCGCCGGCTCACCTCTGAGCCCCCAACACAATTGGCCTCTTCAAACTCACAGCTCGTCTCCGGGCTACCACGGAACTAAGATACATCGTCTCTCCCGCTCGTCCTCGAGCTCTCTCGCCGAGGTCATCTTTGTCGGTCTCATCGACCGACTAATGACACCGCTCAGAGGCGCAGCCGCCATCCCGCGAATCTCGCCATACGCGAGATATCCGCCGGCCACATCCCACGTTCCACGCCATCACGATCCCCCATTAACGAGCCCGTCTCGCCATTAATGGGAGATCCCGCTCATCACACGGGCGTGACGTCGGGAGCGTAACAGCCGGCGTGATTCTCGCGCCTGCCCTGCCTACTGCCATCGCTATATAAACCCCTTCTTTAGACGGTCTAAGTAAGCCATTTTTACAACACTAAGCCATTACTCTGCTCGGATTTCCTCCCTAACTTGACCGTCAGAGGGTCCTCGGTGGTGCAACCACTCCGGGACTTCCTTGCAAGTAGCTCGGCGCAAACAACCTCAAACCCATTGAGATCCACACGCCTCAGGAGCCAGCCTCCAGATCAAATCTCAGCCGTCCATCGCCGCCATCAGCAGACCAACGGAAGGTAACATCTTGGCACGGATCCGCCCCGCGTCACCCAGTGTGGCAGTTGTACCCCCTCAACTAATTGTCTAATTTTTCTTTAGAACTTTTTTTTATTGTTTAGAGTTGGATTTGAGATTTTTTTAGGGTTTCGATCAATGAGCAGAGGAGACGTTTGTGCTGATAAACCACTTGAGGGGGTATAACTGCTGCATAGGGTAAACTGTCACGCCCCGCTTCCCGGTGTACGGCGAAGGGGACGCGACAAGGTCCGCTACGTATATACTTAGAAGTACATACGCTAAGCGTATCTAAGCAATATAAAAGTAAATCACAAGAGACAAGAGATATAGAAATAACAGTAACTTTATTAATAACATTCTTTTGTATAATGCATGAAAAGTAAATACAACTGAAATGAAAAGCGATGCCTAAACAATGGCATAACAGGAAATGAAAATACTGAATAGAACAAGGTACAATGTCTAGAGCTCGAGGTCTTCATGAAACCGATCCAAGTCTTCACCGATGGGCTCGATCTCTGCTGGGTCCAAAACACTTGACGACATTCAAAGAAGAAAGAAATAGAATATCGTGAGCGAACAGGTCGCTCGGTAAGTCCCAAAGATAAAGAAGAATAAGAAAAGACAGAATAAGAGGTATTTTCTAAAGTATAATGTTGTAGAAGATTTTGTTTACGCAGTTGTTTGTAGCTTGGTATGGAAGGATGCCAGTGTATACGAGAGGGGTCTCAGTATGCTAGAGACCAGGGCAAACGGAATGTACAAGGAACCGTTAAGCCACGGTACAACAGCAACGGAATATAGGTTAGGTGTCTTAATCTTACCGTCTCGTGCCACTTCTAACACCTTCCGCACCAATCTATCCCTTAAACCCCGTAGTGTTTTGATTGTATTGTTATATTGTATTGTGTAAGTTGGATTGACCGACCAAAACCATGATATCAGTAAACAGATTGTAACTGCATAATCAGGTAAATGGAATAACGGAATAATAGATGTATATCCATGGTTTGATTCAGTCAAGTTGTATAGATTGTTAACTTGATTCTAGGATTCATGTGTTCATATTGAGTTGGAATATTAAAGAATGTAGATTGACTTGAATCATATTCAAGTCAGAAATAATCAGACTCAAACTCGAGTCAGACCAAAAGAAATATAAGTCGAAGTTCTATAATTGTTAGGGTCCTTATTGTAATTTATAAAACTTGAGGGGGGTTTATATAAAAATACTTTTGTATAGTTTTCAAGATACACCCCAAGTATTTATTATTCGTCTTTATAGTTATAATGAGTGTAATTTTATTTTGTGATATTTCTTAGTGAAAATATTCTAATTCCATAAATAAAGGTATTTATCTGTAATATTGATTTATTTGAAATTCATGGTATCTTAATGTAAAAATCTAGTCTTGTGATTTTTAGAAAAGTGGGATATTTATATTATAACAAAATAGATCTTTTAATGATAATATACATATATTTATACAAAAATAATTTCAATAAATATTTTATATTCTAAAAAATATCATTTTCTCAAGATATCGTATTTTAAACCTTTCGAGACCGAATGCTCCTTACGGAGGTCTGAATCTCGCACTACCAGGCCGAGGGTGCACGATAAACCGTACTATCCCTAACGGGTTCTCCAAAGGTGGGTTGTAGTGGCGCTTTGCAAAGATTTATAAATACTAAACCTTAGAATACGGTTTTATTAAAGTAAAAGGTATTTATTTGCAAAAGTCGATTTTCCGTATTTTAGATTTTAGGGTTTACTATTTCAACTAGACTAATTCTAAATGATCTAAACGACAAGTTGTTAGAAGCCTCAAATCGTCTCTTCACCGTCAATTGTGGCCAGGTAAGTACAAGTGAGGAAGGAGGGATCCGCTCACGAATCGTGAGACGGGCCTTTTAAAGTTACCTCTGCTCACTTGCCTAGTCTAGACACCACAAAGTCAGGTTTAGATAAACGATCGATGTCCACAACTTATCGTATTTTCCTATTGAAAGATACTTGTTTTAAAAGTGTAACAAACCTAAACTTTTAGAAAGGTTTTATTAAGAAAAAAGGTATTTAAATGTAAATCTTGTTTTATCGTATTCTAAGTTTTCATGCAGCGTGTTATGATTGCATATGAGTGTGTGAGGAGGTAGGTCATTACCTCGTGATCTACTTTAAGGTATAGCAATGTTAAAAGGTTAAATGTGAAAACTAAATATTATGGTATTTAAGTGAAAGAAATACGATAAATGGAAACGTTATCATTTCATGTGAGAAAATTTGTTCAAATTAGTTGTTAAGTGATTAATAGTCAACATAGAGATGTTTAAGTATTATGGAATTGGTGATAAGTGAGATTTGATAGAAAACCGAATCGGAAATCGGTTTGTTCCGATTTCTGTCGGGTTTGCAAAGTCGTATTTTTATGAAAGAAAAGAAAGGTAGAAAAGAGGGACTTACGGGTTTGGACAACGCTAGAGAGTGAAAGGAAGGTAGAGGGTTTGCCGGCGCGTCGAATCGTCGTTGAGAGCTCCTAACACGATCACCGGAATGTCGCCATCGATTTCGTCAGCGCTTCGCCTTTCGCTCGTTTTCTAACGTACCATGTTCTCTTGGAATTTTGGGAGAGTGGACTTACAAATTTAGGATGAGAGGGTAGAGGATATGGGGGTTTATATAGGGTTAGGCTAGGGTTAGGGTTTTAATTAAAAAAAAATAAAAAAATATATAAAAATCATTAAAACTTTGGAGTAAAAGGGATTTAATGGGCATTTGATAACCGATCCAGGGATATAAAGTGTGCAGGAGGGTTGACCAAGTCCAGAGCTAACTTTTCTCTGTTGACGACTCGGCCGTCCGGCCGAGTCCGGCCGGCGGTGCCGAGTCGGGCCGAGTCAGGGTCTCAGGGGCCGGGGGTTTTCCTAGGGTATTTAATGGTATATTTACTTTTATTTGTCCAGTACAAATTTTGTGAGTTATGGACTTTTGACTGTTGACTTCCAAAAGAAATTAAAACAAAATAAATACAAAAATAATGTGGGGCATGGGATTTGAACTCTGGTGGTTTGGTTCAGCAGTGCAAGGTATTACCAACGAGCTACAAGCTCCTTCTTGTAATTATGGAGTGAAATAAATACTTAAAGAGATATCAGCCACAATAAATACTCCAAGTATACATTGAATTTAAATCAATTCTTTGTACATTAAAAATGGAGCTGTTACAGTCTACCCTCCTTACAAAAATTTCGTCCTCGAAATTTACAACTTTTATTTGAGGACTAGTTTACAAAGAGGTGTGGATATCTAGTAAGCATTTCATCCTCCTTTTCCCAAGTGGACTCTCCTGGAGTGTCTTTCCTTCACATCACTCGAACCAAATTAACTTCCTTGTTCCGAAGTGTCTTCACTTTCCTGTCCAGGATCTCCACGGGCTGTTGCTCACAAGACAAATCGGGCTGTATAGTGAGCTCGGAATGATCAAGTACATGGCTGTGGTCACTCACATACTTTCTGAGTTGGGATATATGGAACACATTATGCACTCCTTCCAATGAAGGTGGAAGCGCTAAACGGTATGCCACTTCACCGAGTCGTTCGAGTATGTCGAACGGTCCAATATATCTCGGACTTAGCTTACCCCGTCTTCCAAAACGGATCACTCCATGGTTCGGAGATATCTTCAAGAATACGTGATCTCCTGGCTGGAACTCCAAGTGTCGTCTCTTTGCATCAGCCCAATGCTTCTGTCGATCTTGGGCTATGCGCATCCTTTCCCTGATAGTACGAACCACATCAACAGTTGCTACTATCATCTCTGGTCCAAGAAGTTCCCTATCTTCGATGTCGTCCCAACTTAATGGCGATCGACACTTCCTTCCATACAATGCTGCAAAAGGTGCCATTCCTATGCTTGCTTGGTAGCTGTTGTTGTACGAAAACTCCACAAGATGTAGGTGATCTTCCCACGATCCTTTGAAGTCTAGCATACACGCTCTGAGCATATCCTCCAAGATCTGAATAGTTCGTTCCGACTGACCATCTGTTTGTGGATGATAAGCCGTGCTAAAGTTCAGACTTGTTCCCAAGCTTGCTTGCAGACTCTGCCAAAATTGCGATCAGAACCTGGTGTCACGATCGGAGACAATGCAGACCGGTACTCCATGAAGTCTCACAATTTCCTGAATGAGTTCATAGGTGTTCCCTGATTAAAAATCAGGAGAAGCTTCAGAAGAGGCATCACGTGCCCACACGTGACCAGTTGTTACGTGTTGGCACGTGACGCTTAAAGCAGCGGCAAAAAGCACATTCATCCCCTGATTAAAAATCAAGAAAAAGCTTCAGAAGAGGCATCACGTGCTCACACATGACCAGTGGTCACGTGTTGGCACGTGATGGTTGGGCAGCGGCCAGAGAACAGAGCGCAGAAGAAGGGGAGCCCATTCCAGGGGTCACGTGACCAGGGGTCACGTGCCCATACGTGATCAGGGGTCACGTGCCCACACGTGACCGGCTTTAAGCGCCTTATTCTTTAACAGAATTAAATTCTGAGGATAAATCCTTCAAATCTTTCCAAAATAAAAAAGGACAATCTAAAACCGTTGGATTAAAAATCTAAAGGTGATTCAATATCACCAGTTTATGGTAAAATCTTGGACTTGGAAAGATTTCCCCCTAAATCCAACCGAAATAACAAGGAGATATCTTTGGATTTAAAATCCAATGGTGAATAAAATTCACCTAAAAATCTAAAGGCCCAGATTAATGATAAATATAAATCAAATCTCTCAATACACAAATCAAATCTCTCAATGAGAGATTTACTAAACAGATTGATTCTTTTCCTTCTCCTATAAATAGGAGCCAAGAAAAGAAGAAAATGACATTTTTTCTAGACCTTTGGACCTTTTCTTTTGATACATAGAGAGAGAGATAGAGAGCCTTTGATTCTCTGCAAAAGAAAAACTTAGGTAAGAAAAGAAAAGGGAGGCTTCAAAAGAGAATTTAATTCTCAAAAGAGTTTAACTCTTATATAAAGAAAAGAACTTAGTTCTTCCTCTGGTGGAGGATCTGCAAAGTGCACATCTCCCCATGAATTGAGAATTTAATTCTCATTGGGTTGAGATCCTGCCATGCAGATCTAAAACACAGAGGAGGAACTGAGTCTTGAGAATTTAATTCTCACAAAATGATAGGAATTC
Organism: Agapanthus africanus; assembly: GCA_030015575.1. NCBI lineage: Eukaryota > Viridiplantae > Streptophyta > Magnoliopsida > Asparagales > Amaryllidaceae > Agapanthus > Agapanthus africanus. The sequence goes on from JASDDO010000012.1 coordinate 512,786,497, forward strand.
AATTCCTTTGAGATAAAATTAGGGTTTAACCCTATGTTACAGGAATTTAATTCCTTCAAAATGAACAGAACTAGGGTTTAACCCTAATTGAGGACATGATTCTCTCAAAATCACAGGAACTTAATTCCCTTAAGAAAAGAGATTAAGGTTTAACCCTACAGAGAATTCAATTCTTAAATTAAAGAGAATTAAAAGATCTCTGTTCATGAAAAGAATTAGAGTCACGTGCTGCCACGTGACCCCTGCAAAGACCCACAGAAAAGAAATTTGAAGCAACCACGTGACTCCTGCAAAGATCCATAAAAAAAGAGCTTTGAGGCAATGCCTCACGTGTCCCACGTGACCTCTAAAACACACAGAGAAAAAGGCAAAAGGAAACAGAAAAGAGCTCTAAGGCGCCCTCACATGTCAACACGTGACCCCTAATGAGCATTCTAACAGACCAGAGCGTGGACTTCCATCACGTGCTCACACGTGATGGCCGTTAGAATTAAAAGTGTTAAACACTTACTTGCATAATGAAATAAGGGAGGCAAGGCGCTCTCACGTGCTACCACGTGACCCCTTGGATGAAGCTCTAACAGACAAACAATTAAATCCCCATCACGTGACAGCACGTGATGTTTCAAAGTATTCAATACTTTTGACAGAACAGAATAAGGGGAATCAGGGCGCCCTCACGTGTCCACACGTGACCCCTCTCTCTCCTTAGTGTTTAACACTAGTCTGGAGATTTTGTCCCCAGTGTTTAACACTGATTTCCTTAGTGTTTAACACTAATTTGAAAAATCTGTTCCCAGTGTTCAACACTGATTATCTTTTAGTGTCTAACACTAACTTGTTAATCTTATTCCCAGTGTTCAACACTGTTGGTCTCTAGTGTTTAACACTAGCTTTAGCCCAATTGGCTAAGTTTCCAGAGGCAAAGCCTCTCCTTCAATGAACCAGCAGAGGGCCAATGTCCCAAACATGATTGGACTTAGCCCAAACTGGCCATAAGTCCTCAATTCATACTTAATTGGGCCAATGGGCTCATAATGTAATAATTGATCTTAGTTTCCAAATTGGACTACGGATCACTTAATCCACATTGGCTTAAGGGTACATCTCTTCACTCCTTTGATACTTGGCGTCGTAATTCCTCAACGTCTTCAAAGAGGTGACGGGTCCCGATGGCTACACATTGACACGGACTGTGGGGTCCTTAAACCCACAGACTATGAGGTCCTTAACCTTGACCGGATGTCTTAAAACTAACACCGGACTGCGGGGTCCTTAAACCCATGGACGATGAGGTCCTTAACCTTGACCGGGATGTCTTAAAACTAACGCCGGACTGTGGGGTCCTTAAACCCATGGACTATGAGGTCCTTAACCTTGACCGGAATGTCTTAAAACTAACAACGAACTATGACGTCCTTAACCTTGACCGTGATGTCTTAAAACTAACATCGGACTGTGGAGTCCTTAAACCCACGGACTACGACGTCCTTAACCTTGACCGCAACGTCTTAAAACTAATACTGGACCGCAATGTCCTTAAACTACCTATTGACCGCAACATCACTAAACTAAACAACAGGGCTCCCTTAATTGCTCTCTTGTTGGATCTAAACGATCCCGTTAAGTTGATCTTAGTCTAAAAACTAGACTAACGTATCCTTAACAAACGTTTAAGTCGATCTTAGTCTCAAATGAGGCTAACGTATCCTTAAATACAACCCCCAAACCGAAATCTAAGATAATACGGATTTGGACTAGTCCACGCCCTACGGGCGACGACATAACTCAGTCTCCGTATACAATCCACGGGCAACCAAACACAAATCAAACACACACGACACTGAGTGATCATCTGGAGAAGGAGAAAGTTGTTACCGCAATGCGGTAGCGTAATTAACTGCAGGGGCTTGCGTCTGCAGGGAAGAGCATCCCCATAATCAAAACCCCCTCATGCGAGGGGGAATCTGACGAAGTCTGCTACATCGGACGCATCCGTTTAAACCTTCGATACACGGTACCATAAATCAACTTGGAATCTTCGGAGAGGTGGACGGATAGCACCAATTAGCATCTGCCCCGAATCTCAGGCAAGACGTCCCTGCGTCGTGCCGTCTTTCGGAGGGGAACAGATTCTGGCACGCCCGGTGGGACCTTTTCCTCTTTCCACTCCACACTTCGTGTGTCGTGATTCGCAAACCAATCGCGGTTTGCTAATGGTTACCCTTGGGTTTCGAAGTACTAAGACCTGGTGTTTCGTTTGCTGCAGAAATCAAACAGCAATGGCGTCCAACTGCTCGAACTACTCCAAATGCAAACGCAACCGACGCTCCGCCTCACCTGGAGGTGTAGCATATGGACCGCAGGATGCTTCCCTATTCACTATGCTTGTGGAGCAAGTGATTCAAGCTACCACCGGGCTATTCTTTGGGACCATGCTCCCGCTGGTGAACGTTAACATCCCAATGCCCGTACCGGAAGCGTCAAAGAAGTCGGTCTTTAATCGGCTTGCTACTCCCACGGCCCCTTTCAGCAGGTTGTCCAACTCCTCGGTCTTCACTAGGCTGAGCCTGAACTCCAAAGGGCCCGCCAAAAAGCCCGTGATACCTGAGAAAGCCATCCCAAAGAGGACAGATGCTCCCGAAGTCGTCAAGGCGGCTTCTCCTCCCAGAGGGTCGGTCTTTGCGAGACTGACTGCACCTGCTCCTACACCTGCTCCTGCTCCCGCTCAAAAATCCGCTTTTGACCGGTTGGACACAACTCCTCAACGGGCGTCAGTCTTCGAGAGGCTGACACCGGCAACAGCCCCTCACCTGAACCGGCAACAGCCCCTCACCTGAACCGGGGGCAAGACGAAGCCGTCGCTGAATCAATCCCAACAACCCGTCATGCCCGACGTCGCCACTGGCGCCGGATAAGGAAGACTGGGGGCAACTCCCCCTCCGGGCTAACTCCACCAGCTCCAGTGGTGGAAGTTAACGCTGCCATTCCAACCGGGAACAGCTTCGAGCTGCTAAACAGGGTACGCAGAAATTCGCCGATTGCGGTTCTCAAAAGATCCCCTCCACCTGCGAAGAATGTTATAGAAACAAAGCCGGAGCAGCCTCCTCAACGGCTGTCCTCCAAAATTTATAAACTCTGGCGGAAGGTTCAAGACTCGGTAATTGACCAAGATCACTCTCGTCAACCTAAAAAGGCGAAAGCGCAGGAAGAAAAGAACCGTCACGTCAAACAACAAAGGATGACAACCGCTTGGGTTCCCGCTGCAACGGCTCCCTCCATGTCGACTACTCAAAAGAGAAGGAGGCCGGATAGAGTCCCCACTCCTGCAGCAAATATCAAGGACAATAAGCCTAAACGCCCTAAGTCTGAGGGCATGATGGTGCATACGGTATACATGGCGCTGGGAAAAGAAGACAGCCGTGCATCCACGGGTCATAGACCGCTTACACGGTCAGTGACCAAAGCTCAGGAGCAACAGCAGAGGCTCCAGGAAATGATGAACGCGATGGCCACACTCACTAGGCCGAAGGAAAGCCCCGAAGCGTCATCTGATCAACGTCAGGAGCAAGAAACCGACGCTGAATTTCTTCGTAGGATATTGGAGAAGAATGATAAAGAGGCTGCCGAACAAGCAGCCAATATACAACGAATGTCCCTCCTGTTCCAGGAAATGGTGGGAATGATGATCCAACAAGATTCTCCTGATGAAGATCCTCCAATCGTTCTTGAAGACGACAGGGGAGAAACGTCAAATCCTCCACCGGCTCTGTCAACAGCCAAGGAGGAAACAATCTCCAAGGCTAACCTGGACGAATACATAGCCCAACAGATACGCGTTCACCAGGCGACTGAAGCAGCCGGTCAAGTTGTCAGAACAGGGCGACCATATCCGAGCTGGTATGATCAGATCAAGTACCCGCTGGGCTATACGATACCGAAATTTCATGTCTATAAGGGGACGGGCAATCCCCACCAGCATGTTGCCCAGTTCAGGGCGCTTTGTGGCAACACCGGCGGCGATGATAAGCTCTTGCTTCGCCAGTTCGTCGGTAGCTTGTCAGAAACGACATTCGAGTGGTACTCTGAGCTCCCAAACGACTCTATTAAAACATTTGCGGAGATGGAGCTGCTGTTTACCCAACGTTTCGCAAGTGCCAGCGAACGCACTCCGATAACGACATTAATTAATGCCAGGGTGAAACCAGGTGAGACATGGGTCCAGTATGCTATACGCTGGCGAAACTTATGGTCGAAATGCGAAAAACGCATTGAGGAGGCGCCCGCGGTGGGCATGTTCATGGGTACCCTGGATCCCCATGCAACTATCTCACAGTTCATGATGTTCTTCAAGCCGACCACGTTCCAGGCTTTGATCGACAAGTTGGCCCAGATGGACCAGATGGGTCACAGACCGTCTCCCCCGAAGCCAGAACCTCGGAATGACGAGGGTAAAGGGAAGGCAACCTTCGTTGCGAACGCTCAGTAACAACCCAATGCCCCAAAGCTGGCCGATCAGCTGGAAGAAAGACGGCGGTATTACAATGAGAAAATGAAGCGCCCCTACTCATTCCCGCGGGATAAGATGAAGAGGCTATTCGAGCTGGTAATACGCAACAGGCTTATCAACTTGCCAAACCCAAGGCGACCGCCGCAACCCAATGAGGTGAATAACCCCAACTACTGCCCTTACCATCAAACGGTAAGCCATCCGATTGAGGATTGCTTCGTCTTCAAGGGATGGATTGAAGATCAATACCTACAGGGCAAATTTGCGCTGTCCGAGAAGTGGAAGGTGAACCCGCCACAACCTCACATTGCCAAGAAGACGGACACACCGGGGGCAACTTGTTCTTTTATTGAATAAGCTCCATAGGAAATCGTGCTTTCAGCAAAAACCAAGAGGATGCTGAACGATCTTAAAACATGCCCGGCGATCAGGTGGAAGAACCCGCCGGAGCCCCAGATCATTGAGGGGATGCTAAAACCGCGCCCAACTCCGAAGATCAGTGGTGATGGTCCGAACACTCACAACTAGCCGTCGAAATCTTCAAAGAAGAAGAAGAAGAAATCTAAGAAGCCCGTGGAGCCTGGTGACAAGCGCACGGACTTACAGAAGCAGATTGACGTGCTGGAAGAGTACAATCAAAAGGCACGGACTTCCATCACACTCCAAGAGTTCCTCAACCACGTCTTTCAAGAGGAAGATGAGGGGGAGAGTTCGTCGGATGAATCCGAGGGATACATGGCGAGTTGTAACATGATCTCCCACTCGTTTACGAACGATGAAAAAACTCCTGGCACTAAGAAACTGGGGGCAAAGCCTGAACCAGAGCTTGTGTGGCCGACAGACGAAATGATCGACGCCTTTCTAGACGAAATTCGTTTAAAAAGTAAAGCCGACCAGGAGCGCGAAACGGCCGCATCAGAAAGAGCCAAACGCAAGCGACTAAACGAATGAGTCCAAGCGCTCCCGCCAGATCGAAAGACACCCGACGCGGATAAAAACATATTCAAGACGAGGAAAAGGTTTGCCAAAGCCATATCAATAGGAATGAAACTACCATCATCGGAAGAAAACACGTTTAATGGGGCGGAGAGGCACCCTGATTACTGCTCATATCATTGGAAGATTTCACACCCCACTGAGGAGTGCGACACTTTTAAGACATGGTAGCAGGGATATGTTGCTCATCGGCAACATTTTAAGCGAATGAAACGCAGAACTCGTCGGGAGCAGAGAAGTACGACCGAAGGACACAAAAGAACTACCGGTAACTGTTACACTGTCAACGCCGGGGGATCACAAGTGCTCACATTCAGGAGCGATTCTGACGAGGAAATGGCTCTGGGCTCTCTCTTTAAAGAAATCATCTTAGGGAAAGAAGAAGAACCAGAAGCCTGCGAAAAAATTCAACTGCGCAATCGCACGCTCCCGGAAAAGAATCTCGGATCCGCAACCAGAAAAGATAAGGGAAAGGAAAAGGTCGCTGAGTGTATCACCTTAGATGACCAAGTTATGAAAGAGCTGACTGCCAAGGACCCGCCTAAGAAGAGTAAAGTGGACTACAACATCCTAGCGCACCTGAGGAAGCTACCCTCTCAGCTCAGCATTCTCGACGCCCTCCTATTATCAAAGGAAGCAAGAGATTCATTAATTAAGGCGCTGCAAGAGCCCAAACAATTCCAAGCCTTCCTCGCCGAAGAAAGGATGAAGGATGAACTAGAAGAAGTGCACACGGCCGATATCACTTTCGGTGATGAGGACCTTCTCCTTGGGACGTGCGACCACAACCGTCCCCTCTACGTCTTTGGATATTGCCACGATATAAAGATAGGCAAAATCTTAGTTGACAATGGGTCTTCCGTTAATCTCCTTAATGTACGGGTGTTAAAGGAAATCTGCATGAGCGTCCAGCATCTCGCTCGGGACAAAATTACCATCTCCGGTTTCGACTCCCAGTCATCACGGACTCTCAGATCTGTAATATTAACATTACGCTTCAGACTACTCGTCACCGACATTAAGTTTCATGTCATTGACGCCAATACCCGCTACAACGCCTTACTCGGTCGTCCTTGATTGCACGAGTACAACATCATTCCGTCTACACAACATCAGTGTATGAAGTATTTCAAGGATGGTCTCGAGTATACCGTAACAGGTGAGCTAAACCCATTCTCCGTGAACGAAGTCCGCAAATATGAAGATGCAAAGTACTTTTTGCCAGATTTCGAGGATACAGAAAGGTGTCGCAAACCGGAGAGCAAAGCCGCCGCCACCATCCCTGTTTTCGGGAGCGATACCGAAGAAGAAGAAGAGATAGTTTACGCTGGGCCGTCTCGACGCAACAACCCGGGACTATCCACCCCCATATTGATCTTCGGAAGCGATTCGGAAGATGAGGTTAATGCTATGTTCTCCAGTCGGCCGCCAATACAAGAATTCCCCGGTGATGATCAAAGTTTGCAAATCACCATGATTCCGCGGGAGCACTACAAAGATCTTGACGCGCTTGAAGCTTACAATGTGCAAGACCTGCAGACGTTTTACGTCCCTCCCAAGCAAAAAAGTGAAAAGGCGATCCTATTCTACCGATCCACGGAAACAAGAGTGGAGAAAAAAATCTGGCACGGCGCGGATTCTACTCTTGACAAGCTTCAACCCATCCGTTTGCCCAGATATTACACAAACAGATTGAAAAGGCTATTGAAGCGCCAAGGGGTGCCCTTAAAACAGACTATTCGACAAGCTCGGTTCTAAAACAGGATTTGGGATGTCCCTGGGACTCAGCGCAAATTGCCCAACGGGAGAATGGAAACGCTTGCGCTTGGGTATGTAAGATCCGGAAAACAGGAACGAGTCCATGGTAGTTACGCCATATATAACTTCGATGAAGAAGAGGATGCCTTGTCAGAAAATGCCAACCCCTCATCGGAACTAGATCCCGCGATCGAAGTGCCGAGTCCGTCGTTTGAAGAACGAATGGACAAGCTTATCATGAAAGCGGGTCAAAAGGCCCGAGACGACCATAATCGCGAGATGGCCATCTACGAGAGAGCCAGGACGCAACGTCTTCTTCAACAGGCTGCAAAAGACAAAAATACTCCTCTTTGTCAACCTGCTGTGCAAAAGGCCCGACGCAGAGGAAGAAGTAAGTCAAAAAACGGAAAAGGGGGTCGACAACGACAACGCGGGATCAAAGAGTCATGTGATCGGGAATTGCGCGGTTCGGATTTGTCCCTCATAAAAAAGATGAGTCAGGCATACTCTTTTCCTCACAATAAAACACGGAAGATACTTGACCTCGCTTTAAAACATCGAATGATTACACTTCCGGAGTCTAAACACCCTGAGTAAGCTAACGAGGTCTCTTATCCGGGCTATTGCTCTTATCACCGAGCTATAGGACACCCTATCAAAGACTGTTTCACCTTCAAGAACTGGGTCGAAGACCAATACCAGCAAGGCAGATTTGCCCGACAGCTGGAGGGTAACGCCGCCACAAAAGCACGAACCCAAAGCCACAAGAGCATAACCAGATCCACATCGGTCTTGGAAGCAAGCTCGTACCTGTCGTGTGATAACGATATCAAAAGAAGATCCCGAGGACATGAATGACTTCCCCTGGTGCTTTGAAAACAGCAATGACGATGAGGTAATCTCAGAATTTCCACCAGCGCCGAAAGAGCTGGAAGATGGCATACATACTACTGCAGATGACCTCAGGAAAATTAAGCTGGGAACGGCGAACGACCCACGACCGACATTCGTCAGCGAGCTGCTATCGGAAGAAAGGGTGGCTGCGTTAAAAGACGTGCTTATGCAGCATAGAGATTGCTTCGCATGGAGCTATTCTGAAATGCCAGGACTAGATCCAGAAATAGCTGTCCATAAATTGGCAATATCCCCGGACGTCAAGCCAGTCAAACAGGCGCCGAGAAGAATGCGGCTCGACCTTGAGATGAGCATTAACGCCGAAGTCAAGAAGCTGATCGACTCTGGGTTTATCCAGGAAGTTCAGTATCCCGATTGGATCGCCAACATCGTCCCAGTAATGAAGAAAAATAGGACAGTGCGCATATGCGTGGACTTTCGGGATCTCAATAAAGCTTGCCCGAAGGACGATTTCCCAGTACCGGTAACCGAGCTGATGATAGATAACACATCCACTCACGAGGTTTTCTCTTTCATGGACGGCTCATCAGGGTATAATCAGATAAAGATGCATCCCGAAGACCAGAAGCATACCGCTTTTCGGACCCCTCTGGGAATATTCTGCTACAAGGTGATGCCCTTCGGTCTAAAGAACACTGGTGTCACCTATCAAAGGGCCATGACGAAGATCTTTGATGACCTCATACATGAAATCGTCGAATGCTATATCGATGACCTCGTCGTGAAAAGAAAATCATATGAGGAACATCTCGAGCATCTGAAGACTGTATTTCAACGCCTTCGGCAATACAACTTGAAGATGAACCCTCTCAAATGCGCGTTTGGGGTGTCCTCAGGCAAATTCCTAGGATTCATTGTCCGGCACCGAGGCATCGAGATAGATCCGTCGAAGATCAAGGCGATCACGGAAATACCACCGCCGAGGACTCTCAAACAATTGCGGTCTCTCTAAGGGAAGCTCGCATACATCCAGCGATTTATAGCCAACCTTTCAGGCAAATGCCGCCCTTACAGTCACCTGATGAAGAAGGGAACCCCGTTCGTCTGGGATCAAAAATGCCAAAGCGCGCTAGACGAGATCAAGCAATACCTGCAGAACCCGCCAGTGTTAGCTGCTCCGGTCAATGAAAAGCCCCTCATTCTTTATACAACCGCCCTCGAAGGTTCCTTAGGCGCATTATGGGCACAAGAGAACGATCAAGGGAAAGAAAGAGTACTCTACTATTTAAGTCGAGTTCTACTGGGGGCAGAAGGCAACTACTCCCCCATTGAAAAACACTGCCTGGCGTTGATCTTTGCGATAACCAAGCTCAGGCACTATGCGTTGGCGCATGAAGTCCGTCTCATATCGAAGGTGGACCCCCTTAGGTATTTAATGTCGAGGGCCATACTGACTGGTCGACTCGCTAAATGGGCCCTGCTCTTGATGGAGTTCTCGATAATATATCAGCCTCTCGAGGCAGTGAAAGTCCAGGCCATCACCAACTTCCTTGCTGAGCATCCGATACCGGCCGATTCCCCTCTGAATTGCGAACTGCCAGACGAACACGCGTTTGATGTGATCGACGGTGGTAATATCCGATGGGAGCTTTATTTCGATGGAGCATCTTCCGTGAAGAAGCGCAAACAAAGCACCCCTATAATCAAGTCGGGGGTAGGTCTCATCTTCGTAACTCCACAAGGGGGATAATGCGCTTTGCGTTCTCCTTGACAGAGCCGAGGACGAACAACGAGGTTGAATACGAAGCTTTGATAGCAGGCCTAGAGATCGCCATCGACATGGGAATTGAAAACCTCATTATATACGGAGATTCCCAACTGGTCGTTAGTCAAGTAAATGGCGACTACCAAACATGCAAGCTAGAGCTGGTAAAGTATGGTGAGAGAGTACAGCGACTACTGACTCAAATCCCCTCCTACACTTTGGAAAACATACCGCGCGCGGAAAACAGCAAAGCGGACGCGTTGGCCAAGCTCGCTAAAGAACTGGCTGACGAGAACCTCGATGACGTCAGAATCGTGGTACAAAGCCGTCGGGTGCTTGCCCCAGCAGAAATATCTCCGGAATCATCCAAAGAAAAGGGAGCGACTGAGCAAATGGCTCTGCAAATAAATAACCGGGGAAAGGCTGAGGATTGGAGAGAAGTCTTCATAGACTACTTCAAATCCCGTCGAACGCCTGAAGATGCGTCCTCAAGACATCAGCTTGTGAAAGAGCTCTGTCCTTCGCCTTCGTCAATAATACTCTGTACAAGAGATCATTTGACTCTATGTGGTTGAGATGCCTGTACCTGACGAGGCGAAAAGAGTCGTTCAGGAATTTCACGATGGACTCTGTGGTTCTCATCAAGCGGGTCCAAAGATGAAGCTGAAAATCAAACGAATGGGTTATTACTGGCCCACAATGATCCAGGACTGCCTTGCGTATGCGAAGCAATGCCACTCGTGCCAAATCCATAGGGACTTTATCCATCAGCATCTAAATCCTCTACATCCAACGGTGGCTAGTTGGCCATTCGAAATGTGGGGGACTGACATAATCGGCCCCATCGAACCAGCATCATCCAGGGGACATCGTTTCATCCTGGCGACGACTGATTACTTCTCCAAATGAGTAGAAGCAATACCGCTGAGGGAAGTGAAGACGGAGAATATTCTCCATTTCTTCAAGACGCACGTCATTTATCGGTTTGGAACTCCGCGACGGATCATTTCCGATAACGGGCCAGCCTACAGAAGCCACAAGATTAGTCGCTTCGCGCAGCAACACAGCATAGACCGGAGATATTCCTCAGTTTATAATCCACGGGCCAACGGTCTAGCTGAGGCTTTCAACAAAACCTTGACAAAGATCGTGAAGAAGGCGGTGTCCCGAAACAAAAAGGACTGGCACGAGAGACTGCAAGAAGCTCTCTGGGCATATCGAACTTCGTTCAAAACGGCCACGAACGCAACGCCATACGCGTTGGTATTCGGTACAGAAGAGGTACTCCCCCTCGAGATAGAGTTACCCTCTCTACGAGTGGTAGTCTACTACGAGCTAACGGACGAAGAAAATGCTCACCTTCGGCTTGAGGAGCTTGATGCCCTTGATGAAACCCGGCTCATAGCGCAACAAAATCTGGAGGCTTACAAAGCAAAGATGGCGCGCTCAGACGAAAGATTGACCAGGCCGAGGACATTCCGCCAAGGCGAACTGGTGCTAGTGGTTAAAAGACCTATAATCCCAAATGGCGCCAAGCGGGGAAAATTCGATCCGAACTATGAAGGCCCGTACATCATAGACATGGTCTACCAGGGTGGAGCGTATCTGCTCATGGATATGCACGGTGAAAGACCTTTCAGGCTAGTAAAAGGTCGCTTCCTGAAGAAATACTACGCTTAACGGGTCAAGGCCTAGGTCAATGATAGATGACGACGACTATGTCCGCTCGCTATCTTCCTAAGCCCGAACTCTAAGTAGTAAACGGCTTTCTTCGACGACGGACCAAAATGTCCTTACACTAATAACGGACCGAAACGTCCTTAAACTAACAACGGACCGAAACGTCCTTAAACTAACGACGGACCGAAATGTCCTTAAACTAACGACGGACCGAGACGTCCTTAAACTAATGACGGACCGAAACGTCCTTAAACTAACAATGGACCACTATGTCCTAAAAACTGACTGTTGACCGAAATGTCGATAAACTACGGTGGATTTCAGCGTCTCAAACCCGATATAAAAAATAATAATAATAATAATAAAAACGGTATGTCCATAAGAGAAATGGGCACGGATGAAAACCCGAAAGGGCTCCGTGAGTAAAAACAGCAGGGCTACCGGCGAGTGTTTGTGAAAACCCGAAAGGGCGCAACCTCGTTAAAAGGACACTTGCAGGGTCCTCACGACCTTGTAAGGAGAAACCACCCGCGTGAGATCCTTACGACTCACAAGGGAGCAACACACTTAGGAGTCCTCATGATTCCTAAGGAGAAATTACACTTGCGAGATCCTCACGACTCGTAAGGAGAACTCTCTTATGGGACCCTCACGGCTCATAAGATTTGAAAGTCTTAAGTTACAGAAACCCGAACCCGTTCTTAAGCAAACCCCCCAACCTTCGATTATGCCCTACAAGTGGCTCAATACTGACCCTTGTATACAATCCACGGGCGCGAATAAATATTTCCCTAACCAAGTCCCATCCGTGACTAGGGATATGTTCATACGGTGAACAACCCTTGTGAGTCCTCTCGACTTATAAGGAGAAAACCCTTTTGTAAGATCCTTACAAGGACATGCACTTAGGAATCCTCACGATTCCTAAGGAGAAAACACACCTACGAGATCCTCGCGACTTGTAGGGAGAAATACCTTTGTGAGACCTTTACAGCTCATGAAGTCAAAAGCCTTAGTCGACAGGACCCTTAACCCTGTTTACTAAGCCACCTTTGTTCGACATCGACAGAGGCAAATGATGATTCGCTCCTGGCAATATCCTAGTTGTAGCGGCGCTGATGCCGAAATCGGTGTCTAAATCCAAGCTTGCAGCGAAAAGCCAGCAAGCCACACATGCATACGAAATAACCGAAATGATGGGGCAACTTGCAATAAAAAAAAACAGCAAGTAAAAATGTATGCATGAAAAATAGCCGAAATGATTGGGCAACTCGCAATAAAAAGCAGCGAGTAGAAAATAAAATAAATAGCCGAAATGATTGGGCACTGCGAAAAATAGCCGAAATGATGGGGCAATCGCGACCTTCGCGATATAAAAGCTGAAATGATAGAGCATCGCGGAAAAAGAAATAAAATAAAAATGAAATTTATGCCCTACAGGTGAGGTTACATCGACCCCTGCATACAATCCAGGGGCGTAGGCAAAGAAGGGACTATACTCCTCCTCCTCCCCAGGCTTCATCAGAAGAAGAAGCCAAATCTCGACGGGCCGCAAGTGACCTGGAGATCGTCTCAACACTCATCTCGTAACAACGGACACAACTTTAAGCGAAGCGGAACAGCGGCAACTCCCAGTTCCATGGCTTGGCGATATACAGATCACCAAATGTCAAACCCCCACTCCATGAAATGTGGATATAATCAATAAAATTCCTGGTTATGTGGAACGCGGATAACGTTACTCTTTGACCCTGTGAGAAACGTCCAGAGCGGATCCTGGTCCTCGCAGAGCATGGAAGTGAACCCGTGTAAAGCATCCAGAGCGGAGCCTAGTCCTCGCCGAACACGGCAGTGAACCCGTGTGAAGCATCTAGTGCAAAATTCCTGATCATGTGGAACGCGGATAACGTCACTCTTTGACCCCGTGGAAAACGTCAGAAGCGGATCCTGGTCTTCGCAGAGCACGGCAGTGAACCCGTGTAAAGCATCCAGAGCGGAGCCTAGTCCTCGCCGAGCACGGCAGTGGACCCGTGTGAAGCATCCAGTGCAAAATTCCTGGTCACGTGGAACGCGGATAATGTCACTCTTTGACCCCGTGGAAAACGTCCAAAGCGGATCCTGGTCCTCGCAGAGCACGGCAGTGAACCCGTGTGAAGCATCCAGAATGGAGCCTAGTCCTCGCCGAATACGGCAGTGAACCCGTGTGAAGCATCTAGTGCAAAATTCCTGGTCACGTGGAACGCGGATAACGTCACTCTTTGACCCCGTGGAAAACGTCCAGAGCGGATCCTGGTCCTCGCAGAGCACGGCAGTGAACCCATGTGAAGCATCCAGAGCAGAGCCCAGTCCTCGCCGAGCACGGCAGTGGACCCGTGTGAAGCATCCAGTGCAAAATTCCTGGTCACGTGGAACGCGGATGATGTCACTCTCTGACCCCGTAGGAAACGTCCAGAGCGGATCCTGGTCCTCGCAGAGCACGGCAGTGAACCCGTGTGAAGCATCCAGAGCGGAGCCTGGTCCTCGCCGAACACGGTAGTGAACCCGTGGGAAGCATCCAGAGCAAAATTCCTGGTCATGTAGAATGCGGATAACGTCACTTTTTGACCCCGTGGAAAACGTCCAGAGCGGATCCTGGTCCTTGCAGAGCACGGCAGTGAACCCGTGTAAAGCATCCAGAGCGGAGCCTAGTCCTCGCCGAGCACGGCAGTGAACCCGTGTGAAGCATCTAGTGCAAAATTCCTGGTCACGTGGAACGCGGATAACGTCACTCTTTGACCCTGTGGAAAATGTCCAGAGCGGATCCTGGTCCTCGCAGAGCACGGCAGTGAACCCGTGTGAAGCATCCAGAGCGGAGCCTGGTCCTCGCCGAACATGGCAGTGAACCCGTGTGAAGCATCTAGTGCAAAATTCCTGGTCACGTGGAACGCGGATGGCATCACTCTTTGACCCCATGGAAAACGTCCAGAGCGGATCCTGGTCCTCGCAGAGCACGGCAGTGCACCCGTGTGAAGCATCCAGAGCGGAGCCTAGTCCTCGCCGAGCATGGCAGTGAACCCGTGTGAAGCATCTAGAGCAAAATTCCTGGTCACGTAGAACGCGGATGACGTCACTCTTTGACCCCGTGGGAAACGTCCAGAGCGGATCCTGGTCCTCGCAGAGCACGACAGTGAACCCGTGTGAAGCATCCAGAGCGGAGCCTGGTTCTCGCCGAACACGACAGTGAACCCGTGGGAAGCATCCAGAGCAAAATTCCTGGTCACGTGGAACGCGGATAACGTCACTCTTTGACCCCACGGAAAATGCCCAGAGCGGAGCCTGGTCCCCGCCAAGCACGGCAGTGGACCCGTGTGAAGCATCCAGAGCAAACACCGGACTGCGGAGTCCTTAAAATCCACGGACTATGATGTCCTTAACCTCGACCACAATGTCTTAAAACTAATGATCAACCACCATGATTCTAGACTGATTTTACCTTGGTTTAAGGGTACATCTCTTCACTCCTTTGATATTTGTCGTTGTAATTCCTCAACGTCTTCAAAGAGGTGACGGGTCCCGATAACCGCATATTGGACTGTGGAGTCCTTAAATCCACGGACTATGAGGTCCTTAACCTTGACCGTAATGTCTTAAAACTAACATCGGACTGTGGAGTCCTTAAATCCACGGACTATGAGGTCCTTAACCTTGACCGCGATGTCTTAAAACTAACATCGGACTGTGGAGTCCTTAAATCCACGGACTATGAGGTCCTTAACCTTGACCGCGATGTCTTAAAACTAACATCGGACTGTGGAGTCCTTAAACCCATGGACTATGAGGTCCTTAACCTTGACCGTGATGTCTTAAAACTAACATTGGACTGTGGAGTCCTTAAATCCACGGACTATGAGGTCCTTAACCTTGACCGTGACGTCTTAAAACTAACATTGGACTATGGAGTCCTTAAATCCACGGACTATGAGGTTCTTAACCTTGACCGCGATGTATTTAAACTATGATACCCCAGAAACCATCCAAACCAACCCCTGACCCCGTGAAATACGGATAAGGGTGACCGCACCCAGCACTTGCGGGTCCTCACGACCTGCAAGGAAGAAAACTCTCTTATGAGATCCTTACGACTCCCAAGGGAAAACCCGCTTAAGAATACTCACGATTCTTAAGAAGAATTTACACCTACGGGATCCTCTCGACCTGTAGGGAGAAAAACTCTTTATGAGATCCTCACGGCTCATAAAGCTCAAAAGTCTTAGGAGGCAGATCTTAACCCTGAATCCTAAGCCATCGCTATCCTACAAGTAGACCTAGATAAATTGTCCGCAGAAAACATTCAATAAGAAGGAGACACACCATTGAGAAGAAAAATATGTCTTTATTTATAAACCAAAATGGGTACAAAGTACAATTCATGAAAGAACAAAAAGAAGATACTCTCATTCAAGAGTATGTACAAAAAGAAAGGAAAAGATACAAGTTTTTCAAGCCGGCGGGCGATTTAGCAATTTCGCTAGCTCATCCTGCTTTTGCTGGGCCACGGCTTCATGATTCAGGATCGCCAGAAGACGGGCCTCCGCTTGAGCCTGCTGGGCCTGATACGAGGCAAGCCGGCCTTCAAGCTCTTTCTCAGTGGCCTTGTGAGCCTTGACCCTTTCACGAGTGAACACGGCAGCTTTATCAAAAGCCACCACCTCTTTGATAGACTCTTGAAGCACCCGCCAGAGTTCATACGCTTTGTTGGCCTTGGCGGTAAGATTAGCTTGAAGCTCGCTCAGCGCCTTAGAAGTCAGCTCCCTCTCCGAGAATTTACGGCCAAGCCTCTTCTCGCATGATGTCATGTTTGCCGGCACCGTGCTATCAGCCCCCGCAACTCCGCCTTTGCAGCCACGGCCTCCGAGGAAAGGAAGGAACACTCAAGGGTGTGTAAGCAAGCCTCCACCTGCCGACAGAACTCCATCCAGACTCGCACCACCTGTTCACTATGGTATGTGGCAAGAAAAGGAAGAGAGCCGTTAGCTTCAGCGGCAAATGCTTCAGCTGTGGTTGCGCTGCCAGCACGAAGCTCCTCGATCAAAGACGATAAGGAGACAAGGCTTAACTGGGCCAAGCGCTCTGAGGCTCGCAAAGCATAAGGGCCGGGTGGCATAGCGATACGCGACTCCAGCGCTATGGAGGCTGGCAGGGCTGCTCGGATTTGAAAAATGTCAGTAAAACTCTTAAGCAAAAGAACGAATGGGACTATATTGAAATGTCACTTACCTACGGTCATGCAAGTAGGAGCTGAAGGTTCCCCTGGCCCTTCAACGACCTCCACCTCGTCATCGGCCTCCAAAACTGTAAGAGACATCAATGTCATTTCGCAGAATAGCAACAATGCTATAATAAAAGAATGGCGAACGACACTAACCTTGCCCAGAGGAAAGGACGATGCGCTGAGGAGAGATCGCATGTGGAGCTGCCATCTCCAGCAGACGCTGAAACGATTGCCGGGGAGACAAATCAGCGATAGAGGCCGCAAGCCCGCGCAATTCTGAGAAAACAAAAGAGTTCAGACAACAGAAAGATTGCTAATTTAAAATGTAGAAGGCTGCCTTCAACACTCCTCCCGTTCTGAGTCGGGGGGATGGCGGCTTCAACGGCCTCCACCACGATTTCCGGCTCCAGCAAAGGGAGGGTAGTCCCGGATACCTCCATCCCAGCCCCTGGGCCGCCCTGAGGAAGAGTCGTTGGAACGGCGACCACCAGAGGAGCCTCCACCAAAGAAGCGAGCGCCCCATGATCAAGAACCGCCATCGGAGGCTCTATCGTAAGAGGAGCAGCCTCGTCAACCCCCTCTACATCGAGAAATGTTTCATCGGGAATGTCAACAAGCTTGAGCTTCAACAAGCCCATAGGGACCTCCCCCATCGCCGAGGACTCTGCACAATCCGCACAAGAATAAAAATACATGTACACGGGCATAAGTAATCTGAAAAAACTGCAAAGAAGTAAAAGAAAAATACCGATGCGCAGGGAAGCCTTCAATATGGCTTCTTCGAGCCTATGCTCCTTCTCAAGGAGACGTGTTCACCGGGGTTCGAGGGTGGACTCTTGGCCGCCGGTCCACAAGGAAAGCGCGTCCGCCGCATCCTCCGAAGCAGCCTGCTTCAGGGCCCTCTCTCCCCATTCCTCCAAAGGGCCGATAAACCGCCGCCGGATCCATGAGGGGTCTTCATAAAAGATTACAGCAGGATAGGGCTTCTTCGGAACCCTGACATTCTGAGACACGTCTTTGGAACGTCTTATAGCCTCAGCCAACTGTGCGGCTTCCTCGGCAGCTGAGCCCGGGAAGAGAAGACCAGCATCCGACTCCTGCATGACCAACGACTCATCTGGAAGTATGGGCTCAGACTCCGTTAAAGAATCGAGTAAGTTGGTGGCCACCCTCCTCCGCCTCTTAGATCCAGAACCGGCCGCCGAAGATGACTATTTCTTCCCTCCCGAAGCCTTGGTACGGCGGCGGCCCACGTCGCCTTCAACACCCTCATCCCTATTATCCTCGCTTGGTGCCACAACCGAGGATGTCCCAGAAACATTTTTTTGGATGGAGTTAAACTCCATGGATTTGAACTACCACCATCATCTCCCTAAAGATCGTGTGAAACCTAAGAGATCTACTGTTCGAAGATTAAGTGGTTTTCTGTCTTTCGCTGATGAACTTGAAGAAAATGGGTTCGTGTTAAAAGGATGAAACCCTTGATCCAGAGAATGTTATGTATGAAAGTTCTTCGTTCGTTCAAGATGATTACCTGAGGAAAGGGTCTCTCAAACAGAGTTAAACTCTGAAAAGTTTGAAGTAGAGAACTAAGCTCTGGAAAAAGAGAATTAAATTCTCAAGAGAAGGAAGTTCTCAAAGGAGGAAGATGAGCAAAGTGGAGGCTTTTCTGAAAAGACACGGGCATTTATAGGATGGGATGGAAAACGTTTCGTCTACCCTACTCCCAAAGCAGATCCGACGGTCACAAAAGTGACAGCGTTGCACTCACGTGCAGACACGTGAGAACCACTCTGTGGGGGCATTTGTTCCCTGATTAAAAATCAGGAGAAGCTTCAGAAGAGGCATCGCGTGCTCACACGTGACCAGTTGTCACGTGTTGGCACGTGACGCTTAAAGCAACGGCAAAAAGCACATTCATCCCCTGATTAAAAATCAAGAAAAAGCTTCAGAAGAGGCATCACGTGCTCACACGTGACCAGTGGTCACGTGTTGGCACGTGATGGTTGAGCAGCGGCCAGAGAACAGAGCGCAGAAGAAGGGGAGCCCATTCCAGGGGTCACATGCCGACACGTGACCAGGGGTCACATGCCCACACGTGACCGGCTTTAAGCGCCTTATTCTTTAACATAATTAAATTCTGAGGATAAATCCTTAAAATCTTTCCAAAATAAAAAAGGATTATCTAAAACCGTTGGATTAAAAATCTAAATGTGATTAAATATTACCAGTTTATGGTAAAATCTTGGACTTGGAAAGATTTCCCTCTAAATCCAACCGAAATAATAAGGAGATATCTTTGGATTTAAAATCCAATGGTGAATAAAATTCACCTAACAATCTAAAGGCCCAGATTAATGATAAATATAAATCAAATCTCTCAATACACAAATCAAATCTCTCAATGAGAGATTTACTAAACAGATTGATTCTTTTCCGTCTCCTATAAATAGGAGCCAAGAAAAGAAGAAAATGACATTTTTTCTAGACCTTTGGACCTTTTCTTTTGATCTACACAGAGAGAGAGATATAGAGCCTTTGATTCTCTGCAAAAGAAAAACTTAGGTAAGAAAAGTAAAGGGAGGCTTCAAAAGAGAATTTAATTCTCAAAAGAGTTTAACTCTTATATAAAGAAAAGAACTTAGTTCTTCCTCTAGTGGAGGATCTGCAAAGTGCACATCTCCCCATGAATTGAGAATTTAATTCTCATTGGGTTGAGATCCTGCCATGCAGATCTAAAACACGGAGGAGGAACTGAGTCTTGAGAATTTAATTCTCACAAAATGATAGGAATTTAATTCCTTTGAGATAAAATTAGGGTTTAACCCTATGTTACAGGAATTTAATTCCTTCAAAATGAACAGAACTAGGGTTTAACCCTAATTGAGGACATGATTCTCTCAAAATCACAGGTACTTAATTCCCTTAAGAAAAGAGATTAGGGTTTAACCCTACAGAGAATTCAATTCATAAAATTTAAGAGAATTAAAAGATCCCTGTTCATGAAAAGAATTAGAGTCACGTGCTGCCACGTGACCCCTGCAAAGACCCACAGAAAAGAAATTTGAAGCAAACACCTCACGTGTTACCACGTGACTCCTGCAAAAATCCATAAAAAAAGAGCTTTGAGGCAATGCCTCACGTGCCCCACGTGACCTCTAAAACACACAGAGAAAAAGGCAAAAGGAAACAGAAAAGAGCTCTAGGGCGTCCCCACGTGTCAACACGTGACCCCTAATGAGCATTCTAACAGACCAGAGCGTGGACTTCCATCACGTGCTCACACGTGATGGCCGTCAGAATTAAAAGTGTTAAACACTTACTTGCAGAATGAAATAAGGGAGGCAAGGCGCTCTCACATGCTACCACGTGACCCCTTGGCTGAAGCTCTAACAGACAAACAATTAAATCCCTATCACGTGACAGCACGTGATGTTTCAAAGTATTCAATACTTTTGACAGAACAGAATAAGGGGAATCAGGGCGCCCTCACGTGTCCATACGTGACCCCTCTCTCCCCTTAGTGTTTAACACTAGTCTGGAGATTTTGTCCTCAGTGTTTAACACTGATTTGCTTAGTGTTTAACACTAATTTGAAAACTCTGTTCCCAGTGTTCAACACTGATTATCTTTTAGTGTCTAACACTAACTTGTTAATCTTATTCCCAGTGTTCAACACTGTTGGTCTCTAGTGTTTAACATTAGCTTTAGCCTAATTGGCTAAGTTTCCAGAGGCAAAGCCTCTCCTTCAATGAACCAGCAGAGGGCCAATGTCCCAAACATGATTGGACTTAGCCCAAGCTGGCCATAAGTCCTCAATTCAAACTTAATTGGGCCAATGGGCTCATAATGTAATAATTGATCTTAGTTTCCAAATTGGACTATGGATCACTTAATCCGCTTTGGCTTAAGGGTACATCTCTTCACTCCTTTGATACTTGGCGTCGTAATTCCTCAACGTCTTCAAAGAGGTGACGGGTCCCGATGGCCACACATTGACACGGACTGTGGGGTCCTTAAACCCACGGACTATGAGGTCCTTAAACTTGACCGGGATGTCTTAAAACTAACACCGGACTGTGGGGTCCTTAAACCCATGGACTATGAGGTCCTTAACCTTGACCGGGATGTCTTAAAACTAACGCCGGACTGTGGGGTCCTTAAACCCATGGACTATGAGGTCCTTAACCTTGACCGGAATGTCTTAAAACTAACAACGGACTATGGCGTCCTTAGCTTTGACCGTGATGTCTTAAAACTAACATCGGACTGTGGAGTCCTAAAACCCACGGACTACGACGTCCTTAACCTTGACCGCAACATCTTAAAACTAATACTGGACCGCAATGTCCTTAAACTACCTATTGACCGCAACATCACTAAACTAAACAACAGGGCTCCCTTAATTGCTCTCTTGTTGGATCTAAACGATCCCGTTAAGTTGATCTTAGTCTAAAAACTAGACTAACATATCCTTAACAAACGTTTAAGTCGATATTTGTCTCAAATGAGGCTAACGTATCCTTAAACACAACCCCCAAACCGAAATCTAAGATAATACGGATTTGGACTAGTCCACGCCTACGGGCGACGACATAACTCAGTCTCCGTATACAATCCACGGGCAACCAAACACAAATCAAACACACACGACACGAAGTGATCATCTGGAGAAGGAGAAAGTTGTTACCGCAATGCGGTGGCGTAATTAACTGCAGGGGCTTGCGCCTGCAGGGAAGAGCGTCCCTACAATCAAAAACCCCTCAAGCAAGGGGGAATCTGACGAAGTCTGCTACATCGGACGCATCCGTTTAAACCTTCGATACACGGTGCCATAAATCAACTTGGCATCTTCGGAGAGGTGGACGGATAGCACCAATTAGCATCTGTCCCGAATCTCAGGCAAGACGTCCCTGCGTCGCGCCGTCTTTCGGAGGGGAATAATAGGTATCAGAGATAGTACATTATGAAGAGTTTAAATCTTAATTAGATTATTACCTCCATGTACTTCTTTGCTAGTGTCTCAGTTGATTGGCCAACTCGAAATGGGATGAAGTGAGCCGACTTTGTGAGTCGATCCACAATGACCCATACAGCATCGTTACCCTTTGTGCTGCGAGGATGAGCAGTCACAAAATCCATCGTGATATGTTGCCACTTCCATTCTGGGATTGGTAACGGTTGAAGTAATCCAGCAGTCCTGTGATATTCAGCTTTTACTTGCTGACACACCAAGCATTTTGCGACGCTTCTGGCTACTTCACGCTTCATTCCATGCCACCAATAATTCTGACGTGGATCTTTGTACATTTTGGTACCTCCAGGGTGTACTGAGTAGGGAGAGTTGTGAGCTTCTTTCATTAACTCTTCCCGAACAGGACCTTTTGGTACACACAATCTGCTGCCGTATCTCAAAGATCCGTCTTCATGGATGATGAAGTCTGTTCTGAGTCCATTCTCCACTTGCTCTCTGATCTTTTGCAACTTAGCATCACTGGCTTGAGCTGCTTTGATCTGATTGACAATGGTTGATTGAACTTGTAAATTAATCAAACTTGAAGCATTACCTGGCATGATTACTTCAATCTCCATCTGATACAAGTCTTGTTGAAGCTTCCACCGAGCGGTGAGATTCATTGCTAGTGGTTGGCGACTAAGAGCATCATGTACTACATTCACCTTCCCTGGGTGATATTGCAAGTTGATGTCAAAGTCCGCCATGAGTTCTAACCATCTTCTCTGCTGCATATTCAACTCCTACTGAGTAAACACGTACTTCAGGCTCTTATGATTTGTGTAAATGTTCACTCGTTCACCAAGCAGATAATGACACCAAATCTTGAGAGCAAAGATGACGGCTGCCAACTCCAGATCATGCGTCGGATAATTGCGCTCATGAATCTTCAGCTGTCTTGAAGCATAAGCCACAACCTTACCGTGCTGATGTAAAACACAACCTAATCCCTTACCGAATGCATCGCAATGCACTTCGAATCCTCCAGATTGATCCGGTATGACGAGAATAGGTGCTGATGTCAACCTTGACTTGAGTTCTACGAAAGCTTGTTCGCATGCTTCTAATCACACAAATTCTTCATCTTTACATGTGAGCTTGGTCAGGGGCGTTGCTATCTTCGAAAAGCCTTCAATAAACCTTCTGTAATATCCAGCTAAACCCAAAAAACTTCGAATATCCTTCACTGACTTTGGTGTAGGCCATTCGCTAACTGCTGAAACTTTTGCTAGATCCACCGAGATTCCTTCTCCTGATACGATATGTCCAAGAAAACCAACTTGCTTTAACCAAAACTCGCACTTGCTGTACTTGGCATAAAGCTAATGTTGTCGAAGAGTTTCTAGGACAATTCGTAGGTGCTCTGCATGTTCTTTCCGACTCTTAGAATACACCAGGATGTCGTCAATGAAGATGACAACAAACCTGTCTAAGTACTCCTGGAAAACTTGATTCATTAGGTTCATGAATATTGCGGGTGCGTTGGTCACTCCAAATGACATCACTAGAAATTCGTAATGTCCATAGCGAGTTCTGAAAGCCATTTTGTGAATATCAGCTTCCTTGACCTTCACTTGATGATAACCTGAACGAAGATCTAATTTAGAGAAAACACAAGATCCACTTAGCTGATCGAATAGATCATCGATGCGCGGAAGTGGATACTTGTTCTTTATAGTGACTTCGTTCAAGGCTCTGTAATCGATGCACATTCTGTATGAACCTTCCTTCTTCTTTACAAGTAGTACAGGTGATCCCCAACTTGAAGTGATGGGAAGAATCCATCCTTTCGCCAGTAATTCGTCCAACTGTGTTCGGACTTCCTTCAAACCTTTCGGACTTAAACGATAGGGTGCTTTGATCACCGGTTGTGCTCCTGGTACTAAATCAATACTGAATTCAAGAGCTCGATCGGGAGTCAAACCTGATGTATCGTCAGGAAATACATCGTCGAACTCTCGAACCACATCTGGTCTTGATTCTTCCTCTGCTTGAGCTGCTGCAACTACTGCTTCTCTTGGCTTCGCTTTGTAGGTACTTGGCTCCAGTATACGGTCTCCGCTTTTGAAATAGAAGACCGGATGGTTTGGAATCTCAAATACTACCCTCCTTTGACGACAGTCGATGGTAGTGTAAAAAGTTCCAAGCCAATCCATTCCTAGAACCACATCGAAGTTCGGTATGTCCAGTACTTTGAAGTCAGCATAAAACTCTTTGCTGCAGACGACGACTGGACACAAGCTGTATCCCATAGTTTCCTTTAGAACGCCATTTCCTGAACTGACATTCCAGCTGGATACAAGCGGTGAGACTGGAATTGCATGGGTTCGTACAAACCGTTGCGACATAAAGCAGTGTGATGCTCCAGTATCAAACAGTGCAAGTGCAGGGATTGAGGATACTAAGATTGTACCTAAGGTATGTGGGATATGTTTTAGGTATAGAAAATATGTAACTAAGTAGCAGGATAGAAAATCAAAGTTTGAAAAGAAAAGTTTACCAGTGATGACTTGGCCAGTGGCCTCAGCTTCTTCCACGGACATCGTGAAAGCCTGGCGCCTTGGTACATTCCTCCTGGCCTGAGGAGCATTCCTCGGAACGTTCCTTTGAGCTTGATGGAACTGACGAGGAGGTGGTGCAGCTTGTGGTCCTCTGGATGGTGCAGGTAGTGCAGGTCTTGGAGTAGGTGCCTGAAGAGCTGGTCGCTGCGGATAGGTAATTGCTGGCCTGGGTGCAGCAACTGGGTTTTGTCTTTGGGGACAAGACTTAATATCATGAGTAGCTGAGCCGCAGACTAAGCAAAGACGGTTGGCTCGACCACAGTCCTTCATCATATGTCCAGTTCTCTTGCAGTAGGTGCAAAAGGCTGGGCTGGGACGATGGTTTGGTACTCCGGGTTGCCTTGGCACGAAAGGTGGCCTGGACGAGGCTCCACCTGCCATCTGGTTGGCAGGGCGTTTGACTCCTGCAGACTGAGGTCTGCCCCTTGCTTTTATCACTGCCTCATAACCGCGGGCAGCTTCCAGAGCATCCTCATGAGTCAAAAATTTTCTCGTGGCTAGAGCAGCCTGAATCTCCGTGTCCGGTCCTTGTTGAAAGCGACGGGCTCTGATCTCGTCCGTCGGTATCAAGTGTGCCGCGAATCTGTTTAAAGATTGTGTTAGCTGTGTAGTATGTGAGTTTTAAAAATTGAACTGTTGTGACATATCTTACCGGCTTAGCATAGTGAATTCAGCGTCGTACTCATCTACTGATTTGTCCCACATTGAACCCTATTATAGATGAATAAACTGTTTCTCCATTGCAAACCTGGCAGCCACAGGAAAGTATTTCGCGTCGAACTTCTCGCGAAAGGTCTTCCATTCAATAGGCTGTACCAGACGGCTTTCTTCCTCCTTCCACCAGTTGCGAGCATTATCCGTGAGCTATAGCTTTGCCACACGGACCCAAGCTATGTCTGGCACTTATGTTGCTGCCAGATCATCTTCGATACTTCGTGCCCATTCTTCAGCTTCAAGTGGGCTTCCTTTACCAGAGAACTGCTTGGGGTGCAAAGCCCTGAATTGCTTTACCCCTGGTGCGTCGATCTCAGGACGGTTCAGGAGTTGTTGTTGTCCCTCGAGAAGGCTGCGAATCGCCTCAAGTATCACTGTTTGCTCGGTGGGTGGTGCAGGAACAGCTGGTGTGAGAGGTGGTGCAGGAACAGCTGGTGTGAGAGGTGTGTTGTTGACATTGGTGCTGGTGTTGTTCGGGAAATCCATAACCTTGAAGAAAAATTTGGGTTAGGACAGATTCAAATACATGAAATGATAAGATTCAAGGAATAGAAATTTGTAAGATTCAAGAAACATGAATTGTAAAGAATGTTTTAGTTGCTGGTTCTTGTGTTATATTGCTTAGGTTGTTAACGCAGACCAGAACTGCATGATAGAGATTCATACAGCTCGGACCTGTATGGACCACCAACAAAACCTGTCGAGCCCTGCTTCCCGGTGTACGGTGAAGGGGACGCGACGAGGTCCGCTGCGTATATACTTAGAAGTACATACGCTAAGTGTATCTAAGCAATATAAAAGTAAATCACAAGAGACAAGAGATATAGAAATAACAACAACTTTATTAATAACATTCTTTTTTACAATGCATGAAAAGTAAATACAACTGAAATGAAAAGCGATGCCTAAACAATGGCATAACAGGAAATGAAAATACTGAATAGAACAAGATACAATGTCTAGAGCTCGAGGTCTTCGTGAAACTGATTCAAGTCTTCACCGGTGGGCTCGATCTCTGCTGGGTCCAAAACACCTGACGACATTCAAAGAAGAAAGAAATAGAATGTCGTCAGCGAACAGGTCGCTCGGTAAATCCCAAAGATAAAGAAGAATAAGAAAAGACAGAATAAGAGGTATCTTCTAAAGTATAATGTTGTAGAATATTTTATTTACGCTGTTGTTTATAGCTTGGTACTAGAGGGGTCTCAGTATGCTAGAGACCAGGGCAAACGGAATGTACAAGGAACCGTTAAGCCACGGTACAACAACAATGGAATATATGTTAGGTATCTTAATCTTACCGTCTCGTGCCACTTCTAACACCTTCCGCACCAATCCACCTCTTAAACTCCGTAGTGTTTTGATTGTATTGTTGTATTGTATTGTGTAAGTTGGATTGACTGACCAAAACCATGATATCAGTAAACAGATTGTAACTGCATAATCAGGTAAATGGAATAACAGAATAATGGATGTATATCCATGGTTTGATTCAGTCAAGTTGTATAGATTGTTAACTGGATTCTGGGATTCATGTGTTCATATTGAGTTGGAATATTAAAGAATGTAGATTGACTTGAATCATATTCAAGTCAGAAATAATCAGACTCAAACCCGAGTCAGACCAAAAGAAATGTAAGTCGAAGTTCTATAATTGTTAGGGTCCTTATTGTAATTTATAAAACTTGAGGGGGTTTTATGTAAAAATATTTTTGTATAGTTTTCAAGATACACCCCAAGTATTTATTATTCGTCTTTATAGTTATAATGAGTGTAATTTTATTTTGTGATATTTCTTAGTGAAAATATTCTAATTCCATAAATAAAGGTATTTATCTGTAATATTGATTTATTTGAAATTCATGGTATCTTAATGTAAAAATCTAGTCTTGTCATTTTTAGAAAAGTGGGATATTTATATTATAACAAAATAGATCTTTTAATGATAATATACATATATTTATACAAAAATAATTTCAATAAATATTTTATATTCTAAAAAATATCATTTTCTCAAGATATCGTATTTTAAACCTTTCGAGACCGAATGCTCCTTGCGGAGGTCTGAATCTCGCACTACTAGGCCGAGAGTGCACGATAAACCGTACTATCCCTAACGGGTTCCCCAAAAATGGGTTGTAGTGGCGCTTTGCAAAGATTTATAAATACTAAACTTTAGAATACGGTTTTATTAAAGTAAAAGGTATTTATTTGCAAAAGTCGATTTTCCGTATTTTAGATTTTAGCGTTTACTATTTCAACTAGACTAATTCTAAATGATCTAAACGACAAGTTGTTAGAAGCCTCAAATCGCCTCTTCACCACCAATTATGGTCAGGTAAGTACAAGTGAGGAAG
The DNA here is from genome assembly GCA_030015575.1 of Agapanthus africanus. Lineage (NCBI taxonomy): Eukaryota > Viridiplantae > Streptophyta > Magnoliopsida > Asparagales > Amaryllidaceae > Agapanthus > Agapanthus africanus. The sequence goes on from JASDDO010000012.1 coordinate 512,813,958, forward strand.
GAGGGATCCGCTCACGAATCGTGAGACGGGTCTTTTAAAGTTATCTTTGCTCACTTGCCTAGCCTAGACACCACAAAGTCAGGTTTAGATAAACGATCGATGTCCACAACTTATCGTATTTTCCTATTGAAAGATACTTGTTTAAAAGTGTAACAAACCTAAACTTTTAGAAAGGTTTTATTAAGAAAAAATGTATTTAAATGTAAATCTTGTTTTATCGTATTCTAAGTTTTCAAGTAGAGTGTTATGGTTGCATATGAGTGTGTGAGGAGGTAGGTCATTATCTCGTGATCTACTTTAAGGTATAGCAATGTTAAAGGGTTAAATGTGAAAACTAAATATTGTGGTATTTAAGTAAAAGAAATACGATAAATGGAAACGTTATCATTTCATGTGAGAAAACTTATTCAAATTAGTTGTTAAGTGATTAATAGTCAACATAGAGATGTTTAAGCATTATGGAATTGGTGATAAGTGAGATTTGATAGAAAACCGAATCGGAAATCGGTTTGTTCCGATTTCCGTCGGGTTTGCAAAGTCGTATTTTTATGAAAGGAAAAAAGGTAGAAAAGAGGGACTTATGGGTTTGGACAACGCTAGAGAGTGAGAGGGAGGTAGAGGGTTTGCCGGCGCGTCGAATCGTCGTTGAGAGCTCCTAGCACGATCACCGAAATGTCGTCGTCGATTTCGTCAGCGCTTCGCCTTTCGCTCGTTTTCTAACGTACCAAGTTCTCTTGGAATTTTGGAAGAGTGGACTTAGAAATTTAGGATGAGAGGGTAGAGGGTATGTGGGTTTATATAGGTTAGGCTAGGATTAGGGTTTTAATTAAAAAAATATTTAAAAATATATATAAATCATTAAAATCATTAAAACTTTGGAGTAAAAGGGATTTAATTGGCATTTAATAACCGATCCAGGGATATAAAGTGTGCAGGAGGGTTGACCAAGTCCAGAGCCAACTTTTCTCTGTTGACGACTCGGCCGTCCGGCCGAGTCCGGCCGGCGGCGCCAAGTCGGGCCGAGTCTGGGTCTCAGGGGCCGGGGGTTTTCCTGGGGTATTTAATGGTATATTTACTTTTATTTGTCCAGTACAAATTTTGTGAGTTATGGCCTTTTGACTGTTGACTTCCAAAAGAAATTAAAACAAAATAAATACAAAAATAATGTGGGGCATGTGATTTGAACTCTGGTGGCTTGGTTCAGCAGTGCAAGGTATTACCAATGAGCTACAAGTTTCTTCTTATAATTATGGAGTGAAATAAATACTTAAAGAGATATCAGCCACAATAAATACTCCAAGTATACATTGAATTTAAATCAATTCTTTATACATTAAAAATGGAGTTGTTACATAAACTGTATGGGTGTTTTGTGTGATTGTTTATTACCTAGAACATGTTTCTGCATGTTGGTTTGCGTTAAAAACATTTCATTGAATTGATGTGTGATGAGTGGTTAGGAGCCGTAGGACTTAACCATCATGATATCTCAGCTCCATGCCGTTGTTAGTGCTTTATGTCACTGATGAATTGGTTAGGGTTAATTGCGTAAAACATCCTTACAATTTACCCGTAGAACATTTATACCCCCTCAAATGATTTATTAGCACATAGAAACAATGGAAACAAGTTCTAAAGTTAAATTAAACAATTATACGAGTTTCTAGAGTTGAATATGAGCGTTCTTATTTAATGGATATTGATCAATGAACAGATGGGGTGTGTATTCTAATAAATTGCTTGAGGGCGTATAAGTGCTATAAGAGATAAGCTACAGGGGGTGTGATGATGCTCCATATCGGTGATCTCCCAGATCATGACACGTGGCAGATGACGTGTCCCAAAGCTCACAAGAACGGACCTACCGTGGCCGACCAGACTACTCCTATGCCCGTCCTACAAACAAACGCTGGCTCACCTCCGAACCCCCTGCACAATTGGCCTTCTCGGCCTCCCAGCTCGTCTCCAGGCTACCGCAGAACCAAGATACCTCGGCTTTCCCTCTCATCCGCGAGCTCTCCCGCCGAGGTCATCTTCCCCGGTCTCATCGACCGACCAACGACAACGCTCACAGGCGCAACCGCCATCCCGCGAATCTCATCATGCGCGAGATATCCGCCGGCCACATCCCACGTTCCACGCCATCACGATCCCCCATTAACGAGCCTGTCTCGCCATTAATTGGAGATCCGGCTCATCACGCGGGCGTGACGTCGGGAGCGTAACGGCCTGCGTGATTCTCGCGCCTGCCTGCCTGCTGCCACCGCTATATAAACCCCTTCTTCAGACGGTTCAAGTAAGCCATTTTTACTCCACTAAGTCGTTACTCTGCACGGATTTACTCTCTAACTTGATCGTCGGAGGGTCCTCGGTGGTACAACCATCCCGGGACTTCCTTGCAGGTAGCTCGGCTCAACCAACCCCAAACCCATTGAGATCCACACGTTTCAGGAGCCTGCCTTCAGATCCAATCTCAGCCGTCCATCGCCGCCATCAGCAGATCAACGGAAGGTAACATCTTGGCGTGATCCAGGTCACATCAGGGTGTTTGGTGCAATTAACCCAATCGGTTATTTAAAAAAAAACTGAATCTATTGGATTTATGATAAATCGGGTTATTTTGGGTTTAGATAACGTCTTTCAAACCTCTTGCTAGTTATTATGTTAGTAGCACAAAACACCCTGTAGTACACCCCGTGTGGCAGTTGTACCCCCTTGAGTAATTGTCTAATTTTTCTTTAGAACTTTTTTTTATTGTTAAGAGTTGGATTCGAGAATTTTTTAGAGTTTCGATCGATGAGCAGAAGAGACGTTTGTGCCGATAAACCACTTGAGGGGGTATAACTGCCGCATAGGGTAAACTGAAGGGATGTTTTGTGTGATTGTTTATTACCTAGAACATGTTTCTGCATGTTGTCTGCGTTAAAAACATTTCATTGAATTGATGTGTGTTGAGTGGTTAGGAGCCGTAGGACTTAACCATCATGATATCTCAGCTCCATTCCATTTTAGTACTTTATGTCACTGATGAATTGGTTAGGGTTAATTGCGTAAAACATCCTTTACAGTTTACCCGTAGAACATTTATACCCCTCAAGTGATTTATTAGCACATAGAAACAATGGAAACAAGTTCTAAAGTTAAATTCGACAATTATGCGAGTTTCTAGAGTTGAATATGAGCGTTCTTACTTCTTAATGGATTTTGATCAATGAACAGATGGGGGGTGTATATTCTAATAAATTGCTTGAGGGCGTATAATTGCTATTAGAGATAAGCTACAGGGGGTGTTTGGTGCAATTAACCCAATTGGTTATTTAAAAAAAACTTAATCAATTGGATTTATGATAAATCAGGTTATTTTGGGTTTAGATAACGTCTTTCAAACCTCTTGCTAGCTATTATGTTAGTAGCAAAAAACACCCCTGTAGTACACAGTTGTACCCACTCGAGTAATTGTCTAATTTTTCTTTAAAACTTTTTTTTATTGTTTAGAGTTGGATTCGAGAATTTTTTAGGGTTTCGATCGATGAGCAGAAGAGATGTTTGTGCCGATAAACCGCTTGAGGGGGTATAACTGCCGCATAGGGTAAACTGTAGGGGTGTTTTGTGTGATTGTTTATTACCTAGAACACGTTTCTGCTTGTTGGTTTACGTTAAAAACATTTCATTGAATTGATGTGTGTTGAGTAGTTAGGAGCCGTAGGACTTAACCATCATGATATCTCAGCTCCATTCCGTTGTTAGTGCTTTCTGTAACAAATTGGTTAGTTTTAATTGCATAAAACATCCTTACAGTTTACCCGTAGAACATTTATACCCCCTCAAGTGATTTGTTACCGCATAGAAACAGTGGAAACAAGTTCTAAAGTTAAATTAGACAATCATGCGAGTTTCTAGAGTTGAATGAGTGTTCTTACTTCATAATGGATATTGACCAATGAACAGATGGGGTGTATATTCTAATAAATTGCTTGAGGGCGTACAAGTGATATTAGAGATAAGCTATAGGGGGTGTTTGGTGCAATTAACCCAATTAGTTATTTAAAAAAAAAACTTAATCGATTGGATTTATGATAAATCTGGTTATTTTGGGTTTAGATAACGTCTTTCAAACCTCTTGCTAGTTATTTATTTTCGATCTTAATACCGCGTTTAACCTAGAGCTACATGAAACCCCTCTTTGGTTCGAGCTCGAAACCTGAACCTACACGAAAAACTTTATTTGATAAAATATCATATTATATATATGTGATCCCTATACGTAGGTACTCTTATATATGTTCCCTTTTCCTCTTTCTTATATTTTAGACACTAAGACCAGGGGAAAAATATTATCGTAATTTTACCCTGACGAGTCAATCCCTTTTTCTTTGCTGCTATTCCCTGATTTCCTCTAAATGTTTCCTTTCTTTCTGTATTCGGGCCTAAATGCATCAACAGTTCTATCATCTTTTAAAGACCTTCTGACTGAAAATAAACCAACATTATAGTTCTAAATTAATTATCAACACTTGCACTTGTATAAATATATAAATGTGAAAACAATATTTACTCGTTTTCCAAGTGAATAGTTCATCAAAGTATCGAATGTGATATGATATGATTGGTTTCCCATGTTAATGTCCCATTGATGGATTATAATGCTTATAATTTGTGTGTCTTCACAATTATATTTGTTGCATGAGATCAGATGGTATTTGTAATCTGTAAATATGTTCTAATCCCCACTGGTCGATTTTCTAATGAGCTAGGTTAGTGCAGACTATATAATGGTAACTGCTGTTCCTAAATCTAAAGTATGCAATTACTCAATGAATTATTGTACTTTTATCATTCATCTCCATGTTCATATGTTTTATTTTGTGTTATTGCTAGTCAATACTTCTCATATGGGTATAGGAAGCTAGATATGATGCATGGAATTTTGCTATCTGTGTATTTTAACAAAATTCCTCAAACGGTTATTGATTGTGTTGTTATATTTTCTGCATATATTGCAGAATAAGTTTTACTATGGCGTTCTTCTAATGAGCTCGTCAAGTGCACGCATTCCTCCCCCCTTCTCTATGGGGGAATGGTTGGCCTTGGTCGGTTCGCTGGTAAAAAAATTGTAGGTACTTGTTAATGGTAAAAAGGTTCTCAGTAAAAAAAAAAGGTATGATATTAAATTATAAAACCCTAAAAGTTTGTGTCATCCTTTTGCGATTCTCTAAATTCATTGTATTTATTTGTAATGTATAAATATCGAGGTATTTAAGTGAAAAATGCTGAAAGTGTAAGGTTAAGTAAATTACTGTTTTATAAATATAGAATTTATTAACTTAATGAATGGTTGCTTATTTGCAATAAATTAGGTTTACCCTCTTAGGTCCACCGTCTCCACAATCATGGTTAGGTTTCAGAAAGGTCAAATTGCATAAATCCATATGTTATTTTAAGATGTAAATATTGCAATCTAATATAACGGCAGTTGAATTTTCCGTCCCTACGAAATTTTATTCCCAAAAGAACATCTAAGTTAGCAGTAGGTCTTCGGGTAAAAAAACGACGACTATGAACTGGATTCAACTTTTCAAGGTAGTAGCTCTAGTTAATGAATCATCTTGAAGGCCACAATCCTACATCCAACCTTACAAACTTCTTAAGTTTACCCTTAATCGCAATTCTCCATATGATCTGTTAAAGCTATGATAATTTACACGCTGAGGCGGAACGTCCGACAAAGTTGATTGTGCAGCTAGGGTTGGGGGTCGTTGCGCTAATACGTTGGTCCAGGAACATAAAGAGTGGCCCAACCGTCAGCCGAAATCTTCCGATACTGAAATCGGTGACAAGGGTGTCTCCTTTGTCCTAGACAGAAAACAATATGAATGCATTCATAATTTGGTGACATCTAAAGGTTCCTGCAAGTTGAAATCTTATCAGTTCTTCCGAACTGCATCAATGAAAACTTGATATCTGGAATTGCTAGTGCCCTGTTTGATTTATGCCACCTTCATCTAACGATCATAAAACAAGCACTTAGCTGTATCATGAACTTGATAGCATGAGGACCTCAAACAGACAAGTAATTTTGCTGTTCTATCATTTTTGGAAATTGAGGAAGAAATGCCTCACTATAATTCTCAATGATTCCTTAAGTGGTGCATCATAATCATAAGAATTATTGTATATATGATTCCAGTGTCTTGACTCTCTTGAGCTTACGCTATCACTCTAGGTGATGCAATGATTTAAATATTCCGCTTGGGCCTTTTTATCGTTTGTTTATTGCCATTTTCATAGATTTTTGTATGTACAAGTTTTCAAGAAATTCCTTTATGTAGCTATCCATTAGAATCAATATAAAATCCTCTTGGATTACACACACACACAGAGGGAGATGATCCTATGAGGCTGGTTTTTATTTCTTATTTTGAGACCAAACTTCTGAACACACAACTCCTGTGTTTTTCACCGTTTCGTACTGGCCACTTTGATCTACTTATATTAGATAGGTTATATATAAAGTTTCATTAGAGTTGGAAATTTCTAACACATCCATCAAGCGATTATATTTTTCATGCATCGTAAAGCATCGATTTTTTAGTCTATTTCATGGATTAGTTAGAGATCTCTAAATCTCGTAAAATTTGATACATGATCTGTCTAACATGTGTAGATCACGATGATCGGTGAAAAACACGATTTATTATGTTTGAAAAGCAGACCTCAAAATAAGAAATAAGGCCGGACCTCATAAGATCAGCTGTATATATATATATATATATATATATATAAGAATAATGTAGAAAAGAGGCAATAGGAGTGAATTTTCCCCTATAATGTAAAAAAATACGCTCTCCATCAATTTTTCCAACGACCGGCACCCATTAGCTTCATCTTTATCATTTAAGATGTGGATACACCAAATTTCATGTGAATCTACCATTTTTTTTCACCGTTGATTTAGTGCGTGTAAAATTAACGGTTTACCGACAATAAAACTTTTTACATTGCTAATTCAACGGTGAAAAGGTGGTAGAAACATGAAATTTGGTGTATCCACATCTTGCATAATAAAGATGAAGATGTTGAATGACGATCGTCGGAAAAAATCGTGGAGGGCGTATTTTTTTAACGCTATAGGAGGAAATTCCCTCCTATGACACCTTTCCTCGACTGTTTATTCTCTCTCTACACACACGAGAATAATGAAGAAAAGAAGTTTTTAAGGCTTTTTGGTTTGGTGGTATCAAAAAAATACACCCCTCACAAATTTTTTCGACGATCAACACCCATCATTATCATCTTTACCATTTATGATGTGGATATACCAAATTTCATGTGATTCCACAATTTTTTCACCGTTGAATTAGAAATGTAAAAAGTTCTATTGTCGACAAACCGTTAATTTTGCACCCACTAAATCAACGGTGAAAAAGTGATGGAATCACATGAAATTTGGTGTATCCACATCTTAGATGATAAAGACGTGGGTGATGGATGTTGATCGTCTAAAAAATTCATGGACGCCATATGAGAAAATTCCCTCATAGCACCTTTCCTTCGTTATCCCCCCGCTCTTTCTCTCTCTATATATATAGAGAGAGAATAATGGAGGAAAGATGCAAATTTCCTTCTATGGCGTCGAAAAAGTACGTCCTCTCATTTTTTCCGATATTCAGCACCCATCATCTTTATTGTTATCATCTAAAATGTGGGTACACCAAATTTCATGTGATTCTACAATCTGGTGTACCCACATCTTATATGATAACGATGAAGATGATGGGTGCCGATCGTCGGAAAAAATGAGAGCCGTACCTTTTCGACGTTATAGGAGAAAATTGTCTCCTATGACACTTTTTCTCTATTAACCTCTTTATATATATATATATATATATATATATATATATATATATATATATATATAGCGTCGGAAAAATAAACTCTCCATGATTTTTTTTCGACGATCGGCTCCATCTTTATCATCTAAGATGTGGATACACCAAATTTCATGTGATTATACCATTTTCTCACCGTTGATTTAGTTGGTGCAAAATTAATGGTTTACCGACAATATAACTTTTTACATTGCTAATTCAACGGTGAAAAAGTAGTGGAATGGCATGAAATTTGGTGTATGCACATTTTAGATGATAATGGATGCCGATCGTCGGAAAAAATGGTGGAGGTTGTATTTTTTCGACGCCATAGGAGGAAATCCCCTCCTATGGCCTCTTTCCTCCACTATTCTCTCTCTCTCTCTCTCTATATATATATAAAAGTTTGACTAGGCTCCTTCTTATAGGAATTGATATAAAATACTATCCATTTTGGATGTGTGCAATCAATTATGAATAAAATTTTCCATTTTTTCAACCATGACATGCTTAATTGCACAAATCCCAAACCAAATCTAATGGTAAATAAATGGACAGAATTTGATATAAAATCCTATTGGAAGGAGCCTAGTAAAAAAAAATTGACTATATATAAACGTTTTCTGATTCAATATTTGTTAAATGAGTTGTTCTTGAACTCTCTTCTCAATGGGATTAATGAAGAATGCAAGGCCATATGTTTTAAGATCTGAACTAAATGCCTGATCTTTATTTTTTTTCGCCCCAGGTTGACTGGTGACAGGAGCCTCCAACATGTTTGCCATGAGGCTTTGTTATTAACAGGCTTTGTTAGTCCTGTGTTACTAAAGGCTGCTACTACTAATGCTAAAAAGATGTTGTTTTATGATGTGAAGCCTATATAAAGGCGGTTTTTGTAGGGTGCAAGTATACTATGATGTGATATGACATGCAAAATATGATGATTTTGGTCGGGTTTCAATTGTGATCATTATGCGTAAAATTCATATAGTTCAGCCTTTGCGTGCGTAGGGTGCAAGAAAGTATGATGTGATATGACATGCAAAATATGATGATTTTGGTCGGGTCTCACAATTATTCGATATCAGACCTCTTATCGTATAGTTCAGACTTTGCGTGCATTAGTTTGCGTCGATTGTCTTCAAGGGATGTCTTCAAGGGATAAAAGGCTCAGTTGTTGTTGTTGTTGTGTCTTCAAGGGATGTCTTATTTAGAGTTCCATATACTTTGTAACTTGCTTGTCTTGATCATTCACGTACACATTTCAGCCCACCAGAGAATGATCAATTTGAAAACCGTTAAACACCGATCCGTTACATTTGCTTTATTTGGAAATTGAAAATTGATCCGTTACGTTTGCATTATTTGGAAATCGGAAATTTTCGCGCATGGTCATTATTGTCATCCAGATGTCGGGGGATGCGGATAATCCGAGCCAGCTCTGTATTTATATCTGATTTTTATCAAATATAGATAGTAATTTTCATTTCCGAAGATTTATCCGTATGGGATACAAATATGGTAACACATATATTCATTCCGTATCCGTATTTCCGTATCCGTATTCGATGATAGAAATAGTAATTTTGGACTTTGTTAGGTTTATATTTTTCTAATATTCATTTCATATACATATTAGTATAATAGTAACCTTATCTTTAGTGCATATAGATACTACCTTTTTTTAATTATTGTACGGACTCAATGATAGCATGAAAATGGCAGTATGGTTTTGCTTTTGCAGAGGTTGCAGAGGGGTGGTGTGCTGTTTCATCAAGCCTGAATTATTGTACGGACTCAACCTTAGGATCCAGCCCATGGTTTTACAAACCCGCCTTCAAATTCTTGTGAAAACAATAGGGAAAAGGGCAGATTGTCAGAAGGCCCCAGGCCCGTACAGGAGTTGTCTAAAACCCCGGATATTTTCGAAATTGTTGGAATTAGGCCACTGTTTAAAATGTTTGTGAAAAAAACCTGGGCAACATTTTATTTAGGCCTTCCAACCAAGATATTACATACTACTGTTGGATATTAAATGAATCTTCTTAGATATTTCAGACCAGCGCCTAGATATTACATGCTTGCAACTGCTTAGATATTATAGATAGCTAGTATAAAGGGGGTGTTAATTGGGTACATGGTTTTTTTAACAAGAGCAAAATGCCCAAAGGTTTTTACACAAGTTTGAAACAGGCGGGGTTATTTTTTTTGACAATTTACCCTGAGGCCCTGTTATTCAATTGGAACTTTCATATATAACCGGTACTTTTAAAATATCGGTTTATATTCGAACTTTAATTGGAATTGAGAATTTTTTTAAGGATTTTGAAATAACTAGAACTGAAAACTATAACTAAGATGTAGAACTTTATTGTAATTTTTAACTTATGCATCGGTCAATTCATTTTATTTTATATATGTCATAAAATATTAAACTTTTATGTCTACAACCTATTTCCTTTTTTTATGTCACATCTTCAACTATTTATTTAATGTCACATCTTGAATTTTCATAAACTTAGTTAATTAGTATTTATGTTTTATTAGTTTATATATAACAATCCGTGAAAATGACTCTTTTATAAATAGTTTAAATTAATAATTAGCAATATAAATTATATTGGTATCATATTCTTGGAAATACAAATTGATTGGGCATTAAAAAAAAAATGTGCCCCGGATTACAAGTTAACAAGATATAATGAAAATAAGATGTACAATTTTCCAAACTTTTATGATTTTCGATTATGTAAGTTGAATGTTATGTTTATCTTTTTAAATAAACTTTCTCAAAATTAAGGTTTATCGTTTTGAAAAAAGAAACTAGACAAAAACTACAAAAAAAATGATTTTCTATTCAATAAACATATAAAAATAATTAATCCATATAAGTTGAACAAATAGATATCATGATGTGAAAACTAAAATAAATTATGAAAAAATAAAAAAAATTAATTTTTTGGGTTTATCATTGTTGTGATATTTTTTGCCTTGAACAAGAGAATTGAGAGAGAGAGATGGGAGACAAAGGAAGGGAGGAAAAGAGAGGGAGAGGAAGAAACGCTGGAAAAAGAAAAATATGACATGTATAAAGAGGAGTAAGAAAGAGTTTTGATTTGATGATCAAGTTCACCAAAAGTGGTTGGGATAAATTTAAGGAGTGGAGTTGGAGAGTTTTTATATAATTGAACAAAAATTAAAACTTTTGACCCCTCAGCCACCGTTCTAGTTCTATCCATGAATAACATAAAAAATAGAACTTTTAATTCTAGTTCCAATTGACTAACACCATTAATTTTATTATCCCAATATGTTCCAGTTCTACTCATTAGTTCCAATTGACCACCCCTGAGAAAAAATGCATCATTTTGTTTTGATTTTAAACCTTTTGTAAATGGTTTCCTCATATGGAAATTTATATGCAGCCGAACTCTGTCTCTCTCTCTCTCTCACACACATCTCTGAATTTGAATTTATGGTTTATTTTGATATACCGATCCAAAACTTTCATATTTTGATAAAACACATCTGAAATTTGGTATTTTTAAATACAACACCCAAAAATCGAAATTAAACTAAAAACAACACTTTGGTCAAATTTTGTTAGTTTTCCGTGAAGCCACCGTTAAATATAGCAGTTAGAGAGATGAAAAGACCAAAATACCCCTTAAAGGGCCATATCCTGACTTCAGCACCTCTTAGTCTCCTCTTTCTCTCTCATTCGCATGCTTTTCTCTTCCTCATGTTGCAGCCGTTGCCGCCTCTTCGAATCTCTCTCAAAATCTTTTTCTCTCCCCCTTTCCTCAACTCTCCCTCGCCCTCTCTCTCGGTCTCAGTCTCTTTGCCTCCTCTCTATCTTGTTATGACTGTTTCATTCTTTTGTGAGGTCCGGATGTGATGAATCTCTGTATCTCCTTCAGATGTTACCTTCCGTTGATCTGCAGCGAGCGTTAATGGAAGGCTGAGATTGAGTTGGAGGGTTGCCTCTCAATGCGTGTGGATCTCGATGGGCTGGATATGGTCGAGGCCGAGCTACTTGGGATGCCTCATGAAGCGTGTGGATCTCAATGGGTTTTGTGTGGTTGAGGTCGTGCTACCTGCAAGGAAGTCCCGGGATGGTTGTGCCACCGAGGACCCTCCGGCGATCAAGTTAGACGGGGTATTTTGGCAGGGTAACGGCCTATTGGGGTAAAAATGGCTTACCTGAGTCGTCTGAGAGAGGGGTTTATATAGTGGCAGCCATGGGCAGGAGGGCGTGAGATTCATGCCGGCCATTACGCCCCTGGCGTTACGCCCGCGTGATAGGCGGGATTCTCCATTAATGACATGCTCGTTAATGAGGGATCATGATGGCGTGGAATACGGGATTATGAGCGGCGGATATCTGACGTCTAGCGAGATTCCCGGAGCCGTAGCGGAGGCGCCTGTGATCGGTGTTGTGGGTCGGTCGGTGAGACCGAGGAAACTATGCTCGGCGGGAGGCTCGGGAATGAGCGGGAGGCCGAGGCGTCTTGGATATGCGATAGCTCGGAGGCGAGCTGGAAAGCTGAGGGAACCCAGCATGCGGGAGGGCTCTGAGGCGAGCCGATGGTCGTTTGTAAGGTGATCGTAGGGGTGGTCTGGAAGGCCACCGAAGGTCGGGAACATCCTGAGGTCGAAGGCTCGGGGTATGCTCCCAACGTACCGATTTTGATCCCTTTTTATAAGCTCTGGGACACGTCACTTGCCACGTGTTATGATATGGGGAAATACCACTTCTGAGCATCATCAGGATGAGTAGAGGATGGCGAGATCCAGTGAGAAGACAAGACTGGATTTGGAGGCGTCTTTTCGTCTGTTAGGGCCGGCTATCGACCGAACTTGAGCTCTCCTATTTTTTTACTTGAGCCATGTTAGGAGCTTGCCTTCTTCGGGCGCATGCGCTGGGCAGAGGCTTGCCAGCTGGTTCAATGTGAGGCTCAGGGATCCACCATTGAGACCGAGCATGAATATGTCTGGCGGCTTCGTGACGAGGGCTTTGATCCATCTCTTTGTAGGGCAGGAAGCTGCCTGTAGTGGATGAACCGAGCAGGAGAATGCCCGGTCACCTCGTGATGAGGGCTTTTGATCCGCATTGTTGTGGGGCAGGAAGCTGCCCGCCAGGATGAACCGTGCATGAGGATGCCCGGTCGCCTCGTGATGAGGGGTTCAATCCTTGGCGTCGAGGGGTAGCAAGTTGCCCACTAGGATGAACCGAGCATGAGGATGCCCGGTCGCCTCGTGATGAGGGTTTTGATCCTTGGCGCCGAGGGGCAGCAAGTTGCCCGCCAGGATGAACCGAGCATGAGGATGCCCGGTCGCCTCTTTGAGGAGGGCTTTCTATCCTTGACGTACGTGGAGTAAGAGATTACCGGCCAAGGATGAATCGAGTAGGGAAGCAGCTCGGTGACCTCTTGGCGAGGGCTTTAATCCTTGGTGTCGGTGGGTAGTGAAATACCAGCCATGGATGGACAGAGTAGGGTAGCTGCTCGGTGGCCTCTTGATGATGGGTTTGATCCTTGGCGTCGTAGGGTAAGAGATTACCAGCCAAGGATAAACCGAGCAGGGTAGCTGCTCGGTGGCCTCTTGATGAAGGCTTTGATCCTTGGAGTCGTAGGGGTAAGAGATTACCAATCAAGGATGGACCGAGCAGGGTAGCTGCTCGGTGGCCTCTTGATGAGGGCTTTGATCCTTAGCGCAGGAGGGCATTGAGCGGCCTGCTAAAGATGGACCAAGCAGGGTAGCTGCTCGGTGGCCTCTTGATGAGAGCTTTGATCCTTGGCGTCGTTGGGTAAGAGATTACCAGCTAAGGATGGACCGAGCAGGGTAGCTGCTCGGTGGCTTCTTAGCGAGGGCTTTGATCCTTAGCGCGGGAGGGCATTGATAGGCCTGCTAAGGATGGACCGTGCAGGGTAGCTGCTCGGTGACCTCTTGATGAGGGCTTTGATCCTTGGTGTCGTGGGGTAAGAGATTACCATCCAAGGATGGACCGAGCAGGGTAGCTGCTCGGTTGCCTCTTGGCGAGGGCTTTGATCCTTAACGCGGGAGGGCATGGAGAGGCCTGCTAAGGATGGACCGAGCAGGGTTGCTGCTCGGTGGCTTCTTGATGAGGGCTTTAATCCTTGGCGTCGTGGGGTAAGAGATTACCAGCCAAGGATGGACCGAGCAGGGTAGCTTCTCGGTGGCCTCTTGATGAGGGCTTTGATCCTTAGCGCGGGAGGGCATTGAGAGGCCTGCTAAGGATGGACCGAGCAGGGTAGCTGTTCGGTGGCCTCTTGATGAGTGCTTTGATCCTTGGCGTCGGTGGGTAGTGAACTACCAGCCATGAATGGACCGAGCATGGTTGATGCTCGATTGCCTCTTGGCGAGGGCTTTGATCCTCGGCGTCGTTGGATAAGAGATTACCAGCCAAGGATGGACCGAGCAGGGTAGATGCTCGGTGGCCTCTTGATGAGGGCTTTGATCCTTGGCGTCGGTGGGTAGTGAACTACCAGCCATGGATGGACCGAGCAGGGTTGCTTCTCGGTTGTCTCTTGGTGAAGGCTTTGATCCTTAGTGTGGGAGGGCATTGAGAGGCCTGCTAAGGATGGACCGAGCAGGGTAGCTGCTCGGTGGCCTCTTGATGAGGGCTTTGATCCTTGGCGTTGTGGGGTAAGAGATTACCAGCCAAGGATGGACCGAGCAGGGTAGCTGCTTGGTGGCCTCTGTAAGTCTACGGTAGCGCCCTGGCCATCAATCCAAGGCCAAACGCGGAACAAAACTTTTCAAAACTGGCGCTAACGTAGGCTTTTACCCGGATCGTACCATTAACCCTAATCTAGCAAACTAAAAAGATGTTGGAATGGCTATACCGATCGATCCGTGTCCTTCGGTCTTTAGCCACCATCCGATGCTCCTCGCGGCTTCTCCGATCTCGCTCGTCGAAGTGGCACCACGTCAAGGATTCTTTATACGGGCCCCCGCTTCAAACCGAAGCAACTCGGACATGAAGTTTGCTAGCCAACATGTCCAAGATGAAATAGAGAATCGGTGTGAATACTTGGTCTCAATACACCCTAGGATTCTCATCACATGAGAGAGATAGGGTGGAGGTTGAAGAAGATGCCATGGGATGAAGAGTGTGAGCTCAAGAAAATGTCAAGTGAGCAAAAAAACCAAGCACACAAAAATTGTGTTGGCTACCCTCTTCATTTGTTGTGATGATTTTGTGTTGAAAAACCAAGAAAAGATATTTACAAAATATCTCCCACAAAACCCTCATAATATCTCACCCAAAACAAAGCTCATTAATCCACCATGACTAACTATATGACTCATAACCATGAGTCATTAAGTGAACATGCTAGAATAATGACCCACTACAATGAGTCACACTTTCCAAATCCAAATAAATATTTAAACCAAAATGTTTAACAAAAAGAAATGCATCTTCTAAAGTAATCTTGTAATGAATTACAAGAATACCCCTCACCTGTATATACATACATGCATCCGTATTCCGACTGAATACGAGTATAATGAGACTAAAATATTCCAACTCGATATAATACTAGGATCCGGCTTAAACCAAAGCCCATTAGTATTATCCGTCCGAATCATGACACGTGCACAAGTGCACATGTATATTCGAACCCTACCATAAAACCATACGACCTCTACAACGTTTCGCCCGAACTTGGGAAACTATCTATGGAGGACTCTAAAGACTCGTCAATACTCTGGCAGTGGGTTTAACCACAAGCACGTCAGTGGTACTAGCTGTACGTAACGGCTGCCCATATATTGAGCAAAAGGGAGGCTGATGAGCTAACTCATGCTGAAACCCTACTGAGCCTGTCAGTGACAATATCCGTACACTCCGGTCTGTTCATCTATGAGTATCGCATATCGGGCCTAGGGGCTGGTAAACGTCAGAGCCCCAATAGCGGTATAAGTCGTGTCGGAGTGTAGCCCAGAACACCCTGAGAAACTACTGGAGTACCTACCAGTAAATCTCGCTTGCCCTGGCCAGGGAATTTCTGTAATGGCTCTCCAGACACAGCACGATCTCACCCCCAATACCGGGAGAGACGAATCCCCTGTCGATCCGCTCACTGCCTCCATGTGGCTCGGGACTGTACCCAACTAAAACCTGTTTGCACGACTCCTTTGAGCCGTGGTAGGGTAGTAATCAAAGCACAGTGGGAACTCACACGAGACAAATGACGATCTCAGGTCGATAGACTAACCTGTACATATATCACCAGGGAACTGCTATCTGACGACAGGTATAATACCAACTAGCAGATTCCCGGCGAGTCCGTCCGGTGTACTCATAATCCAATGAGCACCTGTATACATCTTAGGTGAACCAACTGACACCAATGGCTTGTAAGACCGGCTACCGCCCCTCGTCGGGGTCTCGACTGTATACACTAGTCTACTCTGAAGTATCGATGCCATGTCTCGAAACTCTCTCGACTAGGGACCTTTTAAGGATGTACTTATAGACTACCCAACTCTCACGTATATGATAGCCATCATACTGCTGGTAGTCAAGCAAGAATCCTAAGGGCTCTATCAACGTGTAATAGTGATCTGTAATGTCACATAAAACATGTACACGATGATAAAGACAGACCAGATAGCATACTATCATCTCGAGTAAGACTGTCCTACCGGTATAGTCCTCCCTCAATCATTGCAATCACGTGCCTGCGATCCAATAATTGACTTTGAGGGCACTATATCCAACAATCTCCCACTTGCACTTAAGGCTAATTATTGTGATGTTGCATACTCACAGTCTGTATGATACCGAACATCCAACTCCTCTACTAATCAATTTCACAAAGCTCGTTTGTAAAACTATTGTGTTCGAGAAATAGCCTCAGTGAGTGGATCCGCCCTGATGTTTCTCTCTATGTCTCTCTTAATCTCAAGTTCGCGAAGAAAGCCATCTCCCGAAATGAGCAATACCTGTCTTAGAATATGTCTGGATATCTGATGGGACCCAGTTCACAAATGAACTCCAAATCCAGCAAACTTCTTAGACTGCATCGTCAACTGAACTTAAGCAGTATCATGCACCATTCCTCCCTCAGTATCCGCTTGGACCACCGTCCAAACTACTGCCCCTCATCAGAGGGAAAACTATAACTCTGACAGTCAGTCTGTCATCCAGGTCACTGATTTGATGATTTAGCGTGCTTGCGCTTTCAAAAAGATAGATCAAAAACTATTTCTAAACCGCAATTAGGAACGGCGTCGCATGTAGCTAGCCGGTGAGTACGGGTCGGTCCACAGGGATGTTGTGAATTTCTGATTCGCGCTTACGAGTTAATTCCGAAGGTTGTTCGGATTAATTATTAAATCTAAAAACCTAATTAACCTAGGGCAATTATCTAGATCTACTCTTGCTAGGGCTAGGTTTATGGATGGTTTGGAAATGTAATTAAATCTCACCGCTTTCAATACCCGAATGAAGATCTGTGAGGAGTTCTGGTAATTATCAATAAAGGGGATTAGATCCGTTCGGGAAGGTGTTCCTTCCTCTAGGTTCTTGTCCTTCCTTTAGA
The DNA here is from genome assembly GCA_030015575.1 of Agapanthus africanus. Taxonomy (NCBI): domain Eukaryota; kingdom Viridiplantae; phylum Streptophyta; class Magnoliopsida; order Asparagales; family Amaryllidaceae; genus Agapanthus; species Agapanthus africanus. Next base: position 512,831,401 of record JASDDO010000012.1, read on the forward strand.
GATCCTTACCCTAACCTCCATGGAAAACACCACAACCGGGCCTTTACACTAGGGTGTCATCGTTACCTCGAGGGGTAGGATGCCGTAGGGCGCGGTATGTGCGCGTATGCATGGAGTCCTATTGTAAATATTTGATGGGTAAGAAAGGGATGAGAGATCTCATCTCTCAAAATCCTTCCCCAAAGCTAAACCCTAAACAAGTTCCTAGGGCATGAAATTAAATCTACCTAGGGCAAGGAATTGAAATCTACACTAGGGCAAGAAATTAAATTTACTTACAGATGCATCCCTCCAATCGTCCATGCATGGTTGTCAGATCTGAATTTCAGAATGGAGAAGAAACACCGATGCTCTCCAAAAAGGATTTCTGAATTTTATTCATTAAAGGGAGGCATAAGGTTTACAATCTTTAGAGTTCCTATTTATAGAAGATAGGAAACCCTAGGGTACATTTGTTTCGCATGTCTGAAATTACAAAAATAGCCCTTAGGAAATCTTTTCAGAGTAGCCAAAGCATTTTGGTAAAAAAACTCCCTGAGTATGGGCTTCTTATGGCCGCGGAACCGCGGCATTGGTGGGCTTGGGCCGCGGTTCCGCGGCCCATTGGTAGGCTCACATGCTGAAAATTCCTGTTCTTGTTCTGGGATTCCTGGGCTTCTATATTCTTTGGATCTTTTCTCAATTGGGCTTCTACATTGGTTCCAGATCTTCAGTGAACCATTTGCAATGGATTTTTAACCGTCCGCTTTGTATTTTTGGATCTTGAGTTGCCTTGTTAATTGTGAATTGTCTTTCGATGTAGGCTTGACTAAGGTCCTCCCATTTGTTGGTCAAAAGTCCATATTTTCATCGTCTTTACATCGTTTTCACTGTTTTTCTGTCCAAGAACCTGTAACCTGTAACATGTAGCAGATGTTAGTTATATGTGTGCCCTAGAGGCCATTACTGTACATACGATGTATATTGTAGTGGATGCTTGGACATATATAGGGAGGACTTTCTTGCTCAACATGATAGTACGCTATCTGGTTGTACTTTATCTTAACATGTACTCTGATTGTCTCTTTTGTTACATGTTGATAAAGCCCTTAGGATTTGTACTCGACTACTGGGACTATGATGAGATCATACTAGTGGGGCCACAGTAGTCTATGAGTACATCCTATAACTGTTCCTAGTCGAGGGTGTGTCGAGACAGGGCATCGATACACCAGAGTAGACTAGCGTATACGCATCTTGACCCATATGATGGGCGATGGATGATCCCATATCCATCGGTGTTTGACATCAAGGATGGTGTACGGGTGCTCAGTGGAGACTGGGTACACTGAACGGACTCGCCGAGAACTCCTAGATGGTATATATACCTATTGTCAGATAGCAGTTCTCTGGTGACACTTGTACAGGTTAGTCTGTAGACCCGAGATCGTCATAGAGTCTTGTGTGATTCCCACTGTACTTTGATTTCCTCCCTACCACGGCTCTACTGAGTCGTGCAAACAGGTGGATTTTGGGTACAGTCCCGAATCATATGGAGACAGTGAGCGATAGGAGGGGTTTCGTCTCTCCCGGTATAGGGAGTTGATGTCGCGCTATGTTTGATCGGCTATAACACCTAAATCCCTGGCCAGGGTTCTCGAGGTTTACTGATAAGTGTTATCAGTAGTTCCTCGACCTGTTATGAGCCATAAATCAACATGACTTATAAAGTTACTGGGGTCTAACATTTACCACCCCTAGACTTCATATGCGACGTATCAGACGAAGAGACCGGACTGTACGGTAAGTGTTGCTTACAGGCTCGTAAGGGTTGTGATGAGTTCGCTCGTCGGCCACCTTTTCGTCATGTACCTGGGTAGCCGTTACGCACAGCTAGTGCCGCTGACGTGCTTGTGGTTAAACCCATTGCCAGCGTACTGACGAGTCTTTAGAGTCCCACATAAAGGGTTCCCTCGTTCAGGCAAAAGATGTAGAAACCGTAAGTTGTTACGGCAGCCGTAAAGTGTTGCGGCAGGTTTTCGATTATGTTCCTGTAATTGTTACAGAATAATAATCGGAAGAATAATACTGGACGGATACCGGTATTATATTATTGGATTAATAGTATTCGTATTTTTCGGAATTCGGATGCGGGTATACAGTATACGGTATACGGTATACGGAGGAGGGGTATTTTTGTAATTGTTACAAAATACCTTCTAGAAGATGCCACCTCATAATGACATAATAATGACATCATTTATTTTGTGAAAATAAATAAGTGAGGTGTAAATTAAAATATATAAGCATGATAATGTGTTTGTTGAAGTGGATGTACTATTTAAGCATGATACTTCTTTCATAATGCATGCTTTACTTAGTGCTATTTTTCTTTTTATCATGCTTAAATTTTTTAATTATGAAATGCACTTATTCTTCTTCTTATAAATACCTTCACATAAGATGTGAAATCAAGGCATTCCATTCCTTAACAAAATTATGATAAGTGTATCATAACAAGTTCATAAGAAGAGAGAAAGAAAAATGATGGTGATCATTCTTCCTAGCTTTAACCCTCACATGAGATGTGAATCAAAAGCTTATGATTTCAAGTTAATCCAATAAAATTATCTCTACATCATCCTAGTGACCTCTTCTAGCAAATTTGGTCTCTCGGTTAATTCTTGAAAAGAGTTTCAAGCTTGAACGAAAACTCTCGGGTGGATCATCTTTGTCTTCGGTGGTCGGAGATCGAAAACGTCGGCAACATCTAACGAGCCGAGGAGTCCACAAAAGAGAAGAAAGGAGCCGAGGAGTCCACAAAAGAGAAGAAAGGAGCAAAGGAGTTGCATCAAAGAGAAGACCCGAAGGACCGTATCATCAAGGTAAAATCCCTAACATAGTAGATAAAATCTCTAGTTGGGGTTTACTAGTTGTGGTTTAGACAAGATCTTCGGTTAAGTGCGTGTTGTATGCAAAGAAAATTTTTGTTCCTCGCTTCCGCCGCGCCACAAGAGTTGTGGTAGCATGCAACACTAACCTACAGCAGACATGCGTTAAAAGCACCCATTTATTCATAAAAAGAATAAGAATGGGGAAATAATAATGCAATATTATGGTGTGAACAAATACCCCCAAACTTATCTTTTGCTCGTCCTCGAGCAAACTTATTTTTTATTCACTAAAATCCTACCCGCACTTTCGCAGGGAAACGCGATTGCACTGAGCACGTGCAACAAGCCGTTAAACCTCTAGGTGTCCCTAGTAGGAGGAGTGTTGTCTCCTGAGGGTTTTTAGCGGATTACACCCACAAAATCCTATCAACTCGGCCTATTGACTTTTGTTCTCTAATTAGGTTTTCTAACAAGGAATTCTATTACCTTTTGACTCGCAAATTATCCACCCATATTCTTCACACTTCCTCATTATTTAACTTAAGATTATATATGTTATGTATACCAACTTAGCTTTCGGCATCTCTTAAGTCTTCCTTCTAGGATTTCATCCCCACTTAGGAATTTCTATCAACTCTATTAAAGATATAAGTTCTATTTTTCATTCCTCTCTCTTATCTAAATTCCAATCACATATCCCTACGTGTGTGTAAATATCACCCCTACATTTGGAAATTCAAATCAAGCAATCGTACTCTCGTCCATTGTCCAAAGCACTTATTAATTAGTGAATTTTTAAATGAAATTTGCTTACACATCCTTCATGCGACCGTTAATACTTCTTGAGATACCAACAACCGATTACAATATACGTTAGCACTTTAAAGCGTACTTCCTAGTTTTGCAACACCCAAGGCTTTAGCAGTGACTCCCAAACCAGTTGGTCTAAGGTACTAGGTGATGAAGCATCCTCGCTAAATATTTTTCTATTTTTACAGCCTTAAGTAATCACAAAAACCAGTGTCCATTTTTTTCTTTATTCACTTTTTTTTTCTTTTATTTTCATTGTACTAAGGACTTTAGACAAGAGCATTTCAAGGTCTCTTCTACTATTCCAAGTTTCAAGGTGCGTGATTGTGCAAGTTGTAGGGTATACATTTTCAGAATCTAGACTTAAGTTAGGAACTATTTTTCAAACTTATACTCTAATAAAAGCTTCAATATTTTTCCTTCGTTTCGACCTAGCCCAAGAAGTGAACCCAAAATTTGCCTATTTCTAAATAAACTACAAGGCATATACTTTCTACCGTTAAACTTTAAGGAATGTTATTTTTTGGGTTTTTAATTTACTAAGTCTAAGATCTAGTTGTTCCTACTCAGTTAACCTATTTATCAAACTCGAGTCAATTAGCCAAAATTGAATACAATAATTTTTATAATTTTTGAAAATTTTCAATTTTTATGGGTTTTTCAAATAAGTATGCAAATGCAAAAATATGTACAAATGAATGCGAAGGGAGAAGACGTACCGAGCATACCCCCAAACTTGAACTTGACAGTGTCCTCACTGTCATGCTGAACCAAAAGGGTCAAAATACCGGCACTCCCCTATTTATTTATTTATAATTTTTTTATATATATATTTTTTAATGTTTTGAAATTTTTTTTATTTTTTTTTAATAGAAAAGAAAGCAAAAAATATATACATATATACAAAGATTCCCCCAAACTTAAGCTTGGCCTTGCACAAGCCAAAAGTTAGCACCAACCATTCAAAAATCTTATCGTGGAAATGGTATAGTTGGTGCAAGAATGGGGTGTAGAAGAAAGAAATGAGAAACGCGCGAGACCGTGTGGGAAGAAGAGAATATGGTCTCGGTGGGGGAGAAGAAGGGCGGAAAGGAGAAAGAAGGATCGCGCGAACTTGAGGGTGTAAATCGAGTGAATAAATTAGCGCAATATGTGATGACCGATATGTTATAAGCGATTGCGCTAACCTATCAACCCGTCGGGAAATGGGGTCAAATCCCTCAAGATTCGCAAGAAAACATGGGTACGCCGAACTTGGTATAGAAAATGAAAGCGTAACGGTCATTTGTACGGTCGGGACAATAGGAGAGACGAAAGAAAGTGAATTAGGGATAGTATCTTTCTCACCATAGTAAACTGTTTCGAACTTGAAAGATTCCATTAATGGTTCGAAACTACTATAATCAACCGAGTCTGATGGCTCATCTGAAAATGTAAAGGACTCAAACTCGGACGGTGAGTCATCAACATCGTCCGAAAAAGTGAAACACTCGTAAGTGTTATCATCTGTGAGAACGGTATCGGATTCAAAGGAAAATCTTTCAAGCTCACAGTCTTCAAGCATGGTCGGAACGATGGGAAGGAGGGATGGTGATATAACAATCAAAGGTTCAGGAGGATGAATTGGAAAATCAGACACATCAAACAAAAATGATTCAACCTCAATATTATCCTCAAGACTCTCCTCAATACTATCCTCAATATTCAACTCATTATTTAGCCTATACATGCCATTATCATCAAAATCAAGACGCATATGAGATTCGGGAGAAACATTTAATAACTCAGGATGATGATTTGAACATAAAATTTCAAGCAAATCGACAGGTTCATCATCCGAAATATTCCCGGCGTCTATATCCTCAATCAAGTGAAAATCAATTTCTTTAGACACCTCATCAAAAGTATGGATATCTATCGATTTAGGTTCTAGAGTGGAGGTGTAAAGATCGAAAGGATTAGGTGCGGTTTCACTCGAAAGGGGTTCCTCACAATCTGGCAAATCAAACACTACAAAATCACACAACTCATTTTTATTTTTAACAGGTGAACTATTTAGGGCAATCGATGGAAAACAGGAGTTGTAGGTTTCAATTGGGTAAGGGTAGATTTGATTTGAAAATCCTCTCTCATTCTCACTCTGTCCAACTGCCGCCTCATACATTGAAAAATTTGGAGCTAGCGGGACACTAGCTACCGGTTCACTAGGTTGCATAAGGGCGGCCATGGACGCTTCCACATTCCTAATCATTTTATTTGTTGCAGCAATGTACGCTTCCAACGACTCTTCCAAACTAGACTTATGTGGTGAGGGGGTTTCAGTAAAAGATTCAAAATTGGTTGGATATATGAAACTCCCTAATGGCTGTGTCGAAACAGTGTCTAGTGAAGGTGGAAAGGTCGGGTATGACTTGTAGGAAGTGGGTGGTTGGGCAAGGGTAGGGTCAACATATGGATAAAACAGTGAATAATCGTGCGGATCCCTAAAACTAGATGAGTGGAGAGGGGTGAAAGATCGACTGCGAGATTGAGCAATATGCTCAGCAATGGACATCGGCCTAGGAGTGACAGAAGGACTTGAAAAAGTGGTGTCAACATATGGAGGTGGTGAAGGTTGACTCGGTTGACACAAGCTGGGTTGAAAGGTTATACTGTTTCTCCTAGACGCATCTATATGATCTTTCAAAGATTTTTTAGGCATGGAAGGATCGTCTTTAAATTGACCGAACAAATTGACGTACGACGCAAAATTAGGTTCGGGATACCAAAGTTCGGCTAATGATTTATTATGTGGGGTACCCATGTTAGAAGAAAGGGGAAAGAAGGAAAGTTTATTGTGGTGCAAGGATTTATTTGCGACTAAATAAATTTTGCAAGTTCTTTAAAATATTTGTCCTTTTTATTTTCATTTTTCTTCTTCTTTATTTGGAAAAATTTTGTTGCAAAAAGATTTTAGAGAAAAGATATGCAACAGCAAAATATTTTATAGAAAAGATATGCAACAGCAAAATATTACTTGCAATCAATTTAGTTCAAGCGGGGCCCAAAAATCCTGCACAAGACTGTTATATGGAAGGGAAAATATTTTTAAAGTGCACAAAGTCCTGCAGGAATTTTTCAGAAAATATATTTCAAAAATTACAGAGGAGAAACAGAAGATCTTACAGAAAATTTTCAGAAGAAGATGCCACTGTAAAGCCGCCTTTCCGCGGTAAAAACGAGTTTGTGCCGCGTTTTCGCGGCGAGATTGTCGGCTCGAGTCCCCAAAATTTTTTATATGCTCTGATTCCACTAGAAGGCCGCGGTTCCGCGGCCTTAGGTGGGTTTTGGCCGCTGAATCGCGGCGGGTTGGGGGGTTTGGGGCTCCAAAATTTTTGTGCTTCTCTGTTTTTTAAAATCCCTTCTGTTCCGATATCTCTTTTTCCGTTTCGATTTCTGGAAATCTCCAGATCCGAATTTGTATATCCTGCAAAATTCAAACAACAAAGTATCCCTTCCAAAAATAACAAAAAATATATATTTTTTAATGTTTTTTTTGATTTTTTTTTATTTTTATGATTTTTTATTTTATGATTAACCCGAAATTGCGAAAAGGAAATTTCTACGCCATCCCCGGCAACGGCGCCATTTGATTTGATGATTTGGCGTGCTTGCGCTTTCAAAAAGATAGATCAAAAACTATTTCTAAACCGCAATCAGGAACGGCGTCGCATGTAGCTAGCCGGTGAGTACGGGTCGGTCCACAGGGATGTTGTGAATTTCCGATTCGCGCTTACGAGTTAATTCCGAAGGTTGTTCGGATTAATTATTAAATCTAAAAACCTAATTAACCTAGGGCAATTATCTAGATCTACTCTTGCTAGGGCTAGGTTTAGGGATAGTTTGGAAATGTAATTAAATCTCACCGCTTTCAATACCCGAATGAAGATCTGTGAGGAGTTCTGGTAATTATCAATAAAGGGGATTAGATCCGTTCGGGAAGGTGTTCCTTCCTCTAGGTTCTTGTCCTTCCTTTAGAGATCCTTACCCTAACCTCCATGGAAAACACCACAACCGGGCCTTTACACTACGGTGTCATCGTTACCTCGAGGGGTAGGATGCCGTAGGGCGCGGTATGTGCGCGTATGCATGGAGTCCTATTGTAAATATTTGATGGGTAAGAAAGGGATGAGAGATCTCATCTCTCAAAATCCTTCCCCAAAGCTAAACCCTAAACAAGTTTCTAGGGCATGAAATTAAATCTACCTAGGGCAAGGAATTGAAATCTACACTAGGGCAAGAAATTAAATTTACTTACAGATGCATCCCTCCAATCTTCCATGCATGGTTGTCAGATCTGAATTTCAGAATGGAGAAGAAACACCGATGCTCTCCAAAAAGGATTTCTGAATTTTATTCATTAAAGGGAGGCATAAGGTTTACAATCTTTAGAGTTCCTATTTATAGAAGATAGGAAACCCTAGGGTACATTTGTTTCGCATGTCTGAAATTACAAAAATAGCCCTTAGGAAATCTTTTCAGAGCAGCCAAAGCATTTTGGTAAAAAAACTCCCTGAGTATGGGCTTCTTATGGCCGCGGAACCGCGGCATTGGTGGGCTTGGGCCGCGGTTCCGCGGCCCATTGGTAGGCTCACATGCTGAAAATTCCTGTTCTTGTTCTGGGATTCCTGGGCTTCTATATTCTTTGGATCTTTTCTCAATTGGGCTTCTACATTGGTTCCAGATCTTCAGTGAACCATTTGCAATGGATTTTTAACCGTCCACTTTGTATTTTTGGATCTTGAATTGCCTTGTTAATTGTGAACTGTCTTTCGATGTAGGCTTGACTAAGGTCCTCCCATTTGTTGGTCAAAAGTCCATATTTTCATCGTCTTTATATCGCTTTCACTGTTTTTCTGTCCAAGAACCTGTAACCTGTAACATGTAGCAGACATGCGTCAAAAGCACACATTTATTTATAAAAAGAATAAGAATGGGGAATATAATAATGTAATATTATGGTGTGAACAGTCACCTTGAAAGCCTGGAATGATAACTGTCTCCCGAAAGAGGCTGTCGTTATCAAATCCCTAGAACATATATACTTATGTTCATAAAACCGCTTCCTGATGTTTCTCCAGGATTGGATTAATATCAACTTATTGCATCTAGTGCAAAAACAACATCTGGTGTGGTACTTGACATCTCATGATTGACTCAATTGCCTAAGCAAGTGATATGCCAATCATGTACATCCCTCTCTCCTTTAGTCTGTAAGACACCTTTAGAGAGGGTGACTCCATCACCTGCAGGTACACCACCATGTCAGGAGTCATCCATTCTAAATGTCTTTAGAATACTGTCTAAGTACCCAGATTGGGAAACTACCCAAATCTAGATCTAAAACCATAGATCTAGTAACCAGAATGCCTGATATTATATCCATATCCTATTTGGAGAAACCACTGTGTGACAACCACAGTATAACCGATCGTAGTATAGGAATTTCACTTCCTAGTCTGTGTATGTCATCTAAATACTAGGACATCATACCCTACTACCTTCTTAACAGATCCATCCCTTATTCTGATGAAGTCAAGACCTATAACCGTCACATCAAAATAGATGATCTATCTCCGCTATATCTGCTTCAGTCTATAAATAGACATAAGCTTCTTGTCCACTATGCTTCTGCTGCTCCCACTGACTACGACAATCCTCTGGCAGAGTCATATACACGTGTACTTCTAAAGCTAGTTCAGAACGACCCTATACTCATCCTCCTACCGGGTCTCATAGTCTGGAACAGCAGTAATGGCAAGTCTGGGTAAACAAGAACCTCCCTGTCACCGTCTTTGAGAATACCGAAGTACCTTTCGGGTGCTTGAGGTTACCCACCATATCTGCGGAGTGGCTAATGGAATGTCAAACCTGATTGAATGTTTAGGTCCTATTAAATTTTCCGTAATCGTTTACGGTTCTGGAATCTCTTCCAGTTCTACCATACTCCCACTACTGTTTTCTGAAAAAATCCATTTTACTAAAACTGTGGCGAGTCAAGAAGAATATCACTATTTGTTCCCCTCTGAACGACGGCCGAGACGCGTGGTCGTCTCGCCTGGGCTCGGGGCAGATGCTAATTGGTGCTATCCGTCCACCTCTCCGAAGATGCCAAGTTGATTTATGGCACCGTATATCGAAGGTTTAAACGGATGCGTCCGATGTAGCAGACTTCGCCAGATTCCCCCTCGCTTGAGGGGTTTTTGATTGTGGGGACGCTCTTCCCTGCAGGCGCAAGCCCCTGCAGTTAATTACGCTACCGCATTGCGGTAACAACTTTCTCCTTCTCCAGATGGTCACTTCGTGTGCGTGTTTATTTTATGTTTTGTTGCCCGTGGATTGTATACGGAGACTGAGTTATGTCGTCGCCCGTAGGGCGTGGACTAGTACAAATCCGTATTATTTTAGATTTGGGTTTGGGGGTTTGGGTTTAAGGATACGTTAGCCTCATTTGAGCCTAAGATCGACTTAAACGTTTGTTAAAGATACATTAGTCTAGTTTTTAGACTAAGATCAACTTAACGGGATCGTTTAGATCCAACAAGAGAGCAATAAAAGGGGGGGCTCTGTTGTTTAGTTTAGTGACGTTACGGTCGGTAGGTAGTTTAAGGACATTGCGGTCCATGGGAAGTTTAAGGACATTGCGGTCCATGGGTAGTTTAAGGACATTGCGGTCCAATGTTAGTTTTAAGACATTGCGGTCAAGGTTAAGGACCTCATAGTCCGTGGATTTAGGACTCCACAGTCCGTAGTTAGTTTTAAGATATCCCGGTCAAGGTTAAGGACCTCATAGTCCGTGGGTTTAAGGACCCCACAGTCCGATGTTAGTTTTAAGACATCTCGGTCAAGGTTAAGGACCTCATAGTCCATGGGTTTAAGGACCCCACAGTCCGTATCAATGTGTGGTCATCGGGACCCGTCACCTCTTTGAAGACGTTGAGGAATTACAACGCCAAGTATCAAAGGAGTGAAGAGATGTACCCTTGAACCGGGGTGGATTAAATATTCTTTGGCCCAACTTGGGATCAAGACCAATTAATTATGTTATGAGCCCATTAGCCCAGTTAAGTCTGAATTGAGGACTTATGGCCATCTTGGGCTAAGTCCAATCATGTTTGGAATATTGGCTTCCTGTTGGTCCATTGAAGGAGAGGCTTTGCCTCTGGCCATTTAGCCAATTGGGCTAACGTTAATTCAGCAGTGTTGAACACTGGGATCAAGTTAGTATTTTAACACTAAAAGACAGTTGGTGTTAAACACCAGCAACAGGGGGTTCAAATTAGTGTTAAACACTAGAGCAAATCAGTGTCAAACACTAGCAGCAGAGGTTTCAAATTAGTGTTAAACACTAAGAAATTCAGTGTTAAACACTGCAAATAAAGTTCTTTGATTAGTGTTGAACACTAAGGCCAAACAGTGTTTTAACACTGGATTCAGGGGTTCCAATTTAGTGTTAAACACTAAGGCAAGAGGGGTCACGTGGTAGCACGTGAGGGCGCCCTCCCTTCATTTGTTCTGCTGAGAATATCGCATCTTTTGGAGCATCACGTGCCATCACGTGACGGGCATTTAAATGCTTGTATGTTAAAGCCTCTGCCAAGGGTCACGTGGGTCACGTGAGGCACTGCCTCAAAGGGCCTTTTCTGTGGATCTTTTCGGGGGTCACGTGGTGGCACCTGACCCTGCCTCTATGTATGTTTTTTTAGAAGATCTGTTAATCCCTTTCAAGAATTAAATTCTTCGTAGGGTTGAACCCTAACAATAATTTTAGTGGAATTAAATTCTTATTTCCTTTTGAAGATTTATATTCTGGGATAGAGTTGAACTATGAATTTTCTGTAGGAATTAAATTCCTCATATATGTGAAGAACTGAATTCTATCACAGGGTTAAACCCTAATAAAAGCTTTAAGGAATTAAATTCCCACTCTCTTATAAAGAATTATTCTGAGGAATGAGATTCTGTCATAGGGTGAAACCCTAATTTCTTCTTTTTTAAGGGAATTAAATTCATGTTATTTTAACAGAACTAAGTTCTTAACTAGGGTTAAACCCTGATTCTGTTCGTTCTGAAGGAATTAAATTCCCATAACATAGGGTCAAACCCTAATTTTATTTTAAAGGAATTAAATTCCTATAGTTCTGTGAGAATTAAATTCTCAAGCTTCCATTCCCTCTCTATGCTTTGGATCTGCATGGCAGGATCTCAACCCAATGAGAATTAAATTCTCAACTCAAGGGGAGATGTGCACTTTACAGATCCTCCACCAAAGAGAGAACTATGTTCTTCTGTTTTATATCAGAGTTAAACTCTGTTGAGAATTAAATTCTCTTTTCCTTTCAAAAAGCTTTCCCTTTCTTACCTAGGGTTTTCTTTTGCAGAAGATCCAAATTCCTCCAAAGTATCAAGGCTCTTTTTTTTTATCTACGTATCGATCCTTCTGCATCTTTTCATGTGTGTCTCTTGGCTCCTATTTATTGGAGAAGCAGCCGAATCAATTAGTTCTGGTGAATCTTTCATTGAGAGATTTAATTTGTATTCACCATTCGTTTTGGACCTTTGGATTATTAGGTGAATTTTATTCACCATTGGATTTTAAATCCAGAGATCCTCCTTTGTTACTTTGGTTAGATTTTAAGGGGAAATCTTTCCAAGTTCAGGCTTTTTCCACAAATAGATGATATTTAATCACCTTTAAATCTATAATTCAATCGGTTCCTTTGGAAAGATTTGAGAGGTCTTTTCTCAGAATTTAATTCTGTTAACAGATAGGCTTTGAAAGCCGGTCACGTGTGGCCACGTGACCCTTGGTCACGTGTGGGCACGTGACCCCCTTGGAACGAGCCCTCTTCTTCTTTTTGCGCTCTGCCTTCTGGCCGCTGCTTAGCCGTCACGTGCCACCACATGACCCCTGGTCACGTGTGAGCACGTGACCCTCGTCTGGAGCCTTTTTCATGATTTAACCGGAGAATGAGTCTGCTGCTTTTGAGTGTCACGTGCCAACACGTGACCCTGGTTACGTGGGAGCACGTGACCCTTTCTGAAGCCCTTTTCTTTGATGTAGTTGGGAAACTGAATTTGCCTTGCCGATGCTTTTAGATGTCACGTGCCAATACGTGACCGTTGGTCACGTGTGAGCACGTGACCCTTTTCTGAAGCCTCTTCCATAGGCTTTCCTGATTTTAAATCAGGAAACAAATCTGGAGCCTTTTTCTTGATTTAATCAGAAAACTGTTGTGCCTTTGCCACTGCTTTTAAATGTCACGTGCCGACACGTGACCCTGGTCACGTGGGAGCACGCGACCCTTTCTGAATCCCTTTTCTTTGATGTAGTCGGAAAACTGAATCTGCCTTGCCGATGCTTTTAGATGTCACGTGCCAACACGTGACTGCTGGTCACGTGTGAGCACGTGACCCTTTTCTGAAGCCTCTTCCGTAGGCTTTCCTGATTTTAAATCAGGAAACAAATGCCCCCACAGCGTTGTTCTCACGTGTCTGCACGTGAGTGCAACGCTGTCACCTTTTGTGACCGTTGGATTCCTCTAGGGATTTGGGGAGATGAAACGTTTCTATCACCCCCTATAAATATTGGGGTCATTTCAGAGACGCCTCCACTTTGTTCATCTTTTTCCTTGCAAACTTTCTCTGAGAATTTAATTCTCTTCTTCCAGAGTTTAGTTCTCTGCCTTGAAACAACCCTCAGAGTTTAACTCTGTTCGAAAAGACCTTTCTCTTTAGGTAATGCTCTCGAATGAACGATGAACTCTCACATTCCTCTGGATTTTAAATCCAAAACAAGGGTTTTTACCCTTTTTTAACAAAGAACCCATTTTTCTTCGAGTTTCATAACCAAAATACGAAACCATTTAACCTGTAACAATAGATTTCTTAGGGTTCATATGATGATCCATGGAGTTTAACTCCGTTCACAGAAAAGGTTTTTTAGGGAATTTAATTCCCTTTTCTTAATAAGGAATTTAATTCCTGTGAAGAACTCGGTTTCTTCCCATAGAGACTTCTTGGGGTCTCTTGACCCGAGGTTGTCCTTCTGCAATTAATGAAACAGGAGCTTTGTAATGATGTCTTCTGTGGGAATTTAATTCCTTTGATCCTGTTGGATCCGTTGTAGAGCCCGAGACAGATTTGTTTTCTAGGGAGAATGTGTTGGGTTACTTGAAACCCATTCTTTATTTAATGAGGATATTCCCTCTGTTTTATTATAAATGCTTGGTCTCATTATTAATGAGCCGTCATCTTGATTCTGTGGGGCCCATGTGTTTTGTAGCCAATGGTCCCAGAAAAATCTACTGTTGCTTTCTTTAACTAGTCTTCATGTTCATGCATGGATATATATCGCTGACTTTGCTTTTAACGGTTTTCTTTTATTGGATTTCAGGTGTGATGACTTCTGTTCCATGCTTTCCCTTTTCTCGCTCGGAGGTTGCTTTTCCTCAGTCACCATCTGATGAGAAAGCGATGGCGATGCTCCGGGCCCATGACCCGAACTGCACCAACCTACTTCAATGGGGATCTTGGTACAGTCATATTATTCAGGGTCGCCGGAGTTTCCTTTGCGCGGTACCGACAGAGCCCACTTTCCCATTCTTACCGATGGACCCTCCGAGAACGGTTTTTGCTGTGGAAATGCCCAACTGGATTCCAACGGGGAGGCTCGAGCCTTCGACAACCGGTATTCCGAACCATCCAATCCCGGCCATAGATATCTTGGGGCGGCGTATTTGCCAGGGTGAGGCCCACCCGTGGGGGTAAATTTATAAGATAGGGCTTACTCCTCGACACCTTACGGGTTATCTCCTCTGGGCTCGCTACATCCTTTCTGCCCATCGTGCGCGACTGCAGAAGGTCGGGCTTTATCAGGCAATATACGCGTCACTCTTCCATTATAAGTCCCCGCACGTCCGGTGGGTTAGGGCATTCTTGAATCAATGGAATCTCCCCACCAACACTTTTATTTTAGGAGATCGCGAGGTCTCGATTTCTCTGGCAGAATTTTATGAAATCTCGGGATTGCCAATCAGGGGTGCACTGTATGAGAAGTTGTTGCCTCCTGACGAGTATGTCTTCGAGCCCGAGCCTGCACCGGTTGACGGCTTGTCTGTTGAGAACGCCGTCCACCACAAGCGTCCCAGTTTAATCAAGACGCTAGGCATCTTCGACCGATTGTTCACCGAATCCGAAGAGCAGGGTGTTACTTTCAAGAGCTTCACTGCTTGTTTCCTTCGTGAGGACGTCGTGTCGAAGACAGCTCCGAAGTTTGCCAACATTGGAGACCTCTTTGGGTTTGGTCCGAAGAAGCTGCCGACCACTGAATCGGATCTACCCCAGTACTACATCCCTATTATGTCACCGACGTCTTTGTTCCCGCCAAAAATTTCTGCGCAGAAGAGTCTAAGGTATCAAATGGCAGCGATACGCTTAAGGAAATGTGAACCAATACCTTCCGGACTGTATTTTGATAAGTTCCCGAAAGAGGAACTATTAAATTCTGATGGTATTGGAAGCATCTCGAAAAACCCTTCGATTTGATATATTATGGGCCTCATAATTCATCCGGGATCAAAAGTTATGAGGCATCACGTGTCCACACGTGATGGACCTTTAAGAACCCGCTGGAGGAGTTAAAAGATATAATAAAAACTCAGAAAAGACCCCAATGGGGCATCACGTGCTCACACGTGACCATGGGTCACGTGCTCACACGTGATGGGCTTTTAAAGCCTCTAAAATAATGAATATAATTTAATTCTAAAAGTCAGAAGTTACCTCAATGAGGTATCACGTGCTCACACGTGACCAATGGTCACGTGTTGACACGTGATAGTTAAAACTGAAGAATAAACAAGCGGCCGTTCAAGAACTCAATTGGGGGTCACGTGCTCCTACGTGACTAAGGGTCACGTGTCAGCACGTGACTGGTTTCGAAAGCCTTACAGTTAATAGAATTAAATTCTAAAAGCTTCTAAATCTTTCCAAATGGAAAAGGATTATGAGGACCGTTGGATTAAAGATCTAAGGGTGATTAAATATCACCAATTTATGGAAAAATCCTAGACAAGGAAAGATCTCCCCAAATCTCACCGAAATAACAAACAGAATATCTTTTGGATTTAAAATCCAACGGTGAATAAAATTCACTGAATGATCTAAAGGATCATATTAATGATGAAAGTAAATCAAATCTCTCATAAAATCAAATCAAATCTTTCAATGAGAGGTTTGCTAAACAAATTGATTCTCTTCCTTCTCCTATAAATAGGAACCAAGAAAAGAAGAGAATGGATCTACTTTTTTGGAGAGAATAAACAGAGGGAGGAGAATTTAATTCTCAAGAGAAAAAAGAAAAGAGAGGAGAATTTAATTCTCTGCAAAAGAAAAAACCCTAGGTAAGAAAAGAGAGGCTTAAAAAGAGAATTTAATTCTCAAAAGAGTTTAACTCTTATATAAAGAAAAGAACTTAGTTCTTTCTCTGGTTGAGAATCTGCAAAGTGCACATCTCCCCATGAATTGAGAATTTAATTCTCATTGGGTTGAGATCCTGCCATGTAGATCTAAAACACAGAGGAGGAATTGAGTTTTGAGAATTTAATTCTCCCAAACTCACAGGAATTTAATTCCTCCTAAAATGAAACTAGGGTTTAACCCTAATCAAGAATTTAATTCTTTTACATATCTGGGAATTTAATTCCTTTGAAAAGAAATCAGGGTTTCATCCTAAATAAGAATTTAATTCTTTCACGATAGGAATTTAATTCCTCCAAAATCATAATTAGGATTTAACCCTACAAAGAATTCAATTCTTAAAAGATCTCTGTTCATGAAAAGAACTAGGGTCACGTGCCCCCACGTGACCCTTGAAAAGATCCCCTGCAAAGAACTTTGAAGCATCACCTCACGTGCTCCCACGTGACTCCCAAAACGCAGAAAGAAAAAGCAAAGGAAATGAAAGCTTTGGGTGCTCTCACGTGTTATCACGTGACCCCTCAGCAAATGCTTTAACAATTGGCGCATAGATCCCCATCACGTGCCAACACGTGATGCTCTAAAATAAAAACAAAAGTGTTTAACACTTATTCGCAGATTTGAGGATAAACCAAAAGGAGATCTGGCTCCACATTTAGGGCGCCCTCACGTGTCACCACGTGACCCCTAATGAGCATTCTAACAGACCAGAGCGGGGGCCTCCATCATGTGATGGCCGTCAGAATTAAAAGTGTTAAACACTTACCTGCAGAATAAAATAAGGGAAATCAGGGCGCTCTCACGTGTCCGCACGTGACCCCTCCCTCCTTAGTGTTTAACACTAATTGGAAAACTCTATCTGCAGTGTTTAACACTGATTTTCTTAGTGTTTAACACTAATTTGGAAAACTCTATTTGAAGTGTTTAACACTGATTTTCTTAGTGATTAACACTAATGTGAAAACTCTGTTCCCGGTGTTTAACACTGATTTGCTTTAGTGTTTAACACTAATTTGAAATCTCTGCTACCAGTGTTTAACACTGATTTGCTTTAGTGTTTAACACTAATTTGAAAGCCCCGTTGCTAGTGTTTAACACTGATTATCTTTTAGTGTTAAACACTAACTTGCTAATCTTAATTCCAGTGTTCAACACTGTTGGTCTTTAGTGTTTAACACTAGCTTTAGCCCAATTGGCTAAGTTTCTAGAGGCAAAGCCTCTCCTTCAATGAGCCAACAAAGGGCCGATATTTCAAACATAATTGGACTTAGCCCAAACTGGTCATAAGTCCTCAAATCATCTTGAACTGAGCACATCTGCTTTTTCAACCAACTCATTGGTTCAAGGGTACATCTCTGAACTCCTCTGATATTTGTCGTTGTAATCCTTCAACGTCTTCAGAGAGGTGATGGGTCCCGACAACCGCACATTGATACGGACTGTGGGGGTCCTTAAACTCATGGACTAATGCGTCCTTAAACTAACATTTGTCCCCAAAACGGGAATGATAGACCACCACGTCCCCAAACTGGAGATGGACCACCATGTCCCTAAACTGGAACAATAGAGCCCAAATGCTCTTTTGTCGGATCTAAACGATCCCGTTAAGTTGATCTTAGTCTCAAACTGGACTAACGTATCCTTAACAAACGTTTAAGTTGATCTTAGCCTCAAATACGGCTAACGTATCCTTAAATCCTCAAACAGAGTTTAGTCCCAAATTGGACTACAGGTCTCCCAACCAACTTTGGTTCAAGGGTACATCTCTGAACTCCTCTGATATCTGTCGTTGTAATCCTTCAACGTCGTCAGAGAGGTGACGGGTCCCGACGGCCATACATTCATGGACCACTATGTCCTTAAACTGGTAATGGACCACTACGTCCTTAAACTGGTATTGGACCACCATGTCCCTAAACTGGCGATGGACCACTATGTCCCTAAACTGGAACATGGACCCCCATGTCCCTAAACTGACAATGGACCACCATGTCCCTAAACTGGAACAATAGAGCCCAAAAGCTCTTTTGTCGGATCTAAACGATCCCGTTAAGTTGATCTTAGTCTCAAATTGGACTAACGTATCCTTAACAAACGTTTAAGTTGATCTTAGCCTCAAATATGGCTAACGTGTCCTTAAATCAAACCTTCAAACAGACTTTAGTCCCAAATTGGACTATAGATCTCTCAACCAACTTTGGTTCAAGGGTACATCTCTGAACTCCTCTGATATTTGTCGTTGTAATCCTTCAACGTCGTCAGAGAGGTGACGGGTCCCGACAACCACACATTAATACGGACTGTGGGGTCCTTAAACTCATGGACTTATGCGTCCTTAAACCAACAATGGGAATGTTGGACCACTATGTCCCTAAACTGGCGTTGGACCACCATGTCCCTAAACTGGAACAATAGAGCACAAACGCTCTGTTGTCGGATCTAAATGATCCCGTTTAAGTTGATCTTAGCCTCAAATATAGCTAACGTATCCTTAAACCTTCAAACAGACTTTAGTCCCAAATTGGACTATAGATTCACCAATCAACTTTGGTTCAAGGGTACATCTCTGAACTCCTCTGACATCTGTCGTTGTAATCCTTCAACATCGTCAGAGAGGTGATGGGTCCCGACGGCCATACATGTAATCGACCGCAATGTCCCTAAACTAAACAATAGAGCCCAAATGCTCTTTTGTCGGATCTAAACGATCTCGTTAAGTTGATCTTAGTCTCAAATTAGACTAACGTATCCTTAACAAACGTTTGAGTTTACCTTAGTCTCAAATATGGCTAACGTATCCTCAAACCAAAACCCCAAACCCAAATCTAAGAAAATATGGATTTGGACTAATCCACGTCCTACGGGCGACGACATAAATTAGTCTCCGTATACAATCCACGGGCAACCAAAAACAAAACAAACACCCACGACACGAAGTGACCATCTGGAGAAGGAGAAAGTTGTTACCGCGATGCGGTAGCGTAATTAACTGCAGGGGCTTGCGTCTGCAGGGAAGAGCGTCCCCACAATCAAAAACCCCTCAAACGAGGGGGAATCTAATGAAGTCTGCTACATCGGCCGCATCCATTTAAACCTTCGATACATGGGGCTATAAAACAACTTGGCATCTTCGGAGAGGTGGACGGATAGCACCTATTAGCATCTGCCCCGAATCTCAGGCAAGACAGTCCGTCTTGGCCTCCATTCGGAGGGGAACAGTCTTTTGAATCCATTGTTGTTCCCGGCATGGACGAGGAGACGTTCTTCGTGGGGTTTGTTAGTGTCTAGCTCAGTTGGTTTGTCATTCCCATGCATCGTCGCTTTATGAGAGCTTCGGTTATCTACCCGGCTCATCGTATTGCTGAGGGGACACGATTGGCTATCGGCATCCCGGCGCTGGCGCATCTTTATCATGGGTTGGGCACCACAGCTAATACCTCTACTCCCGGCGTGGATGTAGTAAACTTTTCGCTTCATTATTTCACGTCCTGAATCGAAATGCATGTGCTGGGGGCTTTCGCTATGCATCAGAGGCCCGCGTTTTACGACGCCTATCCCTTCCCGCGACTTATGCGATTGGTGGGTGCTTCTGCCACTGACCCGACTCAATTCGAGGCTATTCGGGTGCTGATTTCTCCTCACGCCGCCGCTGGCGGGCTGGTTTTTAATGATCGGGTCTTGTCTACTCTCTCAGGCCCAGTTCAACAACTCTGGGACCAGTCGAAAGACAACGCACCTTCTTTGAAGCCTCGGGAGGCCGCGCACTTGTATATAATTAGACCGGGCTACTTGGTGTTTCGCCAGGACAGTGCAGCTCTTTTCATGCGGTACAATCCGCATCGATTCGCCCGACAGCTTGGATACGACCAGGGTGTTCCTTTCGAGGCTTTTATAGTCGCCCCGATTCCTTCGCTCGATGTCGTTCGTGATGCCGCTCATCATTTCATGAGGCTAAACACCGGCTCCCGTTTCATGGTCCCTGAAGCTGAGTATATGCCCCGGTACGTGGGTGCGTTTACGGGTTGGTATCTTCATCGGATCAACCCAATTATTCTTGAAGAAAGAAGGGTGCTTCTTGGTCACGATGCCCCTCCTCGGAGGTTCCGGGGGCTAAGCTGCGACCGAGGGTTCCGGTCCGCTTCCCTCCGAGGGAGATTGGCACCGCGCTCATTCCGGGGGAGTCAGGGGTAGACCTTACCCCAACAGCTGGTATGCCCTTAGGTTCCCGATCGCGGGGTAGACGGGCCCCAGTAGTAGCACCACCGCCGGTGGCGGCACCTCCCCCCGTGGCGTCGACAATGGCGATGTCATCCTCGGTCGTGGCACTGAGCGAGAGTAATAGGGATGAGGGTGTCGAGTGCGATGTGGGCCGGCGCCGCCCTAAGGCTTCGCGAGGGAGGAAGCGGTCATCCTCGGCGACCGGCTCTGGGTCTAAGCGGCGGGGGAAAGCGGCCACCAACCTGCTCGATTCTTTGGCGGAGTCTGAGCCTATTCTTGAAGATGAACCATTGGCCCTGCAAGAGTCAGACGCTGGACTTCTCTTCCCGAGTTCGGCCGATGAGGAGGCCGCACAGTTGGCTGAGGCCATACGGCGTTCCAAAGACGTGTCTCATAACGCCAGGGTTTCGAAGAAGTCCTATCCCGCTGTAATTTTTTACAAAGACCCTTCGTGGATTCGGCGGCGATTTATCGGTCCATTGGAGGAATAGGGGGAAAGGGCTCTGAAACAGGCCGCTTCAGAAGATGCAGCGGACGCACTTTCTTTATGGACCGACGGCCATGAGTCTACCCTTGAACCCCGGCGAGCCCATCTCCTTGAGAAGGAGCAGCAGCTTGAAGAAGCCATATTGAGGTCTTCTTTGCGCATCGGTACGTTGTGGTTCTTTTTGTAGTTCTTCAGATTATTTATGCCCGTGCATATGTATCCTTATTCTTATTTGAATCGTGCAGAATCTTCGACGCTGGGGGAGCTCCCTACGGGCCCATTAAAGCTAAAGCCCGCCGAAATTCTCGATGAAGCCTTGCTTGATGTGGAGGGGGCTGATGAGGCTGCTCCTCTCATGGTAGAGCCTCCAGTGGCGGTTCTTGATCAGGGAGCGCTTGCCCCTTTGGGGGAGGCTCTTTTGGAGGTCGCCGCCCCGATGACTCTTACTGAGGGCGGCCCAGAGGCTGGTAGAGAGGTAGTCGGGACTACTCTTCCTTTGTTGGAGCCTGAGGTCACGGCGGAGGCCGTTGAAGCTGCTATCCCCCCGGCTCAGAATGGGAGGAGGGTTGAAGGTAACCCTCTGCATTTTAAATTAGCAACCCTTCCATGGTCTAAACTCTTTTATCTTTCCCAGAATTGCGCGGTTTGGCGGCCACTATCGCTGATCTGTCGCCTCGACAGTCATTTCAGCGTTTACTGGAGATGGCAGCTCCGCAGGCGATCCCCCCTCAGCGTATTGTCCTTTCCTCCGGGCAAGGTTAGTGTCATTCGCCATTTTTTCTTTTACCATAGCATTGTTACTATTTTGCGAAATGACGTTGATGTCTCTTATAGTTTTAGAAGCTGACGATGAGGTCGAGGTCATTGAAGGGCCAGGGGAACCTTCAGCTCCTACTTGCATGACTGTCGGTGAGCGACATTTAATTATAATCCCGTTCGTTCTGTGCTTAAGAATTTTATTAACATCTGTCAAATTTGAACAGCCCTGCCAGTCTCCATGGCGTTGGAATCACGCATCATGATGCTGCCCGGCCCCTATGCTTTGAGGGCTTCAGAACGCTTGGCCCAATTAAGCCTTGTCTCCCTATCATCTTTCATCGAGGAGCTCCGTGCTGGTAGCGCGACCACAGCCGAAGCGTTTGCCGCTGAAGCTAACGGCTCTCTTCCTTTTCTTGCCACCATAGTGAGGAGGTGGTGCGGGTCTGGGTGGAGTTCTGTAGGAAGGTGGAGGCTTGTTTGCATGCCCTTGAATGTTCCCACCTTTCCTCGGAAGCTGTGGCTGCAAAGGCGGAGTTACGGGGGTTGATAGCACGGTGCGCTGCAAACATGACGTCGTGCGAGAAGAGGCTCGGTCGTAAATTCTCGGAGAGGGAGTTGTCTTCTAAGGCGCTGAACGAGCTTCAGGTCAGCCTCACAGCCAAAGCCAACAAAGCATACGAACTCTGGCGGGTGCTTCAGGAGTCCATAAAAGAGGTGGTGGCTCTCGATAAAGCTGCCACGTTCACTCGTGAAAGGGTCGAGGCTCATAAAGCCACCGAGAAAGAGCTTGAAGCTCGTCTTGCTTCGTATCAGGCTCAGCAAGCTCAGGCGGAGGCTCGTCTTCTGGAGATCTTGCATCATGAAACCGTGGCTCAGCAACAAAACGATGAGCTGGTAAAATTACTGCACCGCCCGCCGGCTTCAGGACTTGTATCTTTTCCCTTTTTTTGTACATACTCATGGATGAGAGTATCTTCTTTTTGTTTCTTTCATGAATTGTACTTTGTATCCATTTTGGTTTATGAATAAAAGATACATTTTTCTTCTCAACGGTGTGTCTCTTTTCATTGAATGCGTTTGCGGACAATTTATCTTGATCTCCTTGCAAGACAGCGATGGCTTAGGATTCAGGGTTATGATCTGCTTCCTAAGACTTTTGTACTTTACGAGCCACGAGGATCTCATAAAGAGTTTTTTCTCCCTACAGGTCGAGAGGATCCCATAGGTGTAGGTTCTCCTTAAGAATCGTGAGGATTCTTAAGCGGGTTTTCCCTTGAGAGTCGTAAGGATCTCACAAGAGAGTTTTCTTCCTTACAGGTCGTGAGGACCTGCAAGTGCTGGATGTGGTCGCCCTTATCTGTGTTTCACGGGGTCAGGGGCTGCTCCAGGTATCGTAGTTTAAAGACATCGCGGTCAAGGTTAAGGACCTCATAGTCCGTGGATTTAGGGACTCCACAGTCCGATGTTAGTTTTCAGACATTACGGTCAAGGTTAATGACCTCATAGTCCGTGGATTTAGGGACTCCACAGTCCGATGTTAGTTTTAAGACATCACGGTCAAGGTTAAGGATCTCATAGTCCGTGGATTTAGGGACTCCACAGTCCGATGTTAGTTTTAAGACATCACGGTCAAGGTTAAGGACCTCATAGTCCGTGGATTTAAGGACTCCACAGTCCGATGTTAGTTTTAAGACATCATAGTCAAGGTTAAGGACCTCATAGTCCGTGGATTTAAGGACTCCACAGTCCGATGTTAGTTTTAAGACATCACGGTCAAGGTTAAGGACCTCATAGTCCGTGGATTTAGGGACTCCACAGTCCGATGTTAGGTTGCAGGGACCCGTCACCTCTTTGAAGACGTTGAGGAATTACAACGCCAGGTATCAAAGGAGTGAAGAGAAGTACCCTTAAACTAAGGCAGAATCCGTAGGGAATCGAGGGGGTTGATTGTTAGTTTTAAGACATTACGGTCGAGGTTAAGGACATCATAGTCCGTGGATTTTAGGGACACCACAGTCCGGTGTTTGCTCTGGATGCTTCACACGGGTTCACTGCCGTGCTTGGCGAGGACCAGGCTCCGCTCTGGATGCTTCACACGGGTTCACTGCCGTACTCCGCGAGGACCAGGATCCGCTCTGGACGTTTTCCACGGGGTCAAAGAGTGACGTTATCCACGTTCCACGTAACCAGGAATTTTGCACTAGATGTTTCACATGGGTTCATTGCTGTGCTTGGCGAGGATTAGGCTCCGCTCTGGATGCTTCACACGGGTTTACTGCCATGCTCCGCGAGGACCAGGATCCGCTCTGGATGTTTTCCACGGGGTCAAAGAGTGACGTTATCCGCGTTCCACGTAACCAGGAATTTTGCAGTAGATGCTTCACACGGGTTCACTGCCGTGCTCGGCGAGGACTAGGCTCCGCTCTGGATGCTTCACACGGGTTCACTGCCGTGCTCCGCGAGGACCAGGATCCGCTCTGGACGTTTTCCACGGGGTCAAAGAGTGACGTTATCCGCGTTCCACGTAACCAGGAATTTTGCACTAGATGCTTCACACGGGTTCACTGCCGTGCTCGGCGAGGACTAGGCTCCGCTCTGGATGCTTTACACGGGTTCACTGCCGTGCTCCGCGAGGACCAGGATCCGCTCTGGACGTTTTCCCCGGGGTCAAAGAGTGACGTTATCTGCGTTCCACGTAACCAGGAATTTTGCACTAGATGCTTCACACGGGTTCACTGCCGTGCTCGGCGAGGACTAGGCTCCGCTCTGGATGCTTCACACGGGTTTACTGCCGTGCTCCGCGAGGACCAGGATCCGCTCTGGACGTTTTCCACGGGATCAAAGGGTGACGTTATCCGCGTTCCACGTAACCAGGAGTTTTGCTGATTGTATCCGCATTTCACGGGATGGAGGTTTGACTGTTGGCGATAAGTATACCACCGAGCCATGGAACTGGGAGTTGCCGCTGTTCCGCTTAGCTTAGAGTTGTGTCCGTTGTTACGAGACGAGTGTTGAAACGATCTCCAGGTCTCCTTTGGCCCGTCGAGACTTGGCTTCTTCTTCTGATGAAACCTGGGAGAGAAGTATGATCCCTTTTTGTTTACGCCCTTGGATTGTGTACAGGGTGTGATGGAACATCACCTGTAGGGCATAAATTGAAACCTTTTTCTTTATATTTTATTTCTTTTTCCGCGATGCTCTATCATTTCAGCTTTTATATCGCGGAGGCCGCGATTGCCCTATCATTTCAGCTATTTTTCGCGGTGCCCAATCATTTCGGCTATTTATTTCATTTTGACTCGCTGTTTTTTATTGCGAGTTGCCCCATCTTTTCGGCTATTTTTCATGCATACATTTTTACTTGCTGCTTTTTATTGCGAGTTGCCCCATCATTTCGGCTATTTTTCATGCATACATTTTTACTTGCTGCTTTTTCGCCGCAAGCTTGGATTTTAGACATCGATTTTGGCATCAGCACCCTGCAACTGGGATATTGCCAAGAGCGAATCATCATTTGCCTCTGTTGATGTTGAACAAAGGTGGCTTAGTAAACAGGGTTAAGGGTCCTGTCGACCAAGGCTTTTGACTTCATGAGCCGTAAGGGTCTCACAAAGGTATTTCTCCCTACAAGTCGTGAGGATCTTGTAGGTGTATTTTCTCCCTAGGAATCGTGAGGATTCCTAAATGTATGTTCCTCTGCAAGTCGTAAGGATCCTACAAGAGGGCTTTCTCCTTATAGGTCGAGAGGACCTATAAGGGTTGCTTATCATATGGACATATCCCTAGTCACGGGTGGGACTTTGCTGAGGAAATGTTTATTCGCGCCCGTGGATTGTATACAAGGGTCAGTATTGAGCCCCTTGTAGGGCAGTATCGAAGGTTGTGGGGGATTTGCTTAAGAACAGGTTTAGGTTTCTGTAACTTAAGACTTTCAAATCTCATGAGCCGTGAGGGTCCCATAAGAGAATTCTCCTTACGAGTCAAGAGGATCTCGCAAGTGTATTTTCTCCTTAGGAATCGTGGGGATCCCTAAGTGTGTTGCTCCTTTGTGAGTCGTAAGGATCTCACGCGGGTGGTTTCTCCTTACAAGGTCGAGAGGACCCTATAAGTGTCTTTTAACGAGGTTGCGCCCTTTTGGGTTTTCACAAACACTCGCCGGTAGTCCTGCTGTTTTTACTCACGGAGCCCTTTCGGGTTTTCATCTGTGCCCATTTTGCTTATGGACATACCGTTTTTTTTATTCTTTTCATTTTCTTTCTTTTTTTTTTTTTACGAGGCCGCGCCCTTTCAGGTTTTCACGAACACTCGCCGGTAGCCCTGCTGTTTTTACTCACGGAGCCCTTTCGGGTTTTCATCCGTGCCCTTTTTGCTTATGGACATACCGTTTTTATTTATTATATTTTTCCTTATTTATTTTTTTTATCTCATCGGTCTAAGGATGCTGCGGTAGTAGTTTAGGGACGTTTCGGTCCGTCGTTAGTTTAGGGACGTTTCGGTCCGTCGTTAGTTTAGGGACGTTTCGGTCCATTCAGGGGAAGGCCGGCTACTGCTTATAAAGTCTGAGTTTAGGAAGATAGCGAGCGGACATAGTCGTCGTCATTTATCATTGACCTAGGCTGTGGCTCATTAAGCGTAGTATTTCTTTAAGAAGCGGCCGTTTATTGGCCTGAAAGGCCTTTCACCGTGCATGTCCATGAGTAGATAGGCTCCACCCTGGTAGACCTTATCTATGATGTACGGGCCTTCATAGTTCGGCTCAAATTTTCCCCGCTTGGCACGATTGGGGATCAAAGGTCTTTTGACCACTAGTACGAGTTCGCCTTGGCGGAATGTTCTCGGTCGGGTCAATCTTTCATATAAGCGCGTCATCTTTGCTTTGTAGGCCTCTAGATTTTGTTGCGCTATGAGCCGGGTTTCATCGAGGGCATCAAGCTCCTCAAGCCGAAGGTGAGCATTTTCTTCGTCCGTCAGCTCGTAGTGGACTGCCACTCGTAGAGAGGGTAACTCTATCTTGAGGGGGAGCACTGCTTTCGTCCCAAATACCAACGCGTACGGCGTTGTGTTCGTGGCCGTCTTGAACGTAGTTCGATAGGCCCAAAGGGCCTCTTGCAGCCTCTCGTGCCAGTCTTTCTTATTTCGGGACACCGTCTTTTTTATGATCTTTGTTAAGGTCTTATTGAAGGCCTCGGCTAGACCATTAGCTCGCGGATTGTAAACTGAAGAATATCTCCAGTCTATATTGTGCTGCTGCGCGAAGCGGCTAATCTTATGGCTTCTGTAGGCTGGCCCGTTATCGGAGATAATCCGCCGTGGAGTTCCAAACCGATAGATGACGTGCGTCTTGAAGAAGTGGAGGATATTCTCCGTCTTCACTTCCCTCAGCGGTACCGCTTCTGCCCATTTAGAGAAGTAATCAGTTGCCGCCAGGATGAAACGATGTCCCCGGGACGATGCTGGTTCGATGGGGCCGACTATGTCAGTCCCCCACATTTCGAATGGCCAGCTAGCCACCGTCGGATGTAGTGGATTCGGATGCTGGTGGATGAAATCCCCGTGGATTTGGCACGAGTGGCATTGCTTCGCATATTCGAGGCAGTCCTGGATCATCGTGGGCCAGTAGTAACCCATCCGTTTAATTTTTAACTTCATCTTCGGGCCTGCTTGATGAGAACCACAGATTCCGTCATGAACCTCTTGAACGACCCTTTCTGCTTCGTCAGGTCTTAAACATCTCAGCCACAGAGAATCAAACGACCTCTTATACAGAGTATTAGTGACGAAAGCGAAAGATAGAGCTCGTTTCATGAGCTGATGTCTTGAGGACGCTTCTTCGGGCATTCGGTGGGACTTAAAGTAGTCTATGAAGACTTCCCTCCAATCCTCAACCCTTTCTCGTTCTTTTACTTGTAAGGTCATCTGCTCAGTCGCTCCCTTCTCTTCGGGTGATTCCAGAGATATCTCCATTGAGGCAAGCACCCGACGGCTTTGTACCACAATTCTTATATCATCGAGGTTTTCGTCAGCCAGCTCTTTAGCAAGTTTGGCCAACGCGTCTGCTTTGCTGTTTTCCACGCGCGGTATGTTCTCCAAAGTATAGGAGGGAATTTGGGTCAACAGTTGTTGCACCTTTTCGCCGTATTTCACCAATTCTGGTTTGCATGTCTGGTAGTCGCCGTTTATTTGACTAACGACCAGTTGGGAGTCCCCATATATGAGGAGATTTTCAATTCCCATGTCGATGGCGATCTCGAGGCCTGCTATCAGAGCTTCGTATTCGGCTTCATTGTTTGTCCTCAGCTCTGTTAAGGAGAAGGCGAAGCGCATTATCCCTTCTTGTGGAGTTACGAAGATGAGGCCTACCCCCGATTTGATCATTGGAATACCTTGTTTGCGCTTCTTTACGGAGGACGCTCCATCGAAATAGAGTTCCCATCGGGTACCGCCGCCGCCGATCGCATCAAATGCATGCTCATCCGGCAGATCGCAGTTCAGAGGAGAACCGGCAGGTACTGGATGCTCAGCAAGGAAGTCGGCGATGGCCTGGCCTTTCACTGCCTTGAGAGGTCGATACGTTATCGAGAACTCCATCAGGAGTAGAGCCCATTTAGCGAGTCGACCCGTCAATATAGCCTTTGACATCAAATATTTAAGAGGGTCCACCTTCGAGATGAGACGGACTTCATGCGCCAACGCATAGTGCCTGAGCTTTGTTATCGTGAAGATCAATGCCAAGCAGTGTTTTTCAATGGGAGAGTAGTTCCTTTCTGCCCCCAGCAGAACTCGACTTAAGTAGTAGAGTGCTCTCTCTTTTCCTTGATCGTTCTCTTGTGCCCATAATGCGCCTAAAGAACCTTCGAGGGCGGTTGTATAAAGAAGGAGGGGTTTTCCCTTGACCGGCGCAGCCAACACTGGAGGGTTCTGCAGGTACTGCTTGATCTCGTCTAGTGCACCTTGGCATTTGTGATCCCAAACGAATGGAGTTCCCTTCTTCATCAGGTGGCTATTAGGACATCACTTGCCTGAAAGATTGGCGATAAAGCGCCGGATGTATGCGAGCTTCCCTTGGAGAGACCGCAACTGTTTGAGGGTTCTTGGCGGAGACATTTCCATGATCGCCTTGATCTTAGATGGATCTACTTCGATACCTCGGTGTCGGATGATGAATCCCAGGAATTTACCCGAGGAGACTCCGAACGTGCATTTGAGGGGATTCATCTTCAAATTATATTGCCGAAGGCGTTGAAATACAGTCTCCAGATGCTTTAAATGCTCTTCGTATGACATGCTCTTCACTACGAGGTCATCGATATAGCACTCGACGATGTCATGTATGAGATCGTCGAAGATCTTTGTCATGGCCCTTTGATAGGTAGCGCCGGCGTTCTTTAGACCAAAGGGCATAACCCTGTAGCAGAATATACCCAAAGGGGTCCGGAAAGCGGTGTGCTTCTGGTCTTCGGGATGCATCTTTATCTGATTGTACCCTGATGAACCGTCCATAAAGGAGAAAACCTCGTGAGTGGACGTGTTATCTATCATTAGCTCGGTTACCGGTACTGGGAAATCGTCCTTCGGGCAGGCTTTATTGAGATCCCTGAAATCCACGCATATGCGTACCGTCCCATTTTTCTTCATTACCGGGACGATGTTGGCGATCCAGTCGGGATATTGGACTTCTTGGATAAATCCAGAATCGATCAGCTTCTTGACTTCGGCGTTGATGCTCATCTCAAGCTCGAGCCACATCCTTCTCGGCGTCTGCTTGACTGGCTTGATATCCGGGGATATTGCTAATTTATGCACAGCAATCTCCGGATCTAATCCTGGCATTTCGGAATAGTTCTACGCGAAGCAGTCTTTATGCTGTAGAAGCACGTTCTTTAACGCAGCCGCCCTTTCTTCAGATAGCAGCTCACTGACAAATGTCGGTCGCGGATCATCTGCCGATCCCAACTCAATCTTCTTGAGGTTATCTGCAGTAGTATGTATGCCATCTTCCAGTTCTTTCGGAGCTGGCGGAAATTCTGAGATCACCTCATCATTGCTGTTCTCAAAGCACCAGGGAAGGTCATCCATGTTCTTGGGCTCTTCTTTTAATATCGTAATCATGTAACAGGTGCGAATCCTCTTCCAAGACTGAGGTGGATCCGGTTCTGCTCTTGCGGCTTTGGGTTCGTGCTTTTGTGGCGGCGTTACCCTCCAGCTGTTGGATAAAGCAAATCTGCCCTGTTGGTAATGGTCCTCGACCCAGTTCTTGAAGGTGAAGCAGTCTTCGATAGGGTGTCCTCTGGCTCGGTGATAAGAGTAATAGCTCAGATGAGAAGCCTTGTTAGCTTGCTCAGGGTGCTTAGACTCTGGAAGCGCGATCATTTGATGTTTTATAGCGAGCTCGAGTAACCTCTCCGTCTTGTCTCGGGGGAAGGGATACGCTCAACTCATCTTCTTCATGAGGGACAAATCTGGGCCGCGCAATACTCGACCACATAACTCTCTAATCCTGCGTCATTGTTGTCGGCTTTTCTTTCCGCTTCTTGATTTATCTCTGCCTCTGCGTCGGGCCTTTTGTACAATGGGTTGACAGGGAGGAGCATCTTTGTCTTTTGCAGCCTGTTGAAACAGACATTGCGTCCTGGCCTTCTCGTAGATGGCCATCTCACGGTTGTGGTCTTCCGAGCCTTTTGACCTGATTTCCTGATAAGCTTGTCCATTCGTTCTTCAAACGACGGACTCAGCACTTCAATCGCGGGATCTAGTTTTGACGAGGGGTTGGCATTTCCTGACAGGGCGTCCTCTTCTTCATCAAAGGTATATATGGCATAGCTACTGTGGGCCCGTTCCCGTTTTCCGGCTCTCACGTATCCAAGCCCAAGTGTTTCCATTTTCCCGTTGGGCAATTTGCGTTGAGTCCCAGGGACATCCCAAATCCTGTTGTAGAACCGAGCTTGTCAAACAGTCTGTTTTAAGGGTACTCCTTGGCGCTTCAATAGCCTCTTTAGTCCATTTGTGTAATATCTGGGCAAACGGATGGGTTGGAGCCTGTCGAGTGTAGCATCCGCGCCATGCCAGATCTCTTTCTCTACTTTCGTCTCTGAGGATCGGTAGAATAGGATTACCTTCTCACCCCTTTGCCTGGGAGGGACGTAAAACGTCTGCAGGTCCTGCACATTGTAAGCTTGAAGTGTATCGAGATCCTTGTAGTGTTCTCGCGGCACCATGGTGATTTGCAAACTCTGATCATCGTTAGGGGATGCTTGTATTGACGGCCGATTGGAGAACACGGCATTAACCTCATCTTCCGAGTCACTTCCGAAGATTAACATGGGGGCGGACGTCCTCGGGTTGTTGCGTTGAGACGGCCCAGCATAAACTATCTCTTCTTCTTCTTCGGTATCGCTCCTGAAAACAGGGATGGCGGCGGCGGCTTTGTTCTCCGGCTTGCGACACCTTTCTGTATCCTCGAACTCTGGCAAAAAGTACTTCGCATTTTCGTATTTGCGGACTTCGTTCACGGAAAATGGGTTCAGCTCACCTGTTACGGTATATTCGAAACTATCCTTAAAGTACTTCATACACTGATGTTGTGTAGAAGGGATGATGTTGTACTCGTGTAACCAAGGACGACCGAGCAAGGCGTTGTAGCAGGTCTTGGCGTCAATGACATGGAATTTGATGTCTGTGACGAGTAGTCCAAAGCGTAATGTTAGTATCACGGATCCGAGAGTCCGTGACGATTGTGAATCGAAACCGGAGATGGTAATTTTGTCACGAGCGAGGTGTTGCACACTCATGCAGATTTCCTTTAACACCCGAACGTTAAGGAGATTGACGGAGGATCCATTATCCACCAGGATCTTGCCTATCTTGATATCATGGCAGTATCCAGAGACATATAGGGGACGGTTGTGGTCGCACGTCCCGAAAAGGAGGTCTTCGTCACCGAAAGTGATGCCGGCCGTATGCACTTCCTCCAGTTCATCCTTCATCCTTTCCGTGGCGAGGAAGGCTTGGAATTGCTCAGGTTCTTGTAACGCCTTAATTAGTAAATCTCGCACTTCTTTTGATAATAGGAAGGCATCGAGAATGCTAAGTTGAGAAGGTAGCTTCCTTAGGTGCGCCAGGATGTTGTAGTCCACCTTACCCTTCCTGCGAGGGTCTTTGGTAGTCAGCTCTTTCATGACTTGGTCATCTAAAGTGATATCCTCAGTGACCTTTTCCTTTCCCTTATCTTTTCTATTTGCGGGCATGAGATTCTTTTCCGGGAGCGTGCGATTGCGCAGCTGAATGTTTTCGCAGGCCTCCGGTTCCTCCTCTTTCCCTAAAATGGATTCTTTAAAGAAAGGGCCCAGAGCCATTTCTTCATCAGAGTCGCTCCCAAAGGTGAGAACTTGTGACCCTCCGGCGTTAACCACGTAACAGTTGCCAGTAGTTCTGTTGTGCCCGTCGGCAGTACTTCTTCGTTCCCGACAAGTCTTGCGTTTCATGCGCTTAAAATGTTGCCGATGAGCAATATATCCCTGCCACCATATCCTAAAGGTGTCGTACTCCTCTGTGGGGTGTGAAATTTTTCGATGATATGCGCAATAATTAGGGTGCCTCTCCGCCCCATTGAGCGTGTTTTCTTCCGAGGGTGGTAGCTTCATTCCCATTGACATGGCTTTGGCAAACCTTTTCCTCGTCTTGAATATCTTCTTGTCTGCCTCAGATGCCTTTCGATCTGGAGGGAGTACTTCAACTCTTTCGTTCAGTCGCCTGCATTTGGCTCCTTCCGATGCGGCCATCTCACGCTCCTGATCCGCTTTACTCTTTAGACGAATCTCATCTAGAAAGGCGTCGATCATTTCATCTGTTGGCCACACACGCTCTGGTTCAGGCTCTGTCCCCAGTTTCTTAGTGCCAGGAGTTTTTTCATCGTCGGTAAACGAGTGGGAGATTACGTTACAACTCGCCACATATCCCTCGGATTCATCCGACGAACTCTCTCCCTCATCTTCCTCTTGAAAGATGTGGTTGAGGAACTCTTGCAGCGTGACATGAGTTCGCGCCTTTTGATTGTACTCTTCCATGGCGTCGATTTACTTCTGCAAGTCCGTGCGCTTGTCTCCAGGCTTCACGGGCTTCTTGGATTTCTTCTTCTTTTTCTTCGAAGATTTTGACGGTTGGGCGTGAGTATTTGGGCCATCACCACGAGTCTTCGTAGTTGGGCGCGGCTTCGACATCCCTTCGATAATTTGAGGTTCAAGCGGGTCCTTCCATTCGACCGCAGGGCACGCATAAAGGTCCCTCAGCATTCTTTTGGTTTTAGTTGACAGCACGACCTCCCATTGAGCTTCTTCGATAAAGGAACAGGTTGCCCCCGGTGTATCTGCTTTCTTAGGAGTATGCGGCTGTGGTGGGTTAACCTTCCACTTTTCGAATAGTGCAAACTTCCCCTGGAGGTATTGATCTTCAATCCATCCTTTGAAGACGAAGCAATCCTCAATCAGATGACTTACCGTTTGATGGTAAGGGCAATAGTTAGGGTTATTCATCTCAGTGGGTTGTGGCGGTCGCCTTGGATTTGGCAGGTTTATAAGTCTGTTGCGTATTGCCAGCTCGAATAACCGTTTCGTCTTGTCTCGTGGGAACGAGTAGGGACGCTTCATCTTCTCATTATAATACCGGCGTCTTTCTTCCAATTGATCCGCCAGCTTTGGGGCATTGGGTTGCTGCTGGGCATTCGCGACGAAGGTGGCCTTTCCTTTACCCTTGTCATTCCGAGGTTCTGGCTTCGGGGGAGGTGGTCTATGACCCATCTGGTCCATCTGAGCCAACTTGTCGATTAAAGCCTGGAATGTGGTTGGCTTAAAGAACATCATAAACTAGGAGATAGTTGCGTGAGGGTCTAGGGTTCCCACGAACATGCCCACCGCGGGCGCTTCCTCAATGCGTTGCTCGCATTTCGACCACAAATTCCGCCAGCGTATAGCATACTGGACCCAAGTTTCGCCTGGTTTTACCCTGGCGTTAATCAATGCCGTTATTGGAGTGCGTTCGCTGGCGCTTGCGAATCGCTGAGTGAATAGCAACTCCATTTCAGCGAACGTCTTGATAGAATCGTTCGGGAGTTCCGAATACCATTCGAACGTTGTTTCTTATAAGCTGCCCACAAACTGGCGAAGCAACAGTTTATCATCACCGCCGGTGTTACCGCAAAGGGCCCTGAACTGGGCAACATGTTGGTGGGGATTGCCGGTCCCCTTATACACGTGGAATTTTGGTATTGTATAACCCGGCGGGTACTTGATTTGGTCGTACCAGCTTGGATATGGCCGCCCCGTTTTTACGACTTGACCAGCTGCCTCAGTCGCATGATGAACCCGGATTTGCTGGGCTATATAGTCGATCAAATCAGCCTTAGAGATTGTCTCCTCCTTGGCCGTTGAGAGGGCCGGTGGTGGATTTGACGTTTCTCCCCTGTCGTCTTCGAGGACGATTGGGGGATCCTCAGCGGGTGGGTCCTGTTGGATCATCATTCCTATCATATCTTGGAAGAGAAGGCCCATACGCTGTATGTTGGCTGCTTGTTCAGCAGCCTCTTTGTCCTTCTTCTCCAATATTCGGCGAAGGAATTCGGCGTCAGTTTCTTCCTCCTGGCGTTTGTCCGAGGACGTTTCTGGGTTTTCTTTTGGCCCGGTAAGTGCGGCCATAGCATTCATCATTTCCTGGAGCTTTTGCTGTTGCTCCTGAGCTTTGGTCACCGACCGTGTAAGCGGTCTATGACCTGTAGACGCACGGCTGTCTTCCTTTCCTGACGCCATGTATACGGTATGGACCATCATGCCCCCAGACTTAGGGCGTCTGGGCTTAGTGCCTTTAGCTGTCGTTGCAGGCCGGGGGATCTTCTCTGGCTTCCTCCTTTTATGAGCAGTGGAAGTTGAGGGGGCCGTTGAGGTGGGCACCCAGACAGGCTTTCGTGGTTTAGCCTGGTGACTGGCTTCCTGTTGGATTTTCAGCTTCTTGTGCTGGCGGGAGAAGTTTGGATCGATCATCGAGTTTCGGGCCTGCCGCCAAACCTTATAGATTTTGGAAGACAGCCGTTGAGGGGATCGGGGATGTTCTGGCTTTATTTCCGCAACCTTTTTTAGTGGAGGAGGAGACCTCTTTAGCACCGCAGTAGGAGAATTCCTTCGCACCTTATTTAGCATCTCGAAGCTGTTCCTAGTTGGAACGGCAGCATTAACTTCCACCGTTGGGGCTGGTGGAGTTAGCCCAGAGGGGGAGTTGCCCCCAGCCTTCCTTACTCGGCGCCAGTGACGACGTCGAGCGTGTCGAGCGGACGACGCTGGTTCAGCGGTGAGGATGGCTTCGTCTTGCCCCCTGTGTAGGTGGGGGGTCGTTGCTGGTGTTAGCCTGTCAAAGACCGATGTCCTTTGGGTAGCAGGAGCGGGAGCTGGAGCCGTCAATCTTGTAAAGACCGACTTTTTGGCAGGGGAAGCCGCCTTGACGACTTCAGGAGTAAGACCGGTCACTTTCTTAGAAGCAGCCTTCTCTGGGATTGTAGGCCCCATTGTGGGTCCACAGGAGCTCTGGCCCAGTCTGGAGAAGACCGAGGCGCTGGTGTTGGGCGACCCGTTGAGAGGGGCCGCAGCAGGGGTAAGACGATCAAAGACCGACTTCTTGGGAGCTTCCTTTGTCAGCACCGGAGCGGTGAAGCTTGTCGGCGGGAGCATGGTCCCAAAAAACAATCCTGTGGTGGCTCGAGTGACCTGTTCCACGGGCATTGTGAATAGCGAAGCAGCTTGGGGTCCGTAGGCCATACCTCCTGGCGAGGCAGAGCGTTGGTTGCAATTGCAGTCCAAGCGATTGAAGCATTTCGCACAAATAGAAGCCATCGATTCTTTGCTTTCTGCAATAAGCAAGACGCCAAGTCTTAGTATCTTGAAACCCAAGGGCAACCATTAGCGAACCGCGATTGGTTCGCGAATCACGACACACGAAGTGTGGAGTGGAAAGAGGAAAAGGTCCCACCGGGCGTGCCAGAATCTGTTCCCCTCCGAACGACGGCCGAGACGCGTGGTCGTCTCGCCTGGGCTCGGGGCAGATGCTAATTGGTGCTATCCGTCCACCTCTCCGAAGATGCCAAGTTGATTTATGGCACCGTATATCGAAGGTTTAAACGGATGCGTCCGATGTAGCAGACTTCGCCAGATTCCCCCTCGCTTGAGAGGTTTTTGATTGTGGGGACGCACTTCCCTGCAGGCGCAAGCCCCTGCAGTTAATTACGCTACCGCATTGCGGTAACAACTTTCTCCTTCTCCAGATGGTCACTTCGTGTGCGTGTTTATTTTATGTTTTGTTGCCCGTGGATTGTATACGGAGACTGAGTTATGTCGTCGCCCGTAGGGCGTGGACTAGTCCAAATCCGTATTATCTTAGATTTGGGTTTGGGGGTTTGGGTTTAAGGATACGTAAGCCTCATTTGAGCCTAAGATCGACTTAAACGTTTGTTAAAGATACATTAGTCTAGTTTTTAGACTAAGATCAACTTAACGGGATCATTTAGATCCAACAAGAGAGCAATAAAAGGGGGGGCTCTGTTGTTTAGTTTAGTGACGTTACGGTCGGTAGGTAGTTTAAGGACATTGCGGTCCATGGGTAGTTTAAGGACATTGCGGTCCAATGTTAGTTTTAAGACATTGCGGTCAAGGTTAAGGACCTCATAGTCCGTGTATTTAGGGACTCCACAGTCCGTAGTTAGTTTTAAGACATCCCGGTCAAGGTTAAGTACCTCATAGTCCATGGGTTTAAGTACCCCATAGTCCGATGTTAGTTTTAAGACATCTCGGTCAAGGTTAAGGACCTCATAGTCCATGGGTTTAAGGACCCCACAGTCCGTATCAATGTGTGGTCATCGGGACCCGTCACCTCTTTGAAGACGTTGAGGAATTACAACGCCAAGTATCAAAGGAGTGAAGAGATGTACCCTTGAACCGGGATGGATTAAATAGTCTTTGGCCTAACTTGGGATCAAGACCAATTAATTATTATGAGCCCATTAGCCCAGTTAAGTCTGAATTGAGGACTTATGGCCATCTTGGGCTAAGTCCAATCATGTTTGGAATATTGGCTTCCTGTTGGGCCATTGAAGGAGAGGCTTTGCCTCTGGCCATTTAGCCAATTGGGCTAACGTTAATTCAGCAGTGTTGAACACTGGGATCAAGTTAGTGTTTTAACACTAAAAGACAGTTGGTGTTAAACACCAGCAACAGGGGGTTCAAATTAGTGTTAAACACTAGAGCAAATCAGTGTCAAACACTAGCAGCAGAGGTTTCAAATTAGTGTTAAACACTAAGAAATTCAGTGTTAAACACTGCAAATAAAGTTCTTTGATTAGTGTTGAACACTAAGGCCAAACAGTGTTTTAACACTGAATTCAGGGGTTCCCATTTAGTGTTAAACACTAAGGCAAGAGGGGTCACGTGGTAGCACGTGAGGGCGCCCTCCCTTCATTTGTTCTGCTGAGAATATCACATCTTTTGGAGCATCACGTGCCATCACGTGACGGGCATTTAAATACTTGTATGTTAAAGCCTCTGCCAAGGGTCACGTGGGTCACGTGGGGCACTGCCTCAAAGGGCCTTTTCTGTGGATCTTTTCGGGGGTCACGTGGTGGCACGTGACCCTGCCTCTATGTATGTTTTTTTAGAAGATCTATTAATCCCTTTCAAGAATTAAATTCTTCGTAGGGTTGAACTCTAACAATAATTTTAGAGGAATTAAATTCCTATTTCCTTTTGGAGATTTATATTCTGGGATAGATTTGAACTATGAATTTTCTGTAGGAATTAAATTCCTCATATATGTGAAGAACTGAATTCTATCATAGGGTTAAACCCTAATAAAAGCTTTAAGGAATTAAATTCCCACTCTCTTATAAAGAATTATTCTGAGGAATGAGATTCTGTCATAGGGTGAAACCCTAATTTCTTCTTTCTTAAAAAAATTAAATTCCTGTTATTTTAACAGAACTAAGTTCTTAACTAGGGTTAAACCCTGATTCTGTTCGTTCTGAAGGAATTAAATTCCCATAACATAGGGTCAAACCCTAATTTTATTTTAAAGGAATTAAATTCCTGTAGTTCTGTGAGAATTAAATTCTCAAGCTTCCATTCCCTCTCTATGCTTTGGATCTGCATGGCAGGATCTCAACCCAATGAGAATTAAATTCTCAACTCAAGGGGAGATGTGCACTTTACAGATCCTCCACCAAAGAAAGAACTATGTTCTTCTGTTTTATATCAGAGTTAAACTCTGTTGAGAATTAAATTCTCTTTTCCTTTCAAAAAGCTTTCCCTTTCTTACCTAGGGTTTTCTTTTGCAGAAGATCTAAATTCCTCCAAAGTATCAAGGCTCTCTTCTTCTTCTTTTTATCTACGTATCGAACCTTCTGCATCTTTTCCTGTGTGTCTCTTGGCTCCTATTTATAGGAGAAGCAGCCGAATCAATTAGTTTTGATGAATCTTTCATTGAGAGATTTAATTAGTATCCACCATTCGTTTTGGACCTTTAGATTATTAGGTGAATTTTATTCACTATTGGATTTTAAATCCAGAGATCCTCCTTTGTTATTTTGGTTAGATTTTATGGGGAAATCTTTCCAAGTTCAGGCTTTTTCCACAAATAGATGATATTTAATCACCTTTAAATCTTTAATTCAATCGGTTCCTTTGGAAAGATTTGAGAGGTCTTTTCTCAGAATTTAATTCTGTTAACAGATAGGCTTTGAAAGCCGGTCACGTGTGGCCACGTGACCCTTGGTCACGTGTGGGCACGTGACCCCCTTGGAACGAGCCCTCTTCTTCTTTTTGCGCTCTGCCTTCTGGCCGCTGCTTAGCCGTCACGTGCCACCACGTGACCCCTGGTCACGTGTGAGCACGTGACCCTCGTCTGGAGCCTTTTTCTTGATTTAACCGGAGAATGAGTCTGCTGCTTTTGAGTGTCACGTGCCAACACGTGACCCTGGTCACATGGGAGCACGTGACCCTTTCTGAAGCCCTTTTCTTTGATGTAGTTAGGAAATTGAATTTGTCTTGCCGATACTTTTAGATGTCACGTGCCAACACGTGACTGCTGGTCACGTGTGAGCACGTGACCCTTTTCTGAAACCTCTTCCGTAGGCTTTCCTGATTTTAAATCAGGAAACAAATCTGGAGCCTTTTTCTTGATTTAATCAGAGAACTGTTGTGCCTTTGCCGCTGCTTTTAAATGTCACGTGCCGACACGTGACCCTGGTTACGTGGGAGCACGTGACCCTTTCTGAAGCCCTTTTCTTTGATGTAATCGGGAAACTGAATCTGCCTTGCCGATGCTTTTAGATGTCACGTGCCAACACGTGACTGCTGGTCACGTGTGAGCACGTGACCCTTTTCTGAAGCCTTTTCCGTAGGCTTTCCTGATTTTAAATCAGGAAACACTATTGATCTTTCAGATGGTAGAAAGTCAACCCTCGTCAAAGCCCGGGTTAACCCACAAACTGCCATTACAGAAACGTGCCTTGAGTTATCCAGAGTCTGGTTTTAAGTATAAACCGGACAACTCCCGGTACCTTAACATCGTTAAGATATGAACCATTCTATATACAATATAGAAACAAAGGCACAGATTTAATTGGAACCAGATTCAAATCATGCAGCTGTCTCCAGTGCATATCAACTAAATGGAGAGAGTCCGATCAGCATTACTCAACTTAGGAATGCATCCAATTATGAGTAACCTGAAAGAGAAACAAGTTTCTCAAAACCATTACTG
This sequence comes from Agapanthus africanus, assembly GCA_030015575.1. NCBI lineage: Eukaryota > Viridiplantae > Streptophyta > Magnoliopsida > Asparagales > Amaryllidaceae > Agapanthus > Agapanthus africanus. The sequence goes on from JASDDO010000012.1 coordinate 512,870,854, forward strand.
TCAACTGAATACCATACACAAGTATCTACATCTTCGATCACCTTGAAGAATCCTGATACTTGCAACACATGGTTCTTTACTTTATTCTTGTACCTATAACTTCTCAAACTTAGACCTTGTATTTCTATGAAACACTTGTCTAAAACTTGAGAAGTCACAAGTAAACAGAATACAGTACGAGGACTAACCCCTTTGTCCTAATGGACACTGGACAACATACAATATTTTGTATAAGTATCCTGAGTTGAATAACTCAAACCCTGCGCGTCGTAGGTTGAAAACTGTACCCAGGCGATTTCCTCAAATATCACCAATTACAACGAATTCCGATATAATGAGGATGATCACCTAATTCCCAATAACTTACTCCTACTCATCATCTGTAAAACCATACAGATGTGAGAATCGGACCTGGTAAATACATATTCTGGAGTAAGTATCTAATTGGTAAATCAGTTTTCGTTTAATAACAAACAGTGAAACTGAAACATGAAAATGTTTCGAAGGGGTATCTGGGTATTCTAAGTAATGCCTCTTCCATTATCCAGATTCATGACTGTAACCGTATATTTCCTTGCCAAATCCCTTTATTTGTCTTTAGTCATTACCTTTTATACACCATCGTTAGGCTAAATGGTTTTCTTCCTTCCCCACCGTTCGGCACTAGCCTATGGTTTTGAAGAAGACTATCCAATAAGCATAATAGGTATACTCTTCTAATCCTAGGAGTACTCGCAACCTAAGAGAAGGTGATGATAAAAGACAACTGAATAAATCTTATTCTATTTCTCCTGAACCGGAGAAAAGCAAAGGTGAAGTAGGAGTAGCGATGAAATACGCGGTTTGGTTATGAATGATAGCAGTCGCAATTTACTTTGCTCTCTTTCTAATCCCTTTATTTGTCTTTACTTATTACCTTCTGTACACCACACTTAGGCTAATTGGTTTTCTTCATTCCCAACCTTTCGGTACCTGCCTATGGTTTGTAAGAAGACTATCTAATAAGCATAATAGGTGTACCCTCTCCTAATCGTAGGAGCCCTCACAATCTGAAAGAAGGTAAAAGGAAAAGACAACTGAATAGTCCTATTCAATCTCTTCAGAATCAGAATCCATCCTCGAATCTGGAATAAGTTCCTTCGAGTTCGTATGTAACTATACGATGAATTTATCCAATGGAAGTGGATGTTCGTAGTGATACAGAGTGTTCTGGAGAAATGCAAAGGGTAAAAGAAGGAGTAGCAATGATGTATGCAACTCAGACAATCCAAAAGCCAGTGTTTTAAGAAAGTTCGGTTAATTTGGTCACTGAGTTATAGTCTTGGGTCGGGCCATGGTCGCTGTCAAAGAGAGAGAGGGAGAAAAGAAACACTCTGCGTGCACTCTAACCTAGATCAGAATGGTTAATCACTTTATCTAATCAGGGTGTCTCCCACTGTATACTCAAATTCTCCTCCAAACCTGAAAAAAGAATTATTCGGGATCACCCGAGGAGTAAACCAACTCATCAGTGAGAATCGGGATCCAACTATCATCACATGATAACGTGATGCAATCCACTTACGTTATCATACTCTAGAAGGTATGCGCATGCCTGGCAAGTTTCAATTTCTTTAGAAACTCCCGGTGTGATTTTTAACCCATGCACTTATGAACTTGACGAAGGCCAACATATCATAAGTCACATGTCAATTTCTACCCGTCATTATCCAGATTAATTTGATCCCATCCGTACATACCCTTGACGAAGGCCAAAATAGTAGTACGACTGTCCCAAATCAACGCATCTATCTATACAACAGAAAGGTAACAAGCAGCTACCATACACTATGCCTTGACGAAGGCCAACATACATAGCATGAATACTAAGTGCTATCTGTCTGAAATGACGGAGGGCTACGACTGGTTTTTGGTGAAAAACCTTTAACGTAATGAACTTGATATCGTTGAAGGAACCAAATAGATTTTTATAAAAATATAGTGGTGAAAACCTTTGTTAAAGAGGTCACTCCCGGTGAAGGGATCTCGGCTCTTTCCCCGTAGAATGAGGTGCGGGATATTCCAACTGAATACCACGATGCAAAGCAAAAATTAATCGACTATGGTGAAGTTATTACCCTGACGCAAGCTTCTGTCCAAGGGGTCACTCCCGATGAAGGGATCTCGGCCCTTGCCTCGTCGAATGAGGTGCTGGATATTCATAACCGAATACCACTGTGCAAAACAAAAGAGAACGTCCTTGTAATAACAGCCTTTTGAAAAATGTTCCAACAATATCGAATAGTTTTGTTTTCCTTGCATTGATCTGAATCAACGCAGTCCCATCAATTAATCACACCAGAAAAGAACGAAAATAAAATGTACGTATATGCCATCCGCATTCGCCACTGGGTCCCGTCATCACCCGTTAGGTTACTTAACTAACGACAGAGCGGGGACTGGACTAGCGCGGGTGTAAAACATATACAACATCTACTAGTATATATATATATATATCAATATACAATAATCGCTTCAGGAGTGATAAATGCAACATCGCAGAAAAGTAATAAGCATCACAGAACAATACAGATAATCTGGGAGCCCCGGGTTTCCTTTGAGCCGCAAATAAAACCCGACGTTCCCCTGGTTGTGTGGATAGCCTGTGCAATGAAAACCTAGACCCCTACGAGTGCGGCAAGTTACCCGCCAAAACCAGAAGCGAGGCAGCCCCTTCAGCAAAGTGAATGGACCACCCAGCGCTTCACGGAATCCGGTAACTTGAGCACCCCTTCTTGGGTCAACCTGTACCCCCTACGAGTGCGGCGAATAGCCCGCCAATCCTAGAGTGAGGCCCCCTCCCCCTCAAAGTCATGAGATGCGGACCCGTTTCCCTCCAGAACCCGCCTATCCGTGCACTCCATCGCGGGGTAATCCTAATACAGAAAAGTAAATATGTACAACGAGTACATCGACCTCAATCCGGTCGTGCCCCAAACAAATAATATACATACAGGCAGTGACGGCAGTCCACATGTCGGACGCTCGCCCCGCGATATCAAATGTACAAATGAATCCAAACCGCACTACCATTGCACACAAGCTATCCACCATGACAATCCGCAACAGTACAGCACAACACAAGTCACGCCCCGGTTCCCAGTGTACGGGCAGAGGACGCGACGAGGCCGCTGCGTATTTACTCTGAAGTAAATACGCTAAGCGTATCTAAGCAATATAAGAATAAATGCACAAGAGACAAGATATAATAAAACATCAACTTTATTTATTAACATTCTTTTTGTACAATGCATGGAAAATTAAATACATCTGAATGAAAGCAATGCCTAAACAATGGCATAACAGAAAATGGAAAATACTGAAATGAAAGTGTACAATGTAGCTAGAGCTCTGGATCGTAAGCAAGCTGGTCCAAGTCTTCGCTGGTAGGCTCGATCTCTGGAAGATCCGAATCACCTGACGACATTCAAAAAAGAAAGAAATAGAATGTCGTCAGCGAACAAATCGCTCGGTAAGTCCCAAAGATAAGGGAGAAATAGAATATACAGAGGGAGAAAGTTGCTTTTAAAGTTGTATTATATTGTTTTAGTGTTAACGCTGTTGTTTGTAGCTTGGTACAGAAGGATGCCAGTGTATACGAGAGGAGTCTCTATATGCCAGAGACTAGAGGCAAGTGTGGTACAAGGAACCGTTTATGCCACGGTACAACAGCAAATGGATTCAGGTTAGGTGTATTAATGGTTGTTGTCTCGTGCCACTTCTAACACCTTCCGTACCAATCTACCCCTTAAACCCCGCGAAGTATTGATTGTATTATTTGTATTGTAACTTGTATTGTCTTATAATATAGTTTGTATAATTGTATGACTTGCCGAAACCATGATATCAGTAAATGGATGTAACTGGAGAATCATGGATGTAACTGGAGAATCATGTAAATGGAAGTATATCCATGGTTCGGTTCGGTCAATATAAATTGAATAGATTGAATATATGGATTCATGTTGAATTGTAATGTTGTAAATTGTACTTGAATCATATTCAAGTCAGATTATTAAAGTGACTCAGTCTGAGGCAGACAATTAGAAAAGTAAATTGAAGTCCTGATTGTTTTGATGTTATCGGTAACCGCTACACATGGGCGGCGGTATTTGTGTCTTTTTCAAACACGATTACCGTATTGACAACACCGTTGTTAAGTTTTCTACCTTAGATAGGCAAGCACCCACTTCTCCGGCTCCCTGAGGCTCAAGAGATTGGTCCCGCTTAAACCTATGTTTACTAGGGTCCTTAGGATAATTTATAGAACTTGAGGGGGTTTTATGTAAAAATACTTTTGTATAATTTTCAAAATACATCCCAAATATTTTAATTATCGTCTTTAGAGTTATCATGAATGTAGATTTTATATTTGTGATATTTCTAGTGAATAAACCTATTTTTCATAATACATGGTATTAAATTATAATATTGAACTTGTATTGAATTCATGGTATTTTAATGTAAAGTGATTCTTTGATTTGGAAAGGTTGGAATATTTATATTATATCAAAAATAGATATTTTAATGACACACACACACACGCACACACACACACACATATATATATTTATAAAAATAATTTTAATATATATATTATATTTCTAAAAATCTCATTTTCTTAAGATTTTCGTATTTTAAATCTTTCGAGACTGTATGCTCCTTGCGGAGGTCTGCATCTCGCACTACTAAACCTAGGGATGTGCGATAATCCGCACCATCCCAGTCGGGTTCCCCAAAATGGGTTGTAGCAGCGCTTTGCAAATATTTGTGTAAAATACTTGATCTTTTAGAAAATGGTTTTATTAATTCATGGTATTTATTTGAAATATTTCGTTTTCCCGTATTCTAGGTTTCCAAAAGTTTTGTGCTATGTTGCATATGAGTGTTGTGAGGAGGTAGGTCATTACCTCGTAATCTACTTAAAAGTATAGCAAGTGTGATGTTTTAATGTCGAAATAAAATTACATGATATTATAGTGAAAAAGTACGGTAAAAGTTACAAATTGAAATAGATTATCATGAAATTTGTTCAACATGTTTATTAATGTTTAATGGTCAACATGTAAGAGTTTTTGTGTGATTGTATTTAAGAAAAAGTTGGATTCCGTCGGGTTTTAGAATCTCGTATTTTTAGGAAAAGAATAGAGAAGAGAGAGAGGGACTTACCGGTTTAGCTTAAAGAGGAGAGGGAGAGAGAGTGGACGCAGCTTCCGGTGCGTCGTTTCATCGCCGGGATCTCCTAGGGTTGTCGCCGGAAAAATCACCGGAGCTTCACCTTTCGCTTTTTCCAAACTACACTAGGGTTTTAGGAAATTTCTTGAGAGTTTTGTTCAGAATTTTGGAGTGAGGGGATAGTGTTTAGGGGTTGTATTTATAGGGTTAGGCTAGGGTTAGGCTAGGTGAAAGGTTAAAATGAAAAAATGTGATAAATGTATTAAAAGTGGAGTAATTGGGGTTTTAAAAGAGTTCAGGTACTGTTCCAAGGAATTAAACCATACAGATGTGCAGAGAAGACTAAAAGACACAATTTTTGTGTTGGGGACTCGGCGGAATCGGCCAGTCCGGCCGGCGGCGGCCCGAGTCGACCGGTTCGCCGGCCGAGTTGGCCGATTCCGGCCGAGTCAGGCGGCCGGAATCCCCCTCGACGGTTGGTGATCCCTCTGGCATGGTTACTTTTCAGGGTGTAGTTGGGTTTTTATGAAATATGCACGTGTAAACTCTTGGTATTCTAAAAATTCAAAATAAAACAATATTAAAAATAATATGGGGTATGGGATTTGAACTCTGGTGGCTTGGTTCAGCAGTGCAAGATATTACCAATGAGCTACAAGCTCTTTCTTATAATTAAAAAACAAAACAGGCTTATAATTTGTGCTCAGGCAAAAATACCCCTTTCTGAAATTTTGAAAAAATTCTACAGAAAGTTGTACAGGAAATTTAGGGTTGTTACAACACAGAACATCAGCGCGAATGTCACGTTCGCAGATCCGTCTAAAAGGACTATAGCAATTTGACGAGTTATACCGCTCTAATGACATTCACGGTCGCAGATAGTAATGTAAGTAGTGTAAACTAACGTATTTAATATTTCGATCGACTAAACTTCCCGAAGTGGCCCCAAGATTCGGCAAGTATTCAAGAAGGATTTCGATGAAGAAATTAATATATGAGACGCTGGGTTTTGATATTGCGAATTATTTGCTGTTTTTTGAACTATTCACTGATTTTGCGAATTATTCGTGAATAATTTGAATCGTTCGCCAACAGCGATTAAATCGGAGATTTAGCCGGCCCTTAAAAAATTCACGAATTATTCACGAATTCGCCGAATATTTTTCGAATATTGTGACTATGATCTTACGGCTACAATCAGGATAAAACAGGACCGTCCAAAGCTTATGTGTTTGTTTTGATTTGATCCTTTAAAGGGTTGAGATTGTAGACAAAGAAAATAATATCAGTCTACTTTATGATTATAGAATTTCGTGCTCTTGTTTAATTCTGTCAGGGGCTGTTTGTCTGCAGGATTGTGAAATTTGGGTTCCCAAATAGTACAACCGAAAATTTTGGATTAGCTAATTTTGTGTTTGGTTGGTATTGGATTATCGGTATTGGATTTGTAAATTATTGTAATCCTTGTTTGATCGGGAAAAAACAAGTGAGATTTGGATTTGAGGATTAAAGCGAGAGATAGAGAGGTTTTTTTTAATAACAAAAGCATGTGGGCCCCACGTGAACAGTGCCAAATCCTTTGCAATCCATAGTTTTTTTAAGGATCCATGAATCCAAAAAATGGTGGGCCCCTCACAAAAAACAAGCAAATCCAAAAACCCTCAAAATCCTACAACCAAATAATAATTAGCTAATTCTCACGCTTTTTTAGAATTCTTGAATCCAAACAGTGCAAAATCCTTTGTAATCGTGCAACCAAACCACCTCTAAGAATGGTCTCTTTTTTCAGGATACAACGGCCCTTCCGGGATCGTACGAGCTTTTTAAATATTTACATGTGCATCTCAGGTGCCATAATGGCTTTTGCAGTGGTTGCAGAGAGACGGGTGATTCACATGCCTTGAATTATTGCATTCTGGTCATGGTTTTACAAACCCACCTTGCAACTTTGAAGCGAATAACATAGGGAACAAAACAAGGCTCCATTTTTGTTTGTTTTAAAGCTCTTCCAACAATGAAGCAAATAATAGAGCGTTTAATGCATGACACTTGAGGCTAAGTCGTATATATGTTGCCCTACTCTTTGTTCCAACATGACCTCATCTCCCTTTCTCTTTTTCTCACTGATTTTCTCTGATCCCTCCACATCATGAAAAGCCATCAAAAGAAGAGGAAATGGATCGTGTTGCTGTCGTCGAGCTAAATCCGACGGATTGGGAGGTTTTGGAAATTAATAAAACGGTATATCACTTAAAACTATCACCGAATTTTCTTGTTTTTTTTTCCTTAAATTTTTGTTGTAATATTTTCTTTCTAGCCCTAGCTCCTTTTGCAAAAAGCCTCTTCTCCTTCATCAACCAACGCCTCTCTACCTTTTTCTGCAAATTTTTGTCCTGCTTTTGTTCCTTTGAAGAGGTAGTAGTTCAGAACAAAGATCCAGATCCCTTTACTTTCCTAGTTTTTTTAATAAATAATTTATTTTTATCAGCCTCCAGGGTTCTTTTTTACAAAACCCATCAGGCTCTTTTTTTTGTTGATGATATTATTGTCTGAGCTTTAATTCGTGATAATGAATATATGAAATATTCAATGCTATCTGCTACGTACAGGAGCTTTGAAGGATGATCACAAAAACTTTGGATATAATGTTTTTTACTTTACTATGTTAAGCATATGTTGATCAATATTGCACGATGCCTACTAATGACCATATATATGTTGATCAATATTAGGGCAAACTCTTATGTCTCAAACAAAACTCTTGACAAAGAGAAAACTGCATGTCCTCAAAACAAGGCTTGCTTCAAAATGGGGAAACCCCTATTTTCGCAAACAAACCGGGTACATAGAGGAAACCCTACGATTCTCAAATGAATTTGGACATAAGAGCAATCAATCCTATGTCCCCAGACAAATTCTGAACACAGAAATACTATGTTGTCGAATGAGATTTGAACATAATAAAATACTTATGTTCACCGTTTGAAAATAATACAACGAATTATTTCTACCAGAAGGACAAAAATTGTCAAGAGTGATAATTTTTCCTCTAAAATCATCGAAATAACTTAGATATGACTAAATTATTTCAAAAGAATTAACTTCGGGTAATCTCGATTTGAGGTAAGAGGTTCCCACTTCCTAGTCTTGTGTAGTCGGGTACCCTAAGAGGTGCTGCCCATCAACACAACAAGCTTGGGTCCCCAAAATAGGGTACCCGCTCATTGCTCTAACAGTGCTAGGCTTGGGCACTTTTTGGATACCCACCTATGCCCTAAATAGTGTCGATTTGGCATTAAAAAGCACACGTATTGAATCTTTACCCAAATTATAATGTGATCTTCTCTCTTTATGACGTGGTTTAGATCAGTCTAATAAGATGCCCCCTCTAGGTATAAACCCGAGAAATATAGACATATAGGGAGTAATTAACAATAACTGTTTGCGCTTATTGGAAATCATGAACCCATGACCATCTGGTTAAATTTTAAAACCTAATTTTTTTGTTTTGTTTAAACTCTACCTATTTTAAATTTTTTCCATTAGAGGTATTAAAGAGGTTAAACACATATAAGTTGTAACACCCTAGAACGATAGTACGGTAATTTAATGTAATAATTGATTTATGGTTATTTAAAATTATTTGATCAATAGATCGAGTTTGTGCTATGTAATTTTATTATTATTGGGTTTATTGATAGATTAACGTGGTTTGGATTTCCATGGGGTGTATTGATTATCGTTATTATTGGTCATGGAAACTTATTGGATGGTAAATATTTAATTGCGAAAAGATTTATGGTTGTGAGATTGGAAGGTTATATGTCATATAATTATATTTTATATTACCTTTAGTCCATAATCCTAGTTGGTATAATGTTGATAGAATACCCGGCCCACATTGATAATTAGCCTATTTAAACAATTACAACTCTCATGAAAACATTTATTCTCAAAATTCATCAAACATAACCCTAGCATCCAACTCTCTAATCCTAACCCTTGACGGTCGATCCCTCATCATCAACATCGTTACTTTGCATCGTCATTGTTGTGATCGTCACCGATATCTTCTTCCTCTTCTTGTTGCGTTGATGCGATCCTTACCACGGTCTCGTCAACTTGGTTGTCGAACCAAAACCAAGATCGTGTTTTCATCGTCAAAGCGTCGTTGTCTATGTTCGTCATCGAGGCAAAGCATTTCTAAATACTTGTTACATGCTAGTTACGGCTGGATCAGATCTGGCGTAACATCATTATTATTATTAATTTTAGATATGCATCAATGTTTAACACTAATTAACGATATGTCGAGATCAGAATCACGATATATCGGAAAACTTTGATAATACTTGACATGGATGGATGAAGATACTATATATATGTATGTTGTTATTTGCTGTATGGAACATAAGGGAATCAAGGAAATCATAATTGTTATCGTGTATATTGAAAATTAATCGAAAACCCTAATTTTAATAGTCAATACGTTTTAGGAAAAATTACGTGGAGATGTCTGCCTACAGTGACCAGACATCTCTGGATTAGATTTACAGAAATTAAAAATGAACTACAGACGTCTGTCAATAGTGATAAGACGTCTCTGAATTTAATTTACGGTAACTCGATTTGAACTGAAGATGTCTGCCCAGACGTTTGCTAATCATATAGTTAGGGGCCAGACGCCTCCTACAGACGTTAGGCATATAAAACGTATTGAACCGGATGTCTTCCATAGACTTCTGGAATAGAAATTGAGGTAAACCAGACGTCTGTAGGAGACGTCTGATGTTTAAACTTGTTGAACTGATATTCAACCTGATACGTTGTAGGACATGCTAAATCACGTTAGACATGAGAAACACCTGCCTGAAATGATTTTGATATATATATATATATATATATATATATATATATATATATATATATATATATATATATATATATTATATTGTTTGATTTCATGTATCCATATTATCTTGTTTTGATATTGATTTGTTATTGCATTCCCCGATAATGATATTCCTGTTATTAATAATGCTTAATTGTCACATATACTTATGACTGAACGTGTTCACTAGTTGCTATGTTGGACTCATGCCATATAATAGTTGTCTAATATTAATGTATTCATGATACCCTTGACTTGACTTGATCGACTGAACTTGACCAGACATGACTTTTTACCTGCATACTCTAGAATCAACAGTTAGAGATTGATCATCCGAGATAGACCTTCATGTCTTGAAATGATGAGCTGATATCATTCGTCCTTTTGCCGCGAAAATAGTCATCCATGTCTTCGAATGATGCACTAACATCATTCGATGGTACATTGCGGAAATAGACATTCATGTCTTCGAATGATCCGCCAACATCATTCGATAGTACATTGACAGGGGCATTCGTGCCTTGAAATAGTGATACGGTCATTATTCGTGCACTCGTTGCGAAGATAGACACTCGTGTCTTAGAATAATACGCTAACATCATTCGATGGTCTATTCTTGTATATCCTGGTTATCGCATGGTTTTGCCTTTCTATAAATCAAAGGTTCAACCCTGATTGAACCTTTAAATGATTGCATTGATTGACCTTGAATACCAGTATGATAGATAACTTAGCGACATGGACATCTAGGACACACATGACATGAGAGATGGTCATATCTTGATTGGTATATCATTGTATTACTGTATCTTGCTTGTTTGATTTTCTTATTATACTTGCTCGTTATATTACTGTTATTACTATTGTTTATGGTTTCCTCACATGACATCGTTTACTCGTATAATGGTATATTATATTACACCATGATTATATTCATGATTATGTTATTTATGACGCTCAGACGTCTGGGTTTTGCATGACCCAGATCTTTTGACTTTAGCACCACAGGATCGAGATTATTTCGAGAAGCTTGCCGAGCAATGAGGAGTTTATCGTTTATTTAGTTATTGATAGTTAGGTTTATCTATAGTATTGAACCCTTAATGGTTTTATCTTGTAAGCCTGTAAGGGGTCAGAATTGTTATTGTTTTGTATTTATCCATTGGATCATATTGAGACTTGTTATTCTAGTTCTTGCTTCCGCTATTGCCTTAATTTCTATTATCATGTATTGTGGTATTAGACATATGTTTAATGTTAGATATTTTATTTTATTGCTTGATTATTGCATGACAGCCCTAATGTAACTATGGAAGGATAATTTCTTACCGTAGGTAGTATGACTGGCCTAGTTACGTCTCGAATTTTTTGCATCTTGGGAAGTAGGGCGTGACATAAGTTAAAGCCTCCAAAAAATTATCTTGAAGAACGGTCAAAAGAATATGCAAACTTTTACTAAATGACTCGTCAAAGGACCTGGATATAGCGGTATGTAATAGATTAACTTTTTAATATTGTTGTATGCAATAGATTAACTTTGTTGTTTTTCCGTATCAGGTCCTCATCTACATCTTCATTATGTAGGTGGGTGCCTGTTGTATTGATGCTCAAATTTATGTCAAAGACCGAGCAATCTTGCTAGGCATTACGGTTTTGGTTGGCGCGGTCATCAGCATTGCTGTTGGTATCACGCCTCGCTTCTCAAGATACGATAGTGAAGACGCGACGAGGCCCACAACATAACTATATCAAGTAGATACTCTACCCGATACATTTACGCTAAGCGTAAATATGCAGGAGTATAAAAAAGCAAGTAAAAGAAAACATCTTTATTTCATTAACCAATATTTATTACAAATGATAACTCTAAAGTTTTATTACATCAATAAAGAAAGCTCTAAGTAGGTGGGATAAAGTAAAGAAAACAAGGAAATTAAAGTCCTAATCGTAAGTCAAGAGTTGAGCGTATCCTTCATCTGGAGCTTCGACTTCAGCCAAGCCTTCTTCCAGTCCTAATGGACATTTTGGGAGAGAGAAAGTGAGAAAAGTAATGTCCGTTAGTGAGATAAACTCAAGTAGGATTCTTACGGGGGTTATGTACAACAAAGTGAAACGTGTAAATGAACTAGCATTACAATGTGCAGGAAAAATGGTAAATAAAACTAGTGTCCCAAGTGTATGAGTCAAAGGGTAGGTAAGGTGACAAAAAATATCTACATTCTGTACTTTAGTTTATATTAGTTTGGTTTCATAAGGGTACATGCATTTCAGGTAAATAAGTTATGATAAAAGGTGTAGTGTTGTGGCATGCAAGTTTGTTCAAGTGTATCATGTCTTTTAAGATGTTTTGCAATGATTTCGTTTAAGAGTTCAAGTAACGAATGAGAGTTTCGTGTATCGGAGAGCATTCCGTAAATGCTCGAATATTCCATTTCGGCTCGAAACCACAGCAACGAGAGAGTTAATGTTCTGTTCCGGTTCGGAACCACAGCGACGAGATCATTGAACACGAACATTAAACACGGTCATTTAATACGATCATTGACCACGATCATTAAACATAATTAGTTGACAAATCAGTATGAAGGCACTCCTGATACACGCGATCTTGATTTCCTTCTCCTAACTACTCTGAACCTCATATCAATATTTTAATTTGAGTTGTCAGTTACCAGCTAGCACACGGAGTCAACAAGACATGGAAAATACGTTCTCTTTTCAAATCGGGTCATTCCTCATTCACCTCATGTCTAGTGTCCATGCGCTAACGCATAACCGTTCAGGTAAAACAGGTTATGATTCGAGTCAAGTTTGGTTATGTAAGTCACATCAAGGATAATGGGGTTTCACAAAATCTAGTTGAAAGGAAGGTATATGGTATTTTATTACCAAACATGGAATCTGGGAAAATCAAGGTATTTTAACATAGAAAGGGTTTCAAAAAGTTCAAGACATTTTAGTGAAATAATATTTCTAGAATATTTCGAGGTGTTTAAGTGAAACGCAGGATTTTGAAAACTTGAGGGTAATTTAACGCGAATACGGGTTTTCAAAACTTCAAGATATTTTAGTACGAAATCGGGTTTTGGAAACTTTAAAGTATTTATTTGAAAATATGGGATTTATAAAGCTTAGGGTGTTTTATTGAAAATACATGTTTAGAATCCATAGGATATGTTTGTATGAAAAACGGTCGCAATTTATTAATAATGAGGCCGTTCTAAAAAATCGGCAGCATTTCGGCTGGAAACCGGCGTCATGTCAATACAGATTTGGGCAAGATAACAGCATGGTTAGTATCCAAGGGTTATATTTGATTATAATTCATGGTAGGTTATTACCACGATACTTAGGGACTATGAATTTCTAAGTTAAAACTAAATACTAGAAAGTTACCAAATCGAACAGCATTTCGATATCTAATTTAACGTCTAAATTAAATAAAAGCATGCGGGATTTTTCATATTAAATTTTGATAAAAATGTTAAGAAATGTGTAGAAACATATTTAGAAGATGCGATGAGATTAAGAGGAGAAAGACGGAATCCTGCCTCGTGATGAAGATTTGCATACACGAACCAACGACTCTTAACGAATCGTATTCCTGCCTCGGATTTTTCTAGCACCCATTACTAGTACCTATGCGTAGATCGTAGAGAGACAATCACACAGGATTTCTTCTGTAATTATTTGGGCGCCGGAAGTGTGAAAAATGAGAGAAATAGTGAGGGCTATTTATAGGGTTTCAAAACCTAGGCCGAGCTGACCAGATCCGTCGAATTCACGCCGCCAATCGCGCCCGCTGCTACCGCCCGCTCGGTCGTTTGATCCTGAATCGTGTGGCCTAGACTCGCCCATGTAGGCACGAGCCGCCCACGTGGTCGCGATGACCGTGCACGCGCTTGCGTGAGCAAGAGCGTGGGGTCCACGCGACAGCAGTTGCTTCTGCTGCCTGTAGCAGGCCTGGGCCGGGTTTGGGTTTGGGTGGGCCTGTCACGCCCTGCTTCGCAGTATACGGGCAGAGAACGCGACGATGCCGCTACGTATTTACTGTGAAGTAAATACGCTAAGCGTATCTAAGCAATATAAAGATAAATGCACAAGAAACAAGCTATAATAAAACAACAATTTTATTTATTCGCATTCTTTTTGTACAATGCATGGAAATGTAAATACAACTGAAATAAAGCAATACCTAAACAATGGCATAACAGAAAAGGAAAGGTACTGAAATAAAAGTGTACAATGAACTAAAGCTCTGGGTCTTCAGCGAAATGGTCCAAGTCTTCAGCGCTGGGCTCGATCTCTGACGTGTCCAGGTCACCTGATGACATACAAAGAAGAAAGAAAGAGAATGTCGTCAGCGAACAAATCGCTCGGTAAGTCCCAAAGATAAGGGAGAAATAGAATATACAGAAAGAGAAGGTAGCTTTTAAAATTGTATTATATTGTTTTAGTGTTAACGCTGTTGTTTGTAGCTTGGTACAGAAAGATATCAGTGTATACGAGAGGAGTCTCTATATGCCAGAGACTAGAGGCAAGTATAGTACAAGGAACCGTTTATGCCACAGTACAACATCAACTGAATTCAGATTAGGTGTATTAAGTCTTACTATCTCGTGCCACTTCTAACACCTTCCGTACCAATCTACCCCTTAAATCTCGTAGTGTCTTGATTGTATTGTTGTATTGTATTATCTTGTATTGTAAACTGTATAGATTGTATAATTGGATGACTTACCGAAACCATGATATCAGTAAATGGATGTAACTGTATAATCATGTAAATGGATGTAACTGGAGAATCATGTAAATGGATGTATATCCATGGTTCGGTTCGGTCAAGTTGTATAGATTGATAGATGGATTCATGCTGAATTGTAATATTGTAGATTATAAATTGTAGGTTGTAATTGAATCATATTCAAGTCAGATTATAAAGAGACTCAGTCTGAGTCAGACAATTAGAAAAGTAAATTGAAGTCCTGATGGTTTTAATGTTATCGGTAACCGCTGCAAATGGGCGGCAGGATTTGTGTCTTTTTCAAAGACGATTACCGTGTTGATAACACCGTTTATTAAGTTGTCTACCTTAGATAGGCAAGCACCCACTTCTCCGGCTCCCTGAGGCTCAAGAGATTAGTCCCGCTTAAACTTATGTTTACTAGGGTCCTTAGGATAATTTATAGAACTTGAGAGGGTTTTATGTAAAAATATTTTTCTATAGTTTTCAAAATACTCCCCAAGTATTTAGTTATCGTCTTTAGAGTTGTAATAAATGTGGATTTTATACATATACCATTTCTATTGAGAATAACCTAATTTTCATAATATATGGTATTAAAGTGTAATATTAAACTTGTATGGATTTAATGGTATTTTAATGTAAACGGATTCTTGTGATTTTTGAAAAGAGTTGTAATATTTATATTCTTACAAAATAGATCTTTTAATGTTACATATATATATATTTATATAAAAATAATTTTAATATATATTATAATTCTAAAAATCTTATTTTCTTAAGATGTCGTATTTTAAATCTTTCGAGACCGAATACTCCTTGCGGAGGTCTGCATCTCGCACTACTAAGCCCGAGGATATGCGATAATCCGCATCATCCCAAACGGGTTCTCCAAATGGGTTGTAGCGGCGCTTTGCAAAGATTTGTATAAATACTAAATCGTTTAGAAAATGGTTTTATTAGTAATGATATTTATTTGTAAAGATGCCGTTTTCCCGTATTCTATGTTTCCGAGGGTATTGTGCTATGTTGCATATGAGTGTGTGAGGAGGTAGGTCATTACCTCGTGATCTACTTAAAAGTATAGTAAGGATTTGATGGTTTAAATGTCGAGATGAAATTATATGGTATTTTAATGAAAAAAATACGGTAAAATGGAAATAGCAATTTCATTTGATATGGAACTTGTTCAATATGATTAGTTAGTGTTTAATAGTCAACATGAATTGATTTTAGCATAATTGTATTAAAGAAAAGTGAGGTTTTAGGAATAAACCGAATCGGAAATCGGATTTGTTCCGATTCCGTCGGGTTTTGTAATTCCGTATTTTTAGAAAAAGAATAGAGAAGAGGGATGGGGACTTACGTGTTTAGTTAACAGAGGAGAGGAAGGGAAGACGAGAGGAGTCAACGGTGCGTCGTTTCGTCGTCGGGAGTTCCTAGGATCGTCGTCGGAAGATGGCCGGAAAATTCGCCGGAGCTTCGCCTTTCGCTTCTTCCAAAGTACACTAGGGTTTCTAGAAATTTCTTGAGAGTTGGATCAGAATTTTGGGGTGAGGGGGTAGTGTTTAGAGGTGGTATTTATAGGGTTAGGCTAGAGTTAGGGTAGATGAAGAGTTTAAATGAAAAAAATGTAAAAATATATTAAAATGTATTAAAATGGAGTAAATGAGGAAATGAGGCTTTATGAATTCTCTGGAACCGATCTAGATAAATGAAGTGTGCAGGGGGGTAGGGGAGTCCAAGAGCCCCAACTTTACTGTTGGTGACTCGGCGGTCCGGCCGAGTTCGGCCGGCGGCGCCGGCCGAGTCAGGCCCCCAATGGGTCCTTTGACGGTCCATATACTCACTGGTGTATTTAAGTTTTTATGGGTATTGTGGTTTTTGTGAGATATGCACGTGTAAATCCTTGGTATTATAAAGGTTCAAAATAAAATAATATTAAAAATAATGTGGGGGTATGGGATTTGAACTCTGGTGGCTTGGTTCAGCAGTGCAAGGTATTACCAATGAGCTACAAGCTTCTTCTTGTAATTAAATAGCTAATCAATTACTTATGTCTTGTGCTTAGGCAAAAAAAATACCCCTTTCTTTAAATTTTGAAAATTTTGCACAGAAAGTTGTACAGAGAATTTAGGGTTGTTACAGGGCCTGGGTTTTGGGTTTGGTTAAAATTTGAATTAAAAAAAACCATTTTATACTAAAATAATTCTAGGAAATTGCTTTTAACTCCAAAAATTATCAAATAAATTTCTAAAAACTGCCTCTATAATTTAAATATATAAATCACTAATTTTATTCACCAATAAAATCTTCCTTTCTTGAAAATAAAAGTTTTCTTCCTAATTAATCTTGTTTTTAAACCAAAGTTTTATTTGAATATTCTCAAAACAAAATGATAAAACTATTTGAATTTGAACAAAATGTATTTTTATTATTATTATTATTATTATTTTAAAACGACGTGGTCGTTACAGCTGGGCTAGGTGGATTTTGGCCTCGTGAGTTATTTAGTTTTGTACTTTCGAAAAATGTCAAGAACCACTCTAACCAAAAGCTTAAGCTGCGGGATTATAATATATTTCAAGACATTATAATACTTCAATACACCCCTCATGTGGGCCTTTGAATTTCGGGTAACCTGAAAAGAAAGGCCTGTAGCGGAAATACTCGCCGATATAGGTAAAACAAATGGGGGAAACAAATATAATTTAAATTGAGAATTATGTGGTTTGAATTCAAGACCTCTTTAACCCGGTTTGCTCTGATACCATGTCAAGAACCACTTTATCTAAATGCTTAAGCTGATAAGTTGCGGGATAATAAAGCATATCAGGTTAATATAATACATCAATAAAAAGGTTGAGAAAATAAGACATTGGTAATTTGTTGTAGAAGTTATTTGTAATGAGGGTTTAAAATCCTCTTTGCTCCTCTGGTCCTTACAAACTCGATTTTCTTTCAAACTCCTATGTACCTGTATGTACTTCAAAAATTTGATCAAAATTGAGAAGGAGACCATTGACTCGTCACCAACTTAAGGTAAGAATTTATAAGTGATACAAAAGCATCGTAAAGGTATGTAGGTACCAGTTATATTTTATAAAAGGCTTACATGGAATGTCCCATAGAAATACTCATAACACTCATTAGCTTTCCTCACAATGTCGGTGTTGCTTTCGGCGGTATAATGCAGCTCCAGTTTCAACATTGTGAAGTGTTGCGGCAAACACTATCACGAAGAAATAAACAAATGATAAAGGGAAGAAAAAAATAACCAAAAGTGATAGAGAAATAAAACACAAATCAAAAGACACAAGATTTACGTGAAAGCCCTTATAGGAAAAACCACGGGCGAAAGAGAAACTTTACTAATTGAACAAATATGGAGGATTACAATGATGGATCAACTCTCAGAAAATCCCTAACAAAGAACCCTAGCCTACACTCTCTCAATTTTGATTTCAAAAGGATTAACCCAATTAGGGTTACAAACTACTATTTACCGCCGAAAACGGAGACGAACCGGGATAGGACATCTTGTCTGAATTTAGGGACATATACTATATGGAATATATCCATCCACCTCTCTGAAAATACCAAGTTGATTTATGGCACCGTATATCGGAGGTTTAAATGGATGCGGCCGTTATAGCAGACTTATCAGATTCCTCCTAATATACGAGGTTTTTTTTTTATTGTGGGGACGCTTTTTCCTGCAAGCGCAAGCCTCTACAGTTAATTATATTATCGCCACACGATAACAAATTTCTCCTTCTTCATGAATATCATTTCTTGTCGTGTTATATATATTGTTTATTTTGGGTTTCCTTTACATTGTATATGGAGACTAATTCATGTCGTCGCCCGTAAGGTGCGGATTAGTCCAAATCCGTACATATCAGATTTGAATTGAACCTAGGTCATATGTTCCATCAGTTCAGGGTATATATCTAAGGATTGTTAGCCATATAAGGGACTAAGATCAACTTAAATGATATGATGTATAAGATCGTTAGTCGTATACGAGACTAAGATCGACTTAGAAATATTATTAAGAACTGTTAATCTTATTTTAGATTAAGATCAGGTTAAACACTTTATTTTAAAGACCGTTGGTCATATATGAGACTAAGATCAACTTAATTATAGTGAGCATATGGGTTCTATTGATTTAAAATCAAAGAATTTAAACTTTAGGGAACTTAGCCAGTTTTGGGCTAAATGATGGGCTTTTATATTGACACATGAGACGCTAAATCTTCAGCCTCTGAGCGCTCGCATGTGCTTCACGTGAGACACTCGCTCTCAGACGCTCACGTTTATGGCACGTAAAGCTCTGCCCGTTTGCTTCTTTTATGTGCTCATGCGTATATCACGTGAGACGCTCGCTTTCAGATGCTCACGTTATGGCACGTAAGATGCTGAATCTTCTTTTTTTGTTTGAACGCTCACATGGATGACACGTGAGACGCTAATGCTTGCCTCTCTTAAGCGCTCACGTATATGGCATATGAGACGCTCACTTTCAGACGCTCACGTGTATGCCACGTGAGACGTTGAGTCTTCAGTTTTTTTGAGCGCTCACATGAATATCACATGACACGCTGTTGCTTTAGAGATTTAATCTCTGTTTTATTTTTGAAACTTAATTTTCAGAGAAACTTAAACTTTTGTTATTGGTAGTTTGGTCATTAACGATCACCAAGATCAATATGTGATGATCTGGGATCAAGGGAAGACGAGTTCTTTAAAATCTTGAAGATCTTGTTCATGTAAAATCTAAGTTCTTGACATGTTTTTAAAGGAACTAAGTTCCAGGACATAAGAAACTCCATCTTTCTTTCTTCTCTCCTTACATTTTGATGGTGGGTAGAACACCAAATTTCTTCTCTGGATCTTAAGTTTAAGATCAAGATCACTCTATGAGAATTTAATTCTCTTTTTGTGAGAGACTTGTCTTATGGATCTTAGACGATGTTGAAAAGAACGATGATGAAAGAAGAACATGAAAAGATGAAATTTATACTCCAAGAACTTAGTTTCTTCATAATCAGATAATATGATCTTAGATCATCAGAATATTGATCTTGGTGATCGTTAATGGTCAAAATACCATTAACAGAAGTTGAACTTCTTTAAAATGATGAACAGAAATTTAATCTCTTAGGAAGACATGCACATCACGTGCAAATCACATGAGCACCTTAGAAGCCAGCATCTCACGTGATAGCACGTGAGCATCCAAAACTTAACATTTCACGTTATAGCACGTGAGCAATCAAAGACATGCGCGTCACGTGAAAGGCACGTGAGCATCCTGAACTTAATGCCTCACGTGGAAGGCACGTGAGAGCCCAAAACTCAGCAGCTCACATGATAGCACATGAGCGCACCTGAAAATAACGTCTCGCGTGATATCCACGTGAGCATTTGAAAACAGCGGGCCCATGTGAAAAGCACGTGAGCGCTAAGAAGATATGCAAGTGCGCGTCTCACATGATATCTACGTGAGCACTAAGAAGACAAACAAGTGCGCAGCTCACATTATATCACATGAGCATCCAAGTCTATATGCCTTACATGAAGATCATGTGAGCACACATGAAGAACGTGCCTCACGTGAAGATCACGTGAACACACATGAAGACCATGCCTCACGTGAAGCACACATGAGCGTACATGAAGACATTGTCTGGCGTGAAAGGCACATGAGCGCACATGAAGACAGTACTTCACGTGAACACTTAAGACTCAGCATCTCACGTGATGTCCATGTGAGCGCTGTATGTTTGAGTGCTTAGCACTACTGAAGCCCAATCTTATGCCCAAATTGGCTAAGTTTGTGAAGTTTAAACTTTTTTGAGCACATATGCTCACACGATTAAGTTAACCTTAATCTAAAACTAGATTAACTGTTCTTAATCATATGTTTAAGTCGATCTTAATCTAAAACGAGATTAACGATTCTTAAAGCCATGAACTTATGGATCTCATTTATTGAGATCTACATCCTAAGTTCAAAACCCTAAATCTAATACACGGATTTAGACTAATCTGCATCCTACAGGCACGAAAAAATTAGTCCCTGTACACAATCCAAGGGAAACCCCTAAAATAAACAATATATAACACAACACAAAGTGATGCACGTGGAGAAAGTGAAAGTTGTTATCGCTTTGCGATAACGTAATTAACTGCAGAGGCTTGCGCCTGCAGAAAAAAGCGTATCCACAATAAAAAAAACCTCAAAAATGAGGGGGAATCTGATAAAGTCTGCTAAAACTGTCGCATCTATCCAAACCTCCGATAGACGGTGTTATAAATCAACTTAGTATTTTCGGAGAGATGGATGAATATGTTCCATATAGTATCTGCCCCTAAATTCAAGCAGGACGTAACAAGTACTCTATCTAAGGCTTCCCAATGAGTCCTATTTGGACAGCCGGTATATCTACTTAATTTTGTCATTGAAAATGAAATATCCGGTCTTGTGCAGTTCGCAAGATACATTAAGCTTCCAATGATCTTAGACTATCTCAATTGAGATACAGAGATACCACTAGTGTTCTTGTAGATAGTTAATTGTAAGCGGTTTTGACAGTTCTACCATTCTTATAACCAAATTTCTCTATAATCTTCTCAACATAATTAGACTGAGAAATGGCTATGCCTTCAACTGTCCTCAACAGCTTCAGGTCAAGAATCACGTCAGCGACACCCGTGTCCTTCATATCAAACTTACTACTCAAGAACGGCTTAGTCTCATTGATTATCCTTATGTTAGATCCAAACAATAAGATATCATCAATATAAATGCATAAGATTATACATGAATCACCTCTGGTCTTACGGTAAACACACTTATTAGACTCAACCATAGTGAAGCCAAATGAAGTGATGATGGTATCAAAATTCTCACGCCATTGTTTAGGGGCTTGTTTAAGCCTATAAAAGAGACTTCACAAGTTTACATACTTTTCTTTCATTACCAACTGCTACAAATCCTTTTGGCGGATCCATATAAATCTCTTCTTCAAGAGTATCATGAAAAAAGCGGTTTTCACATCCATCTGATGGATAGTAAAATCATATATGGAGGTCAATGCTATAAGCACTCTGATGTAGTCATGCGGGCAACCAAAGAATAAGTATCAAAGAGGTTAATGCCTTCTATATGTTTAAACCACTTGGTAACAAGTCTGGTTTTAAACTTATCGATTGTTCCATCTGGTTTTAGCTTCCTTTTGAAGATCCATCTATATCCAATGGTAGTACACTCAGGAAGAAAATCTACTAATTCCTAAGTTTCGTTAGAAATAATGGAATCCATCTCACTCTTTATAGCATCTTTCTAGTGCTTAGCCTCTTTCGAGGCTATAGGTAGCAGGATATTCCTTGATATTGTAAACAACAAAATTGTTTCCAAAGTCCTTGACGGTTTTGGCTCTTTTGCTTTTTCTGGGTTTATCTAACTCTTCAGATCTATGAGATCCAGAGTTGGTATTTTCTGCCCCCATATTTATTATCCTTTCCACATGATCAGGAATGAAAGTCGAGAAAGTGTTGGAATCTTCATTAGTAGTATTTTAAGGTATACCAGTTTTCATAGGGAAAATATCCTCAAAGAAAGTTGCATCACGAAACTCAACTATAATGTTAACATCAATGCCCGAGATTTTATACTTACTCACTAAAAATCTCAACGCATAGATATTTTCAACATAGTCCAAAAAGATAGCATCTGCAGTCTTAGGACCAAGCTTTTTCCTTTTGTGGTCTGGGACTAGTACTTTTGCAAAACATCCCCATACTTTAAGGTATTTCAAGTTAGGCTTTCGACCTCTCCAAAGATCGAACGGACTATTTTCTTTATGCTTTTGAGGGACTCTATTCAGAATATGGTAAGTCGTATTCAAAACCTCTCCCCACATATATTTAGGAAGTTCAGAACTTTCAAGTAGACTATTAATCATATATTTCAATGTTCTATTCTTTCATTCTACTACACTGTTAGATTATGGAGGATGTGGAGTAGTTTTCTCATGCACTATGCCAAAAGATTGACATAATTGATTAAACTGATTAGAGCTGTATTCTTAACCTCTATCAGATCTTAATCGTTTAAGTTTCTTACCAGTTTAACTTTCGGCTTCATTCTTAAAAATTATAAATTTTTCTAGAGTCTCATCTTTGGTTTTAAACCAGAAAACGTAACAATATTTGTTAGAGTTATTAATAAAGATGATAAAGTATTTTTTAAGTTTTTAGTTAAAACGCCATTTAACTCACAAATATCAGTGCGAACTAAATCAAGCAAGTCTGAAGTTCTATTAACTGAATGAAAATACTTTCTTGATTGTTTAGTTGTAGCACACACTAGACATTTTTTACTTCAATCAATGTCGTGTTTAGGAATTAGGTTCAAGTTCATCATTCTTTTTATAGAAACAAAGTTAACATGACCTAAACGACTATACCAAATATCAGATGATTCAATTGAATAACTAACAAGATAATCAGATATTTCATTAACTTCAGTAAAAGATACAGGTTCTACCATAAGCTTAAATAAATCATCAGACATATAACCTTTGCCAACAAAAGAGCCAGAGTTTAAAATAACTACTTTATTACATTTAAAAGTAAATTCATAACCCTTTTTAGCAAGATAAGATCCACTAAGAATATTGCGACGAACGGTAGGAATATGATGCACTCTATGTAAAGACAGAACTCGTCCTGGAGGAAACTTCAAGTCTACGCGGTCATATCCTAACACCTTAGCAGCAGAAGAGTTTTCCATCATCACTAACTTCCAAACTGTATGCCGGTAAGACATAAAAAGCAATTTATCAGCACAAATGTGCACATTTTCTCCAGTATCTACTAACCACTCATTAGATTCATAAATAGTGAAAATTTAAGGATCAACAGAAACATACCCCTCAATGGAAGACAGAACCTCAGTCGTCGTCGTGTTGACCTGAGGCTGAGTAGTAGACCCTGGACTAGCTTTGGATTTCTTATTAGGACAATCCTTAGCCCAATGTCCAACATGTCCACAGTTCCAACACGGTTTGTTAGCTTTCGGTTTCTTTTGAATTTTTGGCTTAGATTTGATTTTATCATTATTTTTAGCAGATGGTTTGTGTTTATTTTTCCCAGCAGTGATAACATTTGGCTTGGGTTGGTGTTCAATGGGTATAACATAATTCTGATTCTTATGCTCTTCTTCAATGGCTATGGCAACCATCAAATCATCGAGAGGGATCTTTTCCTTACGATACTTGAGAGACATATCGAATCTGTCCCAAGATCGAGGAAACTTTTCGATGATTACCATTACTTGAAACTTTTCGAGCAATTTCATTTCAGCCTCTTGAAGAGCATAAGAATGAATAGAAGTTCATATGCTTGTTCCGTCACAGATTTTCCCTTAATCATTTGGAACTTTGAGAACTTGGACACAGTACTTTTCAAGATCGAGGTCCTCAATATTGTATTTCCTGTCCAATTCATCCCACGGTGCTTTTATAGTGTTCGAAAAGGACCAATAAACACTGAAAAGTATATTGGACAGCCAACAAAATGCATCCTCTGGCTATTTGATCCCTCTCCGTCCACTCTGCAATCTTCTCTGCGCTTTTAGGATCTTTTTCATCCGGTTATGGGCATTCTGAAAGTATTATTGCCAACAGCCCTTTTGTGGTCAACTGGATCTTCATCCGTTGTTGCCAACGTTTGAAGAACCGTCCTGAGAATTTCTCAGGTGTTTCTAATATGTCCATTTTGGGTTTGAAAGTAGTCGTACCAACACCGGAAAAGGAAGACATAACTGTTATTATTTTCTTCAAGATTGTTGTAAAGATAGCAAAGGCGTACAGATAACCATATAATGAAATAGTACAGATTATCACAACAATTATTAGATCCAATTTAAGAAAGCTTAACATACCGATTAGTAACAAACAAATAGAAATGAACATAATCAGTTAACTGAAGTTAAACAACAAAGTAATTTTACAGATTACCGAACAATCAACTTGAAATGAATAGTCTTTTGAAGAAGACTAGCCTTAAAGAAAATATTGCTCCATAGACATGTTGCACTGAGTACTGCTACATTTTTCGTAGGATCAGACAGCTCCAGCCAATATCGCACTTGCAGCTAGCACTTCGAAAGCTAGTTCAGATAGTCTAAACTTTAGAACTTGAAACTAGAGAAACTCAGAGAAAAGATTGTATTTTTCTTTCCTTTCTTTCTCTCCGTATATTTAGAATGAGAAATGCACCTATTTATATGTGCACAGGGGGGAGTTCAACAGCCTATCACGCTTTTCATCTCTCACTAACGGCATTTAATAGCCCTCCATTAACTGCATTAAACAGCCAGGCTTTTCAACTTCCACTAACTGTATTTAACATGCACTTAATAACACTCCATTAATTGCATTAAACAGCCAGGCTTTTCATCTTCCGCTAACTGCATTTAATTAATTAAGGCAATATTGTTAATTATGGAAACCGGCCATATATAAGATATCTTTCCTAAGTTCAATTATAACAACTATTTTCATCTATGGAATCTAACCACAAATATGGTATCCATCCATAAAACATTTTGCTATTAAACCCGCCTTTAATTTATTATTCTCATTAATTCCAATCTTTTAATTTATTATTCTCATTAATTCCAATTTATTCCAACATGCTCTTAGCTAGCTCAGTGGCAATGGCAATGCCTGCAGTGCCCATCCTCATTCTCATTACAATTTTCTGCTTGCTTGCATGTCTTTCACTTGCAAGAAATCTGAGGTTCAAATTTGCAGGCAAACTCCCTTCAGAAAACTCGAGCCTTCCTATCATAGGCGAAAGTTTCGGTTTTTTGCGGCCTCATTTGACAACGAGCCATGGAAAATTCATGGAGCTTCATATCTCAAAGTATCATTTTTGTAGGATCGTTACTTATTTTTCAGAAAAGTTCAATACCAACTTCATATGTTCAAGTGCTTTTGATCTCTTTTACGTTAGGATTTTTTTTTTTTGATTTTGGCGACTCTACCGGTCCCGAGTCGCTCCTGCTGAATACGAAAAATTATTCCATATACCGGCCGTATGTATCTGGACAAGAAAGAGAAGAAATAGAAGTGTGGGCACCACATGTTGCCCAAGGTTATCTGAAACTGAAAATTTTCTCTACAAGCTTGTAAGGGGCTTTCTCTACAAGCTCCTGTGGAGAAGTTTTTTTCCGGAGACTCCCTTCTCTCTCACCCCTGAGCCCGTGTATTACATCTGGCACGTCTAATAATTTCTCGTTAAATACCCTCCCCGAAAATAAATGCCTTCACCCACCTTCCCGATAATCTTGGCCCTAAATTTGACATGCCGCTTCAAGGAAATTACTGCTTGAACAAACATATCGAAGAATATATTCAAGTTAGCTATCTTTTGATATGCTAAAATTTGATTACCCAAGAAATATACGTACGTTACCTATTATCAGTTTTAAAAGAACAAAGTTTTGAATCTCATAATATCCTGTCTAAAATTTAGGCAATGGCTGTTTTATCTTTTTCAGGTATAAAAACTGAGCAAAATGGTCCTGAAAACTTCTGAAGGCCATTTTTGGCTGAGAATGTGAGAGAAAATGGATGGGCAGGGCTCATAAAAACTACTTATCCACATTATTTTATTCTATGGTCATTTTAACTTACTCTCTTCTATCTATTTCTCCATCTTAATTTTTATAGTTAATCATCTTCTGTTAACTTTTAAGGATCATTTTCTTATATGAATTCAATATAAATTCTGAATCTATTGATGATTTAGCCAGATTCATATGATCCTGCAATGGATTTTTATAATATTTTGCGTTTTTAAATCTTAATTTCTTGTTTCTTTGTTTCAAATTATAGTCATCTCCGTCCCTTTTAGTCAATTCTTGGCTCCATCCCTGCAAACACCCAAAACTCTCTTCATGCCTCTTATCCAAAACTTTGATAACAAAAAAATGCTTACAGCTTCTTTTACGTTGCCGATTGACTAAAAAAATTTGTGCAGGTTTGGGAAGATATTTTCAACCGTTTTGTTCGGACATCAAAGCATAGTCTCAGCCGATGCTGAATTTAATCGATTCGTGTTAAAGAACGGCATGAGACTCTTCCGACAAGGCTGGCCATCGGCAATGAACAAAATCCTCGGCCAACGATTGATATCTGTAGAAGGACTTCACGACGCACACAAGCACATGAGATGCACGATTCTAGAATTTTTGAGCAACAAGAGAGTCCGGTCCGTGTTTTTAAGAGATGTTGATAATGAGGCTTCATAGATAATGAGCTCTAGGAGCGAATACACAGTAATTTCGGCCAAGGATGAGGCAACAAAGGTGTATACAAATGAAAGAGTAAATTTCACTAAATGCCATTAACAATCTGATGTAGGAGCTGAAACCAAAGCCGAATAGAAGCAGGGTAGCTTTTGATGGAAAGATTCAATGAAGATTTGGTGCATTTAGATTTAGTTTGTTATTTTTTTAGATCAAATTAGATTATATTGTGTTTCTTAATTATAATTTTTTTTCCTTTTTAAGCTCCAGTGCTTGAGCCCTAATCTATACACACAACACACACACACCATATCCATGCACAAGACATACAAACACACACACACCATATCCATGCACAAGACATACAAACACACAACACACATGCATCCAGGAGACCCACAAAATATTTTATTTTTAGTTAAGATTTCTTCCCATTTAGCTAAGATTTCAATTCGATATGGAAACAATTATATTAGACTAGTTTTTGATTATTGAATGGAGATTGCTTTTAGAATTGAAAAGTTGCAGCTTTGTTCTTGAAGAAGAGGCAGGGTTTCATTCGGATTCAAATATACGGATATTTATCCAGATCCGAATCCGGATATCTTCATATATGGATATGTAATTTCAGATCCGCTCGAATACGGATACAAATACAAATATATATTTTCGGATCTGGTCGGATACAGATCTTTTCAAAATTTTCAAATATCCGGATAATTGAATACGGAAACGAATTCGAATATGAATATCCACAAACACATTAACTTAAATATCGCATTTTATATTAAATTTCTAATGTTTTTATGTTTAATTAATTAATACTTTATTAAATTAAATAATTTATTAGTTTATTTATTTTAAAAGTACTTAGAAATTAAGCATCTAAAATATTATTTAACATGTTATTTTATTATTTTTATTTCAGAATATACATGGAGTACGGATCCGTCAGGGCGGTTCGCGTTTTTAAAAACACGAACCTGAATGAAGACCGTTGGATCTTGTGTTTTTAATCAACGGTTAAAATTAATTCAGTTTAATAAATCGTTAATAAATGGAAAGTAAATATTCTACTCCTTGATTTTAGGGATACGTATGCGTGCCTTTTCTCGATCCGTTTGCATTTCCAAATATTGTGTAGGTGATATTAAAGTATTTGATTTCTCTTGAATTTTTTTGAGTAGAATATTTTGCCAAAATTGCTAGGAGGGGAGCGTGGGAACAATGTTGTGTGTATATTCGGAAGGAAAGAAAGAGATGGGTGGAAATAGAGTTTGTCTCCAGATGTTAAATCACAGCAAGTTTTTTGTCCAGTTGTAGCAGAAACTCCAGCAAATATTGAGCTGCAGAGAATAGAGGTTGCTGAGGTGACGCGAGCCGTATTGCGTCAAGATGTTACCTTCCGTTGATCTGCTGTTGGCGATGATGGACGGCCGAGATTTGAGTTGGAGAATAGCTGATGAAGTGTGTGGATCTCAATAGGTTTGAGGTTGTTGGGGCCGAGCTACCTGCAAGGAAGTCCCGGGGTGGTTGTACCACCGATGACCCTCCGACGATCAAGTTAGACCGGAAATCCGAGCAGAGTAATGACCCAGTGAGTGGAAAAATGACTTGCTTGAACCGTTTGAAGGAGGGGTTTATATAGCGGTGGCAGCGGGCGGGCAAGTGCGAGAATCACGCCGGCCGTTATGCCACCGACGTCACGCCCGCGTGATGGGTGGGATCTCCCATTAATGGCGAGACAGGCTCGTTAATGGGGATCGTGATGACGTAGAACATGGGATCATGGGCAACAGATCTCTCGCGCATGGCGAGATTCGCGGAGGCGAGACAGAAGCACCTGCAAATGATACCGTTGGTCGGTCGAAGGGACCGAGGAAGATGAGCTCGGCGCGAGGCTCGGGGACGAGCGGGAGGCCGAGGTATCTAAGTTCTGCGGTAGCCTGGAGACGAGCTGAGGGGGCCGAGGAGGCCAACTCTGTGCAGCTCGGAAGTGAGCTGTGGGTGGTCTGGAAGGCCACCGAAGGTCGGGGGACTCCTCGGGCCGGAGGATGGCTCGGAGGCGAGCCGGGAGGGCGAGGAAGCTCAGCCCGAAGGAAGGCTCGGAGGCAAGCCGGATGGCCGAGGAAGCTTGGGCCTGTGATAGCTCGGAGTAGAGCAAAAGGACAGTTGGCGTGGCTGCTGAAGTGCTCGGGGGCAAGGAGTGGGGTGCAACCTCGTAGACGGGGGTCGAAGGAAGCCCCCACTATAGCACACTGGTTCCCACTCCGTGGCCCTCAGGGGCCTAACTGGCTTACGCATGTGATACATCATCCGCCACGTGTCATGATCTAAGGAATTACCGTTATTAAGCATCATCATGAGGGAAGAAAAAAGAGGAGATATATGTGGAGTGTAAGGGAAGAAAGGAGAACATCTTGGGTTATTTAGTTTTGTACTTTCGAAAAATGACAAGAACCACTTTAACCATAACCTTCGATTGCAGGATGATAATATATATCAAAACAATATAATACTTCAATACTGCTCCTTATGTGGGCCTTTGAATTTCGGGCCACCTGTAGCGGAAATACTCATTAGTATAAACGAAACAAATATAATTTAAATTGAGAATTATGAGGTTTGAACTCGGGACCTCTTTAATCTGATGTGCTCTGAGACCATGTCTTTATCCAATTTTCTCATGTTATTTGTTTATAGTACTTATGGAAGGAGATCAATTAGTAAATCATGGAAAGATTTTATTGTATACACATATATTTTATGTAAATATATGTGTATCATTTTATTGAAGAAATATACAAGTTATTATTTGCTTCTCCAATTTTCTCATGAAGAGAGCTTAGTTTTCAATTAAGGGTAACTAGAATGACAAAAATATATCGATTGAAAAGAGGGGTAAAGAAAGGAAAGACCATGGGATAATGCCAGTTATGTTATGTGGGGAATTTTACTAGAACGAAAATAGATTGTTTTCAAGAATAATATATTGATACATGTACCTTCTTTGTGTGAAGGAATACGGATTCGAAATACGCGGAATCCGACTCTACAACAGTGGAACAAAGTTCACACTAATCCAAAACTCACACACAGTAGAAGAAGAGTATCGTAAATGAGGGTAAGTAAAGGATAAATTTCATTAATAATTCATGAACATACAAAATAATAGAGCTTGGAGAACTTGCACAATTATGAGCAATGGAGATGTTTTTGTGGTGGAATAGTTTCATGAAGAAGAAAAGGTTGTCATAATATGGGTATGGGATGGATTAATTGATCAAACACTTTCTTGATTAAGGTACATGGGAAAATGGAGTTATTAATGGTTTTGAAAAGGATGAAAGGTAGGTTGATTAATTAAAACCAAATTCAAAACTTACTCATGCAAGTATGATGGTGGGAAATGTGTAAAGAGGAGTGGAGGATGGATGGATTGATGGATGTGCCATGTGTCGCTCATACAAAATTAGCTCTCAAAATAGTATCCTCGGTACATCCCTCATAAAATAAAAAATAAATATAAATATAAAAATAGTACTAGATGATTTTCCAAAAGCATACTTTAACAAATTTAATGCTTTGATTGCTCATATATATGCTAATATATATCTGATCATGTATTACTACAACAAATATGAGGAAGAAGATCAAGAAGACGATCCCCAACATAGTGAATGAAGTGTAGGGGAGCCTAATACTAGAGTAGTTATATGTGTCCTTAAATATCCATTGCAATTCATGTAATATTAGTTGAATATTAATAAATTTTTATAGTTGCACTTAATGTTTTATTATGTGGGTATTATTATTTGTTTATAGTTGTTATAATATCCTTAGAAAGTATATTGTTAGATCATCCACTGTGATATGTCACTTGAACGGAGATATTGTAAGTCCACGGTAGCGTCCCGGCCGTCTAACAGACGCCAAATGCGGAACAAAAACTTTTTACAACTGACGCTATCGCATACCGTAACCCGGATCTGCCATTAAAGCTAAACTAACAAACTACAAAGTGGGTAGAAGAGTTATACCGAACGATCCGAGTCCTTCGGTCTTCAACCATCATCCCACGCTTATTGCGGCTGCTCCGATCTCCTCGATCTCCAATCTTGTCGTCCAGGTGGCACCACGTCGACGGATCTTTAAACGGGCTCCCGTCTCTGAACCGAGGCAACTCGATCGTCAGGTTTGCTAAAAGAGACGACTAAGATGATGTAGAGAATGTGTGGAACACTTTGTCTCGTTACATCCAAGGCTGTGGACGAACGGTTAATGAAGTTGCCAATTGGAATCGGGTAAATGGAAATTGGGCTATGAAATTTCCATACACTCAATTATCATAATCTTTTCTCTCAAAACCAAAATGAAAAACCATCCCCCCTCACAATGAGGGGCCGGCCACTTAAAGAGAGGGGGTGGGTGAGTGTAGGATAGGAGGGTGACCACAAGAATGATGAATCACCTTAACACCTAGTATGAAAGCATTTAAAGAAAACCAATCACAATTAACCTAGTCACCTTGTCATTAAATGCACCATTAATGACCAAATGACTCACTAGCCTTGTCACCCTCTCTAGAACCTTCTAGAATACTGACTCACCTCATCAAGAAAAGATAAATCCGCATTTAACCGAATGTCAAAATACGGCTGATAGAAAACTGGAAACTGGCAACTTCCAAAAGTGATCCTGAAACGAATTTCAGGATAACCCCGTATCAGTATAAACATACCCACATTTGTATTACGACCGAATACAAATGCAACTGAGACAAAGATATTATATCTACACAGTATAATACTGGGTTCCGGCTTAAACCAAATCCTACCAGTATTATCTGCCCGAAAAACGACACGTGCGAAAACGCACGTGCTTTTTCCGAATCTTGCCATAAACCCATACGGCCTCTACAACGTTTCGCCCGAACTTGGGAAAGTGTCTGTGGGGGACTCTAATGACTCATCAACACACTGACACTGGGTATAACCCCTAACACGTCAGAGGTACAAGCTGTACGTAACGGTTTGCCTATGTATTGATTGGAAGGGAAGCTGACGAGCGAACTCATCCATAAACCCTACTGAGCCTGACAGTGACAATGTATATACAGTTCGGTCCATTCGTCTAAAGAGTATCGCATATCGAGTCTAGGGGGTGGATAAAGTCAGACCCCTAATAACGCGATAAATCGTGTCGGCATGAAGCCCATCACCACCTGAGAAACTACTGATCCAAATCAGTAATTCTCCACTACCTCGGCCGAGAATTCCTAGTGATTGCTACCCGTGCACTGCGCGACATCAACCCCCAATACCGGAAGAGACGAATCCCCGACGGTCCGCTCACTTGCCTCCAATGTGGCTCGGGACTGTACCCAACTAAAACATGTTTGCACAACTCTTTTGAGCGTGGTAGGGTAGTAATCTAAGCACGGTGGGAACTCACATGAGACAAATGACGATCTCAGGTCGATGAACTAACCTGTACACATGTCACCATGGAATTGCTATCTGACGATATGTATAATACCAACTAGCAGATTCCCGGCGAGTCATGTCCGGTGTACTCATAACTCAATGAGCACATGTATACATCTTAGGTGAACCAACTTACACCAATGGCTTGTGAGACCGGCCATCGCCCCTCGTCGGGGTCTCGACTGTATACACTAGTCTATTCTGGAGTATCGATGCCCTGTCTCGAAAACTCCCACAACTAGGGACACTTTAAGGATGTGCTTATAGACCCCAGCTCCCACGTATATGATCGCCATCATACTGCTGGTAGTCAAGCAAGAATCCTATGGGCTCTATCATCACGCAATAGTGAACTAAAGCATGTATATGATGATAAAGACAAACCAGATAGCATACTATCATCTTGAGCAAGACTGTCATATCGGTATAGGTCCTTCCTCAATCATTGCAATCACGTACCTGTGATCCAATAATTGACTTTGAGGGCACTATCTCCAACAATCTCCCACTTGCACTCAAGGCTAATTATTGCGATGTCGCATACTCACAGCCCGTGTGATACCGAACATCCAACTCCTCTACTAATCAGTTTCACAAAGCTAGTTTGTAAAACTCTTGTGTTCGAGAAATAGCCTCAGTGAGTGGATCCGCCCTGATGTTTCTTTCCATGTCTCTCTCAATCTCAAGTTCGCGGAGAAAGCCATCTCCTGAATTGAGCAATACATGTCTTAGAATATGTCTGGATATCTGATGGGACCTGGTTCATAAATGAACTCCAAATCCAAACTTCTTAGACCGTTTTGATAACTGAACCTAATCAGTATCCAGCATCATGCCTCCCACAGTATCCTCTTGGACCACCTGTCCATAATACTGTCCCTCGTCAGAGGGAAAACTATAACTGTGACAATCACTCTGTCATCCATGTCACCTTGGAAGCCTAGAATGATAACCGTATCCCGAAGGAGGCTGCCGTCAT
The DNA here is from genome assembly GCA_030015575.1 of Agapanthus africanus. Lineage (NCBI taxonomy): Eukaryota > Viridiplantae > Streptophyta > Magnoliopsida > Asparagales > Amaryllidaceae > Agapanthus > Agapanthus africanus. The sequence goes on from JASDDO010000012.1 coordinate 512,904,499, forward strand.
CAAATCTGTAGAACAAGCACTTATGTTCTAAAACTGCTTCCTTATGTTTCTTCAGGATTGGATTAATATAAACATATCGCATCTAGTGCAAAAACAACATCTGGTGTGGTATTTGACATTTCATGATTGACTCAATTGCCTAAGCAAGTGATCTGCCAATCATGCACATCCCTCTCTCCTTTAGTCTCTAAGACACCTTTAGAGAGGGCGACTCCATCACCTGCAGGTACACCACCATGCCAGGAGTCATCTATTCTAAATACCATTAGAATACTGTCAAAGTACCCAAATTGGGAAACTACCCAAATCTAGATCTAAAAACCATAGATCGAGTAACCAGAATGTCTGATATTATATCCATGTCCTTTGTGAAGAAACAACGGTGTAACAACCACAGTACAACCGATCGTAGTATAAGAATTTTACTTCCTACTCTGTGTATGTCGTCCAAATACCAGGACATCACACCCTACTACCTTCTCACCAGATCCATCCCCTATTCTGATGAAGTCAAACCCATGACTGTCACATCAAAATTAGATGATCTATCTCCGCTATATTTGCTCAAGTCTATAAATAGACATAAGCTACTTGCCCACTATACTTCCGCTGCTCCCACTGACTACGAGAACCCTCTGGCAGAATAATATATACGTGTACTTCTAAAGCTAGTTTTAGAACGACGCTATACTTATTCTCTTGCCGAGTCTCATAGTCTGGAACAACAGTAGTGTCAAGTCAGGGTAAACAAGAACCTCCCTGTCACCGTCCTTGAGGCTACCGGAGTACCTCTCGGGTGTCTGAGGTTACCCTTCATGTCTGCGAAGTGGCTATTAGAATGTCAAACTTGATTGAATATATAGGTCCTATTAAATTCTCCGTAATCGTTTGCGGTTCTGGAATCACTTCCAGTTCTACCATACTCCCACTACTGTTTCTGAAAAAATCCATTTTACTAAAACTGTGGCGAGTCAAGAACAATATCACTATTGATCTTTCAGATGGTAGAAATGTCAACCCTCGTCAAAACCAGGGTCAACCCACAAACAGCCATTACAGAAACGTGCCTTGAGTTATCCAGTGTCTGGTTTTAAGCATAAGTTGGACAACTCTCCGTACCTTAACATCGGTAAGATATGAACCATTCTATATACAATATAGAAATAGAGGCACTAATTTAATTGGAACCAGATTCAAATCATGCAGCTGTCTCCAGTGCATATCAACTTAATGGTGAGAGGCTAATCAGCATTACTCAACTTAGGAATCCATCCAATTATGAGTAACCCGAAAGAGAAACAAGTTTCTCAAAAAACCATTACTATCATCTGAATACCAATCACAAGAATCTACATCTTCGATCTCTTTGAAGAATCCCGATACTTGCGATACCTGGTTCTCTACTTTATTCTTATACCCACAACTTCTCAAAACTTAGACATTGTATTTCTACGAAACATTTGTCTAAAAACTAGAGAAGTCACAAGTAAACAGAATATAGTACGAGGACCTACCCCTTTGTCCTGACGGACACTGGACAACATACAGTACTGTGTATAAGTCCGCTGAGTTTGAATAACTCAAAACCTGTGCGTCGTAGGTTGAAAACTGTACCCAGGCGATTTCCTCGAATATCACCAATTACAACGAATTCCGATATAATGAGGATGATCACCTTAATTCCCAATAACTTACTCCCACTCATTATCTGTAAAAACCATACAGATATGAGAATGAAACCTGGTAAATACATACCCTGGAGTAAGTATCTAATCGGAAAAACAGTTTTCTTTTAACAATGCGCAGTGAAACTGAAGCATTAAAATGTCTCGTAGGGGTATCCTGGTATTCCTAGTAATGCCTCTTCCATAATCCTATTCATGACTGTAACCGTATATTTCTTTGCCATCTCTCCAAATCCCTTTATTTGTCTTTAGTCGTTACCTTCTGTACACCATCGTTAGGCTAAGTGGTTTTCTTCCTTCCCTACCGTTCGGCACCAGCCTATGGTTTGGAAGAAGACTATCCAGTAAGCATAATAGGTGTACCCTCCTAATCCTAGGAGTACTCGTAACTTGAGAGAAGGTGATGACAAAAGACAACTGAATAATACCTTATTCTATTTCTCCTGAACTGGGGAAAAAGCAAAGGTGAAATAGGAGTGGCAATGAAGTACGCGGTTTGGTCGTGAATGATAACAGTCGCAATTTACTTTGCCCTCTTTCTAATCCCTTTATTTTGTCTTTAGTTATTCCCTTATGTACACCCTACTTAAGCTAATTGGTTTTCTTCATTCCCTACCTTTCGGCACCTGCCTATTGTTTGGAATAAGACTATCCAATAAGCGTAATAGGTGTACTCTCCTAGACTAAGGAGCCCTCGCAACCTGAGAGAATGTGATAATAAAAGACAACTGAATAAACCAATTCTATTTCTCCTGAACCTGGATCCATCCTCGAAGAAGTCCCTTCGAGTTCGTATATAACCATACGATGGATCTATCCAATGGAAGTGGATATCCGTAGTAATACGGGGTTCTGAGAAATGCAAAGGGTAAAAGAAGGAGCGGCAATGACTTATGCAACTTTAGACAATCCAAAAGCCAGTATTAAGAAGGTTCGGTCAACTTGGTCACTGAGTCATAGTCTAGGGTCGGTCAAAGGTCGATGCCAAAGAGAGAGAGAAAAGAAACATTCTGCGTGCACTCTAACCTAGATTAGAATGGTTATCAATTTATCTAATCAGGAAACCTCCCACTGTAATCTCAAATTCTCCTCCAAACCTGAAAGAAGAATTAGTCGGGATCACCCGAAGAGTATACCAACTCATCAGTGAGAATCGGGATCCAACTATCATCGCATGATAACTTGATGGAAGCCACTCAAGTTATCACACTCCAGATGGTATGCGCATGCCTGGCAAGTTTCATGTATGTTTGAAACTCCCGATGTGATTTTTGCCCTATGCTCTTATGACCTTGGCGTTGGTCAAAATATCATAAGTCACATGCCAAGTTCTACCCGTCATTGTCAAGGTTAATTTGAACCCACCCGCACATGCCCTTGACGTTGGCCAAAATGGCAGAACGACTGTCCCAAACCAACTCATCTATCTATGCAACAGATGAATACCCAGCAGCTACTAAACACTATGACTTGGCGTTGGTCAAAATACATAGCTTGAATACTACTGAATACCCAAAAGAAATGACGGAGGGCTATGGCTGGTTTTTGGAGAAAAACCTTTAACGTAATGAACTTGATCTCATTGAAGGAAACTGATAGCTTTTTATAAAAATATAGTGGCGAAAACGTTTTGCTAAAGAGGTCATTCCCGGTGAAGGGATCTCGACTCTTTCCTCGTGGAATGAGGTGCAGGATATTCCAACTGAATACCTCGATGCAAAGCAACTTGTAATCGACTATAGTGAAGTTATTACCCTGACGTAAACTTCTGCCCAAGGGGTCTCTCCCGGTGAAGGGATCTCGGCCCTTGCCTCGTCGAATGAGGTGCGGGATATTCTAACTGAATACCGCTATGCAAAACAAAAGTAAACATTTTTGTAATAACACCTTTTAAAATTTGTTCCAACAACATCAAATATAGGTTTGTTTTATCTTGCATTGATAAGAATCAACGCAGTCCCATCAATCAATCACACCAGAAAAGAACGAAAATAAAATGTACGTATATGCCATCCGCATTCGCCACTGGGTCCCATCATCACCCGTTAGGTTACTTAACTGACGACAGAGCGGGGCTGGACTAGCGCGGGTGTAAAACATATACAACATCTAATAGTATATATACCAATATACAATAATCGCTCCAGGCGTAATAATATGCAACATTACAGAAAAGTAATAAGCATCACAGAACAATACAGATAATCTGGGATCCCCGGGTTTCACAGAGCCGCTGCTGAAACCTGACGTTTTCCTGGTCGTGTGGATAACCTGCGCAATGAAACCTAGACCCCTACGGGTGCGGCAAGTTACCCGCCAAAACCTGAAGCGAGGTAGTCCCCCACAACATAGTGAATGGAATACCCGGCACTTCACGGAATCCGGTAAAATGAGCACCCCTCCTTGGGTCAACCTGTACCCCCTACGAGTGCGGCGAATAGTCTGCCAATTCTATAGTGAGGTCCATTTGCCTCTCAAAACCATGAGATACGGACCCGTTGCCCTCCAGAACCCGGCTATCCGTGCACTCCTTCGCGGGATAAACCTTGTACAAAAATAAAAATATGTACAACGGGTACATCGACCTCAACCCGGTCGTGCCCCAAAAGAATATTATACAACAGGCACTGACGGCAGTCCATATGTTGGACGCTCGTCCCGCAATATCAAATGTACAAATAAATCCAAACTGCACTATCATTGCACCCTGCTATCCACCACGATATATCCGCAACAATACAGCACAACACAGAACATCAACGCGAATGTCACGTTCGCAAACCCGTCTAAAAGAACTATAGCAATCAGACGCGGTTTACCGATCAAATGACATTCCCGGTCGGAGATATAAAGTAAGTATTGCATACTAACAAGTTTAAAATTTCGATCGACTAAATTTTCCGAAGTGGGCCCTACGTACATCTGCAGTACAGTAACAAAATCTGGGCTCAAAAGAAATATTCCAAAACCCACAAATTCACAAAACAAGCTCACTGCAAAAAAATGGATCACTGTTCCCACATAACGGCCGCAGTTCCGCGGCGTTGCTGTAGGATCACGTGCCCATTTTTCTGACGTAGGCTTCAAAAACCCTGCTTAATTTTCTGACATGATCAAAATAATTTTCAGACACTGTTTAAAATTAACAGAAACTTTGAATTTGGAATTTGCGATTTTCGAAAATCCGTTCGATCGATGTTTTAAACGTGTTAGCGCAAGTTAGTATAGCTTAATGGTGAGGCTCTGATACCACTGTAAGTCCACGGTAGCGTCCCGGCCGTCTAACAGACGCCAAATACGGAACAAAAACTTTTTACAACTGGCGCTATCCCGTACCGTAACCCGGATCTGCCATTAAAGCTAAACTAACAAACTACAAAGTGGGTAGAAGAGTTATACCGAACGATCCGAGTCCTTCGGTCTTCAACCATCATCCAACGCTTGTTGCGGCTGCTCCGATCTCCTCGATCTCCAGTCTTGTCGTCCAGGTGGCACCACGTCGACGGATCTTTAAACGGGCTCCCGCCTCTGAACCGAGGCAACTCGATCGTCAGGTTTGCTAAAAGAGACGACCAAGATGATGTAGAGAATAAGTGGAACACTTTGTCTCGTTACGTCCAAGGCTGTGGACGAACGGTTAATGAAGTTGCCAATTGGAATCGGGTAAATGGAAATTGGGCTATGAAATTTCCATGCACTCAATTATCATAATCTTTTCTCTCAAAACCAAAATGAAAAACCATCCCCCCTCACAATGAGGGGCCGGCCACTTAAAGAGGGGAGGGGGTGAGTGTAGGAAAGGAGGGTGACCACAAGAATGATGAATCACCTTAACACCTAGTATGAAAGCATTTAAAGCAAACCAATCACAATTAACCTAGTCACCTTGTCATTAAATGCACCATTAATGACCAAATGACTCACTAGCCTTGTCACCCTCTCTAGAACCTTCTAGAACACTGACTCACCTCATCAAGAAAAGATAAATCCGCATTTAACCGAATGTCAAAATACGGCTGATAGAAAACTGGAAACTGGCAACTTCCAAAAGTGATCCTGAAACGAATTTCAGGATAACCCCATATCAGTATAAACATACCCACATTTGTATTACGACCGAATACAAATGCAACTGAGACAAAGATATTATATCTACACAGTATAATACTGGGTTCCGGCTTAAACCAAAGCCTACCAGTATTATCTGCCCGAAAAACGACACGTGCGAAAACGCACGTGCTTTTTCCGAACCTTGCCATAAACCCATACGGCCTCTACAACGTTTCGCCCGAACTTGGGAAAGTGTCTGTGGGGGACTCTAATGACTCATCAACACACTGGCACTGGGTATAACCCCTAACACGTCAGAGGTACAAGCTGTACGTAACGGTTTGCCTATGTATTGATTGGAAGGGAAGCTGACGAGCGAACTCATCCATAAACCCTACTGAGCCTGACAGTGACAATGTATATACAGTCCGGTCCATTCGTCTAAAGAGTATCGCATATCGAGTCTAGGGGGTGGATAAAGTCAGACCCCTAATAACGCGATAAATCGTGTCGGCATGAAGCCCGTCACCACCTGAGAAACTACCGATCCAAATCAGTAATTCTCCACTACCTCGGCCGAGAATTCCTAATGATGGCCACCCGTGCACTGCGCGACATCAACCCCCAATACCGGGAGAGACGAATCCCCGACGATCCGCTCACTTGCCTCCAATGTGGCTCGGGACTGTACCCAACTAAAACCTGTTTGCACAACTCCTTTGAGCGTGGTAGGGTAGTAATCTAAGCACGGTGGGAACTCACATGAGACAAATGACGATCTCAGGTCGATGAACTAACATGCACACATGTCACCAAGGAATTGCTATCTGACGATATTGTTCCCCTCCGAACGGCGGCCCGGACTTTGCGTCTAAGCCTGAGGTTCGGGGCAGATGCTATTTGGTTTTATCCGTCTATCTCTCCGAAGATACCAAGTTGATTTATGGCACCGTGTATCGGAGGTTTAGACGGATGCGGCCGATGTAGCAGACTTCGTCAGATTCCCCCTAACGGTGAGGGGTTTTTGATTGTGGGGACGCTCTTCCCTGCAGGCGCAAGCCCCTGCAGTTAATTACGCTACCGCATCGCGGTAACAACTTTCTCCTTCTCCAGAATTTCACTTCGTGTCGTGTGTGTTTGTTTTGTTTGTGGTTGCCCGTGGATTGTATACGGAGACTGAATAATGCCGTCGCCCGTAGGATGTGGATTAGTCCAAATCCGTATTTACTTAGATTTGGGTTTGGTGTTTTTAGTTTAAGGATGCCTTAGTCGCGTTGCGGCTAAGATCGACTTCAACGTTCGTTAAGGATACGTTAGTCCTGTTTTAGACTAAGATCAACTTAACGTAGTGATTAATTTAATGTATGGTCATCGGGACTCGTCACCTCTCTGACGTCGTTGAAGGATTCAACGACAGATGTCAGACGAGCTCGGAGATGTACCCTCGAACCAGAGTTGATTGGGAGTTTTATAATCCATTTGAATGTTTAAGGATACGTTAGCCGTGTTTGGGGCTAAGATCAACTTAAACGGGACCGTTTAGATCCGGCAAAAGAGCGTTCGGAGGCTCTATTGTTCCAGTTTAGGGACATAGTGGTCCGTTCGCCAGTTTAGGGACGTGGTGGTCCATCGCCAGTTTAGGGACGTGGTGGTCCGCATTCTAGTTTTGAGGACGTGGTGGTCCATCGCCAGTTTAGGGACGTGGTGGTCGATCGCCAGTTTAGGGACGTGGTGGTCCGATATTAGTTTAGGGACGTTTCGGTCCGATATTAGTTTAGGGACGTTTCGGTCCGATATTAGTTTTAAGGACGTCTCGGTCCACGAGTTTAAGGACCCCGCAGTCCATATTCATGCGTGATCGTTGGGACCCGTCGCCTCTCTGACGTCGTTGAAGGATTACTACGATAGATGTCAGAGGAGTTCAGAGATGTACCCTCAAACCGGAGATAAATTGATTTAGGAGAGCAATTTTGCTCAGTCAATTTAATTTGAGGACTTACAGCCAAAATTGGGTTAGGTCCAGTTGAGAATATTCAACATTTTTCTTGATCTTCGGCCTATTAGGCCTGTGCTAGGGCTTTGCCCATATTTAATAATGCACTGCATTCTATTCTGGTCTGCTAGGCTTTTGATTTGGGCTCTGTCCCTTTATTTATGATGCAGAGCATCTATTTTAGTTTGGGCTCTGCCCCTTTTTAAAATAATGCATTTGCATTTTATTAGACCTGTTAGGCCTTCTTTAATTGGGCTTGGCCCCTTTTGTAACCAAGGCAGTGCATTTGTCTAGCGCTTTGCGCCGAGTAATGAGCGCAAGCTCATATGGTGATGACACGTGTCGTGCTCTGGTGAGCGCAAGCGCACTAGCGCAGTGCGCTGCGCTGTTGCGCTGCTGACACGTGGCGCGCTCTCGGCGAGTTGCGCCAATTCCAGAGAGCAAAGCTCTATCTTAAGGGCGCTTAGCGCAAGTGGTTCTATAGCGGACACGTGGCGCTCTCTTAAGAGCGCAACGGCGCAGTTTAGAAGTGCAAAGCACTAAGAATCTTTTAGATTCAAAAAGGGAAGTGCAAAGCACTGTTTAATTTCTTGATCTAAATTAGATCAAAGAAAAATAAATTTTTCTTTATTTGAAGAACCATAGGTTCATAAAAGTGCAAAGCACTATTATTTTTTTTTTGTTTGTTTTTAAAGAACCAGAGGTTCACAAGAAGTGCAAAGCACTGTTTATTATGTAAAGATCATTGATCTTGTTTTTAGACCAATGATCTATTAGAAGGAATTTCTTCTAATTCATGAAGGTTCTTTACCTTCTTCTTGAAATCTTCTCAGAGTTCTCTCTGTTTAAAGTTCTTGAGTTCTCAAGAAAAATGTTGATGCCTTTGAATTGAGGCTTAGGGTCCTTTTTATAGTGCTCATAAATTAATTAAATTTGTTAAAGAGATCATTCTCTGAGTGATTTGGGGAATTTTCCCCACCGTTGGATCTTTGATCCAAGGGCTTCTGCTTTGCAGAAGAAAATCTTCTTGTTTTAACAAGAACAGAAAAGATTTCTTAAAATCTTAATTCAGTTTGGCGCAGATGCCCCAGCGCGTGACACGTGTCGCGCAGCGCACAGCGCAGCGCATCTGCGCTGACACGTGTCGCACAGCGCAGCGCAACTGCGTTAGCGCATCTGCGCTGACACGTGTCGCGCAGCGCAGAGCGCAGCGCAACTGCGCTAGCGCATCTGCGCTGACACGTGTCGCGCAGCGCAACTGCGCTGACACGTGTCGCGCAGCGCAACTGAAGCGTTGCTTCAGACAAATAGAGCTCTGCTCTGATTGGGCGCGCCTTCCTTGGGCGCAGCGTTGATGCGGCTGCGCCAGACACGTGGCGCCTTGCGCTCAACGCAGAGGATCTGAAGCGTTGCTTCATTTATTGAAACTTAGATTTTGGGAGAATCGGAAGCGTCGCTTCTCCTCAAATATCTTTTCATCTCCTTTTTTCAAGTCAAACTTGTATTCCCGAAATTCTAATTTCCCGGGCCTTGGAAATGATTTCATTATGCACAGAATCTTCTGCGCCTGGGTCTATATATATAATTCGAAGTTGAGCCTTTTCTTCTCTCATTTTTAGAGAACTTCTTCAATCATGGCTTGCAATCGCCCTCATTCCCGCCGACAACCATGGGAGGTGCCGATTCGGGACATTGTTCCTCGCTTCGCTGCGCGCTTGGTAGACTCCTCTCTTTCAGACGAGCAGTGTGATGCCGCCATTTACGAGCTTTCGACTCGTGTGGGGCCTCCTCTTCCTCCGAATTCCATTTGGCTTCGGATGATCCTTGCCTCGGTGCTCGCCGACATTTCCCTTCCTCCGGCGGAGATGTCCTCGGCTATACTTGACGTGGCCGAGGATAAGATCGAGAGCTTTTTCGAAGCGCTCTTGATCACCAAAGCCCTGAGGGACTTCTCCTTTTACTTACTGAGCTAGATACGGGCTCATCGGGTCGTCATCACCACTTTTTCCCAGGAGTGCGGCGTCGACTGTTGGATGGCTACCCCTCGGGAAGATCGCCGCTTCGACGTGATGGAGAAGGCAGAGAGGGAGCTGAATAATCTTCTTTTTCTTTTTGTGAACCCTTGTCTCTCTGATCCCGTATTCGGTGATCTTTTTTAAATGTAATAACAATAAGAATAAATAGGTATTTTTCTTTTTTTTTTATCAAGTACTTCATTGTCTGTTAAGGGTTCTTTCATTTTAGATCTCTGTTGTGTTCGTGCATCGTATGATTTTAATTCGTTATTATCAAGTGCACGTAACTTTGCATGGATAAATTGCCTTTGGTATTTAAACCATTTCTTCTGCGCTAGCGCATCTGCGCTGACACGTGTCGCGCAGCGCAGAGCGCAGCGCAACTGTGCGAGCGCATCTGCGCTGACACGTGTCGCGCAGCGCAACAGCGCGAGCGCATCTGCGCTGACACGCGTCGCGCAGCGCAACAGCGCAAGCGCATCTGCGCTGACACGCGTCGCGCAGCGCAGTGCATGCGCAACTGAAGCGTTGCTTCCTTTATTGAAGTTTAAATTTTCAAAGCAAAGCTTTGTTTCTGATTGGGGAGTTGCTTCATCTTCCACCTCGGAATTTGATTGGAGCTTTGCTCCGATTGGGGTAAACAAGTTCCCCCCACCGTTGCGCTTACGTGGCCCTAAAACGTGAGCGCAACGGTGACAGAATTCCAACCGTTGCAGTAACTTTTGGAAGTTGAAGAGGCGTTCGATGCCTATAAATAGGACCTTTGGTCCCCCCACAGATGCTTATCATCTTTAAGATTTTGTTTTCAAAAGACTCCAGAGCTTTGCTCTTACTTAAGAACTTTTAGAGCCCTGCTCTTATTTCTTTTTTAGGTACTTTCAAAGTTCAGAACCCGGCACCCCTTTTAGGTAAAATTTTAAATTAAATCAAATTTAGTTTAATGGATAGAGCCTTGCTCTCATAGATCTTTTGATCTACAGAAAATCTTTTTGGGGTTTCGTCAAATAGAGCTTCGCTCTCAGGAATCTGTTTCAGGGTTTCTCAACCCATGAACAGAAACTTACATCTTTGGCAAAACATAGATCCCTCTGATTTAAAAGAATTCTTAAGAGTGTTTAATTGATCTTAGAGTTTGAAGATGGCATTTTATTCTTCAGTGCATTATATCGTTTTGCTTAATCAATCTTTCTGATAATTCTGTTGATTCTCTTTCACAGGAACCGTGAACGCCCACATGTACAATCTTGACGAGATCATCTCTTACGGGGACATCCGCCGACTTGGCCGTTCTCAAAATCGAGAGTTCACAAACGCGGAGTGTGCTGAAATCATGAGCCGCTTCGACGCATATAACGGTCCACTGCTTCCCCGACGTTCCTCCCTCCTGAAACTTATCGTGGAAGCCATCTGGGAAGCGCTTCCCCTATTCTGTTCCGGTGTGCCGCTTAGGGCGTTGGATGCCGCCGAGGATAAGGTACACTCGGTGTACCTGATGAACTTTATCTCGAAGAGACGGCGAGACAGTCTCGTTGATCTCTTGCACGAGGTCTTCCAACAGTCTGCCATACTCGCTGCTTACCGGAGGGTGGAAGACATCGGAAGGGACCCTGACGCTTGTGCTCGCGAAAGGAAGCACACTAGGATGGTCCGCGAGGCTTGGGAAAGTCATAGATAGGGTCGCTTTTGAATTCCTCAATCCATGCCCCAGATCTGAGGTTATTCCATTGTAACTTTCATTTATTGTTTTTATGACTGTAAGAACTTCGGGCAATATTAATGAAATTTTTTTTTTTAGCTTGTCTTATATATCTTTTGTTCTGAGTCTTTTTGCCCATGCATGAATGATTGTGTCTTGAACGCTTGATCAAATGTAAATCGGATGCTCTTTCTGTTGCTTTTCCTCTTTCTCAGCATGTCGTAACAATTAGCAGGCAATAGAGTAAGCTTCTTGATTTCTTCACGAGATAGCGAGGGCTTAGGCCGCAGGTTCAGATCTGCTGCCTAAGACTTTTCAACTCTATGAGCCGTGAGGGTCTCATAGAGACTTTTCTCCCTACGGATCGAGAGGATCTCGTAGGCGGGTTTTTCTCCTTAGGAATCGTGAGGATTCATAAGTGTGGTTTTCTCTTGTAAGTCGTAAGGATCCTACAAGAGAATTTTTCCCTCTTACGAGTCGAGAGGACTTGTAAGCGGTTGTTTCCCTCCTTGTCGAAGTTCGACGTTAGAGAGTGAGACCCGTGGATGGTATGCAAGAGACCGTTTTGGGCCAACTTACGGGGTCCCAATGCTTAGGAAACAGGCTTCTTTTATGCCCACTGCCTAAGGCTTTATCTCACGAGTCGAGCCGCCTCGACAATTTTTCACAAGTCGAGACGAATCGAACGTTTCTCGCAAGAACATCTTAACGTCGCATTTAACCTCTGCTCTTTACGACAGAAGCCCGTTAAGGTTGGTGGTACTTAGGGTTTTGGCCATCGTACCGTCGCATAAGCTGATATAGTTCTCGATAGGCATTCGTGCTGTTCGAGTAGCCCTGCGACTGCCGTGTCTCTGATCCCTTCGGGGGCTGGACAAGACGTCTTCAAGCAATCCTCCTTGGCAGTTTGACCGTCGGAAGAGCAGGCGGTAGGAATTTGCCATGCCGCTTTTTACTTGAGGTTAGGCTCATTTTGGAGAGCCCCGATGAGTCATAACCACTCCGCGCTGGTGTGGGGATGATCTCCGATAGTCTTTCGGGCTTTATATGAGTTGCCGTCAAGACCCTGAAGCTAGGAATTTGGCCTTTGCTTCGTTTGCCGGCATTGCGTCTGCTGTATCGGGACGAATGTTGCGGTGGGAACTAGGGATTTTGCCGTGGCTCCGTTTGTTTGATGACGTTGCGTCTGCTGTGTCGAGACGAACGTTGGGGTGACATCTTGTCTGCTGTATCGAGACGGACGTCGAGGTTGTCTCTAGGTTGCTGGTGAACCGCCGAGGTTTGGAACTAGGGATTTTGCCGTGGCTCCATTCGCTTAATGACGTTGCGCCTGCTGTGTCGAGACGAACGTTTGGGCGACATCTCGTCTACTGTATCGAGACGGACGTCGAGGTTGTCTCTAGGTTGCTGGTGAACCGCCGAGGTTTGGAACTAGGGATTTTGCCGTGGCTCCATTCGTTTAATGGCGTTGCGCCTGCTGTGTCGAGACGAACGTTGGGGTGACATCTTGTCTGCTGTATTGAGACGGACGTCGAGGTGGTGACCATTCTGTGCTGGTGCGAGATGATCTCCGGTTGTCTTTCCGATTTTATATGAGTTACCGTCAAGACGTCGAAGCTAGGAATGTGGCCTTCGCTTCGTTTGCTTTGGTGTGTCCAAATCCTGTTGGAGGAAGAACGCTGGGGTTGACATTTCGTCTGTTGTATCGAGACGAACGTCAAGGTGGTGACCACTCTGTGCTGATGCGAGATGATCTCCGATTGTCTTTCCGGTTTTATGTGAGTTACCGTAAAGACGTTGAAGCTAGGAATGTGGCCTTCGCTTCATTTGCTTTGTCATGTCTGAATCCCTGCTGGAGGAAGAACGCTGAGGTTGACATTTCGTCTACTGTATCAAGACGAACGTCAAGGAGGTGACCACTTCATGTGAGATGGTCTCCGATTGTCTTTCCGGTTTTATGTGAGTTACCGTAAAGACGTTGAAGCTAGGAATGTGGCCTTCGCTTCGTTTGTTTACACTGCGTCTGGTGTATTGAGACGAACGCTGAGGTGGAGCTGGGATTTTGCCATCACTCCGCTTTGTTTCGACCATGGGGTCTTTTGTTAACTTTGCATGTACACCCTGCTGGGCTGCGAAGGAACGCCGTTGTTGACATTGCGTCTGTTGTAACGAGACGAATGCTAAGGTGGAGTTGGGATTTTACCGTTACTCCGCTTTGTTTCGACCGTGAGGTCTTTTGTTGACGTTACATCTGCCTCCAGCTGGACTGCGGAGGAACGCTGTTGTTGACATTGCGTCAACTGTATCGAGACGAATGCTGAGGTGAAGCTGGGATTTTGCCATCGCTCCGCTTGATGGTGTAACATCTGTGTCCTGTTGGAATGAGGAGGCACACCGTTGTTGGTCTCCCGGCTGTAGACGTGGCCATTGAGATTTGGAACTAGGGACTTTGTCATGGTTCCGTTTCGTTGCGATTCTGAGGTCAGTTGTTGACGTCATATCTTCATCTAGTTGGAGTGAGGAGAAACGCCGTTGGTGATCTCTAAGTTGTCGATGTTAACGTCGAGACCCTGAAGCTCGGGATCTTCGTTTGCTTCATTTGTTGACATCGTGTCTGTAATATTGCGACAAATGTCGAGATGGTCTCTAGGTTGTCTATGAACCGTCGAGATTTGGCTTCGCTTTCTAATGGAGCCTGTTGGGAAGGTATTGTTCCCTTTTTATCCGTGCCCCTGGATTGTATACAGGGATCGATGTGATTTCACCTGTAGGGCAAAAAGTTTCATTCTTTCATTTTTTTTATTCTTTCCGCGATGCTCTATCATTTCAACTTTTATATCGCGAAGGTCGCGATTGCCCAATCATTTTGGCTATTTTTCGCGGTGCCCAATCATTTCGGCTATTTACTTTATTTTTACTCGCTACTTTTTATTGCGAGTTGCCCAATCATTTCGACTGTTTATTTTATTTTTACTCGCTGTTTTTTTATTGCGAGTTGCACAATCATTTCGGCTATTTTTCTTTTTACTCGTGCATACATTTTTACTTGCTGATTTTGTTTGCAAGTTGCCCCATCATTTCGGCTATTTCGTATGCATTTTTTTTTATGAGTAGGGGATTTGGGATCTGATACCAATCTTGGCATCAGCATCGCTGCGACTGGAATATTGCCAGGAGCGAATCATCATTTGCCGTGAAAGGACTTGGAATTTGATACCGGTTTAGGCATCAGCATCGCTGCAACTGGGATATTGCCAGGAGCGAATCATCATTTGCCATGAAAGGACTTGGAATTTGATACCGATTTAGGCATCGGTATCGCTGTAACTGGGATATTGCCAGGAGCGAATCATCATTTGCCTCTGTCGATCCCGAATAAAGGTGGCTTAATAAACAGGATTAAGGGTCCTGTCGGCTAAGGCTTTTGACTTCATGAGCCGTAAGGATCTCACAAAGGTATTTCTCCCTACAAGTCGTGAGGATCTTGTAGGTGTGTTTTCTCCTTGGGAATCGTGAGAATTCCTAAGTGCATGTTCTCTTGTAAGTCGTAAGGATCTTACAAAAGGGTTTTCTTCTTATAAGTCGAGAGGACTTACAAGTGTTGTTTGCTGTACAAGCATATCCCTAGTCACGGATAGGACTTTGTTAGGGAAATATTTATTCGTGCCCGTGGATTGTATACAAGGGTCATTATGAGCCGCTTGTAGGGCAATATCGAAGGTTGTGGGGGTTGCTTAAGAACAGGTTAAGGTTTCTGCAACTTAAGACTTTCAAATCTTATGAGCCGTAAGGGTCCCACAAGAGAGTTCTCCTTACGAGTCGTGAGGATCTCGCAAGTGTATCTTCTCCTTCGGAATCGTGGGGATCCCTAAGTGTGTTGTTCCTTTGTGAGTCGTAAGGATCTCACGCAGGTGGTTTCTCCTTACAGGGTCGAGAGGACCCTATAAGTGTTTCTTAACGAGGTTGCGCCCTTTCAGGTTTTCACAAACACTCGCCGGTAGCCCTGCTGTTTTTACTCACGGAGCCCTTTCGGGTTTTCATCCGTGCCCATTTTGCTTGTGGACATACCGGATGTTTGTGGGCACTCTCGATCCGCAGGCGACCATCTCGCAATTCATGATGTTCTTCAGGCCGACTACCTTCCAGGCCTTGATCGACAAATTAGCCTAAATGGACCAGATGGGCCATAGACCGTCTCCTCCAAGACCCGATCCCCAAAATGAGAAAGGAAAAGGGATCATCGTCGCCAACGCTCAGCAACAGTCGAGCAACTCAAAACCGGTCGCTCGCCAAAACAACATGCGTCCACGCCCATCCCTCGAAGAGAGGCTAGGACGTCATTACTCGTTTCCTCAGAATAAATCGAGAAGACTGTTCGAGCTGGCAGTGCGCAACAGACTCATTAATCTGCCGAATCCAAAACGTCCGTTGCAGACAGGCGATCTTAATAATCCCAATTATTGCCCTTACCACCAAACGGTAAGTCACCCGATTGAGGATTGTTTCGTCTTTAAGGGATGGATTGAGGATCAATACCTACAAGGCAAGTTCGCGCTGTCTGAAAACTGGAAGGTAAACCCACCACAGCCACACTCTCCAAAGAAGACGGACACGCCGGGGGCAGCTTGTTCTTTAGTCAAGGATGAAAACAATGGAGAAAACTCATCGGATGAATCCGAAGACTACGTAGCGACTTGTCATATGATTTCTCATTCACTGACGGATGATAAAGAGGCTCCTTGCACTGAGAAACCAATGGCGAATCCTGAGCCGGAGATTCTACAGCCATCAGACGAGTTGATCGGTGTCTTCCTAAGTGAAATTCGTCTGAAAGCAAAAGCCAATCAAGAGCATGAAATGGCCATACTGGAAAGAGCCAAGGCATTCCCGTCAAATCAAAAGCCATACACTGCGGGTAAAAACAAATTCAAGACGAGGAAACGGTTCGCCAAAGCTCTATCAGTAGGAATGAAGCTACCGCCCTCCGAAGAAAATCCTTTCTCTGAGGTAGAGATGCACCCTAACTTCTGTTTATATCATCAGAAGATCATACATCCTACCGAAGACTGCGAATCCTTTAACTGTTGGTGGCAAGGGTATGTCGCTCAAAAGCGACACTTCGACAGGACAAAGTGTGAAGCTTGTGGACATCGGAAAAATACGATAGATGAGCGCAAAAGAGCCACCGCCGACTGTCATATAGCCGACTTCAAGGGATCACAAATTATCACCTTTGGAAGCGACTCTGACGAAGAAGCTACCCCCAACTCTTCCCTTGGGGAATCTATTTCAAAAATAAAGGAATTGAGAAGCTGCGAGAACGTTCAGCCGTGCAATCGCATGCTACTCGGAAAAAATCTCGGCCCCGTAAACAAAGGATCGAACAAAAAGGATAAAGGAAAAAGAAAAACGGCCCTCGTCGCCAGCACTCAACAACAATCAGGTGACCCTAGGCTGGTTGCTCTCCAAAGCAACAAGCGGCAACCCCTCCAGGAAAAGTTGAAACGTCCTTACTCGTTTCCGCAAGATAAAACAAGGGGACTGTTCGAGCTGGCAGTGTGTGACAGACTCATCAATCTGCCGAATCCAAAACGTCCGTTGCGGCCAGGCGATATTAATAATCCTAATTATTGCCCTTACCACCAAACGGTAGGTCATCTGATCGAGGATTGCTACGTCTTCAAGAACTGGGTTGAAGACCAATACCAACAGGGCAAATTCCCGTTGTCCGAAATTTAGAAGGTGAACCCGCCACAACCGCATGCTCCGAAAAATATGGACACGCCGGGGGCATCATGCTCATTCATAGAGAAAGCCTAACGGACCACTACGTCATAAAACTGGATAACGGACCGAAACGTCCTTAAACTAACAACGGACCGAAACGTCCTTAAACTAACGGCGGACCGCAATGTCCTAAAACTTGCAAATGACCGAAACGTCGTTAAACTACTCCCAACCCGCAGCATCTTCAGGATGACGTTTAAAAAAAAATAATAATAATAATAATAACGGTATGTCCACAAGCAAAATGGGCACGGATGAAAACCCGAAGGGGCTCCGTGAGTAAAAACAGCAGGGCTACCGGCGAGTGTTCGTGAAAACCCGAAAGGGCGCGACCTCGTTTTAAAAAAAAAGAAGAAAAAGAAAAGAAAAAAAGGAAAAAAAAAAAAGAGAATAAAAAAAACCGCAGGTGCCTCTTCTATGCGTTGTTCGCATTTCGACCATAGGTTTCGCCATCGTGTTGCGTATTGGACCCACGTTTCGCCGGGCCTTATCCTGGCATTTATCAGTGCTGTAATCGGGGTGCGTTCACTAGCACTTGCGAATCTTTGTGTAAACAGCAGTTCCATCTCCGCAAATGTTTTGACAGAGTCGTTAGGTAGCTCCGAATACCATTCAAAGGCTGTTTCTGCTAGGCTGCCGACGAATTGACGTAGCAACAATTTGTCATCGCCTCCAGTATTGCCGCATAAGGCCCTGAATTGAGCGACATGCTGATGCGGATTCCCTGTCCCTTTATATACGTGGAATTTAGGGATCGTATATCCTGGCGGGTAATTGATATGGTCATACCAGCTCGGATACGGTCGTCCGGTTCTAACAATTTGCCCAGCCGCTTCATTCGCCTGATGAACCCGGATCTGCTGAGCTATATATTCGTCTAGGTCAACTTTGGAGATTGCCTCCTCCTTGGCTGTTGATAGAGCCGGCGGAGGATTTGACGTTTCTCCCCTGTCGTCTTCAAGGACGATCGGAGGATCTTCAGCAGGAGGGTCCGGCTGTAACATCATCCCTACCATATCTTGGAAGAGGAGCGCCATCTGTTTTATGTTAGCCGCTTGATCTGTAGCTTCTTTGTCCCTCTTTTCGAGGACTCTGCGTAAAAAGTCAGCGTCGGTTTCTTGTTCTTGACGCTCATCCGAAGACGTTTCAGAGCTTTCTTTTGGCTCAGTGAGTGCAGCCATTGTAGTCATCATTTCCTGAAGCTTTTGTTGTTGCTCCTGGGCTTTCGTCACGGATCGGGTGAGCGGTCGGTGGCCCGTAGAAGTGCGGCTTTCCTCCTTTCCAGAAGCCATATAAACAGTGTGCACCACCATGCCCCCAGATTTGGGGCGTTTGTGTTCAGCGCTTTTATGCTTCGCCATGTTCACAGGGGCTTTTTATGGCCTCCTTTTTTGAGTGATTGGAGTTAAGGGAGCCGTTGTAGTGGGCACCCAAGTATCTTTTGCTTTTTGTGGTTTGACAGAGTAATCCTTCCCCTGCCGAACCTTCATCCTTTTCTGTCGTCGGAGGCAGTCTTGATCGATCACTGACTCTTGGACCCGCCGCCAGACTTTGTAAATTTTAGAGGACAGCCGTTGAGGGGGCTGCTCTAACTTCTTCTCTGGAGTATTCTCCACAGGTGAAGGAGTTCGTTTCAACATCGCAGTAGGAGAGTTTCTGTGCACCTTGTTGAGCAGTTCAAAGCTGTTCCTGGTTGGAACAGCAGTATCGATCTCCACCATTAGAGTTGGAGGAGTAAGTCCAGAGGGGGAGTTGCCCCCAGCCTTCTTCACTCGGTGCCAGTAGCAACGTCGGGCATGTCGTGCTGATGGAGTTGTTTCAGCTATAGGGGTGACCTCCTCATGCCCCCTGTGTTGGTCAGAATATACCGGTACCAGCTTTTTAAAGATCGACGTCCGTTGAACGGGGACGGCCAACTTGTCAGAAGCGGACTTCTGAACATGGGAAGCAACCTTGGTGATTTTGCCAGGAACGGGAGTTGGGATGGCTATCCGCTTCGGGATAACGCCTTCTGGTATGGCAGGCTTCTTCATGGGCCCGATGGAGCTCTGGCCTAATCCATTAAAACCTGAAGCAGTGGAGTTGGGCGACCTGTTGAGAGGGGTCGCGGCAGTGGTGAGTCGATCGAAGACCGACTTCTTTGGAGCTTCTTGCAATGTCATTGGGGCGTTGAAGCTCATTGATGGGAGCATGGTCCCAAAAAATAGTCCAGTGGTGGCTTGAGCCACCTGCTCCACCGGCATTTTGAAAAGGGAGGCCGCTTGGGGCCCATAAGTCACTCCTCCAGCAATGACGGAGCGAGAGTTATCGCTGCGGACGGTGCAGTTCGAAGCCATCGATTTTCTGTTTTCTGCATAGAGCAAGACACCAAATCTTAGTACCTTGAATCCACAGGCAATCACAGCAAACCTCGATTTGTTCGCGAACACGACACACGAAGTGTGGAGTGGAAAGAGGAAGAGGTCCCACCGGGCGTGCCAGAATCTGTTCCCCTCCGAACGACGGCCCGGACTTTGCGTCTAAGCCTGAGGTTCGGGGCAGATGCTATTTGGTTTTATCCGTCTATCTCTCCGAAGATGCCAAGTTGATTTATGGCACCGTGTATCGGAGGTTTAGACGGATGCGGCCGATGTCGCAGACTTCGTCAGATTCCCCCTCAGGGTGAGGGGTTTTTGATTGTGGGGACGCTCTTCCCTGCAGGCGCAAGCCCCTGCAGTTAATTACGCTACCGCATCGCGGTAACAACTTTCTCCTTCTCCAGAATTTCACTTCGTGTCGTGTGTGTTTGTTTTGTTTGTGGTTGCCCGTGGATTGTATACGGAGACTGAATAATGCCGTCGCCCGTAGGACGTGGATTAGTCCAAATCCGTATTTACTTAGATTTGGGTTTGGTGTTTTTAGTTTAAGGATGCCTTAGTCGCGTTGCGGCTAAGATCGACTTAAACGTTCATTAAGGATACGTTAGTCCTGTTTTAGACTAAGATCAACTTAACGTAGTGATTAATTTAATGTATGGTCATCGGGACTCGTCACCTCTCTGACGTCGTTGAAGGATTACAACGACAGATGTCAGAGGAGCTCGGAGATGTACCCTCGAACCAGAGTTGATTGGGAGTTTTATAATCTATTTGAATGTTTAAGGATACGTTAGCCATGTTTGGGGCTAAGATCAACTTAAACGGGACCGTTTAGATCCGGCAAAAGAGCGTTCGGAGGCTCTATTGTTCCAGTTTAGGGACATAGTGGTCCGTTCGCCAGTTTAGGGACGTGGTGGTCCATCGCCAGTTTAGGGACGTGGTGGTCCGCATTCCAGTTTTGAGGACGTGGTGGTCCATCGCCAGTTTAGGGACGTGGTGGTCGATCGCCAGTTTAGGGACGTGGTGGTCCGATATTAGTTTAGGGACGTTTCGGTCCGATATTAGTTTAGGGACGTTTCGGTCCGATATTAGTTTAGGGACGTTTCGGTCCGATATTAGTTTTAAGGACGTCTCGGTCCACGAGTTTAAGGACCCCGCAGTCCATATTCATGTGTGATCGTTGGGACCCGTCGCCTCTCTGACGTCGTTGAAGGATTACAACGATAGATGTCAGAGGAGTTCAGAGATGTACCCTCAAACCGGAGATAAATTGATTTAGGAGAGCAATTTTTCTCAGTCAATTTAATTTGAGGACTTACAGCCAAAATTGGGTTAGGTCCAGTTGAGAATATTCAACATTTTTCTTGATCTTCGGCCTATTAGGCCTATGCTAGGGCTTTGCCCATATTTAATAATGCACTGCATTCTATTCTGGCCTGCTAGGCTTTTGATTTGGGCTCTGTCCCTTTATTTATGATGCAGAGCATCTATTTTAGTTTGGGCTCTGCCCCTTTTTAAAACAATGCGTTTGCATTTTATTAAACCTGTTAGGCCTTCTTTAATTGGGCTTGGCCCCTTTTGTAACCAATGCAGTGCATTTGTCTGGCGCTTTGCGCCGAGTAATGAGCGCAAGCTCATATGGTGATGACACGTGTCATGCTTTGGTGAGCGCAAGTGCACTAGCGCAGTGCACTGCGCTGTTGCGCTGCGCTGTTGCGCTGCTGACATGTGGCGCGCTCTCGGCGAGTTGCGCCAATTCCAGAGAGCAAAGCTCTATCTTAAGGGCGCTTAGCGCAAGTGGTTCTATAGCCGACACGTGGCGCTCTCTTAAGAGCGCAACGGCGCAGTTTGGAAGTGCAAAGCACTAAGAATCTTTTAGATTCAAGAAGGGAAGTGCAAAGCACTATTTAATTTCTTGATCTAAATTAGATCAAAGAAAAATAAATTTTTCTTTATTTGAAGAACCATAGGTTCATAAAAGTGCAAAGCACTATTATTTTTTTTATTTTTATTGTTTTTAAAGAACCGGGGGTTCACAAGAAGTGCAAAGCACTGTTTATTATATAAAGATCATTGATCTTGTTTTTAGACCAATGATCTATTAGAAGGAATTTCTTCTAATTCATGAAGGTTCTTTACCTTTTTCTTGAAATCTTCTCAGAGTTCTCTCTGTTTAAAGTTCTTGAGTTCTCAAGAAAAATGTTGATGCCTTTGAATTGAGGCTTAGGGTCCTTTTTATAGTGCTCACAAATTAGTTAAATTTGTTAAAGAGATCATTCTCTGAGTGATTTGGGGAATTTTCCCCACCGTTGGATCTTTGATCCAAGGGCTTCTGCTTTGTAGAAGAAAATCTTCTTGTTTTAACAAGAACATAAAAGATTTCTTAAAATCTTAATTCAGTTTGGCGCAGATGCCCCAGCGCGTGACACGTGTCGCGCAGCGCACAGCGCAACGCAACTGCTCTAGCGCATCTGCGCTGACACGTGTCGCGCAGCGCAGAGCGCAGCGCAACTGCGCTAGCGCATCTGCGCTGACACGTGTCGCGCAGCGCAGAGCGCAGCGCAACTGAAGCGTTGCTTCAGACAAATAGAGCTCTGCTCTGATTGGGCGCGCCTTCCTTGGGCGCAGCGTTGATGCGGCTGCGCCAGACACGTGGCGCCTTGCGCTCAGCGCAGAGGATCTGAAGCGTTGCTTCATTTATTGAAACTTAGATTTTGGGAGAATCGGAAGCGTCGCTTCTCCTCAAATATCTTTTCATCTCTTTTTTTCAAGTCAAACTTGTATTCCCGAAATTCTAATTTCCCGGGCCTTGGAAATGATTTCATTATGCACAGAATCTTCTGCGCCTGGGTCTATATATATAATTCGAAGTTGAGCCTTTTCTTCTCTCATTTTTAGAGAACTTCTTCAATCATGGCTTGCAATCGCCCTCATTCCCGCCGACAACCATGGGAGGTGCCGATTCGGGACATTGTTCCCCGCTTCGCTGCGCGCTTGGTAGACTCCTCTCTTTCAGACGAGCAGTGCGATGCCACCATTTACGAGCTTTCGACTCGTGTGGGGTCTCCTCTTCTTCCGAATTCCATTTGGCTTCGGATGATCCTTGCCTCGGTGCTCGCCGACATTCCCCTTCCTCCGGCGGAGATGTCCTCGGCAATACTTGACGTGGCCGAGGATAAGATCGAGAGCTTTTTCGAAGCGCTCTTGATCACCAAAGCCCTGAGGGGCTTCTCCTTTTACTTACTGAGCCAGATACGGGCTCGTCGGGTCGTCATCGCCACTTTTTCCCAGGAGTGCAGCGTCGACCGTTGGATGGCTACCCCTCGGGAAGATCGCCGCTTCGACGTGATGGAGAAGGCGGAGAGGGAGCTGAATAATCTTCTTTTTCTTTTTGTGAACCCTTATCTCTCTGATCCCGTATTCGATGATCTTTTTTAAATGTAATAACAATAAGAATAAATAAGTATTTTTCTTTTTTCTTTTTTATCAAGTACTTCATTGTCTGTTAAGGGTTCTTTCATTTTAGCTCTCTGTTGTGTTCGTGCATCGTATGATTTTAATTCGTTATTATCAAGTGCACGTAACTTTGCATGGATAAATTGCCTTTGGTATTTAAACCCTTTTTTCTGCGCTAGCGCATCTGCGCTGACACGTGTCGCACAGCGCAGCGCGACTGTGCCAGCGCATCTGCGCTGACACGTGTCGCGCAGCGCAACAGCGCAAGCGCATCTGCGTTGACACGCGTCGCGCAGCGCAGTGCATGCGCAACTGAAGCGTTGCTTCCTTTATTGAAGTTTAAATTTTCAAAGCAAAGCTTTGTTTCTGATTGGGGAGTTGCTTCATCTTCCACCTCGGAATTTGATCGGAGCTTTGCTCCGATTGGGGTAAACAGATATGTATAATACCAACTAGCAGATTCCCAGCGAGTCCTGTCCGGTGTACTCATAACTCAATGAGCACCTGTATACATCTTAGGTGAACCAACTTACACCAATGGCTTGTGAGACCGACCATCGCCCCTCGTCGGGGTCTCAACTGTATATACTAGTCTATTCTGGAGTATCGATGCCCTGTCTCGAAAACTCCCACGACTAGGGACACTTTAAGGATATGCTTATAGACCCCAGCTCCCACGTATATGATCGCCATCATACTGCTGGTAGTCAAGCAAGAATCCTATGGGCTCTATCATCACGCAATAGTGAACTAAAGTATGTATACGATGATAAAGACAAACTAGATAGCATACTATCATCTTGAGCAAGACTGTCATATCGGTATAGGTCCTTCCTCAATCATTGCAATCACGTACCTGCGATTCAATAATTGACTTTGAGGGCACTATCTCCAACAGATATGATCTAATTTAGTAATTTCTTAAATTGAGTACTTAACCTACAACCAGCATGAGATAGCTAGACTTGTGACAGATTATCATGCATGACACTGACATATGAGATTTGGTGATGTGTCTCAATCACTGAAAATGGAGATTCTCCATATATATTTCATGAGCGTATATATTGATATATATAGCACATGATCTCGTTTGATTTTTCTTGATATGTCACCTATAAAAATGGAAAATTCAAACCGTTACATAATTCATTTGAGTTGATAATATTGTGGTTTTCGATTTGTTAACAAGTAAGGTTTGATATGATAGTCAATTTTGTCGTTTAGACGGCAACAAGAAATCTGAAATATTAGGCTGTTTGAATACATTTAGGAAAACTATGGATGTCTAGATAGCATCCGACATTCTCATATTAATGAGAATAAGTTTACTATTCAATCCCATGAAATCGTCAAATCCTGTACCGGTATTTTGGAAATTGTTTTTTCAAATTATATTATTATTATATTTATTTTCGAAATGAATTTATTGTGTTCATAGATAATTGAAGATTTATGTTTTGAGCAATTAAGTGATTTTATTCTGTCCGGTTAAAAGACCTAAAGAAAAGTAACTTAATATTAGAATGGGTTGCATGTAAATTAATATTAATTATTCTCTTAAATTAGAAAGAACTTTTATAAACAACTGGCATGATAGCAGTTTGATTGTTAAATTGATATTGTCAATTGATTAATTACGAATTAATTGAGATTGACAATTGGTTCTCGATTTGAGACTCAATTGGTTCTACCGCAGAGCCTTAAGGCAGAAGAGCAAACAAAAACAAATAAGAGAAGAAATAATGTAACACAATATATTGTGTTTCATGTTAGAAAGTTCAGTCCCACATCGGTAAAATAGGGGAAAGATAATGTGTCACAACCTTATAAAAGAATGGCTATAGTAGACCATAAAGAGACGATAAAATAATTTAGAATTATTTAAAAACTTCTTTTAAGAAGGGTTCTTAATTCTCTTTATTACAAAGTGTAAACTTTTATTCTTAAAATAGAAAATATCATGGAGCAACTTTGCTCTAGATGGTGTTTTATAAAATGAGGAAGCTCGAATTACAAAAATTGCTTGAAAAGAGGGGTAAAGAAGGTGAAGAGCTTGGGATGTTGTAGCAATGGCAATTATGTAGGAAATTTGGCGAGAACGAAATCACATTACTTTCAAGAATATTGAATTGAACCATGCGTCTATTTTTATTGCTCATGTATATATGTGCTAACATATTGGATTGTTCGTAAATTGGTATGTATTGCTATAACAGATACGAGGAAGAAGATCAAGAACATGGTCGATCTTCGAGCCACTGCTGAGACTGTAGTGCAGCCTCTAAAAGACGAGGACTGTAGTGCAGCCCCTAAAAATATCTCAAATTACCCTTCTCCAACCCCTAACACTGATTAAGAAAATCTTTTTCTTGTCCTCTCCAAACGTCTATCATCGCCGGAAACAATGCCGATGCCACCCCCACTTCCACCCTCCTTGTCCTTCGCCTTCCCACCACTATCATCACCATCATCTTCTTTTGCTATATCACGAAAGCTTTCTACAATTTTGAAAGGAAATGGTAGTTTTCTATCATGAGCTGAAACCTAAAGCAAGTTTTTGGTAAATAAGCCAAAGAATTATATATACCTGAAGCTATTGCTTAAAGATCGGTGTCTTTAAGTGTCACGCCCTGCTTCCCAGTGTACGGCGAAGTGGACGCGACGAGCCCGCTATGTATGTACTCAGAAGTACATACGCTAAGCGTAACTAAGCAATATAAAGTAAATCACAAGAGACGAATAATATAGAAATAACAGCAACTTTTATTTATAACATTCTTTTTACAATGCAGGAAAGAAAATACAACTGGAATGAAAAGCATTGCCTAAACAGTGGCATAACAGAAAATGAAATAAACTGGAAAGAACAAGGCACGGTATCTAGAGCTCTGGATCTTCCTGGAACTGCTCCAAATCTTCACCGGTGGGCTCGATCTCAGCTTGGTCCAACGCACCTGACGACATTCAAAGAAGAAAGAAATAGAATGTTGTCAGCGAACAGGTCGCTCGGTAAGTCCCAAAGAAGAAGAATGAGAATGACAGAGTAACAATATTTTCTTACTATTATATTATTGAATCTTATGGAACATTGTGTAACGCTGTTGTTTGTAGCTTGGTACAGAAGGATGCCAGTGTATACGGGGGGATCTCTATATGCTAGAGATCGGGGCAAAAGGAAAGTACAAGGAACCGTTATGCCACGGTACAACAGCAATAGGATTCAGGTTAGGTGTCTTAATCTGACCACCTCGTGCCACCTTTAACACCTTCCGTACCAATCTACCCCTTAAACAACCTGGTGTTTTAACAGTATTGTAGTATTGGAATATGTAATTTGGGTGACTGACCAAAACCATGATATCAGTAGACATGTTGTAACTGTATAATCAGGTAAATGGAATATCAGGATAATGGATGAATATCCAAGGTTTGATTCAGTCAAAGTGAATATATTGTTAACTGGGTTCATGGATTCATGTATTCAGATTGTATTGGAATATAAAGAATATAGATTGACTTGAATCATATTCAAGTCAGAAATAGTCAGACTCTAACCCGAGTCAGACTACAAGAAGATGATTTGAAGTTCAATATTAGCTAGGGGCCTTATAGTAATTTGTAAAACTTGAGGGGGTTTTATGTAAAAATACTTTTGTATAGTTTTCAAAATACACCTCAAGTATTTAATAATCGTCTTTATTGTTATAATGAATGTGAATTTTATTTGTGTTATTCTAGTGAATATATCCTAATAAAAGTATTAATTATCTTATCTGAAATTCATGGTATTTTAGTGTAACTTTTAATCTTGTAATTTTTAGAAAAATGTGGAAACTTTATATTATGATAGAATAGGGTTTTAAATGATAATTATATATATATTAACACATGAATAATTTTAAATATATATTTTATTTTCAAAAATCTCATTTTCCTTAAATGTCGTATTTTAAACCTTCCAAGACCGAATGCTCCTTGCGGAGGTCTGAATCTCGCACTACTAGCCTGCGGGTGCACGATGAACCGTACTATCCCTGACAGGTTCCCCAAAAGTGGGTTGTAGCGGCGCTTTGCTTAGGTTTATAAATACTTTTCATTTGGGAAAACGGTTTTATAAATATGGGGTATTTATTTGCAAAAGAGTACAGTTTTCCGTATTTTAGTTATTAGGGTTTCCTAAACCAACTAGCCTATTTCTAAGGTCTAAACGATGAGTCATTAGAAGCCTCAAATCGCCTCTTCACCGTCAATTGCGGCCAGGCAAATGCCAGGTAAGTGGGAAGGAACCACAGTCGTAGGCCTAATTAAAAACCACTAGCCTTAGACACACTTGCTTAGTCACCACAAGACAGTTTAGATAAACGATCGATGTCCATGACCAATCGTGTTTTCATTTTATAAAAAGATTTTATCTAGAAAAGTTTACAACTTAAAGCTTTAAATAAAGATTATAAAGATTAGGGTATTTTAGTGAAAAGTTATGTAATTCCGTATTCAGTATTTTGATATTTATCAATTAGGGTTATATTGAGTGTGTGTAGGGATAGGTCATTACCCCGTGACTTATTTTAAGTTTTGGTGAAGTTTAAAGGTAAAACATGACAAGTTAAAGTTGAAGGTATTAAAGTGCAAGAATACGGTATTTAAAAACGTTATCATTTTATGTGTGAAATTTCATTCAAATTGGTTTCTACAAGTTTAGTGATCAAGATAAACCTATTTAGGAGTGAGGGAATTAATTAAACTAAGAAAAATGAACTTCATGGTATTTTTATGAAAGGAATACGGTTTTGCAAAGAACTTATCATTTCATGTGAAAAAGTTTGATTAAATTGATTTATGGGTGATTAACAGTCAACATGAATATGGGTAGGTAATATGTATTAGGTGACAAGTGAAAATTTATAGAAAAACCGAATCGAAAATCGGTTTGTCCGATTTCCGTCGGGTTCCAAAAAGTCGTATTTTTATCTTAAAGAAAAGAGAGATAGAAGAAGGTGGGACTTACGGTTTGGGCAAGCTAAGGAAGCTAATGGACATGGTGGTTGTCGATTCGTTGAACACGTCGCGAAGGTTCTGATCCGGTCGCCGGAATCCGTCGTCGATTTCGGCAGCGCTTCGCTTCTCGCTCTTCGTACCGAGTTCTCGAGAATTTGATAGAGTGGACTTAGAGTTGTGAAGGGAAAAGGTAGAGTATAGGGGTCTTTATATAGGGCTAGGCTAGGGTTAGGGTTAGGGTTAAAAAATATTAAAAGAAAATATAGAAAACATTAAAAATTCATTAAAAATCATTAAACCTAGGAGTAAAAGGGATTTATTGGCCAAATCAAAACCGATCCAGGTATAATAAGTGTGCAAGAGGGTTGACCAAGTCAAGAGCCAACTTTTCTCAGTTGATGACTCGGCCGTCCGGCCGGCGGCGCCGGACCGAGTCGGCCGAGTCGCCGGCCGGCGGCGCCGAGTCGGGGGTCCATTGGCCGGGGATTTTCTGGGGGTACAATTTGGTATATTTACATTTTCAAGTCCAGTACATATTTTGGGAGTTATGGCTTTTTTACCGTTGACTTCCCAAAAAAAATAAAACAAAATAAATACAAAAATAATGTGGGGCATGGGATTTGAACTCCGGTGGCTTGGTTCAGCAGTGCAAGGTATTACCAATAAGCTACAAACTCCTTCTTGTAATTATTATGGTTTTTAATTACTTAAACTGATAGCAGCAAGAATAAATACTCCTAGTATACATTAAATTTAAAGTAATTTCTTGTACACTAAAAATGGAGTTATTTCATTCTTATAGCTTGTAATTAAAAACAAAAATAATTACCTGAATCTTGTGCTCAGGCTTAAATACCCCTTTGTGTATTTTAAAAATATATTTGAAAATTTTGTATAGGAAAAAGTGTATCAAAAATTAGGGTTGTTACATTAAGCAATAGCTATTGTCTTTCGATCAAATACTCAATATATTGCATCCTTGATATTTTGGTGCAAGGGCGGACCCAGATATTTTCACTAGAGGGGGCAACGGATATTGTAAGGTTTCGTTAAATAGTTAAAATTGCACTAAAATCCCTTCTATACTTCGCTAATTACTAAAAAAAACTCCATATTTTGTATTTACTTAAAAGACCCCAATACATTTAAATTGCACTAAAATCCCCTTTTACTAGTTTTCCATCAAAACTTAGCGTCCCGTTAAGAAGATGGTGCTAGAATTTGTATTTAATTTGTTTTCTTACCTTCTATTTATTTAGATAGGTCTTTCTCTCATATAAAAACCCTTAATCCTGCTTGGTTGAAAATTAGGATTCAGTGCAATTAAAGAATCGCTCTCTCAAAACTTGCAATTGAAGAGACAACGGCACCCGACAAGCTCATTACTTGAGAAGCTTGAGAAAATGAGCTGGTTTGCATGATCAATTTAAGAGATATTTGATTGAAACCCTAATCCGAAAGCAAATTTGGTGGAAAATTTAGGAAAAAGAGAAGGGGTTGTGAAGGTTTTAAACCCTAACCCGATCATCACCGTTAGGCTCGTAACACAATACAGGAAGATGCAAAAAAAAAAACTGTTTTTGGCATGTTAAGGGGCTTTTTAGTGTAATTTAAATGTGTGGGGTTTTTACGAAAATATAAAATATGGAGGGGCTTTTTAGTAATTAGCGAAGTATGAAGGGGTTTTTTAATAGAAAATATTAAACATAAATATTATCTGAGAATTGTCAAATAATTTTTAAAATTGGCAACAAAAAATTTTTCCTTAAAAAAGAAAGAAAAACCATAATAAAAGTAAAATGTCATACTATTTGAGCTAAAGCATTCTTTTTTAGTTTGTTGCCATGAATATATCGATTATATGTCTCAAGAATACAAAAACTCGGTTCTGCTCGATATTACTCAATTTTTTCCAAAATTTCTGCGGGGCACGTTCCCAACAATTGGATTCGCCATCTTCAATTGTGTTGAATTTTTTTGTTGAATTCCAAGCAAAATATGATACTAAAACTAATGCATGTGATATCTCGGTTGCATCTTTAAATGTTTAACATTATAATTTGCATATGCTCAATTTAGTTTTGTTTTTCTCATGATCTACTTGTCGAGTAGAAGGCAACCATAGAGAAGGCAAAGAAATTAGTATTTATAATTAAGAAAGAAACTGTTTCATGGATGTAATTATAATTAAGAAAGAAAGAAACAACTTTGGTGTCGTTATTATGATATATCACTATCCCCTTCTAGAAAAATTATTCAATACATCTGGACAAAAAAGAAAAAGCGATGGAACCTTTCATGGATGTTTTTGGCAACTTGGTGGGATCAATGGTTCTATTTCTTTCTCTTTTATTACTGGCCACATATAAACGTTAGAATTTTTCTCTTCCCACCTAACCATTTGCAAGAGATTGATGCAAGGGAGCTTCGTAGGGCCAATCCCCGCGAAGCAAGGGACATAAAGGAAGGCCCTGTGTGTGGGGCCCATTTGGGCAGCTGGGACAACCGTCCGCTTGTCTCTCGCTTCACGGGAGATGGCCTTGGGAGCTCCACGGAGCCATTAAAATCATTTTGGTGAACTGTTTGCGGATATGAAGCTAATTTTCCAATAATTTTGTTTTGTTCATTGGTTGTGGCACAATAAATATTTTGGCAAAGTGTTTGCATAATCCATTGTTCCAAATAAATTTCTACATTAACAAAAGTTCAATTCTGGATTTTAAAAATTCCCATGGAATTTCATTACCATTCTGGATTTTATATTAGAAAGTAATTTTTGGTGCAGGAAGACATTTATATTTTGCAAAAATTCTAGCGCGCTCTCCCTCTCTCCCCTTCCTCACATTAGCGTTTTTGGCACGTGGGATTGCGCATAATTATAGAAATTTTTATTATAAATTTCTTTATTAGTTTAACTACGTGTATCGCACTTATAAAATAATAATGACGTGACAATTTAATTACGTGCATCAAACTTTTAAAATAATAATTACGTGTCATTTGACTACGTGTATTGCATATAAAACATTGGTGTTTTTTGTTTGATTTCTCAAAAATAAAGAACCCAAATCATCAATCAATGTTAAGGAAAAAACTTCTCTACAAGCCTTTTGCAAGGCTCAGGAAGGGTTTTGAGATTTGTGCAAATCTTTTTTGCACTCTCTCTTTTTCCTTATACGAATCTCAAAGCTCATCCAAATACTTGAAAGAGAATTGTAGAGAAATTTCTCTACATGCCCTTATAAAGAAGATTTATCCCAATTTTAAAATTAAATAACCTTTAGGTTTTTTTTATATCTCATTCCAAAATTTCAATGTTTTCGAATTTTACCCTCCCCTCCAAAATCTAGTATATCCAAATTTCACCCCAAAAAGTATTGAGTTATACAAATTTCACCACCAAAATCTAGTATTTCTAAATTTCACTCCCAAAACAATTAAGGTGTACAAATTTCACCCAAAAATTATTAAGTTATCAATAATCAAAACTTTGTTTTTGCAAAAAGCTTCTTAATTTTCTCCATTTTGCTGTCAACTCTTTCTCCAAGATCATTGAACTCGGCCTATGATGCCCTAACCGCAAAATACTTGAATTAAACCGCCACTTGCATAGGAGTAACTTTAACTCATATTGTTATTTCAAGTTGTCGTAATTGTTATGGCAAAACCATAAAAGAGCTTGATTTTATATATTTAAATAAAAAATATTGGATGAAGAAAAAATGTCCTAAATTTCGCTCACAAGAGAATTCCTAATTTTAAAATTGTGAGAAATCTAAAACTCGAGTCCGTATTTAACATAAAAAGAAGAAGATGGCCATTTGTGGTGAAATTTTGACAACTTAATGGTTTTGGCGGTGAAATTTAGAAATAATAGATTTTGGAGATGAAATTTGGATAACTTAATACCTTGGGTGAAATTTGAAAATACTGGATTTTGGGGATGAATTTTGAAAATATTAAAATTTCAGGGGTAAGATAAAAAAAAAACCATGACCTTTTTGCCTTGTATAACAGTATGTATATTGGGATTTGCTTTTGCAATAAAAGGTTTGATATGGGCTTTACCCTTAAGTCGAACCCAAACCCACAATCGCATGGGCCACATTCATTAAATATAACTCAGGCCCCAAATCCATGGCCAAGCCCACTATACATATCCCCCTTTTCTTTGTGAGCAGTCTCATTTTTTTTCAGGGGGGTTTCCTGCAATTTCGTAACCCTCTTCTCTAAACCCTAGCGTTTCTTGGTGCTGGCCCCATCAGCAATGACGACGGAGGAGACGAATCTAGTGGCTTCGCTCATGAGCGCAGGTTAGTATAGACTTAGACTTCAATCCCTAATCCTTTATCTGCGATTGATGCTCATTCGTTTGATTCCAACTTTTATGGTTACAAATCTTTCCCTAGGCTTGTTTTTTGCTTCGATTTTGCTATGTTTTTTTGGGAAAAAGATGTGAATTTGATGGCGTTAAAAGATTAATTGAAAAGATTTGATGGATTTTTTTAATACTTGAAATGGAACTAATGAGCAAGTTTTGTTTTTTATTTTTTCTGTGAACAGAAGATGAACAGCTTAAGAGAAGCAAGAAGCAAAAGAAGAAGAAGAAGAAGAGCACAGATAGTTAAAAGTGTACGATGTTGTTGTTCTCTTTATATATTTATTGTGGGACATGCTTTTCTCTTTATTTATTCTTACTAGACTATTTATTGTGGGGGGAAATGTCATCTTGTTTTTTTTTGCTTAACGATGCATCAATACCATTGTAAATTCGAAAAAGTTTCTTTCCCGTATTTTTGTTGTTGTTCTTTTTGGGTTCAACTAATGTAACAGCCTTGCTTCTGTAGCAAATCAACTTATATTACTCTTTATCCTTCCATGCTATAAGTATGTTACATAAGAAAGAATCTGTTTTCCCCTTTAAAAGTTGTCGAATAAGATTTGGGAAAAAAATGTCTAACTCCCTAACTTAGAAAAGCAATAGGTTTAGATCACTGGCCCAAAAAGCAATAGGTTTAGGTCCCTATAGTACATTTAATATTGTTTATGCCGACACTAAATTTTCATGTAAATTACTATATTTGTCCTTTAAAGTGCCGCATTTATATAAATGTTGTAGTTTACATGAAAATTTAGTGTCGGCATAAACAATATTAAATGTACTATAGGGACCTAAACCTATTGCTTTTTGGGCCAGTGATCTAAACCTATTGCTTTTCTAAGTTAGGGAGTTAGACATTTTTTTCCCAAATCTTATTCGACAACTTTTAAAGGGGAAAACAGATTCTTTCTTATGTAACATACTTATAGCATGGAAGGATAAAGAGTAATATAAGTTGATTTGCTACAGAAGCAAGGCTGTTACATTAGTTGAACCCAAAAAGAACAACAACAAAAATACGGGAAAGAAACTTTTTCGAATTTACAATGGTATTGATGCATCGTTAAGCAAAAAAAAAACAAGATGACATTTCCCCCCACAATAAATAGTCTAGTAAGAATAAATAAAGAGAAAAGCATTTGTCCCACAATAAATATATAAAGAGAACAACAACATCGTACACTTTTAACTACATGTGCTCTTCTTCTTCTTCTTTTGCTTCTTGCTTCTCTTAAGCTGTTCATCTTCTGTTCACAGAAAAAATAAAAAACAAAACTTGCTCATTAGTTCCATTTCAAGTAATAAAAAAATCCATCAAATCTTTTCAATTAATCTTTTAACGCCATCAAAATCACATCTTTTTCCCAAAAAAACATAGCAAAATCGAAGCAAAAAACAAGCCTAGGGAAAGATTTGTAACCATAAAAGTTGGAATCAAACGAATGAGCATCAATCGCAGATAAAGGATTAGGGATTGAAGTCTAAGTCTATACTAACCTGCGCTCATGAGCGAAGCCACTAGATTCGTCTCCTCCGTCGTCATTGCTGATGGGGCCAGCACCAAGAAACGCTAGGGTTTAGAGAAGAGGGTTACGAAATTGCAGGAAACCCCCCTGAAAAAAAATGAGACTGCTCACAAAGAAAAGGGGGATATGTATAGTGGGCTTGGCCATGGGTTTGGGGCCTGAGTTATATTTAATGCATGTGGCCCATGCGAGCCCAATTGATGCACTCGAAATGATGCATCCAATTATGGAGCCGCATAATTTGAACTTTACATCCTTGGCTCCAGTATGAACTTTTACATGTTCCTTCATGCTTACAGTTTTCTAACTGAAACTGATGGCGGCATGCAGGTTATCGCGAAGTCAACCTCACTTCTAAATCCGGCCGATGTTCTCAAGCTCTTAAAATCCCTTACATCTATGATTCAGCAAAGGTAAACAAACAACCTGGAAGATAAATCATAGGCCAAATGTTTTTGATGTATCGCACATTTCTTTTGGAATGATGTAGCCTAAAATTATCTGATCTTTGTAAAAAGCTTGCATGCAACTAATATCATATTTACCCCCCAATCAATATTTTTGCAATGGTAATTGCATTAGTATAAGTGTACTTTTTATGCACAATGCAGATAATTCTAGAGTGGGAAGGCATTTGTCTCGTGTTTCAAATTCCAAGTAATATCCTAATTGCCGGTTATAATTTCTTTTTTGGTAGAGGCGCAGTCTTGGTTTGTGCACTTCCTTGGCTTAGAAGTTTGCTTAGTCAACATGCAAGCAGTATAGCATCACAAGAATCATCTTTACTCATTCTCAACTCCTTATACCAGGTTTGTATTCTCTTTCGTCCTTATCGATATATTTTCCAAGTTACATCTGGAAAGAAATTATTGCATCGAGGCAATGTACATAATACACGCTGGTAAAAAGATTCAACGAGATGAGTTTATCGACCACTGAGGACTTTAAATGCACGTAGGAGTAGTGATGAAATACGCGGTTTGGTCATGAATGATAGCAGTCGCAATTTACTTTGCCCTCTTTCTAATCCCTTTATTTCTCTTTACTTATTACCTTCTGTACACCACACTTAGGCTAATTGGTTTTCTTCATTCCCTACCGTTCGGCACCTGCCTATGATTTGGAAGAAGACTATCCAATAAGCGTATTAGGTTTACCCTCTCTTAATCCTAGGAGCCTTCATAATCTGAGAGAAGGTAAAAGGAAAAGACAACTGAATAATCCTAATCAATCTCTCCATAATCAGAATCCATCCTCGAATCTAGAACAAGTTCCTTCGAGTTCGTATGTAACTATACGATGGATTTATCCAATGGAAGTGGATGTTCGTAGTGATACGGAGTGTTCTGGAGAAATGCAAAGGGTAAAAGGAGTGGTAATGATGTATGCAACTCAGACAATCCAAAAACCAGTGTTTTAAGAAAGTTCGGTTAACTTGGTCACTGAGTTATAGTCTAAGGTCAGGCCATGGTCGCTGCTAAAGAGAAAGAAAAGAAACACTCTGCGTGCACTCTAACCTAGATCAGAATGGTTAATCACTTTATCTAATCAGGATGTCTCCCACTGTATACTCAAATTCTCCTCCAAACCTGAAAAAAGAATTAGTCGGGATCACCCGAGAAGTAAATCAACTCATCAGTGGGAATCGAGATCCAACTATCATCACATGATAACGTGATGGAATCCACTCACGTTATCACACTCCAGAAGGTATGCGCATGCCTGACAAGTTTCAATTTCTTTATAAACCCCCGATGTGATTTTTACCCCATGCACTTATGACATTGACGAAGGCCAACATATCATAAGTCATATGTCAAGTTCTACCCGTCATTATCCAGGTTAATTTGAACTCATCCGTACATACCCTTGACGAAGGCCAAAATAGTAGTACGACTGTCCCAAATCAACGCATCTATCTATACAACAGAAAGGTAACAAGCAGCTACCATACATTATGCCTTGACGAAGGCCAACATACATAGCATGAATTCTAAGTGCCACCTGTCTGAAATGACGGAGGACTACGGCTGGTTTTTTGTGAAAAACCTTTAACGTAATGAACTTGATATCGTTGAAGGAACCGGATAGCTTTTTATAAAAATATAGTGGGGAAAATCTTTGCTAAAGAGGTCACTCCCGGTGAAGGGATCTCGGCTCTTTCCCCGTAGAATGAGGTGCAGGATATTCCAACTGAATACCACGATGCAAAGCAAAAGTAATCGACTATACTGAACTTATTACCCTGACGCAAACTTCTGTCCAAGGGGTTGCTCTCGATGAAGGGATCTCAGCCCTTGCCTCGTCGAATGAGGTGCTGGATATTCATAACCGAATACCACTGTACAAAACAAAAAAGAACATCCTTGTAATAACAGCCTTTTGAAAAATGTTCCAACAACATCGAATAGATTTGTTTTCCTTGTATTGATCTGAATCAACGCAGTCTCATCAATTAATCACACCAGAAAAGAACGAAAATAAAATGTACGTATATGTCATCCGCATTCGCCACTGGGTCCCGTCATCACCCGTTAGGTTACTTAACTAACGACAGAGCGGGGACTGAACTAGCGCGGGTGTAAAACATATACATCTACTAGTATATATATAGCAATATACAATAATCGCTCTAGGCGTAATAAATGCAAAATCACAAAAAAGTAATAAGTATCACAGAACAATACAGATAATCTGGGAGCCCCGGATTTCCTTTGAGCCGCAAATGAAACCCGGCATTCCCCTGGTCGTGTGGATAGCCTGTGTAATGAAAACCGAGACCCCTACGAGTGCGGCAAGTTACCCGTCAAAACCAGAAGCGAGGCAGCCCCTTCAACAAAGTGAATGGACCACCCAACGCTTCACGGAAGCCGGTAACTTGAGCACCCCTCCTTGGGTCAACCTGTACCCCCTACGAGTGCGGCGAATAGCCCGTCAATCCTAGAGTGAGGCCCCCTCTCAAAACCATGAGATGCGGATCCGTTGCCCTCCAGAACCCGGCTATCCGTGCACTCCATCGCGGGGTAATCCTAGTACAGAAAAGAAAATATGTACAACGGGTACATCGACCTTAACCCGGTCGTGCCCCAAACAAATAATATACAAATAGGCAGTGACGGCAATCCACATGTTGGGACGCTCATCCCGCGACATCAAATGTACAAATGAATTCAAACTGCACTACCATTGTACACAAGCTATCCATCACGACAATCCGCAACAATACAGCACAACACAGAACATCAACACGAATGTCACGTTCGCAAACCCGCCAGAAAGGACTATAGCAATTAGATGAGTTATACCGCTCTAATGATATTCACGGTCGCAGATAGTAATGTAAGTACTGTAAACTAATGTATTTAAAATTTCGATCGACTAAACTTCTCGAAGTGGCCCCAAGATTTGGCAAGTATTCAAGAAGGGTTTCGAGGAAGAAATTAATATATGAGACGCTGGGTTTTGATGTTGCGAATTATTCGCTGTTTTTGGGAATTATTCGCTGATTTTGCGAATTATTCGTGAATAATTCACGAATTGTTCGTGAATAATTCGAATCGTTCGCCAATAGCGATTAAATCGGAGATTTAACCGGCCCTTCAAAAATTCACGAATTATTCACGAATGCGCCGAATTTAGCTCATCGACAGCAACTCGATCCATTTTCCCTTCCTTTGATGGCTTTTCATGATGTGGAGGGATCAGAGAAAATCAGTGAGAAAAAGAGGAAGAGAGATGAGATCATGTGGGAAGAAAGAGTAGGGCAACATATATACGACCTAGCCTCAAGTGTCATGCATTAAACGCTCTATTATTTGCTTCATTGTTGCAAGAGCTTTAAAACAAACAAAAATGGAGCCTCGTTTTTTGTTCCCTATGTCATTTGCTTCAAAGCTGGAAGGTGGGTTTGTAAAACCATGAGCAGAATGCAATAATTCAAGGCATGTGAATCACTCGTCTCTCTGCAACTACTGCAAAAGCCATTTTGGCACCTGAGATGCACATGTAAATGTTTAAAAAGTTCGTACGATCCCGGAAGGGCCGTTGTATCCTTGAAAAAAGAATATTTACATGTGCATCTCAGATGCCAAAATGGCTTTGAGGATTAAAGCGAGAAATAGAGAGGTTTTTTTTAATAACAAAAGTACGTGGGCCTCACGTGAACAGCGCCAAATCCTTTATAGTCCATAGTTTTTTTTTTAGGATTCATGAATCCAAAAAAATGGTGGCCCCTAACAAAAAATAAGCATATCCAAAAAAACCTCAAAATCCTACAACCAAATAATAATTAGCTGATTCTCACTGTTTTTTTTTTGAATTCTTGAATCCAAACAGTGCAAAACCCTTTGTAATCCTGCAACCAAACAACCCCTTAGAATGATTTATTTTTTCAAGGATACAACGGCCCTTCCGGGATCGTACGAGTTTTTTAAATATTTACATGTGCATCTCAGGTGCCAAAATGGCTTTTGCAGTGGTTGCAGAGAGACGAGTGATTCACATGCCTTGAATTATTGCATTATGCTCATGGTTTTACAAACCCACCTTCCAGCTTTGAAGCAAATGACATAGGGAACAATAAACAAGCCTCCATTTTTGTTTGTTTTAAAGCTCTTCTAACAATGAAGCAAATAATAGAGCGTTTAATGCATGACACTTGAAGCTGGGTCGTATATATGTTGTCCTACTCTTTATTCCCACATGATCTCATCTCTCTTCCTCTTTTTCTCACTGATTTTCTCTAATCCCTCCACATCATGAAAAGCCATCAAAGGAAGAGGAAATGGATCGAGTTGCCGTCGATGAGCTAAATTCGACGGATTGGGAGGTTTTGGAAATTAATAAAACGGTACATCACTTTAAACTATCACCGGATTTTCTTGTTTTTTTTTCTTTTAAATTTTTGTTGTAATATTTTCTTTCTAGCCCTAGCTCCTTTTGCAAAAAGCCTCTTCTCCTTCATCAACCAACGCCTCTCTATCTTTTTCTGCAAATTTCTGTCCTGCTTTTGTTCCTTAGAAGAGGTAGTAGTTCAGAACAAAGATCCAGATCCCTTTACTTTTCTAGCTTTTTTCATAAATAATTTATTTTCATCAGCCTCCAGGGTTCTTTTTAACAAAACCCATCAGGCTCTTTTTAACAAAACCCATCAGGCTCTTTTTTTTGTTGATGATATTATTGCCTGAGCTTTAATTTTTTGTTGATGATATTATTGCCTGAGCTTTAATTCGTGATAATGAATATATGAAATATTCAATGCTATCTACTACAGGAGCTTTGAAGGATGATTACACAAACTTTGGATATAATGTTTTCTACTTTACTATGTTAAGCATATGTTGATCAATATTGCACGATGCCTACTGATGACCATATATATGTTGATTAATATAGGGCAAACTCTCATGTCTCAAACAAAACTCTTGACAAAAGAGAAAACTGCATGTCCTCA
This sequence comes from Agapanthus africanus, assembly GCA_030015575.1. Taxonomy (NCBI): domain Eukaryota; kingdom Viridiplantae; phylum Streptophyta; class Magnoliopsida; order Asparagales; family Amaryllidaceae; genus Agapanthus; species Agapanthus africanus. Next base: position 512,943,898 of record JASDDO010000012.1, read on the forward strand.
AAACAAGGCTTGCTTCAAAATGGGGAAAACCCTATTTTCGCAAACAAACCGGGTACATAGAGGAAACCCTACGTTCTCAAATGAATTTGGACATAAGAGCAATCAATCCTATGTCCCTAGACATTCTGAACACAGAAATACTATGTTGTCCAATGAGATTTGAACATAATAAAATACTTATGTTCACCGTTTGAAAGTAATTCAACCATTTTTTTCTACCAGGAGGACAAAAATTGTCAAGAGTGATAATTTTTCCTCTAAAATCATCGAAATAACTTAGATATGACTAAATTATTTCAAAAGAATTCACTTCGGGTATCTCGATTTGAGGTATCCGCCATCATATTACTTTGTCGGGAACCCCAACTAGGTTCCCGACTTCCTAGTCTTTGTGTACTCGGGTACCCTAAGAGGTACCGCCCATCAACACAACAAGCTTGGGTCCCCAAAAGAGGGTACCCGCTCATTGCTCTAACAGTGCTAGGCTTGGGTCCACTTTTTGGATACCCACCTATGCCCTAAATAATGTCGATTTGGCGTTAAAAAGCACACATATTGAATCTTTACCCAAATTACCTACGTTTTGATTTTTTGAGGCTAAAGAAACGAAACGAGAGCCTATCCAAAATGTGGCTATTTCTCTTAAAACTTTCATCTGTGCAATTTAAGATACTTTGTACAATGTATCCAAATTGTACTCAGAAACCAATGAAACAATGATTTTGTTCTTGAAATGAATTTCTTTTCCTCTCTTTGCAAGTATAATGTGATCTCTCTCTTTATGATGTGATTTAGATCAGTCTAATAAGTCTAATAAGATGCCCCCTTCTAGGTATAAACCCGAGACATATAGACATATAGGGAGTAATTAACAATAATTGTTTGCACTTATTGGAAATCATGAACCCATGACCATCTGGTCAAATTTTAAAACCTAAATTTTTTGTTTTGTTTAGTTTAAACTTTACCTATTTTAAATTTTTACCCATTAGAGGTATTAAAGAGGTTAAACACATATAAGTTGTAACACCCTAGAACGATAGTAGGGTAATTTAATGTAATAATTGATTTATGGTTATTTAAAATTATATGATCAATAGATCGAGTTTGTGCTATGTAATTATTATTATTGGGTTTATTGATAGATTGACGTGGTTTGGATTTACATGGGGTGTATTGACTATCGTTACTATTGGTCATGAAAACTTATTGGATGGTAAATATTTAATTGCGAAAAGATTTATGGTTGTGAGATTGGAAGGTTATATGTCATATAATTATATTTTATCACTACTACAAATATGGTTTGCCCCTACGGATTTATCGGTAGGGGCAACTCACTGCCCCTACGGATATATACGTAGGGGCGAAAAAATACCCCGTAGGTGCAAAGGCCGCAGGTGCAAGTTGAGGTCCCGAACGTGCCCCTACGGATAAATTTATGCCCCTACGGATAACTCAGTAGGTGCTATAGCCCCTACGGAGTACCCCGTAGGGGTAATAAAATCATATATTTAATTTTTTTTTTGAATATATTGTCTGTACCTACGGATATATCCGTAGGTCCTATAACGTCCCCTACGGCTTTCGCCGTAGGGGATATAAAGTAGCCCCTACAAATATATCCGTAGGGGCCACTCCCAACACACTGCACTGAGTTCGGGGGGGAAATATCAGGGAACCTGATATTTTGCCCCTACGGTTATATACGTAGGGGATAAACAGTAGCCCCTACGTACATATCCGTAGGGGCACCCCCAACACTCTGCACTGATATCAGGTGGCAAAATATCAGGTTTCCTGATAGTTTGCCCCTACGGCTAAAGCCGTAGGGGCAACATATATACCTACGGAGTAATCCGTAGGTACATTTTGTCTGTATTTTTTTTTAAAAAAGGGCTGCTAGATTTTTTCCCGCCCTGTGCACAATACTATATACATCAATCAAATCATATATTGCAGTATTCATAATCACATCCCACGCATATATATAATATACAAAAGAAACCCAAAAACTGAATATGATATAAATTCAAACCAATATCAATATCGTTTCAAAATGTAGTACAATGTGATATAAATAAATACATGTTTCAAAAAATAAAAACCAAAAATCTACCCTAGTTCGGTCCAGCTCCACCTCCGAATAACGTTAAAATAACGCGCGCCTGCTCCTCGGTAAATACACTCTCCAATGCTACAGATAAGGGAGTCTGAGCGGCATGTGGAGCTGGCGTTGTGGTCTGCGCAGCCGCCGTCGAGGTAGTCGCTTGCGGAGCCGCGGCTGCGGGAGTCTGAGTGGGCGGTGGAGCTACAGGAGCTGTCTGCGGAACCGCAGCCGATGTAGTGGCTTGCGGAGCCGCAGCCGAAGGAGATGCATGTGGAGGCTCGGCCGATCTACCCTGTCGCGTCTGGACATAACGTGTGTAAGAAACGTGTAAGAACTATGTATTATTCGAATTCGTTTCATTATTAAGTTATTTCGAAACCCTGTTTGGATATCTAGTTTGGAAAAGCGTTGTTTATTTTAATTACATATGTATGTATGATTAATCAAACTTAATTGTAAAACCAAATAAGCTCAAGCTACGTACTAATTATGGATATGTTGATATGTATATAATATGAAATGATATTTTACTATAAAGTAGTATACATACCAGCATCTCCTTCAACTCCTGAACGGTGGCCCTCAAGCTATCCAGTTCCTGATGGACATGCCGGCCACTGGAGACGGAGGAAGTAACCGCCGGGGTGGAGTCCAACCTCATATGGGCCCTGCTGGGGCCCAATCCCCGGCCTCTCTCCCAACCTCCGTGGTGCCCTCCGTGTGCGGCGTCCAGAACTGGGGTCAGCAGCCTCGGATCGTTCTGTCCGGTAAAATCGATCCCCGAGGCCTGGGCCTGCTCAACCACCCGCTCCTACACCCACATTAAGCAGTAAAGTATAAGTATAAAATTTAAACTTGAACCTTCCAAAACTAAAATTTCAAATTTGGGTAGAAAAAATATTAACACTTACGCAGTACTCCTGGGTAGCGACGTCGGGACATCGAAGCTCGCCCGTGGCGGGATCTGTCGAGGTGCCGTGGACGGCAAGATATGCGGACAGCACGCTCGGTGTACCACCTGACGCCACGGTCCGAGCTGTCTGCAATATTAGAAAGTAACTCTTAATATTAGAAATGTTAGAGAATAACTCTTAATATTGCAGAATATTAGAGAATAACTCTTAATTTACCGATAACTCCATGGCTCGAGTAATGTTCCTCGAGCCACCTGTGTAAGTGGGGCGACCCCTCTTCGCCGACTTCCTGTTCTCCGTATTCTGAGCGGCCTGTTTCTGCACAACGCATTAACATTTAGTTTTCTAATTAAGAAACACAAAGAAATAAATTATATCATAAATAATGAATTAAATTTAAAATACATACTCGTTTGCCTTCGGAGTCGAAATAAGCGCACAATATAGGCCATGTCTCTACGTCGACTCTCGCAAACGCCGGAGTAGATAGGAGGGCCGCTCTCTCTGCCTCGGGGGTCGCTATCCACAGGGAGTAGCAGTCGGCCTTCAGCTCATTCCTGTTGTATCGGACCTTGGCCTGCATGTTCTTCATCAGGCCATTGTACAGAGCATGAAGGTCGAGCACCCTCCCCGGGTGATCAGGGTCGGCTACAGGCTGAAAATCGTAATCCAACTGAAAATACAAAAAAACATTGTTATTAGATTGCAAGTGTTAATAATAAATATATTGGATAGATCAAATGAAAATATATATTAATACATACCTGAGCCTGTTCAAAGAAGAGGGCGAATGAGCGCTGGTGCTGCTCGCCCCACTCAACGTGAAGTGGATAGTTCTTCACGATCCGGCTCTCGTCCCCCAAATACCGGCCGAACCTCTCGGCATGAGGACCGGTATAGCGATAGTCAAGGGTAAAAAATAGGGGGAATGCTGCCTCCCCCCTAGCTCTATCAGGCCTCAGCCTATGGGACTGATTCGGGCCTCGAGTCCCCCTCTGGGGGTGGAGAGGCCCTGCGTCTGCACGAAATATCAAGACAATCAATAATAAGACAAAGTTGTATTAAGAATTCAAGTGTGATATATACCTCCGGTGAATAGCGCACGAGCCTGGGCCCGAGCAGCAGCACGAGCGGGACGATAGTTCCTCCGGTGAGGAACAACCGGGGTCCCGGACGCATCCCCTCCAACTGTAAAATAAACATCGACGCTAAATCTCCATGAAGTTCATATTTATTCTATAGAGCATATGTAAAATAAATAAATATTTTAAATTTATTCATACTAACCTGCAGACGATGCGGAGGGTATGGAAGCGGCAGGAGTGGCCCCTGTGGAAGGTGTGGACGCACCACCTATAATTAGACAATTAAAAATAGATTTTATAAGTAATTGCAAAAAGAATGTGTAGATCAATAATATAACGTTCTAAATCAATATGCATGCACTATAGGACATATAAACATACCCGCAGGTGCGGTGGTGTCACCACCTACAGCTAGACAATAATAAAAATTGCTAAGTAAGAGCAAAAGGAATGTGTATATTTATGATATAGCATTCTAAATCAATATACATACACTATATGATATATAAACATACCTGGAGGAGCGGGGGTGGCCTCTGTCCCAGATGTGGACGCATCACTAACAACTAGACAATCAAACATTGACAATATAAGTAATTTTTACATAAACATGCATGAATATCTGTAATATTACATTCAAAATGGATATGCGTGCAGTATACCTGGAGGTGTGGCCAAATCAACACGGAAGGAGGCATCCGAAGGGGTCTCCGATCTGGGTGCAAGACCGGCCCTCTGAAGCTCCCTACGGAGCTCTCCGGGCGGCAGAACCGCTCTGCCTCTGCCTCTGCCTCTGCCGCGGCTGGAGCTCCTGCCGCCCCTCGCTGCTCCCGACATCGTCATCAAATCTAGATAAACGGTTCGTGGACGCATTAGACAATCATTAAAAGTATTGACTATATATGATCTAGAGCGTAAAATGTGAAGTAATAATATAACATTACTGATAACCTTTTTCGTTTCGTGGGCGCATCATACATATCTACTTGGATTTCATCGTCGATGTCATTTCTAACCCACGTAACTTCATGATCGGTCGAAGACAACCCGTCCTTCGAAACAGACGGTCGGAGCACTTTAAGCCTTCTCTCTTCTTCGTCCTCATCGCTGTCCTCGTATTCTGGGACATCGTAGACATCTCTAGGTTTCCATCGGCATACAACACTCCATCCCGGATGCTTCAAACACTGTGAGTAGTATACTTGGAACGCTTGGTTCGGAAAGATAAACGGATCGTCCTGACCGTAAAATCGAAGTGTGTTCACACTTGTCAATCCATATTCATCTTTCCAGGTCCCAAGACTGCTTCTCCACTTGTCTGTATCGGTTCGCGGATCGTACCAAGTACAGTGGAATATATAAAAGGGTTCTGATCGTCCGGGATAGTGGATGCCGAGTATACAATTTAAGTACCCATAGTAAATCACACCGTCCGATCCTACCGTCGCAATCCCACTGTTCTGAGTGATTCTAGATGTTTCTATGTCCTTAACTTCGAATTTGTATCCAAGGACACCAAATCCTTTGTAATGTGCAACCTCCATACTAGGAAATTGAGCTAAACATCTTGAATCACTCTCAAATGATGCAGACAAGTTCGGATCGTGGATCTAACAAAACAAATTTTACGATAAATACATAACGATACAAGTTTAGATTAAAACCGATAGCAATAAAATGTAATTCGAATAACTTACATGCTCTGTGACCCAATCACAAAAATTATCCTGATGGTATTTTTCCAAACGCTCTTCGTTCCAATCAGGATGCCCCTCACGTACCTCGTTAAAATGAGTTCTGTTTTCGACAGATAATTGTGACATTAATATTATGTCATTTCATACACAAACACAGATATAACAATTAATTCAAAAGAACTTACTCTCTAATTTGTTCAAGACATACGCAATTAAGCAAGATAAACCGGTATATCTTGTTGATAAACATAGTGTCTACCCTCTTATACTCGGCTTTACCATATGGCCCGTCTTGAATTCTTCGTGGTCGGTTAAGCCTTGTCTCAATGTTCTCGTCCAGATAGCGGGAACAAAATGTGGTTGCTTCATCAAGAAGATAACCTTGCATGATAGAACCCTCTGGTCGATTTTTATTGCGTATATACTTCTTAAGAGTGTAAAGGTACCTAATGAGAATATGTTGAATAAATAAACACGGGCATACATGACAAAAATAAATTTATAAATTGCGCGAAACGAAAAATTTAACGTACCTCTCGACGGGATACATCCATCGATATTGTACCGGTCCGGCTAATTTCGCCTCAGTTGCAAGATGAACCGTCAAGTGTATTATGATATCGAAGAATGACGGTGGGAAAATACGCTCAAACTTGCAAAGTATCAACGCAATAGAATTTTCTAGTTTATCCAGCGTCGCAACCTCCAGCGTTTTAGCACACAACTCCCTGAAAAAACAACATAGGTCGTTGATTACCAGACCAACCGAGTCGGGGAGAGAAGTCCTGAGGGCTAATGGAAGAAGGTGCTCCACGATAACATGGTGGTCATGACTTTTCAGCCCATCGATCTTGCCCTTCACAATTTTTATTTTCTTGCTGAATGATCCTGAGAAGCCTGTGGGGACTTTCAAATCATGCAACACCTGCAGGAATCTTTTCTTCTCCGGTTGTGACATATGATAAGCGGCATTGGGAAGTACAAACTTGCCCGGTTTACCCGCTACCGGTTTAGGGTGCAGTTCACTTCTTATTCCCCACTCTTGTAGATCCATCCGGGCATTCATGTTGTCTTTCGATTTCCCATCTTTACACAGAAGCAAGTTAAGTATGTGCTCTGATACTCCCTTCTCTATATGCATGACATCCAGACAATGATGCACTGAATTTGTAGACCAGTACGGAAGCTCGAAGAAAATGCTTAACTTGTTCCAATATTGTGGTTTGACCTGTCTCGTCGGATCCATCCCGAAGGTCACGTTATTGTAACCATCCCATTTAGCAGTCACGTCCTCTTCGGACAATGGGGATGGAGGCCCAAGAAGCTCCTGATGACCATCAAAGTGAACCGTGTCTAACCTATAGGGATGGTCTGGAGGCAGAAAACGTCGATGGCCGCAATAACAAACCTTCCTGCTAAAATTCAAAAATTTTGATGTTGTGTGTTCATGGCAATGAGGACATGCTTTGTGACCATGTACGGACCAACCTGAAAGCATTCCATACGCAGGAAAGTCATTAATTGTCCACATTAAAGCCGCACGCAGTATGAAGGTTGTATTTGTGTTTGAATCATATGTCTCTACACCATCAATGAACAAAGTTTTCAGCTCCTCAATCAGAGGTCGGAGATAGACGTCGATATTGTTCCCCGGTGAGTTTGGTCCGTCGATAAGAAGAGGCATCATAAAGTATGATTGGTCCATAGCCAACCAAGGCGACAGATTATAAATTATCATTACAACGGGCCATGTACTGTGACTTCCAGCCATATAGTTGAATGGGCAGAAGCCATCGGCAGCCAGTCCGAGCCGGACATTGCGAGGATCGCTACTGAATATTGCGTGCCTCCTATCGAAATCCTTCCATGCCGGTGAATCTCTTGGATGGCTCATTTTTCCATTTTCGCTTGGAGGAGCACGGTGATGCCAAATCATTGCCTCGGCTGTTTTCTTGCACCTAAATAGCCTCTGTAGCCTCTGTGTTATGGGAAAATATCGTGCTATCTTCACAGGTATATCAGGCTTCTTATCAGAATCTTTCGGCTTATACCTGGCCTCTCCGCATGTTGGACACTCTTTCAAATCTGAATTCTCTTTCCGGTACAACACGCAATTTTTAGGACATGCTTGAATCTTCTCGCACTTTAGACCCAAATCAGACATCATTTTCTGGGCTTCGTACCAGCTTTCGGGCACATTATTTCCCGGAGGCATAGAATCTTTCAAGAACGAAAGAAGCATTGTGAATGACTTGTTGCTCCATCCATTTAGGCACTTAATTTGGAAAAGTTGGACGAACCATGAGAGGGTGGAATACTTCGCATTCTCATAAATTGGTTTCCTAGCATCATTCATGAAATTTTCATATTTATCCGCACGCGGTCCTTGACCGGAAGGAATGTCATCTTCGGTACGAATAGATTCACCTAGGGCAGCCTCTACCATATCCTCCATTTCTTCTGATGGAAATAAATTTCCGTATCCTGCCGTATTACCGAATTCTTTTTCTTCTCCTGCCGCATTATCGTGTTCTCCTTCTTCTACCGCAGTACTGCATTCTTCTCCTTCCCCGTGATATTTCCAAATTGAATAAAGTCTAGTAAACCCATATTTTACAATATGAAGCTCTGCCAATTCTACCTTCCGCCAGTACTTATTGCCACATCTATCACACGGACAAAGAATCTTCTCTATTATGATCTTATTATGTGCTCGTGCAAATTCAAGGAAAGCAGCAACTCCTGCGACAAACTTAGATTGCATACGTTGTTTCCAATCCACATACATCCAGTCCTTAACTCTGACGTACTCATGGGCCATGTTAGACTGAATAACATATAAATTGTAGGTTATGCTGACTATATTGAGAAATATAAGAACGGGATAGTTACTGACAAAGAAGAAAATTCATGTATATGCTTTGTGTGTGCGTTTGTCGTTGAAAAGAATAAATTATCGCACGTTATGTTGACCGATAGACGGGGACTAAGTGGCGCTTTTAGTTTCATATATGGGTATCGATGGGAATATGAAGGTTTCATATTATCATATATTGGTTTTAACCCGAACATCTCGAGTCGCTCTCTGATTATGCGTTTGTATGTATGTGTTCCGGCTGTCGGGGGTAGGCTTCTATCCCATTAAGAATGTATAGAGCGAACGCCCATCACTTGTGCTTTCAACCGTTTCGAGTAAATTTCGGCAGCACCTCCCCGCTGTTCTCCGAGTACACTGTAATAGAATAGATAATCATTTCAAAGCTGAGAAACAACGTTGAAATGAACATCTAATCTATCTTTGTACACGGAGAACCAGCGGAAAGGTACCGACGAAATATCTCGAAACGGATGAAAACACAAGTGAATGAAGGCGTTTGCTTTATACATTCTTAACTTGTCCACACGGGACAAATCTATGGGTTACCATACGATTGAATTTTCTCGTCGCGTAGACTATACGACGGTTGTTAGTATCGAGCTATACTGTCCGATATTTAACAACCTTCGTATAGTTCTAGGTCACGACGAGCATCGCACGTATGTTAACCGATAGACGGGGACTAAGTGGCGCTTTTAGTTTCATATACGGGTATCGATGGGAATATGAAGGTTTCATATCATCATCGAGTATCATATATTGGTTTTAACCCGAACATCTCGAGTCGCTCTCTGATTATGCGTTTGTATGTATGTGTTCCGGCTGTCGGGGGTAGGCTTCTATCCCATTAAGAATGTATAGAGCGAACGCCCATCACTTGTGCTTTCAACCGTTTCGAGTAAATTTCGGCAGCACCTCCCCGCTGTTCTCCGAGTACACTGTAATAGAATAGATAATCATTTCAAAGCTGTGAAACAACGTTGAAATGAACATCTAATCTATCTTTGTACACGGAGAACCAGCGGAAAGGTACCGACGAAATATCTCGAAACGGATGAAAACACAAGTGAATGAAGGCGTTTGCTTTATACATTCTTAACTTGTCCACACGGGACAAATCTATGGGTTACCATACGATTGAATTTTCTCGTCGCGTAGACTATACGACGGTTGTTAGTATCGAGCTATACTGTCCGATATTTAACAACCTTCGTATAGTTCTAGGTCACGACGAGCATCGCACGTATGTTAACCGATAGACGGGAACTAAGTGGCGCTTTTAGTTTCATATATGGGTATCGATGGGAATATGAAGGTTTCATATTATCATCGAGTATCATATATTGGTTATAACTTGAAAAACGTGCCGTTGAAACAAATTATTGTTCTCCACCTTGCACTCTCTTAACAATGGTACATGCATTAAACATGTAGAGCTATCTATAACAACTCTAAAGTTTCACCTGTTGGGTTCAACAGAAAGGTTTTTGATATAACAAACACAATCTTCCTCAATTTTTCCCTTGAATCGATGTGAAATTAATAGTGTCCATATGACACAATGTATATATTTTCTACACAAAAGGAAAAAGGCAAACAATAATAAAGCAATTATAATTCTATCAAGTATCCATACTGAAAAAGAATAAATAGCAAACTAAAAATTAATCACTAATGAAAAACAAACAAAAGTGCTTATTATTATACTTCAGAGGTTATAAGTGCTTGATCCCCATAGTACATAGGCTGTATCCGCAATTAACCCTTTTCTATATACTTGAGTGTATAGAATTTCTAAAAGTTACACACGGTTTTTCTAAATCCAATTCTTTCCTTTCACTACAAAACCCTTTATATTTTCTAATAGGTACCAAGAACTTTCAAAGTTTTTGGATATGCACAAAAAGAAAGTATCGCCAATAAGATTGACATAACCCAAATGACTTTGACCCATTACATATAAATGTCATGGTCTTTCAATATTTATCAAACAAATACCATAGACTTTGTTTGTTACAAATAAATACCATGAAGTTTTAACGTTTCACATAATTTTCATAGATTTTGTTGTTTACAAATACATACCATTGACCTCCAACGTTTTCCAGATAAATACCATGAATTTTGTTGTTTACAAATAAATACATGAACTTTCAGCGTTTTTTAGATAAATCCCATAGACTTTCATGGACCATTTTCTCATATAAAAATCATGGACTGTGTTATTCACAAATAAACAGTATCGACTTTCACTATTTTCCAGATCAATCCCCTAAAATTTCACCTTTTTAAGCCTAACCCAGCCCCAGCCGAACCCCAACCCAACACCAAACCCTAACCCGGCCTAACCCTAATCCCAACCCAGCCCCAGCCGAACCCCAACCCAACACCAAACCCTAACCCCAACCCAGCCGCAGCCGAACCCCAACCCAACACCAAACCCTAACCCCAACCCAGCCCCAGCCGAACCCCAACCCCAACACCAAACCCCAACCGAACCCGAACCCTAACCCTAACCCCAACACCAGTCGAACCCCAACCGATCGAACCCGTACCCTAACCCTAATCCTAACCCTAACCCCAACCGATACCTAACCATAACCCTCATCGCTACCCTAACATCATTAAAATAATGTTTAACTAACCTGTAGGCTAGGCGGTGGAGGAGACGACGGAGACGCAATCGGCGACGACGAGGGCGGTGGCGATGACGAGATCACTGCAGGCGGTGGCGACGACGATTCGGCCGGCGGTGGCGACGACGAGATCACTGCAGGCGGTTGCGACGACGATTCGGCAGGCGCTGGCGATGACGAGAACGGCGATCGGCGGGAACGTCAAGGTTTGGGGATTCGGGTTAAAGGAAATAAGAAATAATCAGCGTAGGGAACGATCACTTAAATCGCTATTTAGTTGTCCCTACGGATATGCCCGTAGGTGCTTGGTTTGCGCCACCGTAGGGGCAAAAAACACTTTAAGATTTAATAAATTTTAAATAAATATTGAACGACCGTAGGGGCAACCACTTTGCCCTACGTATTAATCCGTAGGGCCAAACTTTAATGGCCCCTACGGATGATATTATCCGTAGGGGCAACCCATTATTTTACTAGTGTATATTACCTTTATTCCATAATCCTAGTTGGTATAATGTTAATAGAATACCCGGCCCACATTGATAATTAGCCTATTTAAACAATTACAACTTTCATGAAAACATATATTCTCATAGTTCATCAAACATTACCCTAGCATCCATCTCTCTAATCCTAACCCTCGACGGTCGATCCCTCATCATCAACATCGTTACTTTGCATCGTCATTATTGTGATCGTCACCGATATCTTCTTCCTCTTCTTGTTACGGTGATGTGATCATTACCACGGTCTCGTCAACTTGGTTGTGGATCCAAAACCAAGATCATGTTTTCATCGTCAAAGCGTCGTTGTCTATTTTCGTCATCGAGGCAAGCATTTCTAAATACTTGTTACATGCTAGTTACGTCTGGATCAGATCTGGCATAACATTATTATTATTATTAATTTTAGATATGCATCAATGTTTAACACTAATTAACGATATGTCGAGATCAGAATCACGGTATGTTGGAAAACTTGACCTATTGATAATACTTGACATGGATGGATGGAGATACTATCTGTATGTTGTTATTTGCTGTATGGAACATACGGGAATCAAGGCAATCATAATTGTTATTGTGTATATTGAAAATTAATCGAAAACCCTAATTTTAATAGTCAATACGTTTCAGGAAAAATCACGTGGAGACGTCTGCCTACAGTGACCAGATATCTCTGGATTAGATTTACAGTAATTAAAATTGAACTACAGACGTCTGTCAACAGTGATAAGACGTCTCTGAATTTAATTTACGGTAACTCAATTTGAACCGAAGACGTCTATCCCAGACGTCTGCTAATCATATTGTTAGGGACAAGACGCCTTCTACAGACGTTTGGCATATAAAACATATTGAACCAGACGTCTCCCATAGACTTCTGGAATAGAAATTGAGGTAAACCAGACGTTTGTAAGACTACAAACGTCTGATATTTAGACTTTTTGAACTGACATTCAACCTGATATGTTGTAGGACATGCTAAATCACGATACACATGAGAAACACCTACCTGACATGATTTTGATATATATATTATATTGTTTGATTTCATGTATCCATATTATCTTGTTTTGATATTGATTTGTTATTGCATTCCCCGATAATGATATTCCTATTATTAATAATGCTTAATTGTCACATATACTTATGACTGAACGTGTTCACTGGTTGATATGTAGGACTCATGCCATATAATAGTTGTCCAATATTAATGTATTCATGATATCCTTGACTTGACTTGATCGACTGAACTTGACTAGACATGACTTTTTACCTGCATACTTTAGAACCAGCAGTTAGAGATTGATCATCCGAGATAGACCTTCGTGTCTTCGAATGATAAGCTGATATCATTCGTCCTTTTTCCGCGAAAATAGACATCCATGCCTTTGAATGATGCACTAACATCATTCGATGGTACATTGCGGAAATAAACATTCATGCCTTGGAATGATCTGCTAACATAATTTGATAGTACATTGACAGGGGCATTCGTGCCTTGAAATAGTGATACGGTCATTATTCATGCACTCGTTGCGAAGATAGACATCCGTGTCTTGGAATAATATGCTAACATCATTCGATGGTCTATTCTTATATATCCTGGTTATCACATGGTTTTGCCTTTCCGTAGGTCAAAGGTTCAACCCTGATTGAACCTTTAAATGATTGTATTGATTGACCTTGAATACCGGTATGATGGATAACTTAGCGACATGGACATCTAGGACACACATGACATGAGAGATGGTCATATCTTGATTGGTATATCATTGTATTATTGTATCTTGCTTGTTTGCTATTCTTATTATACTTGCTCGTTATATTACTGTTATTACTATTGTTTATGGTTTACTCACATGACATCGTTTATTCGTATAATGGTATATTATATTACACCGTGATTATATTCATGATTATGTTATTTATGACGCTCAGACGTCTGGGTTTTGCATGATCCAGATCTTTTGAATTTAGCACCATAGGATCGAGATTATTTCGAGAAGCTTACCGAGCAATGAGGAGTTTATCGTTTATTTAGTTATTGATAGTTAGGTTTATCTATAGTATTGAATCCCTAATGGTTTTATCTTGTAAGCCTGTAAGGGGTCAGAATTGTTATTGTTTCGTATTTATCCATTGGATCATATTGAGACTTGGTATTCTAGTTCTTGCTTCCGCTATTGCCTTAATTTCTATTATCATGTATGTGGTATTGGACATATGTTTAGTGTTAGATATTTTATTTTATTGCTTGATTATTGCATGACAGCCTTAATGTAACTATGGAAGGATAATTCCTTACCGTAGGTAGTATGACTGGCCTAGTTACGTCTCGAATTTTTTGCATCTTGGGAAGTAGGGCGTGACATAAGTTAAAGCCTCCAAAAAATTATCTTGAAGAACGGTCTAAAGAATATGCGAACTTTTACTAAATGACTCGTCAAAGGACCTGGATAGCGGTATGCAATAGATTAACTTTTTAATATTGTTGTATGAAACAGAATAACTTTGTTGTTTTTCCCTATGAGGTCCTCATCTACATCTTCATGATGTTGGTGGTGCTTGTTGTATTGATGCTCAAATTTATGTCAAAGACCAAGAAATCTTGCGAGGCATTACGGTTTTGGTTTGCGTGGTCATCAGCATTGCTGTTGGTATCACGTCCCGCTTCTCAAGATACGAGAGTGAAGACGTGACAAGGCCCGCAACATAACTATATCAAGTAGATACTCTACCCGATACATTTACGCTAAGCGTAAATATGCAGGAGTATAAAAAAGCAAGTAAAAGAAAACATCTTTATTTCATTAACCAATATTATTACAAATGATAACTCTAAAGTTTTATTACATCAATAAAGTAAGCTCTAAAAAGATGGGCGAAAGTAAAGAAAACAAGGAAATTAAAGTCCTAATCGTAAGTCAAGAGTTGAGCGTATCCTTTATCTGTAGCTTCAACTTCAGCCAAGCCTTCTTCCAACCCTAACGGACATTTTGGGAGAGAGAAAGTGAGAAAAGAAATGCCCGTCGGTGAAATAAACTCAAGTAGGATTCTTACGGAGGTTATGTGCAACAAAGTGAAACGTGTAAATGAACTATCATTACAATGTGCAGTTAAAAGAGTAGATAAAACTAGTGTCCCAAGTGTATGAGTCAAAAGGTAGGTAAGGTGACAACAAATATCTACATTCCGTACTTTAGTTTATTTTAGTTTGGTTTCATAAGGGTACATGCATTTCAGGTAAATAAGTTATGATAAACGGCGTAGTGTTGTGGTATGCAAGTTTGTTGAAGTGTATCATGTCTTTTAAGATGTTTTGCAATGATTTCGTTTAAGAGTTCAAGTAACGAATGAGAGTTTCGTGTATCGGAGAGTATTCCGTAAATGCTCGGAATCATGACGAGTGAGTTAATATTCCGTTTCGGCTCGAAACCACAGCAACGAGAGATTTAATGTTCTGTTCCGGTTTGGAACCACAGTGACGAGATCATTGAACACGAACATTAAACACGGTCATTAAACATAATTAGTTGATAAATCAGTATGAAGGCACTCCCGATACACGCGATCTCGATTTCCTTCTCCTAACTACTCTAAACCTCGTATCAATATTTTAATTTGAGTTGTCAGTTACCAGCTAGCACACGGAGTCAACAAGACATGGAAAACACGTTCTCTTTTCAAATCGGGTCATTCCTCATTCACCTCATGTCTAGTGTCCATGCGCTAACGCATAACCGTTCGGGTAAAACAGGTTATGATTCGAGTCAAGTTTGGTTATGTAAGTCACATCAAGGATAATGGGGTTTCACAAAATCTAGTTGAAAGGAAGGTATATGGTATTTTATTGCCAAACATGGAATTTGGGAAAGTCGGGGTATTTTAACATAGAAAGGGTTTCAAAAAGTTCAAGATATTTTAGTGAAATAATATTTCTAGAATATTTCGAGGTGTTCAAGTGGAACTCATGATTTTGAAAACTTGAGGGTAATTTAATGCAAATACGGGTTTTCGAAACTTCAAGGTATGTTAGTACAAATACGGGTTTTGGAAACTTTAGAGTATTTATTTGAAAATACGGGATTTATAAAGCTTAGGGCATTTTATTGAAAATACATGTTTAGAATCCGTAGGATATGTTTGTGTGAAAAATGGTCGCAGTTTATTACTCATGAGGTCTTCTAAAAATCGGCAGCATTTTGGCTGCAAACCGGCGTCATGTCAATACAGATTTGGGCGGGATAACAACATAGTTAGTATCCAAGGGTTATATGTGATTATAATTCATGGTAGGTTATTACCATGATACTTAAGGACTATGAATTTCTAAGTTAAAACTAAATACTAGAAAGTAACCAAATCGAACAGCATCTCGATATCTCATTTAACGTCTAAATTAAATAAAAGCATGCGGGATTTTTCATATTAAAGTTTGATAAAAAACGTTAAGAAATGTGTAGAAACATATTTAGAAGATGCGATGAGATTAACAAATTTCTCCTAATATGCGAGGTTTTTTTTATTGTGGGGACGCTTTTTCCTGCAGGCGCAAGCCCATACAGTTAATTATATTATTGCCACAGTATCATTTCGTGTCGTGTTATATATATTGTTTATTTTGGGTTGTCCTTACATTGTATGAGGAGACTAATTCATGTCGTTGCCCGTAAGGCGCGGATTAGTCCAAATCCGTACATATCAGATTTGAATTGAACCTAGGTCATATGTTCCATCAGTTCAGGGTATATATCTAAGGATCGTTAGCAATATAAGGGGACTAAGATCAACTTAAATGATATGATGTATAAGATCGTTAGTCGTATATGAGACTAAGATCGACTTGGAAATATTATTAAGGACTGTTAATCTTATTTTAGATTAAGATCAGGTTAAACACTTTATTTTAAAGGCCGTTAGTCATATATGAGACTAAAATCAACTTAATTATAGTGAGCATATGGGCTCAATTGATTTAAAATCAAAGAATTTTAACTTTAGGGAACTTAGCCAGTTTTGGGTTAAATGATGGGCTTTTATATTGACACATGAGACGCTAAATCTTCAGCCTCCGAGCGCTCACGTGTGCTTCACGTGAGACACTCGCTCTCAGACGCTCATGTTTATGGCACGTAAAGCGATGCATGTTTTCTTCTTTTATGCGCTCACACGTATATCACGTGAGACGCTCACTTTCAGATGTTCACGTGTATGGCACGTAAGATGCTGAATCTTCTTTTTTTTGTTTGAACACTCACATGGATGACACATGAGATGCTAATGCTTGCCTCTTGGGCACTCACGCATATGGCATATGAGACACTCACTTTCAGACGCTCACGTGTATGCCACATGAGACGCTGTGTCTTCAGTTTTTTTGAGCGCTCACATGGATATCACATGATACGCTGTTGCTTTAGAGACTTAATCTCTGTTTTATTTTTGAAACTTAAGTTTCAGAGAAACTTAAACTTTTTTTATTGGTAGTTTGGTCATTAACTATCACCAAGATCAATATGTCATGATCTGGGATCAAGGGTAGGTGAGTTCTTTAAAAACTTGGCGATCTTGTTTATGTAAAATCTAAGTTCTTGAGATGTTTTTTAAAGGAACTAAATTCCTGAAGATAAGAAACTCCATCTTGCTTTCTTCTCTCCTTATATTTTGATGGTGGGCAGAACACCAAAATTCTTCCCTGGATCTTAAGTTTAAGATCAAGATTTCTCTATGAGAATTTAATTCTCTTTTTGTGAGAGATTTGTCTTATGGATCTTAGACGATGTTGACAAGAACGATGAAAGAAGAACATGAAAAAGATGGAATTTATACTCCAGGAACTTAGTTCCTTCATAATCAAGAACTTAGTTCTTAAAGAATATGATCTTAGATCATCAAAATATTGATCTTGGTGATCGTTAATGGTCAAATTACCATTAACAGAAGTTAAACTTCTTTAAAATGATGAACAGAGATTTAATCTCTAAGGAAGACATGTGCATCACGTGCAAATCACATGAGCATCTTAGAAGCCAGCATCTCACGTGATAGCACGTGAGCATCCAAAACTTAACATTTCACGTTATAGCACGTGAGCACTCAAAGACATGCGTGTCACGTGAAAAGCACGTGAGCATCCTGAACTTAATGCTTCACGTGGAAGGCACGTGAGAGCCCAAAACTCAACAGCTCACGTGATAGCACATGAGCGCACCTGAAAATAACGTCACGTGATATCCACGTGAGCATTTGAAGACAGCGGCCCACGTGAAGAGCACGTGAGCGCTAAGAAGATATGCAAGTGCGCGTCTCACGTGATATCCATATGAGCACTAAGAAGACAAACAGGTGCGCAGCTCATGTTATATCACATGAGCATCCAAGACTATATGCCTCATGTGAAGATCATGTGAGCGCACATGAAGAACGTGCCTCACGTGAAGATCACGTGAACGCACATGAAGACCGTGCCTCACGTGAAGCACACATGAGCGTACATGAAGACGGTATCTCACGTGAAAGGCACGTGAGCGCACATGAAGACAGTACTTCACGTGAACACTTAAGACTCAGCATCTCACGTGATGTCCACGTGAGCGCTGTATGTTTGAGTGCTTAGCACTACTGAAGCCCATTCTTATGCCCAAATTGGCTAAGTTTGTGAAGTTTAAACTTTTTTCAGCCCATATGCTCACACGATTAAGTTAACCTTAATCTAATACTAGATTAACTATTCTTAATCACATGTTTAAGTCGATCTTAATATAAAACAAGATTAACGATCCTTAAACCCCTGAACTTATGGACCTCATTTATTGAGATCTACATCCTAAGTTCAAAACCCTAAATCTAATACACGGATTTGGACTAATCCGCATACTACAGGCACGATAAAATTAGTCCCCGTACACAATCCAAGGGCAACCCCTAAAATAAACAATATATAACACGACACAAAGTGATGCACATGGAGAAAGTGAAAGTTGTTATCGCTTTGCGATAACGTAATTAACTGCAGGAGCTTGCGCCTGCAGAAAAAAGCGTATCCACAATCATATACCCCTCAAAAATGAGGGGGGTCTAATTAAGTCTGCAAAAACGGTCGCATCTATTCAAACCTCCGATAGACGGTGTTATAAATCAATGTGATATTTTCGGAGAGGAGGATGAATATGTTCCATATAATATCTGCCCCAAATTCAAGCAGGACGTAACAAGTACTCTATCCAAATGTTCCCAATGAGTCCTATTTGGATAGTCGGTATATCTACTTAACTTTGTCATTGAAAACGAAATATCCGGTCTTATGCAGTTCGCAAGATACATTAAGCTTCCAATGATCTTAGACTATCTCAATTGAGATACAGAGACACCACTAGTGTTCTTGTAGAGAGTTATTGAAGAATTGTAAGGGTTTTGACAGTTCTACCATTCTTATAGCCAAATTTCTCTATAATCTTCTCAACATAATTAGACTGAGAAATGGCTATACCTTCAACTGTCCTCAACAGCTTCAGGTCAAGATTCAGTAACACCTGTATCCTTCATATCTAACTTACTACTCAAGAATGACTTGGTCTCATTGATTATCCTTATGTTAGATCCAAACAATAAGATATCATCAATATAAATGCATAAGATTATACATGAATCACCTCTAGTCTTACAGTAAACACACTTATTAGACTCAACCATAGTGAAGCCAAATGAAGTGATGATGGTATCAAAATTCTCGCGCCATTGTTTAGGGGCTTGTTTAAGTCTATAAAAGAGACTTCACAAGTTTGCATACTTTTCTTTCATTACCAACAGCTACAAATCCTTCAAGCGGGTCCATATAAATCTATTCTTCAAGAGTAGCACGAAAAAAGCGGTTTTCACATCCATCTGATGGATAGTGAAATTATATATGGAGGTCAATGCTATGAGCACTCTGATGCAGTCATGCGGGCAACCAAAGAATAAGTATCAAAGAGGTCAATGCCTTCTATTTGTTTAAACCACTTGGCAACTGTCACGCCCCGCTTCTCGGTGTACAGTAAGGAGACGCGACGGGCCACATGACGTATTTACTCAGAAGTAAATACGTTAAGCGTATCTACGCAATATAATAAAGTACACAAGAAGAAATGTAAAAGAACATCAACTTTTATTTATTCAATATTTCTTTACAATACAATACTGGAAAATAAATACAAGTCTGGAATGCAATGCCTAAACAATGACATAACTGAAATGAAATGAAAAGTATGTACAAGTAAAGCCTAATGACCGTGCTGCTCAGTGGTCTGCTCCAAGTGCTCCTGGCTGGTCTCGAACTCCTCAGCGTCGGGTCCTCCTGACAATATTCCAAAGAAAGAAGAGAAATAGGAATATCGTCAGCGAACAATCGCTCGGTAAGTCCCAAAGAAAGAAAGAAGTAGAATAGACAGATAAGAGAGTATTACTAGTAATGTTTGATTATAATGTTAACGCAGTTGTTTGTAGCTTGGTACAGAATATGCCAGTGTATACGAGAGGAGTCCAACTTACACTATGGACTTTGGAAACCCGTAGTACAAGGCTCCGTCGATAAAACCACGGAACAACGGCATGGATGTATGGATACGTCTTTTAATGACCATCTCGTGAGACCTTTAACATGTTTCGTACCAGTCTACCCCTTTATAAACCCTGTAATGTCTTTTGTATTAATGTAATGTAATGAATGGTTTGTATACGACTTGTCGAAATCATGATATCAGGTAAACGGAATGGATATAAATGGATTGTCATGTAAACAGAATATATCCATGGTTCGGTTCAAGTCATGTTCATATAGATTGAATTCTGGTATAAATGGATTCATATTGTATTGTAGTTATAATTGAATTGAATTCAAGTCAGATTGATTTCATATTAGACGGAGGCTCTGTCTGAGTCACACACTTTAAAAGAAGTTGAAGTCCTAAATTAGTTTTGATATTATCGGTAACTGTTGCATATGGACGACAGGATTTGTGTCTTTTTCCAAGACAATTACCGTATCGATAACACTGTTTTTTAGGTTGTCTACCTTAGATAGACAAGCACCCATATTCTCCGGCTCTCTGAGGCTCAAGAGAACCGGTCGCGCTTAAACCTATATTTATTAGGGTCCTTATTGTAAATTAATATAACTTGAGGGGGTTTTATGAAAAATAGTTTTGATATATTTTCAAAATATATCTCAAGTATTTAATTATCGTCTTTGGGGTTTTCATAATTGTAATTTTTATAAAGTGGAATATTCTAGTGGATATAACCTAGATTTCATTGTATATGGTATTTTAATGTAATCTTGGAATTGTATTGATTTGTAATTGTAGTTTCATGAAATTGGTGATTCCTCTGATTTAGAAAACATGGAATATATATATATTGTATACTTAAAGTAGATATTTTGATAGTATGTATATATATATATATATATATTAAAAAATAAACTTATTTATTAAATAGAAATCGCATTTTTCTTAAAAATTGCATTAAAAATTCCATCGAGATCGAATGCTCCTTGCGGAGGTCTGCATCTCGCTCTACTAGGCCCGAGGATGGGCGATGACCCGCACCATTCTTATCGGGGTTTCCCAAAATGGGTTGTAGAGGCGTATTTGCAAGGAATTAAGTAATACACTTTTAAAGAAAACGGTTTTTGAATGTTTATGCTATTTAAATGTAAACTCGTATTTTCCCACAAACTAATGTTCCACAAATAATCGTGCTAGGTCAAGAATGTGTATTGTGATGAGGTAGATCATTACCTCGTGGGTTTTCTAAAGGTATTATGGGTAAAATGAATAAACAATGGTGTATGTAAACATGATGGTATTTTACTGTAAAAATGAAATTGAAATTGCAATACGAATTATTTTGAGATGAAACGTGTTCTAATGTGTTTATTTATATTTGTTAAATATTATAAGAAGATATGGTAATTTATTTTTTTAAGAGAAATTGTGTTTTTAAAGAAAAGAGAGTCGGAAGCCGGAATAACTCCGCTTTCGACGAGTTTTGAAAAGAAGATGTTTAAGACTAGAAGTTGAGATGGGTGAAAGGAACTTACAGATTGAAATTAAAGAGGAGAGATAGAGGAAGCTATGGGAATCGTCGGAAAGTCGTTTCGTCGCCGGAATCTTCGCTGGAACTTCGACCTTTGCTAACTCCACTTGTACAACTTGGGATTTGGAAATTTTAGAGAGTTTTTTATGGGATTTCTGAATGAGGAAGGGTGAAATGTAGTGTGGTATTTATAGGGAAAATTAGGGTTTAGGGTAATGAATTTGAGAATTAAAATGTGTATTAAAATGGATTAAAGAGGTGAATTTAATCCCTATGTAAATTTGCAGAGTAATCAAACAGAATAGTTGTAGTTGGGGGAGTCCAAGGAGTGTGGGGAAAACTTTTGGGAGCATTTGCCAAGGGGGGCCCGGCGGCGCCGGCCCCAGGCAATATCTCGCTGGTCGTTTAGGGGGTGAGGGTGCTTGGATTGCTGCCACGTGTCGGGGTCTGTATAAATAGTATTTTGCACATGTTTGTTTTTTGTGACTTTTCATTTTACGTGTGGTGCATGTGTAAACCTTTGGGCTTCTAAAAGATTAAAAGAAAAATCAATTAAAAATATATGTGGCTGGGGGATTCGATCACAGGGGCTACGTCACAACAGTACAAGGCTTTACCAATGAACTACAAGTGCTTTCTTGCTGTTTAAAAGTAAATCAAATTTATAACTTGTGCTAAGGCTTAGGTATTCCTTTCTGTATTTCTGAAAAAAATTCTGTACAGAAAGTTTAGGGTTGTTACAGTAACAAGTTTGGCTTTAAAACTTATCGATGGTTCCATCTGGTTTTAGCTTCCTTTTGAAGATCCATCTACATCCAATGGTAGTACACTCAGGAAGAAGATCTATTAATTCTTAAGTTTCGTTAGAAACAATGGAATCCATCTCACTCTTTATAGCATCTTTTTAGTGCTTAGCCTCTTTCGAGGCTATAGCAGCACTATAGGTAGCAGGATATTCCTTGATATTATAAACGACAAAATCGTTTCCAAAGTCCTTGACGGTTTTGGCTCTTTTGCTTTTTCTGGGTCCATCTAACTCTTCAGATCTATGAGATCCAGAGTTGATATTTTCTGCCCTCATATTTATTATCCTTTCCACATGATCAGGAATGAAAGTCATGTAAGTAGATGTCACGCACCTCGCGTGTCCGCGGGGAGGTGTAATTAGCAAAAAATGATTTTTACAAGATTCGCAACATCGACTCAAACCAAGGATCGAACATAAACCGTAGCCATCAAACTACTTGAGGTTTAACCACTCGGATTCGAAGTTATACCTCACGTTACAAGTCCGTCGGCTCTTCATCGCTGTACTCCATATCTCGTAGGCTCTATGGAACATGGGTACTTTAACGGCCTTCTCGAGTCAAAGACGATCCATCCGAGAGTCTATAGTCCGAGCTCTGTTTCCCCCAATCAGAGCAAAACTCTGTTTTGAATTTCAAAATTCAAAAATTGAAAATACGCTTCAGATCCCTCGCGCTGCGCGCCACGTATCATAAGCAGACACGCCAGCGCCAGGAGCGCTGCGCCCTAGGCAGCGCACCCCCAATCAGAGCAAAGCTCTGTTTCAAAATTCAAATTTTAAAAAAATTGAAGCAACGCTTCATATCCCTTGCGCTCTGCGCTGCACGCCACGTGTCGAACATAGGTGCGCTAGCGCAGTTGCGCTGCACGCCACGTGTCGAACACAGGCGTGCTAGCGCAGTTGTGCTGCGCTCTGCGCTGCGCGTCACGTGTCAAACACAGGCGCGCTGCGCGCCACATGTCAAACGCAGGTGCGCTAGCGCCAATTGCGCCAACGCTGGAATTTAAAGAATTCCTCACCGTTAGATCAAAAGATCTAATAATAATAATAAATTATTAATTAATCAGAATTAAAATTCTATTCTGGAAAGATCTTTCCAATCTTGTTGAAAACAAAAAGATCGCCTTCTGTAAAACAGAATCCCTAGGATCAAAGATCCAATGGTTGGGAAATATCCCCAAATCAATCAGAGAAGGATCTTTTCAACTAACTTAACAAATTAATTGGCCCTATATAAAGGCCCCAAGACTTCAAGTCTCAGATAGAGAGAACCCTCTGCAAACTTTGAGAGAAGAACTCAAAGATTAAGAAAGGCAAGCCTTTGAAGAAAGAAGATCATTTTCTTCATCTTTAAAGGTAAAGAATTATATTCTTGAAGAACAGAGATGAAATCATCCCATTAAATAAGAAGAATCATCTTCTAAAAAGATCAGAGATCTAAGAACAAGATCAAGATCTTCAATAAAAAAGAAAAAAGATAAAAAAGTTCTAATTATAAAAGATTTAAAGAAGTAATATACTTCATTCACAGATCTTTTGATCTATAAAGGCATAGCCTTTTGATAAGAACACGAACTGTGGTTCTTGAATCTTGAGGCAAAGCCTCTTTTAAGAGAACATAAACTTGTTCTTTGATCTTAAATTGATCAAAAATGCGCTCTGCGCTATTGGACAGTGCATTGCACTCTTGCGCCTTTACGCTCCTTGGACTGGCGCACATCGCCAAAACGCGCCACGTGTCAACCACAGAACAGTTTGCGCTTTGCGCTTCTAAATATAGCGCACTGCGCTCTTGGACTGGCGCACAGCGCCAGAGCGAGCCACGTGTCACTCGCTGGCGCAGCGCATTCAGAAAGCGCGGTGCGCTAACAAACTTGCGCTGAGCGTGACACGTGTCACCTTCGCACGCGTTAGCGCAATGCGCTCTTTGATTGGCGCAATGCGCCTGACAAGCCACGTGGCGTACTATCAGACCATTATTTTGCTCCTGATAAATGCTTTGCATTTAATGTCAGAGCCCAATGCTATGCATTATTAAAAGGGCAGAGCCCAAATAAAGGCCTAATAGGAAGAACATGAATAAAATATTAAAACATTTTTAACTGGACTTAGCCTAATTCTGGCCATAAGTCCTCAATATAAATTGAACCGAGCACAACTGCTCTTACAATCAATTTACACCCGGTTCGAGAGTACATCTCTTTACTCCTTTGATATCCGTCGTTGTAATCCCTCAACGTCGTCAGAGAGGTGACGGGTCCCGACAACCACACATTGCTACGGAACACCGGACTGTGAGGTCCTTAAACTCACTGACTATGATGTCCTTAACCTTGACCGTGATGTCTTAAAACTAACAATGGACCGTAATGTCCTTAAACTAATTATCGACCACAATGTCACTAAACTAAACAATAGAGCCCAACTGCTCTTTTGTTGGATCTAAACGATCCCGTTAAGTCGATCTTAGTCTAAAAGTAGACTATCGTGCGTATCCTTAAACATAAACCCCCCAAACCCAAATCTAAGAAAGATACGGATCTGGACTAATCCACGTCCTACGGGCGACAACATAAATTAGTCTCCGTATACAATCCACGGGCAACCAAATACAAAACAAACACCCACGACACGAAATGACCATATGGAGAAGGTGAAAGTTGTTACCGCGATGCGGTAGCGTAATTAACTGCAGGGGCTTGCGCCTGCAGGGAAGAGCGTCCCCACAATAAAAAACCCCTCAAACGAGGGGGAATCTGACGAACTCTGCTACATTGGCCGCATCCGTTTAAACTTTCGATACATGGTGCCATAAATCAATTTGGCATCTTCGGAGAGGTGGACGGATAGCACCAATTAGCATCTGCCCTGAATTTCAGGCAAGACGGACCTGCGCGGTCGCGTCTCCGTGATTCGGAGGGGAACAGATTCTGGCACGCCCGGTGGGACCTTTTCCTCTTTCCAATCCACACTTCGTGTGTCGTGTTCGCGAACCAATCGCGGTTTGCTAATGGTTGCCCTGGGGTTTCGAGGTACTAAGATTTGGCGTTTTGCTTGGTGCAGAAAGCAAAAGATCAATGGCGTTCACCTGCTCAAAGTGTTCCACATGCAACTACAACCCACGTCCTGCCTCAACTGGGGGCATAGCCTACGGGCCCCAAGCGGCTTCCCTGTTCACGATGCCCATGGAACAGGTCACTCAAGCCACCACATGGCTGTTTTTCGGGACCATGCTGACGCCAACGAGCTTCACCGCTCCCGTGCCCGTACCAGAACCTCCCAAGAAGTCGGTCTTCGATCCACTTGCAGCTACTGCGGCCCCTCTCAACGGGTCGTCCAGCACCAGCGCCTCGGTCTTCTCCAGATTGGGCCAAAATTTCTGTGGGCTCACAATGAAGCTTGCAATCTCAGAGAAGGTTATTCCGAAGAGAGTAGCCAACCCTGCTCCCGAAGTCGTCAAGGCGGCTTCTCCTGCCAAAGGGTCGGTCTTTACAAGACCGACTGTCCCAACTCCCGCTCCTGCTACTCAAAGGACATCAGTCTTTAACAGGCTGACACCAGCAACGGCCCCTCACCTGAACAGGGGGCAAGACAAGGCCATCCCCGTCACCGAGCCAATTCCATCAGCGCGACATGCTCGACGTCGCCACTAGCGCCGAGTGAGGAAGGCCGGAGGCAACTCCCCTTCTGGGCTAACTCCACCAGCCCCGACGGCGGAAATTAATGCTGCTGTTCCAACTGGGAACAGTTTTGAGCTGCTAAATAAGGTGCGTAGGAATTCTTCTACCGCCATACTGAAAAAATCCCTTTCTCCGGTGGAGAATGTTGCGGAAGCAAAGCCACAACAGTCCCCTCAGCGGCTGTTCTCCAAGATCTACAAAGTCTGGCGGCGGGTCCGGAACTCGGTGGTGGATCAAGAATATTCCTGCCGGCGGAAGAAGCTGAAAGTCCGACAGGAAGAAAGCCATCCTGCCAAGCCACGAAAAGCTATTTAGGTGCCCACCGCGACGGCCCCCTCAACTTCGACCACTCATAAGAAAAGAACCCGAGAATATGGATGACCTCCCCTGGTGCTTCGAAAACAATGATGACGAGGTGATCTCAGAGTTTCCACCGGCGCCAAAAGAACTGGAAGATGGAATACATACTATGCAGATAACCTCAAAAAGATTGATTTGGGGACGGCAAATGACCCGCGACCAACATTCGTTAGTGAGCTGCTATCTGAAGAAAGGGTGGCCGCACTAAAAGACGTGCTTATGCGACATAAAGATTGCTTCGCATGGAACTATTCCGAGATGCCAGGACTAGATCCAGAAATTGCTGTCCACAAACTGGCAATATCCCCGGACGTCAAGCCAATCAAACAAGCACCGAGGAGAATGCGGCTTGAGCTTGAGATGAGCATCAACGCCGAGGTCAAGAGGCTAATCGACTCCGGCTTCATCCAAGAGATTCAGTATCCTGACTGGATCGCCAACATTGTCCCGGTAATGAAGAAAAATGGGACGGTGCGCATCTGCGTAGACTTTCGGGATCTCAATAAAGCCTGCCCGAAAGACTTCCCAGTACCGGTCACCGAGCTAATGATAGACAATACGTCCACTCACCAGGTTTTCTCCTTTATGGACGGATCATCAGGATACAATCAGATAAAGATGCATCCTGAAGACCAGAAGCATACTGCTTTCCGGACCCCTCTGGGTATATTCTGCTACAAGGTGATGCCCTTCGGTCTAAAGAATGCTGGTGCCACCTATTAGAGGGCCATGATGAAGATCTTTGATGACCTTATACATGAAATTGTCGAATGCTATATCGACGACCTCGTGGTTAAAAGCAAATCATATGAGGAACATCTGGAGCATCTGAAGGTCGTATTTCAACGCCTCCGGCAATACAACTTGAAGATGAACCCTCTCAAATGCGCGTTCGGAATTTCCTCGGGCAAATTCTTAGGATTCATTGTCCAACACCGAGGTATCGAGATAGATCCGTCAAAGATCAAGGCAATCATGGAAATGCCCCCGCCAAGGACTCTTAAGCAATTGCGGTCTCTCCAAGTGAAGCTCGCGTATGTTCGGCGATTTATAGCGAATCTCTCAGGCAAGTGTCGTCCGTACAGTCACTTGATGAAGAAAGAGACCTCGTTCGTCTGGGATCACAAGTGCCAAGGCGCGCTGGACGAAATCAAGCTGCAGAACCCGTTAGAGCTGGCCGCTCCGGTCAAGGGAATGCCCCTTATTCTTTATACAACAGCCCTCGAAGGTTCTTTAGGCGCATTATGGGCACAAGAGAACGACCAAGGGAAAGAAAGAGCTCTCTATTATTTGAGTCGAGTTCTACTGGGGCAGAAAGCAATTACTCTCTCATCGAAAAACACTGCCTGGCATTGATCTCCGCGATAACGAAGCTCCGGCACTATGCATTGGCGCATGAAGTCCGCCTCATATCGAAGGTGGACCCTCTCAAATACTTGATGTCGAAGGCCATATTGACAAGGGCAGCTCGCTAAATGGGCCTTGCTCTTGATGGAGTTCTCAATAACTTACCAGCCTCTTAAGGCAGTGAAAGGCCAGGCCATTGCCGAGTTCCTCGCTGAACATCCGATACCGGCTGATTCCCCTTTGAATTGCGAACTGCCAGACGAACATGCGTTTGATGCGGTCGACGGTGGTGGTATCCGGTAGGAACTTTATTTTGATGGAGCGTCTTCCATGAAGAAGCGCAAACAGAACACGCCTATAATCAAATCAGGGATAGGCCTTATCTTCGTGACCCCAAGAGGAGGGATAATGCGCTTTGCCTTCTCCTTGACAGAGCCGAGGACAAACAATGAAGCCGAATACGAACCTTTGATAGCAGGTCTCGAGATCACTATCGACATGGGAATTGAAAACCACCTCATATACGGAGATTCCCAACTGGTCGTCAGTCAAGTAAATGGCGACTACCAAATGTGCAAACCAGAGTTGGTGAAGTACGGCGAAAGAGTGCAGCAACTGCTGACCCAAATTCCTTCTTACACTCTCGAAAGCATACCGTGTGCGGAAAATAGCAAAGCGGATGCATTAGCCAAGCTCGCTAAAGAACTAGCCGACGAGAACCTCGATGACGTAAGAATCGTGGTACAAAGCCGTCGGGTTCTTGCACCGGCAGAGATATCTCCGGAGGCGTCCGAAGAAAAAGGAGCGACTGGGCAAAGGGCTATGCAAATAAAAGACCAGGAAAAGGCTGAGGATTGGAGAGAAGTCTTTATAGATTGCTTCAGATCTCGTCGAACACCTGAAGATGCGTCCTCAAAGCATCAGCTCATGAAGCGAGCCCTATCTTTTGCCTTCGTCAATGACACTCTGTACAAGAGGTCATTTGATTCTCTGTGGTTGAGATGCCTGGGACCTGAAGAAGCAAGAAGAGTCGTCCAAGAAACTTACGACGGATTCTGTGGTTCTCACCAAGCAGGCCCGAAAATGAAGTTGAAGATCAAACGGATGGGTTATTATTGGCCCACGATGATCCAGGATTGCCTCGAGTATGCGAAGCAATGCCACTCATGTCAGATTCATGGGGATTTTATCCATCAGCATCCAAATCCACTACATCCAACGGTGGCTAGCTGGCCGTTCGAAATGTGGGGAACTGACATAATCGGCCCCATCGAACCGGCATCGTCCAGAGGACATCGGTTCATTTTGGCGACAACTGATTACTTCTCTAAATGGGCAGAAGCAGTACCGCTGAGGGAAGTGAAGACATAATATCCTCCATTTCTTCAAGACGCACGTCATTTATCGGTTTGGAACTCCATGACGGATCATCTCCGAAAACGGGCCAGCCTACAGAAGCCACAAGTAGTCGTACCAACACCGGAAGACATAACTGTTATTATTTTCTTCAAGATTGTTGTAAAGATAGCAGTGGCGTACAGATAACCATATAATGAAATAGTACAGATTATCACAACAGTTATTAGATCCAATTTAAGAAAGGTTAACATATCGATTATGAACTAACAAATAGAAATGAACATAATCAATTAAATGAAGTTAAACAACAAAGTAATTTTACAGATTACCGAACAATCAACTTGAAATGAATCGTCTTTTGAAGAAGACTAGCCTTGAAGAAAATATTGCTCTATAAACCTATTGCACCTAGTACTGCTATATTTTTCGTAGGATCAGACAGCTTCAGCCATTATCGCACTTGCAGCTAGCACTTCGAAAGCCAGTTCAGATAGCCTAAACTTTAGAACTCGAAACTAGAAAAACTCATAGAAAAGATTGTATTTTTCTTCCCTTTCTTTCTCTCTGTATATTTAGAATGAGAAATGCACATATTTATAGGCGCATAGGAGGGAGTTCAACAGCCTACCATGCTTTTCATCTCTCACTAACCGTGACCTAGAGACTGGACAGTGAGATTTATATATTTTATTTTCTGGTGTCGAGCTCGTGTGAGCCGACTTTATACTTGGTTTCTGTTTTCTTGCTTTTAAATGTTGATTTCATATTATGACGTATATCTTGTATTGGTTGTGTTCCGCCGTTCGGCGAAGAGCTAGCTCCCGCTTGGGATACCTTTATTCATTACTTATGTATATTCATGTGTTGTACCCATTTGGGGTCAATTTTTACAAAGAAAACTCTGCCGAATTTTTTATAAAACTTGAGTTATTGTAAGGGTTTTCAAAGTAACTTTTCTATGTTTAATTCACCTTTTTAAATTAAGTTTTTCTTCACTCTATTTCTTTAAACGGTTTAGATTTCTGGATTTTAGCTTACTTAGATTACGTCACGTTTCTAGACGTTGCGTAATTTAAGTGCCAATCAAGTTCCAAATATTCGGGTCGTGACACTAACGGCATTTAATAGCCTTCCATTAACTGCATTAAACAGCCAGGCTTTTCAACTTCCACTAACCGCATTTAACATGCACTTAGTAGCACTCCATTAATTGCATTAAACAGTCAGGCTTTTCATCTTCCGCTAACTGCATTTAATTAATTAAGGCAATATTGTTAATTATGGAAACCAACCATATATAAGGTATCTTTCCAAAGTTCAATTATAACAATTATTTTCATCTATGGAATCTAACCACAAATATGGTATCCATCCATAGAACATTTTGCAATTAAACCCCCATTTAATTTATTATTCTCATTAATTCCAATTTATTCCAACATGCTCTTAGCTAGCTCAGTGGCAATGGCAATGCCTGCAGTGCCCATCCTCATTCTCATTACAATCTTCTGCTTGCTTGCATGTTTCACTTGCAAGAAATCTGAGGTCCAAATTTGCAGGCAAACTCCCTTCAGAAAACTCGAGCCTTCCTATCATTAGGCGCAAGTTTCGGTTTTTTGCGGCCTCATTTGAGGACGAGCCACGGAAAATTCATGGAGCTTCATATCTCAAAGTATCGTTTTTGTAGGATCGTTACTTATTTTTCAGAAAAGTTCAATACCAACTTCATATGTTCAAGTGCTTTTGATCTCTTTTACATTAGGGTTTTTTCGATTTTGGCGACTCTACTGGTCCTGAGTCGCTCCTACTGAATACGAAAAATTATTCCATGTACCGTCCGTATGTATCCAGACAAGAAAGATAAGGAAGTAGAAATGTGGGCCCCACATGTTGCCCAAGACTACGTGAAACTGAAAATTTTCTCTACAAGCTTGTAAGGGGCTTGTAGAGAAATTTTCACTACAAGCTCTTGTGGAGAATTTTTTTCCCCGAGACTTACTTATCTCTCACCCCTGAGCCCGTGTATTACATCTGGCACGTCTAATAATTTCTCGTTAAATACCCTTCCTGAAAATAAATGCCTTCACCCACCTTCCAGATAATCTTGGCCTTAAATTTGACATATACCTCTTCAAGGAAATTACTACTTGAACAAACATATCGAAGAATATATTCAAGTTAGATATCTATTGATATGCTAAAATTTGATTATCCAAGAAATATACGTACGTTACCTATTATCAGTTTTAAAAAAACAAAGTTTTGAATCTCATAATATCCTGTCTAAAATTTAGGCAATGGCTGTTTTATCTTTTTCAGGTATAAAAACTGAGCAAAATGGTCCTGAAAACTTCTGATGGCCATTTTTGGCTGAGAATGTGAGAGAAAATGGCTGGGCAGGGCTCATAAAAACTACTTATCCACATTATTTTATTCTATGGTCATTTTAACTTACTCTCTTCTATCTATTTCGCCATCTTAATTTTTATAGTTAATCATCTTCTGTTAACTTTTAAGGATCATTTTCTTATATGAATTCAAGATAAATTCTGAATCTATTGATGATTTAGCCAGATTCATATGATTCTGCAATGGATTTTTATAATATTTTGCGTTTTTAAATCTTAATTTCTTGTTTCTTTGTTTCAAATTATAGTCATCTCCGTCCCTTTTAATCAATTCTTGGCTCCGTCCCTGCAAACACCCTAAACTCTATTCATGCCTCTTATCCAAAACTTTGATAACAAATAAATGCTTACAGCTGCTTTTACGTTGCCGATTGACTAAAAAATTTTGTGCAGGTTTGGGAAGATATTTTCAACCGTTTTGTTCGGACATCAAAGCATAGTCTCAGCCAATGCTGAATTTAATCGATTCGTGTTAAAGAACGGCATGAGACTCTTCCGACAAGGCTGGCCATCGGCAATGAACAAAATCCTCGGCCAACGATTGATATCTGTAGGACTTCACGACGCACACAAGCACATGAGATGCATGATTCTAGAATTTTTGAGCAACAAGAGAGTCCGGCCCGTGTTTTTAAGAGATGTTGATAATGAGGCTTCATAGATAATGAGCTCTTGGAGCGAATACACAGTAATTTCGGCCAAGGATGAGGCAACAAAGGTGTAAACAAATAGAAGAGTAAATTTCACTAAATGCCCTTAACAATCTGATGTAGGAGCTGAAACCAAAGCCGAATGGAAGCAGGGTAGCTTTTGATGGAAAGATTCAATGAAGATTTGGTGCGTTTAGATTTAGTTTGTTATTTTTTTAGATGAAATTAGATTATATTGTGTTTCTTAATTATAATTTATTTTTTCTTTTTAAGCTCGAGCTCTTTTGAGCCCTAATCTATGCACGCAACACACACATCATATCCACGCATAAGACATACAAACACACAAAACATGCATTCAAGGGATCCACAAAATAATTTATTTTTAGTTAAGATCTCTTCCCATTTAGGTAAGATTTCAATTCGATATGGAAACAATTATATTAGACTAGTTTTTGATTATTGAATGGAGATTGCTTTTAGAATTGAAAAGTTGCAGCTTTGTTCTTGAAGAAGAGGCAGGGTTTCATTCGGATTCAAATATATAGATATTTATCCAGATCTGAATCCGGATATCTTCGTATATGGATATGTAATTTCAGATCCGCTTGAATACGGATAAAAATACAAATATATATTTTCGGATCTGGTCGGATGCAGATCTTTCAAAATTTTCAAATATCTGGATAATTGAATACGAAAACGAATTCGAATATGAATATCCATAAACACAGTAACTTAAATATAGCATTTTATATTAAATTTCTATTTTTTTATGTTTAATTAATTAATACTTTGTTAAAATTAAATAATTTATTAGTTTATTTATTTTAAAAGTACATAGAAATTAAGCATCTAAAATATTATTAAACATGTTATTTTATTATTTTTATTTCAAAATATACATGGAGTACGGATCCGTCAGGACGAAACGCGAACCTGAATGAAAACCGTTGGATCTTGTGTTTTTAATCAACGGTTAAAATTAATTCAGTTTAATAAATGGGAAGTAAATATTCTACATCTTGATTTTAGGGATGCGTATACGTGCCTTTTCTCGATCCGTTGGCATTTCCAAACTAAAGTATTTGATTTCTCTTGAATTTTTTTGAGTAGAATATTTTGCCAAAATTGCTTGGAGGGGAGCGTGCGAACAATGTTGTGTGTATATACGGAAGGAAAGAAAGAGATGGATGGAAATATTGAGCGGAAACTCCAGCAAATATTGAGCTGCAGAAAATAGAGGTTGATGAGGGAAGAAAAAAGAGGAGATATATGTGGAGTGGAAGGGAGGAAAGGTGAACATCTTGGGTTATTTAGTTTTCTACTTTCGAAAAATGTCAAGAACCACTTTAACCATAACCTTAGTTTGCAGCATATAATACTTCAATACTCTTCCTTATGTGGGCCTTTGAATTTCGGGCCATCTGTAGCGGAAATGCTCATTAGTATAGACGAAACAAATATAATTTAAATTGAGAATTACGAGGTTTGAACTTAGAACCTCTTTAATCTGCTGTGCTCCGAGACCATATCTTTATCCAATTTTCTCATGTTATTTGTTTATAATACTTATGGAAGGAGATCAATTAGTAAATCATGGAAAGATTTTATTGTATACACATATATTTTATGTAAATATATGTGTATCATTTCATCGAAGAAATATACAAGTTATTATTTGCTTCTCCAGTTTTCTCATGAAGAGAGCTTAGTTTTCAATTAGGGGTAACTAGAATGATAAAAATATATCGATTGAAAAGAGGGGTAAAGAAAGGAAAGACCATGGGATAATGCCGGTTATGTTATGTGGGGAATTTTGCTAGAACGAAAATAGATTGATTTCAAGAATAATATATTGATACATGTACCTTCTTTGTGTGAAGGAATACGGATTCGAAATACGCGGAATCCGACTCTACAACAGTGGAACAAAGTTCACACTAATCCAAAACTCACACACACAGTAGAAGAAGAGTATCGTAAATAAGGGTAAGTAAAGGATAAATTTCATTAATAATTCATGAACATACAAAATAATAGAGCTTGGAGAACTTGCACAATTATGAGCAATGGAGATGTTTCTATGGTGGAATAGTTTCATGAAGAAGAAAAGGTTGTCATAATATGGGATGGGATGGATTAATTGATCAAACACTTTCTTGATTAAGGTACATGGGAAAATGGAGTTATTAATGGTTTTGAGAAGGATGAAAGGTAGGTTGCTTAATTAAAACCAAATTCAAAACTTACTCATGCAAGTATGATGGTGGGAAATGTGTAAATAGAAGTGAAGGATGGATTGATGGATGTGGCATGTGTTACTCATACATGTACAAGCTCCAAAATACAAAATTAGCTCTCAAAATAATATCCTCGGTATATCTCTCATAAAATAAAAAATAAATATAAATATAAAAATAGTACTAGATGATTTTCCAAAAGCATACTTTAACAAATTTAACACTTTGATTGCTCATATATATATGCTAATACAAATCTGATCATGTATTACTACAACAGATAAGAGGAAGAAGATCAAGAAGATCCCCAACATAGTGAATGAAGTGTAGGGGAGCTTAATGCTAGAGTAGTTATATGTGTCCTTAAATATCCATTGCAATTCATGTAATATTAGTTGAATATTAATAAATTTTAAAGTTGCACTTAATGTTTTATTATGTGGGTATTATTATTTGTATATAATTGTTATAATATCCTTAGAAAGTATATTGTTAGATCATGCACTGTGATATGTCACTTGCACAAAGATGTGATCTAATTTAGTAATTTCTTAAATTGAGTACTTAACCTACAACTAGCATGAGATGGCTAGAGTTGTGACAGATTATCATGCATGACACTGACATATGAGATTTGGTGATATGAGATTTGGTGATGTGTCTCAATCACTGAAAATGGAGATTCTCCATATATATTTCATGAGCGTATATATTGATATATGTAGCACATTATCTCGTTTGATTTTTCTTGATATGTCACCTATAAAAATGGAAAATTCAAACCATTACATAATTCCTTTGACTTGATAATATTGTGGTTTTCGATTTATTGACAAGTAAGGTTTGATATGATGGTCAATTTTATCGTTTAGATGACAACAAGAAACCTGAAATATTAGGCTGTTTGAATACATTTAGGAAAACTATGGATATCTAGATAGCATCCGACATTCTCATATTAATAAGAATAAGTTTACTATTCAATCCCATGAAATCGTCAAATCCAATACAGGTATTTTGGAAATTGTTTTTTCAAATTATATTATTATTATTTTTATTTTCGAAATAAATTTATTATGTTCATAGATAATTGAAGATTTATGTTTTGAGCGATTAAGTGATTTTATTCTGCTCAGTTAAAAGACCTAAAGAAAAGTAATTTAATATTAGAATGGGTTGCATGTAAATTAATATTAATTATTCTCTTATATTAGAAAGAATTTTGAGAAACAACGGGCATGATATCAGTTTGATTGTTAAATTAATATTGTCAATTGATTAATTACGAATTAATTGAGATTGACAATTGGTTCTCGATGTGAGACTCAATTGGTTCCACCGCAAAGCCTTAAGGAGAAGAGCAAACAAAAACAAATAAGAAAAGAAATAATATAACACAATATATTGTGTTTCATGTTGGAGAGTTCAGTCCCACATTGGTAAAATAGGGGAAAGATAATGTGTCACATCCTTACAAAAGGATGGCTATAGTAGACCATAAAAAGAAGATAAAATAATTTAGAATTATTTAAAAACTTCTTTTAAGAAGGGTTCTTAATTCTTTTCATTACAAACTGTAAACTTTTATTCTTAAAATAGAAAATATCATGGAGCAACTTTGCTCTAGATGGTGTTTTATAAAATTGAGGAAGCTAGAATTACAAAAATTGCTTGAAAAGAGGTGTAAAGAAGGTGAAGAGCTTGGGATGTTGTGGCAATGGCAATTATGTGGGAAATTTGGCGAGAACGAAATCACATTACTTTCAAGAATATTGAATTGAACCATGCGTCTATTTTTATTGCTCATGTATATATGTGCTAACATATTGAATTGATCGTAAATTGGTATGTATTGCTATAACAGATACGGGGAAGAAGATCAAGAACATGGTCGATCTTCGAGCCACTGCTGAGACTGTAGTGCAGCCCCTAAAAGACGAGGACTGTAGTGTAGCCCCAAAAAAAATCTCAAATTACCCTTCTCCAACCCTTAACACTGATTAAGAAAATCTTTTTCTTGTCCTCTCCGAACGTGTATCATCACCGGAAACAATGCCGATGCCATCCCCCACTTCCACCCTCCTTTGTCCTTCGCCCTCCCACCACCACCACCACCATCATCTTCTTTTGCTATATCACGAAAGCTTTGTATAATTTTGAAAGGAAATGGTAGTTTTATATCATGAGCTGAAACCTAAAGTAAGTTTTTGGTAAATAAGCCAAAGAATTATATATACCTGAAGCTATTGCTTAAAGATCGGTGTCTTTAAGCAATAGCTATTGTCTTTCGATCAAATACTCAATATATTGCATCCTTGATATTTTGGTGCAAGGGCGGACTCAGATATTTTCACTAGAGGGGGCAGCGGATATTGTAAGGTTTCGTTAAATAGTTAAAATTGTAAGTCCACGTTACCCGTCTCGGTTCTTAAGGGGATGCGGAAACGGTAAAAAACTGTCACGACCCAAGTTTGGATGTGACCGGCACTTAGATTGTAGTATATCTAAAGATATGCATGTAGTCCAAGTAAGCCGAAAACCAAGATCAAACTATCTTATTTCGGAATTATTTATAAAATTTTAGTTTTGAAGTAAAAATCCCAACTTATGAAGTTTAATTTATTAAACAGGTTTAAGATGTTGGGTTTAGTTGTATCTCTAGTTGGGATCAACAATATTAACAATGAACATAAATCTCAACATATAGAATATCACTATGAATCTCAGACATAAAGAAAGAACTACAATGTATCGACCAAACGATCTCAACTGTCCATATATATATAATCTCTCATTCTAAGTCAAAATACAGGTTTTGATGGAGACGTCTAGATACAATATACAATATCAAAAAGGAAGGTTACTACATATGTAACCTACCAATCAAAAGATGAAATACAACCGCAAAAGTAGCTCTGCCTCGCAGCTAACCGTCCACTCTACCCCTGCAAGGAACTGTGGCACAACGGGGGTGAGTTGCCAACTCAGTGAATATAACTAACATATAACGGTTAATAATGTAAATATGACAATCAGATTAACTGGAATATGAACAAGTATAATGTAAGATTATATGTGAAAATCATCAATGTATAAAGTAAATCTCATAATACCACTGAAATCTCATCATTTCTTCTCAATAAATTCATTTCTCCGTGTCTATCAACGACACAAAACTTCCATTTCTCACGGGCATCATTCCTCGAATGATTCTGATATCACAAAGTCCACTATGTATCCGACTGTATTCCCCACCTACTCAGTCTGGATAACACTGTAAATCCGTAACCGTATATCCACCGACTCGGTTCGGAATAAACTCAAATCATAAAAACGTCTCAATGTGTACATGTAACATAAATCATGAAAATTACTGGATCTGTGTAATAGTATTCAAAACTTAAAACCATAAATCCTCAATACTTCAATTACCTCGTATATAAACAAGAAATACACATATACTAACATGATATAAATGATGCAATTTACTATTATTATGGATATGTGAAATACGATATAATTTCATGTTAACAAGTATTATATTTAAGTGTAAAGTGACATAGCAATATTGACGAGGTGTGTGTAGCATATAAGACGTGCACGTGGCATGCCTCGTCGATAATTATGAAGTGTTCTAACAACTAAGCAATATATATGTGTATATGATGAATGCAATTTATCAATTGGGCATAACAATATAAAACATTAAGTTAAGTAAAACTACGGGCGAAACACGCCATCTTTACAAAATTCCCCGGTAGATGTTTAGTCTACTCACCGGAAAGGTCGAATCTACTCCGGAATTGCTAATCATTTCCCTTTTCTCGCTGCTTCCGTAATTCTTGTATTTGAATCTAAATTCACAATTTTAACGTATAAGAAAAACGGCTATTCCGATATGACGGAAATGAAAAATACCCTTTCCCACGTATAAGTTACATACTATTCGATTGTATCAAGCTATCACACACTTAATCTTGCTGGATTTTAACCTTAATCTGTATTTTTACAGAAACTAAATCGCGACGTATTTTAACCGTGTCGTATTTAGTGTTTTAAATTACCCTTTCCGATATATGTTTCCAGATTCTTTTTACAGTGGAACTAATTTACTTAAACAACACCAAAATAGCCAAAATTGTGTACTGTAAACTACCCAACAGAGAAAACCCACAAAGCTCTCCCCATAGCCGGCGACGCCGGATTTCCCTATATGGCCGCCGGCCAAAGACCGGCCCCTTGGTGTCGTGGTCTTATGGTTTATTCTAGTTGTTACCTACATTATTTTAACTCTGTTTAATTCACTTAATTATCTTTTAAACATTAGCAGATTTTAACAGAGCTTAACTTTAACTAAAATACGATATTATGTGACTTGATTAACTCTTAACTAACTATGCTACAAAATTTAATCCCTATTGTGTTTAAGGATTTTACCCTCCAAAATTGCTGTAGGAATAACCCTCCAAATAGCTAAGTCCCTCCTAGCTTGATGATGAACAAAACTCAAGAACAAGCTCCTTTTTCTTCTTCTTCTTCTTCTTCTTCTTGTTTTCTCTTTTCTCTTTTAAGTTTTCTTTTTCTTTTAATTCCTTTGAGTTTTAAATCTCAGTTTGCAACTGAATGGGTGTTTTATATATTAGTGGAGGAAGAGATAAGGGAAGG
The DNA here is from genome assembly GCA_030015575.1 of Agapanthus africanus. Taxonomy (NCBI): domain Eukaryota; kingdom Viridiplantae; phylum Streptophyta; class Magnoliopsida; order Asparagales; family Amaryllidaceae; genus Agapanthus; species Agapanthus africanus. Next base: position 512,983,321 of record JASDDO010000012.1, read on the forward strand.
TGGAGATGTCAAAGGTTAAAGTGTGTATGTTTCATGCAAGGAGGAGGTGGAGGATGAATGTGTACATGCAAGTATGAGGTGGTTTTTGCTTTATCTTTACATTTGTTTTTAATTTAAGTATAATTTCAGAACTAAAATGATTTCTATCCACTTTCACTTATAACCCCAACAATATCCTATTTGCATAAAAACTTAAACTTTACAATTTAACCCCTCACAACTTAACTTATTATAAAAACACCATTTTATTAAAATGAAGCTAAATTTATCATTAAAACCCTTATAACTTATTCAATTTACATACAAACATTCTAATGTAAATTGAATTACATATAACTTATGAAGATTGACATATTTGATTTTAACAGTTTTGTGATTTATCAAATTATTATTAATTTAATTAATTTTATTTATTTCTAAATATTCAAAATGCTACAAAAACGATTTTTTATGGCAAGGTAACATGGACTAGAAAATATGATCTTTGCTAAACAAAAACCTAGCAAACTAACTAGAGGTTTAACTGCTATGTTAGAGGGTTATACCTAGGTCTTGAACTCCTTCTCTTCTTACTCCTTGGAGTGGTTGGAACGGCTCCACCTCGTAGTCTCCTTGTTGTCGAAGAAGGATCCACCCGAAAGCCTCTACCTTGAGCTCCTACCTCAACCGAGAAGCAACTAAAGTGCTTGGCTTGCTAGACCTAGAACTCTAGAGTGAGTAGAGAAGAGTTTTGAGGGTTTTATCTCAATAGCTCATGCTTCTCAACACATGAGAGTTTTGAGAGAAAGGAAGAGGGTGAGCTTTGGATGAGAGAGAATGAGAAAATGAGAATGATCCAATTTTACAACCATATCTCTCATATTAGGAATTATGAAAATAATAATAATAATTAAGAAAAGGTGTGATGGTTAGTTATGAATGACCATTATCATTTCATTCATTAAATGCATTTTTGCAAAGAACAAGAAACATCTTTGAAAACAAATGATGATGGTCAACAAGTCCACTTTGGTCAACCAGTCAACAAAGTCAACAAGTCAACAAAAGTCAAAAGTTCAACTCAACCATGGCACAGTAATCCTTAATTAATATTATTAATCATAATCCTCATTCTCATTAAGGTTTAGAAAAAATCAACGGTCAACAACCCTAATGAGAATCCTCTGCCTCTGCCTCTGTCAACTGTGCATACACACCCGCATCCGTGTTCCGAGGAACATGAATACAATGAGATAAAACCAATCCCAAAACATATACTAGGATCTGGTTTAAACCAAAGCCCGCTAGTAATGACTGCCCGGACACCAAACGTGCACAAGTGCGCGGATGTGAACGAACCCTGTCGCAAAACCATTCGACCTCTACTCAGTTTTGCCCAAAGACGAATAGCCTTCTGTGTGGGACTCTAAAGACTCGACACTACGCTGGCACTGGATTTAACCACAGGCCGCAAACGGTACTAGCTGTACATAACGGTCCCCAGGTAGATGCCGATAAGAAGACTGATGAGGTGAACCCATCCGAACTCCTACTGAGCCTGAATGTGACAATCTCCGTACAGTCCGGTCTGTTCGTCTGAGAATATCGCATGTCGGGCCTAGGGGGTGGTAACCGTCAGTCCCCTAATAGCGGTACAAGTCATGTCGGAGTGTAGCCCAGAACACCCTGAGATAACACTGGATAACCTACCAGTATATCTCGCTTGCCCTGGCCAGGGACGACTATATGTAATGGCTCTCCTTGACACAGCGCGATATCAACCCCCAATACCGGGAGAGACGAATCATGTCTAACCGTCACTGCCTCCGAGTGCTTCGGGACTGCACCGAACTGCTATCTGTTTGCACGACTCATTTGAGCCGTGGCAGGGTAACAATCTAAGAACAGTGGGAACACACTCGAGGCGAAGTGACGGTGTCAAGTCAGCGGACTAAGCTGTACTCATGTCACCTGGGAACTGATAACTGACGATAGGTATAATACCAACCAACAGTTCCCGATGAGTCATGTCCAGTGTACTCGTAACCTAACGAGCACCCGCATACTATCTCAAGTACGACGTACTGACGGCTGTAGGACAGACCATCTCCCCTGCTGGGATGAGAAGCGCATACGCTAGTCTACTCCGGAGTATCGATGCCCTGTCTCGATAATCCTACGACTAGGGACATGTATAAGAATGTGCTTGTAGATTACCCAGCCCCCACTAGTGTGACTGCCATCACAACGCTGGTAATCAAGCAAAGATCCTAAGGGCTCCACTAATGTGTATAGGCGATATGCAAAAAGAAACACATGCACACATTAAAGTAGAAACAAACCAAGTAGCATACTACCATTTCGAGCAAGATTGTCTATACAACTGTGAATATCCCAAGCTTCCATCAAGTAATATACAAACTAGTATGATACAGTAATGGCCTCTAGGGCATATACACTAACAATCTCCCACTTGTACCAAGGCCATGTACTGGTGTATCGAAGACTTATCATCTCGATCAGCCGCTCAAACTGAGTCTGGGGTAAGGCCTTCTTGAATGGATCTGCGGTGTTATTTTCTTTAGCAACCCTCCGAACCTCGATCTCCCGGTGATCCACGATCTCCCTGATCAGGTGATACCGCCTCAAGATGTGTCTGGACTTCTGATGGGACCTGGGTTCCTTCGCTAAAGCTATAGCCCCGTTGTTGTCACAATACAGAGGTATTGGATCAACAATGGACAGAACCACCTGAAGTACTGTCAAGAACTTCCTCATCCAGACGGCTTCTTTTGCGGCATCAGTTGCAGCGATATATTCCGCTTCCATCGTCGAGTCAGCAACGGTTTTCTGTTTGGAACTCTTCCAACACACCGCCCCTCCATTGAGGGTAAAGACATAACCCGATATGGACTTGGAGTCATCCTTGTCACTCTGAAAGCTGGAGTCAGCAAAGGCCTCCATCTGGAGGTCTTTTCCGCCGTAAACCAAAAACATATCCTTAGTCCTTCTCAGGTACTTCAGAATGTTCTTTACCGCTATCCAGTGCTTCTCCACAGGGTTTGACTGATACTGGCTTACCACACTCAGTGCATAAGCTACATCTGATCTGGTACACAACATCACATACATTATAGAGCCTACCGCAGAAGCGTAGGGTATAATAGACATGCGATCCCTTTCCAAATCAGTCTTGGGAGACATCACTTTGGAGAGGGTGATCCCGTGACAAGCCGGTAAATTACCGCGCTTGGAATCTTCCATACTAAATCTTTTCAGTATGGTGTCGATGTACCTGGACTGTGAAAGTCCTAATATCCTCTTGGACCTATCACGATAGATCCGGATCCCCAGAATGTAAGAGGCATCACCCATGTCTTTCATGGAGAAGCTGTGTGACAAGAACCCTTTGACAGATTGTAGCATAGGAATGTCATTTCCTATCAAGAGAATGTCATCCACGTATAAAACGAGGAATACGACAGTTCGTGCTACAATTTTACTATAGATGCATGGTTCATCTGGATTTTTGATAAAGCCAAATTCTTTGACCGTCTCATCAAAACAAATGTTCCAACTCCGCGATGCCTGCTTCAGTCCATAAATGGACTTAAGCAACTTGCACACCTTCCCGCTGCTCCCACTCTGAATGAAACCCTCTAGCTGGTCCATATAGACACACTCCTCCAAATATCCATTTAGAAAAGCGGTCTTTACGTTCATCTGCCAAATCTCATAATCGTGGAATGCAGCAATGGCAAGAAGGATCCGAATGGATTTGAGCATAGCCACTGGAGAAAAGGTTTCGTTATAGTCCAAAGCAGGTCTTTGACGAAAACCCTTTGCAACAAGTCTAGCCTTATAGGTCTCAACCTGTCCATCTACACCAATCTTCCTCTTGAAGATCCATTTGCATCCTACGGGTTTTACCTCTTCTGGAGCAACGTCCAAAGTCCATACTTTGTTGGTGTACATGGACTCCATTTCGGTCCGCATTGCATCCAGCCATTTTACCGAGTCAACGCTCTGAATGGCCTGCTGGAAGCTAGTCGGCTCATCATTATCAACGATGCAATCCTCTCTATCCCCATCTATGAGAAAACCGTAGTATCTCTCGGGCGGATGAGACTGCCTACTACTCCTGCGGAGCGACGCAGGAATATCCCGTTCTTTCGAACCCTTTGGTTCTACTAAGATTTCAGTAATAGCTTGTGGTTCTGGAATTTCTTCCAGTTCTATTGCGCTCCCACTTATTTCTTTTTCTAAGAACTGATATTCCAGAAAGTGGGCATTACGAGAGACAAAAACCTTTTGTTCTTCTGCGTAATAGAAAAGATACCCTATGGAGTTCTTTGGGTATCCCACAAACTTGCACTGTACTAAGCGTGCCTCGAGTTTGTCCGCATGCTGCTTTTTGACAAAAGCTGGACATCCCCAAATCTTCAGATATTGAAGATAGGGTTTCTTCCCACTCTACATCTGATATGGTGTAGTAGGCACAGTCTTAATTGGAACTCGGTTCAAAAGAAATGCAGCTGATTCTAGTGCATATCCCTAGGATGATCGCGGCAACTCAGCGTTACTTATCATGGAACGTACCATATCCAATAGGGTCCGGTTCCGTCTCTCCGATACACCGTTATGTTGTGGAGTATATGGAGGAGTAAGCTGAGAGAGAATTCCATTCTCTTTTAGGTAATCCAGGAACTCAGCACTCAAGTATTCACCACCTCGATCAGATCTCAGTGTCTTGATACTTTTGCCTGTTTGTTTTTCTATTTCATTCTTGTATTCCTGGAATTTTTCAAAAGCTTCATATTTATGCTTCATTAAGAAGACATGCCCGAACCTTGAAAAATCATCCGTAAAAGTAATGAAGTAAGAATAACCACTTCGCGCATGTGTAGACATTGGACCGCATACATCGCTGTGTACGAGTCCCAAGAGCTCGCTCGCTCTTACTCCATGTCCAGTAAAATGGAGTCTTTATCATCTTTCCTTTGAGACAGGATTGAAAAGTTGCATATGATTGATATTCGAACGGATCCAAATATCCTTTTTTATGTAATTTCGTCAACCTTCTCTCATTGATGTGACCCAGTCTACAATGCCATAAGAAAACATGATTTATTTCTGGAGACTTTCTTTTGTGTGTATTCTGGACATTAAAAATCTGTGGTTGGTTTAATACGTATATACCGTTGCTTAATATACCTGACCCAATCAGAACATGATTAAAGTGAATGTTTACAACATCGCGTACAAATGCAAAATCATAACCTTCTTTAGACATTAAAGATACAGATATGATATTACAAGTCGCACTGGGTACAGAATAACAATCACGCAAAACCAAAACATGTCCATCTGACAATCCCAAGTGATAGTCCCCCACGGACTCAGCATCCATGCCAGCTCCGTTTGCAACTCTGAAGGTCATATCGCCTGCCTTCAAAACCCTACGCTTTCTCAGTGCCTGCAAAGAATTACAGATATGAGATTCTGATCCGGTATCCAATACCCAGAAAGTATAGTTTACTGATAGACAGTTTTCAATAACATACACACCTGAAGCCGAAGCCACAACTTGCTTCGGGTCCTGGTTCTTGGCCTTCCAAGCCCTGCAATCCTTTTTCCAGTGTCCTTTCTTATGACAATAAAAGCACTCTTCCTTTCCCACAAGCTGTCCCGCTACCTTTGTTGCCTTTGTCTTTCCCTTCGCTTCCGCTTTACTAATACCGCCCCTTGGTTTGGTGGGGGGTTTTCTTCTTCTTTCCCTTGGCTTTCGCCTTAGATCTAGAAGAGGAAGGTCCTCCAACAGACAAAGCGGGTGTTTCCCTTACTTTCTGTAAGGTGCCCTCTGCACTCCTCAACATGTTGAGGAGCTCCGAAAGTTCAACTTCTTTTCCTTGCATGTTGAAGTTCAGGATAAACTGAGCGTAAGTGGAAGGGAGGGACTGGAGAATCAAGTCAGTGTAGAGCTCGTTCTCTAACGTGGTCCCGAGGTCCGCGAGCTCTTCAATAAAGCCAATCATCTTAAGCACGTGTTCCGCTACCGATGATCTGACGGCCAATCTTGCCGAAAACAACTTTTTCGAGACTTCGTATCTGACGATACGGGATTGCTCTCCATATAGTTCCTTAGTATGGAGAAATATGGATTCAAGGTCCATATTCTCGTGCCTCCTCTGATGTTCATTGTCTATAGAGGCAAGCACGAGGCACTTGGTCTTCGCGCGGTCGATCTCCCACGTCTTACGGATTTCCTTATTCGCGACGCTGGAGGTGGGACCTGGGACAGAGGGAGCTTTGATGGTAAGGAGATACCCCAACTTGTCATAAGTGATTGCCATTTTGATATTCCTGAGCCAATCTTTGTAGTTTGGCCCTGTCAGTATATTTTTATCTAGTAGTAACTTAAGTCCGGTCATGATGTTTGGTCGCTGCAATTAGGAGAGAGAGAAGAAACACTTTAGCATGATGCTCTTGCAAGTTTAGAGTGGTTTTTAGTTTGTCTAAACAGGATGGATCCCACTGTTTCTCGAATTCTTTCTCAAACTAAAAATGAAGAATTAGTCGGGATCAATCTCACCGTACAATACTTGCTTAACCGTTCAGCCAGGCCAGTGTTGGTACTTCGAGAGAGGTTTTCCAACGCTTTCGCGAAGTTCCTTAATTAAGTAACATCTTTTCCCTGTAGGCATAGCCCCGCTAACACCTTTCTAAACACCTATTTGGTTTATAGCATTGATCGTTAAGTGAGAAAGTTCCCGAGGAGTAGCATATACTCACAGTAGGATCGGGATCCAAATATCATCGTGCGATAAAACTGAAGGAATCCTACCAGAATCATCACACTCCAAATGGTATGCAGCACTAGCAAGTTTCAGTTTCTTTAGAAACTCCCGATGTGGATTTTTGCCCCATGCTCTTATGACCTTGATGTAGGCCAAAATATCATAAGTCACATGTCAAGTTCTACCCATCATTTACCAGGTTAATTTGAACCCATCCGTACATACCCTTGACGTAGGCCAAAATGGCAGTACGACTGTCTCAAACCAACGTATCTATCTATGCAACAGATAAATATCCGGCAGCTACCAATCACTATGCCTTAGCGTAGGTCAAAATACATAGCTTGAATACTACCGAATATTTAACTGAAATGATGGAGGGCTACGAATGGTTTTGGCGAAACCGTGAACGTAGTGAACTTGATATAATCGAAGGAACCTGATAGCTTTTAAAATGAGTGGTTTAAGCTCCGCGTTTAAAAGTTGTTTTTGAAAAGAAACCGAGTGGTTTTGAAATTGTTCCAACGACTTTAACTTTGGTTTATTTTCTTGCATTAAATTAATGTGTCCCATCATTTAATCCTACCATTGCAGAAAACAACGAAAATATGACGTACGCTTATGCCATCCGCATTCGCCACGGGGCCCCGTCATCACCCGTTAGGTTACTTAACTAACGACAGAGTGGGGGCTGGACTAGCGCGGATGCAAAACATAAGCAACGCCTACTAGATATCATATATATATATATATATATATACATTCGTCAGATGCAATGATAGTCATTCTAGATCACAGATGAACACATTGGATATACTAGGAATCCGCGTTTCGTTCGAGCCTGCAACGAAAAGCGGATTACACGGTCGCGATGAATAGCCAAAACCCCACCCTAGACCCCTACGGGTGCGGCAAACTACCCGGAAAATACCCGAAGTGAAGCACCCTCTCTCAACAACGTGAGTAGGCCACTCGGCACTTCGAGGTACCTGGTAGTTAGTGCACCCCACCTTGGGTCTATCATAGGAGCAAAAACAGTAAAAGAAATAATATACAATGACAGCTACAACCTCATCCCGGATGTGCGACCATACAAATAATATTACATCAATTTACATATTACATCAAATGAAAGATAAAGAAAACTCTCATCTCACAACCCCCCGGCTATTCATCCGCGACAATCCAACAAGTTCATATACACAAACCATCAACATTACAGATCACAGACATGCACAACCCCCACTAATCGACGTATAGCGATTAGTTGACATTCAGTGCATATATACATCACAAATATAACCCATTAGCTAAAGTCTACAGAACTTCGATCAAAATACGGATTTGCAACCACCCCAAACACAACTTTGTTCTCTGGAAATTCTGGGCAGAAACAAAATATCCTAAAAATCCCAAAACAGAACACTGAGAAAACTGCAGCAAAGACGAGTCACGGCCGAGTCAACTCGGCCGCGGATTCGCGGCAAGAAACATGTTCTCGCCGCAGTTCCGCGACGCGTTGACCGAGTCAGTGGCTCGTTTTTGCTGACTGTTCTTACAAAATCCTGAGCCGATTTTTAAGATGTGTGGAATTATTTTTTGAGCAGTTTTAAAAATCGGCAGAATGTTAAGTTTTCGGACGTGTTTTGCGATTTTTTCTCCGATCGAAATTCTAAATACTTTGCTAACATGCTAGTTGTTGTTTAGCTAGGCTCTGATACCACTGTAAGTCCACATTACCCGTCCCGGTTCTTACGGTGATGCGAAAACGGTAAAAAGCGATTTTTTATGGCAAGGTAACATGGACTAGAAAATATGATCTTTGCTAAACAAAAACCTAGCAAACTAACTAGAGGTTTAACTACTATGTTAGAGGGTTATACCTAGGTCTTGAACTCCTTCTCTTCTTACTCCTTGGAGTGGTTGGAACGGCTCCACCTCGTAGTCTCCTTGTTGTCGAAGAAGGATCCACCCGAAAGCCTCTACCTTGAGCTCCTACCTCAACCGAGAGGCAACTAAAGTGCTTGGCTTGCTAGACCTAGAACTCTAGAGTGAATAGAGAAGAGTTTTGAGGGTTTTATCTCAATAGCTCATGCTTCTCAACACATGAGACATGAGAGCTTTGAGAGAGAGGAAGAGAGTGAGCTTTGGATGAGAGAGAATGAGAAATGAGAATGATCCAATTTTACAACCATATCTCTCATATTAGGAATTATGATGATAATAATAATAATAATAATAATAATAATTAAGAAAATGTGTGATGGTTAGTTATGAGTGATCATTATCATTTCATTCATTAAATGCATCTTGCAAAGAACAAGAAGCATCTTTGAAAACAAATGATGATGGTCAACAAGTCCATTTTGGTCAACCGGTCAACAAAGTCAACAAGTCAACAAAAGTCAAAAGTTCAACTCAACCATGGCACAATAATCCTTAATTAATATTATTAATCATAATCCTCATTCTCATTAGGGTTTAGAAAAAGTCAACGGTCAACAACCCTAATGAGAATCCTCTGCCTCTGTCAACTGTGCATACACACCCGCATCCGTGTTCCGAGGAACACGAATACAATGAGATAAAACCAATCCCAAAACATATACTAGGATCTGGCTTAAACCAAAACCCGCTAGTAATGACTGTCCGGACACCAAACGTGCACAAGTGCGCGGATGTGAACGAACCCTGTCGCAAAACCATGCGACCTCTACTCTGTTTTGCCCAAAGGTGAATAGCCTTTTGTGTGGGACTCTAAAGACTCGACACTACGCTGGCAGTGGGTTTAACCACAGGCCGCAAGCGGTACTAGCTGTACGTAACGGTCCCCAGGTAGATGCCGATAAGAAGACTGATGAGGTGAGCCCATCTGAACTCCTACTGAGCCTGAATGTGACAATCTCCGTACAGTCCGGTCTGTTCGTCTGAGAATATCTCATGTCGGGCCTAGGGGGTGGTAAACGTCAGTCCCCTAATAGTGGTACAAGTCGTGTTGGAGTGTAGCCCAAAACACCCTGAGATAACACTGGATAACCTACCGGTATATCTCGCTTGCCCTGGCCAGGGACGACTATGTGTAATGGCTCTCCTTGACACAACGCGATATCAACCCCCAATACCGGGAGAGACGAATCATGTCTAACAGTCACTTCCTTCGAGTGCTTCGGGACTGCACCCAACTACTACATGTTTGCACGACTCATTTAAGCCGTGGTAGGGTAGCAATCTAAGAACAGTGGGAACACACTCGAGGCGAAGTGACAGTGTCAAGTCAGCGGACTAAGCTGTACTCATGTCACCTGGGAACTGATAACTGACGATAGGTATAATACCAACCAACAGTTCCCGACGAGTCATGTCCAGTGTCCTCGTAACCTAACGAGCACCCGCATACTATCTCAAGTACGACGTACTGACGGCTGTGGGACAGACCATCTCCCCTGCTGGGATGAGAAGCGCATACGCTAGTCTACTCCGGAGTATCGATGCCCTGTCTCGATAATCCTACGACTAGGGACCTGTATAAGGATGTGCTTGTAGATTACCCAGCCCCTACTAGTGTGACTGCCATCACAACGCCGGTAATCAAACAAAGATCCTAAGGGCTCCACTAATGTGTATAGGCGATATGCTAAAAAAAACACATGCACACATTAAAGTAGAAACAAACCAAGTAGCATACTACCATTTCGAGCAAGACTGTCTAAACAACCGTGAATATCCCAAGCTTCCATCAAGCAATATACAAACTAGTATGATACAGTAATGGCCTCTAGGGCATATACACTAACAAAAATTGCACTAAAATTGTCACGCCCCGCTTCCCAAAATACGGAATACGAGGGGTAGACAAGGTCAGCCATGCTCCTAAGGTCAAGGAAAAGTCCTGCCGTAGTCACACTTCGGCTTCTAGTTTATCATGGTAAACAGTGAAGATGCGCAGATAATGAGAAATGCAGTAACTGAAAGGAACAATGTGAAGACTGACCTGAAGTGGAACAAACGAAAGTAACTCGGAATGGCAAGACAAGAAGTCTGTGATGCACTGGTCCAGCCTAAATCTTCTCCTCATACTGAGCATGCATACTCAGGTCGTCAGAGCGACGCAACAACAATATTATTAATATAAGATAAAACATGTAAGTGAGGTAATACTAGTATAAGAACAATGTAAGTAATCACGGTGTCACTATATGATGCAGAATATGTTATGTGTCCCTATCGGTCTCTAGGTCATGTTTGAAATCACATAGTGGAAGGAGGATCATGTTTAACAGGAGTCTCGTACATACCCGAGACAACGGCCCACATGCCCGGGACATAACCCTGTCAGCCGGATCGCTAGATCCTATCCTACACGTATAAGTATCACTGTTCGAATGATCATCCTCTAAACACGGTCCCGCTAAATACGATACTCTTTCCACTTTGATTTCCCCTTTTTCCCCAGGTTACACTAGTAAGATATTGATCTAGTTGTGTACAAGTATACCAATGGCACGGTTTTATCACTGTTCACTGTATTTATCACTGTCACGAATATTCACTTTCCATTGAGCACGATTTTATCACTGTTCACTGTATTTATCACTGTCACGAATATTCACTTTCCATTGAGCACGATTTTATCACTGTTCACTGTATTTATCACTGTCACGAATATTCACTTTCCATTGAGCACGATTTTATCACTGTTCACTGTATTTATCACTGTCACGAATATTCACTTTCCATAGGTATACTCGTCACTCCTAAACCAATATCTATCGCGCACGATAATGAAATGTCCACACGCACTAACACTGAGTATATGGCAAGGGTATGGTATATGTATGTATGCTACCAATAAGCTCTGTAAGTTATGAATTAACATGCATGTCATTAAATTGCATAAATTAATATGTTAAGAATTCAGTGAAATGATACAAGTAAGATAAATAGAACACTCAGTCAGCAATTCATCAAAATTTGTTTCAGTTCAATCGGGATTCCGGTTCTCAAGATATAGCTGTTTCATTTTAAGTGCTCGCGGCTGGAAATTCAGTTTCAGAACTGAACGTCCGTTTCGCGACACGAATTGCACCCAGTTGGGCTCGGAATTTAGCGATGTCACAGTTACACTAATTGTGGATTTTACTGTTATGTATCCAACTCATCGAACGGATCATCGATAGCAGTTTTGTATTAAAAGTTATGTTATGTACAAGGTGCTGGTGTAAGATGGATCACTGCAGAAACTGCAGAACACCACAGTATTCTAAAATACAATTTAAATATCAAATGAAAGTGAAACGACACGGGACCAGATTCAAGGGTTAGCTAACTAAATTCTCTACGCGAACATATAAGGTTCCGCGCATTTTCAGTTTAAGAAAGGGGTGTACGGGTGTTTCCAAGTTCAGGTATTCAAACGAACGTTGCCCCGGACTGCAGTTCAGGGCCGCGAATCGCCTCAGTATTCATTGTTATAACTTATCAAAATGTAAATATGAACTATGGGGTACTGTAGGTTTATCTGTTGGCTTCGATACGAGCCAGACGGATCGATAATACCCATGGTGTGCTGGAAGTTATGCCTTGTACAATAAAGGGTATACATTCTGTCCCTGTTTGGGACAGCCATAGGTTCTGTTGATTTAAAATATAATTTAAATAGTAAACGATAGTGAAAACGAATGAAATCACTCCCAATGGTTGCATAACAGACTTATCTTCGCTATAGTATAGGGTTCCGCATCATGGCATTTTCATACGGCAGGGAGAAGGTGTTGCAAAATGAGAATTGACAGCCAATGCTGCTCTGGACTGCAGTCCAGAGCCGCACTCCGAACCAATTTCCGTCATATTTTTAAAGCAGAAACATACTAAAAATTATATGGGGTTCTAGTTTGTCGAGTCGGCTTCGATATGAGCCCTCGAACGCAACATTCCGATGTATAATCAATTTACTATGATTTTTACAAGATTCAGGTGCAGAAATTTACAGATTCGACGGATCTAAATGGGGATGACATTTCACGGTGTTAGGATCCGTATTTTCAAGCGAACTTTTAACACAATATTCATTATCACTCGGGCCATCAGTCATGATTAGTTTTCGTCAATTTAAAGGGTGTTTTCAGTTCGTGTTTTTGCATCGAACACTTATAATAATATAGTATCGCAATCGAAATGAACGTATAATAGCATGAAGCAAGTATTAAACTTGCCTGGTAACGTCTCGGGGTCGCGAGGCAGCAACGTTGTCACGAACGTGTAGGTGAGTGCTGCATGCTCCCACAACTCTTGATGATACGGTCCTTCGGGTCTTCTCTTTGACGTCCCGATCTCCCGCGGAATGTCCGGTCTCCATCTCGTCGCCGGAAGGGCACCACATCGCCGGCGTCTTTTACGGGCTCCCACCTCAATACCGAGGCAACTCGGGCACGAAGTTGGCTAGCCGACGCGCCCAAGATTTGATGTAGAATGTATTGGATTAACTTGAAATCCTAAGCTTTTGATTCACATCTCATGTGAGGGTTAAAGCTAGGAAGAATGATCACCATCATTTTTCTTTCTCTCTTCTTATGAACTTGTTATGATACACTTATCATAATTTTGTTAAGGAATTGAATGCCTTGATTTCACATCTCATGTGAAGGTATTTATAAGAAGAAATGGAGGAGAGAATAATTTCATTTATAATTAAAAAGTTTAAGCATGATAGAAAAAGAAAGAAAAGAATTTAGCACTAATTAAAGCATGCATTATGAAAGAAGTATCATGCTTAATTAGTACATCCACTTCAACAAACAAGCTATCATGCTTATACTTTTCAATTTACACCTCACTTATTTATTTTCACAAAATAAATGATGTCATAATTATGTCATTATGAGGTGGCATCTTCTAGAAGGTATTTTGTAACAATTACAAAAATACCCCTCCTCCGTATACCGTATACCGTATACTGTATACCCGTATCCGAATTCCGAAAAATACGAATACCATTAATCCAATAATATAATACCGGTATCCGTCCAGTATTATCCTTCCGATTATTATTCCTGTAACAATTACCGATCATAATCGAAAACCTGAGGAAATGGAAAGTTGGGCTGAGGGTTTTTAATATTTTGGGTTAGGAATTTTTTTTAACAAAATTTAGTTTTAGTTTTATTTAGCTTTGATTTTGAATCTTGGATTTTAACTTTTAGGTTTTGGGAAAAAATATAAATATCTTGCTTAACCAACTAATTCAAAATATGAGGGAAAAGAGAAAAGAACTACTGGAATTCGGAGAATCGGAAACTTTTATTAGAATGAAAACGGGGATTTACAAAAATCCCCTCTATACTTCGCTAATTACTAAAAAGCCCCTTCATATTTTGTATTTACTTAAAAGACTCTCAATACATTTAAATTGCACTAAAATCCTCTTTTACTAGTTTTCCATCAAAACCTAGCGTCCCGTTAAGAAGATGGTGCTAGAATTTGTATTTAAGTTGTTTTCTTACCTTCTATTTATTTAGATAGGTCTTTCTCTCATATAAAAACCCTGAATCCCGCTTGGTTGAAAATTAGGATTCAGTGCAATTAAAGAATCGCTCTCTCAAAACTTGCAATTGAAGAGACAACGGCACTCTACAAGCTCATTGCTTGAGAAGCTTGAGAAAATGAGCTGGTTTGCATGATCAATTTAAGAGACATTTGATCCAAACCTTAATCCGAAAGCAAATTTGGTAGAAAATTTAGGAAAAAGAGAAGGCGTTGTGAAGGTTTTTAAACCCTAACCCGATCATCACCGTTAGGCTCCTAACACAATACTGGAAGATGCAAAAAAAAATCTGTTTTTGGCATGTTAAGGGGCTTTTTAGTGTAATTTAAATGTATGGGGGCTTTTACGTAAATATAAAATATGGAGGGGCTTTTTAGTAATTAGCGAAGTATGAAGGGATTTTTTAGTAGAAAACATTAGCCATAAATATTATCTAAAAATTGTCAAATAATTTTTAAAATTAGCAACAAAAAAAATTTCCTTAAAAAAGAAAGAAAAACCATAATAAAAGTAAAATGCCATGCTATTTGAGCTAAAGCATTTTTTTTTAGTTTGTTGCCATGAATATATCTATTATATGTCTCAAGAATACAAAAACTCGGTTCTGCTCGATATTACTCAATTTTTTCTGAAGTTTATGCCGGGCACGTTCCCAACAATTGGATTCGCCATCTTCAATTGTGTTGATTTTTTTTTGTTGAATTCCAAGCAAAATATGATACTAAAACTAATGCATGTGATATCTCGGTTTGCATCTTTAAATGTTTAACATTATAATTTGCATATGCTCAATTTAGTTTTGTTTTTACTTGTCGAGTAGAAGGCAACCATAGAGAAGGCAAAGAAATTAGTATTTATAATTAAGA
Organism: Agapanthus africanus; assembly: GCA_030015575.1. Lineage (NCBI taxonomy): Eukaryota > Viridiplantae > Streptophyta > Magnoliopsida > Asparagales > Amaryllidaceae > Agapanthus > Agapanthus africanus. The sequence goes on from JASDDO010000012.1 coordinate 512,998,503, forward strand.
AAGAAACTGTTTCATGGATGTAATTATAATTAAGAAAGAAAGAAACAACTTTGGTGTAGTTGGTATGATATATCACTATCCCCTTCTAGAAAAATTATTCAATACATCTGGACAAAAAAGAAAAAGCGATGGAACCTTTCATAGATGTTTTTGGCAGCTTGGTGGGATCAATGGTTCTATTTCTTTCTCTTTTATTACTGGCCACATATAACCGGCACACGTTAGAATTTTTCTTTTCCCATCTAACCATTTGCAAGATATTGATGCAAGGGAGCTTCGTAGGGCCAATCCCCGCGAAGTGAGGAACGTATAGGAGGGCCCCTGTGTGTGGGGCCCATTTGGGCAGCTGGGACAACCGTCCGCTTGTCTCTCGCTTCACGGGAGATGGCCTTGGGAGTTCCACGGAGCCATTAAAATCATTTTGGTGAACTGTTTGCCGATATGAAGCTAATTTTCTAATAATTTTGTTTTGTTCATTGGTTGTGGCACAATAAATATTTTGGCAAAGTGTTTGCATAATCCATTTTTCCAAATAAATTTCTATGTTAACAAAAGTTCAATTCTGGATTTTAAAAATTCCCATGGAATTTCATTACCATTCTGGATTTTATATTAGAAAGTAATTTTTGGTGCATGAAGACATTTATATTTTGCAAAAAATCTAGCGCGCTCTCCCTCTCTCTTTCCACACATTAGCGTTTTTGGCACGTGGGATTGCGTATAATTATACAAATTTTTATTATAAATTTCTTTATTAGTTTAACTACGTGTATCGCACTTATAAAGTAATAATGACGTGATAATTTAATTACGTGCATCACACTTTTAAAATAATAATTACGTGTCATTTAACTACGTGCATTGCACATAAAACATTGGTGTTTTTTTGTTTGATTTCTCAAAAATAAAGAACCCAAATCATCAATCAATGTTGAGGAAAAAACTTCTCTACAAGCCTTTTGCAAGCCTCAGGAAGGGTTTTGAGATTTGTGCAAATCTTTTTTGCACTCTCTCTTTTTCCTTGTACGAATCTCAAAGCTCATCCAAATACTTGAAAGAGAATTGTAGAGAAATTTCTCTACATGCCCTTATAGAGAAGATTTATCCCAATTTTGAAATTAAATAACCTTTAGGATTTTTTTATATCTCATTCCAAAATTTCAATGTTTTCGAATTTCACCCTCCCCTCCAAAATCTAGTATACCCAAATTTTACCCCCAATTGTATTGAGTTATATAAATTTCACCATCAAAATCTAGTATTTCTAAATTTCACTCCCAAAACAATTAAGGTGTCCAAATTGCACCCAAAATTCATTAAGTTATCAATAATTAAAACTTTGTTTTTGCAAAAAGCTTCTTAATTTTCTCCATTTTGCTGTCAACTCTTTCTCCAAGATCATTGAACTCGGCGTATGATGCCCTAACCGCAAAATACTTGAATTAAACCATCACTTGAATAGGAGTAACTTTAACTCATATTGTTGCTTCAAGTTGTCGTAATTGTTATGGCAAAACCACAAAAGAGCTTGATTTTATATATTTAAATAACAAATATTGGATGAAGAAGAAATGTCCTAAATTTCGCTCACAAGAGAATTCCTAATTTTAAAATTGTGAGAAATCTAAAACTTTAGTCCGTATTTAACATAAAAAGAAGAAGATGGCCATTTGTGGTGAAATTTTGACAACTTAATGGTTTTGGGGGTGAAATTTAAAAGTAATAGATTTTGGAGATGAAATTTGGATAACTTAATACCTTTGGGGGTGAAATTTGAAAATACTAGATTTTGGGGATGAATTTTGAAAATATTAAAATTTCAGGGGTAAGATAAAAAAAACCCATAACCTTTTTGCCTTGCATAACAGTATTTATATTGGGATTTGCTTTTGCAATAAAAGGTTTGATATGGGCTTTACCCTTAAGTCGAACCCAAACCCACAATCGTATGGGCCACATCCATTAAATATAACTCAGGCCCCAAACCCAAGGCCATGCCCACTATACATATCCCCCTTTTCTTTGTGAGCAGTCTCATTTTTTTTCAGGGGGTTTCCTGCAATTTCGTAACCGTCTTCTCTAAACCCTAGCGTTTCTTGGAGCTAGCCCCATCAGCAATGACGGCGGAGGAGACGAATCTAGTGGCTTCGCTCATGAGCGCAGGTTAGTATAGACTTAGACTTCAATCCCTAATCCTTTATCTGCGATTGATGCTCATTCGTTTGATTCCAACTTTTATGGTTACAAATCTTTCCCTAGGCTTGTTTTTTGCTTCGATTTTGCTATGTTTTTTTGGGAAAAAGATGTGATTTTGATGGCGTTAAAAGATGAATTGAAAAGATTTGATGGATTTTTTTATTACTTGAAATGGAACTAATGAGCAAGTTTTGGTTTTTATTTTTTCTGTGAACAGAAGATGAACAGCACAAGAGAAGCAAGAAGCAAAAGAAGAAGAAGAAGAGCACAGGTAGTTAAAAGTGTACGATGTTGTTGTTCTCTTTATATATTTATTGTGTGACAAATACTTTTCTCTTTATTTATTCTTACTAGACTATTTATTGTGGGGGGAAATGTCATCTTGTTTTTTTTTTTGCTTAACGATGCATCAATACCATTGTAAATTCGAAAAAGTTTTTTTCCCGTATTTTTTTTGGTGTTCTTTTTGGGTTCAACTAATGTAACAGCCTTGCTTCTGTAGCAAATCAACTTATATTACTCTTTATCCTTCCATGCTATAATATGTTACATAAGAAAGAATCTGTTTTCCCCTTTAAAAGTCGTCGAATAAGATTTGGGAAAAAATGTCTAACTCCCTAACTTAGAAAAACAATATGTTTAGATCACTGTCCCAAAAAGCAATAGGTTTAGGTCCCTATAGTACATTTAATATTGTTTATGCCGACACTAAATTTTCAGGTAAACTACTATATTTGTCCTTTAAAGTGCTGCATTTATATAAATGTTGTAGTTTGAAAGATAGCTATAGTACTTTAAAAGGTAAATGTAGTAGTTTTCATGTCAAATGTAGTATTTTAACATAAATGTAGTATTTTAACATAAATGTAGCACTTTAGAAGATAAATGTAACACTTTAGAAGATAAATGTAACACTTTAAATGATATATGTAGTACTTTAAAGGGTAAATGTAGTAGTTTATCTGAAAGGGTGGTATTGGCATAAAGAATATTAAAGTGATATAGGGATCTAAACCTATTGTTTTTTTTGACTAGGGACCTAAACCTATTGTTTTTCTAAACTAAGGAGTTAGACCCATTTTTCCCATAAGATTTTGTGTTTGGTTTCAAAACATGCTTGAGCATTAAGCCATTAAGAGATGGGTTGTTGGTCTTGAGTTTCATTGACATATGTCGTTACGGTGCATTGTGACAACCTACTATCATGCTTCATCATATTGAAGTATTGCTTGAACACAATTCTTCCAAGTTGCAACTTCTGCTAGGCATAGCTTTTGTTGGTGTCTTCACTCCAAATATATAAGAAATCCACGTTGATGCACACAAATTCAATTGACGTGCCACCCAAAAAAAAACTTGTAGGCTGGATTTGGTATATTTGCTGCTTTGATTTTATTCCCCCCAAAATAAATCTTTGAAATTTGGACAAGATATGTATCGTCGTTTGACACCCCTCTCAAAAAAGTCATGTATGCAATCTTCCAATTTGTGACCAATCACCATATGGTGGAGGCACCAGATGGTCCATTTGGTATTTGTTCTTTTGCTTGAGAAGGTTTTGGCATCTGTGTTTAACATGATACTCACATATGTTGGTGATAATCGTGAACTATTAATAAACTGTGTTGAACGTGAACATTTTTTTTGTGGTGTTATAGATGGTGACCAAGAACGTGAAAATGGTGACATAGGAACAGATGGTAGAAGCAAGAAGAAGAAATCAAAGAAGCGCACAGCTTTAGATTTAGATTCAAGAGAAGATGTTTGTGACGGTGGTGGTAAGTAAAATTTTCACGCGATTTCTTAAACTCCGGTTCTAGACCACATTAGAATTCAAATATTTGTGATTTTTGAAATGTAAATTTGTAGCCATGGGTAATCTGTCTATAATTCATTTAATAGTTTGATTGAATTTGTTATATATTACTCCTACAATTTATATCTCCTACAATTTTCGTTCCAGACCATTTGTCATGTAGGTAGAAACTAGTTGGTTAATAAAATATTAGGCTTTGGGTTTACTGTTATGGCGGTAATGCAAAATAGAATTTTTAATTTTTTGGAATTTTTTTTTACTATTACAAAGCCTGATCCACGAAGCTAATACTAAATGCCAAATCTTCATACTCATGAATGAACCTCTTAGCTTTCCCTTGTTGCTGCAAATGAGTTGCAGGAGATCAACCGAAAATCATTTAGTAAAATGTGAATATGTGATCAATTCAACTCAATTGCTTGGTGCTTTTCTTATTGATTTAAATATGTATCAGAGGACAAAGCTTGTATCATTGCGTTTCATCTGCGACCGTTTTTTCACATTACTATACTTTCTGATGCGTCCAATATGAGTAACTAAAAATATCATTGATGGCGATTCGTTTCTAGGGACAATTCATGAAGAGGGTGGTGAGCATGATATGAATGAACCAACAATGGCGGATAAGCTTGCAAGTCTAGATTTGGTTGATGATGAAAAATTAAAGAGCTTCTCCAAGACAGAACCGTCTCCTATTCCAGCACCTCCAAGTGCTGATTCAGTTCACATTTTACTGAAGCAAGCATTGCATGCAGACGACCATGCGTTGCTATTGGATTGTCTATATTCAAGGGATCAAAAGGTCTGTTTCCTCATTAATACTCCATCTTTTGTAACCTGGAACATAATTCTTCTGTGTATTCAGGTAAAAGAAAAGACTAATTATTTACATGTCTATGTAATGTGTCAGCTTCAGCATTGCACGGCCCAATTTTCAAGCAAAATGTAATTATGCCGCAAATATGCATTAGTTTTTTACTGACATCCTGGGGAAAATGATAGAATGACAAAGGTTTATTAAAATTATCCAACACAGATAATACCATAAGTAATAATATATGCTAGAGTTGGATCGAAATGATAAGTAAACAGATACTTGATAATTTATGTTATTTGTGTTTGCTCTTCAAAATTATTCAACAATCAATTATTGAGGTCGATTGAATATTTATATCCGTTCGCCGTATGTACTCTGGTACCATGTGCCTTCATTCCCTCAATTTAAGGCATGCAGTTCGCTCTCGCTCCCCCTTGCACATTCTAGAGACAAAGGACTTGTAGATTTAGTTAATAATTAATAGGCAAATTTAAATTACTGATGTAACAGTCGTGGCCATATCGCATTACCATGCTTAGTTTTAATTAAGCCTTCGAGATAACAAGTTTCGGAAATTATTGGGCTCCTGAGCCTTGACGGATCGCTCATGTAAGCCCAATTGATGCACTCGAAATGATGCATCCAATTATGGAGCCGCATAATTTGAACTTTACATCCTTGGCTCCAGTATGAACTTTTACATGTTCCTTCATGCTTACAGTTTTCTAACTGAAACTGATGGCGGCATGCAGGTTATCGCGAAGTCAACCTCACTTCTAAATCCGGCCGATGTTCTCAAGCTCTTAAAATCCCTTACATCTATGATTCAGCAAAGGTAAACAAACAACCTGGAAGATAAATCATAGGCCAAATGTTTTTGATGTATCGCACATTTCTTTTGGAATGATGTAGCCTAAAATTATCTGATCTTTGTAAAAAGCTTGCATGCAACTAATATCATATTTACCCCCCAATCAATATTTTTGCAATGGTAATTGCATTAGTATAAGTGTACTTTTTATGCACAATGCAGATAATTCTAGAGTGGGAAGGCATTTGTCTCGTGTTTCAAATTCCAAGTAATATCCTAATTGCCGGTTATAATTTCTTTTTTGGTAGAGGCGCAGTCTTGGTTTGTGCACTTCCTTGGCTTAGAAGTTTGCTTAGTCAACATGCAAGCAGTATAGCATCACAAGAATCATCTTTACTCATTCTCAACTCCTTATACCAGGTTTGTATTCTCTTTCGTCCTTATCGATATATTTTCCAAGTTACATCTGGAAAGAAATTATTGCATCGAGGCAATGTACATAATACACGCTGGTAAAAAGATTCAACGAGATGAGTTTATCGACCACTGAGGGCTTTAAATGCATGTTTGAGCAGTTGTGTATACGGATAAAAGATGCAAACTAATTTGGGTGTATCGACCACTGAGGACTTTAAATGCACGTTTGACACCAATGGCTTGTGAGACCGGCTACCGCCCCTCGTCGGGGTCTCGACTGTATACACTAGTCTACTCTAGAGTATCGATGTCCTGTCTCGAAACTTTCTCGACTAGAGACCTTTTAAGGATGTGCTTATAGACTATCCAACTCTCACGTATATGATCGCCATCATACCGCTGGTAGTCAAGCAAGAATCCTAAGGGTTCTATCAACGTGTAATAGTAATCTGTAATGTCACCTAAAATATGTACACGATGATAAAGACAAACCAGATAGCTTACTATCATCTCGAGTAAGACAATCATTGTAATCATGTGTCTGCGATCCAATAATTGATTTTGAGGGCATTATATCTAACAATCTCACTTGCACTTAAGGCTAATTATTGCGATGTCGCATACTCACAGCCTGTGTGATACCGAACATCCAACTCCTCTACTAATCAGTTTCATAAAGCTCGTTTGTAAAACTATTGTGTTCGAGAAATAGCCTCAGTGAGTGGATCCGCCCTAATGTTTCTCTCTACGTCTCTCTTAATCTTAAGTTCGCGAAGAAAGCCATCTCCCGAAATGAGCAATACCTGTCTTAGAATATGTCTGGAAATCTGATGGGACTCGGTTTACAAATGAACTCCAAATCTAGCAAACTTCTTAGACTTCATCGTCAGCTGAACTTAAGCAGTATCCTGTACCATGCCTCCCTCGGTATCCGCTTGGACCACCTGTCTAAACTACTGTCCCTCGTCAGAGGGAAAACTATAACTCTGACAGTCAGTCTGTTATCCAGGTCACCTTGAAAGCTTGATTAGATAACCGTCTCCCGAAAGAGGCCGTTGTTATCAAATCCCTAGAACATATATACTTATGTTCATAAAACTGCTTCCTAACGTTTCTCCAGGATTGAATTAATATCAGCTTATTGCATCTAGTGCAAAAACAATATTTGGTGTGCTACTTGACATCTTATGATTGACTCAATTGCCTAAGCAAGTGATATGCCAATTATGTACATCTCTCTCCCCTTTAGTCTGTAAGACACCTTTAGAGAGGGTGACTCCATCACCTGCAGGTACACCACCATGTCAGGAGTCCTCCATTCTAAATATCTTTAGAATATTGTCTAAGTACCCAGATTGGGAAACCATCCAAATCTAGATCTAAAACCATAGATCTGGTAACCAGAATGCCTGATATTATATCCATATCTTATGTGGAGAAACCACTGTGTGACAACCACAGTATAACCGATCGTAGTATAGGAATTTCACTTCCTACTCTGTGTATGTCATCCAAATACTAGGACATCATACCCTACTACCTTCTTAACAGATCCATCTTTTATTCTGATGAAGTCAAGGCCTATAACCGTCACATCAAAAATAGATGATCTATCTCCGCTATATCTGCTTCAGTCTATAAATATACATGACCTTGTCCACTATGCTTCCGCTGCTCCCACTGACTACGACAACCCCTGTCAGAGTCATATACACGTGTACTTCTAAAGCTAGTTCAGAACGATCCTATATTCATCCTCCTGCCGGGTCTTATAGTTTGGAACAGCAGTAATGGCAAGTCTAGGTAAACAAGAATCTTCCTGTCACTGTATTTGAGAATACCGAAATACCTCTCGGGTGCTTGAGGTTACCCACCATATCTGCGGAGTGGCTAATGGAATGTCAAACCTGATTGAAGCTTTAGGTCATATTAAATTTTCCGTAATCGTTTGCGGTTCTGGAATATCTTTCAGTTCTACCATACTCCCACTACTGTTTTCTGAAAAAATCTATTTTACTAAAACTGTGCCGAGTCAAGAAGAATATCACTATTGATTTTCCAGATGGTAGAAAGTCAACCTTCGTCAAAACCCGGGTTAACCCACAAACTGCCATTATAGAAACGTGCCTTGAGTTAACCAGAGTCTGGTTTTAAGCATAAGCCGGACAACTCTCTGTACCTTAATATTGTTAAGATATGAACTATTCTATATACAATATAGAAACAGAGACACATATTTAATTGAAACCAGATTCAAATCATGCAGCTGTCTCCAGTGCATGTCAACTAAATGGAGAGAGTCCGATCAGCATTACTCAACTAGGAATGCATCCAATTATGAGTAACTTGAAAGAGAAACAAGTTTCTTAAAACCATTACTATCAACTGAATACCATACACAAGTATCTACATCTTCGATTGCCTTGAAGAATCCTGATACTTTGCAACACATGGTTCTTTACTTTATTCTTGTACCTATAACTTCTCAAATTTAGACCCTGTATTTCTATGAAACACTTGTCTAAAACTTGGGAAGTCACAAGTAAACAGAATACAGTACGAGAACCAACCCCTTTGTCCTAATGGACACTAGACAACATACACTACTTTGTATAAGTCCCCTGAGTTGAATAACTTAAACCCTGCGCGTCGTAGGTTGAAAATTTTACCCAGGCGATTTCCTTAAATATTACGAATTGCAACGAATTTTGATATAATGAGGATGGTCACCTAATTCCCAATAACTTACTCCTACTCATCATCTGTAAAACCATACAGATGTGAGAATCAGACCTGGTAAATACATATCCTGGAGTAAGTATCTAATTGAGAAATCAGTTTTCGTTTAATAACACACAGTGAAACTGAAACATGAAAATGTTTCGAAGGGGTATCCGGGTATCCTAATAATGCCTCTTCCATTATCCAGATTCATGACTGTAACCGTATATTTCTTTGTCAAATCCTTTTATTTGTTTTTAGTCATTACTTTCTTTACACCATCGTTAGGCTAAATGGTTTTCTTCCTTTCCCACCATTCGGCACTAGCCTATGGTTTTGAAGAAGATTATCCAATAAGCATAATAGGTGTACTCTCCTAATCCTAAGAGTACTCGCACCTGAGAGAAGGTGATGATAAAAGACAACTGAATAAACCTTATTCTATTTCTTCTGAACCGGAGAAAAGCAAAGGTGAAGTAGGAGTAGCGATGAAATATGTTGTTTGGTCGTGAATGATAGCAGTCGCAATTTACTTTGCCCTCTTTCTAATCCCTTTAGTTGTCTTTACTTATTACCTTCTGTACGGCACACTTAGGCTAATTGGTTTTCTTCATTCCCTACCTTTCGGCGCCTGCCTATGGTTTGGAAGAAGACTATCCAATAAGCGTAATAGGTTTACCCTCTCCTAATCCTAGGAGCCCTCACAATCTGAGAGAAGGTAAAAGGAAAAGACAACTGAATAATCCTATTTAATCTCTCCAGAATCAGAATCCATCCTCGAATCTGGAACAAGTTCCATCGAGTTCGTATGTAACTATACGATGGATTTATCCAATGGAAGTGGATGTTCGTAGTGATACAGAGTGTTCTGGAGAAATGCAAAGGGTAAAAGGAATGGTAATGATGTATGCAACTCAGACAATCCAAAAGCCAGTGTTTTAAGAAAGTTCGGTTAACTTGGTCACTGAGTTATAGTCTAGGGTCGGGCCATGGTCGCTACTAGAGAGAGAAAAGAAACACTCTGCGTGCACTCTAACCTAGATCAGAATGGTTAATCACTTTATCTAATCAGGATGTCTCCCACTGTATACTCAAATTCTCCTCCAAACCTGAAAAAGGAATTAGTCGGGATCACCCGAGAAGTAAACCAACTCATCAGTGGGAATCGGGATCCAACAATCATCACATGATAACGTGACGAAATCCACTCACGTTATCGCACTCCAGAAGGTATGCGCATGCCTGGCAAGTTTCAATTTCTTTAGAAACTCCCGATGTGATTTTTACCCCATGCACTTATGACCTTGACGAAGGCCAACATATCATAAGTCATATGTCAAGTTTTACCCGTCATTATCCAGGCTAATTTGAACCCATCCGTACATATCCTTGACGAAGGCCAAAATAGTAGTACGACTGTCCCAAATCAACGCATCTATCTATATAACAGAAAGGTAACAAGCAGCTACCATACACTATGCCTTGACGAAGGCCAACATACATAGCATGAATACTAAGTGCTATCTGTCTGAAATGACGGAAGGCTACGACTGGTTTTCGGCGAAAAACCTTTAACGTAATGAACTTGATATCGTTGAAGGAACCGGATAGCTTTTTATAAAAATATAGTGGAGAAAACCTTTGCTGAAGAGGCCACTTCCGGTGAAGGGATCTTGGCTCTTTCCCCGTAAAATGAGGTGCATGATATTCCAACTGAATACCACGATGCAAAGCAAAAAGTAATCGACTATAGTGAAGTTATTATCCTGACGCAAACTTCTGCTCAAAGGGTCACTCCTGAATGCCTCGTCGAATGAGGTGCTGGATATTCATAACCGAATACCGCTGTGCAAAATAAAAAAGAACGTTCTTGTAATAACAACCTTTTGAAAAATATTCCAACAACATCGAATAGTGATATTCTTCTTGTATTTCTATGAAACACTTGTCTAAAACATAAGAAGCCACAAGTAAACAGTACGAGGACTAACCCTTTTGTTCTAATGGACACTGGACAACATACAATACTTTGTATAAGTCCCCTGAGTTGAATAACTCAAACCCCGTGCGTCGTAGGTTGAAAACTGTACCCAGGCGATTTCCTCAAATATCACCAATTACAACGAATTCCGATATAATGAGGATGGTCACCTAATTCCCAATAATTTACTTCTATTCATCATCTGTAAAACCATACAGATGTGAGAATCAGACCTGGTAAATACGTACCCTGGAGTAAGTATCTAATTGGGAAATCAGTTTTCGTTTAATAACACACAGTGAAACTGAAACATGAAAATGTTTCGAAGGGGTATCCGGATATTCTTAGTAATGCCTCTTCCATTATCCAGATTCATGACTGTAACCGTTTATTTCCTTGCCAAATCCCTTTATTTGTTTTTAACCATTACCTTCTGTATATCATCGTTAGGCTAAATGGTTTTCTTTCTTCCCCACCGTTCGACACTAGCCTATAGTTTTGAAGAAAGACTATCCAATAAGCATAATTGGTGTACTCTCCTAATCCTAGGAGTACTCGCAACCTGAGAGAAGGTGATGATAAAAGACAACTTAATAAACCTTATTCTATTTCTCCTGAACCGGAGAAAAGCAAAGGTGAAGTAGGAGTAGCGATGAAATACACGGTTTGGTCATGAATGATGGCAGTCGCAATTTACTTTGCCCTCTTTCTAATCCCTTTATTTGTCTTTACTTATTACCTTCTGTACATCACATTTAGGCTAATTGGTTTTCTCATTCCCTACCGTTCGGCACCTGCCTATGATTTGGAAGAAGACTATCCAATAAGCGTATTAGGTTTACTCTCTCTTAATCTTAGGAGCCCTCATAATCTGAGAGAAGGTAAAAAGAAAAGACAACTGAATAATCCTATTCAATTTCTCCATAATCAAAATCCATCCTCGAATCTAGAACAAGTTCCTTCGAGTTCGTATGTAACTATACGATAGATTTATCCAATTGAAGTGGATGTTCGTAGTGATATGGAGTGTTCTGGAGAAATGCAAAGGGTAAAAGGAGTGGTAATGATGTATGCAACTCAGACAATCCAAAAGCCAGTATTTTAAGAAAGTTCGGTTAACTTGGTCACTGAGTTATAGTCTAGGGTCGGGCCATGGTCGCTGCTAAAGAGAGAGAAAAGAAACACTGCGCGCACTCTAACCTAGATCAGAATGGTTAATCACTTTATCTAATCAAGATGTCTCCCACTGTATACTCAATTTCTCCTCCAAACCTGAAGAAAGAATTAATCGGGATCACCCGAGGAGTAAACCAACTCATCAGTGGGAATCGGGATCCAACTATCATCACATGATAACGTGATGAAATCCACTCACGTTATCACACTCTAGAAGGTATGCGCATGCCTGGCAAGTTTCAATTTCTTTAGAAACTCCCGATGTGATTTTTACCCATGCACTTATGACCTTGACGAAGGCCAACATATCATAAGTCATATGTCAAGTTCTACCCGTCATTATCCTGATTAATTTGAACCCATCCGTACATACTCTTGATGAAGGCCAAAATAGTAGTACGACTGTCCAAAATCAACGCATCTATCTATACAACAGAAAGGTAACAAGCAGCTACCATACACTGTGCCTTGATGAAGGCCAACATACATAGCATGAATACTAAGTGCCACCTGTCTGAAATGACGGAGGATTACGACTGGTTTTTTGTGAAAAACCTTTAACGTAATAGACTTGATATCGTTGAAGGAACCGGATAGCTTTTCATAAAAATATAGTGGGAAAAACCTTTGCTAAAGAGGTCACTCCCGGTGAAGGGATCTCGGCTCTTTCCCCTTAGAATGAGGTGCAGGATATTCCAACTGAATACCACGATGCAAAGCAAAAGTAATCGACTATAGTGAACTTATTACCCTGACGCAAATTTCTGCCCAAGGGGGCACTCTCGATGAAGGGATCTCGGCCCTTGCCTCGTCGAATGAGGTGCTGGATATTCATAACCGAATACCACTGTACAAAACAAAAAAGAACGTCCTTGTAATAACAGCCTTTTGAAAAATGTTCCAACAGCATCGAATTGATTTGTTTTCCTTGTATTGATCTGAATCAACGCAGTCCCATCAATTAATCACACCAGAAAAGAACGAAAATAAAATGTACGTATATGTCATCCGCATTCGCCGCTGGGTCCGGTCATCACCCGTTAGGTTACTTAACTAACGACAGAGCGGGGACTGAACTAGCGCGTGTGTAAAACATATACAATATTTACTAGTATATATATAGCAATATACAATAATCGCTCTAGGCGTGATAAATGCAAAATCACAAAAAAGTAATAAGTATCACAGAACAATACAGATAATCTGGGAGCCCCCGGTTTCCTTCGAGCCGCAAATGAAACCCGACGTTCCCCTGGTCTTGTGGATAGCCTGTGCAATGAAAACCTAAACCCCTACGAGTGCGGCAAGTTACCCGCCAAAACCAGAAGCGAGGCAGTCCCCTTCAGCAAAGTGAATGGACCACCCAGCGCTTCATGGAAGCCGGTAACTTGAGCACCCCTTCTTGGGTCAACCTGTACCCCCTACGAGTTCGGCGAATAGCCCGCCAATCCTAGAGTGAGGCCCCCCTCTCTCAAAACCATGAGATGCGGACCCATTGCCCTCCAGAACCCGGTTATCCGTGCACTCCATCGCGGGGTAATCCTAGTACAGAAAAGAAAATATGTACAACGGGTACATCGACCTCAACCCGGTCATTTCCCAAACAAATAATATACAAATAGGCAGTGACGACAATCCACATGTCGGGACGCTCACCCCGCGATATCAAATGTACAAATGAATTCAAACTGCACTACCATTGCACACAAGCTATCCACCACGACAACCCGCAACAATACAGCACAACACAGAACATCAACGCGAATGTCACGTTCGCAAACCCGTCAAAAAGGACTATAGCAATTAGATGAGTTATACCGCTCTAATGATATTCACGGCCGCATATAGTAATGTAAGTACTGTAAACTAATGTATTTAAAATTTCGATCGACTAAACTTCCCGAAGTGGCCCCAAGATTTGGCAAGTATTCAAGAAGGATTTCGAGGAAGAAATTAATATAATGAGACGTTGGGTTTTGATGCTGCGAATTATTCGCTGTTTTTGGGAATTATTCACTGATTTTGCGAATTATTCGTGAATAATTCGAATCGTTCGCCAACAGCGATTAAATCGGAGATTTAGCCGGCCCTTCAAAAATTCACGAATTCGCCGAATTTAGCTCATCGACAGCAACTCGATCCATTTCCTCTTCCTTTGATGGCTTTTCATGATGTGGAGGGATCAGAGAAAATCAGTGAGAAAAAGAGGAAGGGAGATGAGATCATGTGGGAAGAAAGAGTAGGGCAACATATATACGACCTAGCCTCAAATGTCATGCATTAAACGTTCTATTATTTGCTTCATTGTTGGAAGAGCTTTAAAACAAACAAAAATGAAGCCTTATTTTTTGTTCCCTATGTCATTTGCTTCAAAGCTGGAAGGTGGGTTTGTAAAACCATGAGCAGAATGCAATAATTCAAGGCATGTGAATCACTCGTCTCTCTGCAACTACTGCAAAAGCCATTTTGGCACCTGAGATGCACATGTAAATGTTTAAAAAGCTCGTACGATCCCGGAAGGGCCGTTGTATCTTTAAAAAAAGAATATTTACATGTGCATCTCAGATGCCAAAATGACTTTGAGGATTAAAGCGAGAGATAGAGAGGTTTTTTTAATAACAAATGTATGTGGGCCCCACGTGAACAGTGCCAAATCCTTTGTAGTCCATAGTTTTTTTTAGGATTCATGAATCCAAAAAAATGGTGGCCCCTCACAAAAAATAAGCATATCCAAAAAAAACCTCAAAATCCTACAACCAAATAATAATTCGCTGATTCTCACCGGTTTTTTTTGAATTCTTGAATCCAAACAGTGCAAAACCCTTTGTAATCCTGCAACCAAACCCCCCTTAGAATGGTTTCTTTTTTCAAGGATACAACGGCCCTTCCGGGATCGTACGGGTTTTTAAAATATGTACATGTGCATCTCAGGTGCCAAAATGGCTTTTGCAGTGGTTGCAGAGAGATGAGTGATTCACATGCCTTGAATTATTGCATTCTGCTCATGGTTTTACAAACTCACCTTCCAGCTTTGAAGCAAATGACATAGGGAACAAAAAACAAGCCTCCATTTTTGTTTATTTTAAAGCTCTTCCAACAATGAAGTAAATAATAGAGCGTTTAATGCATGACATTTGAGGCTAGGTTGTATATATGTTGCTTTACTCTTTATTCCCACATGATCTCATCTCTCTTCCTCTTTTTCTCACTGATTTTCTCTGATCCCTGCACGTCATGAAAAGCCATCAAAGGAAGAGGAAATGGATCGAGTTGCCGTCGATGAGCTAAATCCGACGGATTGGGAGGTTTTGGAAATTAATAAAACGGTACATCACTTTAAACTATCACCGGATTTTCTTGTTTTTTTTTTCTTTTAAATTTTTGTTGTAATATTTTCTTTCTAGCCCTAGCTCCTTTTGCAAAAAGTCTCTTCTCCTTCATCAACCGACGCCTCTCTTTTTCTGCAAATTTCTGTCCTGCTTTTGTTCCTTTGAAGAGGTAGTAGTTCAGAACGAAGATCCAGATCCCTTTACTTTTCTAGCTTTTCTCGTAAATAATTTATTTTTATCAGCCTCCAGGGTTCTTTTTAACAAAACCCATCAGGCTCTTTTTTTTGTTGATGATATTATTGCCTGAGCTTTAATTCGTGATAATGAATATATGAAATATTCAATGCTATCTACTACAGGAGCTTTGAAGGATGATCACACAAACTTTGGATATAATGTTTTCTACTTTACTATGTTAAGCATATGTTGATCAATATTGCATGATGCCTACTGATGACCATATATATGTTGATCAATATAGGGCAAACTCCCATGTCTCAAACAAAACTCTTGACAAAGAGAAAACTGCATGTCCTCAAAACAAGGCTTGCTTCAAAATGGGGAAAACCCTATTTTCGCAAACAAACCGGGTACATAGAGGAAACCCTACGTTCTCAAATGAATTTGGACATAAGAGCAATCAATCCTATGTCCCCAGACATTCTGAACACAGAAATACTATGTTGTCCAATGAGATTTGAACATAATAAAATACTTATGTTCACCGTTTGAAAATAATTCAACCAATTATTTCTACCAGGAGGACAAAAATTGTCAAGAGTGATAATTTTTCCGCTAAAATCATCGAAATAACTTAGATATGACTAAATTATTTCAAAAGAATTAACTTCGGGTATCTCGATTTGAGGTATCCGCCATCATATTACTCTGTCGGGAACCCCGGCTAGGTTCCCGACTTCCTAGTCTTTGTGTAGTCGGGTACCCTAAGAGGTACCGCCCATCAACACAAGCAGCTTGGGTCCCCAAAAGAGGGTACCTGCTCATTGCTCTAACAGGGCTAGGCTTGGGTCCACTTTTTGGATACCCACCTATGCCCTAAATAATGTCGATTTGGCGTTAAAAAGCACACATTGAATCTTTACCCAAATTACCTACGTTTTGATTTTTTGAGGCTAAAGAAACGAAATGAGAGCCTATCCAAAATGTGGCTATTTCTCTTAAAACTTTCATCTGTACAATTTAAGGTACTTTGTACAATGTATCCAAATTGTACTCAGAAACCAATGAAACAATGATTTTGTTCTTGAAATGAATTTCTTTGCCTCTCTTTGCAAGTATAATGTGATCTCTCTCTTTATGATGTGATTTAGATCAGTCTAATAAGATGCCCCCTTCTAGGTATAAACCTGAGACATAGAGACATATAGGGAGTAATTAATAATAACTGTTTGCACTTATTGGAAATCATGAACCCATGACCATCTGGTCAAATTTTAAAACCTAAATTTTTTGTTTTGTTTAAACTTTACCTATTTTAAATTTTTACCCATTAGAGGTATTAAAGAGGTTAAACACATATAAGTTGTAACACCCTAGAACGATAGTAGGGTAATTTAATGTAATAATTGATTTATGGTTAGTTAAAATTATTTCATCAATAGATCGAGTTTGTGCTATGTAATTTTATTATTATTGGGTTTATTGATAGATTGACGGTTTGGATTTACATGGGGTGTATTGACTATAGTTACTATTGGTCATGAAAACTTATTGGATGGTAAATATTTAATTGCGAAAAGATTTATGGTTGTGAGATTGGAAGGTTATATGTCATATAATTATATTTTATATTACCTTTATTCCATAATCCTAGTTGGTATAATGTTAATAGAATACCCGGCCCACATTGATAATTAGCCTATTTAAACAATTACAACTTTCATGAAAACATATATTCTCATAGTTCATCAAACATTACCCAAGCATCCATCTCTCTAATCCTAACCCTCGACGGTCGATCCCTCATCATCAACATTGTTACTTTGTATCGTCATTATTGTGATCGTCACCGATATCTTCTTCCTCTTCTTGTTACGGTGATGTGATCATTACCACGGTCTCGTCAGCTTGGTTGTAGATCCAAAACCAAGATCATGTTTTCATCGTCAAAGCGTCGTTGTCTATTTTCGTCATCGAGGCAAGCATTTCTAAATACTTGTTGCATGCTAGTTACGTCTGGATCAGATCTGGCATAACATTATTATTATTATTAATTTTAGATATGCATTAATGTTTAACACTACTTAACGATATGTCGAGATCAGAATCACGGTATGTTGGAAAACTTGACCTATTGATAATACTTGACATGGATGGATGAAGATACTATATGTATGTTGTTATTTGCTGTATGGAACATAAGGGAATCAAGGAAATCATAATTGTTATCGTGTATATTGAAAATTAATTGAAAACCCTAATTTTAGTAGTCAATACGTTTCAGGAAAAATCACGTGGAGACGTCTGCCTACAGTGACCAGACATCTCTGGATTAGATTTACAGTAATTAAAATTGAACTACAGACGTCTGTCAACAGTGATAAGACGTCTCTGAATTTAATTTACGGTAACTCGATTTGAACTGAAGACGTCTGTCCCAGACGTTTGCTAATCATATTGTTAGGGACAAGACGCCTTCTACAGACGTTTGGCATATAAAACATATTGAACCAGACTTCTGGAATAGAAATTGAGGTAAACCAGACGTCTCCTACAAACGTCTGATATTTAAACTTTTTGAACTGACATTCAACCTGATATGTTGTAGGACATGCTAAATCACGATACACATGAGAAACACCTACCTGACATGATTTTGATATATATATTATATTGTTTGATTTCATGTATCCATATTATCTTGTTTTGATATTGATTTGTTATTGCATTCCCCGATAATGATATTCCTATTATTAATAATGCTTAATTGTCATATATACTTATGACTGAACGTGTTCACTAGTTGATATGTAGGACTCATGCCATATAATAGTTGTCCAATATTAATGTATTCATGATATCCTTGACTTGACTTGATCGACTGAACTTGACTAGACATGGCTTTTTACCTGCATACTTTAGAACCAGCAGTTAGAGATTGATCATCCGAGATAGACCTTCGTGTCTTCGAATGATAAGCTGATATCATTCGTCCTTTTTCCGCGAAAATAGACATCCATGCCTTTGAATGATGCACTAACATCATTCGATGGTACATTGCGGAAATAAACATTCATGTCTTGGAATGATCCGCTAACATAATTCGATAGTACATTGACAGGGGCATTCATGCCTTGAAATAGTGATACGGTCATTATTCATGCACTCGTTGCGAAGATAGACACCCGTGTCTTGGAATAATACGCTAACATCATTCGATGGTCTATTCTTATATATCCTGGTTATCACATGGTTTTGCCTTTCCGTAGGTCAAAGGTTCAACCCTGATTGAACCTTTAAATGATTGTATTGATTGACCTTGAATACCGGTATGATGGATAACTTAGCGACATGGACATCTAGGACACACATGACATGAGAGATGGTCATATCTTGATTGGTATATCATTGTATTATTGTATCTTGCTTGTTTGATATTCTTATTATACTTGCTCGTTATATTACTGTTATTACTATTGTTTATGGTTTACTCACATGACATCGTTTACTCGTATAATGGTATATTATATTACACCGTGATTATATTCATGATTATGTTATTTATGACGCTCAGACGTCTGGGTTTTGCATGATCCAGATCTTTTGAATTTAGCACCATAGGATCGAGATTATTTCGAGAAGCTTACCGAGCAAATGAGGAGTTTATCGTTTATTTAGTTATTGATAGTTAGGTTTATCTATAGTATTGAATCCCTAATGGTTTTATCTTGTAAGCCTGTAAGGGGTCAGAAGTGTTATTGTTTCGTATTTATCCATTGGATCATATTGAGACTTGGTATTCTAGTTCTTGCTTCCGCTATTGCCTTAATTTCTATTATCATGTATTGTGGTATTGGACATATGTTTAGTGTTAGATATTTTATTTTATTGCTTGATTATTGCATGACGGCCTTAATGTAACTATGGAAGGATAATTTCTTACCGTAGGTAGTATGACTGGCCTAGTTACGTCTCGAATTTTTTGTATCTTGGGAAGTAGGGCGTGACATAAGTTAAAGCCTCCAAAAAATTATCTTGAAGAATGGTCAAAAGAATATGCGAACTTTTACTAAATGACTCGTCGAAGGCCCTGGATAGCGGTATGCAATAGATTAACTTTTTAATATTGTTGTATGAAATAGATTAACTTTTTAATATTGTTGTATGAAATAGAATAACTTTGTTGTTTTTCCTTATGAGGTCCTCATCTACATCTTCATGATGTTGGTGGTGCTTGTTGTATTGATGCTCAAATTTATGTCAAAGACCAAGAAATCTTGCTAGGCATTACGGTTTTGGTTGGCGTGGTCATCAGCATTGCTGTTGGTATCACGCCCCGCTTCTCAAGATACGAGAGTGAAGACGCGACAAGGCCCGCAACATAACTATATTAAGTAGATACTCTACCCGATACATTTACGCTAAGCATAAATATGCAGGAGTATAAAAAAGCAAGTAAAAGAAAACATCTTTATTTCATTAACCAATATTTATTACAAATGATAACTCTAAAGTTTTATTACATCAATAAAGTAAGCTCTAAAAAGATGGGCGAAAGTAAAGAAAACATGGAAATTAAAGTCCTAATCGTAAGTCGAGAGTTGAGCGTATCCTTTATCTGTAGCTTCGACTTCAGCCAAGCCTTCTTCCAACCCTAATGGACATTTTGGGAGAGAGAAAGTGAGAAAAGAAATGTCCGTCATTGAAATAAACTCAAGTAGGATTCTTATGGGGGTTATGTGCAACAAAGTGAAACGTGTAAATGAACTATTATTACAATGTGCAGGTAAAAGAGTAGATAAAACTAGTGTCCCAAGTGTATGAGTCAAAAGGTAGGTAAGGTGACAACAAATATCTACATTCCGTACTTTAGTTTATTTTAGTTTGGTTTCATAAGGGTACATGCATTTCAGGTAAATAAGTTATGATAAACGGTGTAGTGTTGTGGCATGCAAGTTTGTTCAAGTGTATCATGTCTTTTAAGATGGTTTGCAATGATTTCGTTTAAGAGTTCAAGTAACGAATGAGAGTTTCGTGTATCGGAGAGTATTCCGTAAATGCTCGGAATCATGACGAGAGAGTTAATATTCCGTTTCGGCTCGAAACCACAGCAGCGAGAGATTTAATGTTCTATTCCGGTTTGGAACCACAGCGACGAGATCATTGAACACGAACATTAAACACGGTCATTTAATACGATCATTGAACACGATCATTAAACATAATTAGTTGATAAATCAGTATGAAGGCACTCCCGATACACGCGATCTCGATTTCCTTCTCCTAACTACTCTAAACCTCGTATCAATATTTTAATTTGAGTTGTCAGTTACCAGCTAGCACACGGAGTCAACAAGACATGGAAAACACATTCTCTTTTCAAATCGGGTCATTCCTCATTCACCTATGTCTAGTGTCCATGCGCTAACGCATAACCGTTCGGGTAAAACAGGTTATGATTTGAGTTAAGTTTGGTTATGTAAATCACATCAAGGATAATGGGGTTTCACAAAATCTAGTTGAAAGGAAGGTATATGGTATTTTATTGCCATACATGGAATTTGGGAAAGTCAGGGTATTTTAACATAGAAAGGGTTTCAAAAAGTTCAAGATATTTTAGTGAAATAATATTTCTAGAATATTTCAGTGAAATAATATTTCTAGAATATTTCGAGGTGTTTAAGTGAAACACATGATTTTGAGAACTTGAGGGTAATTTAATGCAAATACGGGTTTTCGAAACTTCAAGGTATGTAAGTACAAATACAGGTTTTGGAAACTTTAGAGTATTTATTTGAAAATACGGGATTTATAAAGCTTAGGGCATTTTATTGAAAATACATGTTTAGAATCCGTAGGATATGTTTGTGTGAAAAATGGTCGCAGTTTATTACTCATGAAGTCTTCTAAAAATCGGCAGCATTTTGGCCGCAAACCGGCGTCATGTCAATACAGATTTGGGCAGGATAACAACATGGTTAGTATCCACGGGTTATATGTGATTATAATTCATGGTAGGTTATTACCATGATACTTAAGGACTATGAATTTCTAAGTTAAAACTAAATACTAGAAAGTAACCAAATCGAACAATATTTCGATATCTCATTTAACGTCTAAATTAAATAAAAGCATGCGAGATTTTTCATATTAAAGTTTGATAAAAACGTTAAGAAATGTGTAGAAACATATTTAGAAGATGCGATGAGATTAAGATGAGAAAGACGGAATCCTACCTCGTGATGAAGATTTACAGACATGAACTAACGACTCTTAACGAATCGTATTCCCGCATTGGATTTTTCTAGCACCCATTACTAGTACCTATGGGTAGATCGTCGAGAGAAAACCACACAGGATTTCTTCTTTAATTATTTAGGCGCCGGAAGTGTGAAAAATGAGAGAAATAGTGAAGGCTATTTATCGGGTTTCAAAACCTAGCCCGAGCTGACCAGATCGGCTGAATTCACGCCGCCAATCGCGCCCGCTGCTACCGCCCGCTCAGTCGTTTGATCCCGAATCATGTGGCCCAGACTCGCCCATGTGGGCACGAGCCGCCCATGTGGTCGCGACGACCGCGTATCCACTTGCGTGAGCAAGAGCGTGGTGTCCACGCGGCAGCAGCTACGTCTGCTTCCTATAGCGGGCCGGGTTTGGGTTTGGGGGGCCTGAGTTTTGTGTTTGGTTAAAATTCGTATTTAAAAATACCATTTTATACTAAAACAATTCTTGGAAATTCCTTTTAACTCCAAAAATTATCAAATAAATTTCTAAAAACTTCCTTTATAAATTAAAAATATAAATCACCAATTTTATTCACCAATAAAATCTTCCTTTCTTGAAAATAAAAGTTTTCTTAAAATTAATCTTGCTTTTAAACCAAAGTTTTATTTGAATATTCTCAAAACAAAATGATATAAGCATTTGAATTTGAACTAAATGTATTATTATTATTATTATTTTAAAACGACGTGGTCGTTACAGCTGGGCTAGGTGGATTTTGGCCTTGTGGGTTATTTAGTTTTGTACTTTCGAAAAATGTCAAGAACCACTCTAACCAAAAGCTTAGGTTGCGAGATTATAACATATATCAAGACATTATAATACTTCAATACCCCCCTCATGTGAGCCTTTGAATTTCAGGTAACCTGGAAAGAAAGGCCTGTAGCGGAAATACTCGCCAGTATAGGTAAAAAAAATGGGGAAACAAATATAATTTAAACTGAGAATTATGTGGTTTGAACCCAGGACCTCTTTAACCTGGTGTGCTCTGATACTATATCAAGAACCACTTTATCCAAAAGCTTAAGCTGATAGGTTGCGAGATAATAAAACATATCAGGTTAATATAATATTTCAATAAAAAAGTTGAGAAAATAGACATATTGGTAATTTGTTGTACAAGTTATTTGTAATGAGGGTTTAAAATCCTCTTTGCTCCTCTGGTCCTTACAAACTCGATTTTGTTTCAAACTCCTATGTACCTGTATGCACTTCAAAAATTTGATCAAGATTGAGAAGGAGACCATTGACTTGTCACCGACTTAAGGTAAGAATTTATAAGTGATACAAAAGCATCATAAAGGTATGTAGGTACCGGTTATAATTTGTAAGGGGCTTACATGGAATCTCCCATAGAAATACTCATAACACTCATTAACTTTCCTCACAATGTCGGTGTTGCTTTCGGAGGTATAATGCAGCCCTAGTTTCAACATTGTGAAGTGTTGCGGCAAACACGATCACGAAGCAATAAACAAATGATAAAGAGAAGAAAAAAATAACCAAAAGCGATAGAAATAAAACACAAACCAAAAGACATAAGATTTACGTGAAAGCCCTTATAGGAAAAACTATGGACGAAAGAGAAACTTTACCAATTGAACAAATATGGAGGATTACAATGTTGAATCAACTCTCAGAAAATCCCTAACAAAGAACCCTAGCATACTCTCTCAATTTTGATTTCAAAAGGGTTAACCCAATTAGGGTTACAAACTACTATTTACCGCCGAAAACGGAGACGAACCGGGATAGGATGTCTTGTCTGAATTTGGGGGCAGATACTATATGAAATATATTCGTTCACCTATCTGAAAATACCAAGTTGATTTATCGCACCGTATATCGGAGGTTTAAATGGATGCGACCGTTGTAGCAGACTTATCAGATTCCTCCTAGTACGCGAGGTTTTTTTTTTATTGTGGGGCTTTTTCCTGCAGGCGCAAGCCCATACAGTTAATTATATTATTGCCACATGATAACAAATTTTTCCTTCTCCATGAATATCATTTCGTGTCGTGTTATATATATTGTTTATTTTGGGTTGTCCTTACATTGTATAAGGAGATTAATTCATGTCGTTGCCCGTAAGGCGCGTATTAGTCCAAATCCGTACATATCAGATTTGAATTGAACCTAGGTCATATGTTCCATCAGTTCAGGATATATATCTAAGGATCGTTAGCAATATAAGGGACTAAGATCAACTTAAATGATATGATGTATAAGATCGTTAGTCGTGTATGAGACTAAGATCGACTTGGAAATATTATTAAGGACTGTTAATCTTATTTTAGATTAAGATCAGGTTAAACACTTTATTTTAAAGACCGTTAGTCATATATGAGACTAAAATCAACTTAATTATAGTGAGCATATGGGCTCCAATTGATTTAAAATCAAAGAATTTTTACTTTAGGGAACTTAGCCAATTTTGGGTTAAATGATGGGCTTTTATATTGACACATAAGACGCTAAATCTTCAGCCTCTGAGCGCTCACGTGTGCTTCACGTGAGACACTCGCTCTCAGACGCTCATGTTTATAGCACGTAAAGCGATGCATGTTTTCTTTTTTTTATGCGCTCACACGTATATCACGTGAGACGCTCACTTTCAGATGCTCACGTGTATGGCACGTAAGATGCTGAATCTTCTTCTTTTTGTTTGAACACTCACATGGATGACACGTGAGATGCTAATGCTTGCCTCTTGGGCGCTCACGCATATGGCATATGCGACACTCACTTTCAGACGCTCACGTGTATGCCACATGAGACGCCGAGTCTTCAGTTTTTTTGAGCGTTCACATGGATATCACGTGACACGCTGTTGCTTTAGAGATTTAATCTCTGTTTTATTTTTGAAACTTAAGTTTCAGAGAAACTTAAACTTTTTTTATTGGTAGTTTGGTCATTAACTATCACCAAGATCAATATGTGATGATCTGGGATCAAGGGAAGGTGAGTTCTTTAAAAACTTGGCGATCTTGTTTATGTAAAATCTAAGTTCTTGAGATGTTTTTTAAAGGAACTAAATTCCTGAAGATAAGAAACTCCTCTTGCTTTCTTCTCTCCTTATATTTTGATGGTGGGCAGAACACCAAAATTCTTTCCTGGATCTTAAGTTTAAGATCAAGATTTCTCTATGAGAATTTAATTCTCTTTTTGTGAGAGATTTGTCTTATGGATCTTAGACGATGTTGACAAGAACGATGATGAAAGAAGAACATGAAAAAGATGGAATTTATACTCCAGGAACTTAGTTCCTTCATAATCAAGAAACTTAGTTCTTAAAGAATATGATCTTAGATCATCAAAATATTGATCTTGGTGATCGTTAATGGTCAAAATACCATTAACAGAAGTTAAACTTCTTTAAAATGATGAACAAAGATTTAATCTCTAAGGAAGACATGTGCATCACGTGCAAATCACATGAGCACCTTAGAAGCCGGCATCTCACGTGATAGCACGTGAGCATCCAAAACTTAACATTTCACGTTATAGCACGTGAGCACTCAAAGACATGCGTGTCACGTGAAAGGCACATGAGCATCCTGAACTTAATGCTTCACGTGGAAGGCACGTGAGAGCCCAAAACTCAACGGCTCACGTGATAGCGCATGAGCGCACCTGAAAATAACGTCACGTGATATCCACGTGAGCATTTGAAGACAGCGGCCCACGTGAAGAGCACGTGAGCGCTAAGAAGATATGCAAGTGCGCGTCTCACGTGATATCCATGTGAGCACTAAGAAGACAAACAGGTGCGCAGCTCGTGTTATATCACATGAGCATCCAAGGCTATATGCCTCATGTGAAGATCATGTGAGCGCACATGAAGAGCGTGCCTCACGTGAAGATCACGTGAACGCACATGAAGACCATGCCTCACGTGAAGCACACATGAGCGTACATGAAGACGGTACCTCACGTGAAAGGCACGTGAGTGCACATGAAGACAGTACTTCACGTGAACACTTAAGACTCAGCATCTCACGTGATGTCCACGTGAGCGCTGTATGTTTGAGTGCTTAGCACTACTGAAGCCCATTCTTATGCCCAAATTGGCTAAGTTTGTGAAGTTTAAACTTTTTTCAGCCCATATGCTCACACGATTAAGTTAACCTTAATCTAAAACTAGATTAACTATTCTTAATCACATGTTTAAGTCGATCTTAATCTAAAACAAGATTAACGATCCTTAAATCCCTGAACTTATGGACCTCGTTTATTGAGATCTACATCCTAAGTTCAAAACCCTAAATCTAATACACGGATTTGGACTAATCCGCATACTACAGGCACGATAAAATTAGTCCCCGTACACAATCCAAGGGCAACCCCTAAAATAAACAATATATAACACGACACAAAGTGATGCACATGGAGAAAGTGAAAGTAGTTATCGCTTTGCGATAACGTAATTAACTGCAGGAGCTTGCGCCCGCAGAAAAAAGCGTATCCACAATATTAAACCCCTCAAAAATGAGGGGGGCTAATAAAGTCTGCAAAAACGGTCGCATCTATCCAAACCTCCGATAGACGGTGTTATAAATCAATGTGGTATTTTCGGAGAGGTGGATGAATATGTTCCATATAATATCTGCCCCCAAATTCAAGCAGGACGTAACAAGTACTCTATCCAAAGGTTCCCAATGAGTCCTATTTGGATAGTCGGTATATCTATTTAACTTTGTCATTGAAAACGAAATATCCGGTCTTATGCAGTTCGCAAGATACATTAAGCTTCCAATGATCTTAGACTATCTCAATTGAGATACAGAGACACCACTAGTGTTCTTGTAGAGAGTTATTGAAGAATTGTATGGGGTTTTGACAGTTCTACCATTCTTATAGCCAAATTTTTCTATAATCTTCTCAACATAATTAGACTGAGAAATGGCTATGCCTTCAACTGTCCTCAACAACTTCAGGTCAAGATTCAGCAACACCCGTATCCTTCATATCAAACTTACTACTCAAGAATGACGTGGTCTCATTGATTATCCTTATGTTAGATCTAAACAATAAGATATCATCAATATAAATACATAAGATTATACAAGAATCACCTCTGGTCTTACAGTAAACACACTTATTAGACTCAACCATAGTGAAGCCAAATGAAGTGATGATGGTATCAAAATTCTCATGCCATTGTTTAGGGGTGTAACACCCGAGTCCAGTGCTACTAATTTCTATTGCTTTATGGATGGAGTGTGGCCTTCATTTCATTTATCCTACTTAATTGTTACTTTTACCCCGTCTATTCAATTCTGCATATAACAATTTTTGGCATCTAAAATAAAATTAAAAATATTCACCTTGGCCTACTTGACACCCTTAGCCTTGTGGTAGCGTCCGTGCATCGTGTTCTCGTCCCGTTCAGTGAAACGGGCGAGTTTGGACGGCTACGTGTACGTACGTGTGTCCGTCTTGGGGGTATGCTTTTTGATCGTATAACACTTCATTTTAAAATTTGGATCCCGTTTAAAATCCTATTATTTCAATTTCGAATTTTCGGACCAGACCCGGGCACGATTTGGAAATGTTTTACTTTGCGCCAAAACCCCAAATCTTAAAATATTTAAACCATCATATATTTTACTAACTATATATTTTACTGTTCATACATAATCTAATAAATCTTTATTTTTCCTAACAAAACGTTTCCCCTCAGCCAATCAGCGAGCTCCTATCCCGCAGGCCCCACACCTCTTCTTTCTCTCTCTCCTCTCTTTCTCTCTCTCCTCTCTCCTCTCTTTCTCTCTCTCCCTGTCTCTATCTTTTTCTCTCTCTCTCTTATATATTCATTCTCCCTCCTTCGTTTCTTTTTCAAACGCAAACCTAACCTATCGCCGTGCCCTGCCACAACCGTCTCCCTCCTCGCCACCGCAACCCCAACGCCGACGACACCGACATCAGCACTCTCGCCTCCTCTGCCTCGTCTCACCCACATCCTCTTTCATCCACCCTCGCGCGCCCTGCACCCTCACCGCGACCACCTGCACCCGCTCCTGCATCTCGCCGCCGACGATCACCTCGTCGTCGCCTTCCGCCATCATCCTCGTCATTCTCATCTCCATCACCTCTCCTTCATCAACCCCGTGCACCCTACACCTGTTTCCGCGGCCGCCTGCGCACCCTGCACACGCCAACCCCACCGGATCTGTCGCCGCCGGCGGTCTCGCCTCTGTACCCGGCCTTCGTACAACCCACTGTAAGCCTTCTTCTCCTTTTTCCTCCTTCATTTCTTCTCTAGTTTCTTTCTATTCTTGATTGCACATCTTGATCTTTACTGTTCACATTTTGGCCGGAATCCGACGATGCCGACGACGTGACCCGACGTTCCAGCGAGGTATCCCGACCCGTGTGGTTCCATTGTTCGTCGTTTGGGTTCATTCCGTGAACCGTGCGCCCGTCGCGAGTTTTCCCGCCGACGTTTCACGTTCCGTCTTCCCGATTCGCGACCCGTCGAGGCAAGTACCCCTTACTACATGCTATACAATATTTACAGATATATTACGACACCCTAAACCGATAAATTTAACTTTGGTACGATCATTTCTCATTTTCATGTACAATATTGATATATATATCATTTTATCTTTAAAATTGGAACCCACGGCTTGCAATTGAACCTAATAACCACATTTACCTGTTTAAACACATTTTTAATATTAACATAGCTTATGGAATTTATCTCTATAGTTCTGTTTTTAACCTGTAATAGCTGTGTTGAACCTTTATATAAATCATTGCACCTCTAAAGTGCTTAAACTCGTTAACATGATTAAAATGCCATAATAGTCATATTGCTTTCGCATAACATTGAAATCATCTTTGTGACACGACTGATTACTGTACTGCAAATTGAGTAAATCTGCCTATTGCTTAATTCATTGTTTATATCATGTCGATGAATATCATGCTTGATTGTATAACTGATTGTAATCAGATCCATGATATTGTTTACATCTTGACCTGACTTGTTACATATATATTGATCTATCCGACATGGTACCGTATACTGCTTGACTTGACATGATGTACCATGACCTGATCCGCTACCTGATCTTGTGTCTAATGCCAACAAACCTGACATGTAGTCCTCATGGACCGTTCCTGTTGTCTATCCAGACAAACCTGTTTACCTGATCCTGTGTTGGCATTAGGTTCTTGATTCCGGGATACCTGACTTGACTTACACATATAACTTGGGGGTATGGGGAAATCAAAGGTGAAACCTGACTTGTAACTCAACAGTTCACTACCTGTACTGATCAGTTTTAGAGGCCAGGCCCGCCTCGTGACGATGCTGCTGACATCGTTGGTCTTTATCCTTTCCCTGTTAGTGCCTAGCGGCACGTCTCGGTTTCAGCCCGAGAGTCTTAGACCGTGGTCCCGGGCATGCACGGGGTATTATTGAGTTACATCGATGATTCATCAATTGGTTTCAAAGACTTTAGAACAGAAAACCTGATAGAACAGTTTAGTTTACCCACTGCACATTACCCTGCACTGCTCTGATTCATATTATTGTTACCCTTGCTTTATTCATGTTCATACTCGCATTGTCTGTTGATTATGTTATTATTTGATGACTTGACGCGCCGACGTCTGGGTTTTGCATGGCCCAGATTTGGTACCGCTGTCGCAGCCCGAGCAGGAGTACTTCAGCCAACAGGCTGAGCTGTGAGTTCAGCAATAGTTAGTTTCTCTCTCATGCATTTTATTCCTGATGTAAGCCCGCATTATGGGACATACATTCCAGTTATTTGTATTGGATCTTTCGCTTCCGCATTTATTTATTATTGACTCCTGTTATCTTGGATTATGGACATGTTTTAGATAGTTGTATTTTGTTCTTGATATCTCTACAGCCGTAATGTGACTGTGGATGGATATTTTCTATCCACAGGTAGCATGGTTGGCTATGTCACGTGCCCATTTTAGCGTACTCTGGGAAGCGGGGCGTGACATTGTTCTTTTGGTATCAGAGCCATAGGTTAGTCGGGTTGATTCTTTTGTAGTTGGGTATTGTACCCAATACACGAATCATAATATCCGTGCTTAGAAAACATGTCCTGCCACCTTGCCGTTTACCATTCTTGAATCACATTCTTCCTGATTATATCTTTTACGATGTGCAAACTTCCTTTGCATATCGACTCGAAACATGATTCCTTGTTATCTCTAGGACTTAGGCGACTTGGGTGGAGTTATGTAATTGTGGCTATGATACCGCGGCATAGTTACAATGCGGTACTCTATTTAAGTATCTTGGAGTTCCAGTCTTGATCTATATTTTGAATCTATCATCATGCTGATGTTGGGTGTTTTGATTTCAGGAATATGGCAGATAAGAATTTGAAGACGTACCAGAGGCGTGTGGACGAAGCCGCCATGCTTGGAGTGATAAGGGGAATGCTGGAAAATCAAAAGAGACAGACCGAGCTGATCCAGCAACAAGCAGAATCATTTCAGGAAGGTTTGCAGATCGTTCAGCAGTCTGTGAACAATGCTGAGGCTAAACCAGTTGACCGAGTAGGGACCGTAGCAGATTTCAGGCGTTTGGGTCCGTCTACATTTACTGATTTGGAGGAGCCGTTGCCAGCAGAGCAGTGGCTAGTTGACACAGAGAACTTGCTTATTGCAGCACAGATTCCAGATGAGAAAAGAGTTGATGTGGTACGCATTCAGTTAGTGGACTACGCCCGAGAATGGTGGCTTGTGGAGGAGACCCGCTTGCCCAAGCCGATCAAGTGGGCGGATTTTTGTAAGAGTTTCCTAGAAAAGTTCTTCCCGCGGACTGCACGGGAGGAAATGGAAGAGAAGTTTATTGGGCTAAGGAAGAATGGAGCACCCGTGGATGTGCATGCAGCAGAATGGACGAGACTCAGCAGATTCGCTGGACCTTTAGTTGCCAACGAGGCAGACAGGGCACGGAGGTTCATGCGCAGTTTGGACGTGGACATCCAGAGGCAGATTGTCTCCCTGGGTTTGACCACTTTCTCACAGGTTCTTACGGCAGCTCGAGAACAGCAGAGCCTATCGGGAAAAACTGGGAGTTCACAGTAGACAGCAGTTGCGGTAAAGAGCCGACTGTTGTTCGTGATTTTATAGACGTATTTGAAGATATATCGGGTTTACCGCCGAAGCGAGACGTGGAGTTCGCAATTGATCTTATTCCTGGTGCAGCGCCAGTATCCAAAGCGTATTATCCAATGGCACCAGCACAGTTGGAAGAAGTCAAGAAACAAGTTGCTGAATTGCTTGAGAAAGGTTGGATTCGAAGCAGTAACTCGCCTTGGGAAGCTCCAGTTCTTCTAGTAAAGAAGAAGGATGGCACAAGAAGGATGTGCATCGACTATCGAGAATTAAACCGGGTGACTATTAAGAACAAGTACCCTATCTCTCGCATTGGAGAACTTTTTGAGCAGCTTAGTGGTGCGAGGGTATTCTCGAAGCTGGATTTGCGATCCGGATATCATCAGGTCCGAGTGAAAACAGAAGATATTTGCAAGACGGCGTTCCGAACTCGGTACGGACATTACGAGTACTTAGTGATGCCCTTCGGAGTAACGAATGCGCCGGCAGTATTCATGGACTTGATGAACCGAATCTTTTCATCGTTCTTGCATCAGTTTATTGTGGTATTCATCGACGATATTCTGGTTTACTCGAAGAATTTTGAGGAGCATGCGGAGCATTTGAAGATCGCACTGCAGACGTTGAGACAAGAGAAGTTGTATGCGAAAATGAGTAAGTGCGAGTTTTGGCTGGAGGAAGTAAAGTTTTTGGGGCATGTTGTGTCTGGCGATGGAATTGCCGTCGATCCAGAAAAGATTGCAGCAGTTCGAGATTGGCCGATTCCAAAGAATGTTGCGGAGATAAGAAGTTTTCTTGGACTCGCCGGATATTACAGGAGATTTGTGGAGAACTTTGCTCGTCTGGCGGAGCCGTTAACCAAGCTTACGCGCAAGGAGGTACCTTTTGTATGGACGGACAATTGTGCGTTAGCTTTTGAGACGTTGAAGCAGAAGTTGATAACCGCTCCTATTCTGACCGTGCCAGACAATTCCGGAGGATTGGTGATTCACAGCGATGCATCTGGGAAAGGATTGGGATGTGTTTTGATGCAGCATGGAAAGGTTGTAGCGTACGCATCAAGACAATTAAAGACCCATGAGATGAATTGCCCAACTCATGACTTGGAGCTTGCGGCTGTGATTTTCGCACTGAAGATTTGGAGACAATCTTTTAGGCGAAAGGGTCGAAGTTTTTACTGATCATAAGAGCTTGAAGTATGTGTTCACGCAGAAGGAGCTTAATATGAGGCAGTGTAGATGGTTGGAGCTGATGGCTGACTACGACCTTGATCTTAAGTACCATCCGGGGAAGGTTAACGTCGTGCCGGATGCACTTAATCGGTTACCAGCAATTCAGATGTTAACTACGCAGAAGGAGATCGTTGCAGATTTTCGAAGATTTGACTTGGAGGTTGTGCTACCGCATTCTTCGGGACAGTTGATGCAGCTACAAGTACAGTCATCGTTGATCGAGAATATTAAAACAGCACAATCGCAGGACCCTAGACTGCAAAAGTTTCGAGGACAAGTTGAAGCCGGACTACGAACAGATTTATTGATCCACGAAGATGGTTCGTTGAGGTATGGTAGCGTCTGTGTGTGCCAAAGGGGGTATTCGTGAAGAGCTTATGAAGGAGGCACACAATTCAGCTTATTCTGTACATCCAGGAGGCACAAAGATGTACCGAGATATTCGACAACATTTCTGGTGGGAAGGCATGAAACGGGAGATTGCTCGCTTTGTGGCGAAGTGCTTGGTGTGTCAGCAAGTTAAGGCTGAACATCAAAGGGTTGCTGGTTTATTGCAACCACTTCCGATTCCTCAGTGGAAGTAAGAACATATAATCATGGATTTCGTGACGGCTTTACCGCGGAGTCCAAAGGGCAACAATGCTGTATGGGTGATTGTTGATCGGTTGACCAAGGCAGCTCACTTCATTCCTTTCCGGGTTGGTTAATCGACAGAGACTTTGGCGGAGCGGTACATGCAGGAGATTGTAAGATTACATGGAGTACCGGTGAGCATCGTGTCCGATCGGGACACTCGGCTCTTATCATACTTTTGGCGAAGTTTACAGAAAAGTTTGGGGACTCGATTGAAGTTTAGCACAGCTTATCATCCTCAAACTGATGGTCAGTCGGAGAGAACGATCCAAACTCTTGAGGATATGTTGAGAGCATGCATGTTGGACTTCAAGGGTTCTTCGGAGGATCATCTACATTTGGTAGAGTTCTCTTACAACAACAGTTTTCAGGCAACTATCCAGATGGCTCCATTTGAAGCTTTGTACGGTCGTAAGTGCCGTTCACCTGTTTGCTGGGACGATGTCGGTGAACGAAGATTGTTGGGACCAGATTTGGTTGTGCAGACAGTTGAGAAGGTTAGCAATATCATGAATCATATGAAGGCAGCACAAGACCGACAGAAGAGTTGGGCAGACACGTCAAGAAGACCTCTAGAGTTCGCCGTGGGTGATTTGGTATTCTTAAAGATCTCACCGACTAGAGGGGTGATTCGTTTTGGAAGCCGAGGAAAGCTTAGTCCTCGATTTGTTGGACCCTTTGAGATCTTGGAGCGTGTTGGTGAGGTAGCGTATCGTTTGGCGTTACCGCAGTCCTTGGCGAATGTGCACGATGTGTTTCACGTATCTCAACTCCGTAGGCATGTTCGAGATGAAACGCACGTATTGGATCATTCGGAGCTAACAGTATGAGAAGACTTGACTTTTGAGGAGCGACCGATTGAAATCGTGGATCGAAGGGAAAAAGTTCTTAAGAACAAGGTGATCCCTCCTGTGCTTGTTTCTTGGGGTAATCGCTCGCATGGAGAGTCCACTTGGGAACGAGAAAATGAAATCCGGCAGAAGTTTCCTCACCTTTTTTTGTAGTTATCTATCTTTATATCTTGGAATTTCGAGGACGAAATTCTTTTGTAGTTGGGTATAATGTAACACCCGAGCCCAGTGCTACTAATTTCTATTGCTTTATGGATGGAGTGTGACCTTCATTTCATTTATCCTGCTTGATTGTTACTTTTACCCCGTCTATTCAATTCTGCATATAACAATTTTTGGCATCTAAAATAAAATTAAAAATATTCATCTTGGCCTACTTGACACCCCTAACCTTGTGGTAGCGTCCGTGCATCGTGTTCTCGTTCCGTTCAGTGAAACGGGCGAGTTTGGACGGCTACGTGCACGTACACGTGTGTCCGTCTTGGGGGTATGCTTTTTGATCGTATAACACTTCATTTTAAAATTTGGATCCCGCTTAAAATCCTATTATTTCAGTTTCGAATTTTCGGACCCGACCCGGGCGCGATTTGGAAATGTTATACTTTGCGCCAAAACCCCAAATCTTAAAATATTTAAACCATCATATATTTTACTAACTATTAATTTTACTGTTCATACATAATCTAATAAATCTTTATTTTTCCTAACAAAACGTTTCCCCTCAGCCAATCAGCGAGCTCCTATCCCGCAGGCCCCACACCTCTTCTTTCTCTCTCTCTCCCCCTCACCGTCTCTCTCTATCTCTCTCGCTCTCCCTCCTCCCCGTCTCTATCTTTTTCTCTCTCCCCATAAATCTCTCTCTTATATATTCATTCTCCCTCCTTCGTTTCTTTTTCAAACGCAAACCTAACCCATCGCCGTGCCCTGCCACAGCCATCTCTCTCCTCGCCGCCGCAACCCCAACGCCGACGACACCGACACCAGCACCCTCGCCTCCTCTGCCTTGTCTTACCCACATCCTCTTTCATCTACCCTCGCGCGCCCTGCACCCTCACCGCGACCACCTGCACCCGCTCCTGCATCTCGCCGCCGACGATCACCTCGTCGTCGCCTCCCGCCATCATCCTCGTCATTCTCATCTCCATCGTCTCCTTCATCAACCCCGTGCACCCTACACCTGTTTCCGCGGCCGCCTGCGCACCCTGCACACGCCAACCCCACCGGATCTGTCACCGCCGGCGGTCTCGCCTCTGTACCCGGCCTTCGTACAACCCACTGGAAGCCTTCTTCTCCTCTTTCCTCCTTTTCTTCTCTAGTTTCTTTCTATTCTTGATTGCACATCTTGATCTTTACTGTTCACATTTTGGCCGGAATCCGACGATGCCGACGACGTGACCCGACGTTCCAGCGAGGTACCCCGACCCGTGTGGTTCCATTGTTCGTCGTTTGTGTTCATTTCTTGAACCGTGCGCCCGTCGCGAGTTTCTCCGCCGACGTTTCACGTTCCGTCTTCCCGATTCGCGACCCGTCGAGGCAAGTACCCCTTGCTACATGCTATACAATATTTACAGATATATTATGACACCCTAAACCGATAAATTTAATTTTGGTACGATCATTTCTCATTTTCATGTACAATATTGTTATATATCATTTTATCTTTAAAATTGGAACCTACAGCTTGCAATTGAACCTAATAACCACATTTACCTGTTTAAACACATTTTTAATATTAACATAGCTTATGGAATTTATCTCTATAGTTCTGTTCCATTCGGACACTCGTATGCATTTTAACCTGTAATAGCTATGTTGAACCTTTATATAAATCATTGCACCTCTAAAGTGCTTAAACTTGTTAACATGATTAAAAGGCCATAATAGTCATATTGCTTTCGCATAACATTGAAATCATCTTTGTGACACGACTGATTACTGTACTGCAAATTGAGTAAATCTGCCTATTGCTTAATTCATTGTTTATATCATGTCGATGAATATCATGCTTAATTCATTGTTTAAATCTGCAAATTTAGGATAATGGTCCTCGCAGAGCACGGCAGTGAACCCGTGTGAAGCGTCCAGAGCGAAGCCTAGTCCTCGCCGAACACGGCAGTGAACTCGTGGGAAGCATCTAGAGCAAAATTCCTGGCTACGTGGAACGCGGATTATGTCACTTCTGACCCCGTGGAAAACGTCCAAAGCGGATCCTGGTCCTTGCAGAGCACGGCAGTGAACCCGTGTGAAGCATCCAGAGCGGAGCCTAGTCCTCGCCGAACACGGCAGTGAACCCGTGGGAAGCATCTAGTGTAAATTCTTGGCTACGTGGAACGCATATTATGTCACTTCTGACCCCGTGGAAAACGTCCAGAATGGATCCTGGTCCTCGCAGAGCACGACATTGAACCCGTGTGAAGCATCCAGAGCGGAGCCTGGTTTTCGCCGAACACGGCAGTGAACTCGTGGGAAGCATCCAGAGCAAAATTCCTGGTTACATGGAACGCGGATAACGTTACTTCTGACCCCGTGGAAAACGTCCAGAGCGAATCCTGGTCCTCACAGAGCACGGCAGTGAACCCGTATGAAGTATCCAGAGCGGAGCCTGGTCCTCGCCGAACACGGCAGTGAACCCGTGGGAAGCATCTAGTGCAAATTCCTGATTACGTGGAACGCGGACAACGTCGCTTCTGACCTCGTGGAAAACGTCCAGAGCGGATCCTGGTTCTTGCAAAGCACGGCAGTGAACCCGTGTGAAGCATCCAGAGCGGAGCCTAGTCCTCGCCGAACACGGCTGTGAACCCGTGGGAAGCATCTAGCGCAAATTCCTGGTTACGTGGAACGCGGATAACGTCACTTCTGATCCCGTGAAAAACGTCCAGAGCGGATCCTGGTCCTCGCAGAGCACGTCAGTGAACCCGTGTGAAGCATCCAGAGCGGAGCTTGGTCCTCGCCAAATACGGCAGTGAACCCGTGGGAAGCATCCAGAGCAAACATCGGACCGCGAGGTCCTTAAAATCACGGACTATGATGTCCTTAACCTCGACCGTGAAATTTATCTTGGTTCAAGGATACATCTCTTCACTCCTTTGATATTTGTCGTAATTCCTCAACGTCTTCAAAGAGGTGACGGGTCCCAACAACCACACATTTCACGGACTGTGAAGTCCTTAAATCCACGGACTATGATGTCCTTAACCTCGACCGTGATGTCTTAAAACTAACATCGGACTGTGGAGTC
The DNA here is from genome assembly GCA_030015575.1 of Agapanthus africanus. Taxonomy (NCBI): domain Eukaryota; kingdom Viridiplantae; phylum Streptophyta; class Magnoliopsida; order Asparagales; family Amaryllidaceae; genus Agapanthus; species Agapanthus africanus. The sequence goes on from JASDDO010000012.1 coordinate 513,035,297, forward strand.
TTTAAATCCACGGACTATGATGTCCTTAACCTCGACCGTGATGTCTTAAAACTAACATCGGACTGTGGAGTCTTTAAATCCACGGACTATGATGTCCTTAACCTCGACCGCGATGTCTTTAAACTACGGTATCCTGGAAAACGTCCAGAGCGGAGCCTGATCCTCGCCAAACACGGCCGTGAACCCGTGGGAAGCATCCAGAGCAACCCCCGACTCCGTGAAATGCGGATAAGGGCAACTTCGTCTATCACTTGAGAGTCCTCACGACTCGTAAGGAAGTAAATTCTCTTGTGAGATCTTTACAACTCTCAAGAGAAAACACACTTAGGAATTCTCACGATTCTTTTTGGAGAAAATTACACCTACGGGAACCTCTCGACCGGTAGGGAGAAAATTCTTTATGAGACCCTCACGGCTCATAAAGTTTGAAAAGTCTTAGGTGACAGATCATAACCCTGTTTTCTAAGCCATTGCCACTCTACAAAGAGCCTAAGATTGACACCTATATGCTATCTACAGACCACACTTGTTAAAATCACATGGCAAACAACACAGCAAAAAAGAAGAAAGCAGAGAAATGACACAAGACATTATGAAGAACGTGTATCTTTTATTCATGAATTCGACTGGATACAAAATACATCGTATTAAAGAATAAAAGAACAAATACATTTATTCAAAATTACAAATGGTATAAAAAATTTATTGAGAGGAAAGCGCTTTTAGTAGTCCAACCAGGCGTTCGCGCACTTCCCTCAGCCCCTCTTCCTGATCAGCTGCCGCGGCCAACTCTGCTTCGACCTGAGCTCGCTGCTGCAAGTAAGATGAGAGTTGTTCCTCGACGGCTTGCTGAGCTGCTTCACGATCTTGTGCATCACGCTCAGTGACATCGAGCTTCTGCTTCAATGTTAACCCATCAGAGATACGTTGCAGAAGGCCCTCGAAGATAACTTTCACCTGGGCAGCGTTCGCGTCGAACTCAGCACGCAGTCGAGCAGACTCGCTTGAAGTTTCTTTGTATTCCCTTCGCTTTAAAACCACTTCTTGTTCGAGATGGCGGAAGTAAGAAGCGCTCTGCTCGATCCATGCCGCCCGTTGAGTGCTCGTGGCTAGAATCTCAGGTGCCGGACGCTTAAGCTCAAGCTCATGCAAGCAAGCCTCGACTTCCCGGCAGCGATTAACCCAAGACTCAACGACGCTCTCACCGTGAAAGTTCATGAGCGTCGCCAGCATAGGGTTAATCTCTGCGGCAAAATCCACGGCAAATGTGGGAGCCTCTGCGTCGAACTCCTCGATATACTCGCTTAACAAGCGTAGGCTGGTCACGGCACCTTTGGATGATGGACGCCTTAAAAAGGGCCCGGCCGGCATTATAATACGAGACTCGAATGGAGTTGGAGTCGATGTGATTGCTGCAAAATAGATCATAATCAGATATCGGCTCAGGAAGTAAAGAAAACACGCAAAAACTAGAGTCTATCATACCGGCTGCAGCAGGGGGCAGAGCTGGGAGTACCGGTGGCGCAACGACAGCCTCATTCCCTCCTTCGATTCGTAAGGCTACAAACAATATAAAGAAGAGATTAGCAATAATGTGACTACCTGTTAAAGAAGAGGACATCGTTTAGAGAAAACACTCATCGTCACCAGCAGGCGGACTCGTCTCGGACAAGAAGGAGAAGTGTGGGTGCAGCACCTGGTACAGGTGGTCAAAAAGGACTCCTGCAAAGACGTAATAGTACAACATCAATACATAAATTATGCAGCCTAAAGATAAGATTGATGAGTCACAAATCCATACCTTCCAGCATCTGCGACGGTGTGAGGGAAAGAAGAGAAGCGGTCACCGTCAGAGCGGTAACTGACGGCGCTCCCTCGGGTAACGCGGCATCAGCACTAGCCGCACCTGCGTTAGAAACAAGATAAGCCCTGTCAGGAAGGATTGCAGAATAAAAAGAAGGCGGTGACCTAAAATTTACCTGAAGAGTCTCCGGCCGGGACCCTAACGAGGGCGTCACTTGATGCAACGGTGGCGTCTCCTTCCTCCATTGGGATGGTCTCACCTCTCGTTGCCTCATCGCCCGACTCTACAGGAGTCGTCACGCTCGTGACGCCGGAAGACGACAAAGAACCGTAAGCAGGGAGAGCGATGATCGGAGCGGTGCCTGACTCTTGAGAAAGAGCGGCCATCTCGTGTTCAGCGATCATGCCCGTTTCGCCCGTTACCATTACAGGCTCGGTGGTCATAGCCGCTTCATCCACTGCTGCCTCAGGCTCGGCCATAGCAGCCGTCTCACCCGCTACCACCTCGGGCTCAGCGGTCGGAGCCATCTCGTCCATCGCTGTCATAGGCTCGTCCGTAGCAGCCATTCCATCCACTGCTGCCTCAGGCTCGGCCGTAGGAGCTGTCTCACCTGCCGCCGCCTCGGGCTCGGCATTGGTAGCTATCTCGGGCATAGCAGTCGTGACTGTCTCGTCAGCCGCTATCTCGGGTCTGGCAACTACGGCTACATCGCCTACCGTCGCCTCGGGTTCAGCAGCTACCTTCTCCACCGTCCCCTCAGGCTCGACGTTCGCCGCCGCTCCTCCAATAAGACTCGGCCCTGCAGGACAAGATATATAAGAACTGATAGTTTAAAACTTTGACAACAAAGCCTCAATCACATTACCTGAGGTGGATTTACCGTTGGCTTCCCGAGCTGCACGTGCCGCCCATCTGTGAGCAGTAGACAAGGCGACCGGGAGCTCCTCTGAAGGAGTAGCAGCGGGAGTAACGGCGCTTGAACCTGCTCCCGCAGCCAATGCAGTGCTACGCTCCCTTGCCGCGCGCCTCAGGTGTTTCCTCTCCTCCCGGGCCGCCACGACAGACCTTTTGGAAGCCTCCTTCAGCAAGGCATCGTCATCCGCATTCAGGGTTGCCTCCAGAGCCGTCAAGGCTTCCATCTTCGGCTTTTTAAGTTGGGACTCTTGCGGCAATCACGAAGAGGCCGGGACTTCGGTAGCTGGTCTGAGGAGAATCTCCACGTCAGCTTGTGGGATAGGCCTCGTGGTACCTGCGATAAAACAAAGAGAGGGTCAGATTACTCATAAGAGATGGAAGCAGAGACATAGTAAATCGAAATGTACCAAGGCCTAAGGATGCTCTGAGTCGTTCCTCCTCCTCGAAAGTTTTGAGAGAAGCAGCGATGGCTTCTTTGGTAGAAATGCTTGTTAAAGAAGGAAAAGCGTTAGTCCAAAAACAATGATAGAGGTATGATGCAATAACGAAAAATACAACTAGTGATTACCTGATTGCGCGAGTTTAGCCAACCACTCGTCGCGCCTTGCCAATCGCTCGGAAGCTGCGATGGCGGCCGCGAGATCAGTGTCATCTGGCGGCACAAATAAGCCCTCGTTGGTCCCGTACTCACTCAAGCCCTCGCTGTAAGGAGCATGAGGTTCCTGACCAAATGCAACGTCAGTAGAAAGGATCGACTTCTTCTTTCTCTTCTGCGCGCGAACTCCGGTCGCACCCAAAATCAGCTTACACTTCGTGGGCACCTTGGGACGGCGGGTCCCGATGTCCGAGCCCACACCGGATTCGGGCGAAACCACGTTTACCGTCTCCACGGGAGCACGGGACGCTGAGGGCACGTCCACAGAATCACGGGGCAATCCATGCGTGGAGGCTCATCTCCAGCATCTCCTCTTAGTGGAGGAGGGACATGGGTCCTTCGCTTTACGGGGACGTTGCGATCGCTGGCGGGGGGCGCACCCTTGCGATCAAGCAGCAGCCACTTCTCTTCCCTGATGACGGCGCCCATCGCGTGCTGATACCAGGCCCCGTATACGTTGAGGGCCCTTGGAATGCAAGTCGACTTGCTAATGAAGAAGTGGGAGCCCGTATTTAACCGCATAAAGTGATGCAGTGCACTCCGTATTCCCTCTCTGGTGGCCGCATGCTCTTCCAAAAACGCCTCCAGTGGGACCCACTGGTTATAACTTAACTGCTAGGCGAAGCGATGAGAGTTGTATCTCATAAAAAGCACCGCCTCGTTCTGCCTGAAAACGAGGAAGCCCGGCCGGATGGAGTATAGATGTAGAATCTCCCGGGCTTTCAATACGGAGGCCCCGTCCTTGAAATTATCGCGCAACGCCAACACCGCCTTGGAGGTCTCCGGGCCGATTGTCAGGACCTTGTCCGTGAAAGAAGTACCCGCTCCGACCGTGCGCGAACGAAGAAGCAACCCCCTAGCCTCCCGCGGAGGCGGATTCACGATAGAAGCGCCGATCAGCCGTCGGAAATCTGTACTTCTCGTAAAACGAGGGTCTTTTATGAATACCAAATACCCCGAGCACGTACATTTCCATCCACGAAGTAAAGTAGTGCATCAGGAAATTAGCGGGTTGCACCCCCGGTTCAGTTGCGTCCGCCGCCACGCTAAGACCATGGTACAGATGGGCCAACCTGGCAATCCCGATGGCCAATTGTATGCCAGCCACCATTCGATGTGCTGGGTAGAAGACGGACGGCCTCATGTAGCGAGGGTGCATGGGGAGCGCGAACCAGCACAACCATAACCCCAGAAACCCGAGAAAGAAAGTCTCCTCGTCGATGCCCGGAGCGGCGATTTCTGATAAGGGGATGATTGCAGCATCGGGGAGGTAAAAACCCTTCTGATCGGCTTCCAGTGCTGGTCGACGATATAAGCCAGGCCGAAGGGGTCGTCAAGCTTGGCAAATTTTTCGCCCCGTTGCGATAGAATTTCCGGTCAAAGAAAGCGGGCGATGAAGTCTGCGAAACTAACTCCCCGGCCTCCCGATTCCAAGTAAAGACTTTCATACATATTCAGCACCTTTACCAGACTCGGAAACTGGTGCTGAATAGCGTTCTCCGGCATTAAGTCCATCACCAACGGTTTGGTGGCAAAAACGTATTCGTCCGGAGGAAGTAGCTCCTTATAGTGCTCCCCCCTCACTGGCAGACCGGAAATCTTAGCGAATTCTTCTAGGGGGATGGAAACTTCCCTGTCCATTAGAAGAAAGGTATGGGTGGGGATGTTCCATAGTTCCACGAACGCCTTAATCTACCATGTCGAAGGAGCAGAGTACTCGAACAGCGAGGCGTAAACTGCAGGGTATAGGCCGATCTTCAGCAGATGCGCCTTCTTCGCTGACAAAATGTACCTGGCCCACTGCAGATACCTTGCCGAGTGTCGAGGGGTCAACCCGATGTTGTAGGGTTGTCCCCAAGGGCGCGACTCACTCTGGCATATGCGCCGTCATAAAATATCCTAAGTCTGCCGGCAGCTGCATGGGTATGGCAGCAATCGAAGGTTGTAGAAGACCCTCCGAATTCCAATTTACGACCTCCACGGCATAGTTCACCGGGGTACATCTGCATATGAGATCGATGAGATCGGCTCTGACGGCGTCGCACAAGAGAAGCTTCAGCGACCTTTGATAATTGCGTTGTACCACCTACCCCACGGGTGAAGGTTTTTGTATTCCGGATCGTAATCTTTAATGAGCGCAAGAACCTCCCGGTCCACCGCTGCTTCAGGGAATCCTCCCTCTGAGCGAAAAAACGGGAAAGAAAGATCGAAAGACATGTCGCCTGCGAAAAAGAAAAGAATTCAATTATCAGTACTATAATTTAATCTTAAAATTCTGAGCGACACTTTAAAATTTGTATCACACTGTAATGCAGTGGAAAGGGGACCAAAGGTGGACCCACAAAATCCAGATGACAATGCATCAGTTAATAAGACAACTTCATCATTGGATGAGACTGTCAACTAATGAGGAAATTCTCAAAGAATATTCTCATTAAATGAGAAACCCCTCGAGACAAGGAGAAAATCTCCCTTTCGGAGCAAAGCTCTGTAACAGAGTGACACTTGTCAAACTCTGGTCACGAGGGAATAAAATTCCTTAAAGAGCCTAGCTCTGTAATGATGATGGAAAATCCATCAAAAGTTAATGAAAGTTAATTCCTAATAATTAAAATTCTAGAATCTTAAAAATCCATGAAAAACTCTTAAGAGTTTCTCATCAAAAGATCAAAAAATCTATATTGTCAAAAGAGCATAGCCCTGACCCATGGGCTAAGAAATCCTAAGGAAAGATCTATTTAGATCTATGGGTTCATGAGAGCGAAGCTCTGTTTATGAAACCCCAAAGGGGTTTTCTTTAGATCAAATGATCTATGAGAGCAAGACTCTGTTAATTAGAATTAATTTAATTTAATTTTTAATTTTTACCTAAAAATTTTCTAGAGTTCTAGCTCTTGAAAGTTCTTAGAAATGAGAGCAAGGCTCTGAAATAAAATTCTTGAAGACAAGATGATAATCATCTGAAGACCAAGGGTCCTATTTATAGGCGCTGAAGCGCCTCAACTTCTGAGTTGATTCAAGGGCTCAGATGTTGCCACCGCTGCACTCACGTGTGCGCCACGTGAGCGCAACGGTGGGGGGGGCATTTGTTTCCCCCAATCAGAGCAAAACTCTGTTTTGAATTTCAAAATTCAAAAATTGAAGTAACGCTTCAGATCCCTTGCGCTGCGCGCCACGTGTCAAAAGCAGACACGCCAGCACCAAGAGCGTTGCGCCCTAGGCAGCGCACCCCCAATCAGAGTAAAGCTCTGTTTCAAAATTCAAATTTTAAAAAAATTTGAAGCAACGCTTCAGGTCTCTTGCGCTCTGCGCTGCGCGCCACGTGTCGAACACAGGTGCTCTAGCGCAGTTGCGCTGCGCGCCACGTGTCTAACACAGGCGTGCTAGCGCAGTTGCGCTGCTCTCTGCGCTGCGCGTCACGTGTCAAACGCAGGTGCTCTAGCGCCAATTGCGCCAATGCTGGAATTTAAAGAATTCCCCACCGTTAGATCAAAAGATCTAATAATAATAATAAATTATTAATTAATCAAAATTAAAATTCTATTCTGGAAAGATCTTTCCAATCTTGTTGAAAACAAAAAGATCGCCTTCTATAAAACAGAAGCCCTAGGATCAAAAATCCAATGGTGGGGAAATATCCCTAAATCAATTAGAGAAGGATCTCTTCAACTAACTTAACAAATCAATTAGCCCTATATAAAGGCCCCAAGACTTCAAGTCTCAGATAGAGAGAACTCTCTGCAAACTTTGAGAGAAGAACTCAAAGAGAAAGAAAGGCAAGCCTTTGAAGAAAGAAGATCATTTTCTTCATCTTTAAAGGTAAAGAATTATATTCTTGAAGAACAGAGATGAAATCATCTCATTAAAAAAGAAGAATCGTCTTCTAAAAAGATCAGAGATCTAAGAACAAGATCAAGATCTTCAATAAAAAAGAAAAAAAGATAAAAAAGATCTAATTATAAAAGATTTAAAGAAGTAATTTACCTCATTCACAGATCTTTTGATCTATAAAGGCATAGCCTTTTGATAAGAACAAGAACTGTGGTTCTTGAATCTTGAGGCAAAGCCTCTTTTAAGAGAACATAAACTTGTTCTTTGATCTTAAATTGATCAAAAATGCGCTCTGTGCTATTGGACAGTGCCTTGCACTCTTGAATTGCGCCTTTGCGCTCCTTAGACTGGCGCACATCGCCAAAACGCGCCACGTGTCAACCACAGAACAGTTTGCGCTTTGCGCTTCTAAATATAGCGCACTGCGATCTTGGACTGGCGCACAGCGCCAGAGCGTGCCACGTGTCACTCGCTGGCGCAGCGCACTCAGAAAGCGCAGTGCGCTAACAAACTTGCGCTGAGCGTGACACGTGTCACCTTCGCACGCGTTAGCGCAATGCGCCTGACAAGCCACGTGGCACACTATCATACCACTATTTTGCTTCTGATAAATTCTATGCATTTAATGTCAGAGCCCAATGCTATGCATTATTAAAAGGGCAGGAGCCCAAATAAAGGCCTAATAGGCAGAACATGAATAAAATGTTAAAACATTTTTAACTGGACTTAGCCCAATTCTGGCCATAAGTCCTCAATATAAATTGAACTGAGCACAACTGCTCTTCCAATCAATTTACACCCGGTTCGAGGGTACATCTCTTTACTCCTCTGATATCCGTCGTTGTAATCCCTCAACGTCGTCAGAGAGGTGACAGGTCCCGACAACCACACATTGCTACGGACTGTAGGGTCCTTAAACTCATGGACTATGATGTCCTTAAGCTCGACCGTGATGTCTTAAAACAAAATATCGGACTGTGGGGTCCTTAAACTCATGGACTATGACGTCCTTAACCTCGACCGTGATGTCTTAAAACTAATCTCGGACTGTGGGGTCCTTAAACTCGACCGTGGTGTCTTAAAACTAACACCGGACTGTGAGGTCCTTAAACTCGACCGCGATGTCTTAAAACTAACAATGGACCGTAATATCCTTAAACTAATTATCGACCGCAATGTCACTAAACTAAACAATAAAGCCCAGCTGCTCTTTTGTTGGATCTAAACGATCCCGTTAAGTCGATCTTAGTCTAAAAGTAGACTAACGTGTCCTTAACAAACGTTTAAGTTGATCTTAACCTCAACTAAGGCTAACGTATCCTTAAACACAAACCCCCCCAAACCCAAATCTAAGAAAGATACGTATTTGGACTAATCCACGTCCTACGGGCGACAACACAAATTAGTCTCCGTATACAATCCACGGGCAACCAAACACAAAACAAACACCCACGACACGAAATGACCATATGGAGAAGGAGAAGGAGGTTACCGCGATGCGGTAGCGTAATTAACTGCAGGGGGAATCTGACGAAGTCTGCTACATCGGCTGTATCTGTTTAAACCTTCGATACATGGTGCCATAAATCAACTTGGCATCTTCGGAGAGGTGGACGGATAGCACCAATTAGTATCTGCCCCGAATTTCAGGCAAGACGGACCTGCGCGGTCGCGTCTCCGTGATTCGGAGGGGAACAAGCTCCAATCTCAAATCTGAGATAACTACGGCTTCTAGCTTGCTAGTTTAGAAGTCCTATAGGGTGTAGAGTGTTTAGATTGATTACTTAGTCGCTTAAAACCCTCGGATTCTCAACTCATGAGAGTTTTTAGGGTTTGAGGAAGAAGATGAAGACTTGAGGAGAGAGAAGTGTTTTTTGATAATGAAAATTAATAATACTCATGCTAGAATCTCATGAAGCATAATAATATCTCTCTTGATAATATCAAGTTAATATCTAGCATGCTTCATTTAATTCTAAGGGTGAATCACCTCATGAGTCATTAAGCATTTAATGTAAACTACAACTCATCTCCTCCACCTCATTTAGTTTAAATCCTAAAAGAAAATAAACACAAATGAGTCACCTTCTTCTAGAAGCTTTCCGAGAAATTACGAGACTGTCCCTCCCATCCGTATTTCCGAAAAACACGGATAATCTTTGACTGAATAAATCCATCTGTATAATACTAGAATCTGGCTTAAACCAAAGCCCGCTAGTATTATCTGTCTGGTCACAGTACGTGCACAAGTGGACGTAAGTGATCGCGGTCCTGCCGTAAAACCATACGGCCTTTACACCTTTTGCCCGGTGCAGGGAAACTCTCTGTGTGGGACTCTAAAGACTCGACACTACGCTGGCAGTGGGATTAACCACAGGCCGTAAGCGGTACTAGCTGTACGTAACGGTCCTCAGTCAGATGTCGATAAGAAGGACAATGAGAAAACCCATCCGAACTCCAACTGAGTCTGTTGTGACAATCTCCGTACAGTCCAGTCTGTTCGTCTAGGACTATCGCATATCGGGCCTAGGGGGCGGTAAACGTCAGACCCCTAATAGCGGTATAAGTCATGTCGGAGTGAAGCCCATTACACCTTGAGAAACTACTGGAACCTACCCGTAAATCTCGCTTGCCCTGGTCAGGGACTTTGCGTAATGGCTCTCCATACACAGCGCAATATCAACCCCCAATACCGGGAGAGACGAATCATGTCTAACCGCCACTGCCTCCAAGTGCTTCGGGACTGCACCCAACTACTACCTGTTTGCACGACTCCTTTGAGCCGTTGTAGGGTAGTAATCAAGTACACTGGAAACACACCCGAGACGAAATAGCAGTATCAAGTCGACGGACTAAGCTGTACTCATGTCATTTGGGAACTGCAATCTGACGATAGGTATAGGACCAACCTGTAGTTCCCGGCGAGTCCTGTCCGGTGTACTCGTAACCTAACAGCACCTGTATACTATCTCCAGTACGACGTACCGATAGCTGTGGGACAGACCATCTCCCAGCTGGGATGAGAAGCGTATGCACCAGTCTACTCCAGAGTATCGATGCTCCGTCTCGATAATCCTACGACCAGGAACCTGTATAGGATGTTGCTTATAGACTACCCAGCCCCCACTAGTGTGACTGCCATCACAACGCTGGTAATCAAGCAAAGATCTTAAGGGCTCTACTAATATGTATAAGCGATACGTTAAAAGAAACATATGCATACATTAAAGTAGAAACAAATCAAGTAGCATACTACCATTTTTAGCAAGACTGTCAATACAACTGTGAATATCCCAAGCTTCCATTAAGTAATATACAAACTAGTATGATACAGTAATGGCCTCTAGGGCATAAACACTAACAAGTCGAGGCAGTGTTGGAATCTTCATTAGTAGTATTTTAAGGTATACCAGTTTTCATAGAGAAAATATCCTCAAAGAAATTTGCATCACGAAACTCAACTATAATGTTAACATCCATGCCAGAGATTTCAGACTTATTAAAAATCTCAACGCACAGATATTTTCAACATAGCCCAAAAAGATAGTATCGGCAGTCTTAGGACCAAGCTTTTTCCTTTTGTGGTCTTGGACTAGTACTTTTGCAAAACATCCCCATACTTTAAGGTATTTCAAGTTAGGCTTTCGACCTCTCCAAAGATCAAACAAACTATTTTCTTTATGCTTTTGAGGGACTCTATTCAGAATATGGTAAGCCGTATTCAAAACCTCTTCCCACATATATTTAGGAAGTTCAGAACTTTCAAGTAGACTATTAATCATATCTTTCAATGTTCTATTCTTTCATTCTACTACACTGTTAGATTATGGAGAATGTGGAGTAGTTTCCTCATGCACCATGCCAAAAGATTGACATAATTGAGTAAACTGATTAGAGCTGTATTCTCCTCCTCTATTAGATCTTAATCGTTTAAGTTTCTTAACAGTTTAACTTTCGGCTTCATTCTTAAAAATTATAAATTTTTCTAGAGTCTCATCTTTGGTTTTAAGTCGGAAAACGTAACAATATTTACTAGAATCATCAATAAAGATGATAAAGTATTTTTTAAGTTTTTAGTTAAAACACCATTTAACTCACAAATATCAGTGTGAACTAAATCAAGCAAGTCTGAAGTTCTATTAACTGAATGAAAATGCTTTCTTGGTTGTTTAGTTGTAGCACACACTATACATTTTTGACTTCGATCAATGTCATGTTTAGAAATTAGGTTCAAATTCATCATTCTTTTTATAGAAACAAAGTTAACATGACCTAAACGACTATACCAAATATCAGATGATTTAATTGAATAACTAACAGGATAATCAGATATTTCATTGACTTCAATAAAAGATACATGTTCTACCATAAGCTTAAATAAACCATTAGACGTATAGCCTTTGCCAACAAAAGAGCCAGAGTTTAAAATAACCACTTTACTACATTTAAAAGTAAATTCATAACCCTCTTTAGCAAGATAAGATCCACTAAGAATATTGCGACGAACGGTAAGAATATGATGCACTCTATGGAAAGACAGAACTCGTCCTGAAGGAAACTTCAAGTCTATGCATCCATATCCTAACACCTTAGCAGCAGAAGAGTTCCCCATCATCACTAACTTCCCAACTGCATGCTGGTAAGACACAATGCCACGTCCCGCTTCCTAAAATACGGAATACGAGGGGTTGACAAGGCCAACCATGCTCCTACGGTCGAGAAAATATCCTGCCGTAGTCATACTTCGGCTTCTAGCATTACGTAGTAATCAGTAATCAATGCACAGGTAATGAGAAAAGCAGTCACTATTCTAACAAAAGGATATAAGATATACCAGATATGGATCAAGAGAAAGATAGCGCTGGCGTCGCTGATCTAGATGTTCGCAATATCCTCGAGGTACGTCAGGTCATGATCTGGGCTACGTCCACTTCTCACTCTGAGCATGCTTACTCAGGTCGTCAGAGCAACACAATAGCAATATATATAAATACAAATATGAACACATGCAATAATGATGAATATGAAACAGTAAGCATGAAGTGATGATATGAGCATGAAGTAACCAGTACAGGTAAACAGTAAAGCATGTATATCGAATCAGTAATCAATGCATGCCCAAGTCACTAAACCTATCAGTCTCTACGTCTTACTGTCCAGGTCGCTAAACCTATCGTCAGTCCAAGTGTGAGAGTCAACCACGCAGGAGTATCTCTAACCCAAGAGTAGGACCCCAGGGGCAAGGGAACACGGGCCCGAATCACGCTCGCTAATAGTCAGTAATATCACTCATATGACTCCCAGAATCGTTGTATATGCCGGCAATGGGACTCCCGAGATTCCATTGAACTCACACTCAAACTACCCCACACCCATAGTCTACATCAAATACCGAGCATAAACCTAAATACCAGTCGGTCTATGACAAGTCTACGCAAGAACTAGAGACATGATCTCCATCAAGCATATGTCTCGACTGGTACCTAAGATAAATGGGCATTGTTTGACGCCTTACCTATGACACTAATATAAGTGCTTCCATAATCGTTCCATACCAATTATAGTTATACTTACATATACCTTATAAGCGTCGACAATGCAATAATTAACTGGTTCCGTTGAGTGTGTACAAGTACGTGTCATTTTCACTGCTCAATCACACTTATACACTAACGTACTTGCCACACTCTAATCACTAATACTTATCACTGGTGATGTACACGATCACTAGGTTATCGATGCTAATGAACACTATTTATATGAGTATGACAATCATGCACGTGGTGGGGATATAGTATGTGTACCGCTAACAACATATAAGCAACCAGTGTCGGTTGGACTAGGAAAATCATATAAAATCACACGTGCATAATTAAGCAAAACAATATAAAAGGAGTAGGCAGTATATTTAATCATCTATACAGCAAAATTGGTTTCGTGTCCATCGGATTTCAGATTTGCTAGTTATGGTCATTTCTTTTTAAGCGTTCACTGCTGGAAATCCAATTTCTGAACTGGAAGTCCGTTTCGTAACACATTTTAATCCCAGTTGGGATCATAATTAGGCGACGCTACAGTTTAACAATATTTAGGGTTAAGTTAGGTTTCCAACGCAATTGACGGATCAGTAAAATCCTATATCAACAGGGAGTTATGGTCAGGTTAAGTTCGATGTGTAAAATCTGTCACTGCAGAATTCAGCTGGACACATCGACATTATAAAATGTGTTTAAAATATCATACATAAAAGGAAACCAGTGGAGTAAGAAAGCTAACTTAATTTTCTACGTAACGATATCGGGTTCCGCACATTTTCGCATTTGAGTAAGGATATACAGTGATTTAAAAACAAGGGTTAACTGGGATTACTGCTCTGGACTGCAGTCCAGAATCGTAATTCTCTTCAGTTTTCTCTATTATAACTCGTTAAAATTCAGAGATCAACTATAGAGTACTGTAGGTTAATCTGTTAGCTTCGATACAATCCATGGAACGCTAAAATCCGATTTGTAAAAGATTTAATATGAATTTAACGGTCTAGCGTGTTCAGATTTCGCAATGATTATCGCGAGTAATATTTTATAGGTTGAACGATATTTATTTGTAACCAAATTTCCGCAGCACCACTGTGAATAATAAACGAGTTTAACAATCACAAGTTCTACCATTTAAAGATGGGTTTTCAATTAAAATTTAGCATCGAATACTTGTAATAATATTGAATCGCAATCGAAATGATTGTATAATAGCATGAAGCAAGTATGTAAAACTTGCCTGACGACGTATCGACGATGATACGGTAGCGACGCGGCATGGTGGTGACCAACGACTACGGCAACGGCACGATCACAGCGCAAGCGTGGCTAGGCACGACACGGCAACTCAACCCCGGCTCGAGCTTGGCCCGTTTTGACCTTGGTCCTTGGCTGGAAGGTGTTGTGCAGGGTGGTCGTCGACAAGGACCCAACGGTACTAGCGGACGCGGCGGAGGCAGCGACGGCGAGAGGAGGCTCGGCTTGGGTTGATAGGAGAGGATGAACGTGAGGCTCGGTGTTAGCGATGGTGCAGGTGGAGGTTGCAGGCGATGGAGGAGGAACTGGCGACTCGTCAGCGATGATGGTCGGTGGTGCAGTGAGGGTGAGGGTGTTTGGTTGGAGTTCGAGGGAGAGTGGGATGGCTCGGGTGAAAGTGTGAGGGAGGTGGTGGAGCTGGGCTCGAGCTCGTCAGTGGAGGAGGCTCAATGCTGCTGGAGATGATGGAGATGATGATGATGATGATGAGGGTGTGAGACCGACGGCGGTGATCAGCGGTGAGGGTGCTGGTGAGGTTGGGTTGTGGATTCGAGAGGGGAGAGGCGTCGGGAAAGAGAGGAAGGTGAGGGCGTCGAAGGTTGGTGAAGGCGAGGTCGGAGGGAGTCGGAGAGATGGGGATGCCGGCGGTGAGGGGACGGCGGCGAGCGCGACGCGCGGGCGTGGGTTCGAGCTCAGAGGCGGCGGGAAAAGAGGAGGGAGAGAGATAGTGCAAGATGAGAGAGAGAGTGCGTACGAGAGGGGAGAGAGAGAGAACGTGGGTTAAAATATAATTAATTGAAAAATTATTAGAAGAGAGAGAATAGAATGAGTAAGAATTAAGGAGTGATTAATGGGATTTTTAAAAAATTAATGGGGATTAAAGAAGCATTAATTTGGTTGTTTAATAGGAAAATTATGGTGGTGATTTTTCAGTTGGAATTTGAAAGAGTTTGAATCTTAAAAAGAATAAGGAAAGAAGCACAATTAAAAGAAAATAGATGGGATGGGCTTTTAGGTTTGGGCCTTGGGTTTTTTTTTTATATAGAGAGGAATGAAACTGAGTGAGTATGGGTTTTGGGCAGTTGTTAGGATATTAAAATTTCCTAGGGGGATATTGAGAAAAATATTTGGATGGAATAAATTAAATAGAACAATAGGAGAAACAAATAGGAAAATTGAGGGAATAAATTGTAAGGAAAATAATTAGGATTTTTATACAAGAAATTTTTGAACAAAAATATTTATTCGAATACGAAAAATAATTATAAAGGAACTGGGTATTACACACAAATAGCAATTTATCAGCACAAATGTGCACATTTGCTCCAATATCTACTAACCACTCATTAGGTTCATAAATAGTGAAAATTTAAAGATCAACAGAAACATACCCTTCAATGGAAGACAGAACCTCAGCCGTCGTCGTGTTGACCTGAGGCTTGACTAGTAGACCCTGGACCAGCTTTGGTTTTCTTATTAGGACAATCCTTAGCCCAATGTCCAACATGTCCACAGTTCCAACACGGTTTGTTTGCTTTCGGGTTTTTTTTGAATTTTTGGATTAGGTTTGATTTTATCATTATTTTTAGCAGATGGTTTATGTTTATTTTTTCCAGCAGTGATAACATTTGGCTTGAGTTGGTGTTCAATAGGTACAACATGATTCTGATTCTTATGTTCTTCAATGGCTATGGCAACCATCAAATCATCGAGGGATCTTTTCCTTACGATACTTGAGAGACATATTGAATCTCTCCCTAGATCGAGGAAACTTTTCGATGATTACCATTACTTGAAACTTTTCGAGCAATTTCATTTCAGCCTCTTGAAGAGCATAAGAATGAATAGAAGTTCATATGCTTATTCTGTCACAGAGTTTCCCTCAATCATTTGGAACTTTGAGAACTTGGACACATAATACTTTTCAAGACCGAGGTACTCAATATTGTATTTCCTGTCCAATTCATCCCACGGTGCTTTTACAGAGTTCGAAGAGGACCAATAGACGCTGAAGACTATATTGGACATAGCCAACAAAATGCATCATCTGGCTATTTGATCTTTCTCCGTCAGCTCTGCAATCTTCTATGCATTTTTGGGATCTTTTTCATCTGGTTATGGGCATTATGAAAGTATTAGTGCCAATAGCCCTTTTGTGGTCAACTGGATCTTCATCCGTTGTTGCTAACGTTTGAAGGACCTTCCTCATAATTTCTCAGGTATTTCTAATATGTCCATTTTGGGGTTGAAAGTAGTCGTACCAACACCGGAAGACATAACTGTTATTATTTTCTTCAAGATTGTTGTAAAGATAGCAGAGGCGTACAGATAACCATATAATGAAATAGTACAGATTATCACAATAGTTATTAGATCCAATTTAAGAAAGGTTAACATACCGATTATGAACTAACAAATAGAAATGAACATAATCAATTAAATGAAGTTAAACAACAAAGTAATTTTACAGATTACCGAACAATCAACTTGAAATGAATCGTCTTTTGAAGAAGACTAGCCTTGAAGAAAATATTGCTCCATAAACCTGTTGCACCGAGTACTGCTATATTTTTCGTAGGATCAGACAGCTTCATCCATTATCGCACTTGCAGCTAGCACTTCGAAAGCCAGTTCAGATAGCCTAAACTTTAGAACTCGAAACTAGAAAAACTCAGAGAAAAGATTGTATTTTTCTTTCCTTTCTTTCTCTCTGTATATTTAGAATGAGAAATGCACATATTTATAGGTGCATAGGAGGGAGTTCAACAGCCTACTATGTTTTTCATCTCTCACTGACCGTGACCTAGAGACTGGACAGTGAGATTTATATATTTTGTTTTCTGGTGTCGAGCTCGTGTGAGCCGACTTTATACTTGGTTTCTGTTTTCTTGCTTTTAAATGTTGATTTCATATTATGGCGTATATCTTGTATTGGTTGTGTTCCGCCGTTCGGCAAAGAGCTAGCTCCCGCTTGGGGATACCTTTATTCATTACTTATGTATATTCATGTGTTGTACCCATTTGGGGCCAATTGTTACAAAGAAAACTCTGCCGAAATTTTTATAAAACTTGAGTTATTGTAAGGGTTTTCAAAATAACTTTTCTATGTTTAAATCACCTTTTTAAAATAAGTTTTCCTTCACTCTATTTCTTTAAACGGTTTAGGTTTCTGGACTTTGGTTTACTTAGATTACGTCACGTCTTTAGACGTTGCGTAATTTAAGTGCCAGTCAAGTTACAAATATTCGGGTCGTGACACTAACGGCATTTAATAGCCCTCCATTAACTGCATTAAACAGCCAGGCTTTTCAACTTCCACTAACCGCATTTAACATGCACTTAGTAGCACTCCATTAATTGCATTAAACAGTCATGCTTTTCATCTTTCGCTAACTGCATTTAATTAATTAAGGCAATATTGTTAATTATGGAAACCAACCATATATAAGGTATCTTTCCAAAGTTCAATTATAACAGTTATTTTCATCTATGGAATCTAACCACAAATATGGTATCCATCCATAGAACATTTTGCAATTAAACCCCCATTTAATTTATTATTCTCATTAATTCCGATTTATTCCAACATGCTCTTAGCTAGCTCAGTGGCAATGGCAATGCCTGCAGTGCCCATCCTCATTCTCATTACAATCTTCTGCTTGCATGCATGTCTTTCACTTGCAAGAAATCTGAGGTCCAAATTTGCAGGCAAACTCCCTTCAGAAAACTCAAGCCTTCCTATCATTAGGCGCAAGTTTCGGTTTTTTGCGGCCTCATTTGAGGACGAGCCACGGAAAATTCATGGAGCTTCATATCTCAAAGTATCATTTTTGTAGGATCGTTACTTATTTTTCAGAAAAGTTCAATACCAACTTCATATGTTCAAGTGCTTTTGATCTCTTTTACATTAGGGTTTTTTTCGATTTTGGCAACTCTACTGGTCCCGAGTCGCTCCTGCTGAATACGAAAAATTATTCCATGTACCGGCCGTATGTATCCGGACAAGAAAGAGAAGGAAGTAGAAGTGTGGGCCCCACATGTTGCCCAAGGCTCCGTGAAACTGAAAATTTTCTTTACAAGCTTGTAAGGGGCTTGTAGAGAAATTTTCACTACAAGCTCTTGTGGAGAAGTTTTTTCCCCGAGATTTCCTTCTCTCTCACCCCTGAGCCCGTGTATTACATCCGACACGTCTAATAATTTCTCGTTAAATACCCTTCCTGAAAATAAATGCCTTCACCCACCTTCCCGATAATCTTGGCCTTAAATTTGACATACCTCTTCAAGGAAATTACTACTTGAACAAACATATCGAAGAATATATTCAAGTTAGATATCTATCGATATGCTAAAATTTGATTATCCAAGAAATATACGTATTACCTATTATCAGTTTTAAAAAAACAAAGTTTTGAATCTCATAATATCCTGTCTAAAATTTAGGCAATGGCTGTTTTATCTTTTTCAGGAATAAAAACTGAGCAAAATGGTCCCGAAAACTTCTGATGGCCATTTTTGGCTGAGAATGTGAGAGAAAATGGCTGGGCAGGGCTCATAAAAACTACTTATCCACATTATTTTATTCTATGGTCATTTTAACCTACACTCTTCTATCTATTTCTCCATCTTAATTTTTATAGTTAATCATCGTCTGTTCACTTTTAAGGATCATTTTCTTATATGAATTCAAGATAAATTCTGAATCTATTGATGATTTAGCCAGATTCATATGATTCTGCAATGGATTTTTATAATATTTTGCGTTTTTAAAATTAATTTCTTGTTTCTTTGTTTCAAATTATAGTCATCTCCGTCCCTTTTAATCAATTCTTGGTTCCGGCCCTGCAAACACCCAAAACTCTATTCATGCCTCTTATCCAGAACTTTGATAACAAAAAAATGCTTACAGCTTCTTTTACGTTGCCGATTGACTAAAAAATTCTGTGCAGGTTTGGGAAGATATTTTCAACCGTTTTGTTCGGACATCAAACCATAGTCTCAGCCGATGCTGAATTTAATCGATTCATGTTAAAGAACGGCATGAGACTCTTCCGACAAGGTTGGCCGTCGGCAATGAACGAAATCCTCGGCCAACGATTGATATCTGTAGAAGGACTTCACGACGCACACAAGCACATGAGATGCACGATTCTAGAATTTTTGAGCAACAAGAGAGTCCGGTCCGTGTTTTTAAGAGATGTTGATAATGAGGCTTCATAGATAATGAGCTCTTGGAGCGAATACACAGTAATTTCGGCCAAGGATGAGGCAACAAAGGTGTAAACAAATAGAAGAGTAAATTTCACTAAATGCCCTTAACAATCTGATGTAGGAGCTGAAACCAAAGCCGAATGGAAGCAGGGTAGCTTTTGATGGAAAGATTCAATGAAGATTTGGTGCGTTTAGATTTAGTTTGTTATGTTTTTAGATGAAATTAGATTATATTGTGTTTCTTAATTATAATTTATTTTTCTTTTCAAGCTCCAGCTCTTTTGAGCCCTAATCTATGCACGCAACATCCACACCATATCCACGCATAAGACATACAAACACACAACACACAACACATGCATTTAGGGGACCCACAAAATATTTTATTTCTAGTTAAGATCTCTTCCCATTTAGGTAAGATTTCAATTCGATATGGAAACAATTATATTAGACTAGTTTTTGATTATTGAATGGAGATTGCTTTTAGAATTGAAAAGTTGCAGCTTTGTTCTTGAAGAAGAGGCAGGGTTTCATTCGGATTCAAATATACAGATATTTATCCAGATCCGAATTCGGATATCTTCGTATATGGATATGTAATTTCAGATCCGCTAGAATACGGATAAAAATACAAATATATATTTTCGGATCTAGTCGGATGCAGATCTTTTCAAAATTTTCAAATATTCGGATAATTGAATACAGAAACGAATTCGAATATGAATATCCACAAACACATTAACTTAAATATAGCATTTTATATTAAATTTCTATTTTTTTATGTTTAATTAATTAATACTTTGTTAAAATTAAATAGTTTATTAGTTTATTTATTTTAAAAGTACATAGAAATTAAGCATCTAAAATATTATTTGACATGTTATTTTATTATTTTTATTTCAAAATATACATGAGAACGGATCCGTCAGGACGAAACGCGAACCTGAAAACCGTTGGATCTTGTGTTTTTAATCAACGATTAAAATTAATTCAGTTTAATAAATCATTAATAAATGGAAAGTAAATATTTTACTTCTTGATTTTAGGGATGCATGTACGTGCCTTTTCTCGATCCGTTTGCATTTCCAAACTAAAGTATTTGATTTCTCTTGAATTTTTTTGAGCAGAATATTTTACCAAAATTGCTAGGAGGGGAGCATGCGAACAATGTTGTATGTATATACGGAAGGAAAGAAAAAGATGGGTGGAAATAGAGTTTGTCTCGAGATGTTAAATCACAGCAAGTTTTTTGTCCAATTGTAGCGGAAACTCCAGCAAATATTGAACTGTCTTGGGTTATTTAGTTTTCTACTTTCGAAAAATGTCAAGAACCACTTTAACCATAACCTTCGGTTGCAGTATAATAATATATATCAAGACAATATAATACTTCAATACTCCTCCTTATGTCGGCCTTTGAATTTCGGGCCACCTGTGGTGGAAATACTCATTAGTATAGGCGAAACAAATATAATTTAAATTGAGAATTACGAGGTTTGAACTCAGAACCTTTAATCTGGTGTGTTCCGAGACCATGTCTTTATCCAATTTTCTCATGTTATTTGTTTATAGTACTTATGGAAGGAGATCAATTAGTAAATCATGGAAAGATTTTATTGTATACACATATATTTTATGTAAATATATGTGTATCATTTCATCGAAGAAATATACAAGTTATTATTTGCTTCTATGACAGAAATATATCGATTGAAAAGAGGGGTAAAGAAAGGAAAGACCATGGGATAATGCCGGTTATGTTATGTGGGGAATTTTGCTAGAACGAAAATAGATTGTTTTCAAGAATAATATATTGATACATGTACCTTCTTTGTGTGAAGGAATACGGATTCGAAATACGCGGAATCCGACTCTACAACAGTGGAACAAAGTTCACACTAATCCAAAACTCACACACAGAGTAGAAGAAGAGTATCGTAAATGAGGGTAACTAAAGGATAAATTTCATTAATAATTCATGAACATACAAAATAATAGAGTTTGGAGAACTTGCACAATTATGAGCAATGGAGATGTTTCTGTGCTGGAATAGTTTCATGAAGAAGAAAAGGTTGTCATAATATGGTATGGGATGGATTAATTGATCAAACACTTTCTTGATTAAGGTACATGGGAAAATGGAGTTATTAATGGTTTTGAAAAAGATGAAAGGTAGATTGATTAATTAAAACCAAATTCAAAACTTACTCATGCAAGTATGATGGTGGGAAATGTGTAAATAGAAATGTAGGATGGATGGATTGATGGATGTGGCATGTGTCGCTCATACATGTACAAGCTCCAAAATACAAAATTAGCTCTCAAAATAATATCCTGGCTACATCCTCATAAAATAAAATATAAATATAAATATAAAAATAGTACTAGAAGATTTTCCAAAAGCATACTTTAACAAATTTAACACTTTGATTGCTCATATATATGCTAATACAAATCTGATCATGTATTACTACAACAGATACGAGGAAGAAGATCAAGAAGACGATCCCCAACATAGTGAATGAAGTGTAGGGGAGCCTAATGCTAGAGTAGTTATATGTGTCCTTAAATATCCATTGCAATTCATGTAATATTAATTGAATATTAATAAATTTTAAAGTTGCACTTAATGTTTTATTATGTGGGTATTATTATTTGTATATAATTGTTATAATATCCTTAGAAAGTATATTGTTAGATCATGCACTGTGATATGTCACTTGCATAAAGATGTGATCTAATTTAGTAATTTCTTAAATTAAGTACTTAACCTACAACTAGCATGAGATAGCTAGAGTTGTGACAGATTATCATGCATGACACTGACATATGAGATTTGGTGATGTGTCTCAATCACTGAAAATGGAGATTCTCCATATATATTTCATGAGCGTATATATTCATATATGTAGCACATGATCTCATTTGATTTTTCTTGATATGTCACCTATAGAAATGGAAAATTCAAACCGTTACATAATTCCTTTGACTTGATAATATTGTGGTTTCGATTTGTTGACAAGTAAGGTTTGATATGATGGTCAATTTTGTCGTTTAGACGGCAACAAGAAACCTGAAATATTAGGCTGTTTGAATACATTTAGGAAAACTATGGATATCTAGATAGCATCCGACATTCTCATATTAATAAGAATAAGTTTACTATTCAATCCCATGAAATCGTCAAATCCTATACAGATATTTTGGAAATTGTTTTTTCAAATTATATTATTATTATATTTATTTTCGAAATGAATTTATTATGTTCATAGATAATTGAAGATTTATGTTTTGAGCGATTAAGTGATTTTATTCTGCTCAGTTAAAAGACCTAAAGAAAAGTAACTTAATATTAGAATGGGTTGCATGTAAATTAATATTAATTATTCTCTTATATTAGAAAGAATTTTTATAAACAACGGGCATGATATCAGTTTGATTGTTAAATTAATATTGTCAAATGATTAATTACGAATTAATTGAGATTGACAATTGGTTCTCGATGTGAGACTCAATTGGTTCCACCGCAAAGCCTTAAAGAGAAGAGTAAACAAAAACAAATAAGAAAAGAAATAATGTAACACAGTATATTGTGTTTCATGTTGGAGAGTTCAGTCCCACATTGGTAAAATAGGGGAAAGATAATGTGTCACAACCTTACAAAAGGATGGCTATAATAGACCATAAAAAGAAGATAAAATAATTTAGAATTATTTAAAAACTTCTTTTAAGAAGGGTTCTTAATTCTCTTCATTACAAACTGTAAACTTTTATTCTTAAAATAGAAAATATCATGGAGCAACTTTGCTCTAGATGGTGTTTTATAAAATTGAGGAAGCTAGAATTACAAAAATTGCTTGAAAAGACGGGTAAAGAAGGTGAAGAGCTTGGGATGTTGTGGCAATGGCAATTATGTGGGAAATTTGGCGAGAACGAAATCACATTACTTTCAAGAATATTGAATTGAACCATGCGTCTATTTTTATTGCTCATGTATATATGTGCTAACATATTGGATTGATCGTAAATTGGTATGTATTGCTATAACAGATACGGGGAAGAAGATCAAGAACATGGTCGATCTTCGAGCCACTGCTGAGACTGTAGTGCAGCCCCTAAAAGACGAGGACTGTAGTGCAACCCCTAAAAAAATCTCAAATTACCCTTCTCCAACCCTTAACACTGATTAAGAAAATCTTTTTCTTGTCCTCTCCGAACGTCTATCATCACCGGAAACAATGCCGATGCCATCACCCACTTCCACCCTCCTTGTCCTTCGCCCTCCCACCACCACCACCAACATCATCTTCTTTTGCTATATAACGAAAGCTTTCTACAATTTTGAAAGGAAATGGTAGTTTTATATCATGAGCTGAAACCTAAAGTAAGTTTTTGGTAAATAAGCCAAAGAATTATATATACCTGAAGCTATTGCTTAAAGATCGGTGTCTTTAAGCAATAGCTATTGTCTTTCGATCAAATACTCAATATATTGCATCCTTGATATTTTGGTGCAAGGGCGGACCCAGATATTTTCACTAGAGGGGGCAGCAAATATTGTAAGGTTTCGTTAAATAGTTAAAATTGTAAGTCCACGTTACCCGTCCCGGTTCTTACGGGGATGCGGAAATGGTAAAAATCGATTTTTTATGGCAAGATAACATGGACTAAAAAATAGGATCTTTGCTAAACAAAAACCTAGCAAACTAACTAGAGGTTTAACTACTATGTTAGAGGGTTATACCTAGGTCTTGAACTCCTTCTCTTCTTGCTTCTTGGAGTGGTTAGAACGGCTCCACCTCGTAGTCTCCTTGTCGTCGAAGAAGGATCAACCTGAAAGCCTCTACCTTGAGCTCCTACCTCAACCGAGAGGCAACTAAAGTGCTTGGCTTGCTAGACCTAGAACTCTAGAGTGAGTAGAGAAGAGTTTTGAGGGTTTTATCCAATAGCTCATGCTTCTCAACACATGAGACATGAGAGCTTTGAGAGAGAGGAAGAGGGTGAGCTTTGGATGAGAGAGAATGAGAAAATGAGAATGATCCAATTTTACAACCATATCTCTCATATTAGGAATTATGATAATAATAATAATAATAATTAAGAAAAGGTGTGATGTTAGTTATGAATGACCATTATCATTTCATTCATTAAATGCATTTTGCAAAGAACAAAAAGCATCTATGAAAACAAATGATGATGGTCAACAAGTCCATTTTGGTCAACCGGTCAACAAAGTCAACAAGTTAACAAAAGTCAAAAGTTCAACTCAACCATGGCATAATAATCCTTAATTAATATTATTAATCATAATCCTCATTCTCATTAGGGTTTAGAAAAAGTCAACGGTCAACAACCCTAATGAGAATCCTCTGCCTTTGTCTCTGTCAACTGTGCATACACACCCACATCCGTGTTCCGAGGAACACGAATACAATGAGATAAAACTAATCCCAAAACATATACTAGGATATGGCTTAAACCAAAGCCCGCTAGTAATGACTGCCCGGACACCAAACGTGCACAAGTGCGTGGATGTGAACGAACCCTGTCGCAAAACCATGCGACCTCTACTCGGTTTTGCCCAAAGGCGAATAGCCTTCTGTGTGGGACTCTAAAGACTCGACACTACGCTGGCAGTGGGTTTAACCACAGGCCGCAAGCGGTACTAGCTGTACGTAACGGTCCGCAGGTAGATGCCGATAAGAAGACTGATGAGGTGAACCCATCCGAACTCCTACTGAGCCTGAATGTGACAATCTCCGTACAGTCCGGTCTGTTCGTCTGAGAATGTCGCATGTCGGGCCTAGGGGGTGGTAAACGTCAGTCCCCTAATAGCGGTACAAGTCATGTCGGAGTGTAGCCCAGAACACTCTGAGATAACACTGGATAACCTACCAGTATATCTTGCTTGCCCTGGCCAGGGACGACTATGTGTAATGGCTCTCCTTGACACAGCGCGATATCAACCCCCAATACCGGGAGAGACGAATCATGTCTAACCGTCACTGCCTCCAAGTGCTTGGGGATTACACCCAACTGCTATCTGTTTGCACGACTCATTTGAGCCGTGGTAGGGTAACAATCTAAGAACAGTGGGAACACACTCGAGGCGAAGTGACAGTGTCAAGTCAGCTGACTAAGATGTACTCATGTCACCTGGGAACTGATAACTGACGATAGGTATAGTACCAACCAACAGTTCCCGACGAGTCCTGTCCAGTGTACTCGTAACCTAAAGAGCATCCGCATACTATCTCAAGTACGACGTACTGACGGCTGTGGGACAGACCATCTCCCATGCTGGGATGAGAAGCGCATACGCTAGTCTACTCCGGAGTATCGATACCCTGTCTCGATAAACCTACGACTAGGGACCTGTATAAGAATGTGCTTGTAGATTACCCAGCTCCCACTAGTGTGACTGCCATCACAACGCTGGTAATCAAGCAAAGATCTTAAGGGCTCCACTAATGTGTATAGGCGATATGCTAAAAGAAACACATGCACACATTAAAGTAGAAACAAACCAAGTAGCATACTACCATTTCGAGCAAGATTGTCTATACAACTGTGAATATCCCAAGCTTCCATCAAGTAATATACAAACTAGTATGATACAGTAATGGCCTCTAGGGCATATACACTAACAATCTCCCACTTGCACTAAGGCCATGTACAGGCGTATCAAAGACCTATCATCTCGATCAGCCGCTCGAACTGAGTCTGGGGTAAGGCCTTCGTGAATGGATCTGCAGTGTTATTTTCTGTAGCAACCCTCCGAACCTCGATCTCCCGGCGATCCACGATCTCCCTGATCAGGTGATACCACCTCAAGATGTGTCTGGACTTCTGATGGGACCTGGGTTCCTTCGCTAAAGCTATAGCCCCGTTGTTGTCACAATACAGAGGTATTGGATCAACAATGGACGGAACCACCTGAAGTTCTGTCAAGAACTTCCTCATCCAGACGGCTTCTTTTGCGGCATCAGATGCAGCGATATATTCCGCTTCCATCGTCGAGTCAGCAACGATTTTCTGTTTGGAACTCTTCCAACACACCGCACCTCCATTGAAGGTAAAGAAATAACTCGACATGGACTTGGAGTTATCCTTGTCACTTTAGAAGCTGGAGTCAGCAAAGGCCTCCATCTGGAGGTCTTTTCCGCCGTAAACCAAAAACATGTCCTTAGTCCTTCTCAGGTACTTCAGAATGTTCTTTACCGCTATCCAGTGCTTCTCCACAGGGTTTGACTGATACTGGCTTACCACACTTAGTGCATAAGCTACATCTGGTCTGGTACACAACATCGGATACATTATAGAGCCTACCGCAGAAGCGTAGGGTATAATAGACATGCGATCCCTTTCCAAATCGGTCTTGGGAGACATCACTTTGGAGAGGGTGATCCCGTGACAAGCCGGTAGATTACCGCGCTTGGAATCTTCCATACTGAATCTTTTCAGTATGGTGTCGATGTACCTGGACTGTGAAAGTCCTAATATTCTCTTGGACCTATCACGATGGATCCGGATCCCCAGAATGTAAGAGGCATCACCCAGATCTTTCATGGAGAAGCTGTGTGACAAGAACCCTTTGACAGATTGTAGCATAAGAATGTCATTTCCTATCAAGAGAATGTCATCCATGTATAAAACGAGAAATACTACAGTTCATGCTACAATTTTACTATAGATGCATGGTTCATCTGGATTTTTGATAAAGCCAAATTCTTTGACCGTCTCATCAAAACAGATGTTCCAACTCCGCAATGCCTGCTTCAGTCCATAAATGGACTTAAGCAACTTGCACACCTTCCCGCTGCTCCCACTCTGAATGAAACCCTCTGGCTGGTCCATATAGACACACTCCTCCAAATATCCATTTAGAAAAGCGGTCTTTACGTCCATCTGCCAAATCTCATAATCGTGGAATGCAGTAATGGTAAGAAGGAT
Organism: Agapanthus africanus; assembly: GCA_030015575.1. NCBI lineage: Eukaryota > Viridiplantae > Streptophyta > Magnoliopsida > Asparagales > Amaryllidaceae > Agapanthus > Agapanthus africanus. The sequence continues at coordinate 513,062,454 of JASDDO010000012.1, forward strand.
CCGAATGGATTTGAGCATAGTCACTGGAGAAAAGGTTTCGTCATAGTCCAAACCAGGTCTTTGACGAAAACCCTTTGCAACAAGTCTAACCTTATAGGTCTCAACCTGTCCATCTACACCAATCTTCCTCTTGAAAATCCATTTGCATCCTACGGGTTTTACCTCTTCTGGAGCAACGTCCAAAGTCCATACTTTGTTGGTGTACATGGACTCCATTTCGGTCCGCATTGCATCCAGCCATTTTACTGAGTCAACGCTCTGAATGGCCTGCTGGAAGCTAGTCGGCTCATTATTATCAATGATGTAATCCTCTCTATCCCCGTCTATGAGAAAACCGTAGTATCTCTCGGGCGGATGAGACTGCCTACTACTCCTGCGGAGCGGCGCAGGAATGTCCTGTTCTTTCGAACCCTCTAGTTCTATTAAGCTTTCAGTAATAGCTTGTGGTTCTGGAATTTCTTTCAGTTCTATTACGCTCCCACTTATTTCTTTTTCTAAGAACTGATATTCCGGAAAGTGGGCATTACGAGAGACAAAAACCTTTTGTTCTTCTGCGTAATAGAAAAGATACCCCCTGGAGTTCTTTGGGTATCCCACAAACTTGCACTGTACTGAGCGTGCCTCGAGTTTGTCTGCATGCTGCTTTTTGACAAAAGCTGGACATCCTCAAATCTTCAGATATTGAAGATAGGGTTTCTTCCCACTCCACATCTGATATGGTGTGGTAGGCACAGTCTTAATTGGAACTCGGTTCAAAAGATATGCAGCTGATTCTAGTGCATATCCCCAGAATGATCGCGGCAACTCAGCGTTACTCATCATGGAACATACCATATCCAATAGGGTCCGGTTCCGTCTCTCCGATACACCGTTATGTTGTGGAGTGTATGGAGGAGTAAGCTGAGAGAGAATTCCATTCTCTTTTAGGTAATCCAGGAACTTGGCACTCAAGTATTCACCACCTCGATCAGATCTCAGTGTCTTGATACTTTTGCCTGTTTGTTTTTCTATTTCATTCTTGTATTTCTGGAATTTTTCAAAAGCTTCAGATTTATGCTTCATTAAGAAGACATGCCCGAACCTTGAAAATCATCCGTAAAAGTAATGAAGTAAGAATAACCACTTCGCGCATGTGTAGACATTGGACCGCATACATCGCTGTGTACGAGTCCCAAGAGCTCGCTCGCTCTTACTCCATGTCCAGTAAAATGGAGTCTTTATCATCTTTCTTTTGAGACAGGATTGACAAGTTGTATATGATTGATATTCGAACGGATCCAAATATCCTTTTTTATGTAACTTCGTCAACCTTCTTTCATTGATGTGACCCAGTCTACAATGCCATAAGAAAGCATGATTTATTTCTGGAGACTTTCTTTTGTGTGTATTCTGGACATTGAAAATCTGTGCTTGGTTTAATACGTATATTCCGTTGCTTAATATACCCGATCCAATCAGAACATGATTAAGGTGAATGTTTACAACATCGCTTACAAATGCAAAATCATAACCTTCTTTAGACATTAAAGATACAGATATGATATTACAAGTCGCACTGGGTACAAAATAACAATCACGCAAAACCGAAACATGTCCATCTGACAATCCCAAGTGATAGTCCCCCACGGACTCAGCATCCATGCCGGCTCCGTTTGCAACTCTGAGGGTCATATCACCTGCCTTCAAAACCCTACGCTTTCTCAGTGCCTGCAAAGAATTACAGATATGAGATTCTGATCCGGTATCCAATACCCAGGAAGTATAGTTTACTGATAGACAGTTTTTAATAACATACACACCTGAAGCCGAAGCCACAACTTGCTTCGGGTCCTGGTTCTTGGCCTTCCAAGCCCTGCAATCTTTTTTCCAGTGTCCTTTCTTATGACAATAAAAGCACTCTTCCTTTCCCACAAGCTGTCCCGCTACCTTTGTTGCCTTTGCCTTTCCCTTCGCTTCCACTTTACTAACACCGCCCCTTGGTTTGGTGGGGGGTTTTCTTCTTCTTTACCTTGGCTTTCGTCTTGGATCTAGAAGAGGAAGGTCCTCCAACAGACAAAGCGGGTGTTTCCATTACTTTCTGTAAGGTGCCCTCTGCACTCCTCAACATGTTGAGGAGCTCCGGAAGTTCAACTTCTTTTCCTTGCATGTTGAAGTTCAGGATAAACTGGGCGTAAGTGGAAAGGAGAGACTGGAGAATCAAGTCAGTGTAGAGCTCGTTCTCTAACGTGGTCCCGAGGTCCGCGAGCTCTTCAATAAAGCCAATCATCTTAAGCACGTGTTCCGCTACCGATGATCCGACGGCCAATCTCGGCGAAAACAACTTTTTCGAGACTTCGTATCTAGCGATACGGGATTGCTCTCCATATAGTTCCTTAGTATGGAGAAATATGGATTCAAGGTCCATATTCTCGTGCCTCCTCTGATGTTCATTGTCTATAGAGGCAAGCACGAGGCACTTGGCCTTCGCGCAGTTGATCTCTCAGGTCTTACGGATTTCCTTATCCGCGACGCTGGAGGTGGGATCTGGGACAGGGGGAGCTTTGATGATAACGAGATACCCCAACTTGTCATAAGTGATTGCCATTTTGACATTCCTGAGCCAATCTTTGTAGTTTGGCCCTGTCAAAATATTTTTATCTAATAGTAACTTAAGTCCAGTCATGATGTTTGGTCGCTGCAATTAGGAGAGAGAAGAAACACTTTAGCATGATGCTCTTGCAAGTTTAGAGTGGTTTTTAGTTTGTCTAAACAGGATGGCTCCCACTGTTTCTCGAATTCTTCCTCAAACCAAAAAAGAAGAATTAGTCGGGATCAATCTCACCGTACAATACTTGCTTAACCGTTCAGCCAGGCCAGTATTGGTATTTCGAGGGAGGTTTTCCAACGCTTTCGCGAAGTTCCTTAATTAAGTAACCTCTTTTCCCTGTAGGCGTAGCCCCGCTAACACCTTTCTAGACACCTACTTGGTTTATAGCATTGATCGTTAAGTGAGAAAGTTCCCGAGGAGTAGCATATACTCACAGTAGGATCGGGATCCAAATATCATCGTGCGATAAAACTGAAGGAATCCTACCAGAATCATCACACTCCAAATGGTATGCAGCACTAGCAAGTTTCAGTTTCTTTAGAAACTCCCGATGTGGATTTTTGCCCCATGCTCTTATGACCTTGATGTAGGCCAAAATATCATAAGTCACATGTCAAGTTCTACCCATCATTTATCAGGTTAATTTGAACCCACCCGTACATACCCTTGACGTAGGCCAAAATGGCAGCACGACTGTCTCAAACCAACTCATCTATCTATGCAACAGATAAATATCCGGCAGCTACCAATCACTATGCCTTGGCGTAGGTCAAAATACATAGCTTGAATACTACCGAATATTTAACTGAAATGATGGAGGGCTACGAATGGTTTTGGCGAAACCGTGAACGTAGTGAACTTGATATAATCGAAGGAACCTGATAGCTTTTAAAATGAGTGGTTTAAGCTCCGCGTTTAAAAGTTGTTTTTGAAAAGAAACCGAGTGGTTTTGAAATTGTTCTAACGACTTTAACTTTGGTTTATTTTCTTGCATTAAATTAATGTGTCCCATCATTTAATTCTACCATTGCAGAAAACAACGAAAATATGACGTACGCTTATGCCATCCGCATTCGCCACGGGGCCCCGTCATCACCCGTTAGGTTACTTAACTAACGACAGAGTGTGGGCTGGACTAGCGCGGATGCAAAATATAAGCAACGCCTACTAGATATCATATATAGATATATACATTCGTCAGATGCAATGATAGCCATTCTAGATCACAGATGAACACATTGGATATACTAGGAATCCGCGTTTCGTTCGAGCCTGCAACGAAAAGCGGATTACACGGTCGCGATGAATAGCCAAAGCCCCACTCTAGACCCCTACGGGTGCGGCAAACTACCCGCCAAATATCCGAAGTGAAGCAATCTCTCTCAACAACGTGAGTAGGTCACTCGGCACTTCGAGGTACCCGGTAGTTTGTGCACCTCACCTTGGGTCTATCCTAGGAGCAAAAATAGTAAAAGAAATAATATACAATGATGGCTACAACCTCATCCCGTATGTGCGACCATACAAATAATATTACATCAATTTACATATTACATCAAATGAAAGATAAAGAAAACTCTCATCTCACAACCCCCCGGCTATTCATCCGCGACAATCCAACGAGTTCATATACACAAACCATCAACATTACAGATCACAGATATGCACAACCCCCACTAATCGACGTATAGCGATTAGTTGACATTCAGTGTATATATCACATCACAAATATAACCCATTAGCTAAAGTCTACAGAACTTCGATCAAAATACGGATTTGCAACCACCCCAAACGCAACTTTATTCTCTGGAAATTCTGGGCAGAAACAAAATATCCTAAAAATCCCAAAACAGAACACTGAGAAAACTGTAGCAAAGACGAGTCACGGCCGAGTCAACTCGGCCGCGAATCCGCGGCAAGAAACATGTTCTCGCCGTGGTTCCGCTACGCGTTGACCGAGTCAGTGGCTCGTTTTTGCTGACTGTTCTTATAAAACCCTGAGCCGATTTTTAAGATGTGTGGAATTATTTTTTGAGCAGTTTTAAAAATCGGCAGAAAGTTAAGTTTTCGGACGTGTTTTGCGATTTTTTCTCCGATCGAAATTCTAAATACTTTGCTAACATGCTAGTTGTTGTTTAGCTAGGCTCTGATAACACTGTAAGTCCACGTTACCCGTCCCGGTTCTTACGGGGATGCGAAAACGGTAAAAAACAATTTTTTATGGCAAGGTAATATGGACTAGAAAATAGGATCTTTGCTAAACAAAAACCTAGCAAACTAACTAAAGGTTTAACTACTATGTTAGAGGGTTATACCTAGGTCTTGAACTCCTTCTCTTCTTGCTCCTTGAAGTGGTTGGAACGGCTCCACCTCGTAGTCTCCTTGTTGTCGAAGAAGGATCCATCCGAAAGCCTCTACCTTGAGCTCCTACCTCAACGAGAGGCAACTAAAGTGCTTGGCTTGCTAGACCTAGAACTCTAGAGTGAGTAGAGAAGAGTTTTGAGGGTTTTATCTCAATAGCTTATGCTTCTCAACACATGAGACATGAGAGCTTTGAGAGAGAGGAAGAGAGTGAGCTTTGGATGAGAGAGAATGAGAAATGAGAATGATCCAATTTTACAACCATATCTCTCATATTAGGAATTATAATAATAATAATAATTAAGAAAAGGTGTGATGGTTAGTTATGAGTGATCATTATCATTTCATTCATTAAATGCATTTTGCAAAGAACAAGAAGCATCTTTGAAAACAAATGATGATGGTCAACAAGTCCATTTTGGTCAACCGGTCAACAAAGTCAACAAGTCAACAAAAGTCAAAAGTTCAACTCAACCATGGCACAATAATCCTTAATTAATATTATTAATCATAATCCTCATTCTCATTAGGGTTTAGAAAAAGTCAACGGTCAACAACCCTAATGAGAATCCTCTGCCTCTGTCAACTGTGCATACACACCCGTATCCGTGTTCCGAGGAACACGAATACAATGAGATAAAACCAATCCCAAAACATATACTAGGATCTGGCTTAAACCAAAGCCCGCTAGTAATGACTGCCCGGACACCAAACGTGCACAAGTGCGCGGATGTGAACGAACCCTATCGCAAAACCATGCGACCTCTACTCTGTTTTGCCTAAAGGCGAATAGCCTTCTGTGTGGGCCTCTAAAGACTCGACACTACGCCGGCAATGGGTTTAACCACAGGCCACAAGCGGTACTAGCTGTACGTAACGGTCCCCAGGTAGATGCCGATAAGAAGACTGATGAAGTGAACCCATCCGAACTCCTACTAAGCCTGAATGTGACAATCTCCGTACAGTCCGGTCTGTTCGTCTGAGAATATCTCATGTCGGGCCTAGGGGGTGGTAAACGTCAGTCCCCTAATAGCGGTACAAATCGTGTCGGAGTGTAGCCCAGAACACCCTGAGATAACACTGGATAACCTACCAGTATATCTCGCTTGCCCTGTCCAGGGACGACTATGTGTAATGGCTCTCCTTGACACAGCGTGATATCAACCCCCAATACCGGGAGAGACGAATCATGTCTAACCGTCACTGCCTCCAAGTGCTTCCGGACTGCACCCAACTGCTACATGTTTGCACGACTCATTTGAGCCGTGGTAGGGTAGCAATCTAAGAACAGTGGGAACACACTCGAGGCGAAGTGACAGTGTCAAGTCAGCGGACTAAGCTGTACTCATGTCACCTGGGAACTGATAACTGACGATAGGTATAGTACCAACCAACAGTTCCCGACGAGTCCTGTCCAGTGTACTCGTAATCTAACGAGCACCCGCATACTATCTCAAGTACGACGTACTGACGGCTGTGGGACAGACCATCTCCCCTGCTGGGATGAGAAGCGCATACGCTAGTCTACTCCGGAATATCGATGCCATGTCTCGATAATCCTACGACTAGGGACCTGTATAAAGATGTGCTTGTAGATTACCCAGCCTCCACTAGTGTGACTGCCATCACAACGCTGGTAATCATGCAAAGATCCTAAGGTCTCCACTAATTTGTATAGGCGATATGCTAAAAGAAACACATGCACACATTAAAGTGGAAACAAACCAAGTAGCATACTACCATTTCGAGCAAGATTGTCTAAACAACAGTGAATATCCCAAGCTTCCATCAAGTAATATACAAATTAGTATGATACAGTAGTGGCCTCTAGGGCATATATACTAACAAAAATTGCACTAAAATCCCCTTTATACTTCGCTAATTACTAAAAAGCCCCTTCATATTTTGTATTTACTTAAAAGACCCTCAATACATTTAAATTGCACTAAAATCCTCTTTTACTAGTTTTCCATCAAAACTTAGCGTCCCGTTAAGAAGATGGTGCTAGAATTTGTATTTAAGTTGTTTTCTTACCTTCTATTTATTTAGATAGGTCTTTCTCTCATATAAAAACCCTTAATCCCGCTTGGTTGAAAATTAGGATTCAGTGCAATTAAAGAATCGCTCTCTCAAAACTTGCAATTGAAGAGACAACGACACTCGACAAGCTCATTGCTTGAGAAGCTTGAGAAAATGAGCTGGTTTGCATGATCAATTTAAGAGATATTTGATCGAAACCCTAATCCGAAAGCAAATTTGGTAGAAAATTTAGGAAAAAGAGAAGGCGTTGTGAAGGTTTTTAAACCCCAACCCGATTGTCACGCCCCGCTTCCCAAATTACGGAATACGAGAGGTAGACAAGGCCAGCCATGCTCCTACGGTCAAGGAAATGTCCTGCCGTAGTCACACTTCGGCTTCTAGTTTATCATGGTAAACAGTAAAGATGCGCAGATAATGAGAAATGCTGTAACTGAAAGGAACAATATGAAGACTGACCTGAAGTGGAACAAACGAATGTAACTCGGAATGGCAAGACAAGAAGTCTGTGATGCACTGGTCCAGCCTAAATCTTCTCCTCATACTGAGCATGCATACTCAGGTCGTCAGAACGACGCAACAACAATATTATAATAATAAGATAAAACATGTAAGTGAGGTAATACTAGTATAAGAACAATGTAAGTAATCACGGTGTCACTATATGATGCAGAATATGTTATGTGTCCCTATCGGTCTCTAGGTCATGTTTGAAATCACATAGTGGAAGGAGGATCATGTTTAACAGGAGTCTCGTACATACCCGAGACAACGGCCCACATGCCCGGGACATAACCCTGTCAGCCGGATCGCTAGATCCTGTCCTACACGTATAAGTATCACGGTTCGAATGATCATCCTCTAAACACGGTCCCGCTAAATACGATACTCTTTCCACTTTGATTTCCCCTTTTTCCCCAGGTTACACTATTAAGATATTGATCTAGTTGTGTACAAGTATACCAATGGCACGGTTTTATCACTGTTCACTGTATTTATCACTGTCACGAATATTCACTTTCCATTGAGCACGATTTTATCACTGTTCACTGTATTTATCACTGTCACGAATATTCACTTTCCATTGAGCACGATTTTATCACTGTTCACTGTATTTATCACTGTCACGAATATTCACTTTCCATAGGTATACTCGTCACTCCTAAACCAATATCTATCGCGCACGATAATGAAATGTCCACACGCACTAACACTGAGTATATGGCAAGGGTATGGTATATGTATGTATGCTACCAATAAGCTCTGTAAGTTATGAATTAACATGCATGTCATTAAATTGCATAAATTAATATGTTAAGAATTCAGCGAAATGATACAAGTAAGATAAATAGAACACTCAGTCAGTAATTCATCAAAATTTGTTTCAGTTCAATCGGGATTCCGGTTCTCAAGATATAGCTGTTTCATTTTAAGTGCTCGCGGCTGGAAATTCAGTTTCAGAACTGAACGTCCGTTTCACGACACGAATTGCACCCAGTTGGGCTCGGAATTTAGCGATGTCACAGTTAAACTAATTGTGGATTTTAATGTTATGTATCCAACTCATTGAACGGATCATCGATAGCAGTTTTTTATTAAAAGTTATGTTATGTACAAGGTGCTGGTGTAAGAGGGATCACTGCAGAAACTGCAGAACACCACAGTATTCTAAAATACAATTTAAATATCAAATGAAAGTGAAACGACACGGGACCAGATTCAAGGGTTAGCTAACTAAATTCTCTACGCGAACATATAAGGTTCCGCGCATTTTCAGTTTAAGAAAGGGGTGTACAGGTGTTTCTAAGTTCAGGTATTCAAACGAACGTTGCCCCGGACTGCAGTTCAGGGCCGCGAATCGCCTCAGTATTCATTGTTATAACTTATCAAAATGTAAATATGAACTATGGGGTACTGTAGGTTTATCTGTTGGTTTCGATACGAGCCAGACGGATCGATAATACCCATGGTGTGCTGGAAGTTATGCCTTGTACAATAAAGGGTATACATTCTGTCCCTGTTTGGGACAGCCATAGGTTCTGTTGATTTAAAATATAATTTAAATAGTAAACGATAGTGAAAACGAATGAAATCACTCTCAATGGTTGCATAACAGACTTATCTTCGCTATAGTATAGGGTTCCGCATCATGGCATTTTCATACGGCAGGGAGAAGGTGTTGCAAAATGAGAATTGACAGCCAATGCTGCTCTGGACTGCAGTCCAGAGCCGCACTCCGAACCAATTTCCGTCATATTTTTAAAGCAGAAACATACTAAAAATTATATGGGGTTCTAGTTTGTCGAGTCGGCTTCGATATGAGCCCTCGAACGCAACATTCCGATATATAATCAATTTACTATGATTTTTACAAGATTCAGGTGCAGAAATTTACAGATTCGACGGATCTAAATGGGGATGACATTTCACGGTGTTAGGATCCGTATTTTCAAGCGAACTTTTAACACAATATTCATTATCACTCGGGCCATCAGTCGTGATTAGTTTCCGTCAATTTAAAGGGTGTTTTCAGTTCGTGTTTTTGCATCGAACACTTATAATAATATAGTATCGCAATCGAAATGAACGTATAATAGCATGAAGCAAGTATTAAACTTGCCTGGTAACGTCTCGGGGTCGCGAGGCAGCAACGTTGTCACGAACGTGTAGGTGAGTGCTGCATGTTCCCACAACTCTTGATGATACGGTCCTTCGGGTCTTCTCTTTGACGTCCCGATCTCCCGCGGAATGTCCGGTCTCCATCTCGTCGCCGGAAGGGCACCACATCGCCGACGTCTTTTACGGGCTCCCACCTCAATACCGAGGCAACTCGGGCACGAAGTTGGCTAGCCGACGCGCCCAAGATTTGATGTAGAATATATTGGATTAACTTGAAATCCTAAGCTTTTGATTCACATCTCATGTGAGGGTTAAAGCTAGGAAGAATGATCACCATCATTTTTCTTTCTCTCTTCTTATGAACTTGTTATGATACACTTATCATAATTTTGTTAAGGAATTGAATGCCTTGATTTCACATCTCATGTGAAGGTATTTATAAGAAGAAATGGAGGAGAGAATAATTTCATTTATAATTAAAAAGTTTAAGCATGATAGAAAAAAGAAAGAAAAGAATTTAGCACTAATTAAAGCATGCATTATGAAAGAAGTATCATGCTTAATTAGTACATCCACTTCAACAAACAAGCTATCATGCTTATACTTTTCAATTTACACCTCACTTATTTATTTTCACAAAATAAATGATGTCATAATTATGTCATTATGAGGTGGCATCTTCTAGAAGGTATTTTGTAACAATTACAAAAATACCCCTCCTCCGTATACCGTATACCGTATACTGTATACCCGTATCCGAATTCCGAAAAATACGAATACCATTAATCCAATAATATAATACCGTTATCCGTCCAGTATTATCCTTCCGATTATTATTCCTATAACAATTACCGATCATAATCGAAAACCTGAGGAAATGGAAAGTTGGGCTGAGGGTTTTTAATATTTTGGGTTAGGAATTTTTTTAACAAAATTTAGTTTTAGTTTTATTTAGCTTTGATTTTGAATCTTGGATTTTAACTTTTAGGTTTTGGGAAAAATATAAATATCTTGCTTAACCAACCAATTCAAAATATGAGGGAAAAGAGAAAAGAACAATTGGAATTCGGAGAATCGGAAACTTTTATTAGAATGAAAACGGGGATTTACACCGATCATCACCGTTAGGCTCCTAACACAATACTGGAAGATGCAAAAAAAAAGTCTGTTTTTGGCATGTTAAGAGGCTTTTTAGTGTAATTTAAATGTATGGGGGCTTTTAAGTAAATATAAAATATGGAGGGGCTTTTTAGTAATTAGCGAAGTATGAAAGGGCTTTTTAGTAGAAAACATTAACCATAAATATTATCTAAGAATTGTCAAATAATTTTTAAAATTAGCAACAAAAAATTTTTCCTTAAAAAAGAAAGAAAAACCATAATAAAAGTAAAATGTCATACTATTTGAGCCAAAGCAATTTTTTTTAGTTTGTTGCCATGAATATATCTATTATATGTCTCAAGAATACAAAATCTCGGTTCTGCTCGATATTACTCAATTTTTTCCAAAATTTCTGCGGGACACGTTCCCAACAATTGGATTCGCCATCTTCAATTGTGTTGAAATTTTTTTGTTGAATTCCAAGCAAAATATGATACTAAAACTAATGCATGTGATATGTCGGTTTGCATCTTTAAATGTTTAACATTATAATTTGCATATGCTCAATTTAGTTTTGTTTTTCTCATGATCTACTTGTCGAGTAGAAGGCAACCAAAGAGAAGGCAAAGAAATTAGTATTTATAATTAAGGAAGAAACTGTTTCATGGATGTAATTATAATTAAGAAAGAAAGAAACAACTTTGGTGTAGTTAGTATGATATATCACTATCCCCTTCTAGAAAAATTATTCAATACATCTGGACAAAAAAGAAAAAAAAGATTGAACCTTTCATAGATGTTTTCGGCAACTTGGTGGGATCAATGGTTATATTTCTTTCTCTTTTATTACTGGCAACATATAACCGACACACGTTAGAATTTTTCTCTTCCCACCTTACCATTTGCAAGAGATTGGTGCAAGGGAGCTTCGTAGGGCCAATCCCCGCGAAGCGAGGAACATATAGGAGGGCCCCTGTGTGTGGGGTCCATTTGGGCAGCTGGGACAACCGTCCACTTGTCTCTTGCTTCACGGGAGATGGCCTTGGGAGCTCCACGGAGCCATTAAAATCATTTTGGTGAACTGTTTGCGGATATGAAGCTAATTTTCTAATAATTTTGTTTTGTTCATTGGTTGTGGCACAATAAATATTTTGGCAAAGTGTTTGGATAATCCATTTTCCCAAATAAATTTCTACATTAACAAAAGTTCAATTCTGGATTTTAAAAATTCCCATGGAATTTCATTACCATTCTGGATTTTATATTAGAAAGTAATTTTTTGTGTATGAAGAGATTTATATTTTGCAAAAACTCTAGAGCTCCCCCCCTCTCTCTCTCCACACATTAGCGTTTTTGGCACGATGCTGCTTGCGCATAATTATAGAAAATTTTATTATAATTTTTTTATTAATTTAACTACGTGCATCGCATTTATAAAGTAATAATGACGTGACAATTTAATTACGTGCATCAGACTTTTGAAATAATAATTACGTGTCGTTTAACTACGTGCATTGCACATAAACATTGGTGTTTTTTGTTTGATTTCTCAAAAATAAAAAACCCAAATCATCAATCAATGTTAAGGAAAAACTTCTCTACAAGCTTTTTGCAAATGGGTTTTGAGATTTATGCAAATCTTTTTTGCACTTTCTCTCTCTCTCTTCGTCCTTACACGAATCTTAAAGCTTATCAAAATACTTGCAAGGGAATTGTAGAGAAATTTCTCTACAAGCCCTTATAAAGAAGATTTTTTCTCAATTTTAAAATTAAATAACCTTTAGGTTTTTTTATATCTCATCCCAATTCAATGTTTTCAAATTTCACCCTCTTATATCCAAATTTCACCCTCAAAAGTATTGAGTTATCCAAATTGCATCCCAAAATCTAGTATTTCCAAATTTCACTCCAAAAACAATTAAAGTGTCCAAATTTCACCCAAAAATCATTAAGTTATTAATAATTAAAACTTTGTTTTTGCAAAAAGTTTTTTAATTTTCTCCATTTTACTGTCAACTCTTTCTCCAAGATCATTGAGCTCGGCCTATGATACTCTAACCGCAAAATACATGAATTAAACCACCACTTGCATAGGAGTAACTCAAACTCATATTGTTGCTTCAAGTTGTCGTAATTGTTATGATAAAACCACAAAGGAGCTTGATTTTATATATTTAAATAACAAATATTGGATGAAGACGAAATGCTCTAAATTTCGCTAACAAGAGAATTCTTAATTTTAAAATTGTGATAAATCTAAAACTCTAGTCCATATTTAACATAAGAAAGAAGAAGATGGCCATTTGGGTGAAATTTTGACAACTTAATGGTTTTGGGGTGAAATTTGGAAATAATAGATTTTGGAGATGGAATTTAGATATGAAATTTGAAAACACTAGATTTTGAGGATGAATTTTGAAAAGATTGAAATTTCGGAGGTAAGATAAAAAAAAACCCATAACCTTTTTGCCTTGTATAACAGTATGTATATTGGGATTTGCTTTTGCAATAAAAGGTTTGATATGGGCTTTACCCTTAAGTCGAACCCAAACCCACAATCGCATGGGCCACATCCATTAAATATAATCAGGCCCCAAACCCAAGGCCAAGCCCACTATACATATCACCCTTTTCTTTGTGAGCAGTCTCAATTTTTTTCAGGGGGGTTTCCTGCAATTTCGTAACCCTCTTCTCTAAACCCTAGCGTTTCTTGGAGCTTGCCCCATCAGCAATGACGACGGAGGAGACGAATCCAGTGGCTTCGCTCATGAGCGCAGGTTAGTATAGACTTAGACTTCAATCCCTAATCCTTTATCTGCGATTGATGCTCATTCGTTTGATTCCAACTTTTATGGTTACAAATCTTTCCCTAGGCTTGTTTTTGCTTCGATTTTGCTATGTTTTTTTTGGGAAATAGATGTGATTTTTATGGCGTTAAAAGATGACTTGAAATGATTTGATGGATTTTTTTATTACTTGAAATGGAACTAATGAGAAAGTATTGTTTTTTATTTTTTCTGTGAACAAAAGATGAACAGCTTAAGAGAAGCAAGAAGCATAAGAAGAAGAAGAAGAGCACAGGTAGTTAAAAGGGTACACTGTTGTTGTTCTCTTTATATATTTATTGTGGGACAAATGCTGTTCTCTTTATTTATTCTTACTAGACTATTTATTGAGGGGGGGGGGGGGGGGGAAGCTCATCTTGTTTTTTTTGCTTAACGATGCATCAATACCATTGTAAATTTGAACAAGTTTTTTTCCCTATTTTTTTTGTATTTCTTTTTTGGGTTCAACTAATGTAACAGCCTTGCTTCTGTAGCAAATCAACTTATATTACTCTTTATCCTTCCATGCTATAAGTATGTTACATAAGAAAGAATCTGTTTTCCCCTTTAAAAGTTGTTGAATAAGATTTGGGAAAAATTGTCTAACTCCCTAACTTAGAAAAGCAATAGGTTTAGATCCCTGGCCCAAAAAGCAATAGGTTTAGGTCCCTATAGTACATTTAATATTGTTTATGCCGACACTAAATTTTCAGGTAAACTACTATATTTGTCCTTTAAAGTGCTACATTTATATAAATATAGTACTTTGAAAGATAACTATAGTACTTTAAAAGGTAAATGTAGTAATTTTCATGTTAAATGTAGTTTAACATAAATGTAGCACTTTAGAAGATAAATGTAACACTTTAAAAGATATATGTAGCATTTTAAAGGGTAAATGTAGTAGTTTATCTGAAAAGGTGGTATTGGCATAAAGAATATTAAAGTGATATAGGGACCTAAACCTATTGCTTTTTTGACTAGGGACCTAAACCTATTGCTTTTCTACACTAGGGAGTTGGACCCATCTTTCCCATAAGATTTTGTGTTTGGTTTCAAAACATGCTTGAGCATTAAGCCATTAAGAGATGGGTTGTTGGTCTTGAGTTTCATTGACATATGTCGTTATGGTGCATTGTGACAACCTACTATCATGCTTCATCATATTAAAGTATTGCTTGAACACAATTCTTCCAAGTTGCAACTTCTGCTAGGCATAGCTTTTGTTGGTGTCTTCACTCCAAATATATAAGAAATCCACGTTGATGCACACAAATTCAATTGACGTGCCACCCAAAAAAAAACTTGTAGGCTGGATTTGGTATATTTGCTGCTTTGATTTTATTCCCCCCCAAAAAAAATCTTTGAAATTTGGACAAGATATGCATCGTTTGACACCCCTCTCAAAAAAGTTGTTTATGCAATCTTCCAATTTGTGACCAATCACCATATGGTGGAGGCACCAGATGGTCCATTTGGTATTTGTTCTTTTGCTTGAGAAGGTTTTGGCATCTGTGTTTAACATGATACTCACATATGTTGGTGATAATCATGAACTATTAATAAACTGTGTTGGGCAGTGGAGGTGGTAGAGAAAGCCTTTCACTTCGTGAACATTTTTTTTGTGGTGTTATAGATGGTGACCAAGAACGTGAAAATGGTGACATAGGAACAAACGGTAGAACCAAGAAGAAGAAATCAAAGAAGCGCGCATCTTTAGATTTAGATTCAAGAGAAGATGTTTGTGTCGGTGGTGGTAAGTAAAATTTTCACGCGATTTCTTAACTCCGGTTCTAGACCACATTAGAATTCAAATATTTGTGATTTTTGAAATGTAAATTTGTAGTCCATGGGTAATCTGTCTATAGTTCATTTAATAGTTTGATTGAATTTGTTATATATTACTCTTACAATTTATAACTCCTACAATTTTCGTTCCAGACTGTAACACCCTAGTTCGTTATACCATGCTTGATTTGATTAATTTATATATTGAATGGCTCTTTCTTGATTTATTATGTTTCGGGTGCGAATAGTATAATTGGTATCCGTGTTTGCATTCAACCCGACCTACATGCTGGAAACCGGTCTTGATTCCTGTTTATGATTTATCCTTGCTGGTTATGAGGATCCGTGCACTTTCATGTTGTATATTCTGCATACTTGCATTATATTGAGCATCTGTATTTTTTTAATAATACTATTATAATCAAATAATATATTTTAAAAATACCTAGCATGGCCTACATCATATCCCTAACCCTGTCGTGGCATCCATGCATCATGTTCTCGTCCCGTTTGGTGAAACTGGCTCGTTTGGATAGCTACGTGCACACATGTATCCGTTCTTGGGGGTATGCATTTTCGTTACCCAGATATCATGTTTTGGTTTTGGTTAACACGTATATTATCCGTATTTTCAAACCGTAATTTTAGACCCGACCCGAACGTGTTTTGGACTATTTTTTGTATTAGCCAAAATCTCAAAATCTATAAATATTATATAATATATACGTAACTATTACAATTAACGATTTTATATATTTTTATTAACAAAATATTTTTTAAAGATTTCAGATCCCCACAACTCTCTCTATCCCCTATATATAATAATATACTTAATATCTTATATTTTACAAAACCCCATAAACAGAGCCTCTCACTCTTCTCCCTCATCTTCTTCTTCCTTTTTCCCGTCTCGTCCTTGTTCGAACCCGTGCCACTCGCCGCCTCGTCCCGTCGCCGCCTCCACCCTCGACCTCGTCTCGTCCCCTCTCTCCAACCTGACGAGCCAACTCCAGAGCAGCCCCTGCAACCCGTCGCAAACCGCGACGAACCCCACTAAGCAACCCTCGGCACCATCGTCGCACCCTCATCGCTAGAGCTCCGATCATCCCGTCGGCTTCACCCCATCACCACCACCCCTCTCCTCTCTCCTCTTCTCTTTCCCCTACACTAAACCTCGATCCCCGACTTCAAGAACCGTGATCCACTGCCTCGCTGGAAAACCATTGCCTGCATTTTGTCGTCGACGGCCCGTCGTCGTCGTCGTCTCCCCTGCCTCGCCTCTGACCCAAGGCCAGAGCAAATCCAGTGAACATATCTTCTTCTTCTTCGTGTTCTTCTCTTGTTCTTGAATCCGTATTTTTCCGGTGATCATCGGAGACGTGCCGTCGCCGACGATCCGAGCGACCCAGTGGATGTTCCCAGCCAGTGTGGTCACTTTCTTGCATCGCCTGATTCAGTTCTGTACGTCCGTGTGTGCATCGGGACAGTTACCGACGTCGTATCCGGCGTACGCATCCCGTCTGGAGATTCGATCAAACAAGTTTATCTTCCTGCATGCTATGATATATATTTTGCATCCATATGAATAAATAATATCATATATTTACTGTATTGTACATCCATGTTACTGTTTTACTGTTTTCGGATAGCCGCTCGTATCCGTATCATTTATCACATATATAGTCGCATGCAAGTTTATCTTGCTACATGCTATGATATATATTTTGCATCCATATGAATAAAAATATCACATGTTTACTGCATTGTACATCCATGTTACCGTTTTACTGTTTTCGGATAACCGTTCGTATCCGTATCATTTATTACATATCTAGTTGCATGCAAGTTTATCTTGCTACATACTATGTATTATATTTGCATCCATATTAATAATAATATTACATGTCCATTGCATTGTGCATTCTATGTTACAGTTTTACAATATCCGTTCGCATCCTTAAATTTATTACATATCTAGTCGCGTGCAAGTTTATCTTGCTACATGCTATGTCTATATATTTTCATCTATATGAATAAATATGTTGAATGTTTATTGTATTATGCATCCTATGTCACCGTTTTACTGTTTTACGACACCCGTATCATTTATTATATATTTAGTTGCATGCCGGAATCTGATTGCTTCATGTTACTGCTAGATTCATTTACCATACCTGCCAGTATGCATTATACGACTCATGGACTCGTTATATGTTATCGTTGATTTCCATTCGTGCATCCGTGCTTTTACCGTGATTCAATACTTGTTACATTTTACTGTTGGGCATCCATTTGATACATATGCACCACATGACATGACCTTATACACTACTGCTTGACTTGATACCTGATCCTGTTAGTAACACCGACAACCTTGACTTGTTGTCCCGATGGACGTTACTGTTGTCTGTATAGACAAAACATGTACCTGCTTGATCTTGTGTCGGCATTAGCTCCAGATTTATCAATACCTGACTTGAACACATAACCTTGGGGGTGAGGGGAAATCAATAATGAAACCTGACTTATAACTCAACAGTTCGACGCTTATACTGATCAGTTTTGGGGGCTAGGCCAGTCTCGGGATGCTGCTGCTGACATCATTCGTCTGTACATGTTTCCTGTTTGTGCTTAGCGGCACGTCTCGGATTCAGCCCCGAGAGTCTGGGCCGGGGTCCCGGGCATGCATGTGATACTATTGAGTTATATCGACGATTCATTAAATTGATTTCAAAGGCTTGAAAGTAATTAACCCAGTAACATAGATTACTCACCGCATGCACATACACTTCACTGTTCCATATTCGTGTTACTGTTATACACTCATTACTGTTCATACTCATGCCTGCATTTATAGTTATCTCCCGGTTATATTTTATTGTTTGATATTATGACACACTGACGTCTGGGTTTTGCATGGCCCAGATCCTCTCTTTCACAGGCTGACCAGAAGTACTTCAGCCAACAGACCGAGCAGTGGGGATCTTGTTAGTTTAGCTTAGTTTTATTTCAACATTTTCATTTTCTGATGTGAGCCCGTATTTGGGACGTACTTTTCAGATGTTATTGCTTATTGGATTTATTGCTTCCGCATATTTATATTTCTTGACTCGTTTATTCTGGCAGAAGGACGTGTACTAGTTAGTTTTATATTTTACTGTTCTTGATATCTTATAGACAACCGTAATGTGACTGCGGAGGGATATTTCCTAGTCACAGGTAGCATGGTTGGCTCTGTCACGTGCCGATCATAGCGCACTCTGAGAAGCGGGGCGTGACACTGACCATTTGTCATGTAGGTAGAAACTCGTTGGTTAATAAAATATTAGGCTTTGGGTTTACTGTTATGGCGGTAATGCAAAATAGAATTTTTAATTTTTTGGAAAAAAAAAAGGTTTGGGTTTTACTATTACAAAGCCTGATCCACGAAGCTAATACTAAATGCCAAATCTTCATACTCATGAATGAACCTCTTAGCTTTCCCTTGTTGCTACAAATGAGTTGCAGGAGATCAACTGAAAATCATTTAGTAAAATGTGAATATGTGATTAATTCAACTCAATTGCTTGGTGCTTTTCTTATTGATTTAAATATGTATCAGAGGACAAAGCTTGTATCATTGTGTTTCATCTGCGACCGTTTTTTCACATTAACGGCTATACTTTCTGATGCGTCCAATATGAGTAACTAAAAATATCATTGATTGCGATTCGTTTCTAGGGACAATTCATGAAGAGGGTGGTGAGCATGATATGAATGAACCAACAATGGCGGATAAGCTCGCAAGTCTAAATTTGGTTGATGAAGAAAAATTAAAGAGTATCTCCAAGACAGAACCATCTCCTATTCCAGCACCTCCAAGTGCTGATTCAGTTCACATTTTACTGAAGCAAGCATTGCATGCAGACGACCATGCGTTGCTATTGGATTGTCTATATTCAAGGGATCAGAAGGTCTGTTTCCTCATTAATACTCCATCTTTTGTAACCTGGAACATAATTCTTCTGTGTATTCAGGTAAAAGAAAAGACTAATTATTTACACGTCTATGTAATGTGTCAGCTTCAGCATTGCATGGCCCAATTTTCAAGCAAAATGTAATTATGCCGCAAATATGCATTAGTTTTTTTACTGACATCCTGGGGAAAATGATAGAATGAAGAAGGTTTATTAAAATTATCCAACACGAAGATAATGCCATAATTAATAATATATGCTAGAGTTAGATCGAAATGATAAGTAAACAGATACTTCATAATTTATGTTATTTGTGTTTGCTCTTCAAAATAATTCAACAATCAATTATTGCGGTCCATTGAATATTTATATCCGTTCACCGTATGTGCTCTGGTACCATGGGCCTTCATTCCCTCATTTTAAGGCATGCAGTTCGCTCGCTCCCCCTTGCACAATTCTAGAGACAAAGGACTTGTAGATTTAGTTAATAATTAATAGGAAATTTTAAACGACTGATGTAACAGTCGTGGCCATATCGCATTACCATGCTTAGTTTTAATTAAGCCTTTGAGATAACAAGTTTCGGAAATTATTGGGCTCCTGAGCCTTGACGGATCGCTCATGTAAGCCCAATTGATGCGCTCGAAATGATGCATCCAATTATGGAGCCGCATAATTTGAACTTTACATCCTTGGCTCCAGTATGAACTTTTACATGTTCCTTCATGCTTACAGTTTTCTAACTGAAACTGATGGCGGCATGCAGGTTATCATGAAGTCAACCTCACTTCTAAATCCGGCAGATGTTCTCAAGCTCTTAAAATCCCTTGCATCTATGATTCAGCAAAGGTAAACAAACAACCTGGAAGATAAATCATAGGCCAAATGTTTTGATGTATCGCACATTTCTTTCGGAATGATGTAGCCTAAAATTATCTGATCCTTATAAAAAGCTTGCATGAAAATGATATCAAATTTACCCCCAATCAATATATTTGCGATGGTAATTGCATTAGTATTAGTGTACTTTTTATGCACAATGCAGATAATTCTAGAGTGGGAAGGCATTTGTCTCGTGTTTCAAATTCCAAGTAATATCCTAATTGCCGGTTATAATTTCTTTTCTGGTAGAGGCGCAGTCTTGGTTTGTGCACTTCCTTGGCTTAGAAGTTTGCTTAGTCAACATGCAAGCAGTATAGCATCACAAGAATCATCTTTACTCATTCTCAACTCCTTATACCAGGTTTGTATTCTCTTTCGTCCTTATCGATATACTTTCCAAGTTACATCTGGAAAGAAATTATTGCATCGAGGCAATGTACATAATACACGCTAGTAAAAAGATTCAACGAGATGAGTTTATCGACCACTGAGGACTTTAAATGCACGTTTGAGCAGTTGTGTATACGGATAAAAGATGCAAACTAATTTGGGTGTATTGATCACCAATGGTGATGCAAACTAATTTTGTTAATATTCTAGAAATACAAAAATAAATATGAAAAAACAGGTACACAAACACCTAGTGCAAATCTGTAATATTAACTATACAGAGATGTTGTAGGTACTGAATAAATAGCATGTTCATGAATTGTTAATATCTATGTATATGATATTAATTGTTTTAAGAACACAACAATTGAAGTAGTATAAAGTAGGGTTAATTGCACATAACCCCTTCATACTATAGGGGGTTGAGACCCCTTAAATATTATTATAGGCTCTTGCACGCTCTTCGAATGATATTTTTCTAGTCCCCATTATACCGCTTCTTCCTCTTCAATCATATATAACCAAATCTTTAACACTAATCTAAATCTCAATGATGATTTGTCATCTTCCACTATAACTTCAAGGCTACGAACCTTTCACATTGCAATTTTGGATGTTCTCTCATCTCCTTTGCTTACATTCATAAATTAATTCTCTTTATTTTTTCAGAAACTGTGTGTTAAGTGAACAAAACTGAAAACGAATTTAGCATCCTCTTTTTTGCCTCGCCGCACGAAATCCATTTTTAAATTCTGCTTTCTTCGCTTTTTATTTCTTTTGTGTGCAAAGCGTTGAGCAGACAATTCGACATATTGATTGTATTATACTCTTGCAGCTAATTGAATCAAGAATCTCAACGTTTCGATCAGCTCGCCAACTCTCCACAGCTCTAGATGTTTTATGTGCCAATGTGAGTTTCTTCATCCCTTTATGCTTCCCCCATCTCTGAATCAATCTCTTCTTTTAAGCAATTGTTTATGTTATTGTAGATCCCTGATGATGAGGATGACAAAGAGAGCACGGGCCCGGCGATAATATACGAGGTCAAGGACAGTGAAGATGACGATGAAGATGCAATGGAAACTGATGGAGATGATGAAGATATGGGGGCTATTATTGATGAGCCTCATGGCTCTGATGGGAGTGAAGTTATGAGTGATTAATTTTACGGTGAAAAAAAATGCGGAGTTTTGGTTAAGGCTCGAGGAAGATGAGTGTCGTAACCAAAGAACATGAAAATTTTGCTGCTCGGATGTTTTTTCTTTCATGGTATTTTATCAGAATTTTCCTCATTCTGAGTTTTGAAGTCAAACTATCAAGTATTGTTCGTATTATAGTTTTAGCACAATGACAAGGTTCTTCGAATAAATAGGTGAAATGGCTTGGAATGAATAATTTTAGAAAATAGACTTTGCAGATGAACCCGGATTGCAAATTGTTCATATAAAAATATACAAAAACCCTAAAATGGGCTCTTGCAGAAACTGAGCGCATTCACACAGAATCTGCTAGCCGTTTATCAACCAAGACAGTAAACTTATAATTTTAAGGGAAATTCAACCAAAACCACTTTGTAGTATGTCATATATCTAAAACCATTCTGGAGATTCTTTTTGGGCACATAACCCTAACTTTTCTCCGTTATATGTAAGCCTCCCAATGACCCTGCCGTTAAAATTTGAACTTTTTAAGTTAAATTTATACTTTTTTCTTCTGAAAATGCCCTTTCATCCTTTTTTAAGAGTCCATTGTATAGCAGGGTATTTTAGTCATTTCATAAAAAAATTAACAACGGGTCTCGAAAGGAGTTCACGTTTAACGGAAGAAAACTTAGGGAGTTTCTGTACAAGAAAAAACCTCAAGGTTGATTTTGGAAACATAAACTCCATTACGGATGATTTTGGTAAAATTTCCCCAATTTTAAAGGTTTAATGTCACAGAATTTGAAATGAACTAAAATAATACTCCGCCGTTAATACAAATTTCCTTAATCAAATATAAACGAAAAATGAAAAATCACACAAATATCAAAGGAGATGGGAATTTAAAGCTGTCAAGCAACCTTTGAGTTCCAGCTGTAAGTGAAGTTCCAAATCTCTCTTCCTTTCGGTTCACTGGACCTTTCGAGTAGCTAGAAGTCCCGTTATGGGATGAAAGGTTCTCGCAATGGAAGCGGAGTAATAAAAGCCAAGGGTAGAGGGGAAGGTAGCTTCCCATAAGCTGACGCATGAATATAGAACTTCGAATCAGAAATACAGAAACTGGGCCGATTCATACCAAGAATCTGCCAGACAAAAGATAAATGACGGATAACATACAAAAAATTTAAAGGTTTGATGTCACAGAATTTGAAATGAACTCAAATATTATACCACAGCTAAAACAATTTTTTTCTATCAGAAATAAACAAAAATTGAAAAGATGTACAAACAACAAATAGACCACAAAAACAACCTCCTGGTGGCAAGGATTATCAATAAATATATTGATCAGTGGATGTTCCAATTCCCTGAGAATAACAATTTCCTTCCACATCTCGGACTGGTAAGACACGCTCTATATGAATTGTCGATATTTATTTGGACAAGTGCAATTTATCCATCTTTCTCTGCTGATCAATGGCTCATTGGAAGTTTTCGCCGATAGCCCTTCATTGGTCCCATTTGAAATGGGGTCTTTTTTTAAGATGGAACTATCAATCTTCCAACAAAGTAAATACAGGAATTCCCTTGGTGCTGAAGCTTGAACACTCGACTTTGAGCTTGTTTCCCACCTCAAAGTCCCTTCTGCCATTAGCCTGCAAGGGGCAGCAGATAAGATATTAGTTTGCTTGCTGCAGTTTTTTTTAACAGTAAAGCTGAAAGTTTTCATTAACTGTGTATCACTGCAATTACATGGATTGTCCTCAGAATTCCTGAGGGATGGAAAAGAAAGTGATTACAGAAGTAGATTATCGCACAAGGTTAATTTTCATGTAGGATAAATTCTACCAAAATACCCTTAGCTATCGACATCTTTCACCAAACTACCTCAAAATTATTTTATAGCAGCAAAATGCCTTCAATTTGGTTTTAAAGGAGTTGTTTCACTGAAATACTGTTAGATGTAGCAATTTTAACGGAGGTAAAAAAATAAAATTTTAAGTGGATTATTGGGAAACAGTGATGGTTAAGGGTGTTTAAGTGAAATTTACCCTATAAATAAATACACAAAGTAGTCAGATAGAAGGATAGAAATAGCTATAAAATCAGCATTGCGGTCAGAGTTTTGTTCGTTTAAGGAAACAGGTTATCCACACAAAAAAAATCGAAGTTGAAATGATAATGTTGTGATGGATTCTGAAATAAGTACATTTGAAATAAGTTAGGCAAGTCCTGTAAATGTAAAGAAAAAATGAAGAAGCGATTGCCGATGAGATGCTTGTTAGTAATCAACAATACGAAATTGAATCCATGATACTTACAAAAAGGAAAAGGGAAAAAATCCATACGAAATTGAAGAGATTAAGAGATATTACATCAAACTTGTACATTCCTCGCAGCCCTTCACCAATCTCAAGGACCAGCCCATTCGTACGTATCTGATACACTTCTGCTGTTACTCTATCACCCAACTTCAAAGTACCAGCATTGACTTTAGTTTTGCTGTCAATTTTAGGCTTATCATCTTCCTTTTTTTGGCAAAAAGGCTTATCATCTTTCCTCAACATATTAAGCATAGCCTCGAGATCAAGTTTACTATCACTTCCCGGCTTAGTTTTGTCACTAACCTTGGTTCCCTTCTTTTTCATAGTCCCGATATCAAGTTTACTATCACTTTCCGGCCTAGTTTTGTAAGTAACCTTGGTTCCCTTGTTTTCCATAGAGTTAGTAAATTTCCCAACATTATTCTGCAAATTTGATGAATTATAAGGCCTAGGAGAATTTTTTGCACCCTTTCCAGGCATCACGGCTCTTTTCTGACCTGAAGCAGTATCTTTTGTGTCACATTCTGCAGCACTTCGAATTACAAATGATGGCGTTGAACATATTGAAGAATCCTTCTCATCAACTTCACTTTTATTATTGGCGATATTTAGCTCATCAGAAATTTCAGTTTCTAAATTCTTTTTCTGGGAATTATTTTGTGGAACAGTTGCTTTTAAGGAAAGTTTAATGTTGCCCCTGATATCATTCTCAATGCACATCAGTGATAACTCTTGTCCAACAGAAATTACATCGGAGACCTTTGATACCTGGAAAGAGAAAATTAAAGCAATTCTCAGAAGTTTAACTGCAATAATTACCTGAAAAGACACAATTTGTTGCGGATGCTTACTTGATCATGTGACAACTCAGAAATGTGAAGCAGACCTTGGCGGGCACCACTGAGTTCCACAAAAGCACCAAACTCTTTTACCGTGGCAACGAGGCCTTTGTATATCTTGCCAACTTCAATTTCCCTTCCTACAAGAAAATCAATCTGCAGCATTGCAAACAACAGTTTTTTTTAAATATAAAGTTGAGTATTATAGGATATGGACCATTGTTTTCTGGATCTTTCTCAAGTTTTTATAGGGAAAAATATGAAACGCTGATGAGTTTTTCCATTGCCTCACAGCATTAGTACATAACCATTAAAGTCAGTAGATTCATGTCAGTCATAAGAATATTAAAGTCCAGAGGCCAGATTTATATCTTCTTAAATTTAGGTAGTGGTAAATTAAACAAACCTTCTCTTGAGCTTTTTCCAGAATTGATTGATTTTTGGCAACTATAGTGGCCATTCCATCGCTGATTGCAATTCGTGCACCTGAATGAGAGAAATGCATTAAAAAAATTGATGTTACTAAGGGAGAATGGGATATAGTGACCATAATTACTGAATACTAATTGTATAGTAAAACAATTGGTGAAATGCCTGTACTAGAAGAAGCAATATAAACATCCTGGACATAACTCAAAATATGCATTTCCGAGGCATATGAAGCAGCAAAATATGACCATACTTAGAATAGAACAAGCTCTGGATCTAATATGGATCATTAAGCACGTTTGACAAGAATATGTGGTATGATGAAAGCAAAGACTATTTGCTATGGTATTCTGGTGCCATCACATGATAAGATTAGTAATTACCTGTTTCTTCTTCAATTTTTTTCCTTTGCGAACCCAGAGGCCCAAGCAAGCGCCGAAGAGATTCATTGTCAAACTTCAATGAAACTGCAAAAGGAAAAAATGAGGCAAAGTGAGCTTGTAAATCCAGCAACACACACACACACACATAATATACACACGTGCACGTGCACGTGCACGCGCGCGCGCACAACACGTGCGCGCGTACTCGCACATACATGCATACATACATAACACACACATAACATACATGCATAAACACATACATTCATAACGCACACATACACACATCTATTCATATATATGATATTGCAGCATGCCCATGCTCTCTGACACACACGCACGCACACATATAAACACATGTCTATGTTTCACTGAACTCACCTTAACTATCGCTATTCTAAACTAAACTAGCTTAAAGTTTTTTCTTATTACATTGATCTCCCTTAAAAGTGTTACGCTTAAGGGCATTTAAATGAAAAAACCCTTAAAACAAAAGTTTAAGGGAGTTTATTTTATTTTTAAAAAGGTTAATGGAAAAACAGTGATAGTTAAGGGTAGGTTGGCGTACTTTAACCTGAATATATATCAAAAAATCACATTTTAAAGGAAAAGCACATCAACAAACCTAAGTGTGGAGCATTTCCACCATATGAGACACGCGGTGCACTTATCTCCTGCTCCATGCGATCAAGTATATGAAAGCGACCCTTTCGAGCAGGTTCTAAGCTCTCGCATATTATGTCTAGAGGAATGCCAGCAGGTTTTATATCCAATTGAATTGCAGTAATTCCGTTCTTTGTTCCGGCAATTTTAAAGTCCATGTCACCAAGGTGGTCTTCAAGCCCCTAAAGTTTGGGAAGGAAAAAAATGTAATGAGTGTAATTAATAAGAGAGACTTGAAACAGCACAGGACTTGCATTGTTTCAGATGGTAGCACTGGTATTTAGAACCATGGAAATGACATGGGGGCCACAATTTTTCTTCTGGCTTAATTTCTCTGAACTACCCAAAAAAGCACCTTTTTCACTAAGCTACTATAAATTTTCATTTCAACACAAGCCTTGTTTTCACCAAACTACTATAATAGCGATTTACAAAATTCATTGACCCCATATGTTAGTTTTGTAAAAATGCACAATACAGGTATAATTCACTAAACAACGGTGTGAAGCTTTTGGAAGTTACTTGTAAGAGAAATGTGGGTATCCTTGTCATAAGAGAGAGTTCCTCTCCTATATTGGTCAAAAACTTAACTTTCCACAAATTTCTTGATGATTGGCACCGTCCATCTCCATCTTGATCTTCATGGCCTAAATTATATGTACACCAATTGCCATGTGATTTGGATACTCTTTGACCGTTGATTTGGTTATGGAAAATGTTATATTATCGGTAAACCGTTAAATTTGTGACCCCATGATGCAAGTGCAAGAAGTATTGAAATCACTTAATTTTTTGTGCGTTCATTTCTTAGTATATGTTGATCAAGATGAACTGAGTCAATCAATAAAAATTTGGTTGATTGTTGACTTATTGACTGACTAGGAGAGAAACTCCGTTCTATGACAAGGTTACCCACCTTTCTCTTTTTGGAACTTATAAAAAATTTGGTAGTAGGGAAGAACAGGTATAGTTTCTGGTAGATTTGTAAAATAAAATGTTGACATTATATTCATATAACGATATTCAAATGCCTGGCATGTGGTGAATTTTTCTTACCAATATATCTGTCACAATTCGGTAATCTTTAATCATTCCCGTCGATGGATCTACATCAGTAATAAGACCCACTGAAACACCTGCTACGTGTTCCCTTAATGATATACCAGCATCCATCAAAGCCATGCTCCCTGAAGAGAATTACAAGTTAAGAGTTAAGAATAGCAATAAAGGTCAGGGAAAATATTATATCAGCAACGAAATCTTAAAGGAGGTTAAAATTTGATGATAGGGGTGTGCGCAAATCCATAGTCATGAGAAGGTGATAAACTGTGACAGATTAAAATTAAGAAAAACACATTAAGAAAAACCTTTACGTAATGTAAGGACGTCTGCAATAGTTATTTAAAAGGATTAGGATAAGAGGCTTGATATCTGTCGAAGGGTGAAGAAAAAGGAGAGGTAATTAAAGACAAAGGATAAATTTTATAAATAGATGGGGAATAGCTTGAAATGACGATTAATGCAGCAGTTAAAATGAATAAATTCTGCAGAAAGATTTATTTATTTTATTTTATTTTATATGCTTGGGATAAAAGGCTCAGTTGTTGTTGATTTTATTTTATTTGCACTGGCCAGTAAGCCCTAACCTATGCACACTCACACACTCCGCACACAACACACGCACGCACCTAGGGGGTCCACGAATTTGCCCCGAAAGCGTTAATTTGTGGCCACTTCCCCTCTTGCGGTTCCTGGGGTTCGAACCCATACCAACTAAGCTATTGCAGAAAGATTTATTGAGCCAACTAAGTATAGTTATAGTCACAAACATATTCTGCAGAAAGATTTCATGAGCCAACTTAGGATAGTCATAAACAAGTGCACTGGTTGCTATAGCGATCCTAAAATGTTGATAGTGTTTGCCAGATTTATTTTTAATTTTTTTTTGGTGTGGGTGGGTGGGTGTAGTTTTTTTTTGGTGGATGTGGGGAGGCAGCAATTAGTTTTTTGCAGCAATAGTGTATGCTAGTGCCCAGTAACTTACGAGGTACAGAAAAGAGTGATTACAACCAAGGTTCAAGAACTCGGTTTCGGTTTCGGTCTCTAATAATTTTATTAGTTTCGCTAGGTTTCGGCTAGTTTCACTAATCTCGGTTCGGATTTCGGTTTCAACGGTAATACAACGTACATAAATGTAGATATATTAAATACTTAAATTTATGGTTCTATATCACAAGACAATGATCTTAGTGTTTAAAAATCCAAATATGATGCAAATATATTGAAAAGTGTACTTAGATAAGTATTAATATAGGGTTTGGGTTCACTTTTTTGCGGTTTTCTAACAACAAAGGTCGACAATGATCATAATGGCAGTAAAAATGGTATAAAAAAATAAGTTTTTAAAGATTTCAGCCGAAATGATATTGTATGATTGGTTTCGTATCGGTTTCGGGTTTCGTATCGGTCTCCACCGAAACCGATACGAAACCACCACGTATCGGTGGTTTCGGCCGAAACCTCGAACCTTGATTACAACGAATTGATATTTGACGGTTAAAAGCCATGTCCAAACACTAGCAATATTACAATTTAAGCTTCAATTTAGCAAATATCATTAAGCTTTTAATTTTAACATTTAACCTCCACTTAAATGTCATGCAGAAGAATATTACAAACACAGTACCTCCACATACAGTTGCCATTGATGTTGAACCATCAGAGGCCATCACTTCCGAATTGATACGAACTGTGTACGGGAATTCATCTTCCGGCGGTAATACAGCAAGCAAAGCTTTCTCAGCAAGAGTTCCTGAAACAATCATTGTTAAACAAGATCATCGCCCATACATGAAGTTCCAAAAGTGCCTTCTTTTTCTTCAGGATGTATGGGTACCAGCTTGCAATATATTTCCATGCCAATTATCATTCTTATTCTTTGTTTGTTTTTACCAGAAGTAATTTTTAGACCATATAGACAATGGTCTTCCCTTTAAGCAATTACCCTGTCAATGGATAAAGCTGTAATAGAAAGGGTAAGCTATATAAAACACCGCTGAGATTTTTTCAGCTTATTAGAGAACACCATCGAACTTTGAAAATTACAAACACCACCAGAGAGAAGGTGTTTAATGCAGATTTTAATTGTGTTTTATGTAGGTTATTACACTCTTTTTACAAGTTTAAGGTTGCTTAATGCAATATCTGTGTTATATGGCATTTAGCCTGACAGAAAATCTGTTCAGATCTCTAGCTTTCAACAGAATGTCCATGATCAAGAAAAAATAATTAAATTGTATATCAAAGTCAAAGAGAATGAACACCGATGCACTACCATGTCCAATTTCACGTCGGTTTAGTCCACCACGTTTACCAACTTCATTAATGGAGAATGGTGGGAAACTATAATGGAGCATAAATCGCTTTGTTGGGGGCCCAACAATAGCATCCAATCGTTGAGCATCACTAGGAGCCCCAAGAGTTACAGTGCATAAAACCTGCCATGAGATTTTAAGATGGAATATATACATGAGTGTCTCCACGTGAGAAACAAATTTATAAACATTTTTCGTTGTCAAATTAATTTAAAAAATAATTAGTTTTATACCTGAGTGTCTCCACGTGAGAAGATTGCAGACCCATGCAAAATTGGATATGTACCAGCTTCACAATACAAAGGTCTAACTTCATCAAGTTGTCTCCCATCAACTCTAAGCCCCTTTTCAATAATTCTTCTACGGACAACCTAAAAGAAATAATATAAAAGATAATTGCGTTATGCATCTTTGACAGCATGACACCGAAATGAAATATGATGGTTACTTCTAACAATTCAATTGTTATTAAACAATGTGTTGTTTGATGCAATAGCTACTAGATGCTCAATAAACTGTGAATAAGTAATATGGTAGTAACTAGAAACTATTCAAATCACGAATCTAACATAAGCAAATACATAAGATAATAAATTAAAAAGTATGAATGATGCATGGATTTGACACAATAACCCACCAAACACCTAAAATGTGTGAATGAGTGATGTAATGATATCAAAACTATCCATGTTACCAGCGTACCTAAGACAAAATGCCCAAATAACTATGTTACAAAATATGCTGATTTAATGTGATAGCTCACTGAACTTTTAATTAACTGTGTCAATTAGTCATATAACGACATCTAGAAGGTAATTGTTACCTTTGTGTGTGTGTGTGTAATTTTTTTTTTTTGGGAACTGGCCCGTAAGCCTGACCCATGCACACAATACACATACAACACAACACACACATGCACACACGCACCCACGCACCCAGGAAACCCACGAATTTGCCTGAAAGAGTTAAATTATGGGGGATTGAATCCCGCACTCTCCCCAAGAGGGGAAGTAACCATACCAACCGAGCTATTGCTCATTGGTAATTAATTTTTTAATTGAAAAGGTGAGTGTGTTACACTAACATAGGCAAGTGGTAGAGCTATTAGTTATTACACAGCAAGGGAGCATGAAGCCTTTTAGTTATACTCTTAAAGTACTAACAACGAAATGAAATCGCTGTTAGATACCCAACAAGAAGCAAAATCTCAGTTATTTATGTAAGAGATGGGGTATTGAATACAAAGAGACTCTTTGACTAACTAAAGGGCATATTGAGTAATGCAGTGAGTTATTTCTCGCTCAAGTTCTTTATCTACTGCTATGAGTGAGCATTATTATGTATACTACATGAGTATATTAGAAGCTGCCAGAAGGTGCTTTCGAATTGTCTTGAAAACTAAGAGCCTTATAGATGTATAGTTTCCAAGGCTAACACAGTACTTTTAACAAAAACAAATACTAGAGCAAATGCAAGATTCAAAGTATTCATTTCAAAATACTTTCATGAAGCATAGCATACATCACCACGAAGGAGCATTTAGTAAACACGGAAACAAATTCTAGGAGCTGTCTAGTGAAAAGATTATTTATGAATTATGATAAATCCTATGTATGTGTGAAGGTGTAGCAATAATAGCTCCTATGCGGTTATAAGATCAAAAGGAAAATGCCATGAGGAGACATTTAAGTACCTGTTTCCTGACAGTGTCAACAGCCCTAGGCAGAACTTTTAAGCTATCTTCATCACATTCTTCTTCAAGTTTTGCTTTCACAACTTGTGTAATTTTGTCCAAGGCTTCCCCTCGCTCAAACTAAAATACATGACATATAAACAACATATGGTTTGAGTCAATGAATATTTTGTTCCAGATTGAACTTTCTAATTATCACTGTTTGACACACACACACACAAAAAAAAAAGCATAAAATTAAAAGGACAGCGCAACCACATGTTTCTTAGTTTATGATTTTATGAAGAAAATGCAAAGCATCGGTACTGATCAAGAAATGGAACAAAACATTGCACCTTGCCGTATGTTGAATCTGTGAAAACAGCTTCAATTGGCTCTTCAGCCAAGCTCTTAATCTTCTCAAATGTCCTATCAGATATCAGTGACAATTTATATTCCTTCTTTCCTTTGCCAGCTTTTTCAGCCAATCTAATTTGAGGGTCAATGTATTTGACAGCCTGGCAGAACAGGATCACGACAAAATATTTTCATCAGAGAAAATGATAAGAAAAAGACACACAGAATTGTTCAAACCTCAGGATGAGCAAGCCTTAACGCAGTGTCTAGGTCCTTCTCTGAGATTTCACGGGCCTGTACATCTATCATCAAAGTCTTATCCCTTGTACATGCATAAACCAAGTTGAGATCGCTTAAGCTTAGCTGCACCAAATCGCACAAGGCAATATTCACAGGTTGTTTAGGCATTATACATTTCAGCAGAGTTTCATTTAACATAATAATCAAAGGGTAACTTGCATAAAACCAACCTGTAGTACCCCATATAATCATTATAACTCTCAATCAGATTTATTAACACAAATACCCTCACTGCTCATCGACCAAAATCCTTAAATACAATCACATTCAACTCTAAACCATGGTTGAAAATCTCGGTATCAATACTGGTAATAGACGACGCTTTTGGAATCGAAATCAGCCATCTCAGACTTATCGGCGGTTGTGGATCAGTAATATAAGATTTTACATCATTGAAAAAAGAATTTCTAAAAATTAGTAAAATTGTTAAATAAATAGTAATCAAACTGTAAACAATCTGACAACTAATTTAGTACAGTAATTGTCTAAATACCTAGTAAAAGTAACTATTAACTTTTCGATATGTTTTCAACAACAAATGATGACAATTGACAAGTAAACCATTACTAGCAAATAAACTATCAAAAAAACTATTAACCCAGTATTAAAATCACTAGCCCATTAATAACCTATTAGTCCCTCAATAAGCTTAATAATACGATCAAGGTATAAAATCTCAATATCGATACCGGTATTCAAGGGGGGCATTTGGGATCAAAAATAGCCATTTAGGCCGCATCAGCCATCTCAAATCGGAATTATTAGGGTATATCATTTGACCAATTAACATTAAAAAAATAAGAAATTCTTTGAGTACATAGAAAAGGCAACTGTATACATTTTGACAAATTCTTTAGCAATTGATGTCTAAACTAGTTGATAATACTTGATGAAAATAATTACATCATTTTTAAATATTTTTGTAGTTATTAATGATGTCAAATAAATCGTAACCCAATTATTATTAATAACCCAGATAAAATTAATACTAGAAGTCTAGAACCTACTAATCAAATGATAAACCTATATACCGTTGTGTCGGACAATAGCAGCATCGGAACTCGAATGGTCTTTTTATATTTGAATCAGCCATCTCGGATCGGGTTGGCCGAGATTTCAAATTATGGCTAAATTGTCCCTCAAATTGTAAACCTAATATTACCTACTATTGGATGGTATGATATGGAAACTCGGACATTCATTTTTGAGATCGAAATCGACCAGCTAGGATCAGAATTGGCCGAAATTTCAAACCATCCTATAATCAACTCAAATTGTGTGATTCAACTCTAGAACGCTTGTGTTGTTTCATGTTGAAGTTGATGGTTTTGATGGTTTTGATCAATGACCTGAGGGGGGGTTTGCATTAGTAAAACACTAGAGGGGGTATAAATGCTAAAAGGGTTAGACTATAGGGGGATATTGTCCAATTAACCCTACTTATAAATGACTAAATAATACCTCGTCCATAGTGGGATTGAATACAAATTTCCCATCTATCCTTCCAACACGAATCACAGCAATGGGCCCGCCCCAAGGGATATCTGATAACATGAGAGCAGCTGATGTGGCATTTGCTGCCATTACATCCGGGTCGTGTTTCCCATCTGAAGAAAGAACACTTATCATGACCTACATAACCGCAAACAAAGAGGGAGAATCTTTAGAGCACAGAATGAATCAGAAGCCACAAAACAGAAGATAAATTACACTAAAGTGAGTAAACTACCCACAACTATAGCTGTTTTCTAGTTAATTAACTTCAAGTATTTTTGATACTGTAAGCTCTCTTAAAGTGACAGGTTTAGGATTATTTTAGAGAAAAATCTCCATTAAAACAAAAGTTTAAAGATTACTGTTACTAAAATAAATAACTTAGTAGAATGAAAAACAGCAATAGTTACTGTATTGTAATGTGGCCCCAAAAAATGCAAAAGGTGTCTTCCTACGATAAAAGAGTACCTGCACTTCATGGTAAAAGCCCTTAGGAAATAGCGGGCGAATAGGTCGATCAATAAGGCGACCGCATAGAAGCTCCCGTTCCTTAGGAGCTCCCTCTCTGCGCATAAATGTAGTAGGAATCATCCCATGAGCATATTTCTTTTCTTGATAGTCAACCTTGCAATAAGAACATCGTTTAAATTTATGTTGGGGAGGAGAATGCATAGGGGAGTTAAATGTCTAGAAATAGAAGACGACAGATACACTAGTAGCCACAAGCATCAAATCGAGCATCGGGAGTTGCAAATTCTCCTAGTGAAAAAGACAACCATACCGCAGGATGCGACAATTGCAAAGAATATAATTTGGCAATCATATGTACATAAACTCTGCTTTCTAGATGAGCTGATTAAGCGGTTTCCAACTTCTTTTGCCCCAGATTTGCATACATTTTGTTTCAATTAACCGAAAAAGTAATTGGAAATGAAACATGTGAACTAAATGCTAGTTTCTTGCGATCAACAAACAACTAAATCTAAGCAAAAGCAATAAAAATGCAAACTTTATCACAAAAAAAACAATCGATCGAAACTTACAGTCAAAGGCAAGAAATCGCGAGACCCATCGGTCTTCGCCGAGGTTACCGTCGACAAAACGTTGGTATCTTCGACGGTGAAGACGACGGAGCCATTGGCGAACCTCGCAATCTTGCCGGTCTCGATCGAGACGGTTCGATTCCCGACCTCGAACTCATCTTTGAACGTCTCGAGAATTTTCCGACCTGGAACAAGAACCGACGGCGGCGCCGGCGACTCGGGACCGACGGCGGCGCCGCAGAATCCGCGGAGGTAAGGGATGGTGGAGATCAAAGGGCGGGCCTTTGCTGTCAGCATTAGAGCTGAGGACGCCATGGCGATGGCGATGAGAGAGAGAGAGAAGGAATTGGGGGTTTAGGGTTTAAGGGGTTTCGGCTATAATTGTAAGAAAGCCCCCGAAGTATTCTTTTGTAGGGAAAAAGCCTTTGGAAGCGTCTGTCATATCGTAACCCGTGGTCACAGTGCTACTCGACATTGGGAAAGTTTGTGCTTCATAAGAAGTGACTCCATGGTTAATCCATTCTATAATCAATACCAAAATCTATCTTCTTAGAGAATTTTATGTTAACGCTGTTGTTTTTTTCTGCCGTCCCTTTCTTTGACGCTGACAGGTATATTAATTTGTATTTTGATTCTTTTCTTAAGAATAATCACCATCTATTTTCTCGAGCTTTCTTTCTTTTTCTCTCTCATTAATTAAGATCCATTTTTTTAATGGCGGTAGCCAAAGGGTGTTGAGTAAGGAGATTTTTAAAAGAGCAACGAGGAAATAATTATTACTTCAATTCATGAGACAAGCTACAACTTTTCAATTCGAAGGGGTTTTCTTGCTTATTGGGCAATTGTGGTTATTTTCGTGCACTAGGCAAAGGAACATGGAGAAACATGTAGTTTTCTTTATTATAATATATTTATGGGCTATAACGGGTATATAGGGATACTGAAGGCCCATAACTGCAGTATCTATACCGCATGCCTTATAGGCCAGAGTGCTATGTGTAAAAAATCTTCTGAGTTTCATGATATCTGCAGTTTGGACACTGCGGTTATGGGCCTTCAGTGTCTCTACAGGCCCGGTTTACTTATATTCATGTACAAAGATAATAGTAACAGGACATGCTCTTTGTAATAAATACACCCAAAAGAAATATTAAACTGTTGCAACTTAAATTTATGCAAAAATATGGTAACTTAAGTTTTCCTCTGCAATTCATATAACGAGTCTAGTCTAAAAGAAACAAGACTTTGAATCCACGGGTAACACGTGAGATCAAAAATGATTGAATATCGAATTATTTTTTGTTACATTTGATAAAAAGATGCAGACATTATTAATTTTTTTGATATGTTTTCGTCTATGTTTGAAATCTTTTTCTGTTATTTAAATACCAATATTATTTTTCTATAAATGAATCTACGCACAGTTAATACGGCTTAATGCTGGATATAGTGCCCTCAAGGCAAATATTGTAATTACGGGTAAACGATTATGATAATTGAGAGAGGACTTATATAGGTAGAATAGTCTTATTCGAGATGATAGTATATTATCTGATTTGTTTTTATCATTATGTGTATACGTTTTACTTGTTATCACGTATCGCTAATACATAATGATAAAAACCGTAGGATTCTTAACTACCAGCATTATGATGGCGATCATGTACGTGGGAACTGGGTAGTTTATAAACACATCCTTAAATGTCCATAGTCGAGAGAGTGTCGATACCGGGTATCGATATTCCAGAATAAACTAATGTATACGTTTTTAGACCCCGACGAGGGGCGGCAGCCGATCTCGCCATTGGTGTTTTGGCACCTAAAATTGTATACAGGTGCTCGCTGGAGTTGAGTATATGGAACAGACTCGACAGAAACTTCTGGATGGTATTACACCTATCATCGGATAGCAGTTCTTTGGTGACATGAGTATAAGGTAGTCTTTAGACCTGAGTTTGTCATTTGTCGCGTGTGAGTTCCCACTGTCATGCCCCGCTTCCCGGAGTACAGTAAAGAGACGTGACGGGTCACGCAATGTATTTACTCAGAAGCAAACACGCTAAGCGTATATAAGCAATATAATGTAAATATACACAAGAAAGACATGAGACGTAAATGAACAACATCTATTTATTTATTAGACATTCTTTACAATACAATACTAGAAAGTAAATACAAGACCGGAAAGTAATGCCTAAACAACGGCATGAAGCTGGAAATAAAAGCATATACAGGTGTCTATAGCTCTGGGTCGTCGAGCTCCAAATCTTCTGAGCTGGGTTCGATCTCCAGAGAGTCGGGGCCTCCCGACAACATTCCAAAGAAAGAATAGAAAAGAAATGTCGTCAGCGAACAATCGCCCGGTATGTCCCAAAGAGAGATGGAAATAGACAGAACGGATAATGAGAATATAACTGGTATAATGTAGATTGTTATGTAAATGCAGTTGTTTGTAGTTTGGTACAGAATATGCCAGTGTATACGAGAGGAGTCCAGCTTACCCCGTGGACTGTGGTATTAGGAGTACAAGATCCCGTCAAACCCCATGGGACAACGGCAACGAATATTCAAGTTAGGTCTGTCATATCGTAACCCGTGGTCACAGTGCTACTCGACATTGGGAAAGTTTGTGCTTCATAGGAAGTGAATTCATGGTAACCCATTCTATAATCAGACCGAAATCACCTTCTAAGAGAATTTAATGTTAATGCTGTTGGTTTTTTCTGTAGTCTCTTCTTTTGGCGCTAATAGGTATATTAATTTGTATTTTGATTCTTTTCTTAAGAATAATCCGCCATCTATTTTCTCGAGCTTTCTTTCTTTTTCTCTCTGATTAATTAAGATCCATTTTTTTTAATGGCGGTAGCCAAAGGATGTTGAATAAAGAGATTTTTAAAAGAGAAACGAGAAAATAAATATTACTTCAATTCATGAGACAAGCTGCAGCTTTTCAATTCGAAGGGGTTTTCTTGCTTATTGGGCCATTGTGGTTGTTTCGTGCACTAGGCAAAGGAACATGGAGAAACATGTAGTTTTCTTTATTATAACATATTTATGGCTATAATGGGTATATAGGGATACTGAAGGCCCATAACTGCAGTATCTATACTGCATGCCCTATAGGCCAGAGAGGCTATGTGTAAAAAATCTTCTGAGTTCCATGATGTCTGCAGTCTGGACACTGCGGTTATGGGCCTTCAGTGTCCCTACAGGCCCGGTTCACTCATATTCATGTACAAAGTTAAAAGTAACAGGACATGCTCTTTGCAATAAATACACCCAAAGAAATATTAAACTGTTGCAACTTAAATTTATGCAAAAATATGGTAACTTAAGTTTTCCTCTGCAATTCATATAACGAGCCAAGTCTAAAAGAAACAAGACTTTGAATCCACGGGTAACACGTGAGATCAAAAATGATTGAATATCGAATTATTTTTTGTTACATTGATAAAAAGATGCAGACATTATTAATTTTTTTGATATGTTTTCGTCTATGTTTGAAATATTTTTCTGTTATTTAGATACCAATATTATTTTTCTATAAAGGAATCTACGCACAGTTAATACGGCTTAATGCTGGATATAGTGCCCTCAAGGCAAATATTGTAATTACGGGTAAACGATTATGATAATTGAAAGAGGACTTATATAGGTAGAATAGTCTTATTCGAGATGATAGTATATTATCTGATTTGTTTTTATCATTATGTGTATACGTTTTACTTGTTATCACGTATCGCTAATACATAATGATACAAAACCGTAGGATCTTAACTACCAGCATTATGATGGCGATCATGTATGTAGGAACTGGGTAGTTTATAAACACATCCTTAAATGTCCATAGTCGAGAGAGTGTCGATACGGGTATCGATATTCCAGAATAAACTAATGTATACGTTTTTAGACCCCGACGAGGGGCGGCAGCCGATCTCGCCATTGGTGTTTTGGCACCTAAAATTGTATACAGGTGCTCGCTGGAGTTGAGTACATGGAACAGACTCGACAGAAACTTCTGGATGGTATTACACCTATCATCGGATAGCAGTTCTTTGGTGACATGAGTATAAGGTAGTCTTTAGACCTGAGTTTGTCATTTGTCGCGTGTGAGTTCCCACTGTCACGCCCCGCTTCTCGGAGTACAGTAAAGAGACGTGACGGGTCACGCAATGTATTTACTCAGAAGCAAACACGCTAAGCGTATATAAGCAATATAATATAAATATACACAAGAAAGACATGAGACGTAAATGAACAACAACTATTTATTTATTAGACATTCTTTACAATACAATACTAGAAAGTAAATACAAGACCGGAAAGTAATGCCTAAACAACGGCATGAAGCTGGAAATAAAAGCATATACAGGTGTCTATAGCTCTGGGTCGTCGAGCTCCAAATCTTCTGAGCTGGGTTCGATCTCCAGAGAGTCGGGGCTCTCTGACAACATCCAAAGAAAGAATAGAAAAGAAATAACGTTAGCGAACAATCGTCCGGTATGTCCCAAAGAGAGATGGAAATAGACAGAACGGATAATGAGAATATAACTGGTATAATGTAGATTGCTATGTAAATGCAGTTGTTTGTAGTTTGGTACAGAATATGCCAGTGTATATGAGAGGAGTTCAGCTTACCCCGTGGACTGTGGTATAAGGAGTACAAGATCCCGTCAAACCCCATGGGACAACGGCAACGAATATCAAGTTAGGTGTGTTAGATGGCCGTCTCATACCACTTTAAATGCATTTTGTACCAATCTACCCTTTTAACCCCATAATGTATTATTGTATTATTTTGTAGTGATTTGTAAATATAAGACTTGCCGAAATCATGATATTAATTGTTCATGTAAACGGATAAGGATATAAACAGATAGTCATGCAGACAAACCAAATGTATATCCATAGATCGGTCAAATCAAGTCATGCCGATATAGATTGTATTCTGATATAAAAGGATTCATGTTGCATTGGAGTTATATTGAATTGTATACATGGATGGATTGATTTTCAGATTAGACTGAGACCTCGACTGAGTCAGACACTTAAACAGAATTGAAGTCTTGGAATTAGTTTTGGAGTTATCGGCAATCGCTGCACAATGAACGGCAGGATCTGCGATTTTTTTCCAAGCTAATATACCATTGATAACTCCGTTTTAGTTGTCTATCTTAAATAGGCAAGCACCCACATTCTCCGGCTCTCTGAGACTCAAGAGAATTAGTCCCATTAAACCTAAATTTACCAGGATTCTTATTGTAAATTAATATAACTTGAGAGAGTTTTATGAAAAATGGTTTTGATATATTTTCAAATAAATATCAAGTATTTAATTATCGTCTTTAGGGTTTTCATAGATGCAATTTTAAAAGTGATGAGATAGTCTAGTGGATATAAACCTAACTTTAATAGTATAGGGTGTTTTCATATAATTTGACCTGTATTGATTCTTGATGGTATTTTCATGAACTTTTGTGATTCTTTTCTTTGATTTAAAAAACATGGAATTATTAAATATATTTAAAATAGATATTTTGATTATTTATATATATATATATATATTAAAAACAGAATTTATTTATTATATAGAAATCACGTTTCTTAAATAATTGCAATATAAATTTCATTAAGATCGTATGCTCCGCGAGGAGGTCTGCATCTCGCTCTGCTAGTCCGATGGAAGTGCGATAAAACCCATACCAACCAAAATCGGATTCCCCAAAATGGGCTGTAAGGACACAATTGTATGGAATTTAATTAAAACAATCTTAAAGAATACGGTTTTTAATAGTTTAGGGTATTCTGTCGTAAAATTGTATTAGTCCCAAAAATATTGTAAAGAGGCAATCGTGCTATGTCATGATGAGCGTTGTGATGAAAATATGCCATTACCTCGTAAGTTTTCTAAATGTAACATGATCTATTATGATGAAGTAATGTCGAATAGAAGCTTGTGGTATTTAACCGTAAAGTGCAATAAAAGTGTTTTATATGAGTTTTGAATTAAAATTTGTTTCTAATTATAGTTAATGTTTAACAAACTAAGTGCAATGATTTAGATAAATAGTTCATAAGAAAAATTGTTAGTTTAAGAAGTTTTAGAGATAGATGTTAGTATAACTCCACTTACCGACATCATTGAAAAGAAGAAGTTTTGAGAGGTGAAAAGAAAAGAGTGGAGAGGACTTATTGGATTAGGGTAAAGAGAAGAGATGGAGAAAGATTTTGAAAGCGTCGTGGAGTCGCGGTGTCGCCGAATTTGTCCCGAAACGTCGCCGGAACTTGACCTTGGGCTAACTCCATTTGTACAACTTTTTGGACTTAGAAAATTTTAAGAGTTTTGATACTAGATTTCAGAATGAGGAGGGATAGGGTGTATGGTGGTATTTATAGGAGAAATTAGGGTTTGAGAATTGAAGAATAGAATTAAAATGCATTAACAATTTGGATTAATGCCTCAATTTTAATTCTCTGTTAATGTGCAGGGAAAACAAACAGACTAGGGTTAGTGGGGGGAGTCCAAGGGATGCTAGGGCAAAATTTGAAGCATTAGGGATGGGGGCCCGGCTGGCATGGCCGTTCGAAGGATCTTGCCGGTCCAATCTTTGAGTTGGGGTGTGGGATTGCTGCTACGTGTCATGTTCAGTGAATATAACATTTCCACATGTTTGATTTTAGTGACTTCATTTTTATGTGTGTTGCACGTGTAAACTTTTGGCATTCCAAAAAGTTTAAAAAGAAAAAATCAGTAAAAATAATATGTGGATGGGGAGATTTGAATACAGGGGTATATATCACAACAGTGCTAAAACTTTACCAATAAACTACAAGTGCTTTCTTACTGTTTAAAAACAAATCAAATTTATAAGTTGTGCTCGGGATTTACAAATACTCCATTTGTACATTAACTTAAAATTATTTTTTTTTGCATTAAAATAGAGTCGTTACACCCGTTGCACTTATATTACCACCCTACTACGGCTCAAAAGAATCGTGCAATAGGTTTTAGTTGGGTACAGTCACGAGCCACATGAAGGCAGTGAGTGATCGGAAGGATTCGTCTTTCCTGATATAGGGAATCGATATTGTGTTGTATTCGGTTGGCTATCACCATAAATCCATGGCCATGGTGGATAATATTTACTGATAGGAGATCAGTAGTTTCTCGGTGGGTGATGAGGAGCTTGACATTAACTCGATTTATCAGGTTATCAGGGGTCTGACGTTATCCACCCCTTAGATCCGGTATACGACACTCTTTAATGAAGAGACTGGACTGTATGAAGATTGTCACTTATAGGTTTAGTAGGATACAGACGGACTTGATTGTCGATCACCCTTTCGACATATACATCTGCAGCCG
The DNA here is from genome assembly GCA_030015575.1 of Agapanthus africanus. Taxonomy (NCBI): domain Eukaryota; kingdom Viridiplantae; phylum Streptophyta; class Magnoliopsida; order Asparagales; family Amaryllidaceae; genus Agapanthus; species Agapanthus africanus. Next base: position 513,104,386 of record JASDDO010000012.1, read on the forward strand.
TTATGTATAACTAGTGCCGCTGACGTGCTTGTGATTATGGATTTATCCAGTAATTCACTGCCGGCATATTGTCGAGTCTTCAGAGCCCCACACATAGGGTTTTTCCTGGTTCAGGCGATATGATACAGTGACCGTATATTAATATGTGCAGGGTTCCGATTAAATACGTGTACTGGCTACGTGGATTTTAATCGTACATTTGATAACACTAACCGGTTTAGGATTAAACCGGATTATTAAATCAAGCGTTGATTTAATAATTTACATATACATATTTAGATATATATATTCCAATATTATATTCACTGTTCATTTTCTCTCTATTGGCTATTCGTATTTTTATACGGATACGCGTATATACATTCGATATATATACCGGGTTATATTTCGTATTTATACGGAATATTTCTAAAAGGGGACACCTTATTATTTAATTTTCCATTCATGGAAAAGAAAGAAACGAGGCGATCGTGTGAGGTGTAAAAGAGAGCTTAGTTGGAGGGATGACTTGGATTCGTTAAATGCGAAAATGTTATGACATATTCTTTTGATGGTAAAAAATCATTCAAGTCTCTCATTCATTTTTGTGGTATTAGCCTTCTCTCTCCTCTCCACTCTCTCTTGCTTTTCACCTTCTTCGGTCTCTCTTGAGCTATGATTTTGAGAGTTTATGGTAGTGGAAAAAATTCCTACTTCCCTAAGCATCACAACCCAGCGGATTGGGATCTTTAGGTTGCTTCACTAGGATTCTAGGTGAAGCCGGCGTTTAAATCGATTTCCCTCATATGGACCATATTCAGTAAGGGCGGTCGCCTCTCAAGCACGTTCCCGACGACCTACGAAGCTTGGAGGGGTCTTCTACGATTGGGTGGACATGCGACAGAGTTTGTAATCCCTAGACCTTGTATATTATGCTTCTAGTTTAGTGTTTGAATCGATCGTTAGAGATTAGTTTCCAGTGCTCTCTCTTGAAATTTATGTTCTTCGATTCCATATCGGCCGCAGTTGCAACGGCAAGGAAACTAGGAGCTTTCATGTAACATGTAAGCAATGCAGGGTAAAAACAGCATATAACTATCCTTTTTATAAAAAAATATTATATGACAACTTAGATCTTAGTAGCATTTAACGATTGCACAAAAGCTTTTGGAAATTTTTAACTTAAGTACTGTATGCTCGTGATTTGTTCATAGATACCAAAAGAAATTATGAAAACCATATAAATACCTGGATGTATCTGAGCATGTATTGTGTGTTAGATGCATCATCTAATGAAAAACATTATTCTATCATCTCCTTTTTCTTCTCTATTGTTTATGTTTGATTATTGAATTGAGTACTTGGTGATCATTGCAATCTTTTATTTTTTGTTCATACAATAATAATTTATTATTATCAACAGATCAGATGACTACACTTCATATACAGCTATTTATTGCAAGTTTGGTTATGTATTTGGAAATGCAAATAGAACTAATTGTTATACCAGTAATGGCTAGTAGGCTTGTTGCTAATAGAAGAATTGGTTGGAGTACATTTGATAGACAAGTTATTAGATCGGTTCAGTTGAGAAGAATTGTATATGATTCTGATTTGGCTTGCAGACAGAATAAACGTATGATTTTAACAGCTTTTCATAATTTATGCGACTTACTTCAAACCATCGGTAAGTTAAGTCCATCTAAAAATATGTCCATAGAGGAGATCATTGCAATGTTTCTACATATTTGTACCTATGATGTGAAACATAGAGTCATTAAGAGACAATTTGTTAGATCAGGTGAAATGATAAGTAGGCAGCTTGGTGTGGTTTTGAACTCGATGTCACGACTACAAAACGTTTTGCTAAAAAAACCTGAAGCGGTACAAGAGGACTCTACAGATGATAGATGGAAATGGTTTTAAAATTGTTTGGGAGCACTTGATGGCACTTATATCAAGGTTAATGTACCTATTATTGACCAGCCTAAATACTGATCGCGAAAAAAGATATAACAACTAATGTGCTAGGGGTTTGTTCACAAGATATGCAGATCATTTATATTCCACCGGGTTGGGAGGGTTCTTCGAGATGCAATATTGAGAAGAAATGGCCGAAGAGTTCCTGAAGGTATATAATAGACTGTCCATATTAAAATTTCAAAAATTACATTATTTTCTATGAGAGGTGGGAGAGGGAGAGGGAGAGAGGGAGAGAGAGCAAGCAGAGATTTTTCCATTCACAAAACCCTAGATTAGGGTTTTGTGAATCAGCATCCGCTCCCTAAAGTCATGCAAGAAGGTACAAAATCCTAAAGCAGCTGTTTTATTTTTCACAAGATCCATGCTAAAATTGAATAAATTTCTGTGCCAAGTGAGTTGATTTTGGGCAAATATGTGTTCTTTCTTCTCATGTTAAATTGCACCAACATATCATAATTTTTATTGTATGATTAATTTAGTAAGCTCTCCAAGGATGCTAGATTTGATGGCATGTTAGTGATATTTTAGGGTATTTTGGTGTGATGTACCCTTTAGTTTGTAAATGGGTTGGTTGAAATGATAATCTGAGAAAGGTGCATCTGATGTTGTAGCAGAAGAATTTAGAATCCCCCCCCCCCCCCCCCCCCGGTATGTTACACTCATAGACCGAGGTCTATAGGAGCTGAATCTAGAAAGATAAAGGAGACGGGAAATTTTTTGGTTATACTATTGTCATATATTATATATATCGTTGTATTTACTCTTAGGGTAGTAAATAATCTGAAATCAGTGCTAGTTATTTTAATATTATTAAGCGACAATCTTAGGGTAGTTTTCTCTGAGCATGATTCCAAATATTTGTAAAACGTAGAAAAAGATATATGTTTATAAATGGCTACCTTAGGGATTTTTTTATTAGTGTATTATAATGGGAAATTGTTGAAGCCAGCATTGTTCTATTCGACATGATTTTGAAAACAGATCAGAGAAGTGCAGAAAGGTATGTATATGTAATGCATGCACGTGTTTATAAATGCACGTGTGTGTTCTAAAACCGTTCTAACTCTGCATGCTTGTATGATGTATTATAATGCAAATTGCATAGTAGACTACATGTGAAAATTTCAATTGATGTAACCATTGATTCTACAGGAGCAGGCCTGTATGAGGACTTCTGAGTTAAAGAGACCTTCAGAAGATGCTAGTGATTCCGGGGAGCCAACCCACAGAACCAAGTACTGCACAAGCTTTGTTTCAGTCTTTATTTCCTTTTGAACCCCCCTGCTATTTGTCTGTTTACTTTCTTTTCCTGGAATTATGATATATATAGCTAGGGGGAATCCACCTTGGGGCAGTGGCTTCATCTTGTGCGGTTGCAAGAATGGTAAATGCTTGTCGTCGTAAGTTCTTCTAGACTTTGGCATGATCGTTCTTTCTGAAATCAAACATGTAAGCATAATGTTTAAGTCCCTTTTCTGCCTTTCGCAGATACTGTAAATGCTTTGCTAAGCAGAATTATTGTGGTGAAACTCGTTCTTGCAAGAATCGCTGTAACACAGCTCAAAGAGAGGGGTTTGTTAAGGCAGCTCGAGAACGTATGGAGGAGCGTAATCCGCATGCATTCCACTCTAAGGTGTGGGTGATGTGGAGATAAGGATTGATTATAATGTCGACAAGAGATTTTGCTTAATCGATTCTTATTCTGCAGAATAACGAGCACATTAGGAGAGGATGCAAGCGTGGAAAATCCGGTTGCAAGAACAAATACTGTGTATGCAATGAGGTTTTTCTCCTTTTTGTTTTACATATTTAAATGTTTATGGATTTCTTATTTATATCTTTTATCCAAACCCTTTTGGTCCTGTAGGCTGCGAAAGGATGTTCAGCCACATGTTCGTGTGTTAGCTGTGAGAATCCGAGAGGAACAAAGGATGGTATAATTCTAATATACTTTTGAACAATTCGTTGTTCAATATCTGATAATATACAATTTACACTTTTTATAGCATCTGTAAAGAATTCTAAGAGGGAAACTGTGAAGGTCGAAATTGATTCCGATGGATCGCTCGATGGTGAGTGTCAAGAAATTAATTACCAGAAAGCGGCTGCACAGCCCATTGTGATGGGATCCAACTCCATTCGATTGCTAGAGGGTCAAGAAACTAACTGCCAGAAAACAGATGCATATACTATAGAAGGCATCCGACGCTCAAGGTCTTATCTAATTATTTTGAGATCTTTTAGTTTTATGCATTTATTTGTACTTTGATTTTTTAGGAAAGTTTGAGATTTTAATAGAGTTTGTCGCATGAAAATTTTATTCGAAATATGTCGTTAGTATTAGTATTTCAAAAGAGAAAAGACAAAGAAAAGAGATGAAATAGCCCAGAACGCCAACCAAAGACTCCTACAACAGAACCCACTCCTTATGACCGTCTCTGAGGAGATCGAAAGTATTAGAATTTCAAAAGCTGCATTTGCTATACTTCAGCAACTACCAAAAACTGACCCAATACCGATAATCCATATCTCAACAAAATCCACCTTCTTTCTTTGGGCAATCCAGCTTCAAAGTTCCTCTCCCTATCTCCTGCAAACATCCTCTTTCTGAGCTTCGTATGAATTTTGCATGTTCTAAAACACATCGAAAAAGCAAATGTTTGCCGATCCTTAACCGAGTTATTAATGTGAGACGCATATGGAGATCCATAGCCTAGACAACCAAATAAAACACTTAGCAGAGAAGGAAAGATAAGTAGAGAATAGAGATGGGAGTAGACATGTAATAGGGAGTGCTGGAAGAATGAAGTAAGTGTCCCTCATGATCAGCCTAGCCTAAACATGTTACGAGATATCCCAAATGTATTATGATTCAAGTTTTCTTATACCAGACTTGTATTCTCAATACAATGTCGTCGTACCCTATTCATACTTGGAGTCAGTAGTGTACTTTGATATTATATAACGTTTTCTGAATTGCAGGGATTATGGATCACCCAAATCCCAGCATCTTGTAAGTTAAACCATGAATCGTTTTATGATTTGGTCTACTTTTCCCCTTCTTAATATGTATGCATGTTTCCTTTTATTTTCCCCCCTTACCCTATACCTGTAGGCTGATGTTGTGTATTCTGTCAATTTCCGATGCCTGAACCATATGGATTACGGCAAGAATGGGAAGAAAATTTTGTTTACGTGAAGCTTTTTTTACGGCTTGCAATCTTTATTTGTCCCTTCTTAACTACTATGCTAGTATCAACTGTATTTAGACTGTTGAAATCACCGAGTTCTGCATATCCGTTGGTCCCGTAATATGATGCAGGCATACCACAACTTAAGTATCTAGAAAACCAGTTGCTCTCTAATCCCATATCTAACCAAATCCATGATTTGTATACACCCTATCATTATCAAATGCAATTTCTGCATATTGGAAACTGTTTTTTTCCTTCCATTTTTTTGGGACAAGAACATATTGGAAATTGATAACCTTAAAATTTAGTAAAATATTGATTTTTAATCCAACAAGTTATATTATATAATTTCAACATGATAGATTGAAATGGTGTATGCCAAATACTAAATTTGAGCACCGTTCAAGTTTAGTATCCATTCAAGTTTTACCATATATGAGTAGCGATTTTCAATTCCGACAATTACGGATATATTCATTGTTTATCTAATACAAAGTGAAGTTGAAAAGATAATCTTTGATCAAAAAGAGCATCTTTTGTCTAAAGGACAAAAACACTGTTTTGACATTGCCTAAATTAGGCTTGGCTTAGGGTAATAGTTGAAGGCTTGGGCTTTTACTTTGTGGCGGTTTTGGTTTTATTTCCTTTTTATGTTGGGTAAAATACACCAGCATGCTCTTAAATAATGAAGGTTTTTCACTAAAATACCTTAAATATTTTTATTATAGTAAAATACCTTTAACTAAGTTCTTTCAAAAGATATTTTTCATTAAAATACCTCACAAAGCAGCGCTTAATGTATTGCACTGAAATAAAAAACTTTCAGGTTGTCACAACCGCACATGACCGGCACAAAGATCATGTGAAATCCAGTGGACCGCTGTAACCCAAGTAAGCCTAGGTTAGGATCAAAACCTATAAAGTGAACATTAAATACATTTTTTAAAGAAAAAAAACAATAACAATTTGGAAAATAGAGGCGAAGTTTTAGAAAAGGTTTATAAAATGCAATAAAGTTCCTTTTGATAGATTTTTGTTTTAAAAATGCAAGTAAAGTTTGTTTAAAAACAATAGAAAACATTTTCGTCGTTTAAAAATTCGGCAGCACCTCCTTTGTAAATCTTGAAGAAATTCCTGAACAATGATAAATATAAAAGCATCCCCATACGGAAGTAAGCTCGACGCCCATACGACGGAGACAATGCACGGAATAATACACGACGCCCAAGACGGAGAACAACACAAACAAATATAAGAAAATGCATAAATAAACAGCCTGAGTTCGACCCAAAAGAATAAGCATCTAAGTCTCGTTTCTAAGTCAAGAAACATACAAGTGGTGGATGGAGTTATAACTAGATACAAAAAAAACAAGTAAATAAGAGACGGTTATGATAAGACTTCATAACCCACCTAGCAAAAGCGATCACGCCCTATAAGGAAATGTGTCAACGAAGCCGCTATTGATCCATACGGTTGGTCCTGCAAGAAACTATGACACAACGAGGGTGAGTTGCCGACTCGTGAGTAGAAAACACTACAAGATAGAAATCACATGCATAGACGAACTACCCACTACTCGTAAAGTACCAGTGTCACGACCCGAAATTACGGAACATGACCGGCATTTAAGTTACGAACGTCTCAAGGCATCCGTAAAATAAGTAAGCCGAAGCCCAGAAATCCAAACCAAGAGAAGTAGTAGAGTGTAGGAAAAACCATAGGTGAATCAACCTATAAGCAACATAATATACAACGCCTAAATGCGAGGATCTCAACAGAAATGAACTCAACCAGCAAGAACCCATGGAAATATAACACGCGACTCTAAGGTCGAAAGAATAAACATCACTGGTCTCTATCTCAATAAGTACATGTTTGGGTTGATGGAATTCTAGATACAACTGAAATATAATATACAATGTATAATGATGGGTACGATACAAATAACCCACCTACTAGCAAGTCACCCGAAAGGTACAGTGCCCGCAAAGCCGTAATGAAATCCGTACGGCAACACCTGCAAGAAACTGGGGCACAACGGGGGTGAGTTGCCAACTCGTGAGTAGAAAAAGATCTACGAACAGAAAATCGCATGTATGACACAACCTAGGTCATACGATCATAATATATAATCCTCAAATATATAATCAGTAATCTCTAACCATGGCTAGTGTAAATATCTAACCCAAATGTAATCCCATATGTCCATGTCAGTGCATCAGGTAACAATGTATCATATAGATGATGTATGAATGCATGTAACAGAATGCATGTACTGAAGAAAACTGTTTTCATAATTTGTAAGATTTCTGTATTTTTAAAATGAGGTATCATAAATGAAATCAGCATAAACAGTGCCTAGTATCGGCACAAAACATAAGTCTCAGTATCTCGATACCTCTGTATCACAATCTCTGTACCTCAATATCTCGAAATCTCAATGTCTCAATCACAAAATCTAGGGCGCCGTCAGTCCAGATCGGTCCCTACCATCCATCTCATGACTACGACGGTATCCTCCGGATATCCGACATGTCGGGTAATATCACCGGTAGGTAGTGCTCCCCTGCACAGGCTCAACGCCATCATCTGCGATCTTCTTGCCCCGGGGTACCGCACCGGGCCCACCATGTACCCGAAACGGTTCATCCGCCTCCTCGAATCGGGTCTCGAAATCCATCAGCAAAACTCATGGTGGACGACTCGAACATCAAGGAAAAACCGCATTTTTATTAAAAAGAGAAAGCAGTTTATATATATGTATTGCGGTTTTCCTCCAAATCCAGAAAATCTCATGGAAACTCGAATCCAATCATCAATAGCATGTGAAATCATGAATATAAGCATGAGAATCCATGAATGCATCATATAGTGAATAACAGCATGCATGAAGTGACAGGTAATAACTACAATGTCAAGCTGGTATATATGGCAAGTACACTAATATCTTGTCACTACTAGCTAACAAGCTAAATCAGGCAATAATATTCTCTAAGTGTACGTGACATGGCAATTACCGATGAAGATGTGTGTGCGACAGCAAATAAGTGTACGTGGCACATACGCATCATCGGTAATGGTGCTGGTGTCCTAGCAGCATGATATCAATAATAGAATATGAATCATAACAGTATGCGATGCAGAGCAACAATAAAAATAAGCGGGAGCTGAAATACTGAACACCATGTTCGTTAAACTGCATCTAATGTCATAAAGGTCATATAGCTACCCTACTACAAGGCTGAGCTAAAGCTAATAGTAGGTAAGGGAAACCGCCTAACCTCTGAGTCGATACATATAAATATATATATAGTCGGTGATCCCGCCTCAATCATATCACATCCGATACCATATCTCTAAAATCAGTTATTCCCAACTCAAGAGTGCGGATCAAACATCAAATTATAGCTCGTACGTAAATCCGTTGTACGGCATCCCCAAATCTGGGTACGGGTCAATATCATATTCGTCATATCATTCATCTGGTATTCTCTTTATCAAATATCGTAATCTGGGTACTGACCTATGTCTAGTACAATGCTAACATCATCACTATGATTATAATTTGACTACTGATCGACAGTCTCGTATAAATCGATATCATCACCACATATCATCACAAGGAGTGTACCCCGCCCAAGGCGGCCTATTATAATTATCCTGTCATATTATATCATACCTCGTATCATAATCACAAGTCGATCATTTACATATTTATGTCACTATTCCTATGGCATCATTACCCCAAAATCCGCTAAGGCATCAAGACTTATCTCGAATATGAATTTTACCATCACCGATATCATAATCTCGGATCAAACTCATCGACTCATCTCAATCCCATGTATCATCCTCAAATCCGTATGTGAACACATAGTCACATACTCTTGTGAACACATATCTATATAGGATCCCATAACCACATATAAAATAAGGATGTTTGCAAGTATGAGTGTGTATAGGTATGTGTAGTGCTCCCACTATCTAGGGTCCGCAATACTAAATCATTAAGTCCACCAATTATCCATCCTAAACATCAGTAATTTCCTAAACAACATAAAATGATTGAAAGTGTGTATACGCATCCGTATACATCACCACGGACTGCGGGGGTGCTATACGCCATCCACCCGACTTCTCCCCGTAGATATAAATCTACTCACCTAGTTAAATGTGCCGGTGCCGATGTCGCCGTTTGTATCTCCAACGCCTCGACGTCACGTGAGTACGGATGAAGAAAGTGTTCAAAGAGCCAGGCTCGCAGAACCAAAACCGAGCGTTCGGGCAAACCTCGTTGAGGTCTCCAAGCGTTGTTATGAATCATTCCTAGCTGTTGAAGAGCTCTCTGTTGCCTCACTTGTTGGTCCACAAACTGAAACATCGAGCCTTTCGAACCTGTCCCTCCTCCATTGAAATCATCTTCACCTAAGTTCTTTACGCCGGCTTGGATTTGGCCTGTAATGGCATCTCGCAAACATCGGAATTGCTTCGATATCGTTTGCAGAGCGAGGGAAGTGTATGATTTTGCTGAACCTACACCTGCTACTGCTTCAAATGAAGAGACCACATGTTGCATCTGCTGGTGATATTGCTTGTACCTTTGTATTACCTCATCAAGCATATTCACAAGCTTAGCCTTCTTCATTTGAATCTCCTGCCTCTCCAAGATAGTAAGCTCTGCCGATCCTTTCTCATTTGCATCTTCTCCATTCAATTTAGAATACATCCTCTTCATCATATATGATTCATCTTTAATCCCTTTACTAACACTAGCCACTTCATCTAGCAACTGCTGAGCAAGCTTCAGGTACTTAGAGTTGATCAAACCTGAAACCTTGGCCTCTTCAGGCATCGGCGGGCGTAGAGACAGCCGATGCTGTGTCGGATTCAAGTTGTGATGAATTGATGATGGCGGCCTTTGGATTGGGATACCAACCAAGTGTTGAGGTTGAGATGAGGTACAAACTGGATTGAATGAGGGATTATTCAAATAGACCATGTTGGTTTGTGGTGGTGATGCATCTGAATAGCTAGTGAGGTTTGGGTTCATAAGGTAGAGGGTTTGGATGCTTTCAGGTTGGATTTCATGGGATTGATTGAAGTATGTTTCCATTCTTGAACTATATTAATCTTCACAGTGATTGGCCTAGGTAGTAATTGCCTTGGTGGTTGAAGCCTATGTGCATGTGTGCTAGCTTCTTCAAGTCTATTACTATCAACATAATTCCTTCTCTTTCATTAAACCCCCTTCTTCTTCTTCTTCTCCTTCTCTCTCTCTGTTGCTCTTCTTTCTCTCTTTTTTTTTCTCATGTGTTGCAGGAGAAGAAGTGTTGGGCTCTTGCTTATGATATTGTGGTTGTTGTTGATGATGGGGTTGCTACTGATGCAACAGAAGTCTAAGCTGATAGGTGTTGAAAATGTGTGCTGGAGGTGTGCTGATGATGGCTGATTGGTAGCAAAAGTCACCCATTGGGGGCTGAAAAAGATGATGGGAGAGTGTTATCAGCTAGGGGCTGATAAGTCTTGATGAGGGGGTATTTGGTCAGTTAGGGGGAGCTGAATGTTTGACATTGGGGGCTGAAGCTGTTACATCAGCTGCTGTTGCTGATGTAGGGCTGCTGAATTTCAGCTATTGTGGCTGAAAGTATTGACAAGGGGGGCTGGTTTGGGGTGTAGGTTTTGGGCTAAGGTGCTAGGGTGGCTGAAAAGATGATGATAGGAGTGTGCAGGTCAGCAATGGTGGGTTGAAAATGTCGAGGGTAGGCTGATGTATTTTTTTTTCGAAATGTTACAACCAGGTTAATATAATATGTGAGAACATGTATGTATCATAAGTAAATGTAAGCGCATCATAACGAATCGAGCACAATAGAAAACATCATCAATAAAATCATCATCTAATCTCATGTGTCCATTATCGACACTCAAGTGCCTCAATCTGATCATATAAGCCCGGTCGGTATCCTCCGGATATCCGCCGTGTTCCACCAGATATCCGTATCGGTCTCTCTCACTTACCTCGATATCCGATACCCTCAAACTAATCCACTGTGTATCCGTATCGGTCTTTTCCCTATCTTGATACCGGACAACACAAAAACAGTCCGCCATATATGTATCCACATCGGTCTCTCTTCCTACATCGATATCTGGATAACACCAAAGCATAAATACATAGAAAACTCATGTTGGACGCATCATCATCAATTCAAGAGTAAACCACAAATTGAAAACATACACATGTTTTATTAAAATAGTACCTCGGTTTCATAAATCTCATGAAAAATATCAAGTTCATAAGAACAACAACGCATCATTAAATTTACAACGGAAGTTAAAATGAAAGCCTGTACGGAGCAATGGTATCAACATAACCATAACGTGAACGGATAACAAGTAAAGCACGTACAGCGTAAGCGAATAATAAGTAAAGCAAGAATAGTATGACGAATAATAAATAAAGCAAGTATAGCGTGAACGAACATTGTAAATGGATAAATACTTTCGAATAATTTAATTGTACTTTAAAATAGAACAGAATGTTGTTTTGAAATAAGAAGGCTGCGATATTTTAAAAATAGATATTCTTTTGAAATCCAAACAGCACATCCTTTGCATTTTTAAAACATGAACGAATTGTTGTTTTTAGAAATAAGTAATACCTTGGTATTTTTATAATTGTCCATTCGGGATAAATAATGAGACTCAGCGGGTCAAAAATAAAATGCCGTATTCAGCCAATCATCACCACTTCATCCAGCACGGAATCTCACATTGTACGGTGACAACCAAACTTCCATTGAATCAAAATCATAACCTCATTTTCAATAATTCCAAAAGTTACGATAAACAATTAATGTGCTCAATAATGGTCAATACGGATATTTAGTCTACGTATGCAAACATAACACTAGTAAACTGAGCATATGAGATATGAATTATAATAAATAGATAAGTGTTCATAGTAGTTTAGATGTTGGGGGTGCTATACGCCATCTATCCGATTTCCCACTTGTAGATGATAATCTACTTACTGAACACGGCTCGAGCTAATCGAAGCCTACGACCGTCTTGTTTTTTCTCGTCGACTCGGGAGTCTCCGCAATCGGTCGTATAACTGATAATAATCATAAACATGCAAGAAAACCCCATTAATATTGATATAAACTCAAGAAAACTAAACACGACGTAAAACTCAAGTTAATCAGACCAAAAAGAACATCATGTGTTTGAAGCTCAAAGCTCAAACGTCTGACGATGACGTCTCATAGAGACAGAGAAGAGGCAGACGTCTAAAGCTCAAAACTCAGATGTCTACAAAAACAACATGAAATAGTTACAGAAAGATCACAGACGTCTGATGAACAACATACATACGTCTGAAGAAGACTATAACACCCTAGTTCAGTTATACTAGGCTCGATTTGATTATCTTATTTATATTGTGGCTAATTCTTGATTTTATTCGCTTTTGGGTGCGGATAGTGTTTTAGTATTTTGTGCTTGGTATCCGACCCGACCCGCGTGCTTGAACCCATCTTGGTTCTTGATTACGTGTTATCCCTGCTGGTTTGAGGATCCGTGCTTGCATATGGTCCGTTTACTTGCATTACATGTGGCATCTGCATTTTTTAAAATATTTTTATAATTTTCTCTCTATATTTAAACCCATGCCTCACTGTTCCTCACGTTCCTCTCCCTCTCCTCTCACGTTCATGCCTTCGTCGTCTTCGCTTCCACGAAACCCTAACCCTATCCACGCCCGCGCCTCGCCGTCGCCGCCTCCACCCTCGACCTTCTCCTCCTCATCTCACCTCTCTTCTCCCCACGACGCCTCTCCCCTGCAACCCACATCCCCGCAACCCATCACCGCATGACCCCGCACGACCCGACCTCGCCTCTGTCCCCTTCGTCGCCGCCCTCGTCTCACCGTCATTGGCCTCACCCGCTCACCACCACCTCCATCTTCTCCTTTCTCTCCTCCTTCTCGAGCTCGAACCCCTGCACAGAACAACACGAAAACCCAACCCAAGAACCGACCCATCGGCGCCTGCAACTTTCGTCGCCGTCGATCCTTGCCGCCGTCGACCATCCCTCTTCTTCACCTTCTTCTTCTCCTTCTCTCCTTCCTCCTATCTCTTCTCTTCCCCGACTGCAAACAACCCGACCCTTGCTGCCTGCACACCCTCCTCGCCGGAGCTAGCCTCGCCGTCGACCTCGCTCCTCGCCACCGCATTCTCCCCTCTCTCCTCTCTCCTACTCCCCATACTACCCGAGGCTTTTCCCTGCACACCCGAGCACCTCATCCGACGTCAAGAACCCGATCCACTGCCCATCGCCGGAAAACCCACCGTCGACGTCCCCTCGTCTCGTCTCTGTCCCCGAACATCCGAGAACCCCAGAGCACCAAACCACAGTGCAACCCTCCTCTTCTTCTCTTTCTCTTTCTTGATCTTGTGTTTCCCGGTGATCGCCGGAGCCGTGCTCATTGCCGATGATCCGGGCAATCCAGTAGACGTCCTCATCCAGTGTGGTCATGTTCTTGCATAGCTTAGTCCTGTTCTGTACGCGCGTGTATGCATTGCGGTGTTTACCCGATGTCGGATGCAGCGTACGCACCCCGTCGTGAGATCCGATCAGGCAAATATTCTTGCTTTACTTTTGGTCGATGCACATCGGCAACCTTCATATATATATATATATATTCTGCACTGTTAAAATAGAAAGAAAAGTGTTAGTATTCAATTACTTTATATAGTTAGTAAAATATAGACTTTTATGCAGCTAAGTGATAAAAGAAAAGGAAATTAAGTGTGGATCTGCAATGAGATTTATTTTAACTACAAATAAAGTTCGAAAGTTGTTAACCTATCTCACATTTATATATTTCTAGCCAGATTGTGATTAGTATATCCATATTAAGGTTAACGGTAAAGATAACAATTGTGACTCATACCAGCTTATACATCGCCTTCATGCAGTTACTATTACCGGATAACAATTACATTTGACAAGTCATGACTATTCAATACTCTAGTCTTTATGAACGAGATCACTGATTAGGATGTTGAACTACATGACATGACACACTACTATTTACCAATTTCATTTCTATACAATTACCATATCACAAGTTCCAGTCATTTCAGCATTCTTAATTAGTGCTTTAGTCATTACCATAGTAGCTATAAATAAGCGGGTGTTGAGGTAGTTTGAGTGTGCGTTTGTACAACAGGATCTTAGAAGTCCCATGCCGGCAGCTCGTACTGGGCTATATCGGTCGCATGTTATTACAGCTCGTACAGGGCTATATTGGTCTCTTGTTCATTCTATAGTTGGGCCCGTATTTCCTAACCCCTGGGGCACTACACTTGGGTAAAGAATACTCCCGCAGAGGTTGATGCACACATTCGAACTCACGATAGGATAGTTTACCTTTTAGTGACCAATAGGATATGACATGATCCGTTCACATGCCTGTTTCATAGTTTTAATACATATATTTACATCTATTTCTACTTGCGCACATGGGCTTCACTACATTCATATATTCATGTTATTATACATACACTTTATACGTTGAGTACTTACTGTGATGTTCTGATATCGCTGAGATTTGCCATCTCAGGTTTAGAGGTAGATTTTCAGGCTGAGCAGGATTGCAACGACTATTAGAACTTTGCCGAAGATCAGTAACCCGTAGGTTTATTTTCTTTCTGCTAGTATTTAGCATGTGCGCCATTGTGGGACATTAGGACTTTTGTATCTTTTCAGATTTTGTTTTCTTTTCGAACATATTATATTGGGTATTTATTTGCATCAATTATCTAGTGGACCCATTTTTTAGTATTCCTTGTGGTTTCGTTGCAACATGATTATCAGTGTTATCTCTCATGTTGTTGGATATTATTTTTGACAGGTTAGCTAGACAGCCTTATGTGACTATGGATTGATCTTTCCTTACTGTAGGTAGCACGACTGGTTTTCGTCGCTCTCCGTATTCCGTATTTTGGGAAGCGGGGTGTGACAAGGTTTTGTTGGTATCGGAGCCAGGCTGACGTCAAAATTAGTCTTGGTTCTACCGACCTTTTAAGTTAGAATCATATGTCTAGATTTCCCTCAGTGTGTCATGCTGCATATTTCCTTGACTCTGATTATAGGATTCGGGCGACTGAGATAAGGTTACGATATTGTACTTGTGTACCGCGGTATGGTTACAATACGTCATCCTGTTTGAGT
Source organism: Agapanthus africanus (assembly GCA_030015575.1). Taxonomy (NCBI): domain Eukaryota; kingdom Viridiplantae; phylum Streptophyta; class Magnoliopsida; order Asparagales; family Amaryllidaceae; genus Agapanthus; species Agapanthus africanus. The sequence continues at coordinate 513,119,784 of JASDDO010000012.1, forward strand.
AACTTAGAGGTTTACCTGATTTGTTTCCACTGATTTGATTTCCTTGCACGCGCCGATTTCTCGAGCCAAGACCGTGACTCTTCGTATCCCCATTTGTTTCCTTGAACCTTAATTTTTTATTCCCATCTATTTTCTTTGATCCTCGCAATTAGTTCGTGATCTTATATTTTCGTTCTCCTAATTTCGAGGAAGAAATTTTCTGTAAGGTGGGTAGGATGTGACACCCTAGTTCAGTTATACCAGGCTCGATTTGATTATCTTATTTGTATTGTGGCTAATTCTTGATTTTATCCGCTTTTGGGTGCGGATAGTGTTTTAGTATTCTGTGCTTGGTATCCGATCCGACCCGCATACTTGAACCCGTCTTGGTTCTTGATTACGTATTATCCCTGCTGGTTTTGAGGATCCGTGCTTGCATATGGTCCGTTTACTTGCATTAATCTGGCATCTGCATATTTTTTTAATATTTTCTTTTATAATTTTCTCCCTATATTTAAACCCATGCCTCACTGTTCCTCATGTTCCTTCTCCCTCTCCTCTCGCGTTCCTACCTTCGCCTCCATGAAGCCCTAACCCTACCCACGCCCACGCCTCGCCGTCGCCGCCTCCACCCTCGACCTTCTCCTCCTCACCTCTCTCTTCTCCCCATGACGCCTCTCCCCTGCAACCCACATCCCCGCAGCAACCCATCACCGCACAACCCGACCTCGCCTCTGTCCCTCTCGCCGCCGCCCTCGTCTCACCGTCGTCGGCCTCACTCGCTCACTACCACCTCCATCTTCTCCCCTCTCTCCTTTTTCCCGAGCTCGAACCCCTGCACAGAACCCCGCGACAACCCAACCCAAGAACCGACCCATCGACGCCTGCAACCCTCGTCGCCATCGACCCTTGCCGTCGTCGACCATCCCTCTTCTCCACCTTCCTCTTCTCCTTCTCTCCTTCCTCTTATCTCTTCTCTTCCCCGACTGCAAACAACCCGACCCCTGCACAGAACCTTCGCCTGCACACCCTCCTCGCCGGAGCTCGCCTCGCCGTCGATCTCACTCCTCGCCACTACCTTCTCCCCCTCTCTTCTACTCCCCATAGCACCCGAGGCTTTTCCCTGCACACTCGAGCACCTCACCAGACGTCAAGAACCCGATCCACTGCCCATTGCCGGAAAACCCACCTCGACGTCCCCCTCGCCTCGTCTCTGTCCCCGAACATCAGAGAACCCTAGAGCACTAAACCACAGTGCAACCTTCCTCTTCTTCTTCTCTTTCTCTTTCTTGATCTCGTGTTTTCCGGTAATCGTAGGAGCCGTGCTCGTCGCCGACGATCCGGGCAATCCAGTAGACGTCTTCATCCAGCGTGGTCACGTTCTTGCATAGCTCGGTCCTGTTCTGTATGCGCGCGTGTGCATCGTGACGTTTACTCGACGTCGGACGCAGCGTTCGCACCCCGTCATGAGATCCGATCAGGCAAGTATTCTTGCTTTACTTTTGGTCGATGCACATCGGCAACCCTCGTGTATATATATATTCTGCACTGTTAAAATATAAAGAAAAGTGTCGGTATTCAATTATTTTATATTGTTAGTAAAATATAGACTTTTTTGCAGCTGAGTGATAAAAGAAAAGGAGATTAAGTGTGGATCTGCAATGAGATTTATTTTAACTATAAATAAATTTTGAAAGTTGTTTACCTATCTCACATTTTATCTTCTTTCTCCTTCCCAATTCCCAACAACCAAATAGTTGTTGTTCAAGAGTTATCTATTTCTTCCACCTCTTACTATAGCTACCAAAAGTTCTTGAATCCAACCTAAAAATTAAAATTAAAACTTTACGTAGATAATTGTGTTTCTTCACATGAGATTTAGTTAAAGTAGCATCAATTTTCTTTTTAACAACTTGTTATGAGAAGTGCTTTATTTTCTTTTATAGGACATGGAGAGAATTCTGATATATGGAGATTGTAAAAGATGTTGATTCCTGTGAAGCGGTAGATATCGGGGGTGAAGAAATAAACCTTCAGAATGCATATCTCTCCTCTGCTACTAATGAATTTGGAAGCTCAATGTATTGTCCAACTATTCTGCAGCACTATACAACAACAACTAAGCCTTTTATCCCAAGCATATGGGGTAGGCTACATGAACCAACATGAGAATCATGCCGGGTCCAGAACATGAATCCTCCGCCTCCACCCACTCCTATTGAACAATATATTTTCATTGAGGCCTTTGGCAAGCATATCTTTTCGTATCACATCCATCCATGTTTTCTTCGGTCGCCCTTTCTTCCTTTTTCGTCCTTTTGACATTGCTTATATCAAGAGTATCCATTCGTCGAACCGGTGCTTTCATAGGTTTGCGTCGCACATGACTAAATCATCTTAGCCGGTTTTTTCGTATCTTCTCCTCCATAGGTGCTACACCAACTTTTGCATGAATATCCTCATTTTGCACCTTATCTTTTCTAGTGTTATCACACATCCAATTAAGCATGCGCATTTCCGCTACGTGCATTTTCTGTATATGATGCTTCTTAGGAGTACTGCATTTTGTATCATATAATAAGGCAGGCTGAATAGCGCTCCGATAAAATTTCCCTTTCAACCTAAACAGAAAGTTACGATCGCACAAAATCCCTGTTGTACTCCTCCATTTTAGCCAACTAATTTGGATCTTTTGGTTGACAATCACTATCGATCTCCCTATCCTTTTGGATGATAGAACCTAGATATCTAAACTGATCGCTCGGTGATATCTCTTGCCCATCCAGTGTTATCCCACCGTGGTCTCGACTTCTCTGTTTGCTAAATTTGGATTGCATACATGTTGTCTTGAACCTGCTCAATCTGAATCCATGAGATTCCAACGTTTGTCTCCAGAGCTCCAATTTGGCTTTAACCCCTGCGTTTGTCTCATTTACTAGAATAATATCATCAGCGAATAACATACACTAAGGTATCTTGTCTTGGATAGTTTTAGTAAGCTCATCCATTACAATGGTAAACAGGAATTGATTTAATACAGATCTTTGATGCAAGCCAATTATAATCAGAAAATCGCTCGTTGGGCGGCCGCAAGTTCTGACATTTGCCACCACTCTATCGTACATGTTATTGATTATGTCAATGTACTTGACTGGGACTCTCTTCTTCATCATTGTCCCACATAATACCTCTCTAAGTACCTTATCGTACGCTTTCTCTAAATCAATAAATATCATATACAAATCTTTTTCTCTCTCTCAAAAAACGCTCGATAAGTTGACGAAACAAATGAATAGGCTCTGTCGTCGATCGTCCAGGCATGAACCTAAACTGGTTCTCTGTTATCTTAACATCATTCCTTAGCATATATTCAATCATTCTTCCAAAGTTTCATGGTGTGGCACATAAGTTTTATGCCATGGTAGTTTGAGCAACTTTAAATGTCACCCTTGTTCTTGTAGATAGGTACATGGGTACTTTTCCTTCATTCATTTGGTACTTTTTTGGTCTGCCAAATCTTATTAAATAGATCCGTCAGCCATCTAACGTTTATCTTTCCTAAGCATCTTTAAACCTCGGTAGTAATCCCGTATGGACCATCCGCTTTTCTTGATTTCATTCTCTTCAAAACCTTTTTAAGCTCAGGTATCTTGATTTTACGCATAAAATCACGGTTTATATTTTGAGATTGAATGTCAAGTCCATCCAAATTCTTAGTAAAACTTTCATCGAACAATTTGTCAAAATAATCTCTCCACATTTTCTTGATATCCTCATCTCGAATTAAAACCTTCTGATATTTATTTTTGACACATTTTACCGTACATAAGTCTCTGGTCTTCCTTTCCCGCATCTGAGCAATCCTGTATATATTATTTTCAGCCTTCTTAGTATCCAATTTCTTGTACGTCTCCTTATAAACCTTAGTTTTAGCTTTCCGAACAGCTTTCTTAATTTCCTTTTAGCATTTTATAATTCTCAAATCTCTCCGCATTTTTGCTTTTCTTCAAATCTTTATAAGAATCTTGATTTTAATAGCAGTATTTATTTCTTCATTCCACCATGATGTGTCCTTTGATGGTGGAGCACCACCGCTCGACTCAGCAAGTAGATCTCTAGCTACCTTCTTGATACAACTAGTCATCTTGTTCCATGTTGTATCTGAATCATCTTCATATTGCCAATCCGTCTCTTGAACTACACGATCTATAAAGACTTTTCATTGCCTTCAGTCGTGACCACTTAATTCTAGGTTCTACCTTATGTCTAATCTTCTTATGTCCTCTTCTAAATCGAACATGTAGAACTTAAAGTATATGTTGAGTGGTTACACTCACCTGACACTATTTTACAATCGATGCAACAATCTCTATCTATCTTCTAGTCAGAAAAAAATCTATTTGACTTGCATTCGGTCCGTTCCTAAAGGTGATAAGGCGTGTCTCTCTTTTCCTAAACCAAGTGTTTGCTAAGATCAGGTTATAAGATAAGGCAAAATCTAAAATCGAGCTATCTGCTTGATTTCTCGGTCCAAAACCAAAACCTCCATGGATAGTATCAAACCCACTATGACTAATATCTACATGTCTATTAAAATCACCACCAATAAATAACCTCTTCTTTAGGTATCTTTTACACCATCTCATCTAAATCCTCCCAAAATAGACGCTTAGTACCGTCATCAACACATATCTGTGGTGCATAAGTACTAATAATATTAAAGATCTCTCCATCTAGAATAATCTTAACCAGTAAAATCCTATCACTTTTTCTCCTAGTCTCAATTACTTCATCAAGCAACTGTCAATCTATGATTACGTCTACCATTACGAATTTTTATCATTACCCGTATACTAAAGCTTATAACCCCAAAGCTCTATGACTACCCTTTTCTTCTACCCACTTAGTTTCTTGCAAACGCATAATACTAACTCTCCTCCTAATCATCATCTCCATTAACTCTGTTAGTCTACCCGTGAGGGAACCTATGTTCCAAGAAACCAAATGGATCCTATGAAGCTCTTGATTATTTGTCATTACATCCGGGGTCCAATGTAGCGCGCCATTTCCGGACGACCATCTAGAAGCTCTTGCATACTTAACACTACACCCGGGATCCGATGTAGCGCGTTGCTGAGTAGGGGACGCCCCAACGATATTTTTATTATGGTTCATGTTATAGAATGTGACAAAGTTTTATGTTGGCTGTCACAAGCCTACCATAACTCTCAGCCTTTTTCATCCGGGCTTGGACCGGCATCCGAAGCGCTATAAGTTTTATATATTTATCCTTGCTCTGATAGTATATAATGTAGTTTTGTTGGCAGGGGAGATCAAGTGACGAGTCCCCATCCTGCAAGTTATAACTCACAGATCATTGTATGAAGTGATTTGGCAACACTTCTAAAGTCCTTATTCAACGAAAAGAAAAAGAAAAGAAAAGAAAGACCAATAGAAATAAAAATCCCCTCTCTTTTTTAACCTGAAGGCTGATGGTGGATGCTCTTTGGGCTGCGAATGCGAGAAATGCATGAATTCCAGTAACAACGGTAAGCAAATTTTGTTGAAGTGATGCTCTTATGTCTAGTAATCTCTTGTTATCTCACCATAACTAATATGCTAACATTAACTAATAACCAAACTGCTGAAGTTGTCGAATTCTGCATTTCTGTTTGTTCTGCTATATGAATCTTTTGGAATAAGAAAATATAAGCTACTATAATAAGATTAAACCCAGCAAACCAATGCTCTATTGAACTTTCTGTTATGAATATAATTAGTTATTAGCTTTAGTACCAGATTGGCTATAATAGGAGAGGTAGTGTATTATCCTCCATATATATATGTAGCATGTACTCATGAATTATTATGCCAATACATTATTTTCTTCTCGGTTCTTTTCATGGTATTAGAGCTCTGAAAAGAATTGAAAGGAAACCCTAATTTCCCAAATCCTAGCCTTAATTTCCAAAACCCTAATTTCCTTAGCCGCCGCCCCCTCCTCTGCTTTCCACCGCAATCCTCACGCTGCTGTCTCTGATGCTGCCCTAGCTGCCTCCTCTCTTCCTCTGCCCTCGATCGAACCCCCTCCATGCCCTTGTTGCTACAATACTAAGATACAATACCCGCGCGCTGCTATAGTACCGCCTCCTCTAGTCGCCCCCTTCCACTCTGGCCTTCACCGCACCACGCTCCAGCTCTCACCGTACCACACAGCAGTCCTCCGCACCACGCTCCAGCCCTCATCGCACCACGCAACACCCTCACCACACCATGCATCAATCCATGTCACGGCTGCCTCTTGATCGTCTCTGCTCCCAGCCGCGGCCACATTCTCCTGCTCGTCTCTGCTCCTAGCTCCATGACCACAATCGCCTCCTCCACTGCCTGACTCAGGACGATATCGACGTCTGATTGGGAAGCTTATTTACTTCACTGTCACTCATCCCGACATTGCCTTTGCCGTTAGCAAAGTGAGTTAGCATATGGAGAATCCTTTGACTTCCCGTCTTAAGGCAATTGAGCATATTCACAGACACATTAAAGGTTCTCTAGGACATGGTCTTCTCTACAAACCATCATCTACTTTGTCGCTCACTGTCTTTGCAAATGCTGACTTTGCAGGATCTATTGATGATCGTCGTTCCACTAGTGGCTATTGTGTATTCTTGGAAAGAAACTTGGTTACATAGAGGAGCAAGAAGGAGAATGCAGTGGCACATTCTTCTGCTGAGTTTGAGTATAGATCTATGGCGTATACAGTTGTTGTGTTGGTATGACTTACCTTTCTCCTGAGAGATCTTGGGGGTTTCCTCTTCACTTCCGACTACACTTTTATGTGATAATAAGGCCGCAATCCACATTGCTGAGAATCCAGTTTTTCATGAACGAATCAAGGATATCGAAATAGATTGCCACTTCATTCGTGAAAAGGTGTCAGATTAGGTGGTTGCATTCCAACATGTTTCCTTTTCGGCTCAACTAGCAGTTATCCCTACCAAATCTCTTTCTCGACCGATTTTCACCCGTCTTCTGTTCAAGCTTGGCATGATTGACATCTATGCACCAGCTTGTGGGGGAGTGTTGTGAATATAATTAGTTATTAGCTAATGGTTTTAGTCCCGCATCGGGTATAATAAAAGATGTGGTCTATTATCCTTCCTATATATATGTAGTATGTACTTATGAATTATTACGCCAATAAATTATTTTCCTCTTGGTTCTTTTCACTTTCTATTGAGTTTCACGTCTTGATAATGGGACTCCTGTTGAGTTTAGGTTAGTGAGGTGAGGAATGAGACACTTGACCAACCGATAGACGTCTCCTTCGACCGAAACGGAGGAAGTGGAGGAAGTTGACTGTCACTTTCGAGCTGCTTCGGAAACGAAGATTTTAAATTTGATATGGGATGATCTATCTTTGCTTTTACTTGATTCATTTCCATCCAATTAAAAAGTGTTTTTTCTCCTTTTGTGAGTGAAGTTTCAGTCAGTCTTCCATGGGTTTTTTCTGACCAAGGGGAAAGATGAGTTCTTACTATAGAAAAGAGAAATGCCTATGAAAAACCAACGATTCTCTATTCTTAAAGAACCTATATCCTCCACATTTCTTAATAAGCATTGGATAGATCTCACCCGGTCTATTATTCCTTCAAACGCGGAAAGAAAAAGTGTAAGGACTTTGCAAATTCGTATCCTTTCTTCTTCATCATACAACGGAAAACACTTCGTCCAGTGCCTTCTATGCCTTTCTTCTTCTTCGAGGATCGGTCCTAGCAAGCAAGGGATGGGCACAAACTAAGAAAGCCGTATAGAAGGGCAAGTCAACTAATTGACCCTTATGAACTTTCTATCACATATCCGTCAAAATTGCGAAAGCCGTTACTTGCTATAAATAGGCACCTTGCATAATCCGTTTTCTTGCTCCCTCCTTTTGTTCGAACCTTTTCCAACAAGCAAGTCCCATGTGTGATCAAAATCCATCAATAATGATTGAACTCCTCTTTTCTAGTAGTGAACGAAGCGAACGTCTTTTTACAAATTATCACAAAATCAATTACTTAACAAGTATCATTTGAGATCTGTATATCTAACCAAGCCTGTGACTTATATGTACAACAGTACAATTTATCGTACTCAGTAGTAATTTCAGATATTGAAAACTGTTATCTTTGATATTAGTAAAAAAAATTTGTCAATCCATCAAGACGATAATGAATTTGAGCAGCATCAATTTTCTTTCTAACAACTTCTTGTTATGAAAAGTGCTTACGTCTTTTTATAGGACCTGGTGAGAGTTCTGATATGGAGATTGTAAAAGATGTCGATTCCTGTGAAGCGGTAGATATCGGGGGTGCAGAAATAAACCTTCAGAATGCATCTTTCTCCTCGGCAAATTACATTGGAAGCTCAAGGTATTGTCTAACTATTCTGAAGCACTTTAAGTTTTATATATTTATCCTTTCTCTGATAATATCTAATGTATTTTTGTTGGCTGGGAAAATCTAGCGAGGAGTCCCTATCCTGTAAGTATATAACTCACGAATCATTGGAAGAAGTGATTTTCTAACACTTCTAAAGTCTTTATTCAACAAAAAGAAAATAAAAAGAAAGAGAAATAGAAATGAAAATCCCTTCTCTTTTTTTAACCTGAAGGCTGATGGTGGATGCTCTCTGGGCTGCGAATGCGAGAATGCGTGGATTCTAGTAACAATGGTAAGCAAGTTTTGTTGAAGTTTATGCTCTTATGTCCAGTAATCTCTTGTTATCTCTTCTTAACTAATACGCTAACATTAACTAATAATCAAACTGCTGAAGTTACGGAATTCTGCCTTTCTGTCAGTTCTGCTATATGAATCTTTTGGAATAAGAAAATATAAGCTACTGTAATAAGATTAAACCCAACAAATAACCAAGTCTGTGACTTATATGTACAATACTACAATTTATCGTACTCGGATGTAATTTCAGACATTGAAAACTGTTAACTTTGATATTAGTAAAATTTTGTTTTCAATCCATCAAGACAATAATGAATTTGAGCAGCATCAATTTTCTTTCTAACAACTTGTTGTTATGAGAAGTGCTTCATGAGATGTAAAATTTCTAAACACGTTTTTAGCCACAAAGGTAAGGAGCAGGATGTGAAGAAGAGGCCTGCACCACCAATTCAGGAAGGATGGAAGAGGTTGAAGATGTCGCCTGATACACACACAGTCTGAAGTGTTCAGAGGGAGCTGATTGAGTCTCAAGAACGGCAAATTAAAGCTTTGGAATCGCAAGTGGATGCAAGTGTCCAACTGCAAAACAAATCATCGATATCTTAGCGGGTTTCATAAAGTCTCGACAAGTCCTCCGGCTCCATTTGAAGGAGGAATTTGTTATAATACGAAGGATGGATGTGAGAAGATGCGGTTTGATAGTCAAATCGTTGTCCAACTGTTAACAGATTTGTTGAATTGTTGTTTTGCAATTTATAGTACATTCAGGAGCACCTTGTGTTTTTGGCTCATGGCACCTTGTTTGATTCAATTTTAGATTTGTACACCTTGGTTTTATGAAGTTCACCACTTATGGTGGCCGTGGCGACGCCAATTGTTTGCATGCGCATAAATCATCTTCCGTAAGTGCAACATGCATTCGTCTTATTATTTTACTAGATTTTTTTGGAGAAGGATAAATTATCGATGTCTTCCTCAGAAATTTTATGATGGTTAGAACATAACTAGATGCAATCCTCGCAGCCAATCAGAGAGAACCATCCATGGCAAATCTGAAAAGATTCAAAATCAATTATTTCAGAATCTTTTTTAGTTTTTAATTATAAAAACCCCTTTTTTATTTGACTTTCTTGATGATAAAAAAAACCAAGAAATTAAGTGGACTTGGAACTATAGTTTTGTGGGTTCAGTCAAGATGGACTCTATTACTTGACGCTGTAACCGGGTCAACCAAGATCGGGCTAGGGTTACGTGCATCATCTAATCCTGATAGAACGAAATCAAATACGGATTCAGGATATGATCCTAGCAGGATTCACGGATTAGCAATGTTTCAAAAATCAAGAAATCAAGAATACGGTTCATTTGGGTTCACTATTTTTTGTGTTAAAATTTAGCGAAAACTGTTTTCAGGCCTAGTTTCTTAACTTGATTTATTTTTAAACTTTCAAAATTATGGCAAAACCCATAAGTATATTTTGAATATCTTTTAAACCCAAAATTTATTTGTATACATAACTATGTAATTTTCCCAATAATACCCTTTTAAAATTTTATGAAATATTCTGTATGATTTGATAAAATTTTAGGAAATATCCGATACAGATGCATCTCCCGGAAGAATCCATGCCACCTAGCATCCAATACTACATCACCCGATTACCGTGTTTGTTATATAATTAAAAAAATTATAATTTTGCGTAAAATTTTTTTTGGGGCTACAATTGAAGTTTTGTATAAGAAAACAATGAAGGGATTACTCCGATTAATAATTAGTTAGGTCAGGTTAGAGTTCTTACATATTACTCGACTATTAATCGGCTCGGGTCAGGGTTGATCAAATAGTGGTTGATCTCGGGCCTGATTTTTCCCAACCAGATCCAACCCGTTTGACACCCCTTCTTGATTGAAATCATTTAGGATTTCAAACTGTTAGAATATAAAATATAGACATTCAACCCTCGTTATGACTTTGGAGCTGTGGTGCAGTGGCAGCACCATTTAACTTTAAGTTAGGTTTGAATTGATTACATGCCTAACATTTAGTTTTCCAATTACATGCCCTCGTAGATCAAGTTCAGAGGCAGTCACATACATGGACATATAAATATCTATACTTCTTGATTTTCATTGCCTTTTTTCGTCGTGGATTCGGTTATTAGAAAGATTTGCATGTTTTTTTTTCTGGTAAAGAAATCACCATTATCCTATTGACATGGTTCTCCACATCAGGATGAAATAATTGCGTATCATGAGACAACACCGAACCCGCAGACAGTTTCAAAGAAGGAAACAATTGTTCAGCAGGAAACAAATTCGTTCCAATAATCAAAACTATTTCGATGGCTAATTCCCGTCGAAATAGTTTTTTTTACCGACGGGTAATTTCCGTCGAAATTTACAAGTTTTTTAAGTTAAAAAAAATTGTTTCAGAAATCATTTAAAATCCTTTTTTATATTTCAACGGTAAATTCCCGTCGAAATAGTCTATTTCAACGGCACTTCCGTCGAAATAGCCTATTTCGATGGAAATTTCCCGTCGAAATAGAGTGGATTACAGTAAAAAAAATTGAAAGAGCCAAGAAAATCTCTAATCCAATCTATTTCAATTTAATATTGATTCCATTCCATTCAAATAACGATTCTAATACAAATTCCATTCTATTCAAATATCGATTATCCAAATACGATTACAATACATACTACGCGTTCCTTTACAATCTTAACATCATAAATTTACAAAAGTGAGAAATGAAAAATTAACGGAGGACGAACACAGGGAGGGAGAGTCGATCATGAAGGAAGTGCTCATGGATTTCCTAGACAAAGCCCCTGCAATTAAAAGTTTAAAATATATGAATTAGTATAGATATTTTATATTAATCAAATGTGCGCGCGCGCTTGTTTGTGTGCGTGTGTGTATGTATGCTTGTGTACGCGTGCGTGCCTGTTTGTTTGTGCGCGTGCGCGCCTGTTTGTGTGTATGCTTGTGTGTGTATGTGCGCGCTGTGTATGTGTATGTATGCATGTGTGTGTCTGTGTCTGTGTGTATGAACGCATGTGTGTGTATGTATGATTGTGCATGTATGTATGCATGTGTGTGTGTGTGTGATATGTGCGTATGCATGCATGCGTGTGTATGGTTGTGTGTATGTGACATGTGATATATATGCATGTGTGTATGTGATATGTGCGTATGTATGCATTTGTATTTGTGTCTGTGTATGTATGCATGTGTGTATGCTTGTGCGTGTATGTGTGTGTATATGATTACGTGTGTTTATGATATGTGTGCATGTGTGTATATATGTAAGAGTTATCAAACTTACCGGAGGTACGGGCCTCCCAGTCTGGACGTACACGTCGATAAGATTAAGTCTCTGCTCGAGAGTCCAGCTAGCAAATAGAAACGGGATAATTCATTATTGTATGAGTATTTTATAGTAATTTAGCAAATGTATATATATATCGCGTGTTTGCGATATACGCGTATGTGTGTGTACATATGTACATATAAAAAAGTATAGTATTGAATTGTATAAAGAAATTTAACCACCATTGTTCCTTTATAAAAAATAAATAATAAATAAAAAACGATGGGAAAAATTCTCCAAATGGAGTATCACGTGCCCACACGTGATGCGCTTTGGAGCAAAGATTATAGATATTGTGCTTAACAGTTAAGACTGAAATGGAGCCTCACGTGCAGGCACGTGAGCATCTATGTACAAAGTATATAGGCGCCTTCCTAAAACAAATAACATGCCAAATAATCTCACGTGTCAGCACGTGATGCTCTTTGTTGAGCTTAACTTCGTGGGGGGGCATGCGCCACACGTGACATTCCTAAATATCAGCCCACGTGCCAACACGTGATGCCTTTCTCTGGGACTGCTGCATATAAGCAAACCAGTTAATGCCATAGGGTCACGTGCTACACGTGAGGGTTCCTAATGCCTTCTGAGCCGGTAGAATTAAATTCTAAATAAGAGAGATCAAAACCCTATTTGGAAAATATTTCCCCAATTTTTCTAAACTAGAAGATCACGCTCTGTAAAACAGAGCACCGTTGGATTAAAGTTCCAACGGTGATTAAAAATCACGAAGCTACAGAATAAGTTCTGTATGAAAAATATTTTCCCAATCTTGTTAAAAATAAGAAAAATATTTTCTGTAAAACAGAAATCCTTGGATCAAAAATCCAACGGCGGATAAAATTCCCGAATCAATTAAAAAATCGCTCAATGAGAGATTTCCTAAACTAAATCAACAAACTTGCCTTTACTATATAAAGGACATGAGACTTCAAGTCGAAAAAGAGGAGACCTCCCCATAAGATTTGAAAAAATGAAAAAAGAGAGGAAGAGTTCGCTTTGAAGAAAAGAAACCATAGGTAAGAAAAAAGACCTAGAGATCATTTTATCTCCTCTTACGAGAGTTTAACTCTTCCAAAAAAGAACTTAGTTCTTCATCTGATTGAGGTCTGCAGAAGCAGATCTCCCCATAAGTTGAGAATTTAATTCTCATCTGGAAGATTCTGTTATGCAGTCCCAAAACTTAGAGAAAATAACTAAGTTTGAAGAATTTAATTCTTCCAAAAGATATAGGAATTTAATTCCTTTGATAAAACTACGGTTTAACCCTGCATATAAATTTAATTCTTATAAAACAAAGGACTTGAAATTCTCAAAACTCAGATCAAGTTCTCCATGCACATAAAAGAAACAATTAGCGTACAACGCTATAACAACAGATCACGTGTTTACACGTGAGCACCTTTGAGGAACAAAAATGAATGACTGAGATCGAGTCACGTGATCCTTAATAGTGCTCAGCACTTGTAAAAGGAAAAGGGGAATAAATAAAAAATAATTCCCATTTTTGGGGCGCCTCATGTGATCCCACGTGACCCCCTTAATAGTGCTTAGCACTTATAAAAGAAAAGGGGAATAAATTCAGACAGTTCACATTTTTGGGGCGCCTCACGGGATCCCATGTGACCCCCAATAGTTCTTAGCACTTATCAAAGAACAAGGGAATAAGCCCAAAGAAGCAGTGCCCAACTTTCGGGTGCCTCACATGCCACACGTGAGCGCTCCAAATTTCAGTGTTTAACACTGCTTAAGAGCCTCACGTGGAAGCACGTGAGCGCCAAACAATTATCAGTGTGTAATACTATGATGGGGCCAACCTTAGCCCAAATTTGCCAAGTCTCCTGAGGCCAAAAACCTTTTGACCATCAACCAAGTCCTCCTATACCCAGGTCTCCTCAAATCGATTTTAGTTCCAAAGATGACTAATGATCTTTTGACACATGGAATCTAAAATGATGTTCGTTTTACCATAATCTTTCCCTTCAATTTGGAGTTCGGTTCAAGGGTACGTCTCTCCATACCTCTGATACACGTCGTTGTAATTCTTTAACGTTTTCGGAGAGGTGGAGGGTCCCAACAACCAACAGCTCTTTTGGTACACTCCCAAACCTATGAGCACACCCCAATGGACCGTAATGTCTTTAAACTAGTTATGGACCGTAATGTTCTTAAACTAGCTGTGCACCGCAACGTTCTTAAACTAAACCCTCACCCCAAAATGGTGATCTACGGACCGTAATGTCCCTAAATTAAAACGATAGAGCCTAAATGCTCTTTCGTTGGATCAAAAATGATCCTGAACCCCCATTAAGTAGATCTTAGTCTAATCTTGGATTAATGTATCCTTAACAAATATTTAAGTTGATCTTAATTTCAAACAAGATTAACGATCCTTAAATCAAACCAAACCTAAATCTAAGAAAATACGGATTTGGACTAATCCACGCCCTACGGGCGACAACACAAATTAGTCTCCGTATACAATCCACGGGCAACCAAAAATAAAACAAACACACACGACACGAAGTGAACATCTGGAGAAGGATAAAGTGGTTACCGCGATGCGGTAACGTAATTAACTGCAGGGGTTTGCGCCTGCAGAGAAGAGCGTCCCCACAATAAAAAAACCCTCACAACGATGGGGAATCTGAAGAAGTTTGCTACAACGGCCGCATCTGTCTAAACTTTCGATACGCGGTGCCATAAATCAACTTGGCATCTTCGGAGAGGTGGACAGATAAAACCAAATAGCATCTGCCCCCAAATGCAGACAAGACGTTTGTCTTCCCGATTTTCGGCGGTAAATAGATTTTGGCACGCCCGGTAGGACTTTTTCCTCTTTCCACTCCACACTTCGTGTGTCGTGTTTTTCCGCGATCGATGGCCTCCATGCAGAAAGAGAAGATAACATCGATGGACTCCAGCTGCACTAACTGCAACAGCAACTCTCACTCTGTCCCCGCCAGACGAGTGACTTATGGGCCCCAAGCGGCCTCCATCTTTGCAATGCCGGTGGAACAGGTGACTCAGGCCACCACTGGATTGTTCTTCGGGAACATGCTCCCGCCAACGAACTTCAATGCTTCAATGACATCACATGAGGCTCCAAAGAAGTCGATCTTCGACCGGCTTGCAACCACTGCGACACCTCTCAACAGGTCGTCCAATTCCAATGCCTCAGTCTTTAACAGTTTGAGCCTAAGCTCAAGTGGGCCCGCAAAGAGGCTCGCCATACCTGAGGGGGTTATCCCAAAGTGGATAGCTATTCCTATTCCGACAGACGAAGTCGTTAAAGGGCTTCTCCTGCTAAAGGATCGGTCTTCACAAGCCTGGCCATTCCAACTCCCGCTTCGGGCGAAGTCACCAAGGCTGCTTCCCCTATCAAAAGATCGGCCTATGCAAGACTGACCGTTCCCTCTCAGCTGACGTCGGTCTTTGGCAGGCTGACACCAACAACACCCCATCAGAGTAGAGGGCATGACGAAGTCGCTCCGAAAACAGAGGTGGTCCCATCTCACGACATGCTCGATGTCGCCACTGGTGCCGAGTGAGGAAAGCTGGAGGCAGTTCCCCATCTGGACTTACCCCACCAGCTCCAATGGTGGAAATTAATGCTGATGTTCCAACTGGGAACAGCTTCGAGCTGCTCAGGAGAGTGCGCAAGAACTCTCCAACCACTATATTGAAGAAGTCTCCTCCGCCTGCTAAAAGCACGACACAGGTGAAGCCGGAATAGCCTCCTCAGTGGTTGTTCTCCAAGATCCACAGAGTCTGGCAGAGAGTCCAAGACTCTGTGATTGATAAAGATTATTCTCGCTGACTAAATAAAATGAAGGCTCGGCAAGGGGAGGACCATCCTGCCGTCATGCCATGGAAAGTATCGTCTGCACGGGTGCTCACTGCAACGGCTCCCTCAACTTTGGTCTCCCATAAGAAGAGAAGGCCTGAGAATCTCCCACCACCGGCGGCAAATATCAAAGGCAGTGGACCCAAACTCCCTAAGTCTGGGGGCATGGTTGTGCATATCGTCTACATGGCATCCGGAAAAGAGGATAGTCGTGCTTCCGTGAGTCATTGACCACTCACACGATTGGTGACAAAAGATAAGGAGTAACAACAAAAGCTCCAAGAGATATTGACGAGGAGGGCCACACTTACTAGACAGAAAGAAATCCCGGAAGCATCATCGAAACAACAGCAGGAGCAGGAGACCGACACCGAATTCCTACGGAGGGTGCTTGAAAAGAAAGACAAAGAGGCCGCGGAACAAGCGGCTAATATAAAAAAAATGGCGCTTCTGTTCCAAGACATGGTGGGGACGATGATTCAGCTAGATCCTCCAGCCGAAGACCTTCCAATAATCATTGAAGACGACAGAGGGGAGATATCAAACCCTCCTTCGGCTTTATCAGCAGCCAGGGAGGAAACGATCTCCAAAGCTACCCTTGATGACTACATAGCTCAACAAATACGAGCTCATCAAGCGAACGAAGCGGCAGGCCAAGTCATCAGAACCGGGCGACCTTATCCAGGCTGGTACGACCAAATTAAGTACCCGCCGGATATACGATCCCCAAATTCCATGTGTATAAGGGGCCGGGCAATTCGCACCAACACGTTGCTCAATTCAGAGCTCTATGTGGCAATACTGGAGGCGATGACAGACTATTGCTTCGCCAATTTGTCGGCAGCTTGGCGGAGACAACATTTGAATGGTATTCGGAGCTTCCGAATGATTCTATCAAGACGTTTACAGAAATGGAGCTACTGTTTACGCGACGGTTCGCAAGCGCTAGCGAGCGCACCCCGATCATGGTACTAATCAACGCGAGGGTGAAGCCGGGAGAAACCTGGGTTCAATACGCAATTCGATGGCGGGACCTATGGTCGAAATGCGAACAACGCATAGAAGAAGCTCCTGCCGTGGGTATGTTCATCGGGACCCTCGACCCTCAGGCAACTATATCCCAATTTATGATGTTCTTCAATCCGACCACCTTCCAGGACTTGATTGACAAGCTGGCCCAAATGGACCAGATGGGCCATAGGCCGTCCTCTTCAAAAATGGATCTCCGGAATGAAAAGGGGAAAGGGAAAGTGACCTTCGTCGCCAATGTTCAACAACAATCGAGTGACCCGAAACCTGTGGCTCGCCAAAACAACAAACCGCGAGCCCTTGAAGAGAAGTTGAGACGTACTTACTCGTTTCCCCGTGATAAACGAGGAGATTGTTCAAGCTGGCAGTGCGCAACAGGCTCATCACTCTGCCGGATCCGAGACGCCTACTGCAACCATGTGACGTCAACAATCCCAATTACTGCCCTTACCACCGAATAGTAGGCCACCCAATCGAAGATTGCTACGTCTTCAAAAACTGGGTTGAAGACCAGTACCAATAGGGCAAGTTCGCGCTGTCCGAAAACTGAAAGATAAACCCGCCACAGCAGCACGCTCCTAAAAAGTTGGATACGCCGGGCATCATGCTCATTTGTAGAAGAAGCTCTGTGGGAAGTTGTCCTTTCGGCTAAAACTAAAAGAATGCTGAAGGATCTTCAAGCATGTCTGGCGATTAGGTGGAAAAGCCCGCTGGAGCCTGAGATTATTGACGGAATGCTAAAACCGCGCCCAACGCTGAAAGTTGGTAACGATGGGCAAAACTTCCAGGCCAAGCCTCCGAAATCTTTAAAGAAAAAGAAGAAGTCCAAGAAGCCCATGCAGCTCGAAGGCAATCGTACGGGTCTGCAAAAGTACATCGACGCACTGGAGGAATATAACCAAAAGGCACGGACCCCAGTCACACAGGAAGAATTCTTCAAGCATGTTCTTGAGAACGGAGACAGCGACATTGACGAAGGAGACGATTCGTCGGAAGAACCCGAGGATTATGTAGCAAGCTGCCACATGACCTCTCATTCATCAGTGAATGACAAAGAAACTCCATTGGCATTAGAAAACAACGTAGAGAAGCTGGGGGCAAAACTGGCGCCAAAATCCCAGGAACCGTCAGACGACCTGATCAACAGGCTACTGAACGACGCCCTTCAAAGGAGCAAAGCTGACCGAGAACATGAAACAGCCATATACGAAAAGGCCAAGCGTCGGCGTCAAGAATCCACGGTAGGGATAAGTCACAAAGCACTGCAACCGGATCAAAGCATACCCGCGGCAGACAAAAGCAAATTTAAGATGGGGAAACGGTTTGCCAAAGCCCTGTCAATGGGAATGAAGCTGCCACCTTTTGAAGGAAATACTCCCGGGAGTACGTGCCTTGAGGAAGCAGATGTACATCCAAAATACTGCTTGTACCATCGGAGGGTCACACACCCTACCGAAGAGTGCAATACCTTCAAGAAGTGGTAGCAGGGATACGTTGCCCACCGATAACACTTTAAGCGGATGAAGCGCAAAGCCCGTCGGGAACAGAGAAGCACGACAGACGAGCGTGAAGGAACGGCTGGCAACTGTCATACGGTTGATATCATCCCGACAAGAGCAAAACCTCAAGTTCTTACCTTCGGGAGCGATTCTGATGAAGAAATAGCTCTCAGCCCTCTCTTCAAGGAATCCACCTCTGAAAAAGAAGAGGAGATGAAGAACTGTGAGAACATTCAGCTGCGTAACCGTACGTTGCCTGAAAAGAATCTCAGACCTTCAAACAAAGGTTCGGGCGGAAGGGACAAAGGGAAGGAAAAAGTCCCTGAGGAGATTGCCCTCGATGATAGAGTCGTCGAAGAGCTCACAACTAAGGACCCGCCCAAGAAGAACAAGGTGGATTAAAACGTCCTGGCACATCCGAGGAAGATACCCTCACAATTAAGCATTTTGGATGCCCTTCTCCTGTCTAAAGAGGCACGGGATTCCCTGATCAAGGCGTTACAAGAGCCCAATCAGTTCCAAGCTTTTCTTACGGAAGAAAAGATGAAGGACGAGCTGGCAGAGGTTCATACAGTTGAAATCACATTCGGCGATGAAGATCTCCTCCTCGGAACGTGCGAGCACAACTGTCCTCTGAATGTCAATGGGTACTGCCACGACATCAAGATAGGGAAGATTCTAGTTGACAACGGGTCCTCCGTCAACCTTCTCAATGTAAGAGTGTTGAAGGAGATTTGCATGAATGTGTAGCACTTGTCTCAGGATAAAATTACCATCTCGGGTTTTGACTCCCAATCATTACAAACGCTCGGGTATGTAATACTGATATTACGCTTCGGGCTGCTCGTCACCGACATCAAGTTCCATGTTATTGACGCCAAGACTTGTTATAACGCTCTGCTCGGCCGACCTTGGTTACATGAGTACAACATCATCCCTTCTACACAACATCAGTGTATGAAGTACTTCAAAGACGGCCTCGAGTACACAGTTACAGGGGAGCTGAACCCATTTTTCGTAAATGAAGTCCGCAAATATGATTACGCCGAGTACTTCTTACCAGAATTCGAAGACATGGAAAGATGTCGCAAACCGGAGAATAAACAAAAAGCCATCACCACTATCCCGATCTTTAGGAGCGATACCGAGGAGGATGAAGAGATAGTCTACTCGGGACAACCACAAGGCAATAGGCTAGGACCATCTACTCCTATTCTGGTCTTTGGCAGTGACTCTGAGGACGAGGCCAACACAGTGTTCTCCGTCCGCCCGTCAATGTAGACCTTTACTGGAGCTAACCAGAGTTTACAAATTACCATGGTTCCGCAACGACATTACAAAGAACTTGATGCACTTGATACGTACAGCGTGCAAGAGCTGCAGACCTTCTACGTCCCTCCTAAGTAAAGGGATGAGAAGGCGATCCTTTTCTATCAATCCACGGAGACCAAAGTGGAGAAAGAAGTATGGCACGGTGCCGAACCTGCGCTTGACAGGCTTCAACCAATCTATCTGCCCAGATATTATGCTGAAGGACTGAAAAGGCTATTGAGATGCCAAGGCGTACCCTTCAAACAGACTGCTCGACAAGCCCAGTTCTATAACAAGATTTGGGATGTTCCCGGGACTTAGCGAAAGATGCCCAACTGGAGAATGGAGATGACTAGCCTTGGATACGTTCGGTCCAAGAAATGGGAGCAGTTCCATGGCTGTCATATCATAAATAACTTCGGTGGAGAAGCGAATGCATTTTCGGATAATGTTGATGACGAACCAGAGTGAGATCCCGCCGTGAGAATCCCAAGCCCACCATTTGAAGAACAGATTGACAAGCTGATAAGAGAAGCGGGTCAAAAGGTTCGGGATGACCATAGCCGCGAAATGGCCATTTACGAGAAAGCCAGGACGCAGCGTATCATTCAACAGGCTCCGGAAGGAGAAGACGACGATGCCCTTTACCTTCAGCCTGCTGTGCGCTCTCACGGCAAGGAAAAAGTCCGACACGGAAGCAATGACAAGATCAAGAATGGGGACGTCGTTCAAAGACAGCGAAGCAGATCCAAGAAGCCACGCAAGCGAGAAAGAGTCAGCTAGAACCCGTCTTTTATGAAGAAGATGGGTCAGGAGTACTCTTTCCCTCAAGACAAGACAAGGAAAATATTCAACCTTGTCATGAAGCATCAAATGATGACGCTCCCAGAATCTCGATACCCCAAACAGATAAACGAGATCCATCACCCGGATTATTGTCCCTACCACCGAGTAGCGGGACATCCTCTTAAAAACTGCTTCACTTTCAAAAACTGGGTTGAAGACCAGTACCAACAGGGCAAGTTCATGCTGTCCGAAAATTGGAAGGTAAACCCGCCATGAAAGCATAAGTCGAGAGCAACCTACACTGCGAGGGAAAGTTTAGATCAACATTGATCTTGGAAACGAGCTCGTACCTGCCATATGATAACGTTCTCAAAGGAGGGAGAGCACGAGGATACAGACGACCTCTCCCAGTGCTTCGCAAATGAAGGTGAGAACAAGGTGATCTCAGAATTTCCACCGGTGCCAAAAAAGTTGGAAGATGGGATACACACTACAGCAAACAACCTGAGAAAAATCGACTTGGGGATGGCAAACGAGCCAAGGCCAACATTTGTCAATGAGCTGCTGTCTGAGAAACAGGTGGCCACGTTAAAAGACGTGCTTATGCAGCATAAAGACTGTTTCGCATGGAACTATTCCGAGATGCCGGGATTAGATCCAGAGATAGCTGTGCATAAACTGGCGATATCGCCGGACGTAATGCGGCTCGAGATTGAGATGAGTAGCAATGCCGAAGTCAAGAAGCTAATCGACTCCGGCTTCATCCAAGAAGTTCAATACCCTGACTGGATCGCCAATATCGTTCCGGTAATGAAGAAAAATGGGACACTATATATCTGTGTAGATTTTCGGGATCTCAACAAAGCTTGTCCGAAGGATGACTTTCCAGTGCCTGTTACCGAGCTGATGATCGATAACACATCCACATATGAAGTCTTCTCCTTCATGGATGGATCCTCAGGGTACAACCAAATCAAGATGCATCCTGAAGACCCAAAGCACACTGCTTTCCGGACTCCGCTGGGCATATTTTGCTACAAAGTGATGCCCTTCGGTCTGAAGAACGCTGGCGCCACTTACCAGAGGGCCATGATGAAGATCTTTGATGACCTCATACACGAGATTGTTGAATGTTATATTGACGACCTTGTGGTGAAAAGCAAATCGTACGAGAAGCACTGGGAGCATCTGAAGATAGTGTTTCAGCACCTTCGGAAGTACAACCTGAAGATGAACCCTCTGAAATGCGCGTTTGGAGTTTCCTTAGGCAAATTCCTAGGATTTATCGTACGACACCGGGGCATCGAAATAGACCCGTCAAAGATCAAGGCGATTATGGAAATGCCTTCGCCAAGAACTCTCAAGCAACTGCGGTCTCTCCAAGGAAAGCTCGCATATATCCGATGGTTCATAGCTAACCTCTCCGGCAAATGCTGCCCCTACAGTCATCTAATGAAGAAGGGGACCCCGTTCGTTTGGGCTCGTAAATGCCAAAACACACTGGACGAAATCAAGCAATATTTGCAAAACCCGCCGGTACTGACCGCTCCGGTCAAGGGAAACCCCCTCATCCTGTACACAACAGCCCTTGAAGGTTCTTTAGGCATGCTATGGGCACAAAAGAACGACCAGGGGAAGAAGAGAGCTCTCTACTATTTGAGTCGAGTTCTCCTGGGGGCAGAAAACAATTACCCCCCCATCGAAAAGTATTACCTGGCACCGATCTTCGCGGTAACGAAGCTCCGACATTACGCCTTGGCACATGGGATCCATTTCATATCAAAGGTGGATCCTCTCAAATCTTTGATGTCAAGAGCCATACTAACGGGAAGGCTTGCCAAATGGGCCTTCCTCTTGATGGAGTTCTCGATAGTATATCGACCCCTCAAGGCAATAAAAGGCCAGGTCATTGCTGACTTTCTCGCTGAGCATCCGATACCAGCTAATTCTTCCTTAAACTGCGAGTTGCCGGACGAACACGCGTTTGACGCAATCGATGGGGAGAAAGAAGGGAGTGATACCCGATGGGAACTCTACTTCGATGGAGCATCGTCTATGAAGAAGCGAAAGCAAAATACCCCCATAATCAAAGCCGGGGTGGGCCTTATCCTTAACGGAGCCAAGAACAAACAACGAAGCGGAATATGATGCTTTGATAGCAGGTCTCGAGATCGCCATTGACATGGGAATCGAAAACCTCCTCATATATGGAGACTCCCAGCTGGTCGTCAGCCAAGTAAATGGCGACTATCAGACGTGAAAACCTGAGTTAGTAAAATATGGCAAGATAGTGCAACAATTGCTGACGCAAATTCCCTCCTATATCCTGGAAAGCATACCGCGAGTGGAAAACAGCAAAGCGGATGCGTTAGCCAAGCTCGCTAAAGAACCGGTCGACGAAAACCTCGATGACGTAAGGATCATTGTGCAAAGCCATCGGATTCTCGCGCCGGCAGAAATATCTCCAGAGTTTTCTAAAGAAGAGGAAGCGACCAAACAAACGGCTTTCCAAGTGGAGGACGAAGGAAAGGCTGAGGATTGAAGAAGTCTTCATAGACTACTTCAAATCCCATCGAACGCCCAAAAATGCATCTTCAAGACATCAGCTCATGAAGCGAGCTCTGTCTTTCGCCTTCATCAATGATACTCTATATAAGAGATCATTCGACTCTTTGTGGCTGAGATGCCTGGGACCAGAAGAAGCAAGGAGAGTCGTCCAAGAAATTCATAACGGACTCTGCGGTTCTCATTAAGCCGGGCCAAAGATGAAGCTGAAGATCAAGAGAATGGGCTACTACTGGCCCACGATGATTCATGATTGCCTTGAATATGCGAAGCGGTGTCACTCGTGCCAAATTCATGGGGACTTCATTCACCAGCATCCGAATCCGCTACATCCAACACTGGCTAGCTGGCCATTCGAAATGTGGGGAACCGATATAATCGGGCCCATCGAACCAGCATCATCCAAGGGTCATCGGTTCATATTAGCAACAACTGATTACTTCTCCAAGTGGACAGAAGCAATACTGCTGAGAGAGGTGAAGACGGAGAACATCCTCCATTTCTTCAGGACACATGTCATCTACCGGTTCGGCACTCCACGGTGGATTATCTCGGATAACGGGTCAGCCTACAGAAGCTACAAGACCAGCCGCTTCGCATGGCAGCATAAAATAGATTGGAGATACTCCTCAGTCTATAACCCCCGAGCTAACAGTTTAGCTGAGGCTTTCAACAAGACCTTGACGAAGATCATAAAAAAGACGGTGTCCAGAAACAGAAACGACTGGCACGAGAGATTGCATGAAGCTCTCTGGGCTTATCGGACCACGTTTAAGACGACCACCAACACAACGCCATTCGCGTTAGTATTCGGCACGGAAGCGGTACTTCCCTTGGAGATAGAGCTACCCTCTCTACGAGTAGCAGTTCGATACGAGCTGACGGATGAAGAAAATGCCCATCTTCAGCTCGAGGAGCTTGATGCCCTCGATGAAACTCGTTTCATGGCACAACAAAGCCTAGAAGCTTACAAAGCAAGGATGACGCGCTCATACGAAAGACTGGCTAGGCCGAGAACATTCCTCCAAAGCGAACTCGTACTAGTTGTAAAGAGACCTATGATCCCCAATCGTGCCAAACGGGAGAAGTTCGAGCCGAACTATGAAGGCCCGTACATCATAGATAAGGTCTACCAAGGTAGGGCCTACTTGCTCATGAATATGCATGGCGAAAGACCCTTCCGGCTAATAAACGGCCGGTTCCTTAAGAAATACTGTGCTTAACAGGTCACGGCTCAGGTTAATGATAGATGATGACGCTCGTGTCCGCTCGTTGTCTTCCTGAGTCCAAACTCTAAGAGTAGTATCCGGCAAAACTCTGCCTCGAAACTGGCTATGGACTGAGATGTCCCTAAACTAACAATGGACCGTAATGTCCTTAAACTAAATAAGTCGCCAACTCAAATCCCGCTAACTACACAGCTACCCTGGCAGCGAAATTCAAAACAAAAAATGGTACGTCTACAAGCAAAATGGGCACGGATGAAAAGCCGAAAAGGCTCTGTGAGTAAAAACAGCAGGACTGCCGGCGAGTTCGTGAAAACCCGAAAAGGCGCAGACTCATAAAAAGAAATTCATGCACACTTGCAAGGTCCTCTCGACCTTGTAAGGAGAAAATACCTGCGTGAGATCCTTACGACTCACAAGGGAGCAACACACTTAGGGATCCCTACGATTCCTAAGGAGAAATTACACTTGGGAGATCCTCACGAATCGTAAGGAGAATCCCCCTTATGAGACCCTCATGGCTCATAGGATTCGAAAGCCTTAAGTTACAGGGATCTGAACCTGTTCTTAAGCCATCACATTCCCCAGATTTCCCTATAAGCGGTTCAATATTGACCCTTGTATATAATCCACGGGCATAAATAAACGTTTCCCCCACCAAGTCCCACCAACGACGAGGAATGTCCTCATGTGGTAAATGACACTTGTAAGTCCTCTCGACTTATAAGGAGAAAACACTTTTGTAAGATCCTTACGACTTATAAGAGAACACACACTTAGGAATCCTCACGACTCCTAAGAAGAAAACACAGCTACGAGATCCTCACGACCCGTAGGGAGAAACACCTTTATGAGACCCTTATGGCTCATGAAGTCAAAAGCCTTAGTCGAAAGGATCCTAGCCCTGTTTGCTAAGCCACCTTTGTTCGAATCGACAAAGGCAAATGATAATTCGCTCATGGAAATGTCCCAGTGGTAGCGATGCTGATGCCTAAGATTGGTATCAAATTCCAAGCCCTTTCACGGAAAATGATGATTTGATCCTGGCAATATTCCAGTCGCAGCGATGCTGATGCTAAGATTGGTACCAGACCTCGGGTTCCATACTCGCAATAAAAATCAGCGAGCCAAAAATGCATATAAAAATAGCCGAAATGATTGGACAACTCGCAATAAAAAGTAGCGAGTAAAGAAAAAGAAAAATAGCCGAAATGATTGGGCACCGCGAAAAATAGCCGAAATGATTGGGCAATCACAACTTTCGCGATATAAAAAGCTGAAATGATAAAGCATCGTGGAAAGAAATAAAAAAATGAAACTTCTGCCCTGCAGGTGAGTCCACATAGACCCCTGTATACAATCCATGGGCACAAACGGAAAGGAAACCATATTGTCCTACTACGCTTCGTCAAAAAGAAGCCAGATCTCGATGGCTACATCTACAGCCTAGAGATCAACAACAGCGTTCTTCCTCCCTTCAGCAGGATGCAGACGCGATATCGACAAATGGAGCTATGGCAAAGTCCCCTAGTTCCAAATCTCGACGGTTCACAGACAACCTAGAGACCACCTCGGAGCCATGGCAGAGTCCCTAGTTCGAAGTCTCGACGGCTGCATCCACAGCCTAGAGAGCAACACCAGCATTCTTCCTCCCTCCAGCAGGATGCAGATACGACATCAACAAACGGAGCCATGGCAAAGTCCCCTAGTTCCAAATCTTGGCGGTTCACAGACAACCCAGAGACAACCTCGACAGTCATCGCAATATTGCAGACACAATGTCAACAAACGAAGTAAAGGAAGATCTCTAGCTTCAGGGTCTTGACGGCAACTCAAATGAAACCTGAAAGACTATCGGAGATCATCCCACTCCAGCGCAGAGTGTTCATGACTCATCGGGGCTCCCAAACTGACCCTAACCTCAAGTAAAAAGCGACATGGAATATCCTTAACGTTTGCTCTTTTGACGATAATATCACCTGGAAGATTACTTGAAGACGTCTTGTCCAGCCCCCGAATGGATCAGAGACATGACAGTCGTGTGCATATCAAGATACACCGGCCAACACGACGGTACGATGGGTAAAAAACCCTAGTACCACAGAACCTAACGGACTTCTATTAGCAGGAGTTAACTGTGACGTTAGGACATCCTTGGGAGAACTTCTCGATTCGTGGGGAAAATAATGTTCCTGCGAGAACTTCTCGACTCGTCTCGACTCGTAGGGAAAAGCCTTAGGCAATGGGGATAATGACCTATTTCCTAATCACTGGGGCCTTGCAAGTCGGTCCAAGATGGACTATTGCATACTATTCACGGGCCACACTCTCTAAAGTCGAATATCGACAAAGAGGGAAACAACCACTTACGAGTCCTCTCGACTTGTAAGGGAAAAAATTCTCTTGTGAGATCTTTAAGACTCTCAAGAGAAAATGCACTTGGGAGTCCTCACGACTCCTAAGGAGAAAATACACCTACAGGATCCTCTCGACTCGTAGGGAGAAAACCCTTTATGAGACCCTCATGGCTCATAAAATTGAAAAGTCTTAGACGGCAGACCTGATCCTGTTTTCTAAGCCATCGCTGTCCTGCAAGGAGATCAAGATAGACTATCTACAAGACTCAATATCTAAAGGGACACGCCGGTATGAAATAAAATATGTTTTTTATTCATGAATCCAAATGAATACAAGGTACATTTTATAAAAGAATCAAAACGAATACAAAATACTCTCATTTAGGAGTAAATACAAAATGGGAGAATATACAGAAGAAAAAAAATCTTTAAGCCGGCGGGTGGTGCAATAAGATCGTCAGTTCATTGCTCTTCCGCTGGGCCTCAGCTTCAAGCTTTGTTATTGCCACAAGACGGGTCTCCGCCTGAGACTGTTGGGTCTGATACGAAGCGAACCGACTTTCAAGTTCCTTTTCAGCAACTTTATGAACTTCAACCATATCACGGGTAAAGATAACGGCTTTATCAAGAGCTACCACTTCTGTGATAGCTTCTTGAAGCACCTGCTAAATCTCGTACGCACGGGTGGTCTTGATAGTGAGTTGAGCCTGGAGTTCCCCCAAAGCATTCGAGGCTAGCTCCCTCCCCGAAAATTTCCGGTTGAGCCTCTTGTCGCAAGACTGTAGATTAGCGGCACACCGTTCAATCCACCCCCGTAGGCTCACCTTTGCAGTTAGGAGCTCGGAAGGAAGGCGCATGCATTCAAGATCATGTAAGTAAGCCTCCACTCGACGACAATACTCAACCCAAATATGCATCAATGTTTCGTCATGATAAGTGGCAAAGAAGAGTAAAGAAGTATTGGCTTCGGCAGCAAATTCTTAGGCTGTAACAGAACTACCAGCACGGAGATCTTCAATGAGGGCCGACAAGAAGTGAATGCTTTGTCTCTCCATCCTTTCAGACGCACGTCGGGCATATGGGCCTGGTGGCATAGAGATTCAGGACTCTAACGGAGCCAGAGCTGGCAAAGCTGTTAAGATTTATGAATAGTCAGTGAGACTGGCGAACATGGAATAAACCAAAACAATTCCAAGGGTAAAGCTTTACTTACCCACAGTCATGCATAGAGGGTTTGAAAGATCCACATGCCCATCAAGGATCTCCACTTCGTCATCAGATTCTAGAACTGCAAAGGGCGTATTAACATCATTATAAAAAAACGATAATAAAGCAAAGGTGTCAAAGAATACCGACCTTGCCCGGAAGAAAGGATGAAGCTTTGCGGGGATATCGCCTGTAAGGCAGCCATGTCAAGTAGACGCTGAAAGGACTTCCTGGGAGATAAGTCCACTATAGAAGACGCCAATTCCCGCAATTCTGAAGGAAAAAAGTGTTCAGATAACGAGGAGATCATTAAAATGAAATGTAAAAGATTACCTTCGATGCTCCGCTCGCTTTGAACTGGAAGGATAGCAGCTTCGGCACGCGCCCTCAGGCACATCACCGGAGATATTTGCTGGCGTAGCAGCTTCCAGTTGTGGAACGACAACCGCCACTTCAGGCTCCAAAGAGGGAACAACGGCCTTAGCGGTCCTTCCTACAATCTTCAAGACGCCGCCAGAAAGATCCATTGGGTCTATGACCGGCAAGGTCGCCTCTGTGGAAAGTACAGACGCTGAAGAAGCGGAGGTCATCATCGGGAGCTCCAAGATAGAACTAACAGGTTCGACAATCTCTTCTACACTTTTCGGTGCGTCATTAAAGACATCTATAGGGTCCACGACCAATGGGATCACCTCCGCTGGTGGAATTGACACCGAAGGAATAAGAGTCACCACCGGAAGTTCCACAACAGGAACGACGGCTGTAGTGATCTCTTCTACACCTGCCGATGCGTCATGGGAGACATCTATAGAATCTATGGTCATGACACGCCCTGGGCTCAAATCCTCTTTCGTTGCCTGCAAGGTTTTCGCAAAGATAAGAAGATATAAAAAGCGATACAAATTATTTGCCAAAAGAAAAATACGGAAAACACGCATACCGATACGCAAGGATGCTTCTAGTATGGCTTTTTCGAGCCGTCCTTCCTTCCTGAGGAAATGTGCTTGCCGGGTTTGAAATGCGGATTCATGCCCACCGGTTTTCAGTGCCAGCTCATCTTCAGAAGCAGCCGAGATGGGCTGCTTGAAGGCTTTTTCGTCTTCCCTTCGCAGAGGACCCATATGTACTCTCCGTAGCGATGGGGGATCTTCGTAGAAGATAATCAGGGGGTAGGGCTTTTTCGGGATGTGCACATTCTCGGTCTCATCCTGTGAGCACCTTAAAGCTTCAGCCAATAGCGTGGCTTCCTCAGCGAACGAGCCACGGTAAATAAGACCATCATCCAGCTCTTGCATGGATATGGGGTCGTCTTGAACAATAGGCTCAGATTCCAGCAAGAGGTCAAACAAACCAGCAACTGTTTTCTTCCTCCTTTTCGAACTGAAGCTAACACTAGAAGAGGATCGCTTCCTTCCCCTCGGCGCTTTGGCGCGATGTTAGCCAACCTCGCTTACGGTATTCCCTTTTGGCGATACCACCGCTGATGACACCGTCACTGATGGCACTGCCGCTGGCGTTTCATCGGAGGCCTTTGCTTGAGCTCTAGTGCGCACTGGCATCCCAGCAGTGCGAGAAGTAGATTCTGTTTCTACGGCTTTCGGGATAAGAACTGTTAGTTATATGTATGCCCTAAAGGCCATTACTGTACATACGTTGTATATTGTAGTGGATGCTTGGACATATATAGGGAGGAATTTCTTGCTCGACATGATAGTATGCTATCTGGTTACTCTTTATCTTAACATGTACTCTGATTGTCTCTATGTCACATGTTGATAAAGCCCTTAGGATGGGTACTTGACTACTAGGACTATGATGCAGATCATACTAGTGGGGACAGTGTAGTCGCCAAGTACATCCTTCAAATGTTCCTAGTCGTGGGAGTACCGAGACAGGGCATCGATACTCCAGAGTAGACTAGCGTATGCGCTTCTTGACCCATATGATGGGTGATGGATGATCTCATATCCATTGGTGTTTGACATCAGAGAAGGTATACGGGTGCTCAGTGGAGACTGGGTACACTGGATGGACTCGCCGAGAACTCCCAGATGGTATTATACCTCACGTCAGATGACAGTTCTCTGGTGACACTAGTACATGTTAGTCTGTAGACCCGAGATCGTCATAGAGTCTTGTGTGATTCCCACCGTGCTTTGATTTCCATCATACCACGTCTAAGAGGGCGTGCAAAACGGTGGCTTTTGGGTACAGTCCCGAATCACATGGAGGCAATGAGCGATAGGAGGGGTTTCGTCTCTCCCAGTATAGGGAGTTGATGTTGCGCTGTGTTCGATTGGCTATAACTGGAAATCTCTGGCCAGGGTTGCTGAGATTTACTGGTAAGTGTTATCAGTAGTTTTTCGAACTGTTATAGACCTCATATCGACACGACTTATCAAGCTACTGGGGTCTGACGTTTACCACCCCTAGGCGAGATATGCGACATATCAGACGAAGAGACCGGCCTGTACGGAAGTGTTACTGGTTGGATTCACAGGAGAATGTACATGCTTACTTGTTGATCTTCTGATTTCTCAATACCTGGGTGGCTGTTACGTTTAGCTGACCGCTTGCAGCTTGTGGGTGTTTGATACGATCATCACCTACTGCCGGCGTATTGATGATTCTTTAGAGTCCTACACAGAGGTTTCCTGGCTCAGGCAAAACGGAGTAGGAGCACATATGTGATATGTGCGGGACCGAGAATATTACGATATGAGATATCGTATTCCATTCTCACGATATATGATATCGGCCGGGTATATGTGATATAGTCGGGTCATCGGATCAACTGTTGATTCGATGAATAGATACATATTATATTAGTCGGTTATATGCGATATAGCTGGATTATCGGATCAAGTGTTGATTCGATAATTTAATGTATAATTATATATGTGATATATTAAGTTAAATTAACTAATATAAGCTCACTTAAAGATTCTTTTTCTCACTTGGATAATACATTGATATATATGTGATATATGTTAATTGTATTATTTTATTTTGTTACAAAAATATATTATATATGTGATATATAATATTGTAACAAGTTAGGGTTACAAATGCAACATGTTTTGTGGAGTTTAAACAAGTTAGGGTTTGATTTGGGTTAGCATTTGGGTTAGCTTTTGCATGAAGCTTCATGAAGCTTCCTTTTGTTTTTTGGTTAGATATTTTGTGTTGATATTTATTAACCCAACCCAAACCCTTTTACCCTAGTTAACTCTCTACAAGGGTTAAGCCTTCATGATTGACCCATGGTTGATTTGTAACAATAACAATAATTCATTATTCATCACAAATGAGATTTCTTCTTCTTCTTCCTCTTGAAAAGCTTTCTAGCTTTTGGATTTGTGATGAAATAAAGTGAGAAATTGAAAATAAAAGAGAGCTAAATTCCTACTTCATCAACCTCATCTATTCTAGCCACTTAGATTAGGGTGTTTGCTTTGCTAATACTTGATTAGTGAAGCATGAGCTTGGATTTGAGATTCTTCAAGGTAGATCATTTTAGTTGTTGAAGATTGGAAGCAAGCTTGCATCTTTCTCTTCATGGAGCCTCTCTAGAGTCCGGGTACTTGATGATCGCAGCGAAGGGGCCTCAACACGGAGCTTTTGAAGTGAAGGAACGGACTACAAAGGTTGTAATCCCTAACACTTAGAAGTAAACTTGTTTACTTGCTATGTTAACCCTATGTCTCTAGTTAAGATCTTGGTTAGGGTTTGTTTAGCACCCCTGAAAATTAAAGTAGCATGATTGATGCTTGCCAAAACCTTGCTAAGGTGCTAAGCTAACCCTACAAGAACCACGCCGCTATCCCTCAATGGAGAGCGAACCACTGTCCGCGGCCGCAACGGAACACCAGTGGCTTGGACCGGAGCTGAAGATCGACATTCAAAGAGTACCCGCCTCTCTTCGACAATGACGGGACCGACTCGATGATGATACCAACCCGTGAAGGACCCCACACACCTTGGAATATAGTCAGCCTCGGGGATCACGAAACAGGAGATGGTGTTCAGCCGCATAAAGTGATGGGTGACGTCACGCGTGACTTCCACAGATGGAGCAGGCTCAACTAAGAACGCCTCGAAAGGGACAACCTGGTTATAGCCCAATTGCTGGGCGAAGCGGTGCAGATTGTACCGCATAAAAAGGGCCTCATTATTCTGACGGAACACCAAGTAGCCCGACCTAATCGAGTACAAGTGCATGATCTCCTTAGGCTTTAAAGACGACGCTCCATCTTTCGACAGATCAAACAGCTGCTGGATAGGCCCTGCGGGAGCAGAGAGGACTCGGTCACTAAAAACCATCCCGCCCTCATTGGAGTATGGATTAGCCAGCACGCGGAGGGATCCTAGCTGGGTCGGATCAGGAGCGGAATCATCCACCAACCAACCTCATAACCCGTGGGAAGGTGTAGGAGTCATAGAAATCTGGCCGCCGATGCGCTACGAATGCTCCCAGTACATGCATCTCGATCCACGACGTGAAGTAGTGGAGGGAGGAATTCATGACATCTGTACCTGGGGTTGAAGTGTTGGCTGCAACACTTAATCCATGATAAATATGCGACAGTCCCGTAATGCCAACGGCCAACCGTGCCCCTTCGGCTACGCGATGAGCGGGGTAGAAGACGAAAGCTCTCATAAAGCATCGATGCGTCGGCATGGCGAACCAACTGAGCCAAAGACTGATGAAGCCGACGAAGAAGGTCTCTTCGTCCATGCCAGGGGCCGTAATTGCATCGAAGGGGACGGCCGACGAGGCCGGAATGTAAAACTGTGGCAAGTCCTCTTCTTTGGCCGGTAGCTTATTCAGCCCAAATCCAAAAGGGTTGTTAATGATCGCAAATTTTGGAGCCTCTTTTAATAAAACATCTTCATGGAGAAAACAGGCGATGAAGCTTTTAAAGGTGACGCCCTGTCCTTCTGACTCCGCGAACAGCTTCTCGAAAATACCCAGAGTCTTGATTAGACTAGAGTACTTATGACGGACGGCGTTTTCAGTCATCAAGCCGTCAAGCGTAGCAGGCATGGTCATGAACACATACTCATCGGGAGTCAGCAACTCTTCATAATGCTCTCCCCTGATCGGCAATCTGAAAATCTCGCGGAACTCTTCCAGTGAAATCGAGACCTCACGATCCCCTAACAAGAAGATGTTGGTGGGAAGATTCCATTGGTTCAGGAAAGCTTTAACCCACCAAACGTAAGGAGCCGGGTAATGAAAAAGAGATGCGTAAACCGCTTGATATAGCCTAACCTTCTGCAACCGTGCACGGTAGGCGGAGAGAACATATCGAGCCTAAGGAAGATAGCTGACTGGGTGGCGAGGGGTAAACCCTACCTTATAAACTTGTCCCCAAGGTTGGGCTTCACCTTGACAGATGCAGCGACCCAAAATATCTATGGCCGGCAAGGGCTAGTTAGGTATCCCAGTTGTTGACGGTTCAAGCCGGCCTGTAAGAGTCCAATTAGCCACCTCCATAACATAAGCGGTCTGCGGACGCTCCATCAGCGATATAGGACGGAGAGGCTCTGTTGGCATCTCACAAGTAAAGCTGTGGCGGCCACGGATGATGTGCCCATACCAAACTCCCCATAGGAGCATTTTAGTATAGTCCCTGTCATGGGCCCTGATCATCGCCATGGCCTCCTCATCCGACGGCGATTGCGGAAAAGCGGCATCCGAGCGAGTAAAAGGAAAGTAGGGAAGAAAAGCCATTGTTCCTGAAAAAGGGAAAGAAAAGCCGTTAATGAAACATATATATATATATATATATATATATATATATATATATATATATAACAACAGAGGGAAACGACAGGAAGTTTGTTTATGGGTCCACTGATTGCAAAACTAATGGACCCCATAAAATCAATATGGCGGCTCACCAATAATGAGACATGACAATCATTGTGAGAATCAAAAAAGGATTCTCATTAAACAGACACGGGAGTTTAAACAACTCTTGACATCCTCATAGAGAAAACAAGTTCTGTAAAAATACCCAACGAATTTAAATTCGTGCAAATAAAAAAAATCCTATGAAAATGTTCTCAAGAACACTAGGGAATGAAATATCTGAAGGGCCCTTTTGATCTTTCAGAGCTAAGCTCTTTGGTGAGGAATTAAATTCCTTTTATGCGATGGAATTAAATTCCATAAACCCCCATGATGAGGAAATGAAAAATAAAAATGCCATGAATCCTTAAAGATCAGAGGAGGAATGCCCAAGACATTGAGGTTTACTACTCAAAGATCACGTCTTTGGATCTCTAAGAGATGGGTTTCAGAAGAGAGCAAAGCTCTTATGGTGGATTTAAAATCCATATTTTTTTAAGAAAAGGGTTTCTCTGATATTCAAGATCTTTACCTAAAAAGGGCTTCTTTTTCTGATAGAGTTTAACTCTGGAATTGTAATAGACAGAGAACCAAGCTCTGAAGAGGAGAATTAAATTTTCGAAGAAGACAAGGAAGGAAGAAGTTGAAAAAATAGTGGCTTCCCAAAGACTAAACCCTTGCATTTATAAGACGTGACAAAGACGGTTCACCTCCCCATTTCTCTAGGCAATCCAACGGCTGTAAAGGTGACAGCGTTGCACTCACGTGCAAACCACGTAAGAACAACACTGTGGGGGCATTTGTTCCCTTATAAAAAATAAATAATAAATAAAAAGCGATAGGAAAAATTCCCCAAATGGAGTATCACGTGCCCACACGTGATGCGCCTTGGAGCAAAGATTATAGGCATTGCGCTTAACAATTAAGACTGAAATGGAGCCTCACGTGCCGGCACGCGGGCATCTATGTACAAATCATATAGGCGCCTTCCTAAAACAAATAACATGCCAAAGAAGCTCATGTGTCAGCACGTGATGCTCTTTGTTGAGCTTAACTTCATGGGGGTCACGTGCCACACGTGACATTCCTAAACATCAGCTCACATGCCAACACGTGATGTCTTTCTCCGGGACCGCTGCATATAAGCAAACCAGTTTAATGCCATAGGGGTCACATGCTACACGTGAGGGTTCCTAATGCCTTCTAAGCCGGTAGAATTAAATTCTAAATAAGAGGGATCAAAATCTTATTTGGAAAATATTTCCCCAATCTTTCTAAACAAGAAAGATTACGCTCTGTAAAACAGAGCACCGTTGGATTAAAGATCCAATGGTGATTAAAAATCATCAAGCTACAAAATAAGATCTGTATGGAAAATATTTTCCCAATCTTGTTAAAAACAAGAAAAATATCTTCTATAAAACAGAAGTCCTTGGATCAAAAATCCAACGGCGGATAAAATCCTTGAACCAATTAAAAAATCGCTCAATGAAAGATTTCCTAAACTAAATCAACAAACTTCCCTTTACTATATAAAGGACATGAGACTTCAAGTCGAAAAAGAAAAGACCCCCCCATAAGATTTGAAAAGACAAAAAAAGAGAGGAAGAGTTCGCTTGAAGAAAAGAAACCCTAGGTAAGAAAAAAGACCTAGAGATCATTTTATCTCCTCTTACAAGAATTTGACTCTTTCAAAAAAGAAGTTAATTCTTCCTCTGGTTGAAGTCTGCAGAAGCGGATCTCCCCACAAGTTGAGAATTTAATTCTCATCGGGGAGATTCTGTTATGCAGTCCCAAAACTTAAAGGAAATAACTAAGTTTGAAGAATTTAATTCTTCCAAAAGATATATGAATTTAATTTCTTTGGTAAAACTAGGGTTTAATCCTGCATAAGAATTTAATTCTTATAAAACAAAGGACTTGAAATTCTCAAAACTCAGATCAAGATCTCTATGCATATAAAAGAAACAATTAGCGTACAACGCTATAACAATAGATCACGTGTTTCCACGTGAGCACCTCTAAGGAACAAAAAAGAACGACTGAGATTGAGTCACGTGATCCCACGTGACCCCTAATAGTGCTCAGCACTTATAAAAGGAAAAAGGGGAATAAATCAAAGACAGTTCCCATTTTTGGGGCGCCTCACGTGACCCCCTAATAGTGCTTAGCACTTGTAAAAGGAAAGGGGAATAAATTTAGACAGTTCCCATTTTTGGGGCGCCTCACGTGATCTCACGTGACCCCCAATAGTTCTTAGCACTTATCAAAGAATAAGGGAATAAGCCCAAAGAAGCAGTGCCTAACTTTCGGGTGCCTCACGTGCCACACGTGAGCGCTCCAAATTTTAGGGGCAGATACTATTTGGTTTTATCTGTCCACCTCTCCGAAGATGCCAAGTTGATTTATGGCACCGTATATCGGAGGTTTGGACAGATGTGGCCGAAGTAGCAGACTTCGTTAGATTCCCCTCGTGTGCGAGGGGTTTTTGATTGTGGGGATGCTCTTCGCTGCAGACGCAAGCCCCTACAGTTAATTACGTTACCGCGTAGTGATAACCACTTTCTCCTGCTCCAGAAGGTCACTTCGTGTCGTGTTTGTTTGTTTTATTTTTGGTTGCCTGTGGATTGTATACGGAGACTAATTTATTTTGCCACCTATAGGGCGTGGATTAGTCCAAATCCGTATATTCTTTGATTTGGGTTTGGGTTGATTTGAGGATCGTTAATCTCGTTTGAGATTAAGATCAACTCAAATATTTGTTAAGGATAAGTTAATCCGATATTGGACTAAGATCTACTTAACGGGGGTTCATGATCATTTTTGATCCAACGAAAGAGCATTTGGGCTCTATCGTTTTAGTTTATGGATGATTGATATAAATTTATGTGTTGTAGTTAACAACAATCAATAACGGTGTCGCGTGTAGCTAGACCGAGGTGAGGACGGGTCGTCCTCTGGGAAACATTGAATATTTTATTCTTACTTTAGGCGTGTTGAGAAAGAGAGGAAGAATAAAGAATGGTGAAGAATGGTTGTAAGATCTAGATCTACGTTAAACACGGATGCAAAATATAGATCTAGATTAACTACGGAGGTAAGTTAAATATTAAAAGGGGGCTTGTAGGGTTCTTTGGGATTTAGTAGTCATGGATGATTAATTAAAGATTACTCTTTTTATCCTTTAATAGATTTAAAACTAGAACGACAGTGATGCATGTAAATTAGGATTTCTGGAGGGAAAAGGGTTCCCACTCTTAACCCCTATCTCGATATGGAACTCCGCTCATATCTAGCCTTTACCAAAACAATTGTTAATCCAATCTCTAATCGCGGTCGAGACTAGCAATGAATTGGTAGCGCGCCCGATTAGGATGTTAACTATTCTTCTGATAAAGTTTATAAATTTTATAGAACTTAAAAAGAGTTTTAAAGATCTTCATCATCCATTAACCTATCCTAATCCTATGAACCCTGACAAGCGAAGAATTACTCGCGCATATTTGGAGAAGAAGAGATGGAGAGGGAAATCATATTAAAACTACAAAGAGATAGAATAAGAAAACAACTAGTTTTATTAATCAACAAAATTCATTTGCACTTTGTTCCCTTAGAAAATGATTACAAAATGCTAGTTTGCTTCTCGATCTCTTCTAAG
Organism: Agapanthus africanus; assembly: GCA_030015575.1. Classification (NCBI taxonomy): domain Eukaryota; kingdom Viridiplantae; phylum Streptophyta; class Magnoliopsida; order Asparagales; family Amaryllidaceae; genus Agapanthus; species Agapanthus africanus. The sequence continues at coordinate 513,157,198 of JASDDO010000012.1, forward strand.
GAGGTAAATGAACCGTTGATGATCAGCCTGGATGCGTGAACCTGTCGTGGATTTCGTGATCTCTTTAGCTTGATATCCTCTAACTTTAGCCCTTGGTCCTTTATATAGCCCTCAAAGAAGAAAACCTAGCTACCATATATGGTGACTTCCTAATATGGTGACTTTCCATATATGGTAACTTTCCTAATATGGTGAATTTCCATATATGGTAACTTTCCTAATATGGTAACTAGTTGTTAGGATCCCAACCAGAAAATCCAGGGCCCTAACTCCTCAGAAGTGCGGCGGAACCGCGGCGTAATGGTGGGTTTGGCTGCGGATCCGCGGTGGATTAGGAGGATCGTGGGTTCGTTTCTCTTGAGGCTTCTTCTGGTGACACATGTAGACTATTTTGGTATCTGGAATCTGAAAATCTTCTCCACGTCTCTGCCAGAATTGATTTCTTCAATTTACTCTACTATTTCGGCAGATCTCGATAATTCGGATTTCCTTGATTCCAGTCCCGAAATAATTTCTGCACAATTATCTCAATAAATAATGTTAGTAGAATTTGTTTTTATTGAGATATTATCTTTAACCATTTGTCATGATATTTTAGTTTTAAGAGAATTGATCAAATGTATTTAATAAGGTAAGCATATTAAATGGGCCAAATGTTACATGGATATTATATACTTACTTTTTCCTTCATAATGCTAATTATAATATATAAACACATGAAAATAGTATTTTTACAGATAAACCCTCATATGTGTCATATATTATAATAAACACTTTTTTTTATATAGAAATAGTAGGAAAAATGTCATATTAAAAGTGCAGTTTTATCAACTGAACAAATACCCCCAAACTTAAGTTTGATCGTCCTGAGCAAACTAGTTATTCAAGAGAAGGAGAAAGAAGAAAAAAGAAAAATCCTAAGTAGCACACTTTCGTAGGCAACACGATTGCACTGAGCACGTGCAACAAGCCATTAAACCTCTAGGTGTCCCTGGTAGGAGGAGTGTTGTCTCCTGAGGGTTTTCAGCGGATTACACCCACAAAATCCTATAATAAAAGAAATATGGTGAAAGTTACATACAAAGATAAGAATTATGAAAGAAAGAACTTGAAAATAAGAGTTTTCAACTACACTAGTTTTTCAGTTGCTATGAGCCCTATCTTAATGATCATGAAAAAATGTTAGAAATCATACCACCCCTCAATAAAACATAGCCTTTAGTCTTCCTCCCTATCTTTCTTCCAAACATTGATAATATACTCCTACGTGTGTGTAAAAGACATCCCTACACTTAGAGAATTCAATTCAAGCTATCATACTCTTATCCATCTTCCAAAGTACTTTTTAGTCGGTGAATATTTTCTTTTTTTTTATGAAATTGCTCACACATCTTTCATGCGACCGTTAATACTTCTTGAGGTACTAACCGACCGATTACAAAACGTGCTTGCGTATTAAGGTGTAATTCCTCGTCTTGCACACCTAAGGCTTAGCAGTGGCTCCCAAACCAGTTGGTCTAAGGTACTAGGTGATAAAGCACCCTCGCTATATTTTTTTATGCTGCCTTGGTAATTGCAAAACCAGTGTTCATTTTTTTTTCTTCACCACATATATTTTATTTTATTTTCCTTCATACTAAGGCTTTTAGGCAAGAGCATTTCAAGGTATCCTCTACTATCCCAAGTTTCAAGATGTGTGTAAGTGCGTATGGTAGGGTATCAACATTCAGATGTTTGGTTTCTAGAATAGGGACTATTTTTCAGACTTATTTTTATCCTCAGATTAACAATTTCCTTCATCTTGGTAACTCTTGGGACAACAGCTCATAACTACTTATTACTAGTTTTGTTTAAGAGAACCTCTAACTTTCTTGTTTTTCTCAAACTATTCATATCTTTCATATATAATTTTTCACTTTCAAACTTTCATTATCAAAATTTTTTTGTGCTAATATATAGTATAATGCAAAGTAAAGCGTAAATAAGCACATACCTTCCCCAAACCTGTTTACAGCAGTGTCCTCACTGTTGTCACCTGTTAAGCTTAAAAAAACTGTAGACTTGGGAGGAAAAGTAAAGGGGACAAGAAATAATGAAAGTGAAATCCTCCCTCCAAACTTATATTTGGCTCACAATTTTGTAAAAATTTTCTTTCAAGAGCCAAAATATTTTTCTCTCCCCCAAACTTGAGTAAAATAGTTTTAAGCAATTAAAATCATTTGGGAGGGGGTTAAAGTTATTGGTCAAAGTAAAGCCTTACAAAGACCAAAAGTCAACACCAACCATTCAAAATTTTTATTAATGTAACGTATAGGTCGGTGGAAGAACATGTTATATAGAGCCAAGAAGAAGTGAGGAAGAGATAAGTGGTGGTATGGAAAGGGTTTGCGTGAACGTGAATGTGAGGAGATAAGAGATGATGATAAATAAAAACGAGAATGTGAATGATCAGAAATGAGTGGAATATTGGCATTCTCATATTTTATAAGAAGAAAGGGTGGTGGTTCAACTTCTATAGGTGGATGCTGATTAATCACAAAATCCGTGTTGTTTAGGAATGCAAGTTGTCAGCAAAAAGTTCTTCAAAACTTTCATCGATGGTGTAATTGAACATTTTGCTGTCAGTAAGTTTTGTGCCAGAATTTATCATACTTGATTTGTCAAAAATTATGGAGGTAGGAGACTCGAAAAACTCATCTACCTTATTTTTAAAATTATCCAAATCAAGTTGGGTTTATGGAATTATCAAGCTTGAATTATCGGATTGTGATTCATCAACACTTACTGAAATTATAAAAAGAATAGAAGAAGAAGAACCTGAGAAAGTAGAAGGTGAAATGGGTAAACAAATTGGTGTGTCGAATATCGCTGAACCAGATATGGGAGATGAAGGCTGAATTTCGGTATGCTGTTCGGTTATACAATTATCATCAACTTCAAGACACGTTTGGGGTCCGGGAAGAATAATTAATGGCTCGAGATGATGACCATAAGGAAGTGAAAGGACCTGATAAATTGGTGGGACAAACTCATCCAAATTTTCGGGTTCATCATTCAATATATCCCCAATGTCAATCTCCTCATTCAAGTGAAGGTTAGAATTCTCAAACACCTCATTAAAATTATGTTTTTCAATCAATTTTGGTTCAAGAGTGGAGGTGTAGAGATCACAAGGGATGAGTATGGTTTCACTTGAAATGGACCCTTCACAATCGGGTAAATCAAACACTACAAAGTCACACAACTCATTAGACATTCTATCTTCAATTGGTGAATCATTTGGTGTACTCGATGAATCTGTGAAACCGGAGTTGTGGATTTCAGTTTGGAATGGGGAGGTTTGATTAGGAAAGGTGAACAGTTCTGTCTCACTACCCAAATTCTCACTTTGTCCTATGGCCGTATTGTATACTGAAAATTTTTGGGCTGATTTGAAATTATTAGCTTGCATCCACTCTGTTGTTTCCTTTCTAATTTGGTGCGACATTTCCACATATTTTTCTAACGTCCGTTCAAGACTAGACTTGGGTTGATAAGGGGTTTCAGTATAAGATTGAAATTCTTGTGGATAATTAAAACTCCTAAATGACTGATTAGAAGGACTGTCTAGAGAAGGAATAAAAGACGGATAAGATTGATAGGAATAGAGTGGTTGCGAACATTAGACAGGAGTAGGATCAACATTATGATAAGAAGAATACTGATATTGGTTAGTTGGTTGGCTATTCTCAATAGATATCATTTATGCCATAAACCGATTATGAAATTCTTCTTTAGAAAGTGATGGTGATGGTTGATATTGGTCCGGATTGAAACTTTGGCCGTTAGCCCTTACTATATGCTCAGCAATGTACATGCATCTAGGGGATTCCTCAATCGGAGTATCAACTGAAACAGATGTAGAATTAGGATACGGTTGATAAGACCTGGACTGAAGTGGCCAACTGTTTCTATCCGCTTATTCTATCTGATCTCTTAAATACATGGGAGAGTCGAATGGTATACCGAAGCGATTACGAAGACAAGAAATATCTGGTTGTGGATAGCAAAGCTCGGTAAGAGTTCGTCTGTTTGGGTTACCCATTGTAAGAAGGTGAAAAGAGAAGAGGGTGAAGGGTAAAAAAGAAAAGAAAAAATTGGATTGTTTTGCTTTAAAAGTGGACTTGGGGGTTGACTCACAAAATCACAAAAAATACACAAACAACCCTAAAACTATGGTTACCTAGGATAAGCTCTAGACCGCTCCTAGACTTCCAAAGGACAAGCCACAAGATCAATCCTCTACCACCTCTTTATCGCTCTTATGGCCAGGTAAGTGCCAGGTAAGTGGGAGGTATCCGCTATACGAATCACAGAAAATAGCGGGCCTAATTATGTAACCACTTGCCTTAGACACACTTGCCTAGACACCACAAAAGTAATGCGGATAAGCGATAGATTACCCACGACCTTTCTCTGTCTTTATTGAGCGCGACAGTCCTTAGAGTCTTATCTAGATATTTTTTAAAGTAATGTAGGGTTGACGCAGATGCTCGTTTTGTGATTTGCGGGGCCTAGGAAGGGTGATTAAATCCCCACCTAATCTGCATTTGGTTTTTGCCCCTTAAAATCCGTATTAAAATATGAATAAACAAATCAATTACAAAACTTTGCAAAAAGATTTTTGAGCGGCAATATTTTGCAAAGAATCCTGCAGAAAAAATATTTTATTAGATTTCAGAGGAGAGAGAAAGATATAGAAAAAATACCAGAGAAGTTTGCAACCCTAAATCCCCCAATAAGCCGCCGTTCCGCTGCTAATAGGCTCTTTGTGCCGCGGTTCCGCCGCCGACTAGGAAGATCTGATGAAGAATTTTGCTACGTGGCCTCCTTTGCTCCTCTGGATCTTGATGAATGTCTCTGAATCTCTGTATTCTCAAATCTGTGACTCCAGATTGCCTCGCAAAATTCACACAATAATCGTTAAATATATAATTTGCAGTTTTGTTTATTTTTATGATATAGATCGAATAAGAATTCAACACAAATAGTAAGAATAAAAAATTACGCACGTTTCCCCGGCAATGATGCCATTTGATTGATCTGTATTTATATGTTGTAGTTAACCGCAGTCAATAACGGTGTCACGTGTAGCTAGACCGAGGTGAGTACGGGTCGTCCTCTGGGAAACGTTGAATATTTTATTCTTACTTTAGGCGTGTTGAGAAAGAGAGGAAGAATAAAGAATGGTGAAGAATGGTTGTAGAATCTAGATCTACGGTAAACACGGATGCAAAATATAGATCTAGATTAACTACGGATATAGGTTTAATATTAAAAAGGGGCTTGTAGGGTTCGTTAAGATTTAGTAGTCATGGATGATTAATTAAAGATTACTCTTTTTATCCTTTAATAGATTTAAAATTAGAACGACAGTGATGCATGTAAATTAGGGTTTCTGGAGGGAAAAGGGTTCCCACTCTTAACCCCTATCTCGACATGGAACTCCGTTCATATCTAGCCTTTACCAAAACAATTGTTAATCTAATCTCTAATAGCGGTCGAGACTAGCAATGAATTGGTAGCGCGCCCGATTAGGATGTTAACTATTCTTTTGATAAAGTTTATAAATTTTATAGGACTTAAAAAGAGTTTTAAGGATCTTCATCATCCATTAACCTACCCTAATCCCATGAACCCTAATAAGCGAAGAATTACTCGCGTATGTTTGGAGAAGAAGAGATAGAGAGGGAAATCATATTAAAACTACAAAGAGATAGAATAAGAAAACAACTTTCTTTATTAATCAACAAAATTCATTTACACTTTGTTCCCTTAGAAAATGATTACAAAATGCTAGTTTACTTCTCGATCTCTTCTAAGGAGGTAGATGAACCGTTGATGATCAACCAGGATTCTTGAGCCGTCGTAGACTTCGTGATGGCGTCGGTGTGATACCTTCTAACTTTAACCCTTGGTCCTTTATATAGCCCTCAAAGAAGAAAACCTAGTTACCATATATGGTGACTTCCTAATATGGTGATTTTCCATATATGGTGGCTTTCCATATATGGTAACTTTCCTAATATGGTGGCTTTCCATATATGGTAACTTTCTATATATGATGACTTTCCATATATGGTAACTAGTTGTTAGGATCCCTACCAGAAAATCCAGAGCCCTAACTCCTTAGAAGTGCGGCGGAACCGTGGCGTAATGGTGGGTTTGGCCGCGGATCCACGGTGGATTAGGAGGATCGTGGGTTCGTTTCTCTTGAGGCTTCTTCTGGTGATACATGTAGACTATTTTGGTATCTGGAATCTGAAAATCCTCTCTACGTCTCTGCCACCATTGATTTCTTTAATTTACTTTACTATTTCGGCCGATTTGATCTCGATAATTCGATTTCCTTGATTCCAGTCCTGAAATAATTTCTGCACAATTATCTTAATAAATAATGTTAGTAGAATTTATTTTTATTGAGATATTATCTTTAACCATTTGTCATGATATTTTAGTTTTAAGAGAATTGGTCAAAGATATTTAATAAGGTATGCATATTAAATGGGCCAAATGTTACATGGATATTATATACTTACTTTTTCCTTCATAATGTTAATTATAATATATAAACACAAGAAAATAGTATTTTTACAGATAAACCCTCATATGTGTCATATATTATAATAAACATCTTTTTTTATATAGAAATAGTAGGAAAAATGTCATATTAAAAGTGCAGTTTTATCAACTGAACAATGGACATTACGGTCCATTAGGTTTAAGGACATCATAGTCCATGTTTAAGGACATCATAGTCCATGGAGTTTAGTTTAGGGACGTTGCGGTCTATTGGGTTTACGGACATCATAGTCCATGGAGTTTAGTTTAGGGATGTTGCGGTCCATTGGGTTTAAGGACATCATAGTCCATGGAGTTTAGTTTAGGGACGTTGCGGTCGATTGGTTTAAGGACATTATAGTCCATGTTTAAGGACATCATAGTCCATGGAGTTTATTTTAGGGACGTTGCGGTCCATTGGGTTTAAGGACATCATAGTTCATGGAGACATCATAGTTCATGGGCGTTGCGGTCCATTGGGTTTAAGGACATCATAGTCTATAGAGTTTAGTTTAGGAACGTTGCAGTCCATTGGTTTAAGGACATCATAGTCCATGTTTAAGGACATCATAGTCCATGGAGTTTAGTTTAGGGACGTTGCGGTCCATTGGATTTAAGGACATTATAGTCCATGGAGTTTAGTTTAGGGATGTTGCGGTCCATTGGGTTTAAGGACATCATAGTCTATGGAGTTTTGGCTCATCAGTTTGAGGATGCGCCAAGAGTTATTGGTTATTGGGACCCGCCACCTCTCTGAAGACGTTGAAGAATTATAACGACATGTATTAGAGGTGTGGAGAGATGTACCCTTGAACCAATGTCCCGACTGAGGGGGGATAGGATGAACATTATTTTAGATGCTATCTGTTAGGAGATCATTTGCTATCTTTGGGACTGAAATCGGCTTGGGGGACCCTGAGTGTGAGGGGCTCAATTGATTGGCCTCGGGAGATATGGTCTATGTTTGACTAATATTGGCCTCTCATAGTGTTAACACTAGTATATGCTTAGCGCTCACGTGCTCCCACATGCGGCCTTGAATCAGTGTCATGCCCCGCTTTCCAGTTTACGGGCCGAGGGCGCGATGAGGCCGCTATGTATTTACTCTGATGTAAACACGCTAAGCGTATTTAAGCAATATAAGAGAAATATACACAAGAGACAATGTAATGAAATATCAACTTTATTTATTAACATTCTTTTGTACAATGCATGGAAAGTAAATATATCTGAATGAAAGCAATGCCTAAACAGTGGCATAACAGAAAAACACTGAAATGAAATAGGTACAAGTGGCTACAGCTCTGGGTCTTCAATAAACTGGTCCATGTCTTCGGCGCTGGGCTCGATCTCTAGAAGGTCCGAATCACTTGACGACATTCAAAGAAGAAAAAAGAGAATGCCGTCAGTGAACAAATCACTCGGCAAGTCCCGAAGATAAGGGAGAAGTAAAATAGATAGAGAGTAAGAGAGAGAGTAACTTTTAAAGTTGTATTATATTGTTATAATGTTGTATTTATTAACGTTGTTATTTGTAGCTTGGTACAGAATGATGCCAGTGTATACGAGAGGAGTCTCTATATGCCAGAGACTAAAGGCAACTGGAAGTACAAGACTCCGTTAGAAAGCCCGGAACAACGACGTTGCATTCAGGTTAGGTGTCTTAAATCTTGCAGTCTCATGCCACTTCTAACACCTTCCATACCAATCTACCCCTTAAACCCCGTGATGTCTTGATTGTATTGTTGTATTGTATTGCAACTTGTATTGTCTTGTAATATAGATTGTATAATTGGATGACTTACCGAAACCATGATATCAGTAAATGGATATAACTGGAGAATCATGGATGTAACTGGAGAATCATGTAGATGGAGGAAGTATATCCATGGTTCGGTTCAGTCAATACAGATTGAATATATTGAATATATGTATTCATGGATTCATATTGAATTGTAGATTGTACTTGAATCATATTCAAGTCAGATTATAATAATGAGACTCAGTCTGAGTCGGAACAATTAGAAAAGAAATTAAAGTCCTGATCGTTTTGATGTTATCGGTAACCGCTGCACATGGGCAGCAGGATTTGTGTCTTTTTCAAAGACGATTACCGTGTTGATAACACCGTTTGTTAGATTGTCTACCTTAAATAGGCAAGCACCCATTTCTCCGGCTCCCTGAGACTCAAGAGATTGGTCCAGCTTAAACCTATATTTACTAGGGTCCTTAGGGTAATTTATAGAACTTGAGGGGGTTTTATGTAAAAATAATTTTGTAAAATTTTTAAAATACACCCCAAGTATTTAATTATTGTCTTTAGAGTTGTCATATATGTGGATTTTATATATGTGACATTTCTAGTGAAAATAACCTATTTTTCATAATACATGGTATTTAATTGTAAGGTATTGAACTTGTATGGAATTTCATGGTATTTTCATGTAAAATGATTCTTATGATTTAGAAAAGTTGGAATATTTATATTATAACAAAAATAGATATTTTGATAATACATATATATTTATAAAAATAATTTTTAATTTATTATTTTCTAGAAATCTCATTTTCTTAAGATATTTGTATTTTAAATCTCTCGAGACCGAATGCTCCTTGTGGAGGTATGAATCTCGCACTACTAAGCTCAGGGATGTGCGATAATCTACACCATCCCAGTCGAGTTCCCCAAAATGGGTTGTAGCGGCACTTTGCAAAGATTTATAAAAATACATAATCTTGTAGAAAACGGTTTTTATAAGTTAAAGCTAGTTTTGTGTAAAACGGTATTTTCCGAATCTATATTTCCCAAAAGGTATTGTGCTATGTTGTATATGAGTGTTGTGAAGAGATAGGTCATTACCTCATGATCAATTTAAAGGTATATCAAGATTAATGATGTTCTAAAGTCGAAACTATACTACATGGTATTTTACTGAAAAAGAGCGGTAAAAGTTACAAGATAAAATATTTTGCTATGAAACATGTTCAACATGTTTTGTTATTGATTAATGGTCAAGATGTAACAGTTTAATATAGTTTTGTTAAGAAAAATTGAACTTTATAAAGGAAACCAAATCGGAAGACGGATTTAACTCCGCTTCCGTCGGGTTTTAGTTTTATAAAGTTTTAGTATGGAATAGAGAAGGGGGAGGAGGGAATTACAGGTTTATAATTAAGAGAAGAGGGATAGGAATACGTAGGAGGTGCCGGTGCGTCGTTTCGTCGCCGGGAGCTCCTAGGGTCGTCGTCGGAATTTCGCCGGAGTTTCGCCCTTCGCTAACTCCACTTGTACACAAAATTCTAGAGAGTTTTCTTGAGAGTTTGGATAGAATTTATGAGTGAGGGGTGTGTGTTTAGGGTTGGTATTTATAGGGTAAAACTAGGGTTAGGGTAGGTGAAAGAGTGTGAAGAAAAATGTATTAAATTGTATTAAAAATTGGATTTATTGAGATTTTAAAGGACTCTGTTAAGGTACAGGATTTTTAAAGTATACAGGGGTAATGGGGAGACCAAAAGACACAACTCCTAAGAAGACAACTCGATGATCCGGCTCAACTCAGCAGGCGTAGGCGGGCCGATTCGACTGAGTCGCCGGCCCGAGTCGGGCCAGGGCTCGCTGCCATGCGTCCTATGTCGTATGGTGTAGATCCCGGGACAGTTTGTTTTATATGTGTAGTGGGGTTTTTACGAGTTATGCACGTGTAAGCTTTTGGATTTCTAAAAATTCAAAAGAAAACAATATTAAAAATAATGTGGGGGATGGGATTTGAACTCTGGTGGCTTGGTTCAGCAGTGTAAGGTCTTACCAATGAGCTACAAGCTCCTTCTTGCTATTAAAAAGCAAAACAAATTTATAACTTGTGCTCAGGCATAAGTACCCCTTTATGTATTTTTTTTGAAAAATTTGTACAGAAAGTTGTACAGAAAGTTTAGGGTTGTTACATTCTACCCTCCTTATAAAAATTTTATCCTCGAAATTTGTAAAAGGAAAGTGTAACTGATTAAAGAAAATTTTGATGATAGAACTATTGGTAGTGTATGAAAAATATGTGAAAGAACGAAAGGATGCGAAGGTTTTGGTAAGATTGTAAAAGAGGTGAGGGAATTTTGGGTTAGGACAGATTTAAAGTATATGAAATTGTAAGATTCAAGGAACATGAATTGTAAAGAATGTTTTCAGTTGCTGGTTCTTGTGTTATATTGCTTAGATTGTTCACGCAGAACAAAACTGCATAGTAGGGTTCCATACAGCTCGGACCTGCATGGGCCACCAACAAAACCTGTTATGCCCCGCTTTCCAGTGTACGGGCAGAAGGCACGACGAGGCCGCTGTGTATTTACTCTGAAGTAAACACGCTAAGTGTATCTAAGCAATATAAGAGAAATATACACAAGAGACAATGTAATGAAACATCAACTTTATTTATTAACATTCTTTTGTACAATGCATGGAAAGTAAATACATCTGAATGAAATCAATGCCTAAACAGTGGCATAACAGAAACGGAAACACTGAAATGAAATAGGTACAAGTGGCTACAGCTCTGGGTCTTCAATAAATTGGTCCAAGTCTTCGGCGCTGGGCTCGATCTCTGGAAGGTCCGAATCATCCGACGACATTCAAAGAGGAAGAAAGAGAAATGTCGTCAGCGAACAAATCACTCGGAAAGTCCCGAAGATATGAGAGAAGTAGAATAGACAAAGAGTAAGAGAGAGAGAGTGTAACTTTTAAAGTTGTATTATATTGTTATAATGTTGTATTTATTAATGCTGTTGTTTGTAGCTTGGTACAGAAGGATGCCAGTGTATACGAGAGAAGTCTCTATATGCCAGAGACTAAAGGCAACTAGAAGTACAAGGCTCCGTTAGAAAGCCCGGAACAACGGCGTGGTATTCAGGTTATGTGTCTTAAATCTTGCAGTCTCGTGCCACTTCTAACACCTTCCGTACCAATCTACCCCTTAAACCCCGTGATGTCTTGATTGTATTGTTGTATTGTATTGCAACTTGTATTGTCTTGTAATATAGATTGTATACTTGGATGACTTGTCGAAACCATGATATCAATAAATGGATGTAACTGGAGAATCATGTAGATGGAGGAAGTATATCCATGGTTTGGTTCAGTCAATACAGATTGAATAGATTGAATATATGTATTCATGGATTCATATTGAATTGTAGATTGTAGATTGTACTTGAATCATATTCAAGTCAGATTATAATAATGAGACTCAGTCTGAGTCGGAACAATTAGAAAAGAAATTGAAGTCCTGATTGTTTTGATGTTATCGGTAACCGCTGCACATGGGCGGCATGATTTGTGTCTTTTTCAAAGACGATTACCGTGTTGATAACACCGTTTGTTAGATTGTCTACCTTAAATAGGCAAGCACCCATTTCTCCGGCTCCCTAAGACTCAAGAGATTGGTCCAGCTTAAACCTATATTTACTAGGGTCCTCAGGGTAATTTATAGAACTTGAGGGGGTTTTATGTAAAAATAATTTTGTAAAATTTTTAAAATACACCCCAAGTATTTAATTATTGCCTTTAGAGTTGTCATAGATATGGATTTTATATATGTGATATTTCTAGTGAAAATAATCTATTTTTCATAATACATGGTATTTAATTGTAAGGTATTGAACTTGTATGGAATTTCATGGTATTTTCATGTAAAATGATTCTTGTGATTTAGAAAAGTTGGAATATTTATATTATAACAAAAATAGATATTTTGATAATACATATATATTTATAAAAATAATTTTTAATCTATTATTTTCTAAAAATCTTATTTTCTTAAGATATTTGTATTTTAAATCTCTCGAGACCGAATGCTCCTTGCGGAGGTCTGAATCTCGCACTACTAAAACTATGGATGTGCGATAATTCGCACCATTCCAGTCGGGTTCCCCAAAATGGGTTGTAGCGGCACTTTGCAAAGATTTGTAAAAGTACGTAATCTTGTAGAAAACGGTTTTTATAAGTTAAAGGTAGTTTTGTGTAAAACGGTATTTTCCGAATCTATATTTCCCAAAAGGTATTGTGCTATATTGCATATGAGTGTTGTGAAGAGGTAGGTCATTACCTCGTGATCAATTTAAAGGTATAGCAAGATTAATGATGTTCTAAAGTCGAAACTATACTACATAGTATTTTACTAAAAAAGAGCGGTACAAGTTACAAGATAAAATATTTTTCTATGAAACTTGTTCAACATGTTTTATTACCGATTAATGGTCAAGATGTAAGAGTTTAATATAGTTGTGTTAAGGAAAATTGAACATTATAAAGGAAACCGAATCGGAAGTCGGATTTAACTCCGCTTCCGTCGGGTTTTAGTTTCACAAAGCTTTAGTATGGAATAGAGAAGGGGGAGGAGGGAATTACGGGTTTAGAGTTAAGAGAAGAGGGAGAGGAAGATGTAGGAGGTGCCGGTGCGTCGTTTCGTCGCCGGGAGCTGCTAGGGTCGTCGTCGGAATTTCGCCGGAGTTTCGCCCTTCGCTAACTCCACTTGCACACAAAATTCTAGAGAGTTTTCTTGAGAGTTTAGAAAGAATTTGTGAGTGAGGGGTGTTGTTTAGGGGTGGTATTTATAGGGTAAAACTAGGGTTAGGGTAGGTGAAAGGGTGTGAAAAAAATGTATTAAATTATATTAAAAATTGGATTTATTAAGATTTTAAAGGGCTCTGTTAAGGTGCAGGATTTTTAAAGTATAAAGGGGTAATGGGGAGACCAAAAGATACAACTCCTAAGAAGACAACTCGGCGATCCAGCTCAACTCGGCCAGCGGAGGCGGGCCGAGTTGACCGAGTCGCCGGCCTGAGTCGGCCGAGTCGGGTCGGGGCTCGCTGCCACGTGTCCTATGTTGTATTGTGTAGATCCTGGGACAGTTTGTTTTATATGTGTAGTGGGGTTTTTACGAGTTATTCACGTGTAGGCTCTTGGACTTCTAAAAATTCAAAAGAAAACAATATTAAATATAATCTGGGGGATGGGATTTGAACTTTGGTGGCTTGGTTCAGCAGTGCAAGGTCTTACTAATGAGCTACAAGCTCCTTCTTGCTATTAAAAAGCAAAAAAAACTTATAATTTGTGCTTAGGCAAAGATACCCCTTTCTGTATTTTTTTTGAAAAATTTGTACAGAAAGATTAGGATTGTTACAATCAGTGTTAAACACTGAAATTTGGGGCGCTCACGAGTGGCACGTGAGGTGCTTGAAAGTTGGCGCTGCTTCTTTGGCTTTATTCCTTTGTTCTTTTTATAAATGTTATGCTATATTGGGGATCACATGCTCTCACATGAGGCGCCCCCAAAATGGGAACTATCTTCGGTTTTTTCCCTTTTTCCTTTTGAAAGCGGTAAGCATTTTTTAGGGGGGTCACGTAGGATCATGTGAGGCGGCCCAAAAATGATATCTGACTTTGGTTTTATACCCTTTTCCTTTTGAAAGTGCCAAGCACTTTTTAGGGGGGTCACGTAGGGACACGTGACCTGATCTCAGTTGTTCTTTTTCATTTATCAAGGGTGCTCACGTGGGATCATGTGATCGGCCATTATCATGTTGGGTGCTAATATTTCTACGTGCATGGAGATCTCGAGTTTTGAGACTTTCAAGCCCATTGTTTTATAAGAATTAAATTCTTTTATAGGGTTAAACCCTAATTTTATTAAAGGAATTAAATTCCTATATGTTCTTATAAGAATTAAATTCTTCGAACTTAGTTCTTTCCCTAAGGTTTGAATCTACATAACAGAATCTCCCCGATGAGAATTAAATTCTAAACTTGTGAGGAGATCTGCTTCTGCAGATCTCAACCAGAGGAAGAACTAAGATATTTTTAGAAGAGCTAAACTTTTGTGGAGGCGAAGAAGAAGTAAGATACTCTCTGTGTTTTGTTTCTTCTTACCTGGGGTTTCTTCTTTTCTTTGAGGAGATCTTCTTCTCACTAGAGAATTAAATTCTCTTTTCTTTTTTTTAAAAAACTTATCAGGGGTTTTTTCTCTCTTTTTTCTGTATATCCCTCTCTTCAGTCTCGAGTCCTTTATATAGTAGAGGCAAGTTTGTTGATTTTTGTTAAGGAAATCTCTCATTGAGAGATTTTTGATTGATTCGGGGATTTTATCCACCGTTGGAACTTTGATCCAGGGATTCCTGTTTTACAGAAGACATTTTCTTGTTTTTAACAAGATTGGGAAAATATTTTCCCATACAGAGCTTATTCTGTATCTTGGTGATTTTTAATCACCATTGGATCTTTGATCCAACGGTCCTTTGATTTACAGAGCACAATCTTTCTTGTTTAGAAAGATTGGGGGAAATATTTCCAAAATAGGGTTCTGATATTTTTTTATATAGAATTTAATTCTATCGGCTCAGAAGATATTAGGAATCCTCACGTGTAGCACGTGACCCAATGGCACTAGCCGGTTTGCCTATATGCAGCAGTCCCAGAGAAGAGCATCAAATTTTGGCACGAGATGCGCCTTTTGGTTTGCTATTTGTTTTATGAAGACGCCTATATACTTTGTATATAGGTGCTTATATGTGGTACGTGAGGCCCAATTTCAGTCTTATTTGATAAGTGTAATGCTTTATAATTTTGGCTCCAAGGCGCATCATATGTGGACACGTGATGCTCCTTTTGGGGAATTCTTCCATCGCTTTTTGGTTCATTATTTATTCATTTATTAGATATTTATTATTACTTTTTTTTATAAGAGAACAAATGCCCCCACAGCATCGTTCTCACGTGGCTTGCACGTGAGTGCAACGCTGTCACCTTTACAGCCGTTGGATGGCCTAGGGGAACGGGGAGGTGAACCGCCCTTGTCACGTATTATAAATGCAAGGGTTTAGGCTTTGGGAAGCCACTGTTTTTTCATATTCTTCCTTCTTTGTTTTCTTCGAGAATTTAATTCTCCCTTTTCAGAGCTTAGTTCTCTGTTCATTGCAATTCCAGAGTTAAACTCTGTTAGAAAAGGACCCTTTTCTAGGTAATGATCTCGAACATTAGAGAAACCCTTTTCTTTAAAGAATACTTCTGGATTTTAAATCCATCATGAGAGCTTTGCTCTCCTCTGAAACCCATCCCATAGAGATCCAAAGACGTGATCTTTGAGTAATAACTCTTAATGCTTTGGGCATTCCTCCTCTGACCTTTAAGGATTAATGGCATTTGATTTTTTATTTCCTCTTTATGGGGTTTCTGGAATTTAATTCCATTGCATAAAAGGAATTCAATTCCTCACCAAAGAGCTCTGCTCTGAAGATCAAAAGGACCCCTCAGGAATTTTATTTCGTGGTGGTCTTCGAGAACATTTTCACAGGGTTTTTCCTTATTTGCGTAAATTCAAATTTGTTGAGTATTTTAACAGAACTTGCTTTCTCTATGAGGATGTCAAGAGTTATTTAAACCCCCGTGTCCATTAAATGAGAATCTTTTTAGATTTCTATAATAATTGTCCTGTCTTGATCATTGGTGAGCCGCCATATTGATTTTGTGGGGTTCATTAGTTTTGCAACCAGTGGTCCCATGGAACAAACTTTCTGTCGTTTCCCTTTATTATATATATATATATATATATATATATATATATATAGGTTTCATTAACGGCCTTTCTTTCCCCTTTTTCAGGAACAATGGCTTCTCTTCCTTACTTTCCTTTTACTCGCTCAGACGCCGCTTTTCCGCAATCGCCGTTGGATGAATAGGCCATGGCGATGATCCGTGCCCATGACAGGGATTGCAGTAGTTTTCTCTTATGGGGAGTTTGGTACGGGCACATTATCCGGAGCCACCGCAGCTTTACTTGTGAGATGCCAACATAGCCTTTGCGCCCGATATCGTTGATGGAGCGTCCGCCGACTGCTTATGCGGTGGAAGTGGCCAATTGGTCTCTTATACGCCGGCTTGAGCCATCAACAACCCGGATACCCAACCAGCCCGTGCCGGCTATAGATATTTTGGGACACCGCATCTGTCAAAGCGAAGCCCGACCCTGGGGATAAGTCTATAAGGTAGGGCTTACCCCTCGTCATCCAATTGGCTATCTTCCTTAGGCTTGATATGTCCTTTCCGCCCACCGTGCGCGGTTGCAGAAAGTTGGGTTGTATCAAGCGGTATACTCGTCTCTTTTTCATTACCTGGTTCTTCACGTCTGGTGGGTTAAGGCTTTCCTGAATCAATGGAATCTTCCCACCAACACTTTCTTGCTAGGGGATCGTGAGGTATCGATTTCCCTGGAAGAGTTCCGCGAGATCTCTGGATTGCCGATCAGGGAAGAGCACTATGAAGAGTTGCTGCCTCCCGATGAGTATGTATTCATGACCGTACCTGCTATGCTTGACGGCTTGACGACCGAAAACGCCGTCCGTCATAAGTATCCTAGTTTAATCAAAACTCTGGGCGATTTCGAGAAGCTGTTCGTGGAGTCAGAAGGACAGGGTGTCACTTTTAAGAGATTCATCGCCCGTTTTCTCCGTGAAGATTTCTTATCAAAGGAGGCTCCAAAATTTGCGAATATTAACGAACCCTTTGGGTTTGGGCTGAATAAGCTATCGGCCAAAGAAGAGGACTTGCCGCAGTTTTGCATTCCGGTTTCTTCGGCCGTGCCCTTCGATTCAATTGCAGCCCCTGGCATGGACGAAGAGACCTTCTTCGTCGACTTCATCAGTCTTTGGCTCAGTTGGTTCGTCATGCCAACGCATCGACGCTTCATGAGAGCCTCTGTCTTCTACCCCGCTCATCATGTAGCCGAAGGGGCACGGTTGGCTGTTGGCATCGCAGGATTGTCACATCTTTATCATGGATTGAGTGTTGAGGCCAACACTTCAACCCCAGGTACGGATGTCGTGAATTCCTCTCTCCACTACTTCACATCGTGGATTGAGATGCATGTATTGGGAGCGTTCACAGCGCATCGGAGGCCATATTTTTATGACTCCTATACCTTTCCACGGATCATGAGGCTGGTGGATGCTTCTGCTCCCGACCCTACCCAGCTAGGAGCCCTCTGCGTGCTGCTTAATCCGTACTCCAACGAGGGCGGGATGGTTTTTGTTGACCGGGTCCTTTCTGCTCCTGCCGGGCCTATTCAGCAGCTGTTTGACTTTTCGAAGGGTACCTGGTGTTCCGTCAGAACAACGCGGCTCTTTTTATGCGGTATAATCCGCATCGCTTCGCCCAGCAGTTGGGCTATAACCAGGGTGTCCCTTTTGAGGCGTTCTTGGTTAAACCTACTCCATCTTTGGAAGTCACGGTGACATTATCCATCACTTCATGCGGCTGAACACCGGCGCCCGTTTCATGATCCCCGAGGCCGACTATATTCCAAGGTGTGTGGGGTCCTTCGCGGGTTGGTATCGTCATTGAGTCGGTCCCATCATCGTCGAGGAAAGGTAGGTACTCTTCGAATGTCGATCGTCGGCTCCGGCCCAAGTTACTGGTGTTCCACTGCGGCCGCGGATGGTGGTTCGCCCTCCGTTAAAGGATGGTGGCGCGGTCCTTATCCTGAAAGCCGCAGAAATAGAATCGACTCCTCGCACTGCTGGGATGCCAGTGCGCACTAGAGCTTAGGCGAAGGCCTCCAATGAAGCGTCAGCGACAGTACCCTCAGTGGAGGTGTCATCCGCGGTGGTATTGCCAAAAGGGGATACTGGAAGCGAAGTTGGCCAACGTCGCACCAAAGCGCCGAGGGGAAGGAAGCGATCCTTTTCCAGTGTTAGCTCTAGCTCGAAAAGGAGGAAGAAAACATCTGCCGGCTTGCTTGACCTCCTGCTGGAATCTGAGCCTATTGTTCAAGACGAGCCCATCTCCATGCATGAGCTGGATGACGGTCTTATTTATCCTGGTTCGTCAGCTGAGAAAGCCACGCAATTATCTGAAGCTTTAAGGCGTTCGCAGGATGAGACCGAAAATGTGCGCATCCCGAAGAAGCCCTACCCCCGGTTATCTTCTACGAAGATCCTCTTTCACTACGGAGAGTACATATGGGTCCTCTGCGAAGGGAAGATGAAAGAGCTTTCAAGCAGCCCATTTCGGCTACTTCTAAAGACGAGCTGGCACTGAAGACCGGTGGGTATGAATCTGCATTTAAAACCCGGCGAGCACATTTCCTCAGGAAGGAACGACGGCTTGAAAAAGCCATACTAGAAGCATCCTGGCACATCGGTATGTGTGCTTTTCATATTTTTCTTTTGGCAAATAATTTGTATCGCTTTTTATATCTCCTTAACTTTGTGAAAACTTTGCAGGGACTTCAGCAGCGAAAGAGGATTTGAGCCCAGGTTGTGCTATGACCGACGCTCTATAGATGTCTCCCATAATGCATTGGCATATGTAGAAGGGGTCACTACGGCTGCCGTTCCTGTTGTGGAGCCTTCGGTGGTGGCTCTTGTTCCTTTGGTGTCCATTGCTCGAGCGGAGGTGACCTCATTGGCCACGGACCCCATGGATTTTTCTGATGGCGTCTTGGAAAGGGTAATTGAGACCGCCGTCCCTTCATTGGAGCCTGAAGTGGCGGCTGTTGCCCCTCAATTGGAAGCTGTCATACTAGCAAATGTCTTCGGTGATGTTCCTGAGGGCATGGAGGAGGCTGCCAAGGCTTCTATCCCTCCGGTTCAAGGCGGGAAGAGCATCGAAAGTAGTCTTCTATACTTTGTTTTAATAGTCTTTCCATTATCTGAACCTTTCCTTCCTTTCAGAACTACGGGAATTGGTGGCTTCTATTGTGGACCTATCTCCTAGGAAGTCCTTCCACCGCTTACTTGACATAGCTGCCCTACGGGCGATATCCCCGCAAAGTATCGTCCTTTCTTCCGGGCAAGGTCTGTGTTCTTTGACCCTTTTGCTTTATTATCACTTTTTCTTTTACGATGATGCTAACATGTCCTCTGCGGTTCTGGAAGCTGATGATGAAGTGGAGATCCTTGATGGACCTGAGGATCTTTCAAACCCCCCTTACATGGCTGTGGGTAAGTAAAACTTTACCCTTGGTATTGTTTTGTTTATTCCATGTTTGCTAGTCTCGCTGACTAGTCATAAACTTTGACAGCTTTGCCAGTTCCGGCTCCGTTAGAATCTCGAACCTCTATGCCACCGGGACTATATATCCAACGTGTGTCTGAAAGGATGGCGAGACAAAGCATTCACTCCTTGTCGGCCCTTATTGAAGATCTTCGTGCTGGAAGTTCTGTTACGGCCGAAGAATTTGCTGCCGAAGCCAATACCTCTTTGCCCTTCCTTTCTACTTATCATGATGAGACATTAGTGCATGTTTGGGTTGGGTATTGTCGCAGGGTGGAGGCTTGCTCACATAATCTCGAGTGTATACGCCTTCCTTCCGAGCTCTTAACTGTCAAGGTGAGCCTGCGGGGGTGGATTGAGCAGTGCGCCGCTAATCTTCAGTCTTCCGAAAAGAGGCTCAACCAGAAATTTTCGGAGAGGGAGCTAGCTTCAAATGCTTTGGGAGAACTTCAAGCTCAGCTCACTGCTAAGACCACCCGTGCGTACGAACTTTGGCGGGTGCTTCAAGAAGCTATCACGGAGGTGGTAGCTATTGATAAAGCCATTATCTTTACCCGCGAGATGGTTGAAAATCATAAAGTTGCTGAAAAGGAGCTTGAGAGTCGGCTCGCCTCATATCAGGCTCAACAATCTGAGGCGGAGACCCGTCTTGTAGCAATAACAAAGCTTGAAGCCGAGGCCCAGCGGAAGAATGATGAATTGACGAACTTATTGCACCGTCTGCCGGCTTGAAGATATATATATTTTTTATATTCTCCTTTTTGTATTTACTCCTAAATGAGAGTGTCTTTTGATTCTTTTATGAAATGTACCTTGTATTCATTTGGATTCATGAATAAAAGACATATTTTGTTTCATATTGGCGTGTCCCTTTTAGAAAAGGCGTTTTGTAGATAGTCCATCTTGATCTCCTTGCAGGGCAGCGACGGCTTAGGAAACAGGTTCAGACCTGCCGCCTAAGACTTTTCAACTTCATGAGCCGTGAGGGTCTCATAAAGACTTTTCTCCCTACAAGTCGAGAGGATCCCGTAGGTGTAATTTCTCCTTAGGAATCGTGAGGATTCCTAAGTGTGTATTTTCCCTCGAGAGTCGTAAGGATCTCACAAGAGAATTTTCCCCCTTACAAGTCGGGAGGACTCGTAAGTGGTTGTTTCCCTCCTTGTCGAGATTCGACTTTGGAGAGTGTGGCCCGTGAATAGTATGCAATGGCCCATCTTGGACCGACTTACAGGGCCCCAGTGCTTAGGAAACAGGTCTTTGTCCCCATTGCCTAAGGCTTTCTCCTACGAGTCGAGACGAATCGAGGGATTATTGGTTGACTTGATTCTGAGACGGAGCATTGTTCTGGCTTGGAGGTCGTTAGTTGAATTGTTTCCGAGACAGAGCATTGTTCCGGCGGGAAGGTCATCGGCTGACTTGTTTCCGAGACGGAGCGTTGTTTCGGCGGGGAGGTCATCGGCTGACTTGTTTCCGAGATGGAGCGTTGTTCCGGCGGGGAGGTCATCGGCTGACTTGTTTCCGAGACGGAGCGTTGTTCCGGCGGGGAGGTCATTGGCTGACTCTATGTTGTCTGTGAACCATAGAGTCTTAGAACTGGGGACTTTGCTATGGCTCCGATTGGTGATGTCGCGTCCGTATCCTGCTGGAATGAGGAGGAATGCCGTTGTTGGTTCTAAGCTGTAGATGTGGCCGTTGAGATTCGGAACTAGGGACTTTGCCATGGCTCTGCTTCGTTGCGACTCTGAGGTCGGTTGTTGACGTCACGTCTGCATCCGGTTGGAGCGAGAAGAAACACTGTTGTTGATCTTTAGGCTGTAGATGTGGTCGTCGAGATCTGACTTCCCTTTGACCCAGTCCGGTTGGGAAATGTAGTTCCCTTTTCGCTTATGCCCATAGATTGTATACAGGGGTTACTATGGACTTACCTGCAGGGCAAAAGTTTCATTTCATTTTTTGTTTTCTTTCCGCGATGCTCTATCATTTCAGCTTTTTATATCACGAAGGTCGCGATTGCCCAATCATTTCGGCTATTTTTCGCGGTGCCCAATCATTTCGACTATTTTTCTTTTTACTCGCTGCTTTTTATTGCGAGTTACCCAATCATTTCGTCTATTTTTATATGTATTTTTGGCTCGCTGATTTTGTTGCGAGTATGGACTTGAGATCTGATATCAATCTTAGTATCAGTATCACTGCGATTGGAATATTGCCAGGAGCGAATCATCACTTGCCGTGAAAGGACTTGGAATTTGCTACTGATTTAGGCATAAACATCGCTACAACTAGGATATTGCCAAGAACGAATCATCATTTGCTTTTGTCGATTCGAACAAAGGTGGCTTAGCAAACTGGGTTAGGATCCTGTCGACTAAGACTTTTGACTTCATGAGCCGTAAGGGTCTGATAAAGGTATTTCTCCCTACGAGTCGTGAGGATCTCGTAGGTGTAATTTCTCCTTAGAGGTCATGAGGACTCCTAAGTGCGTTTTCTCTTAAGAGTCGTAAGGATCTCACAAGAGCATTTTCTCCTTGCAAGTCGAGAGGACCTACAAGTGTTGTTCACCAAATAGGGGAATTTCACACCATTGGTGGAACTGAGCGAGGGAACACTTATTTATGCCCATGGATTGTATACAAGGGTCAATATTGACCGCCTGTAGGGCAAACTGGGGGATGCGATGGCTTAAGAACAGGTTCGGATCTCTATAACTTAAGGCTTTCGAATCCTATAAGCCGCGAGGGTCTCATAAGGGGGATTCTCCTTACGAGCCGTGAGGATCTCGTAAGTGTAATTTCTCCTTAGGGATCGTTGGGATCTCTAAGTGTGTTGCTCCCTTGTGAGTCATAAGGATCTCACATAGGTATTTTCTCCTTACAAGGTCGAGAGGACCTTGCAAGTGTTTTTATTTTAACGAGATTGCGTCCTTTCGGGTTTTCACAAGCTCGCCGGTAGCCCTGCTGTTTTTACTCACGGAGCCCTTTCGGGTTTTCCTCCGTGCCCATTTCTCTTGTGGACGTACCTTTTTTTTGCCACGTTAGCCTAAGGATGCTGCATTGCGTAGTAGTTTAAGGACGTTACGGTTCGTAGCTAGTTTCAGGACGTTTCGGTCCGTTGTTAGTTTATGGACGTTTTGGTCCGCAGCTAGTCTAAGGACATTACGGTCCATAGTTAGTTTAGGGACGTTTCGGTCCCCAGCTAGTTTAAGGACATTACGGTCCATAGTTAGTTTAGGGATGTTTCGGTCCGCATCTAGTTTAAGGACATCACGGTCCATTGTTAGTTTAGGGACGTTTCGGTCCGCAGCTAGTTTAAGTACATTACGGTCCATTGTTAGTTTAAGGACGTTTCGGTCCATAGTTAGTTTGGGACGTTTCGGTCCGCAACTAGTTTAAGGACATTACGGTCCATAGTTAGTTTAGGGACGTTTCGGTCCGCAGCTAGTTTAAGGATATTACGGTCCATTGTTAGTTTAGGGACGTTTCGGTCTGTAGCTAGTTTCAGGACATTGCGGTCCATAGACGGTTTAAGGACATCATAGTCCATAGTGTTTAGTTTAGGGACGTTGTGGTTCACAGTTAGTTTAAGGACGTTGCGGTCCATTGTTAGTTTAGGGACGTTTCAGTCCGTAGAATGTTTCGGTCCATTGTTAGTTTAGGGACGTTTCAGTCCGTAGGAGTTTTGAGGCGAGATTTTGCCGGATACTACTTATAGAGTTTGGACTCGGAAAGATAGCGAGCGGACATAGGCATTGTCATCTATCATTGACCTGGGCCGTGACTCGTCAGGCGTAGTATTTTTTAAGGAACCGACCGTTTATTGGCCGGAAGGGTTTTTCGCCATGCATATCCATGAGCAAGTAAGCCCTACCTTGGAAGACCTTGTCTATGATGTATGGGCCCTCAAAGTTTGGCTCGAATTTCCCCCGCTTGGCATGATTAGGGATCATAGGTCTTTTGACAACTAGCACGAGTTCGCCTTGGCAGAATGTTCTCGGCCTAGTCAATCTTTCGTATGAGCGCGTCATCCTTACTTTGTAAGCTTCTAGGTTTTGCTATGCCACGAGACGAGTTTCATCGAGGGCGTCTAGCTCTTCAAGCCGAAGATGAGCATTCTCTTCGTCTGCTAGTTCGTACCGAAGCGCCACTCGTAGAGAGGGTAGCTCTATCTCCACGGGGAGTACCGCTTTTGTGCCGAATACCAACGCGAATGGCGTTGTATTGTGTCCGTTTTGAACGTAGTTTGATACACCCAGAGAGCTTCATGCAGTCTCTCATGCTAGTCCTTTTTATTTTTGGACACTGTCTTCTTTATGATCTTTGTCAAGGTCTTGTTAAAATCCTCAGCTAGACCGTTAGCTCGGAGATTATAAACTGAAGAATATCTTCAATCTATATTATTTTGCTGCGCAAAGTGGCTGATTTTGTGACTTCTATAGGCTGGCCCGTTATCAGAGATAATCCGTCCCAGAGTGCCAAACCGATAGATGACGTGTGTCTTGAATAAATAAAGAATATTCTCCGTCTTCACTTCTCTTAGCGGTATGGCTTCTGCCCACTTAGAGAAGTAATCAGTTGTCGCCAATATGAATCGATGTCCTTTGGATGACGCTGGTTCGATAGGCCCAATTATGTCGGTTTCCCATATTTCGAACGGCCAGCTAGCCACTGTTGGGTGTAGCGGGTTTGGATGCTGGTGGATAAAGTCTCCATGAATTTTGTACGAGTGGCACTGCTTCGCGTATTCGAGGCAGTCCTAAATCATCGTGGGCCAATAGTAGCCCATTCTTTTGATCTTCAGTTTCATTTTTGGCCCGGCTTGATGAGACCGCAGAGTCCGTCGTGAGTTTCTTGGATGACCCTCTATGCTTCTTCTGGTCCCAGGCATCTCAGCCACAGAGAGTTAAACGATCTCTTGTATAGAGTATCATTGACGAAGGCGAAAGACAGAGCTCGTTTCATGAGCTGATGTCTTGAGGATGCATCTTCCGGTATTTGACGGGATTTGAAGTAGTCTATAAAGACTTCTCTCCAATCCTTAGCTTTTTCTTGGTCCTCTATTTGTAGGGCTATTTTCTTGATCTCTTCCTTTTCTTCTGACGACTCCGGAGATATTTCTGCTGGTGTAAGAACCCGACGGCTTTGTACAATGATCCTTACGTCATCGAGGTTTTCGTCAGCCAGTTCTTTAGCGAGTTTGGCTAATGCGTCCGCTTTGCTATTTTTTGCACACGGTATGCTTTCCAGGGAGTAGGAGGGAATTTGAGTTAGTAATTGTTGCACTCTCTCGCCGTACTTTACCAACTCTGATTTGCACGTTTGATAGTCGCCATTTACTTGACTAACGACCAGCTGGGAGTCTCCGTATATGAGGAGGTTTTCGATTCCCATGTCGACAGCGATCTCAAGACCTTCTATTAAAGCCTCATATTCTGCTTCATTGTTTGTCCTCGGCTCTGTTAAGGAAAAGGCAAAGCGCATTATCCCTCCTTGTGGAGTCATGAAGATGAGGCCTACCCCAGATTTAATTATGAGGGAGTTGTGCTTTCGCTTCTTCATGGAAGATGCCCCAATGAAATAGAGTTCCTATCGGGTATCACTCCCTCCTCTCTCCCCGTCGATCGTGTCAAACGCATGCTCGTCTGGCAATTCTCAATTTAGGTGTGAATCGGCAGGTATCGGATGCTCAGCGAGGAAGTAGGCGATGGCTTGGCCTTTCACTGCCTTGATGGGTCGGTATGTTATCGAGAATTTCATTAAGAGTAGGGCCCATTTAACGAGCTGTCCCGTTAGTATGGCTCTTGATATCAAATACTTAAGAGGACCCACTTTTGATATGAGATGGACCTCATGCGCCAAAGCATAATGCTGAAGCTTTGTTATCGCGAAGATCAATGCCAAGCAGTGTTTTTCGATAGGTGAGTAGTTGTTTTCTGCCCCAAGGAGAACTCGACTCAAATAGTAGAGGGCCCTCTCCTTCCCTTGGTCGTTCTCCTGTGCCCATAGCACGCCTAAAGAACCTTTAAGGGCTGTTCTGTACAAGATGAGGGGCTTTCCCTTGACTGGAGCGGTCAGTACCGGTGGGTTCTGCAGGTATTGCTTAATTTCGTCCAGTGCATTTTGGCATTTACGATCCTAAACAAACATGGTCCCCTTCTTCATTAGATGGTTGTAGGGACGACACTTGTCAAAGAGGTTGACTTGGAGTTTGATACCTGTTTAGTCATCGGTATCGCTACAACTGGGATAACACCAGGAGCGAATCATCTTTTGCCCCTGTCGATTTGGACAAAGGTGGCTTAGTAGACAGGGTTAGGATCCTGTCGACTGAGACTTTTGACTTTACGAGCCGTAAGGGTCTCATAAAGTTATTTCTTCCTACGAGTCGTGAGGATCTAGTAGGTGTATGTTCTCCTTAGAAGTCGTGAGGATTTCTAAGTGGTGTTTTCTCCTTATAAGTCGAGAGGACCTACAAGTGTTATTCACCATATGGAGACATTTCTTACCATTTGTAAAACTTGGCAAAGAAATATTTATTCGTGTCCATAGATTGTATACAAGGGTCAATATGGACCGCCTGTAGGGCAATTTAAGAGATATGATGGCTTAAGAACAGGTCTAGATCCCTGTAACTTAAGGCTTTTGAGTCCTATGAGCCGTGAGGGTCTCACAAAGGGATTCTCCTTAGGATCTCGTAAGTGTATTTAACGAGATTGCGCCCTTCCCGGTTTTCACAAACTCACCGGTAGTCCTGCTGTTTTTACTCACGGCGCCCTTTCAGGTTTTCATCGGTGCCCATCTTGCTTGTGGACATACCGTTTTTTTACGAGATTGAGCCCTTCCGGGTTTTCACAAGCTCGCCGGCAGTCTTGCTGTTTTTACTCACGGCGCCCTTTAGGGTTTTCATTCGTGCCTATTTTGCTTGTGGACGCATCGTTTTTTTTTGTTTTTTTTTTTTTGTTTTTTTTGTTTTATTTTTTTTCGAGCGGGGCATTCCACTAGATTGTAGGCCCCCTAATATCTTTCCTGTCCTTTGAGAAGAAATGACCATTTTACATACAGATTCTTCCGCCAGAGAGAAATATGCCCCCTGTGTATATCTCGGGGGGAACGAGTACCCATGCCGTTGCTATTTTGGCGACAGGTTGCTTCAGAACCGCTTATCTTTGTTGAGCTTAGGCGAAAAACGCCATCTTGCCTCTGCTTTTCACTCGTCATCATTGGATGAGAAAGAGTCTTGACCCATTTGGTCCAATCGAGCCATTTTATCCATGAGTTCTTGGAAGGTCGTCGGCTTGAAGAGGGCCACATACGAGGACGCCTTTGAATTTGGGTCAAGGGTGGCTATGAGCATTCCCATGGCTGCAACTTCATCGATGCGTTGCTTGTATTTGACCAGAGATTTCGCCATCGGGTAACATATTGAACCCAAGTCTCATTCGGTCTAACCCTTTCGTTGACCAGCGCCGTCACGGTAGTATGTTCGTTCTCAATAGTGAATCTCTGATACAAGAGCATATCCATTTCGTTGAAGCTCTTCACGAAATCATTTGGGAGTTCCGCATACCATACGAAGGTGATGCCCGCCAGACACATCGAGGGGAAGAAAGAAAACGTTATGGGAAGGTCTTCACTAGCAAACGAAGACAACCTTGAACTGTCAGAGAAGTAGTATGTCATTTCCTCCAGTATTTCCGCACATGGATTTAAATCGCGCAATGTGCTGGCGAGGATTCCCAGTTCTTTTGTATATGTGGAGTCAGAAGTATGTATTCTGGCGGGTACTATATTTGATAGTAGCACGCCGGATACAGTCGAACAGTCTTGATTGGCCTATTTGAGGCTTCACTGGCATAGTGAGTTTTGACTTGCTGAGCGATATATGTGATCGTCTTTGCTTTTGGAATCATTTCCGCTTCGGCCGTTGATGAGACTCGTAGAGGATTTGAAATTTCACCCTTGTCTTTAAGAGCGAGTACCGGCAGTTCACTTGCTTGTGGTTCCGATTGAACCATCGTTCCGGACATTTCTGCCGCTTCTTCATCTTTCTTTTTGAGAGCGTGATTTAGGAAATCAATATCCAACTCGTGCTCTGTTCTTTCTCCAGGCGCGTCTTCGGGATTTGTCTTAGACGATGGATTAGCGAGTGATGCTGCCTGAGCAAACATCTCCTGCAGTTTTTCACGTTGCAGTTGAACTTTTGTCAGGGACCGAGTTTGAGGTCGGTGACTCGTAGAAGCTCGAACTTCGTCTTTGGAATTCACCATATAGACTATGTGAACTACCATGCCCCCAGGCTTGGGGTGTTTGGAGTTTGCTTCGGGCACTTGAGCTTTATTGGGTCTCTCTTTTTTGTGAAAAGCCGCTTTGGTTTTAGGAGAAACCGCTGTATCAGGATCCGTCCTGGGATGAGTCCCCTTCACCTGCTTCCACACCTTATATATAGATGAGGAAAGTTGTCTCAGGGAGCGAACTGGTTTCTGGTCTTGTGGGATCTCCATGGGCTGCGGAGACTTCTTCAATATTGCGGTAGGAGAATTTTGTTTGGCCCTTCGCAACAGTTTGAAGCTGTTCCCAGTTGGAACAATAACATTTACAATGGGGTTGAAACATGACCATACGGGAACTGCCCCATCTTATTTTGTATGATGCCGATATCGACGTCGACTGTTTCTTACGGCCAGGATTTGATTAGCCTCAGGATTTTTCAGAGCCTGCCCCTTGTTTCCTTTGAGAGCTTGAATATTCTTCCCCCTGCGTTGAACTTGGTCCTTAGCAGGTGCCAGTTGTTTGAGAACTGATTCCATTGGAAAAGCTGCAGCTTGGGAAACCAGCCTGTGGAAAACAGACTTCCACTAGGCTTCCTCCATCGGCGTTGAGGCACCGAGGGTGGGAGGTGGGAGTATCGACCCAAAAAGAAGCCCGTTGATTTCTTGAAGAGCCAGACTGTAGAGATTTGAGGTTGCAAGTGGCCTATACTTGACTCCAACAGATATGACTGAGCCAGAGTTGCTAGGGTGGAAGCAAACACCATTCTTCATAGAGACGAAACGCCGGATTCAGTATCCCATCACCCAAGGACAACCACAAACATATATACCGTGATTATTTGATCGCGGAAAAACACGACACACGAAGTGTGGAGTGGAAAGAGGAAAAGGTCCCACCGGGCGTGCCGGAATCTGTTTACCGCCGAAAGACACGATCGGGATGTTTAGGACGTCTGGCCTGAATTTTGGTGTCAGATGCTATTTGGTTTTATCCGTCCACCTCTCCAAAGATGCCAAGTTGATTTATGGCACCGTATATCGGAGGTTTGGACAAATGCGGCCGATGTAGCAGATTTCGTCATATTTCCCCTCATTTGCGAGGGGTTTTTGATTGTGGGGACGCACTTCCCTGCAGGCGCAAGCTCCTGCAGTTAATTACGTTAAAGCGTAGCGATAACCACTTTCTCCTGCTCGTGTCGTGTGTGTTTGTTTTATTGTTGGTTGCTCGTGGATTGTATACGGAGACTAATTTATGTTGCCGTCCGTAGGGCGTGGGTTAGTCCAAATCCGTATATTCTTTGATTTGGGTTTGGGTTGATTTAAGGATCGTTAATCTCGTTTGAGATTAAGATCAACTCAAATATTTTTAAGGATACGTTAATCCAATATTGGACTAAGATCTACTTAACGGGGGTTCAGGATCATTTTTGATCCAACGAAAGAGCATTTGGGCTTTATCGTTTTAGTTTAGGGACATTACGGTCCATTGGGTTTAAGGACATCATAGTCCATGTTTAAGGATATCATAGTCTATGGAGTTTAGTTTAGGGACGTTGCGGTCCATTGGGTTTAAGGACATCATAGTCCATAGAGTTTAGTTTAGGGACGTTGCGGTCCATTGGGTTTAAGGACATCATAGTCCATGGAGTTTAGTTTAGGGACGTTGCGGTCCATTGGGTTTAAGGACATCATAGTCCATGGAGTTTAGTTTAGGGACGTTGCGGTCCATTGGTGTAAGGACATCATAGTCCATGTTTAAGAAAATCATAGTCCATGAAGTTTAGTTTAGAGACGTTGCGGTCCATTGGGTTTAAGGACATCATAGTCCATGGAGTTTAGTTTAGGGACATTGTGGTCTATTGGGTTTAAGGACATTTAGTTTAGGGACGTTGCGGTCTATTGGGTTTAAGGACATCATAGTCCATGGAGTTTAGTTTAGGGACGTTGCGGTCCACTGGGTTTAAGGACATCATAGTCCATGGAGTTTAGTTTAGGGACGTTGCGGTCCATTGGGTTTAAGAACATCATAGTCCATGGAGTTTTGGCTCATCAGTTTGAGGGTGCGCCAAGAGTTATTGGTTATCGGGACCCGCCACCTCCCTGAAGACGTTGAACAATTACAGCGACATATATCAGAGGTGTGGAGAGATGTACCCTTGAACCAATGTCCCGACTGAGGGGGGATAGGATGAACATTATTTTAGATGCTATATGTTAGGAGCTTATTAGCTATCTTTGGGACTGGAATCGGCTTGAGGGACCCTGGGTGTGAGGGGCTCAATTGATTGGCCTCGGGAGATATGGTCTAAGGTTGGCTAATGTTGTCATGTCATAGTGTTAACACTAGTATATGCTCAGCGCTCACGTGCTCCCACGTGCGGCCTTGAATCAGTGTTAAACACTGAAATTTAGGGCGCACACGTGTGGCACGTGAGGCCCTATTGAGGATCATGTGTGTCACGCCCCGCTTCCCGGTATATGGCGAAGGGGACGCGACTGGTCCGCTACGTATTTACTCAGAAGCAAATACGCTAAGCGTAACTAAGAAATATAAAAGAGAATATACACAAGAGAAAAGGTATAATAAAAACAACAACTTTATTTATTAACATTCTTTTGTACAATGCATGAAAAGGAAATACAACTGAAATAAAAGCAATGCCTAAACAATGGCATGACAGGAAAAGATACTGAATAGAAAATGTACAATGTCTAGAGCTCAGGGTCTTCACTGTACTGATCCAAGTCTTTTGCAGTTGGCTCGATCTCTGACGGGTCCAAATTACCTGACGACATTCAAAGAAGAAAAAAATAGAATGCCGTCAGCGAACAAGTCGCTCGGTAAGTCCCAATGATAAGGGAGAAATAGAATAGACAGAAAGAGAGAGAGTGTAGCTTTTAAAGTTGTATTATATTGTTATAATATTGTATTTAGTGTTAACGCTGTTATTTGTAGCTTGGTACAGAAGGATGCCAGTGTATACGAGAGGAGTTTCACTTGCTCCGGAGACTAAGGTATCAGGAACTCAAGGAACCGTTGGGCCACGGTACAACAGCAATGGAATACAGGTTAAGTGTCTTAATATTACCGTCTCGTGCCGCTTTTAACACATTCCGTACCAATCTACTCCTTAAACCCCGTAGTGTTTTGATTGTATTGTTGTATTGTGTTGGATAGATTGTATAGTTGGATGACTGACCAAAACCATGATATCAGTAAACGGATGTAACTGTATAATCATGTAAATGGAATAATTGGAGAACTATGTCAATGGATGTATATCCATGGTTCGGTTCAGTCAAGTTGATAGATTGAATATATGGAATAATGGATTCATGTTGAATTATAATATTGTAAATTGTAGATTGTAGATTGTATTTGAATCATTTTCAAGTCAGATTATAATGAGACTCAAACTGAGTCAGACAATCAGCAAAGTAACTTGAAGTCCTGATTGTTTTTATTAATTTGTCTACCTTAGATAGGCAAGCACACACTTCTCCGGCTCCCTGAGGCTCAAGAGATTGGTTCCGCTTAAACCTATGTTTACTAGGGTCCTTAGGGTAATTTATAGAACTTGAAGGGGTTTTATGTAAAAATACTTTTATATACTTTTCAAAATACCCCCCAGGCATTTATTATTCGTCTTTAGAGCTGTAATAAATGTGGATCTTATATTGTGATATTTCTAGTGAAAATATCCTAATTTCAGAAATAAAGATATTTATTTGTAATATTGATTTATATGGAATTCATGGTATTTTAGTGTAAAATTGATTCTGTGATTTTTAGAAAAAGGTGGAATATTTATATCATAACAAAATAGGTATTTTAATGATAAATAACATATATTTATACAAAAATAATTTTAATATATTTTTTTATATTCTAAAAATCTCATTTTCTTAAGATGTCGTATTTTAAATCTTTCGAGACCGAATGCTCCTTGCGGAGATCTGAATCTCGCACTATTAAGCCCGAGGATGTGCGATAATCCGCACCATCCTGAACGGGTTCCCCAAAATGGGTTGTAGCGGCGCTTTGCAAAGATTGTATAAATACTAATCCTTTAGAAAACGGTTTTATGAAGTAAGTGGTATTTGTTTGTAAAGATGTCAATTTTCCGTATTCTATGTTCTAGGGTCTCCTAAGTCAACTAGACTATTCCTAACTGGTCCAAAACGACAAGTTGTGAGATGCCTCAAATCGCCTCTTCACCGCCAATTATGGCCATGTAAGTACAAGTGAAGAAAGGAGGGATCCGCTCACGAATCACCGTGAGACGGACCTTTTAAAGTTACCTTTCTCACTTGCCTAGCCTAGACACCACAAATTCAGGTTTAGATAAATGACTGATGTCCACAACTTATCCTATTTTCATAATAAGTGGTATTTATTTAAAAAGTGTATCAATACTAAATCTTTTAGAAATGATTTTATTAAGTAAAGGGTATTTAAATGAAAATGTTCGTTTTCCCGTATTCTGAGTTCTCGAGGGTATCGTGTTAGGTTGTATATGAGTGTGTGAGGAGGTAGGTCATTACCTCATGTTCTACTTTAAAGGTATAGAAAGTTTAATGGAGTTAAATGTAGAATTGAAACAATGTCGTATTTAAGTGAAAAATACGATAAATTAAAATAGCCATCATTTCATGTGATGAAACTTGATCAATTTGGTTGATTAGTGTTTAATAGTCAACCTGAGGAAGTTTAAGTATGATTGTATTAGTGAGAAGTGGAATTTTATAAGAAACCGAATCGGAAATCAGATTTGTTCCGATTCCGTCGGGTTTTGTAAAACCGTATTTTTTTGATAGAAGAGATATGTAGGAATTGGGACTTACAGGTTTTAGATCACACAAGAGAGTGAGATGGAAGTAGAGGAATCGCCGATGTGTTGCGTCGTCGCCGGTAGTTTCTAAAACGATCGCCGGAAGTTTGCCATAGATTTCGCCTGAGCTTCGCCTCGAGCTTGTTTTCAAAGTACACAAATTTTCTTGGAATTTTAAGAGAGTGGGCTCAGAATTTTGGGGTGAGAGGGCAGAGGGTAGGGATGGTATTTATAGGGTTATGCTAGGGTTAGGGTAGGTGAAAAGTTAAAATGAAAAATATGATAAAATGTATTAAAAATATATTAAAAGTGGAGTAATTGGGGTTTTAAAAGAGCTCTGGAAATGGTCTGAGGCTGAAATTTTGCAGGTGCATAGAGAATATGAAAAGACACAACTTTCATGTTGGGGTTGTCGCCGGAATCGGCCGACTCGGCCGTGTCTCGGCCGGAGGACTGAGTCGGCCGAGTCGGGGCCGATTTGGCCGATTCCTGGCCGAGTCAGGCCGCCGGGACCCTCCTCGACGGTTCATCTACTGTCACGACCCGAAATTACGAATCATGACCGGCACTTAGACTACGAACGTCTCAAGGCGCACGTATTCTAAGTAAGCCGAAACCCAGAAATCCAAACCAAGAGAAGTAGTAGAGTGTAGGAAAAACCATACCAAATCAACCTGTATGCATCATAATATACAACGCCTAAAGGCGAGGATCACAACAGAAATGAAACTCAACCAGCAAGAACCCATCGAAATATAACCCGCGACTCTAAGGTCGAAAGAATAAACATCACTGGTCTCTATCTCAAATAAGTACATGTTTGGGTTGATGGAAATTCTAGATACAACTGAAATATAATATACAAAATATAATGATGGGTAAGATACAATAAACCCACCTACTAGCAAGTCACCCGAAAGGCATAGTGCCCGCAAAGCCGTAATGAAATCCGTACGGCAACACCTGCAAGAAACCGGGGCACAACGGGGGTGAGTTGCCAACTCGTGGGTAGAAAAAGATCTACGAACAGAAAATCGCATGTATGACGCAACCTAGGTCATACGATCATAATATAAATAATCCTCAATATAACAGTAATCTCTAACCATGGCTAGTGTAAACATCTAACCCAAATGTAATCCGATATGTCTGTGCCAGTGTATCAGGTGGCAATATATCACATGAATGATGTATGAATGCATGAAATAGAATGCATGTACTGAAGAAAACTGCTTTTGTAACTTTGTGAGATTTCTGTATTTTTAAAATGAGGTATCACGATGAAATCAGTATAAAACAGTGCCTAGCATCGGCACAAAACATAAGTCTCAGTATCTCGATACCTCTGTATCACAATCTCTGTACCTCAATATCTCAAAATCTCAATGTCTCAATCATAAAATCTAGGGCGCCGTCAGTCCAGATCGGCCCCTACCATCCATCTCATGACTACGACGGTATCCTCCGGATATCCGACGTGTCGGGTAATATCACCGGTAGGTAGTGCTCCCCTGCACAGGCTCAACGCCATCTACTGCGATCTTCTTGCCCCGGGGTACCGCACCGGGTCCACCATGTACCCGCAATCGGTCTCATCCGCCTCCTCGATTCGGGTTTCACATGTCACTCTCAGCACCGAGAAAACACATGGTGAACGCACTGAAATATCATATCAAGGGTAACCGGGTTTTTAAAACATTTACATAATCTCTTTGAAATACCCACGGTTCCCAAATCCAGAAATAACATAGAAACAACATATCTCAATGCGTATAATCAGGAAGCATGATGTATGTGACATATAAATGGAATGCAAGTGTAACTGTATGTCCTGCAACATGGAATAATAGTATGCACATACAAGGGTCATATTCTGATGCAATAATACTACTGTGTGGTGACATGGCAATTACCGATGAAGATGTGTGTGAGCTGGCAAGTAAGTGTATGTGGAACATACGCATCATCGGTAATGGTGCTGGTGTCCTAACAGCATGATATCAATAATAGAATATGAATCATAACAGTATGTGATGCAGAGCAACAATAATAATATGCGGGAGCTGAAATACTGAACACCATGATCGCTAAACTGCATCTAATGTCATAAAGGTCATGTAGCTACAATACTACAAGGCTGAGCTAAAGCTAGTAGTAGGTAAGGGAAACTGCCTAACCTCTGAGTCGATACATATATATATATACATATATATAGTCGGTGATCCCGCCTCGATCATATCACATCCGATACTGTGTCCCTATAATCGGTTATTCCCAAGTCAAATAGGCGGATCAAACATCAAAATATATCTCGTACGTAAATCCGTCGTACGGCCTCCCAAATCTGGGTACGGGTCAATATCACATTTGTCATATCATTCATCGAGTATTCTCTTTATCAATTATCATCATCTGGGCACTAACCTATGTTTAGTACAATTCCAACATCATCGCTATAATCAAGATCTAACTACTGATCGACAATCCCGTATAAATCGATATCATCAGCACATATCATCTCAAGAGTATACCCCGCCCAAGGCGGCCTATTATAAATATCCTGTCATATCATATCATATCATATCATATCTCGTATCATAATTACATGTCGATCATTTACATATTTATGTCACTATTCCTATGGCATCATCATCCCCAAAATTCGCTAAGGCATCAAGACTTATCTCGAACATGAATTTTTATCATATCACCGATATCATAAACTCGGGTCAATCTCATCGACTCATCTCAATCCCATATATCATCCTCAATTCCGTAATAAGCATACAAACCCAAACCCATGTGAACACATATCTATGTAGAATCCCATCTATGCACATATGAAGTGAGGATGTATCCAAGTATGTATATGTGTGCATGCATGTGTAGTGCACCCACTACCCTATGGTTTCGTAACCAAAATCATCCAATATACCAATATCCATCTTAAATCATTAATAATTTATCCCAACAACAATAATATTTATAGGTGTGTATACGCATCCGTATACACCACCTCGGACTGTGGGGGTGCTATACGCCATCCACCCGACTTCTCCCCGTAGATATAAATCTACTCACCTAGTTATGTGTTTCGGTGCCGATGTCGCCATTTGCATCTCCAACGCTTCGACGTCACGTGAGGTACCTACAAGGATATCACACGCTAAAACACATGAAAACCATATCGGAAACCAAAATGGTGCACACTACGCCCATAGGTAAAAACCTGTGACCTTGTGTGCAAAAACAGCCAATATCCACTGTCGTCGACGTCCGAACGCCACCCGACAGATACGAATCATCGAATATAAAAATCCATACTAAAACACGTCGTAAATCATACGCCAACTCACGAAAATGAACCCAGATTTTATCCTAACAGGAACCAGTCAAAACTAGACATGCCGGGGGTCAATTTTACATGAAAAAGGGCCTTTGCACGCAAAACGAGGCAGTTTTATGCTGGTCTGGCCGCAAATTGCGGCCAGAATGAGGTAATTTGCGGCTGGAGTTTTGAATTAGTGGCTAAGGCTTTTGGTAGGGCTTCCAGGGTGCCTGCACAGCTCTCTGCCAAGTCAATTTTTCTCTAGGAGGCCCCGGGTGAAAGCAGATCTCAGAAAGGCCTCAAAATCGACAAAAACGGTAAAATACGCCAAGTCGAATAACTATGGTAAATACTTGGATTCTAGAGTAATATTGGTCACAATGGTCTCAAAAACATCTAATAAGGTTATACTAACGATCAAAACCAATACTAGGTCAAGTTTCACTCAAAATTGCCTAAACTAGCACAATGTCACAAATAAAACAGTGAACTTTCAGACATTACACCAGAACTGAGCAAGAACTGAGTTGGGATGCGGGATTATACCTCGAGGGGGTCCTAGAATGTAGGAGAATGGAAGATGAAGGAAGGAGGAGTGTTGTGCTGATGGGGAGATGCTCCATTGCTCCAAAGATGATGAAGTAGTTGATGCTGATGCTGTTTTCTTCAGCTGCTGCTTGCAACTCTCTCTCTCTTTTGGTTTTCTTTCTTTCTTTTCTTTTCCATGTGTTGCAGTAGCAGAAGTGTTGGGATGTTGCTTATGAGGTTGGGGGTGTGTGGTGCTGAAGCTGCCGTGTTGGGGTTGAAATGTGGCTGATCTGTTGCCAGGAAATGGGGCTGAATTTGTGCTGAAGTAGC
This sequence comes from Agapanthus africanus, assembly GCA_030015575.1. Taxonomy (NCBI): domain Eukaryota; kingdom Viridiplantae; phylum Streptophyta; class Magnoliopsida; order Asparagales; family Amaryllidaceae; genus Agapanthus; species Agapanthus africanus. The sequence continues at coordinate 513,194,115 of JASDDO010000012.1, forward strand.
AACTGATGTGAGTGTGTAGGTGGCTGAAGTCCATCATTGTAGGCTGAAAAGATGATGATGAGAGTATAGGTGTGGGGCTATGGTTCTAGGGTGGTGGCTGAAGTTATGCAGATATTGGCTGATGAAATGATGGTGCTGCTGATTGGTAGTAAAAGTCAACCCTTGTGCTGCTGATTGGTAGCAAAAGTCATCCATTAGGGGCTGAAAAAGATGATGGGAGAGTGTTATCAGCTAGGGGGCTGATAAGTCTCGATGGGGGGGGTGTTTGGTCAGCAATGGGGGGCTGAAATGTGTTAGGGGCTGATGTATATCAGTTATGGAGCTGATGTAGCTGTTGATGTGAGAGAATGGGGGCTGATATGGTATATCAGGAGCTGATGTTAGGCTGTTGCAATGTTTCAGCACCTGCTACTGGTGGTTTTCCTTAAGGGGTGTTATGTTGTGGGGAGAGATGTGAGAGAGCGTAACAAAACACAAGGAATAATGAAATGGAATGGATCATGGCACATCCTAACCATCTCTCTTTTTCTCCGGAACAATGCTCACAAGACACCAAGCCACCATGGCTCACTTCTCCCTACACAGTCGACATAACCCCATCTCTAATCCAATGGTTCAACCCACCATGGTCACCTAAACATGGTCCAACCCTAGGCTACCATGACCAAAACAAGAAACATGTGTAGAAAATGTCATGTGCACATTTTTGCACAAAAAGTCAAAAATCCACTTAGCGATTGTCAATCGCGATTTTCACCAAAATAACATATACGTAACCATAAAAGCTTAAAAATGACATACTTCCACAAAATACCCTATTTTAGAATTTCTAAAATTTTCTCCGGAATTTTCACCATTTATCGGTATTTAATTACACCGACTATTAAAATATTAATTAAAAATTATGAAAATTCCCAAAAATAATATTTTATTTTTTGAAATGTTACATCTACTCTCTGGCAAAGTTACATCTTTGGGTGTAGTGGGGTTTTTGTGAGATATGCACGTGTAAACTCTTGGTATTCTAAAGGTTCAAAATAAAAACAATATTAAAAATAATGTGGGGTATGGGATTTGAACTCTGGTGGCTTGGTTCAGCAGTGCAAGGTATTACCAATGAGCTACAAGCCCCTTCTTGTAATTATGGAGCTAATTAATTATTTAAAGTAATAACAGTAAATGTAAATACTCCAAGTATACATTAATTTTTAAGCAAATTTTGTACACTAAAAATAGAGTTGTTACATTCTTTTAACTTGAAATTAAAATGCAAAATAATTACTTATATCTTATGCTCAGGCTAAAATACTCCTTTATGGATTTTGAAAATTTTTTTTTTGAAAAAAATTGTATAGGAAATTTAGGGTTGTTACAATGTGCTCTCACGTGAGGCGCCCCCAAAATAGGAACTATCTTGGGTTTGTTCCCTTTTTCCTTTTGAAAGTGGTAAGCAGTTTCAGGGGGGTCACGTGGGATCACGTGAGGTGCCCCAAAAATGATAACTGTCTTTGGTTTTATACCCTTTTCCTTTTGAAAGTGCTAAGCACTTTTTAGGGGGGTCACGTGGGGACATGTGAACTGATCTCAGTTGTTCTCTTTCATTCATCAAGGGTGCTCACGTGGGAGCACGTGATCAGCCATTATCATGTTGGGTGCTAATCTTTCTACATGCATGGAGATCTCAAGTTTTAAGACTTTCAAGCCCATTGCTTTATAAGAATTAAATTCTTATATAGGGTTAAACCCTAGTTTTATTAGAGAAATTAAATTCTTATATGTTCTTATAAGAATTAAATTCTTCGAACTTAGTTCTTTCCCCTAGGTTTGAATCTACATAACAGAATCTTCTTGATGAGAATTAAATTCTCAACTTATGGGGAGATCTGCTTCTGCAGATCTCAACCAGAGGAAGAACTAAGTTCTTTTTAGAAGAGTTAAACTCTTGTGGATGCGAAGAAAAAGTAAGATACTCTTTGTATTTTGTTTCTTCTTACCTAGGGTTTCTTCTCTTCTTTGAGGAGATCTTCTTCTCTCTAGAGAATTAAATTCTCTTTTCTTTTGTTTAAAAACTTATCAGGGGGTTTTCCTCTCTCTTTTCTGTATATCCCTCTCTTCAGTCTCGAGTCCTTTATATAGCAGAGGCAAGTTTGTTCATTTTTGTTAAGGAAATCTCTCATTGAGAGATTTTTGATTGATTCGGGGATTTTATCCACCGTTGGATCTTTGATCCAGGGACTCCTGTTTTACAGAAGATATTTTCTTGTTTTTAACAAGATTGGGAAAATATTTTTCCATACAGAGCTTATTCTGTATCTTGGTGATTTTTAATCACCATTGGATCTTTGATCCAACGGTGCTCTGATTTACAGAGCACAATCTTTCTTGTTTAGAAAGATTGGGGGAAATATTTCCAAAATATCGTTCTGATCTATTTTATATAGAATTTAATTCTATCGGCTCAGAAAATATTAGGAATCCTCACGTGTAGCACGTGACCCAATGCCACTAGGCCGGTTTGGCTATATGCAGCAGTCCTAGAGAAGAGCATCACGTGTTGGCACGTGATGCACCTTCTGGTTTGCTATTTGTTTTATAAAGACGCCTATATACTTTGTATATAGGTGCTCATGTGTGGCACATGAGGCCCAACTTCAGTCTTATTTGTTAAGTGTAATGCTTTATAATTTTGGCTCCAAGGCGCATCACGTGTGGACACGTGATGCTCCTTTTGGGGAATTCTTCCATCGCTTTTTGGTTCATTATTTATTTATTTATTAGATATTTATTATTTTTTTTATAAGAGAACAACTCTCACCCCAAAATGGTGATCTACGGACCGTAACGTCTCTAAACTAAAACGATAGAGCCCAAATGCTCTTTCGTTGGATCAAAAATGATTCTGAACCTCCGTTAAGTAGATCTTAGTCCAATCTCGGATTAGCGTATCCTTAACAAATATTTAAGTTGATTTTAATCTCAAACAAGGTTAACGATCCTTAAATTAAACCAAACCCAAATCTAAAAAAATAAGGATTTGGACTAATCCACGCCTTACGGGCGACAACACAAATTAGTCTCCGTATACAATCCATGGGCAACCAAAATTAAAACAAACACACATGACCGCACGCTTTCGGCGTGTCGAGTTTTAATCGCACGCTTTCGGCGTGTCGAGTTTTAAGAGTTCTAAAGTTTAACCGTGACCAGGACGGTGTCGCTTTGCAGCTAGCCGCGATGAGCACGGGTCGTCCGCAGGGAGACGGAGCGTTTATGGTTCTTGTTCTTACGAGTTAATGCGCGCGGCGGAAAGTTCTTTATCTAACCTATGTGTTATATCCAAAGTAACCGTTTGTTAGGATTAGATAGGATAGTGTAGGTTAAGGAAATCCACGCTAAAACCTTGGAGCCAAACTTAACGATTGAAGTTAGAGAAATCGGTAACAACGTGGATTAGGGTACTTAAGCACGGTATTAGAAATCCGGCTTATTGACCCTTGTCCGTCCGTTCTTGTCTCTTGCTTTTGCCTCCGGCCAAACCGAACGCAACCGGTCGCGGTTAGGAATCATTGATACCTTGGTAGGGTAGGGTGCCTAACGGAGCGCTTGCGTAACATTTGGACCGATTTCAATGGAAAATACGGGAAAAGGAAATGAGCAAAGAAACGATTTCATTGTATTCCTCCGTATTCAGCATTCGCCGTTAACTTACAAAATCGTCATTTATTCCTAACAACACATATTCACAAATATCATATTAACAACGCCATATTAACAAACCATCACAAAAAGAAAAAGCAAAGAAAAGAACAAAGAAAAGAAAACATTACAAGCAAGTAAAAGGCATGGAATAAAAGTTGCATGAAAGTAAAACATGGAATGTAAATTGCAAGAATGAAAATGCAAGTAATAAAAGAGCAAGAAAGAAAGAACTAGGAACCATGGAACAAGTTACAAATCATGGGTTTAATAACCCAAACTTAAACTTGCAAGCTCAATTAAGAGGTTGCAAGATCAAGAGAGAGCTAAAAACCCAAGGCAAAATGATAGCACAAAAGAGAGCTTTATTCAACTTCTATGAAGATACAACCCTTGAGATTAATAACCAACCCTTAAACTTGCAAGCTCAATTAAGAGATTGCAAGATCAAGAGAAGGTTAAGAACTCAAGGGGAAGCTATTTACAAGAACTAAAGAAACAAAAAGAGTTACAAAGTATAGAAAAAAACTTGGCAAAATGTGAGACCCTTGACCCCTTGCTCACTGCCTGCTTTTATAGGCAGAAAAGAAAAATAAACAAACAATAAAAATATGATGAGGTGGCAGCAAGGGAGGGCCCACAGAAGTCTGGAAGCATTTGGGAGCAGGGGGTCAGCCACAAGGGTATTGAGTTCGGCCCAAATCCGAGCTATGAGGCTCGTTCTTGGTGTGTGGTCTTGTGTTGTCCCCAATATCACTTTGGTGCTGCTGGTTTTCTCTTTGACTTGGTCTGCACCCAGGGTTTGGAGGAAAAATTGAATCTTTAAGTCAACACACCATCTTTTGCATTGAATGCACATCACTTCATTCCCACTTATGCCTTGCATTGGGCAGCCCCTTGCTAGGTCAAAGCCATCAAAGAGCTAGTGCACAACTTGTCATGTGTTGGACCAAAATGTGTGTACACTAGTTTATTTACAAAAGCTCTTTGATTCTTGATCGGTTTGCAGTTCTGGTTGCAGTGTCAGCTCACAAATGCAATATCCGTGATTCTGGATGTATTTCTAGTATTTTGTCATGGATACCTGTAATCTGTATTACTGAGCAAACACCGGTTAATAGTACCAATATATACAAAAAATAGATAATGAATGAGCGGTATTAAAATGCAATATTCTGGTCTGAACAAATACCCCCAAACTTATCTTTTGCTCGTCCTGAGCAAAATAAAATCCTAGCCTCACTTTCGCAGGGAACGCGATTGCACTGAGCTCGTGCAACAAGCCGTTAAACCTCTAGGTGTCCCTACTAGGAGGAGTGTTGTCTCCTGAGGGTTTTCAGCGGATTACACCCACAAAGTCCCTTCAAGCTAGTTTCATAAGTTAACGTTTGATCTTACTCCTACAGTTTAGTATCCATGTTAGAAATTCTATTATCCTAGGTTAGAAATAATCAACCCTTATTTTTCACACCTCCTATCTATTTAATCTCAGATCCTATACGTTCCAAAAAAAGTTTAGAAAGATGTTGGTATCTCCTGAGTTTTCCTTCTAAAAGTGCGGTCTTAAATCAGAGATTTTTATCGACTTTACAGAAAACATAAGTCTTATTCTTTATTTCTATATTTCATCCAAACATCGATTGTACACCCCTACGTTTGTGTAAATTATTCACCCCTACACTTAAGAATTCAATTCAAGCTATAGTACCCTTGCCCTAATACCTAATACTACTTCTTTTCATTAATAATGGATGGTGATGCTCACATACCTTTCATGCGACTATTAATGCTTCTTGAGGCACTAACGGCCGATTACTGAATGTGTGAGCTTAAAGTGTAAATAGCAGTTTCCAGATCTTGACTTTATTTCTTTTTCTTTTCTTTATTTTTCTTTTTCAAGACCGGATATATTTTTCAATATGCTTTTTTGGTGTTTAGCTTTAAATACCGTTTTTTCTTTCATACTAGGTTTTCAGGCAAGAGTATTTCTAGGTATCCTCTACTATCCTAAGTTTCAAGGTTCGTGTATGTGCAGTTTGTAGGGTATATACTTTCTAAATTTGGACTTAAGAATAGAAACTATTTCTCAGATTTATCCTTCAGTAAAGTTTCAATACTTTCCCTTCATCTTGACTGAACTCAAGAACTGAACTCAAGATTACCTATTTCTCAAAAAAACTGTAAGGACGTATAATTACCAAGGTTAAACAGAATGAGAGTTATTTTTAGGGTTTTCAATTCCTAAGCCTAGAATTTAGTTATTCCTAACATATTAACTAAACTTTCAGAATAAAATCTAAGCTACCCTATTAGCTAACTTGACGATAAAGTTTTTATATTTTTGGAAAATTTTTCGATTTTTGTGGGTTTTTTTAATAAGTATGCAAATGCAGAATATACATATGAATGCGAAGGTAGAAAGTTTACCGATCACACCCCCAAACTTAAACTTGACAGTGCCCTGTGAGGCTACACCAAGAGGGTCAAAATTTTCGGCGCTCCCTAAAGAAAATTTTATACAAAACAAAAAACGAAACAAAAATATATACACAAAAAGGCCCCCCCCAAATTTAAGTGAAACAGTGTTTCTACTGTTAAGCATTGAAGTTCAGGATTAGGGGGGAAAGAACAGTATCAAGCTATACAAGGCCTTACACAGGCCAAAAGTGGGCACCAACCTTTCAAAAATTCTATCTTTATAATGTGCATGTTGGTGAAAGAATGCGGAGATGAAAGAAATGGAGAATACGAGAGACCGTATGGTGATAGAAGCGGTATACGGTCTCGGTATATGAGGAGACGAATGGCGGAGGGGAGAAATAAGTGGAATACAAACTTGAGCGTGAAAATGGAGTGAATAAATTAGCAAAATTTGTAATGACCGATGTGTAAAAAACGATTATGCTAATCTATCAACCCATCGAGAAATGGGGTCAAATCCCTCAAGATTCGTGAGAAACCATGGGTAAGCCGAACTTGGTAAACCAGACACAGGAAGTGAAAGTGATATGGTGTCTTGCAAGGTCGGAATGACGGAAAGGATGGGGGGAAGTGATCGAGAAAGGGTATCTGTTAAAGGTTCTGGAGGGTGTACACAGTCAATGAAGGGGATATGATGAATTGGAAAATCCGACTCATCAAGCAAAACTGGTTCATCCTAAAAAATATCCTCAAAGTTAAGCTCATCCATGCATTTATCATCAAAATCCAGACGCATATAGAGTTCGGGAAAAACAGTTAAAGACTCGAGATGATGAATTGAAGAGAAAAACTCATCCAAAATTGCGGGTTCATCATCCAAAATATCCCCAGCGTCGATATCCTTGATCAAGTGAAAATCAATATTCTCAGACACCTCATCAACATCATGGATTTCAATCAATTTAGGTTCTAAGATGGAGGTGTAGAGGTCAAAAGGATTTTGTGTGGTTTCACTTGACATGGACCCTTCACAATCTGGTAAATCAAACAGTACAAAGTCATACAACTCATTAAGCATTCTATCTTCGATTGATGAATCGTTTGGAATACTTGATAGACATTTAAAACTGGAGTTGTGGAATTCAATTTAGGATGGGTAAGTTTGATTTGGAAGGGTGTACAACTCACTATCAGCACTAAAATTCTCAACCTGTCCTACCGTTTCATCATACATTGGAAAATGTGGAACTAGTTGGAAACTTGCTATTGGGTCACTAGGTTGTATAAGGGCGGCCATGGACGCATTCAATCCATCATCTATTGGTACGATGCTACCCGAAATGCTTCTAACGACTGTTCCAGACTAGACATGGGTTGTGGAGGGGTTTCAGTAAAAGATTCAAAGTTGTTTTGATACTGGAAACTCCTAAATGGCTGCTCAGAAGCAATGTCTAGGGAAGGTGTAAAAGTCGGGTAGGACTGGTAGGAATTGAATGGTTGGACAGGGTTATGATCAACATTTGGATAAGAAGGTGAATGGAATTTTTGATCAAGAGAATTGGCAGTGGTGAAAGGAGTGAAAGATCGGCTACGGGATTGTTCGATTCGTTCTGCAATAGACATAGGTCTTGGAGTTACAACAGGACTTTCAACAGGGGTATCAACATAAGAGGGTGAGGTAGGTTGAAAAGGTTGATATAAAGTGGATTGCGGGGTCCAGTTGTTCGTCCTAGACGCGTCTGTCCGATCTTTCAAAGAGATTTTGGGCATGGAGGGGTCGTTCGAAATTCGGCCAAAGCAAGAACCGTAAGAGGTAATGTCTGGTTGTGTGTACCAAAGTTCGGCAAGAGTTTTTCGAGGTGGGGTACCCATGATATGACGAGAGGAAGAAGAAGAGAAAAGGAGGGAAAAAGAATGTGTTTTTTTTATGTTAGTTATTAACAAAAGAATGAAATATACACATAAAAAGAATCTGGACAAAAACAACCACGACACAAAAATACCACGCACCTAATCGGTCTAGGGTTCAACTAGGTCAACTAGACCTGCTCAAGAACTTGATTGTCGAAGTAAAACTATGTCGAGAAACGGGCTCAAGATATACTGATCACGATGCCATGTAAGTGCAAAGATAAGGGGAGGTTTTCCGACGCTTTCGTGAAGGTCCTTAATTAAATAACCCTTTCTCTTTTGGCGGTTTCGCCGTTAACACTTTCCTAGACACCCCGGGAACAATATACCGTTAAACGGTGTTCTAAACACAGTTAACTTCTCCCAGTGAGCGCGAAGTTCTTAAGGCTTAAAGTCTAATTTCTTTTAAAATTTGTGCGGGTAAATGTTTATGCACAGTTTTCGTGATTTGTGGGCCACGGAAAAGGTGATGAAATCATTTACCGTATGTTGTGGGGTTCGCTTGCCCTTGTCCGTATTAATGGATGCAATGCGTAATTCAATGAAAAAATTTGTTCAAAATTTCAAACAATCTTTTTTTTATGTTCAAGCTCGGCACTGCAACAAATACGGGTTAGTCAAGTTTTAGCGTTTGCTAGCGAACTTGCAAAGAATCCTGCAAAGATATTATAGTGGATGCGTCAGATTTGAGAAGAAGGTGTTAGTAAAGTATGTACCGATAAGTTTTTGGGTTAGGAAACCCCCGGTGAATTCAATCCGAATATTTTGGAAAGTTTGCTTGCGCGAGTCAAACTACCTGGATCTTTGGCACTGTACTTCGCAATCACCTTAGCCTTGAATGTACACTTTGCTCCCCACGATCGTAGTTCGCAAATCCGCAAAATCTACAAATGTCGGAAAAAACGGATTTTAGTGCGGAAAAGCGATACGATTGCCTAAATACTTGCACACTAAAAATTATAAAAAACAAACAATAAAAATAGGACAAAAATAGAACACTGGAGCACAGAGGAGAAATTGGAGCCAGAAGGAGGCAGAGGGGCCGGCGAGCTCGGATGGAATGGGTATGTCGCCGGGTCGGTTTTGGAGTTGGCACTCTAAACTTCTTCTGTGTTCACAGTGCTTTACTAGTGCCTCATTGGTATTGTTTATCTTTTCTGTTTAGTTACAGAGTGCAAGCATGTCCAATTTCCAGAGAACAAAAATTTAAGGGATGTTAGTTTTTTTGTTTGGTTTTGAAATTTTGAATTTTTAGTTTGTTTTTGAAAATAGTGTTAGAAGTATAAATGAGATGTACAAATATTAACCCGAAACAACAAAAATTAAAACGTTATCGTCTCCCCGGCAACGACACCATTTGATCGCACGCTTTCGGCGTGTCGAGTTTTAATCACACGCTTTCGGCGTGTCGAGATTTAAGAGTTCTAAAATTTAACCGCGATCAGGACGGTGTCGCTTTGCAGCTAGCCGCGATGAGCATGGGTCGTCTGCAGGGAGACGGAGCGTTTATGGTTCTTGTTCTTACGAGTTAATGCGCGTAGCGGAAAGTTCTTTATCTAACCTATGTGTTATATGCAAATAACCGTTTGTTAGGATTAGATAAGATAGTGTAGGTTAAGGAAATCCGCGCTAAAACCTTTGAGCCGAACTTAACGATTAAAGCTAGAGCAATCAGCAACAACGTGGATTAGGGTACTTAAGCACGGTATTAGAAATCCGGCTTATTGACCCTTGTTCGTCCGTTCTTGTCTCTTGCTTTCGCCTCCGGCCAAACCGAACGCAACCGGTCGCGGTTAGGAATCACCGATACCTTGGTAGGGTAGGGTGCCTAACGGAGCGCTTATGTAATATTTGGACGGAGTTCAATGGAAAATACGGGAAAATGAAATTAGCAAAGAAACGTTAACTTACAAAATCGTCATCTATTCCTAACAACACATATTTACAAACATCATATTAACAACGCCATATTAACAAACCATCACAAAAAGAGAAATCAAAGAAAAGAACAAAGAAAAGAAAACATTACAAACAAGTAAGTAAAAGGCTTGGAATAAAAGTTGCATGAAAGTAAAGCATGGAATGTAAATTGCAAGAATGAAAATGCAAGTAATAAAAGAGCAAGAAAGAATGAACTAGGAACCATTGAACAAGTTACAAACCATGGGTTTAATAACCCAAACTTAAACTTGTAAGCTCAATTAAGAGGTTGCAAGATCAAGAGAGAGTTAAAAACCCAAGGCAAAATGATATCATAAAAGAGAGCTTTATTCAACTTCTATGAAGATACAACCCTTGAGATCAATAACCAACCCTTAAACTTGCAAGCTCAATTAAGAGGTTGCAAGATCAAGAGAAGCTTAAGAACTCAAGGGGAAGCTATTTACAAGAACTAAAGAAACAAAAATAGTTACAAAGTATAGAACAAAACTTGGTAAAATGTGAGACCCTTGACCCCTTGCTCACTACATGCTTTTATAGGCAAAAAAGAAAAATAAACAAACAATAAAAACATGATGAGGTGGCAGCAAGGGAGGGCCTACAGAAGTCTGGAAGCATTTGGGAGCAGGGGGCCGAGCACAAGGGTATTAAGCTCAGCCCAAATCCGAGCTCTGGGGCTCGTTCTTGGTGTGTGGTCTTGTGTTGTCCCCAATATCACTTTGGTGCTGCTGGTTTTCTCTTTGACTTTGTCACGCCCCGCTTCCCAGAGTGTGCTAAGATAGGAACGTGACAGAGCCAACCATGCTACCTGTGGATAGGAAATATCCCTCCACAGTCATATTACGGCTATAGAGATATCAAGAACAATAATAAACAACTATCTAATACATGTCCATGAGCCATAATAACAAGTCAAGAATAAAATAATGCGGAAGCAAAAGATCCAATACAATAATAAACTGGAATGTACGTCCCATAATGCGGGCTCACATCAGGAATGAAAATACTGAAAGGAAACTAAACTAAACTAATAACAGGTCATCACCACTCGGCCTGCTGATCAAAGTACTCCTGGACAGCCTGCGATAAGGACAAGGGATCTGGGCCATGCAAAACCCAGACGTCAGTGCGTCATAATAACAATAACTCTAAGCAAGCAGGATGCGATGAAATATGCAGGCATGAAGTATAAACAGTAACAGTAACATGAATATAGATCAATGGACAGAATATATGTGGATGAAGTGCAGTGAGTAGTCTAAACTGTGACATAGGGTTATCTACTCTAAAATTATTGAAATCAATTAGAGTAATCCTCTATGTAACTCAAAGGATATGTCCCGTTATCTCCTGGGACCACGGATCAGGTAGTGGGAGTCATGAATGACTCTGTCCCGTTATCCCCCGGGACCACGGATCAAGTAAGAATCACGAATGATTCTGTCCTGTTATCCCTCGGGACCACGGATCAAGTAATACCCTTGTAAGCTACATTTTAGTTTACACTTTTGATTTCCCTATACCCCCAAGGTTAGGTGTTCAAGTCAGGTATTGGTAAATCTGTAGCTAATGCCAACATAGGATCAAGCAGGTACAGGTTTGTCTGTATAGACAACAGGATATGTCCGTAGGGACAACAGGTTAAGATTGTCGGCATTAGTAACAAGATCAGGTAACATGTCAAGCTGTGGTGCATCAGGTCATGTCAGGTGGTGTACAAGTATCAAGTGGGTTCTCATAATCAAACTGTAATAAGTATGGGTACAAAAAATCAAGTATGGGGTACTAATATAACAATAAAATGGAATAATGTGATATGGTATGCAAATCGATATAAATTCAAAGATATGGATGCACAATTATCGATTAGGGTTACATTTATAGTTCCAATACTAATTAGGATGCACTTTATTAAACTTGGGGTGTCAATATTACAGTGTTATGTATTAATATGTTGTATGGATGCAATTATATATATTTTAAATGAGATGGATGCAAATGGGTATCCGAAATCAGTAAAACTGTAAAATGGTAATGTGGGATGTACAACTAAGCAATATGTGATGTAAATATTCCAATGGGTGCAGTATGTTGTAATATAGCATGTAACAAGATAAGTTTTCATGACCTAAATCTGAAATGATATGAGTGGATGCAAACGGAACATCGAAAAGTTATAAAACTAAATATGGGGTGCATGATTTTAAATATAGGTATGATATTTATTTAAATAGGTATATAATGAGTTATATAGCATGTAGCAAGATTAAATTGCCTAGACGGATCAAGAAACAGATATGTACGGTACGTCCGACGTCGGTAAAATGTCGCGACGCGCGCACGGTACACGGAGCGGGCCCAAGAAACGCACGAGGGTGATCACGCAAGCCAGGCACTTCCTCTGGGTCGTTTGGATCGTCGACGACGATCCCGGCTCCGGCGAACTACAGGAATACAATATTCAAGAATCAAGAAATGAGAAGAAAGAAGAAAGGAAGAAGGAAAAGAAAGAAAGAAAGAAAGAAAGGGAAGAAGAAGGAAGAGGAAGAGAAAAGGAAGGCTCACTGTGGTTGCAGGGAGGGGTAATGGCATCGACGGTGATGAACAGAGCTCCGGCGAAGCTAGGGTTTGATGTTAGGGTTTTGGTTAGGGTTTGGGTTTTGTTTGCTGGGGTTTGGGTGAGTGCAGGGGTGTTGCTGGGTTGTAGGAGGAAGAACAGAGAAGATAAGGAGAGAAGGGAGATGGTGATGACGGTGGTGTGAGGCTGGGGTCGTCGGCGACGAGGTGGTGCTGGGTTCTTGGTGCAGTGGGTTGTGTAGGTTGTGTTGTAGGGCTCGGGGAGAGGAGAAGATGGGGAATGAGGAGATAAGGAGGCTTCGAGGATTATTAGGGTTAGGGTTTGAGGAGGAAGGGTTCGGTGATGATGGGTTGAGGAGGAGGCTCTGGGTTTATATAACGGAGGAGGAAGACGAGGAGAAGAAGGAAGTTGTTGAGGGAGGTGATCGTAGCCGAGGGGAGGTGACGGGATTCAGATGACCGCGAGAGGAGAGAGAGAGAGGTCGCGAGAGGAGAGATATATAGAGAGAGAGAGAGGAGAGAGAGAGAGGAGGAGAAAGAATTTTGGAGTTTTGTAGGGAGAGAGAAAGAATGAGCGGAGAAAGAAAGAGAGAGAGAGAGAAAGAGAGAAAAAGAAAAGAGAGTGAGGGAGAAAGGTGGGGTTAGGGCAGAGAGAGAGAGAGAGCTGAAGTTGTTAGGATTTTAGTTTTTTTTAAAAATATTTTAGTTAGTTGTAAAAATCTTTTGAACTGCTAATATTTTTTGAACGAAATTTTAAAATTTAAATAAATTGAATTTTGGCGGGATACAAAATATTCCAAAACACGCCCGGGTCGGGTCTAAAATTTCAGATTTAAAATATGAAAAATATATCCGGCGTCCAAATTTAAAAATGAAAGCTCAGGTAACGAAAATGCATACTCCCAAGAACGGGTGCATGTACGTGCGCGTAGCCATCCAAACACGTCCGTTTCACTGAACGGGACGAGAACAAGATGCGCGGATGCTACCATGGGGTTAGGGGTATCATGCAGGCCATATTATGTAATTTTAAAATATTTTCTGTGACTTAAAATGTTATATGGTAAAAGATGCAATGCCAGATAAAATGCCAGTATGCACTAAACATGAGAATGCACAGTCTACGTAACAAGTCAGGGTAGTTCATAAATATGAATCAAGACAGGTTTCAAGCAAGCGGGTTGGGTCTGATGCAATACAATGTCAAAACACTATCCGCATCCAAAACACAGTAAATCAGGAAAATACCATAAATAAAGAAATACGTGCACTGGAATTGGTATAAATGAACTAGGGTGTTACAGACTTGGTCTGCACCCAGGGTTTGGAGGGAAAATTGAATCTTTAAGTCAACACAATTTTTTGCATTGAATGCACATCACTTCATTCCCACTTATGTCTTGCATTGGGCAGCCCCCTACTAGGTCAAAGCCATAAAAGAGCTAGTGCACAACTTGTCATGTGTTGGACCAAAATGTGTGTACGCTAGTTTATTTACAAAAACTCTTTGATTCTTGATCGGTTTGCAGTTCTGGTTGCAGTGTCAGCTCACAAATGTAATATCCGTGATTCTGGATGTATTTCTAGTATTTTGTCACGGATACCTGTAATCTGTATTACCGAGCAAACACCGGTTAATAGTACCGATATATACAAAAAATAGATAATGAATGAGCGGTATTAAAATGCAATATTCTGGTCTGAACAACACACGACACGAAGTGAACATCTGGAGAATAAGAAAGTGGTTACCGTAATGTGGTAACGTAATTAACTACAGGGGCTTGCACCTGTAAGGAAGAGCGTCCCCATAATAAAAAAACCCCTCACAACGAGGGGAATCTGACGAAGTCTGCTACAACGAACGCATTGTCTAAACCTTCGATACGTGGTGCCATAAATCAACTTTGCATCTTTAGAGAGGTGGACAGATAAAACCAAATAGCATCTGCCTCCAAATGCAGGTAAGACGTTTGTCTTCTCGGTTTTCAACGGTAAACAACCATCTCCTATATAGAGACTTATTTCTTTAGCCCTAACATTTCACTGTCCCAATCTAAAACCTCTTACTCGTCATCTTCGTCTTTCAATAAATGAGGCATGCTGTCCTCACTGTTCACTATCGACGACATCATTTTTTTCACTTCTTTACTGGCTTCTGTCACAACGTCCCCTGTGAACACAAGGTATAAAATCGGCTTGTCAGGAGCATGTGGCATCCTCTTCTATATATCACTGGTCCATGCTGGTTCTCTCCCAGTCCATTTCTTTTTCTGAGAGGACCGCCTCTCGTCCCCGGTAGACTGATCGGTCATGCTATCTGAACCTGACATATCTAAAACAACTTCACGGAATATAGTTTAATATGTTAGAATAAAAAATAATAGTGAAAATTATTGCTGAAAAAAATTATACATGAGCAATAAATGGTGGAAATAATATGCACGGAAAATAATGGAATGCGGATATAATATAAATTAACTTGAAAATCTCTGTACATTAGAATTCGAAACTGTAGGAGATAATATGCGGAAATAATATACGGAAAAAGATAAAATATATGAAATAATATGAGGAAAGAAAGATACAATAAATTGTAAGTTTCACGTTATTTAAGTTATGAGTATCATACAAGAACGAGTTAATATATCAAGTTATTTAAAGTTTTAATTAGACTTCTGGTTCTACAACTGCTGATGGCACATTAGAGACTATTTCCAGTTCTATATCTGTTCTTAATAAACCGTCGTTGAATTCGATAGGAATAACATCATCTTATATAACCGGGATTGTTGGACAACTAATCTCGCTTACATCACTTTCACCCATGTTGTAATAGTCTCGTAGATTCGTCATAACAACATCCCACTGGCCATCTCTAGGGTCTGCGACATAAAAGCATTGACGGGTTTGGCTGGCGAGAATATAAGGCTCTTCACCAAAAGCGAGTTTCGATGAATTGAGTAAAAGTAGACCATTTTAAACTTTGAACCCAGTATGTTCATGATGGATATCGTACCACAGACACTTGAACATGACAACCGTCTGTTCATGCTAACGTATCCGAATTATTTTTTTAAGCCCTCGTAATAGTCCAATTTTCCCATGGTTGGATTTGAATATCTAGAAGATGAATATCTAGTAACGGCGGATGTGATAAAGACGCCGCGATTCTGAATTTTTTTTTATTTTGATCTCTTTTTCTGGTGTGAAATCTAAACTCGTTAAAAACGTAACCGGAGAGGTACTCAGCTTGTACATCTGGACCATACGCTAGCGCTTTTATATCTTCTGAAACATATCTATCATTAGGATTTCTTTCAACCTATTAGGGTAAAACGGATTAAGTTTTATATATATATATATATATATATATATATATATATATATATATATATATATCAACATGAGTTGTAGTTTTGTTTTTATAGTTTATAACTTACACATGCTTTCAACCAAGCGGGAATGTGTTTATATCGCTCCTTATCGATATCCCATTGCCAAGTTCGTTTAGTAGGTAGACGATATTGAGCATTCCAAATGCTGTATATATCGCAAATAAATATTTAATTTTGACTTGAAAATATTCTATAATCATGTTAAGAAAAAAGTAATAAATATTTACCCGATAAAACTGTTCACATCTGAACAGTTAAATAAAATATAACGGTGAATCATGCTTGTTGGGGCTAAAAGTTACCCTCCGGCCGACCAAGTCAAAGTTAATCCCAAGTCAAGTGGGTCCGAGCCCAAGCAAGCGGGCCCGAGCCTAAGCCAAGTGGGCCCAAGCCCAAGCCCAAGTTAAGACCGAGTATGGAAGGGGCCGACTCCATGCCAAAAAGGAGGCAATAAATTAGCTAATGTATTTTTTAGAAATAAATGTATGAAAAATGGCCAAAAACCAAAATTTTGTAAGCTTTATGGCTTATGTGCAAAAAGAAATAAGTACATGAGATATGGGGAGGCACAAGTGCCATTTGGAAAAGCCTAAGGGGCTATATATAAAGTGTGTAGCCTAAAAAAAGCAAACATAATGAGAAAATCAACAACTTTCATTCTTTTAAAAATTTTAGGGTGTGCATCCATCTTCTTTTTCTCAAGTTTTTTTTTTCTCTTCATCTTCATTTCCATTTAAGTCAAGAGCTTAGCTCTCTTTTTCTCAAAATTAAATAAAGTTTTACTATAAAACCCTTGAAGGAGAGTTCATATCTCCCATCAAATCCCTAAAAGGGATATTTTTAAACCTTATTTCCCCTTTTCCCCCAAGATCCAGTAAAAAGAGAGGATGAAGAAGACCCACCACGAAAAATCTCACTTTGGGAGGATCCAAGGCTTAAGGAGGAAGAAAGGGGTTCCATTTGATCATCTCCGAAAATCTTTGAGAAATTCAACTCCAACATCCAAATTCTCAAAGTAGTTTAACTCTAAATTCAGATCTTTTAAGAGTTTAACTCTAAATTCAGATTTTTTAGGAGTTTAACTCTAAATCCAAATATTTTGGGAGTTTAACTCCAAATCTATATCTAATTCCTGTTTAGGAGTTCAACTCCAAAACCCCTCGGGAGTTCAACTCCCAGCTCAGGGGTTAAGTCCCTTTCTCCGCTGGTGTTTCCAGCAGTCGCGTGCCGCGCATGTGACCCGCTGGCGTCTAGCGGTCGCGTGCCATGCACGTGACCCGCGGGCGCCCAGGCCCACGCGCAGGGCACGTGACCCGCCGACGCCAAGCTCCCATGCGCCACTCACGTGACCTGCAGACGTCCAGCGTCCAGACATCACTCACGTGTCCTTAGGACGCTCCTCACCCCTCTTTTTCCTTCATGCTCCACACTCAAAATATGTCCCCCTTTAGAAAAAATTTCTAACGGGGCGCTACTCTGCACCCCGTAAGGGGGTTGCTAGCCTTCTTGACCCCTAACCCACTATCCGGGTAGCAGGACCCCCACAAACTCTGTGAGGCCCCCGATACATCTAAATCCTTTTCAAAACACAACACACATTGCACATTGAGTTCGCATGATCAATTTTACCCGTCAATCGAAGGTTTCTTCACTCCAAAAGCGAGGGATAATTAATGGCAGTTTAGTCCGCTACTGTTGGAGATTCGGATCCCCACAATCAATAAACTCCAGCCTATCCTAGAAAAGGGGAATCTGTAATACGTCTGACAAGCGACACCTATTTCCTATCTCAATGGGGTGATGAAAAACACCCTACAATGCCGAGCTGCTCAGATGCAGTATGACCCGATTTCACTTTACCCAGTTTCTTTCCTTGGGTCCGGAAGACGGATATTACAGGTCTATTGTCAACCATGTCCTCATTACATCTCGGTCTATTAAATATAGTCTCAACACCCTCTAAATACATAGAACAGAACGTCATACATTTCTCCACGAGAAACCCTTCAGTGATCGACCCTTCAAGCCGACTCCTATTACGATGCACCATTTTATTTTGTACATGAACCTAATGGATGCAAACAAATTTAATTCTTTTTATTATAAATATTCGATTTATTATGAACAGTAAAGAGTTGTTATATAATTTTTAGCTCTCGAACGGATACATCCATCGATAGTTCACAGGACTACCTAACGTGCCTCTTGAGCAAGGTGAACCGTGAGATGCAATATTATGGTGAAAATAGAAGGCGGAAACAACATCTCCATTCTACAAAGCATGCGAGGTATTTTATTCTCCAGGATTCTAAAATCGTTTGCCGAGTAATTTTTGGAGCATAACTTTATGAAGAAATGACACAAATCAGTCACAACTGATACAACGTCGTTATCTGGTAACGCTCTAACAGCAATGGGAAGCAATTTCTATATAATCACATAACGGTCGTGACTTTTCGGGCTGACGGGAGTTTTCTTTTTCAAGTTTACGCATTTACTAATGTTCGCAAAATATGCATCCAGTACCCTTACTTGTTTAAGTACATTAAGGAAACCCAGCTTCTCATTATCGGATATCGTGTGCTTTGCTGGTGGAATAACCTATTTACTATTCTCTTTCGGAGTTGGATGCAATTATGGCCGCAATTTCTTTATAGCAAACCATTGTCGTACCGCTAATGTGTCTCTATTCTTGAATTTGATATTCAACAGGGTACCCAGTAAGAGCTTACAAACATTCTTCTCGATGTGTTTGACGTCCAAGTTATGGAAAAGATTAAGAAAACGTCAATATGGCAAATCATAAAATATAGATCTCTTTCTCCACTTATTTGATAACTCATTCGGAATAGCATGCTTATATTTCTTACCAAAAATAACATTGATGTGCTCTACGTCCACAAACGCCTTTATCCTATTTGGCTCAGAAGAAGGGGACGATTCTCTTACTCACCATTAAACTTGATTCCATTGCGTCAATAAGGATGATCAATATCTAGCCAACGACGATGTCCAGTGTAACAGAAAATCCGATTTACTGGCGTTTCACAGACGGTGTTCTCTTGATAACAGGGGCAAGCACAATGACCTTTCGTACTCCATCCCGACAATATGGTATATACCGGGAAATCATTTATTGTCCAAAGCAACGCCGCGCGCAGTGTGAATCTCTCCTTTTTGTGGACATCATAAGCAACGATACCGGTCTCCCACAGCTCATTCAACTCATCGATCAACGGTTTCAAATAAACATCGATATCAATACCAGGAGAGTTGTTTTCAGGGATCAACAGAGGCATTTGGATGTAATACTTAATATTGTTTCATACTCATCCACAGTGGAAGGTTATAAACTATTAGTGTAATGGGCCATACATTGTGAGATGCACCTCCTTTAAACGGTTCCAATCCATCAGCCGATAATTCAAGTCTCACATTACGAGCTTCCGCAGCGAATGTGGGAAATTAAGCGTCAAATCTTTGCTACTCTTCACCATCAGTGGGATGCCATAAGACTCCATCCTTCCTGCGACCATCTGCATGCCATGTCATATGTTCGGCGGTTTTAGACGACAGAAATAACCTCTGTAGTCTTTTCTTAATAGAAAAAAGCACAACACCTTCACAGGAATTTTTGGAATTGACTCCTCATCCCTCGGCAGCCTTTTAGGTAATATCCACCTTGATTTCCCACAAGTTCTACACTTATTTAAGTTCCTGTCATCATCTGTCGTGAATAACATGCAGTCATTTGGACATGCATCGAATTTTTGATAACTGAAACCGATGTCGGCAATTATCTTCTTCATCTCTTGAAAATTTGCAAGGAGATCGGAATTCGGGTAAGCTGCCTTCTCTATCTTTAGAAAGTTATCGACCGACTTGTTGCTCCATAAACTTTTGCATTAAAGATGTAATACGCGAACTATCCAATCCAACTTCGTCATTGTGGCACCCTCGTAAAGAGGTTTCTTAGCATTCTCCATACACTTACAAAAACTAGCAGATTCGGAATTTGGAACCGTATCATCCGTAGGGGTATCATCGTTCATGCCATCATATAACTCGTCCATCATATCATTTAAACCGGTGATTGATAGGGTTCTCATAGGTTGCGGTAACAGACTATGCGCACCGATTCTATAGTCCATGAGCTCTCCATGCAAGTGTCATATAGAGTAACCTTCACAGAATCCGTTAGCAAGTATATGCAGTCGAACCATCCCTCGACTATCACTTCTATCATTACAACATTTCGTATAAGGACAGGGGATCCGACTGCCACCCACTCTTGACGAAAATTGCATAAACTCTTCTACACCGATTTTATATTAAGAACCAAACTTGTTCTTATTTATCCAAGTCTTATCCATTATTGTCCGATATATAAAACTTAATACAGTTCACAATTAATTATTATATCATAACACATATTTTAAAATCATACACGATATTAACAATTCTAACCCGCAGTAAGAAAGCTAAGAACGAGATGGTTATAAACAAAGAAGATAACGACAACAGTGTTTCGGAAATACATTTGAGTTATTTATCATGGCTGGAAATAGTATTAACGCTTTTATCTTGGATGTCAATGGGTAACGGCTGTCGGGGGTAAGGCTTCTATCCCATTAAGAATGTATAACGCATACACCTCTGGACTTATACTTTCATTCGTTTCGATAAAATTTCGGCAGCACCTCCCCGTTGTTCTCCGAGTACATTGCAATAGTAGAGATAATTATATCAATACTATCAGTATTGAGATGATCATCTCAACTATATTTGTATACGGAGAACAAGTGGAAATGTACTGACGACGTTCATCTCGAAACGAATGAAAAATATAAGTATGCAGAGAAGTGTATACGTTATACATTCTTAACTTGTCCAAAACGGGACAAATCTATCGGTTATAGTACGACTAGTATTCTCGCCGCATAAACTATGAGATGGTTTTCAATAAAGAACGGTTAACGTCCGAGCTTGACAACGCACACGTAGCTTTTGTCACGAAAATAACCGTACGCATATAACTGATAGACGGGTTCTAAGTCGGGATATTTTTCAATGTGAGATACTTGATGACGATATGTATTGGTTTACTTTTTTTCATCATCGAGTATCATGCACTTAATTAGATTGGTTTTGATGGTTATCGTTTCAGTATCGTCGGTTATTTAACTATTTTGTTTAAGGTTTTGGAATTTTCAGTTTGAATGGTAAGTTCTTAAACAACTGATATTATTAATGAAGCATCTGCATTCATTAAAATAAACACGCATCCATACAACGAAAATTATATAATGGTAAGTCTCACACACTCTCTCAAACAACCACATTTATATAAACAATATATTACACATACAGTACACACACATTCACATTAGATCCCGACATTGACTATTTGTTTACGGAATAATGATTAATTGATTTTAAACTCATGAAAGAAAGCATGTATATAGCTAATTGGTTTATGACATGTCAAGCATCTTTATTTTCGGTTTAATTAATATTTAATTGGTGACTTAATTTAGATATGGTGACTTAGGCTAACTTAAGTACTTAAGAATTAAAAGTGATAAAGTTGTGTACCGGAAACCGACGTATATAGAAAGCGAACAAACATGAGCAATCATGCCCACGTCAGCTCTTTAATCACATAAATTTTTAGTTACATATGTTTCCATTCTCTATCAATAACAACAACAATACACACACATACTCCTAACTATAATTAACTAAAATTAACAACTTAACCCAAACTTTAAACCTAAAATTTTTAACAAATAAACTAACTTAATCATATCCCCAAAATCAACCCTAACCCTAACCCAAAAATTAACAAAATTAACTCCAATCCTAAGCCTAACCCCAAAATTATTAATCCTAACCCTAAACCCAAAATTAGCCCAAACACTAACCATAAAATTAACCCTAACCCTAAAATTAATCCTTATTCTAAATCTAAAATTAACTCTTACACTAAAATTATTCCTAAAATTAACCCTAACCCTAAAAATAGTCTTAACACTAATCCTAAAATTACTTAAATTTAAAAAAAAATTCAAACAACCTAAATAAATTAATAAACTAATTGACTGGCGTTGAAGGCGGAGGCTGGAGGTGCTTAGAGAGAAGGAGACTAAGAGGCGGCCGGGGTAGATCTTCGATGAAGAAAAGCCTAGGAGGCGGACGTGGGAGATCGTCGGAGAGGAGGAGGCTAGGAAGCGGTCGGGGGAGATCGTCGATCGTCGACGAAGGGGTTTGGATGACCGAGGAGGTAGATGGAGGGTTGATCGGAGGCCGGAGGAGATTTTTTGGATGGCCGTTGAAGTTTTTCACTACTACAATAAGGGGTTGCCCCTACGGATAAAGGCATCCGTAAGGGCAACATTTTATTGCCCCTACGGATTACTCCGTAGGTCCCCATGGTAGTCCCTACTGTGCCCTACTTTTTAATTTAAAAATATTAAAACGTAATTTTCCCTTTGGCTCTACGGAGCCGCAAACGAAGGCCCTACGGTTAAGTCCGTAGGGGCATATATATGGGTTATTAATAAAAAACACAAAGAAAAGACCTCGTTGTTCCCAAAAATTCTCCCCCTCACTCTCCCGCGCCTCGTCGCCACCTCTCCCACGCCTTGTCGCCATCGCCCTCTTCCCGCGCTCTCCACCGCCCTCGAATGTTCCTAAAACTTCCTCATCGACACCGCCCGCGACTCGTCACCGATTGCGTCGTCGACCACCGGTCTCCTCCATCGTCTCCTCCACCGCCCGCTACAGGTTAGTAAATCTCAAATTTTTACTTCTAATAATGCTTTTATCTATAATTTTGATGATGTTAGGGCCAGGGTTCAGGGTTCAGGGTTTGGGTAGGGGTGAGGGTTAGGCATCGTGGTTCAGTTTAGGGTAGGGTTAGGGTTAGGGTTCGGTTGGGGTTAGGGTTAGGGTTAGGGTTTGGTTGGGGTTGGGAGGGTTAGGGTTAGGGTTCGGTTGGGGTTGGGGTTGGGGGGGTTAGGGTTAGGGTTGAGAGGGGAGGGGGGGTTAAGGTTAGGGTTAGGGTCGGTTAGGTTTGGGGTTGGGGTTAGGGTTAGTGTTAGGGTTCGGTTGGGGTTGGGGAGGGTTAGGGTTAGGGGTTAGGGTTCTGTTCTCTTTTTCCATTTCTTTTTAGTGATAATTTGAAAGAGTTAGGGTGTTGATTAAGGTTAATTAGGTTAATTTGGATAAATTGGGTTAAGTTTGGGTTGATTAGGGTTAATTAGGTTAATTTGGGTTAATTTTAGTTAATTAGTGATAATTTGAAAGGGTTAGGGTGTTGATTAGGGTTAATTTGGATAAATTGGGTTAAGTTTGGGTTGATTAGGGTTAATTAGGTTAATTTTGGTAAATTGGGTTAAGTTTGGGTTAATTAGGGATAATTTTTGTTAGGGTAACGATTATGGTTAATTGTGGTTAATTAGGTTAATTTGTCTTATTTAGGGTTAGGTTTTAGGGTGCACTAGTTCATTCAGTAGGATACTCGATGATAACGTAAACGTATAACTTTACTGTAAACGCAAGAAAAATTTACCCTAAAATTGAAATTTCGAACCCTTAATAACGAAACGTAAACGTAAAATCTATTCATGTTTAATGTTCAAGTTAAAACCAATATATGATACTCGATGATAATATGAAACTTTCATATTCTCATCGATACTCATATATGAAACTCAAAGCGCCACTTAGTCCCCGTCTATCGGTTAACATACGTTCGATGTTCATCGTGACATATAACTATACGAAGGTTGTTAAATATCGGATGGTATAGCTCAGTACTAACAACCATCGTGTAGTCTATGTGATGAAAATATTCAATCGTATGATAACCGATAGATTTGTCTCGTGTGGACAAATTAGGAATGTTTAAAGCAAACACCTGTATTCACTTGTGTTTTCATCCGTTTCGAGTTATTTCGTCGGTACTTTTCCGCTTGTTCTCCGTGTACAAAGATAGATTAAATGTTTATTTCAACGTTGTTTCACAGCTTTGAAATGATTATCTATTCTATTACAGTGTACTCGGAGAACAGCGGGGAGGTGCTGCCGAAATTTACTCGAAACGGTTGAAAGCACAAACGAATGGGTGTCTGCTCTATACATTCTTAATGGGATAGAAGCCTTACCCCCGACAGCCGAAACACATACATACAACACGAATACACAACAAACGTACACACAACACATACACACTAACAACCCTACACTTAAGCGAAATCATAAATTGAAACACACATATATTGAATACAACTTATATATGGGTATCCTCAAATCTAATTTTGATTATCAATAATTTATTCTTTTCAACGACAAACGCACACACAAAGCATATACACTGATTTTCTCCTTTGTCAGTAACCATCCCGTTCTTAGATTTCTCAATATAGTCATCATAACCCACAAGTTATATGTTATACAGTTTAACATGGCCCATGAGTACGTCAGAGTTAAGGACTGGATGTATGTAGATTGGAAACAACATATGCAACCTAAGTTTGTTGCAGGAGTTACTTCTTTTATTGAATTTGCACGCGCACATAATAAGATCCTGATAGAGAAGATTCTCTGCCCGTGCGATAGATGTGGTAATAAGCACTGGCAGAAGGTAGAATTTGCAGAGCTTCATATCGTTAAATGTGGTTTTACTAGACTTTATACAACTTGGCTATATCATGGGGAAGGAGAAGAACACAATAATGCGGCAGAAGAAGAAGGAAAAGATGGTAATGTGGCAAAAGAAGAAGGAGAAGACGGTAATGCGGTAAAGTAGAAGACGGTAATTTTTTTTTGGGAGAAGAAATGGAGGATATGGTAGAGGCTGCCCTAGCTGAATCTATTCGTACCGAAGATGACATTCCTTCCAGTCAAGGACCGCGTGCGGATAAGTATGAAAATTTTATGAATGATGCTAGAAAACCAATTTATGAGAACGCAAAGTATTCCACCCTCTCATGGTTCGTCCAACTTTTCCAGATTAAGTGCCTAAATGGATGGAGCAACAAGTCATTCACAGTGCTTCTTTCATTCTTGAAAGATTCTATGCCCCCGAGAAACAACGTGCCCGACAGCTGGTACGTAGCCCAGAAGATGATGTCTAATTTGGGTCTGAAGTGTGAGAAGATTCAAGCATGTCCTAAAAATTGCGTGTTGTACCGGAAAGAGAATTCAGATTTGAAAGAGTGTCCAACATGCGGAGAGGCCAGGTATAAGCCGAAAGATTTTGATAAGAAGCCCAATATACCTGTCAAGATAGCACGATACTTTTCTACAACACAGAGACTGCAGAGGCTATTCAGGAGCAAGAAAATAGCCGAGGCAATGATTTGGCATCACCGTGCTCCTCCAAGTGAAGATGGAAAAATGAGTCATCTAAGAGATTCACCGGCATGGAAGGATTTCGATAGGAGGCATGAAATATTCAGTAGTAATTCTCACAATGTCAGGCTCGGACTCGCTAGTGATGACTTCTGCCCATTCAACTATATAGATGGAAGCCACAGCACATGGCCCGTTGTAATGATGGTTTATAATCTGTCGCCTTGGTTGGCTATGGACCAATCATACTTTATGATGCCTTTTCTTATCGACGGACCAAACTCACCGGGAAATAATATCGACGTCTATCTCCGACCTCTGATCGAGGAGTTACAATCTTTATTCATTGATGGTGTAGAGACTTACGATCCAAACACAAATACAACCTTCTTACTGCGTGCGGCTTTAATATGGAAAATTAGTGACTTTCCTACGTATGGAATGCTATCAGATTGGTCCGTACATGGTCACAAAGCATGTCCTTATTGCCATCAATATACAACATCAAAATTCTTGAATTTTAGCAGGAAGGTTTGTTATTGCGGCCATCGACGTTTGCTGCCTCTAGACCACCCCTACAGGTTAGACGTTGTTCACTTTGATGGTCATCAGGAGCTTCTTGGACCTCTAGCTTCATTGTCCGGAGAGGACGTGACTGCTCAGTGGGATGGTTACAATAATGTGACCTTCAGGATGGATCCGACAAAATATGTCAAACCACCATTCTGGAACAAGTTAAGCATTTTCTTCGAGCTTCCGTACTGGTCAACAAATTTAGTGCGTCATTGTCTGGACGTCATGCACATAGAGGAGGGAGTATTCGAGCACGTACTCAACTTGCTTCTTTGTAAAGACGGGAAATCGAAAGACAACCTCAATGGTCCGATGGATCTACAGGACTGGGAAATTAGAAGTGAATTGCATCCTAAACCGATAGCGGGTAAACCAGGCAAGTTTGTATTTCCCAATGTCGTGTATCATATGTCACAACCGGAGAAGAAAAGATTCCTGCAGGTGTTCCATGATTTGAAAGTTCCCACAGGTTTCTCAGGATCATTCAGCAAGAAGATAAAAATTGTGAAAAGCAAGATCGATGGGCTAAAAAGTCATGATCACCATGTTATTATGGAGCACCTTCTCCCATTAGCCCTCAGAACTTCCCTTCCCGAATCGGTTGGTCTAGTAATTAATGACCTATGTTGTTTTTTCAGAGAATTATGCGCTAAAATACTGGATGTTGTGACGCTGGAGAAACTAGAAAATTCTATTGCATTGATATTATACAAGTTTAAGCGTATTTTCCCACCATCATTCTTCGATATCATAATACACCTGACGGTTCATCTTGCAACTGAGGCTAAGTTAGCCGGACCGGTACAATATCGATGGATGTATCCCGTCGAGAGGTACGTGGAATTTTTCGTTTTGCGCAATTTGTAAAATTATTGTTGTCATGTATGCCCGTATTTATTTATTTAACATATTTTTTTAGGTATCTCTACACTCTTAAAAAGTATATACGCAATAGAAATCGACCAGAGGGTTCTATCATGCAAGGTTATCTTCTAGATAAAGCAACCACATTTTGTTCCCGCTATTTGAACGAGAACATTAAGACGAGACTTAACCGGCCTCGAAGAATTCAGGACGGGCCACATGGTAAAGCCAATTATAAGAGAGTAGACATTATGTTTATCAACAAGATATACCGGTTTATCCTCCTCAATAGCGCATGTCATGAAAAAATTAGAGAGTAAGTTTTTTTGGATTAATTATTATATTTGTGTTTATGTGTGTATGAAATGATATAATATTAATATCATAATTTATTGTCGAGAATAGAATTCATTTTAACGAGGTACTTGAAGGGCATCCTGATTGGAACGATGAACGATTGGAAAAATATCATCAGGATAAATTTTGCGATTGGGTTGCAGATCATGTAAGTTATTCGAATAACATGTTATTGCTATCAGTTTTAATCTAAACTTATATCGTTATGTATTTGTTGTAAGATTTGTTTTGTTAGATCCACAATCCGAACTTGTCTGTATCATTAGAGAGTGATTCAAGATGTTTAGCTCAGTTTCCTAGTATGGAGGTTGCATATTATAAAGGATTCGGTGTCCTTGGATACAAATTCGAAATTAAGGACATAAAAACATCTAGAACCACTCAGAATAGTGGGATTGCGACGGTAGGATCGGATGGTGTGATTTATTATAGATACTTAAATTGTATACTTGGCATCCAATATCCTGGACGACCAGAACCGTTTTATATATTTCAATTTACTTGGTACGATACACGAACTGATACGGATAAGTGGAGAAGCAATATCGGGACTTGGAAAGATAAATATGGATTGACTAGTGTGAACATACTTCGATTTTACGGTCAGGACGATCCGTTTATCTTTCCGAACCAAGCGTTCCAAGTATACTACTCACAGTGTTTGAAGCATCCGGGATGGAGTGTCGTATGCCGTTGGAAATCCAGGGATGTTTACGATGTCCCAGAATTCGAGGACAGCGATGAGGATGAAGAAGAGAGAAGACTTAGAGTGCTCCGGCCGTCTGTTTCGAAAGACGGGTTGTTTTCGGCTGATCATGAAATTACGTGGGTTAGAAATGATATCGATGATGAAATCCAAGTAGATATGTCTAATACGTCTATGAAACAAAAAAGGTTATCAGTAATGTTATATTATTACTTCACATTTTACAATTTATACATATATAGTCAATGTTTGTAATAATTGTCTAATACGTTCACGAACCGTTTTATCTAGATTTGATGACGATGACGGGAGCAGCGAGGGGCGGCAGGAGCTCCGGCCGCGGCACTGGTAGAGGCAGAGGCAAAGGCAGAGCGGTTCTACCACCCGGAGAGTTGCGTAGGGAGCTTCAGAGGGCCGGTCTTGCACCCCAATCGGAGACCCCTTCGGATGCCTCCTTCCGTGTGGACTTTGCCATACCTCCAGGTATATTGCACGCATATTCACTTTGAATGTAATATTATAGATATACATGCATATTCATGTCAAAATTACTTACATTGTCAATATTTGATTGTCTAATTATTGGTGATGCGTCCACATCAGGGACAGAGGCCACTCCCGCACCTCCAGGTATGTTTATATATCATATAGTGCATGTATATTGATTTAGAATGCTATATCATAAATATACATACATTCTTTTTGCTCTTACGTACTTACATCTCGGGCTGTAGGTGGTGCCTCCACATCTCCGACAGAGCCCACCACCGCACCTGCGGGTATGTTTATATATCCTATAGTGTATACATGTTGATTTAGAATGTTATATTATTGATATATTCATTCTTTTTGTAATTACTTATATAGTCAATGTTTGATTGTCTAATTATAGGTGGTGCATCCACGTCTGGTGCAGGAGCCACTCCCATCACTTCCATACCCTCCGCTCAGTCTAAAGGTTTGTATGAATAAATATAAAATATTTATTCATTTTACATATCCTTTAAGAATAAACATGAACTTCATGTAATTTTATCGATGTTTATTTTCTACTTGGAGATGCGTCCACGTCCGGGTCACCGGCTGTTCCTCACCGGAGGAACTATCGTCCAGCTCGTGCTGCTGCCCGGGCCCAGGCTCGTGCTTCTGTCGCCGGAGGTATATACCACACTTCAATTTTTATTAAACCTTGATTTCTTAATACCACTTTTTCTTAATATTGATTGTCTTGATATTTGTTGTAGACGTAGGGCATCCCCATCCTGAGAGGGGGACTCGAGACCCGAATCAGTCCCACAGGCTGAGGCCCGAAAGAGCTAGGGGGAGGCATCATTCCCCCTCTTCTTTACCCCTGATTATTGCTATACCGGCGATTATGCCGAGAGGTTCGGCCGGTATATGGAGGTTGAGAGCCGCCTCGTGAAGAAGTATCCACTTCACGTTGAGTGGGGCGACCAGCACCGGCGCTTATTCGCCCTCTTCTGGGATCGGGCTCGGGTATTAATATATATTTTCATTTGATTTATCCAATATATTTATTATTAACACTTGCAATTTAATAAAATTATTTTTTTTGTATTTGCAGTTGGATTACGATTTTCAGCCTGTACCCGACACTGATCACCCTGGGAGGGTGCTCGATCTTCACGCTCTGTACCATGGCCTGATGAAGAAAATGGTCCGATACAATAGGAACGAGCTGAAGATCGACTGCTATTCCCTATGGATGGTGACTCCCGAGACAGAGAGAGTGGCTCTCCTACATACTCCAGCCTTTTCGAGAGTCGACGTAGATACATGGCCTCTATTGTGCCAATATTTCGACTCTCAGCGCAAACATATATGTATTTTAAATGTAATTCATTGTTTATTATATATTTTTTTTTGTTGCTTAATTAGAAAACTAAATTTGAATGTGTTGTGCAGAAACAGGCGGATCAAAATAAAGAGAATAGAAAGTCGGCGAAGAGGGGTCGCCCCACTTATACAGGTGGCTCGAGGAATATTACTCGTGCCATGGAGGCATCGGTAAATTGCAATAGATCTACTATAATATAATGTAATATTAAGAGTTATTTTATAATATATGTAAATTTTTTGCAAATTGCAGAGAGCTTAGACCCTGGCGTAGGATGGTACACTGAGCGTGCTGTCCGCGTATCTTGCCGTCCACGGCACCTCGACAGATCCCGCCACGGGCGAGCTTCGATACCCTGACACCGCTACCCAGGAGTATTGCGTATGTGTTAATATTTATTCAACCGCTATTTGAAATTTTTGTTTTGAAAAGTTCAAATTTAAATGATATACTTATATTTTACAGGTTAATGTGGGTGTAGGAGCGGGTGGTTGAGCAGGCGGAGACATCGGGGATCGATTTTACTGGACAGAACGATCCGATGCTGCTGATCCCAGTCCTAGACGCCGCACATGGAGGGCACCACGGAGGTTGGGAGAGAGGCCGGGGACTGGATCCTAGCAGGGCCCATATGAGGCTAGACTCCACTCCGGCGGTTACTTCCTCTATCTTCCCTGAGCGATGTCTAGAGCAAGAACTTGACACCTTGAAGGCCACCGTCTAGGAGTTGAAGGAGATGATGGTATGTATACTACTTAATAGTAAAATATTATATCATATTATAGATAGCAACATATCCAATATTAGTACGTAGCCCGAGCTTATTTGGTTGTAGACTTAGCTTTGATTAATCATACATATATAGAACTGTCTAATTAAAATAAACTACGGTTTTCCAAACTAGATATCCAAACGAGGCCTAAGTCCCTAAGTATTCATAGATTGGGGTTTCGCAATAACCTGATAATGATATGAATTCGACTAATACACAGTTCTTACTCGTTTATTACACACAAAACTGAACAGACACGGCAGGGTACTTCGGTTGAGGCTCCACATGCATATCTTTTGGCTGTGGCTCCATATACATCTTCTTCGGCTGCGGCTCCGCAAGACACTACATCGGCTGCGGTTGCGCAGACCACTCCTACAGCTCCACAACCCGCTCAGACTCCCGCAGCTACGGCTCCGCAAGCCACTACCTTGGCTGCGGTTGCGCAGATCACTCCTACAGCTCCATAGCCCGCTCAGACTTCTGCACAGTCCGCATTGCTCGAGTTGTTGACTAAGGGTTTATCCGAGGAGCAGATGCGCCAGATTACGACGATTATCAGAGGTGGAGCTGGACCGAGATAAGGTAGCTTTTTGATTTTTATATTTTAAACATGTATTTACTTATATGACACATATTGTATATATTGGACGATATTGGTGATGTTTGCGTGTTCATATTGATTTAGATTGATATCGTATTCTGCTTGTTGATTTCTTTTATATATTATGCGTGAGATGTTGATTATGAATACTGCGGTATATATTATACTAGTTGATTACTTTCATATATGATGTATATATTATTGTGCACAGGGCAAGGAAAAAACAGATAACCCTTTTTTTTTAAAAACCTGATAATATGTCCCTGCGGATTAATCCGTAGGGACAAATGTTGCACCTACCGTTTAATCCGTAGGGTCCAACTTTGCCCCTACAAATTTATCCGTAAGGACAAAATATCAGGATACCTGATATTTTGCTCCTATGGACTAAGTAACAGGTGTTAGCCTTGTCCCTACAGATTAATCCGTAGGGACATAAACTTTACCCCTACACATTTATCTGTAGGGACAAAATATCAGGATACCTGATATTTTTCCCCTACACATTTATTCGTAGGGGCATAGATATGGACCTACATATTAAGCCGTAGGAGCATGTATTTTTCCCTACAGAGTTATCCGGATGGGCAACTATTTTATTTTATAAACCGATAAATTAAATAAATATTTTGTATCTACGGTGTAATCCGTAGAGACATATGGACCTATGCATTAAGCCGTAGGGGCAATTATTACTCCGTAGGGGCATGTTTAAGGCTAAGACTTGCATCTGCGGTGTGTACACCTACGGTGTATTTTTGTGCCCCTACGAATATAGCCGTAGGGGCAGTGGTTTGCTCCTATGGATTTATCCGTAGGGGTAACCCCTATTTGTAGTAGTGTTTTGGATGGCTTGGAGGGGTAGAGGAGGAGGGGAATCAAAGCTGAGGGGGTGAAAAATTTTAGTAGCAAAAAGAAAAAAAATGGGGGAAAATAAAATTTAGTAAGGGAAGAATGAGGGGATGGTCACGGGAAAATTTTGTTGAATTCGGTCAACTATATTTCGTCGGAATTTAGCCGTCGAAATAACTGTTGACTGAAGTCAACAAAAGTTCAAATTTTTTTGGTCTATTTTGATAGGATTATGCCATTGAAATAAGTCTTAAAAAATTTCTCGTCGAAATTATGCCCATTTTCATGTAATGGATGGTTTTTTTTATGTAATGAAGGTTGATGACGCGGGTGAGATCCGCGCTAAGATGTTACCTACCGTTGGTCTGACAATAGCGGCGATGGACGACTGAGATTTGATCTGGAGGTTGGCTCCTGAAGCGTGTGGATCTCAATGGGTTTGAGGTTGTTTACGCCGAGCTACCTGCAAGGAAGTCTCGGAGTGGTTGTACCACCGAGGACCCTCCGACGGTCAAATTAGAGAGAAAATCAGAGCAAAGTAACGGCTTAGTGGAGTAAAAATGGCTTACTTGAATCGTCTGCAGAAGGGGTTTATATAGCGGTGGAAGCAGGCAAGGCAGGCGCGAGAATCACGCCGGTCGTTACGCTCCCGACGTCACGCCCGCGCGATAGGCGGGATCTCCCATTAATAGCGAGACAGGCTCATTAATGGGGGATCGTGATGGCGTGGAACGTGGGATGTGGCCGGCGGATATCTCGCGCATGGCTAGATTCGCGGGATGGCGGTTGCGCCTATGAGCGGTGTTGTCGGTCGGTCGATGAGACCGAGGAAGATGACCTCGGCGGGAGAGCTCACGGGTGAGCGGGAGAGCCGAGGCATCTTGGTTCTGTGGTAGCCCGGAGACGAGCTGTGAGGCCGAGGAGGCCAATTGTGCTGGCTGCTCGGAGGTGAGCCGGCGCTTGTTTATGAGACGGGCAAAAGAGTGGTCTGGTCGGCCACTGTAGGTCCTTTCTTGCATGCCGTGGGACATGTCATCTGCCACGTGTCATGATCCGGAAGATCATCGATATCGAGCATCATCATTAGCCCCCCACTCTCGTCCCGACCAGCAGACCGGTCGGGTCGAGAGTGGTCTGCCTGGTCACCCGAGGTGAGCTCCTTGTCGAAGATATCGTCGGGCGTGTTCCGGGGCAATTTGTTGTATTTTCTAGATGACGCCAACGAATTAGGGGTGCGATATTTTCTTTAAATAGGGTGCGCCGGATCGTGCGTACAGACGCTGAAGCGACTGCCACGTGTCGGGCGCTGGTTGGCTAACGCGACGGGCCACAGACTGTCGGCGTCTGATGGGATACGACCAATGCGCTTGCGACAGGTGGTGCGATCATGGTCGTCGAGTGCACTGAACCGTTTTGGTGGGAAATGACCGACGCCGTAGGATGTGCACGTTGGCCGCGATAAATAGAGGAGGGGTCTGATTCAGGATCCCTCTCTCTTCATATTTTCCTCGTTCTGAGTCTTGTTAGCTCGGCGCTCTCCTCTTTAGGTTAGATCTCTGCGTTCCCGAGAATTTCTTCCCATCAGGTTAGATGTCTTC
Organism: Agapanthus africanus; assembly: GCA_030015575.1. Classification (NCBI taxonomy): domain Eukaryota; kingdom Viridiplantae; phylum Streptophyta; class Magnoliopsida; order Asparagales; family Amaryllidaceae; genus Agapanthus; species Agapanthus africanus. The sequence goes on from JASDDO010000012.1 coordinate 513,227,600, forward strand.
TTTTGAGGAGTCTTTATATGTCGTAGGGGTAGATTCTAGGGGTTCTTCCCCTGAGTTGGAGTCCTCCCGGGAAGTTGGGGTCAGATCCTCTTCTCGGGGTCGCGCGTCTGGGGCGGTTCCCAGAACGGTGGCGGCGGACGCCCCTGGTGTGTCATCCTCGGTGAGGTATGAGGACGAGCTTGCCACTGCTCGGGCTCGTTTCCATATCCCTTCCGGATTCATGCTACGATTGGCCGAGGAAAGAGAGAGGGCAAATCAGGTACAGGGTAAAGAGACCGCTTTGTACTTGGAAGCCTTTTGGGCCGGACTGCTCCTGCCTTTCTCTCTCGAGGTTGTTGGAGCGCTAAATTACTTTGGGCTAGCCCCGGGCCAGCTAGTACCGAACTCCAGGAGGATTCTCCTCGGGTTCCTGGTCCGCTTGAAGTTGCAGATGATCCCCTTCAGTCTGTCCATCCTTGCTTCCTCCCTCATTTACAAAAGTCATCCCGGCACTCGCGCGGGCGACCCGAGGTGGGTTTACCTCTCCTTTAGGAAACAACGGGGAAGTGCAGCCGGGTCGGGTGTCGTCATCTTGCCTTCTTCCATCCATGATTGGAAGAAGAAGTTTTACTTCGTTGGGCAGCCAAAGGGTGAGGACTGGCCCATGCCCACCCAGTGGTCTAGGGATAGGTGCTGGCCGGGAAGTCCGTCCAACGATCCCGACGCGGTGAGGGTGGCGGGGTAGGAGCCTATTACCCGGGCTGACGTGCTGCTTTCTGAGCGGGCCCTTAGTTGGGCCGGGCTCAGCCCCGCCCAGTTCGTCGGTAAGTTAGGAGCTTGTAGGCGGTATGTTAGGCTTACGTTTGTTTTCATTTTTGTTTGTGTTGCTAATTCCATTGTATTTTGTCTTGTGCAGAACCCATGGACTTGAGCCACCTCCGAGCAGCCATGCGCAAGCCGAAGAAAGGATCGAAGGCTGGAGGTGCTAGCTCTTCTCGTCCGATGTCTGTCCCGGTTCCCACGGCAGCTGTCCCACCCCAGCGTTCGATTGCGGGCCGGGCCCCGGAGCCTAGCCAGGCGCCGAGCAGAAAACGGGTTCGGGGAAAGGATGCTCAGGCTTCGGAGGTGGAGACCGGCTCTCCGTCGTCGCCTCTCAAGAGGTTCCCCCAAACAGTTCCGCGGACCCCGGCCTCCCCGATCTTGGTGGACGAGGGGGGCCTTCGCTTTGAGGTGCTCTCGGGGCTTTCCGTCGCTGATAGCTTGCTGTTGGACATGGAGAGGTCAGCCGGGGGCAAGATCCCTCGGGGGACTCTCAGGGCACAAATGGCGGTAATCGCCCAAGAGGTCGGGCAGGTTAGTGCCCATACTTTACTTGACTTTTACTTTAGCTTCTTACCATTCATGAGATTTGGTGCCTCTCCTTTCTTTCTGACCCCCCTTCTGATTTCTTCAGGTTTTCCAGGACATCGCCCTCGTCATCCATATGGAGGACGAGGAAATTACCCCGGCGATCCGAGCTGCGGGCGAGCTCTCCTCGCTAGAGGAGAGCTTGAAGTTGGAGCTGGAGGCGGCGATGGCGAGGGTCGCTGCCCTAGAGGGCGAGGTGGCGGCCGGGAAGCAGGCGGTGGCGGCCGCAAAGCAGAAGGTGGCGGCCCCGAAGTAGGTGGTTTCCCGGTACCGCGAGGCCGCCTAGACTGCCGAGGCCAAGCTCCAGGACTCCAAGGTGCTCGTCGGCACCATGAAGAAGTTGGCGAGAACCCTCCGGAAGGAGCTGGAGGCGGCGGTAGAGGGGTCGAAGCGAGTCGATCTCAAGGAGGCAAAGGCGGTGGAGGAATTCAAGAAGTCGGAAGATTTTTACACCGTCCTAGCCTCGGCCACTACCGCCATCTGGCACGAGGCCCTCGACGCTGTCAAGACTCGGATGCCGGAGTTCGTTGACGAAGAGCTCCGAGCCGAGTATCCTCGCGGGGAAGAAGAGCAAGGTGACGACCTCGAAGGCGAGGCCAGGGAAGAGATTCCCAGGGAGGGCGACGCCGAGGCTCCTATGGTGGGCAGTGAGTCCCTAGACGCCGCCCGAGTCGTGGTAGATATTGAGCTTCCCGGGGGTGCGCCTGACCCCGAGGCCTGATGCCCTTTGTTTTCCTGTTTCTTTTCTTTTGTTGCATCGGTAATATTGTAGGCCTCCGGGCATTTTGTAAGGCTGGGGTGCCCCCAATACCCTTGTAAATACTTTTGACTTTGTGAATAAAGATTTTTTGCATTTGTGTTTGCGCGTGTATTTTCCTTTTGTTGGCAACACTTGTATTTGCACAGTACCGCCTTTGTGTAATGTCGGTTCTTCATTTAGCGATTACACGTCAAGTTGAATCTGTTCACTTGCCAAGTGTACAAAGATCGGCGGGAAGACGGTATCACTATGGCCCCGAAGTCGAGGTGGAGATCGCTCAGACGTAGATAGACCAGATGCCTCTTGATAAGGGGTTTAGTTGCTTAATCGTGTGATGGGTAGGAGGCTGCCCGCTGGGGATGCGCCGAGCAAGTTAGCTGCTCGATGGCCTCTTGGAGCTGGATTTGATTTTTGGCGTTGGTGGGCAGTGAACTACCAGCCATGGATGGCCGAGTAGGGTGGCTGGAGCAGGGTGGCTACTAGGCTGCATCTTGGTGAGGGTTTCGATCCTTAGCGCGGGAGGGGCTGTAAGTGGCCTACTAAGGATGGTCCGAGCAGGGTTACTGTTCGGTGCCTCTTGGTGAGGGCTTTGATCCCCGATTGGTTGGGGTAGGGAGATACCAGCTAGGGATAGCCGAGCAGGAAAGCCGCTCGGCTTCCTCTTGGTGAGGGCTTTGATCCTTAGCGCGGGAGGGTCCGTAGGCAGCCTAATAAGGATAGGCCGAGCAGGGTTACTGTTTGGTGCCTCTTGGCGAGGGCTTTAATCCCTGGTGTGTTATGGTAGGGAGCTACCAGCCAGGGATAGCCGAGCAGGGAAGCCGCTCGGCTGGCTCTTGGTGAGGGCTTTGATCCTTAGCGCGGGAGGGGCCGTAGGTGGCCTACTAAGGATGGGCCGAGCAGGGGAGCCGCTCGGCTGCCTCTTGGCGAGGGCTTTGATCCCTGGTGTGTTGGGGTAGGGTGCTACCAGCCAGGGATAACCAAGCAAGGGCGGGCTCGGTTGCCTCTTGTGAGGGCTTTTGATCCTTAAGGACGGCCCGGGCAGGGTTGCTGCCCGGTGCCTCTTGGCGAGGTCTTTGATCCCTGGTTTGTTGGGGTAAGGAGCTACCAGGTAGGGATAACTGAGTAAGGGCGGGCCGGTTGTCTCTTGCGAGGGCTTTTGATCCTTAGCGCAGGAGGGGCCGTAAGTGGCCTACTGAGGATGGGCCGAGCAGGGTTACTGCCCGGTGCCTCTTGGCGAGGGCTTTGATCCTTAAGGATGGCCGGGCAGGGTTGCTGCCCGGTGCCTCTTGGCGAGGGCTTTAATCCCTGGCGTTGTGGGTTAGGGAACTACCAGCCAGGTATAGCCGAGCAGGGTAGCCGCTCGGCTGCTTCTTGGTGAGAGCTTTGATCCCTGGCATTGTGGGATAGGTGAGCTACCAGCCAGGGATAGCCGAGCAGGGTAGCCGTTCGGCTGCCTCTTGGAGAGGGCTTTGATCCCTGGTGTTGCGGGGTAGGTGAGCTACCGACCAGGGATAGCCGCTCGGCTGCCTCTTGGCGAGGGCTTTGATTCCATGCGTTGCGGGGTAGGGGAGCAACCGGCCAGGGATAGCCGAGCGGGGTAGTCGCTTAGCTGCCTCTTGGAAAGGGCTTTGATCCTTGGTGTGTTGGGGTAGGGGAGCTACCATCCAGGGATAGCCGAGCACGGTAGCCGCTCGACTGCCTCTTGGAGAGGGCTTCGATCCCTGGCGCTGGGGGGTAGGGAAGCTACCAGCCAGGGATAGCCGAGCGGGGTAGCTTCTCGGCTGCCTCTTGGCGAGGGTTTTGATCCATGGCATTGCGGGGTAGGGGAGCTACCGGCCAGGGATAGCCGAGCAGGGTATCCGCTCGGCTTCCTCTTGGTGAGGGCTTTGATCCCTGGCGATTGGGGTAGGGGAGCTACCAGCCAGGGATAGCCGAGCAGGGTAGCCGCTCGGCTGCCTCTTAGAGAGGGCTTCAATCCCTGGCGTTGCGGGATAGGGGAGTTACTGGCCAAGGATAGCCGAGCGGAGCAGCCGCTCGGCTGCCTCTTGGCGAGGGTTTTGATCCCTGGCGTTGCGGGGTAGGGGAGCTACCGGCCAGGGATAGCCGAGCAGGGTAGCCGCTCGTCTGCCTCTTGGTGAGGGTTTTGATCCCTGGCGTTTAGGGTAGGGGAGCTACCAGCCAGGGATAGCCGGGCAGGGTAGCCGCTCGGCTGCCTCTTGGCGAGGGCTTTTGATCCTTAGCACTGGAGGGGCCGTGGGAGGCCTGCTAAGGATGGACCGGGCAGTGAAGCTGCTCAGTTTTCTCTTGGCGAGGTTCTATCTGTCCTCCCTGGTGCGAGGGCCGGGAAGAAGGACAGTCGCTGTCGACATGTGTCACGATCGCGTGGGGGAATGCGAAGCACCAGAGTGTCGTTTCGATTTCGCATCGAGCGGCGCGATTTCTGCCGCGTGGCGGCACAGTTGCTGGTGAAACGGGCGACTTTTGAACTCCGGGGGCGTTGTGGGCTATAAAACGGAGGGGGTGTTGATTACTCCCTTCCTCACACCTGAAACGCAAGAATGGAGGACTTTCCTTTCACTATCCAAGATATCATAAACTTCGAGGACGTATACCTCTACGATCAGTACTGTACTGAGGACACGGTGCAGTTGGTGATAGGCCGCATCGAGGATCATTTTGGCCGGTTGCTCCCCCGGCGCTCCCCCTACTTTAGCTGTTGATGTACTCCATCTGGAGGGCTTCGCCGGGGCTCTACAACCCTTTGTCCGAACAGCTGAAAGATGAGGCCGTTGGTAAGCTAAGGTCCCTGAGGCGCTTCGGCTTGATCTCTGCTAGTCGGCTAAATCGCTCGGTGGCGCTCATCCTTGAGTGCTACCAATTGAGGCACGATGCCGACGTTCGCGGGGGGCATCGAGGGAAGGGTTAGATGCCACGAGGGCTCGGCTGGCAGAAATATCCTCAGAGTACCACGAGAAGTGCTCTCTGCACCCCCTTCCCCCGCTATTATAATTTTTTAATTTTTTTAATTTTATTTTTTTTCGATGTATGGATGAGGAGCCTCCAGTACCTTTTGAATAAGGTTCTTTTTCTTTTCGCAATGTTTTATTGACCTCTTCTTATTACGTAAACAAAAAGATCTCAAGAAAGGTGTACACTGCTTTAAAAAGGAAATACATGCTAGTAGATGCTCTTATTCGCGCAGCTCGAGCCCCTCTGATATCTGTTGGCCTCTATGCCCGGCATAGGGTACCGGGTATCGTGGGTACCAGACGCATTCTCCGCTGACACGACCATGATCTGGCCGATGGTCAGCTCGGCGGGAGGGGGACGCTGCTCCTGCTCGCGGTCTGCCTGCCGCTTGTCCCTCAAGTACGCTGCGAGGTGTCCCGAATGGACGAGCTCCTCAATGTAGTCACGGAGCTGCTTGCAGCTCTCTGTGGAGTGGCCTGGCGACCTGTAGAAACTGCAGTAAGGGCCCTGGGTTCGTTTTGAGGCCATTCGCGAGTTCGGGGGAAGCATGAAGAATCTCTCGCCCTTGGCCTCCTCTAGTAGCACTGTCTGGGAGACGTTGAGCGGGGTGTATTCCTGAAACTTCGGGAGATAATTCTTTGCTCGCTCAGGTCCCTTTCTCTCTTCCCTTGCCCTTTTCTTCTGGTCGGCTTGCTCTACCCGGGGGAGATTTTCATTCACCTCGGATTCGAGCTGGACCTCGCGCTCGGTCTAGGCTTTTACCTCGGTCGTGGTCTTAGGTTGCGCTAATGCAAAGGAGCGTAACCACTCCTTATGCCTAAGACCATATCTAAGTGCTGTGATGACGGTCTCGTCCCGGTGCTCTGGGACCTCGAGAAGGGCGTTGTAGAAGCGGATGACGTATGCTTTGAACGTCTCCTTGTCCCCGCTCTTGATCGTGAAGAGATGGTCGACTGTGCGTTTTTGCCGCCTATTCCCAACGAAGTGGCCGAGGAATTGGATGGCCAGCTCGTCGAAAGTTGAGATCGAGTGTCACAACCCAAAGTTTGGATGTGACCGGCACTTAGATTGTATGATATTTAAAGATGTCGAAACAATCTGGGTAAGCCAAAAACCAAGATCAAAAACCTTTTTGCGGAATTTAGAAGATTTTAGTTTTTAAGTAAAAGAATGAAGTAGCATGCCGAATGGTTTTTAATAATTGAAAAACAACTGGTTTTGAAACTTCGACCGTACTTCCTTTTTTTTAAGTAGTTATAGGGTGTGTGAATAGGTTGCATCCCTAGTTGGGAGCAAAACGGTGCCAAACAGCAGAATCAATATACATAAATAATACAATACTCCAAGTGAAGAATCTCAAGCGTAAATGAAAGAAATATAATTTAACACAACTAAACGATCTCATCAGTCGAAATAAGATACATATATCCATATCTCGTTCTAAGTCAATTATACAAGGTCCGATGGAGTAATACTAGACCCAATATACAAAACCAAAATAGGAGGTTACTACGTAGGTAACCTACCTAGCAAAAAGAGCGATAGAAGCTGAAAAGTAGATCCACACAGCTGCTACGCGTCCACCCGACTCCTGCAAGGAACTATGGCACAACGGGGGTGAGTTGCCAACTCAGTGAATAAAACTAATATATGTCGGCTGATAATGTAAGTATGACGAACTAGAGCTAATATCAACAAGAATAAATAAAATGCATGATAATAGTTTGCAGCATGAACATGTACTACTAAGTATATAAATCAAAACTGAATTCTCATCAATTATTTCCAAATAATGTTTCTTTTTCCGTGTCCAACATCGATACAAATTTTCTATTTCCATCAGGCATCGTTCCCCGAACGATCCTGTCATCCAATAACACCGGTCGGTATCACCTAGATATCCACCGTGTTCATAACTGTCTCCGGTATCGAGTATCCTCGCTAGGCTCCCCGCCTCAAATGCGGTTTTCCTGCCCCTCGGTCTCGACCGGGTCCACCATGAATCTGACTGTATAGCTCTCCCACTCAGTCAGGATAACGTAAAAATCCTCGGCCGTATAGCTCCCCCACTCGGTCCGGAATAAAACCAAATCATAAAAACAATATCTCATGATGGACATCTCACATCAACATGAAGAATCACTGAATCCACTCAATGGTATATAAAAACTCAAAATCATAAATCCTCAATAATCCAATGCATCTTAGATCAAATTACTAAAACTTGAATATGAAGCATGATATCATTTATGCAAGTAACTACCGTTATTGATGCTTAAAGTATAATAGAAATCATATTTAACATAATAATTACTAAGTGTGTAGGTGACATGTTAATATTGACGAGGTGTAGTGTAACATGTAGATATGTGCATGTGCGGTATAACTCGTCGATAATTGTGCAGTGTCCTAACAATTATTAACATGAAGATGTATAGATATATGAATGCATATGATCAATTTATATACAAAGGCATACTTGTTATTTAAACTTAAACCACGGGCGTATCACACCATCTATACAAAATCCTCCGGTAGATGTTTAGTCTACTCACCGGAATACGTTGAGTCTACTTAGATATCACCAATCCCTTTCCTTTCCTTGCGGCCTCCGAAGTTCCCGTATTCAAATCTAACATCGATATTAACTTGTATAAGAAACGGCTAAAACTCTGTTACGGTGAAAACATGAAAATACAAGTTTTACGTATTCTATACTACGTACAACTATGGTAGATTATCTAATACTTATACTAACTGAATTTTAACCCTTTGCTGTTTGCAATAGAAAACTGAAACGCGTTACGAAACATCCGTATCGTGTTTTAGAATTTTAACCCCTATTTCAGATATTAACTTCCAGATTTCATATACTGCTAAAATAACTTAAACAAACAATACCAAATATCTTAATACATATACAGAGACCTACCCTAAAAACCACAACACCCAACTCCCCAAGAAATTTGGTGAGCTCGGAAAATTTGGAATTGTCGCCGGCCAAAATCCGAGCAACAGGGTTCATCTTCCTAGGGTTAATTCTAGGTCCAGTTTATAAGATAATGTAACTGTTTGATTATGTTAAATTTCATCTAAACTATAGCAGATTTAACACAAAGTTTAATTTTCCTAAAATATGATATATCCGATATCCGATTCTATATTTAAACTATTACAGAACTAAAATCCTATAGAGTTTAGAGATTATACCTACTAAAGATTACAGAAAAGGCTTCCTCCAAGATGCACAAGCTCTTAGCTCCTAGCTTGATGGTAGTGGTGGAAGTCCTTAGCCCTCAGCTCTTTTGTCTTCTCTCTTTTCTTTTCTCTTGTTGTTTTTTTTAATAAAGTTTTTCTTCTTTCTTTTCAGTTTAATTCTTATTTCAATTGATTAGTGAACTGAACAAGATAAGGAGAGTGAGTGAGGTTGGTAGGAGGAAGTGTCACCTTGCAAGGATGTGGTAGTTTCATGCAAGTAGGAGGTGTAGCATGGAAGATGGTGGGGTTTTCATGCAAGCATGAGGTGTGTGCATGAGGTGTCATCTAGGATATGTTATGACATAAGTAGAACTTAAGCTTAAACACGACCTTACCCTTTTGCACATAAACCCTCACAAATTCCAAAATTTCACAATTACCTAACTTTCACAAAACCCCTCATACTACCTTAATTAGCATAAGAACACTAACTTTCTCACATAACCTCTGATTACTCATGTTATTATAAAAACACTATTCTCTTTACTAATTTAATTCCATTTTAATTTAGATAGCCCTCTTTACTACAAATAAAAATTAAATAGCATTATCTATTTAACTAAATAACTTAATTAACTATCTAAAATTTTCAAAATGTTACAATATCCCCCCTTAAGAAAATTCGGTCCCCGAATTTAAAACTTAACTATACGTACCTTCAAAAAGATGTGGAAATTTCTTCCACATCGCATCCTCGGCCTCCCAAGTAACCTCCTCGCGATTCGTTCCTTGCCAAAAAAACCTTTACATATGGAAGTACCCTTGATCTCAGTTTTCTTGTCTGTCGGTCTAGAATAGCTACTGGCTGCACTGTGTAGGATAAATCCTGCTCAAGCTATAAGGTCTGATGCTGGATCGCGTGAGAGCGATCGTGAAGATACTTGCGAAGCATAGACACGTGTAACACTGGATGCACATCGGGAAAACTCGGTGGAAGTGCTAAACGATAAGCTACAACACCCACTCTCTCCAGAATCTCATAGGGTCCGACATATGTGGGGCTGAGCTTCCCCTTTTCCCGAAACGCATCACACCCTTCATCGGAGATACACGAAGGAACACATGATCTCCCACATCAAACTCGAGTCTACGACGACATCGATCGGCATATGATTTCTGTCTACACTGGGCCGCTCTCATTCTATCCCGTATCAACTGGATCTTTTCTGTAGTCTCCTGTACTATTTGCGGTCCCAAAATACTACTCTCGCTGAGCTCTGTCCAGCAAACGGATGATCGACACCTTCTCCCATACAAAGCTTCAAAGGGTTCCATCTGGATTATTTCCTGAAAACTATTGTTATAAGAGAATTCTATCAAAGGTAAGTGACGATCCTAACTGCCACCGAAATCAAGACTGCAGGCTCGAAGCATATCCTCTAGAGTCTGTATGGTCCGCTCTGACTGACCATCTGTCTACGGGTGAAAAGTTGTACTAAAACTCAATCGGGTACCTAGAGCCACTTGAAGTTTCTGCCATAGTCGGCTGGTAAACTGTGTACCCCTATCGGACACTATGCACGTCGGAACTCCATGCAATCGCACAATCTCGTCAATGTAGATCTGAGCATACTGCGCATATCCAAACGTTGTCTTCACCGGAAGAAAGTGAGCGGTCTTTATCAATCTATCTACAATCACCCAGATGGAATCATACCCTCTGCTAGTCCCGGGTAGACCCACAATGAAATCCATGGAGATCTGCTCCCACTTCCACTCCGGAATAGGCAAGGGCTGCAACTCTCCTGCTGACCTCTGGTGCTCGGCCTTGACTTGCTGACAAGTCAAGCATCTCGAAACAAACTCCGCGACATCTCTCTTCATTCCTTCCCACCAATAGACATCCTTCAAGTCATGATACATCTTGGTGAAACCAGGATGAATACTATATGCTGACCGATGGGCCTCCTCTAAGATCTCACGTCTCAGTCCCTCCGAATCCGGCACACAAAGACGAGTCCCAAATCGTAATACTCCACGGTCATCTATCACGAACTCAGACTCTCTACCCTGTCTAACCTGATCCATGATCTCAGACAAATGAGTATCTGCGGGCTGTGTCTCTCGAATACGATCCAATAACTGAGGACTAGTGCAAAAATGAGCTAACTGTCCTTCTGTCGATGTGAACTCAAACTGTACACGGCTATTACATAGAATCTGCCAGTCTGCAGAAGACTGTCTCTGCATAGTGCACAAATAAGATAAGATATCTCCAGGCCTCCAACTCAAAGCATCTGCTACAACATTCGCTTTTCCTGGGTGATACATAATCTCGCAATCATAATCCTTCACTAGTTCCATCCATCGACGCTGCCTCAAATTCAGATCCCACTGCTGAAAAATGTATTTCAAACTCTCGTGGTCTGTAAAAATCTGATACGACTCACCGTATAAGTAATGCCTCCAAATCTTTAGTGCGAATACCACAGCAACCATCTCTAAGTCATGAGTGGGGTAGTTCTGTTCATGCCTCTTCAGTTGCCACGAAGCATAAGCGACAACCTTGCCGTGCTGCATCAACACACAGCTTAAACCCACTCAAGAGGTGTCACAATAAACAACAAAATCACCTGACCCAGAAGGTAAAGATAATACTGGTGCAGTCGTCAAGCGAGTCTTCAACTGCTGGAAACTATGCTCACACGCCTCTGTCCAAAGAAATGGAACCTCCTTCCTGGTCAACCCGGTCAGCGATGTAGCGATCTGAGAAAAATCCTGCACAAAACGTCGGTAGTAACCAGCTAGACCCAAGAAACTGCGAATCTCTGTAACTGACATCGGTCTGGACCAGTGCTGTATTGCTTCGATCTTCTTTGGGTCCACACATATACCCGCTCTCGTAACTACGTGGCCCAAGAAATCCACACTATCCAGCCAGAAAGCACACTTGGAGAATTTAGCGAATAGCTGATGCACCTTCAAGGTCTGTAATATGATACACAAGTGTTGCTCGTGCTCCTCCCGGCTTCGGGAATAAACAAGAATATCATCTATGAATACAATAATAAACTGATCAAGGAATGACCTGAAAATGCGGTTCACCATATCCATGAAAGCTGCTGGGGAATTGGTGAGCCCGAACAACATCACCAAGAATTCATAATGCCCGTTTCATGTGCGAAAAGCAGTCTTCGGAATGTCATCTTTCCGAACTCTCAACTGGTGATACCCTGACCACAAATCAATATTCGAGAAATAACCATCTCCCTGCAGCTGATCGAATAAGTCTGTTTCCCAGAGCAAGGCTCTGTTTGAATTTCAAAAATTCAAATTTTGAAGCAATGCTTCAAATTCCGTGCACTGCGCGCAACGCGCCACGTGTCAGAAGTTGATACGTCAGCGCAGCGCCCAAGGCAGCGCGCCCAATCAGAGCAAGGCTCTATTTAAAACAAAAATTAAAGGAAGCAACACTTCAGTTGCGCAAGCGCCGCGCTACGCGACACGTGTCAGCGCAGTTGCGCAAGCGCTGCACTGCGCGACACGTGTCAGCGCAAACGCAGTTGCGCTGCGCTGTTCGCTGCGCGACATGTGTCAGCGCAGTTGCGCAGCGCTGTGCGCTGCGCGACACGTGTCAGCGCAGTTGCGCCGCGCTGCGTGACACGTGTCACGCGCTGGGGCGTTTGCGCCAAACAGAATTAAATTCTAGTAAGATTTTTCTGTTCTTGTTAAAACAAGAAGATTGCCTTCTGTAAAACAGAAGTCCTTGGATTAAAGATCCAACGGTGGGGAAAACTCCCCAAATCACTCAGAGAAAGATCTCTTTAACAAATTTATGGGCACTATATAAAGACCCCTAAACCCCAATTCAAAGGATCATATAATCAACATTGTGAGAGATTAAGAACCTCATAACAGAGAGAACTCTGAAGAAAGTTCAAGATAAAGGTAAAAACCTTCACAAAATAGAAGAATTTCTTCTAATAGACCATTGATCTAAGAACAAGATCAATGATCTTCAAATAATAATAAGTGCCTTGCACTTTTTTATGAACCACTGGTTTTTTGAAAACAAGAAAAACAAGAAAAACTTGTTTTCTTTGATCTAAATTGGATCAAGAAATCAAACGGTGCCTTGCACTTTTTTATGAACCATTGGTTCTGGAATCTTAAAGATTCTCAAGTTATTGAAATAGTGCCTTGCACTTGCAAAAACTGCACTGTTGCGCTCCTGGGTTGGCGCAAGCCACCAGAGAGCGCCACGTGTCAGCACCTGAACCACTTGCGCTATGCGCTTTTGAGATAGAGCCTTGCTCTCTGTAATTGGCTCAACTCACCAGAGCGCGCAAGTGTCAGCAGCGCACTGGCGCAGCGCACTGCGCTTGCGTGACACGTGTCATCACCACAAGTGCTTGCGCTCATTGATTGGCGCAAAGCGCCTGACAAATGCAATGCATTGTTTACTAAAGGGCCAAGCCCAAATCAAAAAGGCCTGGTAGGCCAAAATAAATTGCAATGCAATTAAAATGCAGAGTCCAAACAAAATTGATACTCTGCATCATTTATAAAAGGGCAGAGCCCAAACAAAATAAAATGCAGAGCCCAGAACAGATGCTCTGCATCATTTATAAAAGGGCAGAGCCCAAACAAAATAAATAATGCAATGCATTATTTAAAAAGGGGCCAAGCCCTAGCACGGGCCTAATAGGCCAAAAACAAATAAAAGCATTGAACATTTTTCAACTGGACTTAGCCCAATCATGGCCGTAAGTCCTCAAATTAAATTAACTGAGCACAGACTGTTCTCCTAAATCAAGTTACATCCGGTTCGAGGGTACATCTCTCAACTCCTCTGACACCTATCGTTGTAATCCTTCAACGACGTCAGAGAGGCGACGGGTCCCGACAACCACACATTAATACGGACCGTGGGGTCCTTAAACTCATGAACTTATGCGTTCTTAAACCAAAACACGGACTGTGGGGTCCTTAAACCCGCGGACTTATGCGTCCTTAAACTAAAACACGGACTGTGGGGTCCTTAAACCCACGGATTTAAGCGTCCTTAAACTACCAATGGACCACCATGTCCCTAAACTGAAATATGGACCACCATGTCCCTAAACTGGAATATGGACCACCACGTGCCTAAACTGGAATATGGACCACCATGTCCCTAAACTGGAATATGGACCACCACGTACCTAAACTGGGATATGGACCGAAATGTCCTTAAACTACCTATGGATCACTACGTCCCTAAACTGGAGCAATAAAGCCTCTAAATGCTCTTTTGTCGTATCCAAACGATCCCGTTAATTTGTTCTTAGTCTCAAATCAGATTAACGTATCCTTAACGAACGTTTAAGTTGATCTTAGCCTAAATATGGCTAACGTATTCTTAAACTAAAACACCAAACCCAAATCTAAGTAAATACGGATTTGGACTAATCTCCGTCCTACGGGCGACGGCATCACTTAATCTCTGTATACAATCCACGGGCATCCACAAACAAAACAAACACACACGACACGAAGTGAAATTCTGGAGAAGGAGAAAGTGGTTACCGCGATGCGGTAGCATAATTAACTGCAGGGGCTTGCGCCTACAGGGAAGAGTGTCCCCACAATAAAACCCCCCTCAAATGAGGAGGAATCTGACGAAGTCTGCTACATCGGACGCATCCGTCTAAACTTCTGATACACGGTGCCATAAATCAACTTGGCATCTTCGGAGAGGTGGACGTGTAAAACCAAATAGCATCTGCCCCGAATCTCAGGCAAGACGTCCTTACGTCGTCGCCGTCTTTCGGAGGGGAACAAATTCTGGCACGCCCGGTGGACCTTTTACTCTTTCCACTCCATACTTCGTGTGTCGTCTTCGCGAACGAATCGCGGTTTGTTAATGGTTGCCCTTAGGTTTCAAGTTACTAAGATTTGGTCTCTTGCTTGGCGCAGAAAGCAAAACAACAATGCCATTCACTTGTTCGAAGTGCTCCAACTGCAGCTGCGACTCGCGTCCTGCCTCAACTAGGGGCATAACCTACGGGCCCCAAGCGGCCTCTTTGTTCACGATGCCCGTGGAGCAGATTACTCAAGCCACCACAGGGCTGTTTTTCGGAACCATGCTTCCGCCAACAAGCTTCAGCACCCCCGTGCCCGTACCGGAAGCTCCAAAGAAGTCGGTCTTCGATCGACTTGCTACTCCCACGGCCCCTCTCAACGGGTCGTCCAATTCTTCAGTCTTCACCAGGCTGAGCTCGAGCACCAAAGGGCCTATCAAGAAGCCCACAACACCTGAGGCGGTCATCCCAAAGAAGACGGCTGCTCCCGAAGTCGCCAAGGCGGCTTCTCCTGCTAAGAGATCGGTCTTTACAAGACTGACCGTCCCAACTCCCACTCCTGCTCCTGCTGCTTAAAAGACATCAGTCTTCAATAGGCTGACGCCGGCAACAGCCCCACACCTGAACAGGGGGTAAGACAAGGCCATCTCCGTCACTGAACCAATACCGACAGCTCGTCACGCCTGACGATGCCACTGGCGCCGGATAAGGAAGACTGGGGGCAACTCCCCCTCTGGGATAACTTCACCAGCTCCAACGGTGGAAGTTAATGCTGTTGTTCCAACTGGGAACAGCTTTGAGCTGCTGAACAGAGTACGCAGAAACTCACCAACTGCGGTGCTCAAAAGATCTCCTCCACCGGTAGAGACAGCCGTGGAAGCAGAAAAGCCGGAGCAGTCTCCTCAATCGCTGTCCTCTATGATCTACAAGACATGGCAACGAGTCCGAGAATCTGTGATTGATCCTAATTTCTCTCGCCAACACAAGAAGTCGAAAGGTCGGCAATATTATGCTCGCTCAGCTGCGAAGCCAAAATCCCCCGTTCAAGCAACGAAAGGCGACGACCACTTGGGTGCCCAAAGCAACGACCCCCTCAACTTCAACGGCCCATAAGAGAAGAAGGCCGCAGAAAGTCCTCACGCCGACGACGAATATCAAAGGTGGTGAACCCAAACACCCTAAGTTCGGGGGCATCGTAGTTCATACCGTCTACATGGCGTCTGGTAAAGAGGACAGTCGCATATCTACGGGTCATCAACCGCTTACACGGTCAGTGACCAAAGCGCAGGAGCAGCAGCAGAAGCTCTAAGAGATGATGACGTGATGGCCGCACTTACTGGGCCAAAAGAAATCCCTGAAACGTCCTCGGATGAACGCCAGGAGCAAGAAACTGACGCCGAATTCCTTCGTCGGATATTGGAGAAGGAGGATAAAGAGGCTGCCGAACAAGCAGCCAACATAAAGCGTATGGGCCTCCTGTTCCAAGACATGGTGGGGATGATGATCCAACAAGATCCTCCGGCCGAAGATCCCCCGATCGTCCTTGAAGACGATAGGGGAGAAACGTCGAATCCTCCGCCAGCTCTGTCAACAGCTAAGGAGGAGACAATCTCCAAAGCTGACTTGGACGAGTACATAGCCCAACAAATACGGGTTCATCATGCGACTGAAGCAGCCGGCCAGGTCGTAAAAACAGGACGACCATATCTGAGCTGGTACGACCAGATCAAGTATCCGCCGGGCTATACCATACCCAAGTTCCATGTCTATAAGGGGACGGGCAATCCCCACCAGCATGTTGCCCAGTTCAGGGCACTCTGCAGCAACACCGGCGGTGATGACAAACTGTTGCTTCGCCAATTCATTGGAAGTTTATCAGATACAGCGTTCGAGTGGTACTCTGAGCTCCCGAACGACTCTATCAAGACCTTCGCGGAGATGGAGCTGTTGTTTACCTAGCGTTTTGCAAGCGCCAGTGAACGCACCCCGATGACGGCACTGATTAACGCCAGGGTAAAGCCAGGCGAGACAAGGGTTCAATATGCTATACGGTGGCGGAACTTATGGTCAAAGTGCGAGCAACGCATTGAAGAAGCTCCTGCAGTGGGTATGTTTGTGGGAACCCTTGATCCGCAAGCAACCATCTCGCAATTTATGATGTTCTTCAATCCGACTACCTTCCAGGCCTTGATCGACAAGCTAGCGCAAATGGATCAGATGGGCCATAGACCCCCTCTTCCAAAGCCGGACTCCCGAAATGAAAAGGGGAAGGGAAAAGCGATCGTTGTCGCTAATACTCAGCAACAGCCGAGCAACTCAAAGCCGGTTGTTCGTCAAAATAATATGCATCCACAGGTACCCCTTGAGGAGAGACTAGGACGTCCTTACTCGTTTTCCCGAGATAAAACGAGAAGATTATTCGAGCTGGCGTTGTGCAACCGACTCATAAATCTGCCGGAGCCAAAACGTCCGTCGCAACCAAATGATGTCAATGAGCCCAATTACTGCCCCTATCACCGGGTACTGGGTCATCCGATCGAAGATTGCTATGTCTTCAAAAATTGGCTTGAAGACCAATACCAACAAGGCAAATTCGCGTTATCCGATAGATGGAAGGTGAATCCGCCGCAACCTCACGCCTCTAAGAGGATGAATATGCCAGGGGCAACGTGCTCTCTCATCGAAGAAGCCCCATGGGAGGTTGTGCTGTCAGCTAAGACAAAGAGAATGCTGAATGATCTTCAGGCATGCCCAGCGATCAAGTGGAAGAACCCGTTGGAACCGCAGGTCATTGAGGGGATGTTGAAGCCACGTCCAACTCCAAAGGCCGATGGTGGTGGCCCAAGCACTCACAACCAGCCGTCAAAATCTTCGAAGAAGAAGAAGAAATCTAAGAAGTCTGTAAAGCCTGGCGACAGGCGCACGGACTTACAAAAACAAATTGACGCGCTGGAAGAATACAACCAGAAAGCACGGACTCCCATTACACTCCAAGAGTTTCTCAACCACGTCTTTCAAGAGGAAGATGAGGGAGAAAGTTCGTCGGATGAGTCTGAGGAATATGTGGCAAGCTGCCATGTGATCTCCCATTCGTTCACGAACGATGAGGAGACTCCGTGCACTGAAAAGTTGGGGGCAGATCCTGAACCAAAAATTCTGGGGCCATCGGATGAAGTAATTGACGCATTTCTCAACGAAGCTCTGTTGAAAAGTAAAGCTGATCGGGAACGCGAGACGGCTATATTTGAAAGGGCCAAGCGCCAGCGACTTGACGAAAGAGCTGAGATACTTCCGCTGGAGCAAAATACATCCACTACGGACAAAAGCAAATTCAAGACGAGGAAAAGGTTTGCTAAGGCCATATCAATGGGCATGAAGCTACCATCCTCCGAAGGAAACATTACTGGTGAAGTGGAATTGCACCCCTCCTATTGCTTATATCATCGAAAGATTTCGCACCCCACTGAAGAGTGCAAAGCTTTGAATAGATGGTGGCAAGGATATGTTGCTCATCAACAGCATTTTAAGCGGGAGAAGCGCAAAACTCATCGGGAGCGGAAAAATATGACCGAAGAGCTTAACAGAACTACCGGCAATTGTCGTATGATTAACGTCGGGGGATCACAAGTGCTTACATTCGGGAGCGATTCCGACGAGGAGCTGGCTCTTGGCCTCCTCTTTAAAGAGTCCACCTCGGGAAAAGAAGAAGAGCCAAAGGTTTGCGAAAATATCCGGCTGCGTAATCGGACGCTTCCCGAAAAGAATCTCGAACCCTCGAATAAAAAAGATAAGGGAAAAGAGAAGGTCCCTGAAGAGATCGCCCTAGATGAACAAGTTGTGGAGGAGCTAACTGCCAAGGACCCGCCAAAGAGAAATAAGGTGGATTACAACGTCTTAGTGCATCTGAGGAAGCTACCATCGCAGCTCAGCATTCTTGACGCCCTTTTGCTATCAAAGGAGGCGAGAGACTCGTTAATCAAGGCACTACAGGAGCCGGAACAATTCCAAGCTTTCCTGGCTGAAGAAAAGATGAAGGATGAATTGAAGGGAGTGCACACGGCCGATGTCAGTTTTGGTGACGAGGAGCTTCTCCTTGGGACGTGCGAACACAATCGCCCCCTCTATATCTCGGGATACTGCCACGATATAAAGATAAGCAAAATCCCGATCGACAATGGATCCTCCGTTAATCTCTTCAATGTGCGGGTGTTAAAAGAAATCTGCATGAGCGTCCAGCACCTTGCTCGGGACAAGATCACCATCTTCGGGTTCGACTCCCAATCATCAAGAACTCTTGGGTCTGTGATACTGACGCTACGCTTTGGGCTACTCGTCACGGACATTAAGTTCTACGTCATAGACGCCAAGACATGCTACAACGCCCTGCTCGGCCGACCATGGTTACACGAGTACAACATCATCCCTTTTACACAACATCAGTGTATGAAGTATTTTAGGGATGGTTTCGAGTATACCGTGACGGGAGAACTGAACCCGTTCTTTGTGAACGAGATCCGCAAATATGAAGATGCCAAATACTTTTTACCGGATTTCGAAGACACGGAGAGGTGTCACAAGACGGAAAACAAAGTCGTTGCCACCATTCCTGTTTTCGGGAGTGATACCGAAGAAGAAGAAGAGATAGTTTACTCTGGGCTGTCTCGATGCAACAAGCCAGGACCATCCTCTCCTACGTTGATCTTTGGTAGTGACTCGGAAGATGAGGTCCATGCTGTATTCTCTGCTCGACCTTCAATACAAACGTTCGCTGACGAAGAGCAAAGTCTGCAAGTCGCCATGGTTCCATTTAAACACCATAAAGAACTGGATGCACTTGATATCTACAGTGTAGAAGAGCCGCGGACGTTCTATGTCCCTCCCAGGCGAAGGGGTGAAAAAGAAATTCTATTCTACCGCTCTGAGGAAACCAAAGTGGAGAAAGAAATCTGGCACGGCGCGGATCCTACGCTTGGCAGGCTTTAGCCCATCCGTCTTCCCAGATATTATACAGAAGGCTTGAAGAGGTTGCTGAAACGCCAGGGGATATCCTTTAAACAGACCGCTCGAAAAGCCAAATTCTATGACAGGGTCTGGAACGTTCCTGGGACTCAGCACAAGCTGCCTAATGGGAGAATGGAAACAATCGGGCTTGGATACATTCGGTCCAAGAAACGAGAGCTACTCCACGATTGCTACGTCGTGTATGACTTTGATGAAGAAGCGGATGCTCAATGGGAAGATGCTAATCCGGAACCAGTAAAAGTTCCAGATGCAAAAGTGTCCAGTCCGTCGTTCGAAGAACAAATGGACAAGCTTATAAGGGAAGCTGGTCAAAAAGTCCGAGACGACCATAACCGCGAAATGGCCATCTATGAGAAAGCCAAAACGCAACGCCTCCTCCAACAGGCCGTGAAAGATGAAAGTGATGCTCCTTGTCAACCTGTTGTAAGAAAGGCTCGACGCAGAGGCAGAAACAAGTCGAAACGCGAAAAAGGCGCTCAACAGCAACGAAGCGGGGCTAAGAGGCCACGCAAGCGGGAATCGAGCGGTTCCGATCTATCCCTCATGAGAAAAATGGGTTGAGCATACTCATTTCCTCGAGACAAGACGAAGAAAATACTCGACCTCACTCTAAAACATCAGATACTTACACTGCCGGAGTCTAAACACCCCGAACAAGCAGGGGAAGTCTCTCACCCGGACTATTACCCTTATCACTGAGTGATAGAGCACCCTCTAGAGGGCTGCTTCACCTTCAAGAATTGGGTTGAAGATCAGTATCAGCTTGGTAAGTTCGCTCTGTCCGACAACTGGAGCGTAGCGCCGCTACAGAAGCACGAACCCAAGGCCACGGAAGAAGAACCAGTTCCACATTGGGATTGGAAGAGAATTCGTACTTGTTACATGATAACAATATCAAAAGAAGAGCCCGAGAACATGGATGACTTTCCCTGGTGCTTTGAAAACAGCAATGACGAGGTGATCTCAGAATTCCCACCAGCGTCGAAAGAGCTGGAAGATGGAATCCATACCACTGCAGATAACCTCAAGAAAATTGAGTTGGGAACGACGAACGACCCGCGACCGACATTCATTAGTGAGCTGCTGTCTGAAGAGAGGGTGGCTTCATTAAAAGACCTACTTATGCAGCATAAAGATTGCTTCGCATGGAACTATTCCGAAATGCCGGGACTAGATCCAGAAATTGCTGTGCACAAATTGGCAATATCCCCGGACGTCAAGCCGGTCAAGCAGGCACCAAGAAGAATGCGGCTCGAGCTTGAGATGAGCATCAACGCCGAGGTCAAGAAGCTGATCAACTCCGGCTTTATTCAGGAGGTTCAATATCCTGAATGGATCGCCAACATCATCCCCGTGATGAAGAAAAATGGGACAGTGCGTATATGCGTGGACTTCCGGGATCTCAATAAAGCCTGCCCGAAAGACGATATTCCAGTGCCAGTCACCGAACTGATGATAGACAATACGTCCACTCATGAGGTTTTCTCCTTCATGGACGGCTCGTCAGGGTATAATCAGATAAAGATGCATCCCGAAGACCAGAAGCATACCGCCTTCAGGACTCCTTTGGGTATATTCTGCTACAAGGTGATGCCCTTCGGTTTAAAGAATGCCGGTGCCACCTACCAGAGGGCCATGACGAAGATCTTCGATGACCTTATACACGAAATCGTCGAATGCTATATCGACGATCTCGTGGTTAAAAGCAAATCATATGAGGAACATCTTGAGCATCTGAAGACCGTATTTCAACGCCTTCGGCAATACAACTTGAAGATGAACCCTCTCAAGTGTGCATTCGGAGTTTCCTCGAGCGAATTCCTAGGATTCATCGTCCGAAATCGAGGTATTGAGATAGATCCATCAAAGATCAAGGAGATCATGGAAATGCCTCCGCCAAGGACTCTCAAACAGCTGCGGTCTCTCCAAGGGAAGCTCGCATATATACGGCGATTTATATCCAACCTTTCAGGAAAGTGCCATCCTTACAGCCATCTGATGAAGAAGGGAACCCCGTTCGTCTGGGACCAAAAATGCCAAAGCGCGCTAGACGAGATCAAGCAATAACCGCAGAACCCGCCAGTGTTGGCTGCTCCGGTTAAGGGAAAGCCCCTCATCCTTTATACAACCGCCTTAGAAGGTTCCTTAGGTGCATTATGGGCACAAGAGAACGATCAAGGGAAAGAAAGAGCACTCTACTACTTAAGTCGAGTTCTACTGGGGGCAGAAAGCAATTACCCCCCCATTGAAAAACACCGCCTGGCGTTGATCTTTGCGATAACAAAGCTCAGACACTATGCATTGGCACACGAAGTCCGTCTCATTTCGAAGGTGGACCCCCTTAAATATTTGATGTCGAAGGCCATATTGACGGGGCAACTCGCTAAATGGGCCCTACTCTTGATGGAGTTCTCGATAATGTATCAACCTCTCAAGGCAGTGAAAGGACAGGCCATCGCCGACTTCCTCGCTGAGCATCCGATACCTGCCGATTCTCCTCTGAATTGCGATCTGCCAGACGAACATGCGTTTGATGCGATCGACGGTGATGATAGCCGTTGGAAGCTTTATTTCAATGGAGCATCTTCTGTGAAGAAGCGCAAACAAAGTACCCCTATAATCAAATCAGGGGCGGGACTCATCTTTGTAACTCCACAAGGAGGGATAATGCGCTTTGCTTTCTCCTTAACAGAGCTGAGGACAAACAATGAAGCCGAATACGAAACTTTGATAGCAGGCCTCGAGATTTCCATCGACATGGGAATTGAAAACCTCCTCATATACAGAGACTCCCAACTGGTCGTTAGTCAAGTAAACGGCGACTACCAAACATGCAAGCCAGAGCTGGTGAAGTACGGTGAGAAGGTGCAGCAACTGTTGACCCAAATCCCTTCCTATACTTTGGAAAACATACCGCGCGCGGAAAACAGCAAAGCGGACGCGTTGGCCAAGCTCGCTAAGGAACTGGCTGATGAGAACCTCGATGACGTAAGAATCGTGGTACAAAGCCGTCGGGTGCTTTCCCCAGCTGAAATATCCCCGGAATCACCCGAAGAAAAGGAAGCGACTGAGCAAATGGCTCTGCAAATAAAAGACCGGGAAAAGGCCGAGGATTGGAGGGAAGTCTTTATAGACTACTTCAAATACCGTCGAACGTCCGAAGATACGTCCTCAAGACATCAGCTTATGAAACGAGCTCTGTCTTTCGCCTTCGTCAATGATACTTTGTACAAGAGGTCGTTCGATTCTTTGTGGTTGAGATGTCTGGGACCTGACGAAGCGAAAAGAGTCGTTCAGGAAGTTCATGACGGACTCTGCGGTTCTCACCAAGCGGGCCCGAAGATGAAGTTGAAGATCAAACGGTTGGGCTACTACTGGCCCACGATGATTCAGGACTGCCTCGAATACGCGAAGCAATGCCACTCATGCCAAATCCATGGGGACTTCATCCCCAGCATCCAAATCCGCTACACCCGACAGTGGCTAGCTGGCCATTCGAAATGTGGGGAACTGACATAGTCGGCCCCATCGAACCAGCATCGTCCAGGGGACATCGTTTCATCCTGGCGACGACTGACTACTTCTCCAAATGGGCAGAGGCAGTACCGCTGAGGGAAGTGAAGACGGAGAATATCCTCCACTTTTTCAAGACGCACGTCATTTATCGGTTTGGAACTCCGCGACGGATCATCTCCGATAACGGGCCAGCCTACAGAAGCCATAAAATCAGTCGCTTCGCGCAATAGCATAATATAGACTGGAGATATTCCTCAGTTTATAATCCGCGAGCTAACGGTCTAGCTGAAGCTTTCAACAAGACCTTGACAAAGATCATGAAGAAAATGGTGTCCCGAAATAAGAAGGACTGGCATGTGAGGCTGCAAGAAGCTCTTTGGGCGTATCGAACTACGTTCAAGACAGCCATGAACGCAACGCCATATGTGTTGGTATTCGGTACAGAAGCAGTACTCCCTCTCGAGATAGAGTTACCCTCTTTACGAGTGGCAGTCCACTACGAGCTGACGGGCGAAGAAAATGCTCACCTTCGGCTTGAGGATCTTGATGCCCTTGATGAAACCCGGCTCATAGAGCAACAAAATCTGGAGGCCTATAAAGCAAAGATGACGCGTTCATATAAAAGATTGACCCGGCCGAGGACATTCCGCCAAGGCGAACTCGTGTTAGTGGTCAAAAGGCCTATGATCCCCAATCATGCCAAGCGGGGAAAATTCGAGCCAAACTATGAAGGCCCGTACATCATAGACAAGGTCTACTAAGGTGGAGCCTATCTACTCATGGATATGCACGGTGAAAGGCCTTACAGGCCAATAAATGGCCGATTCCTAAAGAAATACTAAGCTTAGCGAGTTACTGCCTAGGTCAATGATAGATGACGAAGACTATGTCCGCTAGCTATCTTCCTAAGCTCAAACTTTATAAGCGGTAGCCAGCCTTCTCTTGGACGGACCGAAACGTCCTTAAACTAATGGCGGACCGAAATGTCCTTAAACTAATGGCGGACCGAAACGTCCTTAAACTAACGACGGACCGAAACGCCCTTAAACTATTACCGCAACATCTTCAGGCTGACGAGATGAGTAAAAGAAAAAGAAATATATATATATATATATATATATATATATAAAATATAATAAACGGTATGTCCATAAGCAAAATGGGCACGGATGAAAACCCGAAAGGGCTCCGTGAGTAAAAACAGCAGGGCTACCGGCGAGTGTTCGTGAAAACCCGAAAGGGTGTGACCTCATTAAAAAAAGAGAGAAAATAAAAAGAATAAAAAAAACGGTATGTCCATAAGCAAAATGGGGACGGATGAGAACCCGGAAGGGCTCCGTGAGTAAAAACAGCAGGACTACCGGCGAGTGTTTGTGAAAACCCGAAAGGGCGCAACCTCGTTAAAGGACACTTACAAGGTCCTCTCGACCTTGTAAGGAGAAACCACCCGCGTGAGATCCTTACGACTCACAAAGGAGCAACACACTTAGGGATCCTCACGATTCCTAAGGAGAAAATACGCTTGCGAGATCCTCACGACTCGTAAGGAGAACTCTCTTATGGGACCCTCACGGCTCATAAGATTTGAAAGTCTTAAGTTACAGAGACCTAAACCCGTGCTTAAGCAAACTCCACAACCTTCGATATTGCCCTACAAGTGGATCAATACTGACCCTTATATATAATCCACGGGCGCGAATAAACATTTCCCTAACAAAGTTTCATCCGTGATTGGGGATATGTGCGCATGATGAACAACCCTTGTAGGTCCTCTCGATTTACAAGGAGAAAACCCTACTGTAGGATCCTTACGACATACAGAGGAACATAAACTTAGGAATCCTCACGATTCTTAAGGAGAAAATACACCTACAAGATCCTCAAGACTTGTAGGGAGAAATACCTTTGTGAGACCCTTACGGCTCATGAAGTTAAAAGCCTTAGTCGACAGGACCTTAACCCTGTTCGCTAAGCCACCTTTGTTCGACATCGACAGAGGCAAATGATGATTCTCTCTTGGCAATATCCCAGTTGTAGCGGTGCTGATGCCAAAATCGGTGTCTAATTTCAGGTTTATGGTGAAAAGCCAGCAAGCCGCACATGCATACGAAATAGCCGAAATGATGGGGCAACTTGCAATAAAAAGCAGCAAGTAAAAACATATGCATACAAAACAGCCGAAATGATTGGGCAACTAGCAATAAAAAGCAGCGAGTATAAATAAAATAAATAGCCGAAATGATTGGGCACAAGGAAAAAATGGCCGAAATGATTGGGCAGTCGCGACTTTCGCGATCAAAAGCTGAAATGATAGAGCATCGCGGAAATAAAACAATAAAAATGAATGAAACTTTTGCCCTGCAGGTAAGTCCATAGTGACCCCTGTATACAATCCATGGGCATAAACAAAAAAAGGGAAAAGGGGACTACATTTCCCCACCAGGCTGTGTCAAAAGGAACTCAGATCTCGACTACCACATCTACAGCCTGGAGACCAACAACGGCGTTCCTCCTCATTCCAGCAGGACATGGACATAACATCACCAATTGGAGCCACGGCAAAGTCCCCAGTTCCAAGACTCTACCGTTCACAGACAACCTAGAGTCAGCCAATGACCTCCGTCGCGGAAACAAGTCAACCAATGACCTCCGTAGCGGAAACAAGTCAACCAACGACCTCCGTCTCGGAAATAAGTCAGCAAATGACCTCCGTCGCGGAAACAAGTCAGCCAATGACCTCCGTCGCGGAAACAAGTCAACCAATGACCTCCATCGCGGAAACAAGTCAGCAAATGACCTCCGTCTCGGAAACAAGTCAACCAACGACCTCCGTCTCGGAAACAAGTCAACCAACGACCTCCGTCTCGGAAACAAGTCAGCCAATGACCTCCCTCTCGGAAACAAGTCAGCCAACGACCTCCGTCTCGGAAACAAGTCAGCTAACGACCTCCGTCTCGGAAACAAGTCAGCTAACGACCTCCGTCTCGGAAACAAGTCAGCAAATGATCTCCGTCGCGGAAACAAGTCAACCAACGATCTCCGTCTCGGAAACAAGTCAGTCAATGACCTCCGTCTCGGAAACAAGTCAGTCAATGACCTCCGTCTCGGAAACAAGTCAACCAATGACCTCCGTCTCGGAAACAAGTCAACCAACGACCTCCGTCTCGGAAACAAGTCAGCAAATGACCTCCGTCTCGGAAACAAGTCAGCAAATGACCTCCGTCGCGGAAACAAGTCAGCCAATGACCTCCGTCACAGAAACAAGTCAGCCAATGACCTCCTCGTCGGAACAACGCTCCGACCTGGAAACAAGTCAGCCAACGACCTCCCCGTCGGAGCAATACTTCGACTCGGAAGCAAGTCAACTCACCAACCACTTACGAGTCCTCTCGACTTGTAAGGGAGAAAATTCTCTTATAAGATCTTTACGACTTATAAGAGAGAACACACTTAGGAATCCTCACGATTCCTAAGGAGAAAATCCACCTACGAGATCCTCTCGATCCGTAGGGAGAAAAATCTCTATGAGACCCTCACGGCTCATAGAGTTGAAAAGTCTTAGGCAGCAGATCTGAACCTGCGGCCTAAGCCATCGCTATCTCTTGGAGAAATCTAGATGCTTACTCTATTATCTGTCAATTGTGTTTATCAAGACATCATGCTGATAATAAGATAAGGGAGAAAGCAAAGAAATAGTACAAGACATGCAAAGAAAAATGTGTATCTTTATTTATTGACTTTAATCAAGTACAAGGTGAAGCGTACAAAAGAATAAAGAATGGATACATATTATTTAAATTTATTTTTACAATTGTATTGATACAAAGGCAGCTACTGGGAAGGAAGCGTCTTAAATAGCTCTATCAGTTGTTCGCACACTTCCTTCCATGCCTTTTCCTGAACGGCCACCACTGCCAGTTCTGCCTCCACCTGAGCCCTTTGCTGCAAGAGAGATGCAAGCTGCTCCCCAATGGCCTGCTGAGCTGATTCGCGGCCTTGGGCATTACGCTCAGCAGCGTCAAGTTTTTTCTTCAAGTTCAGCCCATTTGAGATACGCTCCAGAAGGCCCTCGAAGACAGCCTTCACCTCGGCAGCGTTCGCCTCGACCTCAGCACGTAGGCGAGCAGTCTTGCTTGAAGACTCCTGACACTCCTTCAGCCTTGAAGCTGCTTCTTGTTCCAAATGGCAGAAATGAGAAGTGCTTTGCTCGAGCCATGCTGCCCGTTGAGTGTTCACGGCCAAAACCTCAGGGGCAGGACGCATCGACTCCAACTGATGCAGGAGAGCCTCGATCTCTCTACAGTGGTTAACCCAAGACGCAACGATGCCCTCGTCATGGAAATTTACGAGTATCACCAGCATCGGGTTAACCGCCGTAGAGAAATCTGCAGCAGATGTAGGAGTCTCGACGTCGAGTTCCTCGATGTAGTCGCTCAACATGCGCAGACTATTCGCGGCGTCTTTCGAGGACGGACGTCTCAGGAAAGGGCCCGCCGGCATTGTAACACGAGGCTCGAAGGGCGCCGAGACCGGAACGACAGCTAAAAAAACAGGATACGATCAGATAACAGTTCAAGAAATATGAGAAAGTCATTGATGAGATAGTCTACTATACCAGCTACAGCAGGTGGCAAGGCCGGAAGGGCCGGTGGCGCGACCGATCTTTCGCCTCCTCCTTCGATTTGTAGCACTGCAATCAGGACAAAGGAAAATTAGAAATAATTCCATTACTAAAAAAAAGAAAGACATCAGTTGGAGACTATACTCACCAGCGCCACTGGAGGAAGAAGCAAGTTCAGATGGGAAGGAGAAGTGTGGGAGCAACACTTGATAAAGATGATCAAAAAGCACTCCTGAAAAAAACACAATAGTGCGACTTTAGTACATAAATTATGCGGCTGAAAGACGAAACTAATAGGTTGCAAATCCATACCTTCCAACATCTTCGATGGTACAAGAGAAGGCTGAGAGGTGACCACCGCCAAGGCAGTAGTTGACGGCGCTCCCTCGAGCAATAAGGCATCGGCACTGGCCGCACCTGCGTTAAAAACAAGGATAAACTTGTCAGAAGCAGTTGCAAGATAAAAAAAGGGGGACTGTAACTCGAGATTTACCTGATGAGCCACCGGCCGAAACAGAGGCGTCTCCCTCCTCCATCGACATGAGGCCACCGCCCGTGGCCTCATCACCCGACTCAATAGGGGCTGTCATCGTGCTTGAGCGGCCGGGAGACGGCGGAAGACCGTAGACGGGGAG
The DNA here is from genome assembly GCA_030015575.1 of Agapanthus africanus. NCBI lineage: Eukaryota > Viridiplantae > Streptophyta > Magnoliopsida > Asparagales > Amaryllidaceae > Agapanthus > Agapanthus africanus. The sequence continues at coordinate 513,255,551 of JASDDO010000012.1, forward strand.
GGCAATAATCGGAGCATTGCCGGACTCTTGAGAAGGAGCGGCTGGCTCTTCCCCAAGAGTTGTGCCCATCTCACCCGCTACTTCTTCGGGCTCAGCGGTCTCCATTGTCTCATCCGCCATCACCAGGGGGTCACTGGCCTCAAGCACTTCGTCCGCTGCTACCTCGGGCTCGGTTATAGCGGTCGTCTTATTTGCCTCCATCCTAGGCTCGGCATCAGCGACCTTCTCGGGTGCGGCTCCCTCAGCCCCCAATTCAGGCTCAGTAACCCCAGCGACGTTGCCCACCGTCGGCTCGGGATCGGCCGGCGCCTCTTCCTCTGTCTCCTTGGGTTCGACGGTCTCCGCCTCCCCCTTGGTTGGACTTGGCCCTGCAAGGCAAGATATATAAGAACCGACAAGTTTTACAATTTTGACAAACAAGTCTCGAAAGATTCATTACCTGAAGTGGATTTATCGTTAGCACTCCGAACTGCACGCCCCACCTATCTGCGAGCAGTGGATAGGGCGACGGGGGCCTCTTCCGAGGGAGTATCAGCGTGAGGGACGGTGCTTGGGCCCGCTCCAACAGCCAAAGCAGCCCTGCATGCCTTCTCCTCGCGCCTTAGCCGCTTTCTCTCTTCCCGTGCCGTCAAGACGGGGCTCTCCAAGGCATCCCTCATTGAGACGTCCTCGTCCGTGAACAGGGATGCCTCCAAATCCTTCACGGCATCTCTCGTCGATTTGTCAAGTTGAGGCTCTCGCAGCAGCCCCGAAGAAGTTGGGACTTCAGTAGAGGATCCGAGGAGAGTCCCCGCATCAGCTGGCGCAGCCCCTGTAAAGAAACAAAGAAAAAAGGTTAGGTTGGCCGTCAGAAAAGAGGATAAAAAAAAACTCAATAAGCCGAGACGTACCAATGCCCATTAAGGTGCGCTTCTTCTCTTTCTCCTGGAAGGTTTTTAAAGAGGCAGCAATGGCTTCTTCGGTATTAACACCTGTTGAAAAATGGGGGAAAGTATTAGTCAAAAATAATGATAAAAAATACGATAAAATGATGAAGAAAGCAGCTAATGATTACCTGACTCAGCGAGTTTATTCAACATCGCTTCGAGCCTCGCTGATCGCTCAGAAGCTGCAATAGCGGCCGCCAAATCGGTGTCTGCGGGGTCTACCGAGAAGCCCTTATTGCTGCCATACTCGCTTATTCCTTCGGTAAGAGGGGCCTCAGGCTCTAAACTGAGGATCGCGTCAAGGGAGAGGAACGACTTCTTCTTCTTTTGCCCGCCAGCTCTGGATGCACCCGGGATTGATTTGCGCTTGGCAGGCACCTTGGGGCGGCGGGTCCCTATACCCGCGCCTGCGCCGGACTCCGGCGATACCACATTTACCACCTCCACTGGAGCACGGGGGGCTGGTGGCACTGCCACAGTATTGCGAAGCGGCAATCCGCGCGAAGGGCTCAACACACGCGGAGGTCCAACTCCAGCACCTTTCAATAGAGGAATGACCGGGGTCCTCGGCTTCAGGGGAGCCTTGCGATCACCGCCGGGAGGTTCACCCTTGCGGTCACCAGCATGCACTTTTCCATTTGGATAACTGGACCCATTGCGTGTGCGTACCAGGCCAAGTACGTATTGAGGACTTTGGGGGAGCAGCTCGGCTCGCTGATAAAGAAATAAGAACCCGTTGTAGGGTGTTTTTCGTCACCCTAGTGAGATGGGAATACGCGCGCGCTTGTCAGGCGTACTACAGATTCCCCCTGCCTAGGGTAGGCCGGGGTTTAATGATTATGAGGATCCGAATCTCCGGCAGCCGCGGACTAAGCTGCCGTTAATTACCCCTCGCCTTTGGGGCGAGGGAACCTCCGATTAACGGGTTAAGTTGGTCATGCGAACTCAATGTGCAGTGTGCGTGTGTTTTGTTTTGAAAGGGGGTTTTGGATATATCGGGAGCCACGCAGAGTTTTTACGGGGGTCCCGCTACCCGGATAGCGGGCTGGGGATTAAGGGGGCTAGTAGCCCTCTTGCGGGGTTCGGGGCAGCGCCCCGGCCCGAAAATTTTTTGGAGGGGGAGAATGTGGCGGAGTATGTATATGTGTGAATTTGTATACATATGTATATGTATATGTATGTACATAAAAAGAGAGGGAAAAGGCATCCAAGGGATGCGTGGGGGCCAGCGCCTTGAGCGTTGTGCGCTTAGGTGCTGTGCACTCAGGCGCAAGCGCGCCACGTGTCGGCACGTGGGCGCTTTGCGCATGAGCGCCGCGTACAGGTGCGCAAGCGCGCGCGCCACGTGTCGGCACGTGGGCGCTATGCGCATGAGTGCCGCGCGTAGGTGCGCAAGCGCGCGCGCGCCACGTGTCGGCACGTGGGCGCTTTGCGCAATGCGCGTTGCGCGCAGGTGCGCAATCGCGCGCGCGCCACGTGTCGGCACGTGGGCGCTTTGCGCAATGCGCGTTGGAGCGCAAGCGCGCGCGCCACATGTCGGCACGCGGGCGCTTTGCACACTTGCGCAAGCGCGCACGTGCGCAAGCGCGCGCGCCACGTGTCGGCACGTGGGCACTTTGCGCACTTGCGCTGCGCGCTGGAGCGGACAAGAGGCTTTTAGCCTGAAAAAAGATTTCTCAAAAGAGAAATCAGAGAGGAGTCGGGCTCCTGAATGTGTTTTGGATTTAATGGAAGTGGTTCTTCTTCTTCCTCCTCTGTTGCTTGCTGGATCTTGAAGATCAAGAGATGTGAAATCTCAAAATCTCTCCTTTTTAAGATCTGATGACAGATCCAAGTTGCCCTTTGTGGGTTTTGAGGTGAAAAACTAATTTGTTTTATAAAAAGAAGAGTAAAACTCTTGATTTAATTCAAGAGAAAGAAGAAGGTTTTGGAACCTTGAAGAAGAAGGAGACACAAAAGATCTCAGATCTAAAAATTTTGTGGAGAGAATGAAAGGTATCTTATTTTTTTATTCATCATGTTGCCTTTTATAGGCTTACATATTTGCATATAGCCCCTTGGACTTCACAAAAATGGCGTTTTAGCCTATCCCATGGCTCATGTGCCATTTCATTTTTGCACATAAGTCATGGGCTTACAAAAATTTGGCTTTATACCCATTTTGCTTACATTCATGTATAAAAAATTACATGAAAAAAATTTATTACATGATCTATATTTTAGCATGGAGGAGGCTGGCCGCGGGCTCGACTTGGGCATGGGCTCGCTTGACCTGGGCTTGGGCCCACCTGGCTTGGGGTTGACCTTGACTTTGACTCGGTCAACGGGGGTGTAAATTTTTACCCCAACGCCCGTGTTAAGCCGCATAAAATGGTGCATTGTATCCCTTATCCCTTCTCGGCTAACCATGGGCCTTTCCAAGAAAGCTTCTATCGGGATCCCCTGGTTATAGCTCGATTGCTGAGCAAACCGGTGAGGGTTATACCTCATGAGGAGCGCCGTCTCATTCTGTCTAAACACCAAATAGCCCGGCCGAATGGAGTAGAGATGGAGGATTTCCCGAGCCTTCAATATGGAAGCTTCGTCTTTAAAATTATCGCGCAGCGGCACTACCGACTTGGTGGTCTCTGAGCCTATTGTTATGACCTTATCTAAGAAGGAAACCTTCGCTCCGACCAGGTGTGGACGAAGGAGTAGCCCCCTAGCCTCCCGCGGAGGTGCAACTACGATCGAAGCACCGACCAACCGTATGACTCTAGGGAGTCTGCATTTCTCAAAAAAGGGAGGGATCTTATGGGCGCCGAACACCCCGTGCATGTGCATTTCCATCCAGGAGATGAAGTAGTGCATCGGGAAGTTAGCGGGCTGCACCCCAGGTTCACTAGCGTCCGCCGTTACGCTAAGTCCATTATAAAGATAAGCCAGCCCGGCAATACCTACTGACAACTGCAAACCAGCCACCATCCGATGCGCTGGGTAGAAAATAGATGGCCGCATGTGGCGCGGGTGAATGGGGAACGCAAAGCTGCACAGCAACAAGCCCAGGAACCCTACAAAAAAGGTTTCCTCATCCATGCCCGGGACGGCGATTTCTGAGAAAGGAACGACGGCGGCCCCGGGAAGATAAAGGTCCCTCTAATCATTCTCTGATATGGGTCGGCGGTCCAAGCCGAAGCCAAAAGGGTCATCGAGCTGGGTAAACTTCTCGCTCTGCTCCGATAAGAACTCCGGTCGAATGAAGCGGGCAATAAAATCTGTGAAACTGATGCCCCAGACACCCGATTCCAGATAGAGCCCTTCATAAATCTCCAGCACCTTCACCAAGCCCGGGAACTGGTGCTGAATAGCGTTCTCGGGAGTCAAATCAAACACCAGCGGTTTGGTGGCAAAGACGTATTCATCGGGAGGAAGCAGCTCCTCGTAATGCTCCCCCCTCATCGGCAGACCCGAGACTTCAGCAAACTCCTCCAAGGAGATAGAGACCTCCCTGTCCGTCATCAGGAAGATGTGGGTGGGGATATTCTATTGTTCAATAAAGGCCTTGATCCACCACGTTGGAGGAGAGGGATACTCGAAGAGTGAGACGTAGATGGCCGAATATAAACCAATCTTTGTTAGATGAGTCCTTTTCGCCGATAAGATGTACCGGGCCCACTGCAAATATCCGGCGGGCGGTCGCGGGACCAATCCAATATTATAGGCCTTTCCCCAAGGGCGTGCTTCACCCTGACAGATTCGCCTCCCCAGAATGTCTATTGCCGGCGGCGGCTGCACGGGAATGGCACCAATTGCAGGCTGGAGGAGATCATCAGAATTCAAATTTTTGACCTCCACGGCATACTTCACCGGGGGTTCATCCGCATAGGGGATTGAAGTTATGGGCTCAGACGGCGTGGCGGAACTGAAGCTTCGGCGACCCTGGATGATCTCATTGTACCACCTACCCCACAGGTGAAGGCTCTTATGCTCGGGGTCATGATCCTTTATGAGAGCGAGCACCACTCGATCCACCGGTGCCTGGGGAAACCTTCCCTCCGAGCGAATAAATGGGAAGGACAAATTAGCAGACATGTTTCCTGCGGAGACACAAAAAAATTAGCCGTCAGTGTTGTAATTCCAACGCTCGACATTTTAAAAATTTTACACCACACTGCAATGCAGTGGGTAGGGGACCAAATGGGGACCCACAAAATCTGGATGACAGTGCATCATTTAACAAGACAGCCCCATCATTGGGTATGACTGTCAATTAATGAAAAGATCCCCAAGAAAATATCCTCATTGATGGGAAATCCCCAGAGACAAGGAGAAAATCTCCTCTTTTAGAGCAAAGCTCTGTCACAGAGTGACATTTATCAAACTCTGGTCTCAAGGGAATAAAATTTCCTAAAAAAAAGAGCCTAGCTCTATAATAATGATGGAAGAATCCATCAAAAAGAAAAAAGAAAACCTTAACTCCTAAAGATTAAAAATTTGGGATCTTAAAGTTCCATGAAAACTTTTAGGAGTTCTCCATTTTCAGATTAAAAAAGATCTACATTTGATCCATGAGCAAAGCTCTGTTCATGGGTTAAAACCCATGAACAAGATCTCTTCAGATCTATGGATTCTTGAGAGCAAGGCTCTGTTGGTGAAACCCCAAAGGGGTTTTCTTTAGATCAAAGATCTATGAGAACAAGGCACTGTTGATTAAAATTAATTTAATTTATTTAAGTTAAATTTTACCTAAAAATGTTCTAGAGTTTGAACTCTGAAATTCTTGAAAAACAAGAGCAAGGCTCTGAAGTTGTTAAAAGCAAGAGCAGGGCTCTGAAAGTAAAATCTTGAAAACGGTAAAGAATTACCAAGGACCAAGGGTCCTATTTATAGGCGCCTGCGCCCCTTCAACTTACCACTTAATCCAACGGCCTAGATCTTGCCACCGTTGCACTTACGTGTGCGCCACATGAGTGCAACGGTGGGGGGCATTTGTTTCCCCCAATCAGAGCAAAGCTCTGTTTGAATTTCAAAAATTCAAATTTTGAAGCAACGCTTCAAATTCCGTGCGTTGCGCGCAACGCGCCACGTGTCAGAAGTTGATACGTCAGCGCAGCACCCAAGGCAGCGCGCCCAATCAGAGCAAGGCTCTATTTAAAACAAAAATTAAAGGAAATAACGCTTCAGTTGCGCAAGCGCTGCGCTGCGCGACACGTGTCAGCGCAGTGGCGCAAGCGCTGCGCTGCGCGACACGTGTCAGCACAAATGCAGTTGCGCTGCGCTGCGCGACACGTGTCAGCGCAGTTGCGCTGCGCTCTGCGCTGCGTGACACGTGTCACGCGCTGGGGCGTTTGCGCCAAACAGAATTAAATTCTAGTAAGATCTTTCTGTTCTTGTTAAAACAAGAAGATTGCCTTCTGTAAAACAGAAGCCCTTGGATCAAAGATCCAACGGTGGGGAAAACTCCCCAAATCACTCAGAGAAAGATCTCTTTAACAAATTTATGGGCACTATATAAAGACCCCTAAACCCCAATTCAAAGGATCATATAATCAACATTGTGAGAGATTAAGAACCTCAAAACAGAGAGAACTCTGAAGAAAGTTCAAGATAAAGGTAAAAAACCTTCACAAAATAGAAGAATTTCTTCTAATAGATCATTGATCTAAGAACAAGATCAATGATCTTCAAATAATAATAAGTGCCTTGCACTTTTTTAAGAACCACTGGTTCTCTGAAAACAAGAAAAACAAGAAAAACTTGTTTTCTTTGATCTAAATTGGATCAAGAAATCAAACAGTGCCTTGCACTTTTTTTATGAACCATTGGTTCTGGAATCTTAAAGATTCTCAAGTTATTGAAATAGTGCCTTGCACTTGCAAAAACTGCACTGTTGCGCTTCTGGGTTGGCACAAGCCACCAGAGAGCGCCACGTGTCAGCACCTGAACCACTTGCGCTATGCGCTTTTGAGATAGAGCCTTACTCTCTGAAATTGGCGCAACTCACCAGAGCGCGCCATGTGTCAGCAGCGCAAGCGCAGCGCACTGGCGCAGCGCACTGCGCTTGCATGACACGTGTCATCACCACAAGCGCTTGCGCTCATTGATTGGCGCAAAGCGCCTGACAAATGCAATGCATTGTTTACTAAAGGGCCAGGCCCAAATCAAAAAGGCCTAGTAGGACAAAATAAATTGCAATGCAATAAAAATGCAGAGCCCAAACAAAATTGATGCTCTGCATCATTTATAAAAGGGCAGAGCCCAAACAAAATAAAATGCAGAGCCCAGAACAGATGCTCTGCATCATTTATAAAAGGGCAGAGCCCAAACAAAATAAATAATGCAATGCATTATTTAAAAAGGGGCCAAGCCCTAGCACGGGCTTAATAGGCCAAAAACAAATAAAAGCGTTGAACATTTTTCAACTGGACTTAGCCCAATCATGGTCGTAAGTCCTCAAATTAAATTGGCTGAGCACAGACTGCTCTCCTAAATCAAGTTACATCCGGTTCGAGGGTACATCTCTGAACTCCTCTGACACCTATCGTTGTAATCCTTCAACGACGTCAGAGAGGCGACGGGTCCCGACAACCACACATTAATACGGACTGTGGGGTCCTTAAACCCATGGACTTATGCGTCCTTAAACCAAAACACGGACTGTGGGATCCTTAAACCCGCGGACTTATGCGTCCTTAAACTAAAACACAGACTGTGGGGTCCTTAAACCCACGGACTTAAGCGTCCTTAAACTACCAATGGACCACCATGTCCCTAAACTGGAATATGGACCACCACATCCCTAAACTGGAATATGGACCGAAATGTCCTTAAACTACCTATGGACCACTACGTCCCTAAAATGGAGCAATAGAGCCTCCAAATGCTCTTTTGTCGGATCCAAACGATCCCGTTAAGTTGATCTTAGTCTCAAATCAGACTAACGTATCCTTAACGAACGTTTAAGTTGATCTTAGCCTAAATATGTCTAACGTATCCTTAAACTAAAACACCAAACCCAAATCTAAGTAAATACAGATTTGGACTAATCCACGTCCTACGGGCGACGACATCACTTAGTCTCCGTATACAATCCATGGGCATCCACAAACAAAACAAACACACGAAGTGAAATTCTGAAGAAGGAGAAAGTGGTTACCACGATGCGGTAGCGTAATTAACTGCAGGGGCTTGCGCCTGCAGGGAAGAGTGTCCCCACAATCAAAAACCCCTCAAATGAGGGGGAATCTGACAAAATCTGCTACATCGGCCGCATCCGTCTAAACCTTCGATACACGGTGCCATAAATCAACTTGGCATCTTCGGAGAGGTGGACGGGTAAAACCAAATAGCATTTGCCCCGAATCTCAGGCAAGACGTCCTCACGTCGTCGCCGTCTTTCGGAGGGGAAAAAAGTCATCTATACGAGGTAATGGATACCTATTTCGCACAGTAACACGATTCAGCTGCCTGTAGTCGATACACAGTCTCATGCTGTCGTCCTTCTTTTTAACGAATAAGACTGGAGCTCCCCACGGTGATACACTTGGATGAACAAGTTCTCTATCCAACAACTGTTGCAACTGACCTTTGAGTTCTTTCAACTCCGCCGGGGCCATCCGATAAGGTGGTATACAAATAGGCCCCGCATCCGGAATCAAGTCGATACAAAATTCGATATCGTGATTAGGCGGTAATCCTGGTAATTCAGCAGGAAACACATCTGGAAATTCTCGCACAATCGGAACTGGTCCAACAGGACTTCAGCGGCTCCTACATCTCAAACAAACGCTAAGAACCCACGACAACCCTTCTTCAAGAGCTGTCCCGCACAAAGAGCAGAAATCATGTTGGCAGGAGTTATACTACAGTCTCCCTGCACAACAAAAATCGATTCGCCTGGAAAACAGAATCTGATCGCTTTCCCCTGACAATCTACATAAGCATGACAAGCGGCTAACCAATCCATACCAAGAAGTATATCAAAATCTAGTATATCTAGGAGAATAAAATCCACTAATGAATCCCTATCACCGATACGTACCGAACAAGACCTGAATACGTGTCGAGCTACAAAAGAATCTCCTACAGGAGTAATCACAACTAGCGGTAGCTCTAACAACGACGGCTCTCTCCCCAGAGAAAGTGCAAAGTGTGCAGATACGTAAGAATGCATAGAACCGGGATCAAATAAAATATGTGCATCTAAGAAACATACTGCTAGAGTACTTGTCTCAATTGCGTTGGATGCCTGGGCATCCTGTGGAGTCAGTGCAAAAACTCGTGCCTGGAACCTACCCGCATCCTGTCGTCCTCTCCCTCGGTCTCCTCGGCCTCTCTGAAAGCATCCTGCAAAGTCCTGACCTCACGGTACAACAGCCTGGCGCATAGTGCCAACTGGGGGAGGAAGTAAGGCCATCGAAGTAGAAGGTGGAAGGGGTAAATCAGTCTGTGGAAAAACTGTCCCTCCCTGGGGTTTACAATCCCTCGCGAAATGCCCTGGAAGTCTGCAACTAAATCATGTAGATGGGGACCTCAGATCATCAGGATACGAACTGAACATCTGGCCCTGGGTCCAACCTCGCCCAAAGCCACGGCCTAGAAAGTGTCTGCCTCTACCTCTGCCAAACTTCCTAGTAACTGACCCAATAGGTCTGGTCCTCTTTGGCTCCGGAACAATCAGCCTCGCTCAGACGCTCTTCCACTCGTATAGCTGCGTCCATGGCCTGAGCATAAGTATCGAAATGCTGGGAGCCTATAGCAAGAAATAGCTGGGTATCCAGGCTCCTCACAAATCTCTTCACCCGGTGCTCCTCCGTAGGAACTAAGTACGGAGCATAGCGCGACAACTGGGTGAACTGTAAATCATACTCTGCCACCGACACACTTGCAGTTTTCCGCAACGCTTCAAAACTGCTGGTTCTAGCACCCCTCACGCTCTGTGGAAGAAATCTGGCAAGGAAGATATCAGAAAACTCCGTCCATGTCACCGAAGGAAGACCTGCAGCTCGCCCTCTATCCATCGACTCACACCACGTCTGGGCAAGTCCTTCTAATCGAAAGCTAGTAAGCTCCACCGACCTCTCATCAGAACATCGCATTGACTTGCCAATCCTATCGAGAAAAGACTGAGGATCCACTGCTGCATCGGTCCCTGTAAACACCGGAGGCCTCAACCTCATGAACTCTGGAAGAGATACCTCCATCACTCTCGGTCCCACCAGTGCGACGGTCTGCATAGGCTGTTCATCGGGTTCTACCATCGTCGGTACCTGATCATGCTTCTAAACACGGGTGGCCTCAGTCAGTTGTCCCACCATCTGCTTTAGGCCCATCATGCCCTCCTCTATCCTAGTCAGTCTGTTTCGAGGAGAAGGATCAACATGCTCAGGTTCCGCCGGAACGTCCGGTGCGTCTGTCGCCGTCACATGAGGATTCGCCCTAGCTGCATCCCTGGCTGCGGCTCGCCTAGCTCGCGTAGCCATAGCAACTGGAACAAGAAACGAGAGTTGATAAGGTGTATGAATAGGAGCAGCAATAATAGGAAGTCAAAGAAAGGATTTTTACAAGATATACATCCTAAGGTTACTTAGGCTGAGTATCGTAGCGTAAATATGCCGCGGAACATATGTACGGTACTCTACTCATCCTAAATCACCTACTCTATCAAACCAAAGGTCATCCTACGTAACGAAACTTAAGTCTACTTACTCCTAGTCACTACTTGGTTCCGTAAGGTTAATCCTAAGCTCTGTACCAACTTTGTCATGACCCAAAGTTTGGATGTGACCGGCACTTAGATTGTATGATATCTAAAGATGTCGACACAATCTGAGTAAGCCAAAAACCAAGATCAAAATCATTTTTGCGGAATTTAGAAGATTTTAGTTTTTAAGTAAAAGAATGAAGTAGCATGCCGAATGGTTTTTAATAATTGAAAAACAACTGGTTTTGAAACTTCGACCGTACATTTTTTTTAAAGTAGTTATAGGGTGTGTGAATAGGTTGCATCCCTAGTTGGGGGCAAAATAGTGCCAAACAACAGATTCGATATACAGAAATAATACGATACTCCAAGTGAAGAATCTCAAGCGTAAATGAAAGAAATATAATTTAACACAACTAAATGATCTCATCAGTCGAAATAAGATACATATATCCACATCTCGTTCTAAGTCAATTATACAAGGTCTGATGGAGTAATACTAGATCCAATATACAAAACCAAAATAGGAGGTTACTACGTAGGTAACCCACCTAGAAAAAAGAGCGATAGAAACTGAAAAGTGGATCCGCACAGCTGCTACGCGTCCACCCGACTCCTGTAAGGAACTATGGCACAACGGGGGTGAGTTGCCAACTCAGTGAATAAAACTAATATATGTTGGCTGATAATATAAGTATGACGAACTAGAGCTAATATCAACAAGAATAAATAAAATGCATGATAATAGTTTGCAGCATGAACATGTACTACCAAGTATATAAATCAAAACTGAATTCTCATCAATTATTTCCAAATAAGGTTCCTTTTTCCGTGTCCAACATCAACACAAATCTTCTATTTCATTAGGCGTCGTTCCCCGAACGATCCTGTCATCCAATAACACTGGTCGGTATCACCTAGATATCGGCCGTGTTTATAACTGTCTCTGGTATCGAGTATTCTCGCTAGGCTCTCCGCCTCAAATGTGGCTTTCATGCCCCTCGGTCTCGACCGGGTCCACCATGAATCCGACTGTATAGCTCCCCCACTCAGTCAGGATAACGTAAAAATCCCCCACCGTATAGCTCCTCCACTCGGTCTGGAATAAAACCAAATCATAAAAACAATATCTCATGGTGGACATCTCACATCAACATGAAGAATCACTGAATCCACTCAATAGTATATAAAAACTCAAAACCATAAATCCTCAATAATCCAATGCATCTTAGATCAAATTACGTACACTTGAATATGAAGCATGATATCATTCATGCAAGTAACTACCGTTATTGATGCTTAAAGTATAATAGAAATCATATTTAACATAATAATTACTAAGTGTGTAGCTGACATGTTAATATTGACGAGGTGTAGTGTAACATGTAGATATATGCATGTGCGGCATAACTCGTCGATAATTGTGCAGTATCCTAACAATTATTAACATGAAGATGTATAGATATATGCTTGCATATGATCACTTTATATACAAAGGCATACTTGTTATTTAAACTTAAACTACGGGCGTATCACGCCATCCATACAAAATCCCCCGGCAGACGTTTAGCCTACTCACTGGAATACGTCGAATCTACTCAGATATCACCAATCTCTTTTCTTTCCTTGCGGCCTCCGAAGTTCTCGTACTCAAATCTAACATCGATATTAAATTGTATAAGAAACAGCTAAAACTCCGATACGGCGAAAACAAGAAAATACAAGTTTTATGTATTTTGTACTACGTACGACTATGGTAGATTATCTAATACTTATACTAACTGCATTTTAACCCTTTACTGTTTGCTACAGAAAACTGAAACGCGTTACGAAACATCCGTGTCGTGTTTTAGAATTTTAACCCCTATTTCAGATATTAGTTTCCAGATTTCATATACTGCTAAAATAGCTTAAACAAACAATACCAAATATCTTAAAACATATACAGAGACCTACCCTAAAAACCACAATACCCAACTCCCCAAGAAATCCGGCGAGTTCGGAAAATTTGCAATTGGCGCCGGCCAAAATCCGAGCAACAGGGTTCGTCTTCCTAGGTTTAATTCTATGTCCAGTTTATAAAATGATGTAACTGTTTGATTATGTTAAATTTCATCTAAACTATAGCAGATTTAACACAGAGTTTAATTTTTCTAAAGTACGATATATCTGTTATCCGATTCTACATTTAAACTGTTACAGAACTAAAATCTTATAGAGTTTAAAGATTATACCTACTAAAGATTACAGAAAAGACTTCCTCCAAGATGCATAAGCTCTTAGCTCCTAACTTGATGGTAGTGGTGAAAGTCCTTAGCCCTTAGCTTTCTCTTCTTTCTTTTCTTTTCTCTTGTTGTTTTTTTTTTATAAAGTTTTTCTTCTTTCTTTTCAGTTTAATTCTTATTTCAATTGATTAGTGAACTGAACAAGATAAGAAGAGTGAGTGAGGTTGGTGGGGGGAGGTGTCACCTTGTAAGGATGTGGTAGTTTTATGCAAGTAGGAGGTGTAGCATGGAAGATGGTGAGGTTTTCATGCAAGGATGAGGTGTGTGCATGAGGTGTCACCTAGTATATGTTATGACATAAGTATAACTTAAGCATAAACATGACCTTACCCTTTTGCACATAAACCCTCACAAATTCCAAAATTTCACAATTACCTAACTTTTCACAAAACCCCTCATACTACCTTAATTAGCATAAGAACATTAACTTTCTCACATAACCCCACATTACTCATGTTATTATAAAAACACTATTCTCTTTACTAATTTAATTCCATTTTAATTTAGATAGCCCTCTTTACTACAAATAAAAATTAAATAATACTATCTATTTAACTAAATAACTTAATTAACTATCTAAAATTTTCAAAATGTTACATCGAGCGAGGTTCGAGTCCTCGGAACCAGACTCGTCCGGAGCGGATGAGAGTGGTCGGGAAGGCTCGGCACTGGGCGGCGGCGGAGTTATCTTGGAAGCTCATTCCCGCGGTGAACGCATCCAAATGGTCCTTCGGGTCAGATTTACCATCGAAGAGAGAGACCTTTGGGGGCTTGTTGCGGGAGGAGACGTGGACGGTGAGCAGCTCCTCGGTGAATGGCTTGGTAGTCGGTGGCGTATTTAGCCCCGTCGCTCGAGCAGTGACATTCACGATGCATACCCTCGATCTTCTTCTCGAGGGCGTCGAGTCGGCCGTGGTATCCCGACGATTCGGCACATTCTGATTCCCGGCCTCTGCTGTTGGAGACCTGCGTCTGGGAGCGGCCTCGGTTCCTCTCAATGAGGTTTCTCAGATCCCCCGGCGAGGTGGTCTTCGAGCCGCCGTGGCGAGTCCCGTCCGTGCGACCCCGTCGAGGGAGGGGGTGTTGGTCATGCCTGGGAACAGGCGAGCTGACCGACATCTCCTCGGGAGGGAAAGGGTCGCGAAAAGGCTCGGGGCGAGGTGCTCTGGCGACGGACCTCGGTGTTGAACCGTGGGGCGCCCAGCGAGTCGCAGAAGGTATTGGCCTGGGAGATCTGCGGCCATGGGAGGTAGCGAGGCGGTGGTCGGCAATGCCGACGCGTGCAGAGTCTTCTCTCCCCCTGTAGGGGTCTCGGTCTCGAGGCGGAGGAGCGGCGACCTGGGGAACTTGCCCTGCCGTTTGGACACGGATGAGCACCTTCACGACAGACGGGAGTCGGTATATCCGGCCGGCAAGGACGTTGATGGCATTCGGTGGAGGAGATTCTTCTGCGCCTTCGTTGAAGGGGAGGCGACGGCTGGTGCTGGGATCGTCGTGATGGTCACTCGCCTTTAGATTAAGATTGGAAGATGAACTTTTGTTTTTGTGGAATCAAGGCTTCCCACAGACGGCGCCAGCTGACGAGGGGTGAGATCCGCGCCAAGATGTTACCTTCCATTGGTCTGACGATGGCGGCGATGGACGGCTGAGATTTGATCTGGAAGCTGGCTCCTAAAGCGTGTGGATCTCAATGGGTTTGAGGTTGTTTGAGCCGAGCTACCTGCAAGGAAGTCCTGGGGTGGTTGTACTACCGAGGACCCTCCGACGGTCAAGTTAAAGAGGAAATCCAAGCAGAGTAACAGCTTAGTGGAGTAAAAATGGTTTACTTGAACCGCATGTAGAAGGGGTTTATATAGCGGTGGAAGCAGGCAAGGCAGGCGTAGGAATCACGCCGGTCGTTACGCTGCCAACGTCACGCCCGCACGATGGGAGGGATCTCCTATTAATGGAGAGACATGCTCGTTAATGGGGGATCGCGATGGCGTGGAACGTGGGATGTGGCCGGCGGATATCTCGCGCATGGCGAGATTCACGGGATGGCGGTTGCGTCTGTGAGCGATGATGTTGGTCGGTCGATGAGACCGAGGAAGATGACCTCGGCGGGAGAGCTCGCGGATGAGCGGGAGAACCGAGGCATCTTGGTTCTGTGGTAGCCCGGAGACGAGCTGTGAGGCCGAGAAGGCCAATTGTGCTGGCCGCTCGGAGGTCAGCCCGCGCTTGTTTGTGGGATGGGCACAAGAGTGGTCTAGTCGGCCACTGTAGGTCTTTTCTTGCATGTCCTGGGACACGTCATCTGCCACGTGTCATGATTCGGGAGATCACCGATATCGAACATCATCAGTTGATATGTTGGTATGTTGGAGAATAACATTGGTATGTTGGAGAAAATGTTGGAGAATAACATTGGTATGATTGTTATTTTTGATTAAAGAAGAAATGAAGGTTGATATGTTGGGGAATAACATTGGTATGATTGTCAGTTATAAGTGTTGAAAAATGCTATTGGCATGAACAGGATCAAGGAGGTACTGATAAGTAGCATTCTCTCATAAACTAAGCCCATCGAAAGAAATTAACATTTCTAATTATTATTAGTCTATTGCCCATTATTATAAGGAATATGTCCACGTAGACCTTATTAGTTTGTTGCATAAGTTTTGTTGTTCTTCCATATACAAGGTTGTTGATTTAATTTGTTTGAGTATCACATTAGTCACCCCCCAAATTTTTTTGAAATTCAAGTGATTTGTATGATGTTCATACAAGTAAGAAGATAACCATTAGATGAGATAGGGGAGAAAACTAAACCGTGATTTGGACGACCGGTATTTCAGAGATAAACGTTCATATTGCCTTTGTCCATCTTAAGGTAAGTAGTCAGTTGTAAAAATTTATAATTCCAATACCGTTTTCTTATCCAATTGAGATAAAAGTTGTAGTCACGGTCTAATTCTGCAGAGCGATCCTCTGTAAATAGGTACGTGTTGTAGGACCTACTTGGACATGTATTTGGAATGTTTAAAGGTATTTGTCTTTCCTTTTCTTTTATAATATTCTTTCCTGATTCATGTTCATATTTTATTCCACCCGTTATGATCTGTAGGTCGATATTGAATGCATTATAAAGGAGAATTGTGTGGGCAAAAACCAAAAAAGCAAAATAGGAAGCCATTTTGTTGATCGTGATATTTTGTTTCATTCTTTTATCATAACCAAATTGATAAAGTTACTCTTAATATCTGGATATTATAATCTAATTTTAATATGAGTTAATGGGGATTATCTCCGTGTTCAATATCTGAAAAGAAATACGCTGTAAATTATTTAGAGAATAGACACGATACTTTTAAATTATTTAGGCCTACTTTTGTAACATAATTACGGTTTTTGAAACTGTGTCGTGGGGATTCAAGGATAAACTATAAAATTTGTAATCAAAATTCGTTGGGCAACCAAAATGAAGTTTTCCAAACTATGATTTAAATGAGTTTTGAAGGCTCGAAACTCCATTTTTCTAAACACCAAAAATTGTAGAGTTCCGAAAAGTTTCTCCTTTTATTTTCTCTTTCTAGGCTTTAAAAATAAGTTAAATTAAATGAAACCATTGTGTTCCCTTCTAAGCTTTACCGCTCTTCCACCCTTTTGGTGTGCTACAACCATATCATGTTGTAGCATATTAGAGTTCATGATTTTGTGATCTATAAGAAAAGCATCATTATCTCTTTACAATGATCTCATCTAAGTTATCATCTTAACATTGACATGTACAACATAGAAAAACTATGTAATTAAACAAGATTGATGCTTGCACTTGAGAATTGTATTAGGTTTAAAAGATCAAAAAATGAAATTAATTGAGGGAAATAACAGTTGGCAAGACAAAATAATTCCGACCACATTGTTAATGAATCAAATACAAAAATAACACAATATGCTAGCTCCTTTAGAATAAACACCACCCAAGTGAAAAAATTTCATATTTACTAGCAAATAGTGTTTAGTAACACTAATTTCATTAGCATATAAAATAAACAACAGGAGTTATTACAGGATTTAAAGCAGCTATATATATAGCGCTATAATATGCCGCTATATGATATCTCCCTCTCTCTCTCTCTCCCTTATTTCTACTCAAGATTAATATATTTTGTCTATTACAAGTAGTTACGTAAACATTCGTTTTCCGGTTGAAGATACAAAGACGTTTTCCTAGTTACGAGGCGGACCGATCAAGCCCAACCTCGCGGTGAGCCACTTGGCAACATCGTCCATCTCTTCCGGCACAGTGTAGTGGCCAAGCCTGCGTAAAAAAATAATTATTAAATTTGTTCAAATCATTAAAAAAAAATGGAATTAATGTGGAGGTCGTTTGATCGGATACCCGTTATAAGTTTTGAAAGCGAGGTTCCGGTATCCGGACGATCTTAAAACCTCGGCAGATTTCTCCCCGTGTTTATAGAGCACGACGTCATCGCCTGAAAGAAAGGTTTTTCAGAGAAAATTAATGGACCTTATACTATCATCTTTTGTAGTCGAATAACTTATTGGACACAATTCTAAAGCGATTAGATTATGTGGTAAGATCAAAAGTATACCCCTTCCATGGCACATTAAAATGGGCAAGGAGGCAGCTCGTCGCAATGCATCCTGTGAGCTTTCCACTTTGCTCTTCAAGCTCCTAGCAAACAGAGCAAGCTCCGTAAACATTCGTTACGAGGGCGGAAAAAAGAAAAAGGAAAGAAAAATAATTAATCGGTGCAAGTTTATATCGAACTAACCTTGAACATGGAAGCCATCCGCTAAGGCCGACAACTGAGGTTATGTTAACTGGGTAAGGATTTCCATTACCAAATCTCCCATTTGTGCAGCAAGTGGCAGAGTATAGCGCCATTGCAGCACCCATACTGAAGCCACCGATACCAACCTTGACTGTAATTAATCGATCGCCACCAGAATATTTTGATTAGGTCATGATTTCAAAGTTAATTTTGCAGAAGATTGTTTGCATATAAACACCTTTGATCTATATGGTTCTATAAGATCCCTGAAGTCGGTCCCCAACTCACAGCTACAGCTTTCAAGGGTGTTTTGTGATGATAATAATAAGCAATAGATGAAACATACCGTCTGCAGGCTCGGCCGACAAAAGATTTGCAATATGAGCAGCCGAAGCTTCCAATCCCTCAACATCATCAGAACCCTCCTCTGAAAGGTCCCCGACATCGAACCCTGGGATGTAATTTACAAATACCCTTTAAATTTCGGCCAATTTCGGATCTCTATAAAAGAAGAAAGAGAAAGAAGTTCGATCATCCGTAAGTCTACTTACAAGCAGTGCAAGAGAATCCGCCCAAAGCCGCGACAGGCCTAGTTGGAGCAGTTGGGCAAATCCATTTGACCTACACATGATTAAATTATTTTGATGCAAATAGAAGATGATATATTGATAAAAAATGCAATTAAGAGACTGAAAATGATTTTATGCATACATTTGGAAGAGGAAGTGTTTCCAACAGTTGGGACAAGCTGCAAAGGAGAAAAAAAGATATCAGATGGTAGTTTAGATTTAAACATGAAATATTTCTATAGCTATAACCATGCATGGAAAGTAAAGAAAAAATGTCACCCAATATAAAATGAAAAGGCGACGACAATCATAAATATACCATCAATTTTTTTTCTTTTGTTCGCGGCTCATGTGGTCTTACCGCCAATCAAATTAAGTGTGAATTAACAAAGCTTTGACATTCTCTTCACATTAACTTTTATTTCCATTTATGAACAAAAAGAGAGCATAACCCTACATAAGTACAAGATTAGGGTAACATAATCATAATAGAGCTCCTAATCAATCATTTAGTGGGAAAGCAATACTAGGAATAAGTCTAAGAGAAGATGAGCACATATAAAGCATGGAATAAAGTTAAGAAAGTTGGCACAATTAGGATAAAGAAAGTTTTTCAAAACTCTTTGTTAGCCTTATATCGTTCTAGCAACTGTTCATGTAAAGTTTGGTGTTCGATATAACATTAGAGTACGTATTTATATCCCTCAACTCTCGTCATAACTTCGTCATAACTTCATATAAAGACAAATACTGGTGCAAAAAGTCTATAAAAGACGCCTAACCCGCGGAGACGTGTTAGAATATAAACTTATAACCTTCACTAAAACATCAAAATAAAATTTAAAAAGAATTATACAAGTAATCACCTCAATCCATGATCACCAAGCCCATGAAGCCACACAATAGTGACTTGATGCCTCCCCTTAGGTCTCACAACATGAGTCCTTCCAAACTCAAGGTTCCTCCTATTATTATTATTATTATACTTAGCACCTGCATTAATCAATCAATCAACCTTTTTAAACTTACATTGATTTCTCAAATCAAGCTACAAATTTGTTGGAAAAATGCAACAAAAGAGGATCAAACCAGAAGCAAGAGAGCTGCTCCCATAGCTCATCTCTTTGTATGGCTTGTATCTCTCCTTTAAACCAAATATGCCCAAGTGCCCCCCTATTTATACAAATTTGTGAGCAATGGAATATGAACCAAATAAAAAAAAACATGATTCTAAATCCACTAACTAATCCAAACCCTAATAATCTCAACTGTTACAGGGCAGAAGGCATGGGATTGTTTAATTTTGAAATTGACGGGTGACGTGACTTCTTACTTTTTCAAAGAAATCAAATAAAAAAACATCATTGATTTACGTGTTATTTTACAAGTGCAATGCACATAATCAAATTGGCATGTCATTATTATTTTATAAGTGCGATGCAGATGGTTAAATTAATAAAAAAAATTATCATAAAAATTTCTATCTATACTTACTTATAAGCACGTGCCAAAAACGCTATTCTAAATAGTGTTAGAAAGGGGAGACAAGAAGCACCTTGATATGGAGAAATAAAGAAAGTTTTTTTTTCCCTTTCATGTAAGAGAAAGAGAGACTCAAGGAGAATCCATGAAAAAATTTAAATTTTTTTGATATAAATGCATGAACCGTTGAGCTAATAAAGACACAATGAAAGGAATTGATGCTTGTGTAGAGAGTGGCCACAAGAATACAATTAGTTTTTCCAACAATCCTCAAGAAAATCTCACCGTGTTCCTATGATATTGAGATGTGAACAAATGGGCACTTGTCATATTTTTTTGCCCTTTTGTTTCCTTGTTTCATGAAAAAGCTTGTCAACTTTTTTCTTCTTTTGTGGGGGATCATCAATTATGTGATATGTACTTCAATTTGTTGTGTTGTGTTGGATTGGCATTGGGAAGAGCCCAGCCATTGTATTGTTGTTGTGATCATCATAAGAGAGTTGAAACTTGAGATATATATGTGTATAGTATGTGTCCAAAGGGGAGTCACATGCACAAAACTGAGTTCACCAGAGTTGTTCAGGGTGTGGTGTGTTGGGTTGGATGGGGAAAGAAAAAAAATGCTCATATGTGATAAGTTTTATTTCATTTAAAATATTTGGAAAGTGATAGGTGTTAAAATTGTTAAAAATGTGTTTTTGGAAAATTATTTAGTAGTATTTTATATTTGTTTTTATATTCTATTTTTATGAGGGATACAATGAGGATATTATGTTGAGAGTTAATTTTGTATTTTGGAGTTTGTACATATGTGTGAGACACATGATATATCCATCCATCCTCCATTCTTCTCTCTCTATATTTCCCACCACATGCTTGCAAGAGTAACTTTGAATTTGGCTTAATTAATCTATCCATCTTTCATTCTTTCCAAAACCATTAATGACTCCATTTCTTCATTTCCCTCAATCAAGAAAGTGTTTGACAAATTAATCAACCTATGCCGAATCATGATGACTTCTACTTCTTCATAAAACCATTCCACCTCAAACACGTCTCCATTGCTTCTACATTGTGCAAGTTCTCCAAATTCTATTATTTTGTTTGCTCATGAATTATTAATGATCATTTACGATACTCTTTTTCTATTGTGTGTTGTGAGTCTTGGGCTAGTGTGAAATTTGTTCCACTATTGTAAAATCGGATTCCGTGTATTTTAAATCCGTATTTCTTCACATGATATCGGAGCTCTAAGGGTGGTAGCGGTTCTTTACAAGATTACCTTGGCGAAGAAGAGTGGTAAATCGGAAATAGATTTGGGTAGTCGTGGAGGTTTCGGTACCGAAATTCTTAATAATTCTAATTACAAGATATGGAGGATGTGCTTAGAGTCTTACCTTATGGATGAGAAATTATGGGAGGTTGTTGGAGGTAATAATCAGGTGGCTCCGGCGGATGGTGAAAAAAATGTGGAGGCCTTGAAAAGATGGAGGGTGGTGAATGCTATGGCGGAATTTTTCTTTAAGAGAACCATCTCTTGTGAGTTGTTCGACCACATTATGCGTTGCAAATCGGCTTCCGAAATTTTGAGTATTTTTTATGGGTTGTTCAATAAGAAGAATGTGGCGCGGTTGTAATTTTTAGAGAATGAGTTCGCTAATACGATTGTAGGCTCTGATATCAGTTTGTTGCGGTAAGAGGATTATGAAGATATACAAATGATAGAGAAGAAACCACAAAAAAAACCATAAGAAAATAGGAAATAAAAATACTAACCAAAAGGCGTAGGCGAAACTTTTAATAATTACCAAAATATGGAGGAATACAGATGGTGTCACGCCCCACACCCCGGTACGGATGGTATTGTCTTCTTTGGCCAAAACCATAAGGTTTTGTTATTTGGAGCGAACCGAACTCGAGAAAGGGCCACTTCCAAGGAGGTTGTCCATCCTAGGATTTCCCTAGACCGAGCACGCTTAACTACGGAGTTCTTTAAACTCCGGAATGTCAGTTCATCCAAAAGGAGCCTCCGTAATTGAGGGCGACATCATTAATGCAGTTCGGTTTTCTTTTGGAATGTGCTTCAGGCACCCGATCCCATTGTTCTGAAGCGGCTTCATACTCAGATCACCATGTGTCCGCAACTGACCACACTGAGTGTGGACATAGCAGATCACCATGATGTCCGAAAACCTCATTGCTCTGGTGTATTGCATTCCTCCCACTTAAGAATAATGGTTCGTCCTCGAACCACAGACCTACTACTGAGAAACCTGCATGGGTCACCATAAATGTCACGTCCCACACCCCAGTAAGGATGGTATTATCCACTCTGACCGAACCCGGATGGTTTTTTCCTTTGAAACGAACCGGACCCGAGAAGGGACCACTTCCCAGGAGGCCACCCATCTTAGGATTTCCCTAGCCCGAGCATGCTTAACTACGGAGTTCTTCAAACTCCGGAGCGCCGGTTAATCCAAAAGGCGCCTCCATAATTGAGAGTGGTATCATTACATTTATAATGCGGTTCGGTACATTTTCGGAATATGCTTCAGGGACCCGATTCCATTGTTCTGAAGTGGCTCTACACCCAGATCATCATGTGTCCGCAACAGACCGCATTGAGTGTGGACAGAACAGATCACCATGATATCCGAAGACCGCACTGCTTTGGGGTATTACTATCACGCCCCGCTTCCCGGTTTACAGGAAGAGGGCGCGACGAGGTCCGCTACGCATTTACTCAGAATTAAACACGCTAAGCGTATCTAAGCAATATAAAGTAAAATACACAGGAGACAAGATGTAATGAACAACTATTTTATTTATTAAACATTCTTTTTACAATACAAAGGAAAAGTAAATACATAGAATGAAAGCGATGCCTAAACTGTAGCATAACAGAAATGAAAATATATACAAGTAAACTAGAGCTCTGGGTCGAAGGCTATCTGATCCAAGTCCTCGCTGGTGGGCTCTGTCTCCAGAAGGTCTGATCCACCTGACAACATTCCAAAGAAAGAAGAAAAGGAATGTCGTCAGCGAACAATCGCTCGGTAAGTCTTATAGGTAAGTAGAGACAGAATAGACAGAAGGAGAATGTAACTTTTAAAGTTGTATTATATTGTTAACGTTGTTGTTTGTAGCTTGGTACAGAAAATGCCAGTGTATACGAGTGGAATCCCACTATTCCGGAGACTAAGGTATACGGAGTATAAGGAACCGTTCAGCCAAGGTACATCGACAATGGATATTCAGGTTAGGTGTATTATGGTTACAGTCTCGTGCCACTTTTAACACCTTCCGTACCAATCTACCCCTTATAAACCCCGCGATTTCTTGATTGTATTGTTTGTATTGATTGTATTGTCTTGTATTGTAAATTGTATATGGATGACTTGCCGGAACCATGATATCAGTAATGGATGTAACTGGAGAATCATGTAGATGGATGTATATCCATGGTTCAGTTCGGTCAAGTCATATATTAAAATAGATTGTACAGACGGATTCATATTGAATTGTTGTATTGTAAGTTATACTTGAATCATATTAAGTCAGATTGATTAGATTGAGACTCGGTCTGAGTCAGACACCTTGAAAAGAAATTAAAGTCCTGAATTAGTTTTGGTGTTATCGGTAACTGCTGCATATGGACGACATGATTTGTGTTTTTTTCCAAGACAATTACCGTATTGATAATACCATTTGTTAGGTTATCTACCTTAAATAGGAACACACCCATATCTCCGGCTCCTTGAGGCTCAAGAGACTGGTCCCGCTTTGTAACATTTCAGGAAATAAAATATTATTTTTGAGAATTTAAATAATTAAAATAATAAATTTCAGGAATATTATTAAGTATAAAGATTGGTTTTAATGAAAGGGTATAACTATATACCAATAATTTGGAAAATTAATATAAATTATTAGTTTTGAAGGTATTTATGTGATTTGGGCATTTTATGAACTATTATACTATTATTTGTATATGGGTTATTCACTGAACTCGATTAGTATTTCACTAAATTTCTGCATTTTTCCGGTTTATGTGCATGGCATGCAACAAAGCATGTCACAAATACTTGCTACATTTTTTTATTTAAATGCACCATGGTTTTTTGATTTTTTTTAATGATTTGTTTTGAGTTTAAAAGAAAAGAAAAGAAAAGAAATAGATGAGAGAGAGAAGAGGGATGGGACATGCATCATGCTTGATGTGATCGAGAGAGAGTGAGAAAGCTTTAGAAAACTCCTATGGCTCTTCCTTTATTTCCATTGTTCTTCATCATCTCCTTCATATCATTCTCCTCCTTCCACCTTTAACACCTCCACTACCCCTCATGGCCACTACAAAATCCTCACTAAAACACCATAATTCCTTCACAAAAAATGAACCTAACACCACTACCAACCCAATGGAGGTATCAAGTTTGGACTTTGAAGACTTTGGGCAACTCAAGAAATTTCTTGAGTTGCTAAATGAGGTAAATCCCACACCATTAGTTAAGTTATTGATTTTCCTAACATCCTTTACTAGTTTAGAGTTGATCAAATGAAGTTTAGTGATCTTTGAAAATTTTAAGAGGAGGTTTAGGGTATAGTATGGAGGTGTAATTAGTGACTACAACCCATATAGTGTTAAAAATCCTGGACCAAGTGAACTTTGAAAACCCAAGACTTGGACTTTAGAAACTTTCCGTGTCGGTTTTGTGGTTTGTGATCCCTACAGGAAATCTAGAGTGACCTGAGACCTCTATAGGAAAATCAAACATACACATTAACCTAGATAGAACCATAGGAGACCACCACCAAAATACGAAGACAACCCACCCTAATATAACCGGCGAGATCAGGAATCTGGGGAATTTCGCCGGGCCAAATGTGGGCATTGGTGTTGGGGTTTTGGCAGTAGTTCACCTCCTTGATGATCTATCCCCTGTATTGTTTGTTTAGCCTCTTTTTATTTGAGTCAAAATCTGGAGCTAGATTTCTGAGTTGCTATTTTGAGTTTCGTGGTTTTCAATAACTTGGTTTTAGTATTCGAACTATGGATTCGATTGTTGGACGTTTGTACGTCAACGACGAGGGTTTTATGATTGTTCTTGCACGCGTAGACTATAGGTTTTAACCTATGTGGGTTTCATGTGCCGTTTTGGTTTCCGGATGCGATTCTTGTTTACGATATTATATGTTTATATGTAGGCACCTTCACGTGGAATCAGACAACAAGGGAAAGCGTGGCGTCATCGAATTCGGCAAGCGATGATCGAGGTGAGTAGATGTATATCTACGGGGGAAGTCATGTGGATGGCGTATAACACCCCCGCAAATGTAGAATAGGGTTATTATCATGTTATTATGAGTTGGATGTGATATTGGATACTTAGCGAGTAGGGTATTTAGAAGACCTTAGGTTAGATTAGGTTGATTTAGGAAGACCTATCCAGAGGATGATTACCTTGGAGGCGAATTACAGGTTTCATGTAGTCACACACACGCACACTCGTACACTTGACTTTGTGTGTGTGTGTGTGTATGTATATATATATATATACATATATATACGTATGTGTGTATTTTTATACACACACATACATACATATACACGTGAGATGAGGACAATATATGATACTTGGAGATGAGTCGATATGATCGGGCATGATGCCGTGAGGTTGGATATGTGATTGAGTCATGATATGATATATGGCGTGATATTATAGTGGATTATTGGGTGATGTGTATTTATACATACGACAATATGTGTTGATGATATTTGAATGTACGAGACTTTAGAACAGTACCCCTGATCATGATATTGTTCGATGATGATACCATATGAATGATGATGTATATATGATAGTTGACCCGTACCCTCGATTTTTGGAATGTCGTACGATGGATTTTACCGTACGAAGTATAGATATGATGATTGATCCGCACTCTTGACTCGAGAATGTCGTACTCTGTATTATACAGTATGTGACGCTATGAGACTGGATCGCCTACTACTAGGTATATCGACTTGGAATTTAGGTGGATTTCTTACCCCATTCGGCTAGTTTCTTAGTTTATTCTTTTAGTTGATTAGGTAGATATTAGACTAGGCTCGAGTCATACTTATTTTCAAAACCGACGAATCGTGAGTATTTTTAAAAACAGCCCAAGGGATACTATGGATTTTTCAAAGGACTTATCTTTTCTTAAAAACCCCGTAGCCCCTACTTTTCTAAAAATCACGATTCGTGTTATTTCAAACACTAAAACCGTATGACTCGTGCACTGATACGTGTATTTTTACCATTCACTTGTTCTGTTACTTTTATGTCGTTCTCATTGCATCGCATAGCTATTACATGTGTTTTCTTAACTATTATGATCTCGCCTGTTAGGACACCAACACCATTACCGATGATGCGTATGTTCCACGTACACTTACTTGCCGGCTCACACACATCATCATCGGTAATTGCCATGTCACGTATACTCTAGAAAACATTACTTCATTGGTATAACTTGCTAACTGGTAGTTTCAACATATTATTATTATGCTTGCTCTCATGTGCTATTTAGATATTGCATTCCTTGCTTAGATACCCATGAATTTATATATCCATTCTGTTATGAAATATTGTGAGCTTTACGCCGATATTCACTGCTTATTGACTCTCGATTTTGGGATTTCAGATTTTCTATGAGATTTTTGGATTTGGGGGAAAAACCGCAAGACTTTTATAAACTCATTATCTTTTAAAAATGCAAGTTGCGGTTTTCTCGTAATATGATGTATGCGTCGTCCACCATGAGTTTTCCTGATTTCTGTTGGTTTTCGAGACCCGATTCGAAGAGTTGGATGAACCGTCTCGGGTACATGGTGGGCCCGGTAAGGTGCCCCGGGGCAAGAAACTCGAGTTGTAGACGATGAGCCTGGCAGGGGCAGACTACCTACCGGTGATGTCTGGCGCGTCGGATATCCGGAGGATACCGACCGTAGTCGTGAGATTTGATGATATGGGCCAATCCGGACTGACGGAGCCTGATATATTAAGATATTGAGATATTGGGATATTGAGACATGGAGATATTGAGATATACATATATTGTGTCGATGCTTGACACGGATTTTCTGTCGATTTCACTGATGATGACCCGGTTTTATTATACAAGATTTTCTTATACCAGATATATCCAGATTTTGTGGTTGATTGTTTCATTTATGTTGCATTCATACATCAGATATATGACTTGTTGCTGCTTAGTGACACCGACACGAGCGCATGGTAGTACACTTATGTTTAGATGATTACCCTTGCCACTACTAGATGTTTCAGTGTATATTATGAGTACATTATGGTATACCTAGGAGATCGTTATACATTCGGTTTCTACTCGGTGGTGTCTTCTACTCACGAGTTGGCAATTCACCCCTGTTGTGCCACAGTTTCTTGCAGGTTTTGCCATACAGGTTCCATGGCGGCTTTGCTGGCACACTACTTCTTTTCGGGTGATTGCTTTGGTGGGTGGGTTCACTTGCACCGTGACCACCGTTGTACTTTTATTTATTTCAGTTGTATCTAGTAAGCTCCATCAACCAGACTTGTGTATTTGATAGACTTAGAAAACCAGTTGTTTTATCTTTCGGCCTTAGAGTCGCGCTCTTGTAATACTATTGTTTATGGTTTTCCTGAAGCTTAGTTTTCGTGCTTTCTTTCTGAGTTTTGATTCTCGTCCTTCGGCGTTGTATATTCATTTTATCTTGCGTGGTTGTTCCGCTATTTGGCGAAGAGCTAGCTCCTGCTTGGGGATGCCTTATATATTATTGCTTGTATTCGTTTTTGGGTTACAAATTACAAAGGAGGTGCTGCCCGAATTTCAAACGACAAAAGGGGTTTTCAAGCTAGATACAAATATAGTGTTTCTATATATTACTATTTATGTTTATATAAGAATAAACTTGATTTCAGAGTACCTTATTTCAAAACTGCACCTCCACTATTTTTCTCCTAAAAAGGTTTAGATTTCTGGGCTTTTGGCTTACTTGAATTAGGTGGGGTCCTATAGATTTCACATGATTCAAGTGCCAGTCACATGCCAATTGCGGGTCATGACACGCTTAAACCTATGTTTACTAGGGTCCTTATTGTAATTTAGTATAATTTGAAGGGTTTTATTTAAAAATAGTTTTGGCATAATTTCAAAATATACCTCAAGCATTTAATTATTGTCTTTAGGGTTTTCATAGATGTATATTTTATAGTTGTGAAATTTCTAGTGAGTTGAACCTAATTTCATAGTATATGGTAGCTTATTGAAATATTGTAATTGTATTGTATTTGGATGGTATTTTCATGTAATAGTGATTCCTTTGATTTAGAAAACTTGAAATATTTATATAATTAAAATAGGTATTTTTATAATAGATTTATATATATATTTAATGAAAATAATTTATTTATTTTCTGTAGAAATATCATTTTCTAAAGAAAAATGTATAAAAATTCCATCAAGATAGAATGCTCCTTGCGGAGGTCTGCATCTCGCTCTACTAGGTCCGAGGATGTGTGATAATCCGCACCATCCCGAACGGGGTCCCCAAAAGTGGGTTGTAGAGATGCAATTGAATGGAAATGTCTAATACACTTTTTAAAGAAAACGGTTTTGTAAGTTTAGGGTATTTATTTGTAAAGTCATATTTTCCCGTATTCTATTGTTCTAAAATTCATCGTGCTATGTCAAATATGTGTGTTGTGGTGAGATAGGTCATTACCTCATGATTTATCTAAAGGTATAGCAAGGAAATAAGTTATTATGTCGAAACTAAAATATATGGTATTTTTCTGTAAAAATGCGATAAAAGATACAAAAATGATTCTTTTACGGTGAAACTTGTTTAATAGATTTATGAATGTTTGTTAAACAATATGTGAGAGTATGGTATGATCTGGATTAAGAAAAGTTGAGTTTTGAAGAAGAACCGAATCGGAAGTCGGATTAACTCCGATTCCGTCAGGTTTTATGTTTTGAAAGTTTTAGAATTTGAGATGAGAGGGAAAGAAGGGACTTACTGGATTTTGTGAAAGAAAGGAGAGAGAGAACTACGGAAGGCGTCGAGGTGTCGTTTCGTCGCCGGAAACTCCTTGTATCGTAGCCGGAACTTCGTCGGAGCTTTGCCCTTCGCTAACTCCACTAGTACACTATTGGGACTTGAAAGTTTTTGAGAGTTTTGGCAGGGAATTGTGAGGAGGAGGGGTGAAATGAGGTGCGGTATTTATAGGAGAAATTAGGGTTTGGTATGTTAAAGATTGCATTTAAAATATGCATTAAAATTTGATTAAAAGGGGGTATTATAATTCTCTGGTTAATTGCAGAGAATATAAACAGTGTAGGGAGGGTGGGGTAGCTAAAAGGGTTGCAGGGGAAAATAATGGGGGGCTTTACCCACGGTTGGCCCGATGGTACCGGCCAAATCGTGCTTTTCGCCGGCCTATTCCCGACGGGTGGTGTTCCCCTCCAAAAGACGGGCAAGACATGGAAGTCTTGTCTGAGATTCGGGGCAGATGCTATTTGGTTTTATCTGTCCACCTCTCCGAAGATGCCAAGTTGATTTATGGCACCGCGTATCGAAGGTTTAAACGGATGCGGCCGATGTAGCAGACTTCGTCAGATTCCCCCTCGCTTGAGGGGTTTTTGATTGTGGGGACGCTCTTCCCTGTAGGCGCAAGCCCCTGCAGTTAATTACGCTACCGCATCGCGGTAACAACTTTCTACTTCTCCAGATGTTCACTTCGTGTCGTGGGTGTTTGTTTTGTTTGTGGTTTCCTGTGGATTTTATACGGAGACTAATTTATGTCGTCGCCCGTAGGATGTGGATTAGTCCAAATCCGTAGTTTCTTAGATTTGGGTTTGGGGTTTTGGTTTAAGGATACGTTAGCCGTATTTGAGGCTAAGATCAACTTAAACGTTTGTTAAGGATACGTTAGTCCAGTTTGAGACTAAGATCAACTTAAACGTTTGTTAAGGATACGTTAGTCTAATTTTTGACTATGATCAATTTAACGGGATCATTTAGATCCAACAAAAGAGCATTTGGACTCAATTGTTTAGTTTAGAGACATTGCAGTCGATTACCAGTTTAAGGACATGGTGGTCCAATACCAGTTTAAGGACATAGTGGTCCAATACCAGTTTAAGGACATAGTGGTCCATTGAATGTAAGGCCGTCGGGACCCGTCACCTCTCTGACGACGTTGAAGGATTACAACGACAGATATCAGAGGAGTTCAGAGATGTACCCTTGAACCAGAGTTGGTTGGGAGACCTGTAGTCCAATTTGGGACTAAAGTCTGTTTGAGGGTTTAAAGATACATTAGCCCTATTTGAGGCTAAGATCAACTTAAACATTTGTTAATGATACGTTAGTCTAATTTGAGACTAAGATCAACTTAACGGGATCGTTTAGATCCGACAAAAGAGTATTTAGGCTCTATTTTCCCAGTTTAGGGACATAGTGGTCCGTTGCCAGTTTAGGGACATAGTGGTCCATTGAATGTATGGCCGTCGGGACCCGTCACCTCTCTGACGACGTTGAAGGATTACAACGACAGATATCAGAGGAGTTCAGAGATGTACCCTTGAACCAGAGTTGGTTGAAAGATCAGATGTACTCAGTTCAAGATGATTTGAGGACTTATGGCCAGTTTGGGCTAAGTCCAATTATATTTGAAATATTGGCCCTTTGGGCCATTAGACATTTGTCTGGGTTCAGCCCCTCATCATTCAGCAGTGCTAAACAGAGGTTTGGGGGCTCTGACAGCATTTTGTCTTTGATTTCCTTAATTTTGAGATTTAATTGGAGGAGGGACTTTTACCTCTTGAAAATTAGCCAATTTGGCTAAAAGTAGTGTTAAACACCAGAGAACAACAGTGTTAAACACTGGAGGTAGAACTCTCAAATTAGCGTTAAACACTAAAAGACAATCAGTGTTAAATACTGGAAATATAATCTTCAATTTAGTGTTAAACACTAGAAACAATCAGTGTTAAACACTGGAAATATAATCCCCAAATTAGTGTTAAACACTAAAGAAAGAGGGGTCACGTGTGGACACGTGAGAGCGCCCAAAAGTGGGACCAGATCCCTTTTCTTCGTTCTGCAATTAAGTGTTAAACACTTTTATATTTTACTTTGGAGCATCACGTGCTGACACGTGAGGAAGATTCATGCACTGATTGTTAGAGCGTCTGCCAAGAGGTCACGTGGGAACACGTGAGAGCGCCCAAGGCCTTTATTTCTTTTACTTTTTCTCTCTGTATTTCGGGAGTCACGTGGAGCACGTGTGGCGTTGCTTCAGTGATTTTTCCTTCTCATTTCTGGGGATCTTTTCAGGGGTCACGTGGGGAACACGTGACCTTAATTCTTGTTCGTTCTCTTTTGATCATTGAGGGGAAGAGTCACGTGTTACCACGTGATCAAGTTCTGTTTTTTCTTCTCTGCTCATTGAGAATGGGGGTCACGTGTTACCACGTGATCAAGTTCTTTACGTGCATAGAGATCTTTCAAGTCTCTTTATTTTTTTAAGAATTAAATTCTCTGTAGGGTTAAACCCTAATCATGATTTTGGAGGAATTAAATTCCTATTATGAAAGAATTAAATTCTTATGTAGGGTTAAACCCTAATTTCTTTTAGAGGAATTAAATTTCCATATATGTAAAAGAATTAAATTCTTGATTAGGGTTAAACCCTAGTTCTGTCCATCTTGAAGGAATTAAATTCCTGTAACTTTGGGAGAATTAAATTCTCATATAGGGTTAAACCCTAATTTTGTTTTGGGAGAATTAAATTCTCTAAACTCAATTCCCCCTCTAAGTTTTGGATCTGCATGGCCGGATCTCAACCCGATGAGAATTAAATTCTCAACCTATGGGGAGATGTGCTTCTGCAGATCTTCAACTAGAGGAAAAACTAAGTTCTTTTGTAGAAGAGTTAAACTCTTAGATTTTGAGAATTAAATTCTCAGTTTGAAGTTTTGATTCCCTTTCTTTTCTCGCGTAGGGTTTTCTTTGTTGAGAATTAAATTCTCCTTTCTCTATTCTTCTCTCCAAAAAGTAGATCCCTTCCCTTCTTTTATTGGCTCCTATTTATTGGAGAAGGAAAAGAATCAATTTGTTTAGAAAATCTCTCATTGAAAGATTTGATTTGTTTTCATATTTAATATGATCCTTTAGATCATTCAGTGAATTTTATTCACCGTTGGATTTTAAATCCAAAAGATATTCTGTTTGTTATTTTCGGTGAGATTTAGGGAAATCCTTTCTTGTCTAAGATTTTCCCATAAATTGGTTATATTTAATCACCCTTGGATCTTTAATCCAATGGTCCCCATAATCCTTTTCCATTTGGAAAGATTTAGAAGTTTTTAGAATTTAATTCTATTAAACTGTAAGGCTTTCGAAGCCAGTCATGTGCTGACACGTGACCTTTGGTCACGTGTGAACACGTGACCTTTGGATTGAGTCCTTTTCTCAGCGTTTATTTATGCTTCAATTTTAACCATCACGTGTCAACACGTGATACCTCATTGAGGTATTTCCTTCAGCCATTTATTTTTATTTCTGTTTTAACTATCACGTGTCAACACGTGACCATTGGTCACGTGTGAGCACGTGACTCCCAATTGGGTCCTTCTTCAGCCGTTTGTTTTTATTTCTGTTTTAACTATCACGTGTCAACACGTGACCATTGGTCACGTGTGAGCACGTGACCCCCAATTGGGTCCTTCTTCAGCCGTTTGTTTTTTATTTCTGTTTTAACTATCACGTGTCAACACGTGACCATTGGTCACGTGTCCACACGTGACCATTGGTCACGTGTGAGCACGTGATACCTCATTGAGGTAATTCCTGATTTTTTAATCAGGGAACAGTGCATAGCATATTTGCTCATAACTTTTGATCCCGGATGAATTATGAAGCCCATAATATATCAAATCGAAGGGTTTTTCAAGATGCTTCCAATATCATTAGAATTTAGCTGTTTCTCCTTCTGGAGTTTATCAAAATACAGGTCGGAAGATACTGGTTCGCATTTTCTTAAGCGTACGCTGCCATTTGATACCTTGGACTCTTTTGCGCAGAAATTTTTGGCGAGAACAAATGCCCCCCATTACTTTGCCCACGTAAGTATATACGTGGGTGAAGTAGTGCAGAGTAATGCATAGCGTATGACTAGTTTCGGGTTGGTATATAACTTTCAGAATCTTGATCTGAGAAGATAACGAGCGGACACAAGCGTCGTCATTTATCATTGACTCAAATCTCGACTCTTAAGAGATATAGTTCCAAACTCTCAACTCCATGAGCCGCACCCTTCTATTTCTTTATGTCTTACTCTGGCGTGAAGTAGTTTATACGCTCATGAGTAAGTTCTCCATTTCAGTGGCATGTAGCTTTGGCAAGTGTGGCTCATAGATGGTCCATCTTAACCTCTTTGTAGGGCAGTGATGGCTTAGGAGACAGGGTTAGGATCTGCCACCTAAGACTTTTCAACTTTATGAGCCGTGAAGGTCTCATAAAGACTTTTCTCCCTACGAGTCATGAGGATCTCGTAGGTGTCTTTTCTCCTTAGGAGTCGTGAGGATTCCTAAGTGTGTTTTCTCTTGAGAGTGTAAGGATCTCACAAGAGAATTTTCCCGCTTATAAGTCGAGAGGACTCGTAAGTGGTTGTTTCCCTCCTTGTCGAGATTCGACTTTGGAGAGTGTGACCCGTGAATAGTATGCAAGAGTCCATCTTGGACTGACTTGTAGGGCCCCAGTGCTTAGGAAACAGGTTTTTTAATCCCCATTGCCAAGGCTTTGCCTTACGAGTCGAGACGAATCGAGAAGTTCTCGCAAGGATGTCCTAACGTCACAGTTAACCTCTGCTCTTTACGACAAAGGTCCGTTAGGGTCTGTGGTACTAGGATTTTGCCCATCGTACCGTCGCGTTGGCTGATGTATCCCTCGATAGGCAATCTTGCTGTTCGAGTAGCCTTGCGACTGTCGTGTCTCTGATCCCTTCGAGGGCTGGACAAGACATCTTCAAGCAATCTTCTTAGGCAGTTTGACCGTCAGAAGAGCAAGCGTTAGGAATTTTGCCATGCCGCTTTTTACTTGAGGTTAGGCTCATTTTGGAGAGCCCCGATGAGTCATAACCACTCCGCGCTGGTGTGGGATGATCTCCGATAGTCTTTCAGGTTTTATATGAGTTGCCGTCAAGACCCTGAAGCTAGGAATTTGGCCTTCGCTTCGTTTGCTGGCACTGTGTCTGCTGTATCGAGACGAATGTCGCGGTTGTCTCTAGGTTGCATGTGAACCGTCGAGATTTGGAACTAGGGATTTTGCCATGGCTCCGTTGTTTGATTGTCGTGTCTGAGTCCTGTTAGAGGAAGAACGCTGTGGTGACATCTCGTCTGCTGTATCGAGACGAACGTCGAGGTGGTGACCACTCCGCGCTGGTGTAGGATGATCTCCGATTGTCTTTCAGGTTTTATATGAGTTACCGTCAAGATCCTGAAGCTAGGAATTTGGCCTTCGCTTCGTT
Organism: Agapanthus africanus; assembly: GCA_030015575.1. Lineage (NCBI taxonomy): Eukaryota > Viridiplantae > Streptophyta > Magnoliopsida > Asparagales > Amaryllidaceae > Agapanthus > Agapanthus africanus. The sequence goes on from JASDDO010000012.1 coordinate 513,289,852, forward strand.
TGCTATCATTGCGTTTGCTGTATCGAGACGAACGTCGAGGCGGTGACCACTTCATGTGGGATGATCTCCGGTGGTCTTTCAGGCTTTGTATAAGTTGCCGTCAAGACCCTGAAGCTAGGAATTTGGCCTTCGCTTCGTTTGCTGGCATTGCGTCTGCTGTATTGAGACGAATGTCGCGGTTGTCTCTAGGTCGCTGGTGAACCGTCGAGGTTTGGAACTAGGGATTTTGCCGTGGCTCCGTTGTTTGATTGTCGCGTCTGAATCCTGCTGGAAGAAGAACGCTGTGGTGACATCTTATCTGCTGTATCGAGAAGAACGTCGAGGTGATGACCACTCCATGTGGGATGATCTCCGATTGTCTTTCAGGTTTTATATGAGTTACCATCAAGACCCTGAAGCTAGGAATTTGGCCTTCGCTTCGTTTGCTTTGGCGTTGCGTCTGCATCTTATTGGAGGAAGAACGCTGGGGCGACATCGCATCTGCTGTATCGAGACGAACGTCAAGGTGGTCTCTAGGTTGTTGGTGAACCGTTGGGACCTGGAAATAGGGACTTTGCCATGGCTCCGTTGCTTTGATCCTGGGGTGACATTGCGTCTGCTGTATTGAGACGAACGTCGAGGTGGAGCTGGGATTTTGCCGTCGCTCCGCTTTGTTTCGACCATGAGGTCTTTTGTTGATATTGCTTCTGCATCCTGTTGGACTGCGAAGGAACGCCATTGTTGACATCTTGTCTGCTGTACCGAGACGAATGCCGAGGTGGAGCTGGGATTTTGCCGTCGCTCCGCTTCGTTTCGACCGTGAGGTCTTTTGTTGACGTTGCATCTGCATCCTACTGGACTGCGAAGGAACGCCATTGTTGAAATCTCGTCTGCTGTATCGAGACGAATGCTGAGGTGGAGCTGGGATTTTGCCGTCGCTCCGCTTTGTTTCGACCATGAGGTCTTTTGTTGACGTTGCATCTGCATCCTGCTGGACTGCAAAGGAACGCCATTGTTGACATCTCGTCTACTGTATCGAGACGAATGCTGAGGTGGAGCTGGGATTTTGCAGTCGCTCCGCTTTGTTTCGATCGTGAGGTCTTTTGTTGATGTTGCATCTGCATCCTGCTGGACTGCAAAGGAACGCCATTGTTGACATCTCGTCTGCTGTATCGAGACGAGTGCTGAGATGGAACTGGGATTTTGCCATGGCTCCGTTTGATGGTGTAACATCTGTGTCATGCTGGAATGAGGAGGCCCACCGTCGTTGGTCTCCAGGCTGCAGATGTGTCCATTGAGATTTGGAACTAGGGACTTTGCTATGGTTCCGTTTCGTTGTGACTCTGAGGTCAATTGTTGACGTCACGTCTGCATCTGGTTGGAGTGAGGAGAAACGCCGTTGGTGATCTCTAAGTTGTCGATGTTGACGTCGAGACCCTGAAACTAGGGATCTTCCTTTGCTTCATTTGTTGACATGGTGTCTGCAATATTGCGACAAATGTCGAGGTTGTCTCTAGGTTGTCTATGAACCGTCGAGATTTGGCTTCGCTTTCTGATGGAGCCTGTTGGGAAGGTATAGTTCCCTCTTTGTTTGTGCCCCAGGATTGTATACATGGATCAATGTGATCTCACCTGTAGGGCAAAAAGTTTCATTTTTCTTTATTTCTTTCCGCAATGCTCTATCATTTCAGCTTTTTATATCGCGAAAATCGCGATTGCCCAATCATTTCGGCTATTTTTCGCGGTGCCCAATCATTTCGGCTCTTTATTTTATTTTTACTCGCTGCTTTTTATTGCGAGTTGCCCAATCATTTCGGCTATTTATTTTATTTTTACTCTCTGCTTTTTATTGCGAGTTGCCCCATCATTTCGGCTATTTTGCATGCATACATTTTTACTTGCTGTTTTTATTGCAAATTGCCCCATCATTTCGGCTATTTTGCATGCATGCATTTTTACTTGCTGCTTTTTATTGCAAGTTGCCCCATCATTTCGGCTATTTTGCATGCATACATTTTTACTTGCTGATTTTTATTGCAAGTTGTCCAATCATTTCGGCTATTTTGCATGCATATATTTTTACTTGCTGATTTTGTTGCAAGTTGCCCAATCATTTCGGCTGTTTTGTATGCATGTGTGGCTTGCTGTCTTTTCGCTGCAAGTTAGGAATTAGACACTGATTTTGGCATCAGCATCGCTACAACTGGAATATTGCCAGGAGCGAATCATCATTTGCCATGAAAGGACTTGGAATTTGATACCGGTTTAGGCATCAGCATCGCTACGACTGGAATATTTCCAGGAGCGAATCATCATTTGCCTCTGTCAATGTCGAACAAAGGTGGCTTAGCGATCAGGGTTAAGATCCTGTCGACTAAGGCTTTTGACTTCATGAGCCGTAAGGGTCTCGTAAAGGTATTTCTCCCTGCGAGTCGTGAGGATCTCGTAGGTGTGTTTTCTCCTTAGGGATCGTGAGGATTCCTAAGTGTATGTTCCCCTGTAAGTCGTAAGGATCTTACAAAAGGGTTTTCTCCTTATAAGTCGAGAGGACTTACAAGGGTTGTTCACTATATGGACATATCCCTAGTCACGGGTGGGACTTGGTTAGGGAAATGTTTATTCGCGCCCATGGATTGTATACAAGGGTCAGTATTGAACCACTTGTAGGGCAGTATCGAAGGTTCTGGGAGTTGCTTAAGTACAGGTTCAGGTCTCTGTAACTTAAGACTTTCAAATCTTATGAGCCGTGAGGGTCCCATAAGAGAGTTCTCCTTACGAGTCGTGAGGATCTCGCAAGTGTAATTTCTCCTTAGGAATCGTGAGGATCCCTAAGTGTGTTGCTCCCTTGTGAGTCGTAAGGATCGCACGCGGGCGGTTTCTCCTCACAAGACCGAGAGGACCCTGTAAGTGTTTTAATGAGGTTGCGCCCTTTCGGGTTTTCACAAATACTCGCCGGTAGCCCTGTTGTTTTTACTCACGGAGCCCTTTCGGGTTTTCATCCGTGCCCATTTTGCTTATGGACATACCGTTTTTTTAACCACGCCAGCCTGAGGATGCCGCGGGTTGATAGTAGTTTAACGACGTTTCGGTCATTTGCAAGTTTTAGGACATTGCGGTCCGTCGTTAGTTTAGGGACGTTTCGGTCTGACGCCAGTTTTAGGACATAGTGGTCCATCGTTAGTTTAACGACGTTTCGGTCTTCAGCCAGTTTTAGGACATAGTGGTCCATCGTTAGTTTAACGACGTTTCGGTCTATGGGGCTTCCTCTATGAAAGAGCATGATGCCCCCGGCATGTCCATCTTTTTCGGAGCATGTGGTTGTGGTGGGTTCACCTTCCATTTTTCGGAGAGCGCAAACTTGCCATGTTGGTACTGATCTTCAACCCAGTTTTTTGAAGACGTAGCAGTTATCGATCGGATGGCCCAATACTTGGTGGTAAGGTAAGTAATTAGAATTGTTGACGACATTCAGTTGTAGCTGGTGTTTCGTCTCTGGTAGAGTGATAAGCCTGTTGCGTACTGCTAATTCGAACAGCCTCCTTGTTTCATCTCGGGGAAACGAGTAAGGACGTTTCAACTTCTCATAGAGGGGTTGCCGCTTGTTGCTTTGGCGAACAACCGGTCTAGGGCCACTCGATTGTTGTTGAGCATTGGCGACGAAGGCCGTTCTTCCCTTCCCTTTATCCGTTTTGTTCGATCCCTTGTTTGCGGGTCCGAGATTCTTTCCAGGTAGTGTGTGATTGCACAGTTGAATGTTCTCGCAACTCCTCAATTCTTTCGTTTCAGAGATGGATTCCTTGAAGAGAGGACCGAGGGCTACTTTTTCGTTGGAGCCGCTCCCGAAGGTGAGAACTCGCGATCCCCCGGCATCAACCCTATGACAATTGCCGGCAATTTTTTTACGCTCATCTGTCGCATTTTTCCGCTGTCTACGAGCTTCACGCTTTGTCCTGTTGAAGTGTTGCCTGTAAGCGACATACCCTTGCCACCAACACTTAAAGGAGTTGCAGTCTTCAGTAGGATGTGCGATCTTCTGATGATATAAGCAGAAGTTAGGATGTACGTCCGCTTCATCAAGATGTATACCTCCAGGAGAATTTTCTCTGAAAGAGGGCAGCTTCATCCCCATCGATATGGCATTGGCGAATTATTTCCTTGTCTTGATCCTGCTTTCATTTGCGTCGGATGTACTTTGATCTGGTGGGAGTGTTTCGTCCCTTTCATCTAGTCGCCGACGTTTGGCTTTCTCGAATATAGCCATCTCTCGCTCTCGATCAGCTTTGCTTTTAAGACGGGCTTCGTTCAGGAATGCATCAATCATTTCGTCTGATGGTCCTAGAAGTTCTGGCTTAGGATTTGCCCCCAGCTTCTCTGTGTAAGGAGCTTCTTCATCATTTATTGACAAGTGAGAGATCACATGGCAGCTTGCCACATAATCTTCAGGTTCATCCGACGAGTCTTTGTCATCATCTCCGTCCTCAAGGACGTGGCTGAGGAATTCTCGGAGTGTGACTGGGGTCCGCGCCTTCTGATTATATTCTTCCGGTGCGTCAATATGTTTTCGCAGATCCGTGCGTTTGTCATCAAACTGCGCGAGCTTTTTCTTTGAAGACTTTGACGGCTGTGCCTGGGTGTTTTTCCCACTGCTATCAATTCTCGGTGTTAGGCGTGGTTTCAGCATCCCATCAATGACTTTAGGTTCCAGTAGATTTTTCCACCTGATTGCCGGGCATGTTTGGAGATCTTTCAGCATTCTTTTCGTCTTGGCTGAAAGAGCGACCTCCCATGGAGCCTCTTCTACGAAAGAACATGATGCCCCCGGTGTGTCCGTCTTCTTGGGAGTGTGTGGCTGTGGTGGGTTCACCTTCCAATTTTCGGACAGGGCAAATTTGCCCTGTTGGTATTGATCTTCGATCCAACCTTTAAAGACGAAGCAATTTTCAATTGGATGGCTTACCGCTTGATGGTAAGGGCAATAATTTGGACTATTAGCCTCGCTGGGTTGCAACGGTCATTTTGGATTCGGGAGATTGATGAGCCTGTTGCGCACCGCTAGCTCGAACAATCTTCTTGTTTTGTCCTGAGGAAACGAATAAGGGCGTCCAAGTCTCTCTTCGAGGGATGGGCGCGGACGCACGCTGCTTTGGCGAACAACCGGCTTTAAATTGCTCGGCTGTTGTTGAGTATTGGTGACAAAAGTCGCTTTTCCCTTCCCCTTTTCGTTCCAAGGCTCTGTCATTGAAGAGGAAGGCCTATGGCCCATCTGGTCCATTTGGGCCAGCTTGTCAATCAAGGCCTAGAAGCTGGTCGGCTTGAAGAACATCATGAATTGGGAGATGGTCGCTTGAGGGTCGAGAGTACCCACGAACATGCCCACGGCATGAGCTTCTTCGATGCGCTGCTCGCACTTTGACCATAGATTACGCCACCGTACTGCGTATTGAACCCACGTTTCGCCTGGCCTTACCCTGGCATTAATCAGTGCTGTTATTGGGGTGCGTTCACTAGCACTCACGAATCTTTGTGTAAACTGTAGCTCCATCTCCGCAAATGTTTTGATAGAGTCGTTAGGTAGCTCCGAATACCATTCGAAGGCCGTTTCCGCTAAGCTGCCGACGAATTGGCGAAGCAACAATTTATCATCGCCTCCAGTGTTGCCACATAAGGCTCTGAATTGAGCGACATGTTGATGTGGATTCCCCGTCCCTTTATATACATGAAACTTAGGGATCGTATATCCCGGCGGGTAACTGATTTGGTCATACCGGCCCGGATAGGGTCGTCCGGTTCTAACAATTTGCCCAGCCGCTTTATTCGCTTGATGAACTCGTATCTGCTGAGCTATATAGTCGTCTAGTGCAGCTTTGGAAATGGTTTCCTCCTTGACTGCTGAATGAGCCGGAGGAGGATTAGATGTCTCCTCTCTGTCGTCTTCCATAATGATCAGAGGGTTTTCAGCTGGAGGGTCCGGCTGTAACATCATTCCTACCATGTCTTGGAAGAGAAGCGCCATTTGTTTTATGTTAGCCGCTTGCTCTGCGGCTTCTTTGTCCCTCTTTTCGAGGACTCTGCGCAAGAAGTCAGCATCGATTTCTTGTTCGTGACGCTGCTCTGATGATGCCTCCGGGCTTTTTTTTGGCCCGGTAAGTGCGGCCATTGCAGTCATCATTTCCTGAAGCTTCTGTTGTTGCTCCTGGGCTTTGGTCACGGATCGAGTGAGCGGTCGGTAACCCGTCAAAGCACGACTATCCTCTTTCCCGGATGCCATATAAACAGTATGGACCACTATGCCCCCAGGGCGTTTGTGCTCAGCGCTTTTACGGTTCGCCATGTTCACAGGGGCTTTTTGCGGCCTCCTTTTCTTTTGAGTGATTGACGTTGAGGGATCTGTTGCAGTGGGCATCCAACCAGCTGTTGCTTTTTCTGGCTTGACAAAGTAGTCCTTCTCCTGCCGAAACTTCATCTTTTTCTGTTGGCGGAGATAGTCTTGATCCATTACGGAGTCTTGGACTTGACGCCAGACCTTGTACATTTTAGAGGACAGCCGTTGAGGGGGCTGCTCCAGCTTCTTCTCTGGAGCATTCTCCACAGGTGAAGGAGTTCTCTTCAGCATTGCAGTAGGAGAGTTTCTGCGCACCTTGTTGAGCAGTTCAAAGCTGTTCTCGGTTGGAACAGCAACATCGATCCCCACCGTTGGGGCTGGTGGAGTAAATCCAGAGGGAGAGCTGCCCCCAGCCTTCCGTACTCGGCGCCAGTGACGACGGCGAGCATGTCGCGCGATTGGAGTTGGTTTAGCCATAGGGGCGACCCCCTCATGCCCCCTGTATTGGTCAAAATTTGCTGGTATCAGCCTTTTAAAGACCGACGTCCGTTGAATGGGGATGGTCAACCTATCAAAAGCAGACTTCCGAGTAGGGGAAGCAACCTTGGTGATTTTGCCTAGAACGGGAGTGGGGATGGCTATCCGCTTCGGGATAACGCCTTCCGGTATTGCAGGCTTCTTCATGGGCCCGTTGGAGCTCTGGCCTAGTCTGTTAAAAACTGAGGCAGTGGAGTTGGCGACCCGTCGAGAGGGGCCGCGGTAGTAGTGAGTCGATCAAAGACCAACTTCTTTGGAGCTTCTTGCGACATCATTGGGGTATTGAAGCTCATCGGTGGGAGCATGGTCCCGAAGAATAGTCCAGTGGTGGCTTGAGTCACCTGCTCCACTGGCATCTTGAAAAAGAAGGCCGCTCGAGGCTCGTAAGTCACTCCTCCGGCGAGGACGGAGTGGGAGTTGTTGCAATTAGTGCAGTTTGAAGCCATTGATCTTCTGATTTCTGCACGGAGCAAGACACCAAATCTTAGTACCTCGAATCCACAGGCAACCACAGCAAACCGCGATTCGTTCGCGAACACGACACATGAAGTGTGGAGTGGAAAGAGGAAGAGGTCCCACCGGACGTGCCAGAATCTGTTCCCCTCTGAAAGACGGGCAAGACATGGACGTCTTGCCTGAGATTCGGGGCAGATGCTATTTGGTTTTATCCGTCCACCTCTCCGAAGATGCCAAGTTCATTTATGGCACCGCGTATTGAAGGTTTAAACGAATGCGACCGATGTAGCAGACTTCGTCAGATTCCCCCTCGCTTGAAGGGTTTTTGATTGTGGGGACGCTCTTCCCTGCAGGCGCAAGCCCCTGCAGTTAATTACGCTACCACATCGCGGTAACAACTTTCTCATTCTCCAGATGTTCACTTCGTGTCGTGGGTGCTTATTTTTTTTGTGGTTGCCCGTGGATTTTATACGGAGACTAATTTATGTCGTCGCCCGTAGGACGTGGATTAGTCCAAATCCGTAGTTTCTTAGATTTGGGTTTGGGGTTTTGGTTTAAGGATACGTTAGCCATATTTGAGGCTAAGATCAACTTAAACGTTTGTTAAGGATACGTTAGTCCAGTTTGAGACTAAGATCAACTTAAACGTTTGTTAGGATACGTTAGTCCAGTTTGAGACTAAGATCAACTTAAACGTTTGTTAAGGATACGTTAGTCTAATTTTTGACTAAGATCAAGTTAACGGGATCATTTAGATCCAACAAAAGAGCATTTGGACTCAATTGTTTAGTTTAGAGACATTGCGGTCGATTACCAGTTTAAGGACATGGTGGTCCAATACCAGTTTAAGGACATAGTGGTCCAATACTAGTTTAAGGACATAATGGTCCATTGAATGTAAGGCCGTCGGGACCCGTCACCTCTCTGACGACGTTGAAGGATTACAACGACAGATATCAGAGGAGGTCAGAGATATACCCTTGAACCAGAGTTGGTTGGGAGACCTGTAGTCCAATTTGGGACTAAAGTCTGTTTGAGGGTTTAAACATACGTTAGCCCTATTTGAGGCTAAGATCAACTTAATCATTTGTTAAGGATACGTTAGTCTAATTTGAGACTAAGATCAACTTAACGGGATCGTTTAGATCCGACAAAAGAGTATTTAGGCTTTATTTTTCCAGTTTAGGGACATAGTGGTCCGTTGCCAGTTTAGGGACATAGTGGTCTATTGAATGTATGGCCGTCGGGACCCGTCACCTCTCTGACGACGTTGAAGGATTACAACGACAAATATCAGAGGAGTTCAGAGATGTACCCTTGAACCAGAGTTGGTTGAAAGAGCAGATGTGCTCAGTTCAAGATGATTTGAGGACTTATGGCCAGTTTGGGCTTAGTCCAATTATGTTTGAAATATTGGCCCTTTGGGCCATTAGACATTTGTCTGGGTTTAGCCCCTCATCATTCAGCAGTGCTAAACAGAGATTTGGGGGCTCTGACAACATTTTGTCCTTGATTTCCTCAATTTTGAGATTTAATTGGAGGAGGGACTTTTACCTCTGGAAAATTAGCCAATTTGGCTAAAAGTAGTGTTAAACACCAGAGAACAACAGTGTTAAACACTGGAGGTAGAACTCTCAAATTAGTGTTAAACACTAAAAGACAATCAGTGTTAAACACTGAAAATATAATCTTCAATTCAGTGTTAAACACTAGAAACAATCAGTGTTAACCACTGGAAATATAATCCCCAAATTAGTGTTAAACACTAAAGAAAGAGGGGTCACGTGTGAACACGTGAGAGCGCCCAAAAGTGGGACCAGATTCCTTTTCTTCGTTCTGCAATTAAGTGTTAAACACTTTTATATTTTACTTTGGAGCATCACGTGCTGACACGTGAGGAGGATTCATGCACTGATTGTTAGAGCGTCTGCCAAGAGGTCACGTGGGAACACGTGAGAGCGCCCGAGACCTTTATTTCTTTTACTTTTTCTATCTGTATTTCGGGAGTCACGTGGAGCACGTGAGGCGTTGCCTCAGTGATTTTTCCTTCTCTTTTCTGGGGATCTTTTCAGGGGTCACGTGGGGGACACGTGACCTTAATTCTTGTTCGTTCTCTTTTGATCATTGAGGGGAAGGGTCACGTGTTACCACGCGATCAAGTTCTGTTTTTTCTTCTCTGCTCATTGAGAATGGGGGTCACGTGTTACCACGTGATCAAGTTCTTTACGTGCATGGAGATCTTTCAAGTCTCTTTATTTCTTTAAGAATTAAATTCTCTGTAGGGTTAAACCCTAATCATGATTTTGGAGGAATTAAATTCCTATTATGAAAGAATTAAATTCTTATGTAGGGTTAAACCCTAATTTCTTTTAGAGGAATTAAATTCCCATATATGTAAAAGAATTAAATTCTTGATTAGGGTTAAACCCTAGTTCTGTCCATCTTGAAGGAATTAAATTCCTGTAACTTTGGGAGAATTAAATTCTCATATAGGGTTAAACCCTAATTTTGTTTTGGGAGAATTAAATTCTCTAAACTCAATTCCCCCTCTAAGTTTTGGATCTGCATGGCCGGATCTCAACCCGATGAGAATTAAATTCTCAACCTATGGGGAGATGTGCTTCTGCAGATCTTCAACTAGAGAAAAAACTAAGTTCTTTTGTAGAAGAGTTAAACTCTTAGATTTTGAGAATTAAATTCTCTGTTTGAAGTTTTGATTCTCTTTCTTTTCTCACCTAAGGTTTTCTTTGTTGAGAATTAAATTCTCCTTTCTCTGTTCTTCTCTCTTGAGAATTAAATTCTCCTCTCTGTTCTTCTCTCCAAAAAGTAGATCCCTTCCCTTCTTTTCTTGGCTCCTATTTATAGGAGAAGGAAAAGAATCAATTTGTTTAGCAAATCTCTCATTGAAAGATTTGATTTGTTTTCATATTTAATATGAGCCTTTAGATCATTCAGTGAATTTTATTCACAGTTGGATTTTAAATCCAAAAGATATTCTGTTTGTTATTTTCGGTGAGATTTAGGGAAATCTTTCCTTGTCTATGATTTTCCCATAAATTGGTGATATTTAATCACCCTTGGATCATTAATCCAACGGTCCCCATAATCCTTTTCCATTTGGAAAGATTTAGAAGCTTTTAGAATTTAATTCTATTAAACTGTAAGGCTTTCGAAGCCAGTCACGTGCTGACACGTGACCTTTGGTCACGTGTGAGCACGTGAACCCCAATTGAGTCCTTTTCTCGGCGTTTATTTATGCTTCAATTTTAACTATCACGTGTCAACACGTGACCATTGGTCACGTGTGAGCACGTGATACCTCATTGAGGTATTTCCTTCAGCCATTTGTTTTTATTTCTGTTTTAACTATCACGTGTCAACACGTGACCATTGGTCACGTGTGAGCACGTGACCCCCAATTGGGTCCTTCTTCAGCCGTTTGTTTTTATTTCTGTTTTAACTATCACGTGTCAACACGTGACCATTGGTCACGTGTGAGCACGTGACCCCCAATTGGGTCCTTCTTCAGCCGTTTGTTTTTTTATTTCTGTTTTAACTATCACGTGTCAACACGTGACCATTGGTCACGTGTGAGCACATGATACCTCATTGAGGTAATTCCTGATTTTTTAATCAGGGAACAGTTCATAGCATATTTGCTCATAACTTTTGATCCCGGATGAATTATGAAGCCCATAATATATCAAATCGAAGGGTTTTTCGAGATGCTTCCAATATCATCAGAATTTAGCTGTTTCTCCTTCTGGAGTTTATCAAAATATAGGTCGGAAGATACTGGTTCGTATTTTCTTAAGCGTATCGCTGCCATTTGATACCTTGGACTCTTTTGCACAGAAATTTTTGGCGGGAACAGGTGGTGTTGGTATTGGTGCCACGTGTAGGTGTCACCTCGTATTCTTTAGTGCGCATATTTAAATAATTTGTAACTCTTCAGTTTACGTGTTGTGCACGTGTAGACTCTTGGGATTCTAAAAAAAATTAAAAGACAATTAAATAAAAAGAATATGTGGCTGATGGGATTTGAACTCGGGTGCTATGTCTCAGCAGTGCAAGGTTTTACCAGTGAGCTACAAGCTCTTTCTTGTTATTCAAAAGTAAAACAAATTCTTATAGCACTCACAGGAATTGTAAATACCCCAATTGTACATTAACTTTTAAATAATTTTATGTACGCAGAAATTGAAGTTGTTACAGTCTACCCTCCTTACAAAAATTTCGTTCTCGAAATTTACAATTTATTTTAAGGACTAGTTTACAAATAATTGAGGGTATCTTGCACGCATCTCATTTTCCCTTTCCCGTGTCGATTCTCCTGGAGTGTCTTTTCTCCACATCACTCGAACAAAGTTGACTTCCTTGTTCCGAAGTGACTTCACTTTTCTGTCCAGGATCTCAACAGGTTGCTGTTCACAAGATAAGTCGGGCTGTACAGTGAGCTCGGAATGATCAAGAATATAGCTGAGGTCACTCACATACCTTCTGAGTTGGGATATGTGGAACACATTGTGCACTCCTTCCAATGAAGGTGGAAATGCCAAGCGATAGGCCACTTCACCGACTCGTTCGAGTATGTCGAACGGTCCAATATACCTTGCACTAAGCTTACCCTTTCTTCCAAAACGAATCACTCCGCGGTTTGGAGATATCTTCAGAAATACATGTTCTCCCGGTTGGAACTCCAAGTGACGGCGCTTTGTATCAGCCCAATGCATATGTCGATCTTGGGCTATGCGCATTCTTTCCATGATAGTACGAACTACGTTGACAGTTGCTACTATCATCTCAGGTCCAAGAAGTTTTCTATCTACGATGTCGTCCCAACTTAATGGCGATCGACACTTCCTTCCATAAAGTGCTGCAAAAGGTGTCATTCCTATACTTTCTTGGTAGCTGTTGTTGTATGAAAACTCCACAAGATGTAGGCGATCTTCCCACAATCCTCCGAAGTCTAGCATACACGCTCTGAGTATATCTTCTAAGATATAAATAGTTCGCTCAGACTGGCCATCTGTTTGTGGATGATAAGCTGTGCTGAAGTTCAGACTTGTTCCCAAGCTCGCTTGCAGATTTTGCTAAAATTGTGATCGAAACCTGGTGTCACGATCGGAGACAATGCAGACCGGTACTCCATGAAGTCTCACGATTTCCTGTATGAGTTTATGGGTATCAGAGATAGTACATATTGAAGAGTTTAAATCTTATTTAGATTCTTACCTCCATGTACTTCTTTGCTAATGTATCAGGAGATTGGCCAACTCGAAATGGGATGAAGTGAGCCGACTTTGTGAGTCGATCCATAATAACCCATACCGCATCGTTACCCTTTGTGCTGCGAGGAAGTGCGGTCACAAAATCCATTGTGATGTGTTGCCACTTCCATTCTGGGATAGGTAACGGTTGAAATAAACCAGCTGTCCTGTGATGTTCAGCCTTTACTTGCTGACACACCAAGCATTTAACGACGCTTCTAGCTATTTCACGCTTCATTCCATGCCACCAGTAATTTTGATGTAGATCTTTGTACATCTTTGTACCTCCAGGGTGTACTGAGTAGGGAGAGTTGTGAGCTTCTTTCATCAACTCTTCCCGCACAGAATCTTTTAGTACACATAATCTGCTGCCGTACCTTAAAGATCCGTCTTCATGGATGATGAAGTCTGTTTGAAATCCATTCTCTACTTGTTCTCTGATCTTTTGCAACTTAGCATCATTGGCTTGAGCTGCTTTGATCTGATTGACAATGGTAGATTGAACTTGTAAGTTCATCAAACTTGAAGCGTTACCTGGCATGACCACGATAATCTCCATTTGATGTAAGTCTTGTTGAAACTTCACGGTGAGATTCAATGCTAATGGTTGGCGACTAAGGGCATCAGGTACTACATTCACTTTCCCTGGGTGATATTGCAGGTTGATATCAAATTCCGCTATGAGTTCTAACCATCTTCTCTGCTGCATATTAAGCTCCTTCTGAGTAAACACATATTTCAGACTCTTGTGATCTGTGTATATGTTCACTCGTTCACCAAGAAGATAATGACGCCAAATCTTATGAGCAAAGATAACGGCTGCCAACTCCAAATCATGCGTCGGATAACTGCGCTCATGAATCTTCAGCTGTCTTGAAGCATAAGCCACAACCTTACCGTGCTGATGTAGAACACATCGTAATCCCTTACCGGATGCATCGCAATGCACTTCAAAACCTCCAGATTGGTCCGGTATGACAAGGATAGGCGCTGATGTCAATCTTGACTTAAGTTCTACGAAAGCTTGCTCGCATGCTTCTGACCACACGAATTCTTCATCTTTACGTGTGAGCTTGGTCAGGGGTGTTGCAATCTTCGAAAATCCTTCAATGAACCATCTATAATATCCAGCTAGACCCAAGAAACTTTGAATGTCCTTCACTGAATTTGGTGTCGGCCATTCGCTTACTGCTGAAACTTTCGCTGGATCCACAGAGATTCCTTCGCCTGATACAATATGTCCGAGAAAACCAACTTGATCTAGCCAAAACTCATATTTGCTGTACTTAGAATAGAGTTGATGTTGTCGTAGAGTTTCTAGGACAATTTGTAGGTGCTCGGCATGTTCTTTCCGACTCTTAGAATACACCAGGATGTCGTCGATGAAGATAACAACAAACCTGTCTAAGTATTCCCGGAAAACTTAATTCATCAGGTTCATGAATATTGCTGGTGCATTGATCACTCCAAATGGCATTACAAGAAATTCGTAATGACCATAGCGAGTTCTGAATGCTGTTTTATGGATATCAGATTCTTTGACCTTCACCTGATGATAACCCGAACGAAGATCTAACTTGGAGAAAATACAAGATCCACTTAGTTGATCGAAATGATCATCGATGCACGGTAATGGATACTTGTTTTTTATCGTTACTTCGTTAAAGACTCTATAATCAATGCACATTATGTATGAACCTTCCTTCTTCTTCACAAGTAGAACTGGTGATCCCCAACTTGAAGTGCAGTGCACCATGAAAACAGTGTCCATCATCGACACGTAAATCGACGTACCATGGGCTCCGTCTGCCCGGATCGGCCCGCGGGCTCCGGCAGTACGAATCGGCCCATATCCATCTCACGACTCCAGTCGATATCCTCCGGATAACCGCCGAGTCTAAAACTATCACCGGTAGGCAGTGCACCTCCCCTGCCAGGCTCATCGGCTAAATCCATCGACATACCTTTCTTGCCCTGGGGTACCATACCGGGTCCACCATGAACCCGCAACACGGCCTCATACACTCCTCGCATTGGGTATCTATCACAAATCTCAGAACCGAGAAATCTCATGGTGGACGCATCGAAATATCATATCAAGAGAAACCGGGTTTTTCAAACAATGCATAATTTCATGAACTACCACGGTCCTCAAATCTAGAAAACATCAAGTAATGAATAAGAATACTTGCATAGATCATTATGATGATATATATTATGTATATGTACATATATAACAACATCCCATACCACTGATACACACACACACACACACACACATACATACATAACAGCGTCCCATACCACTGATATATATCCTCAGGAGTAAAACATCCAGAAAAAACATCATATGAAATCCATATCTCAATGCGTAAATCCATGAATATAATATATGCAATATAAAATAGTAATATGCATATAAAGGAAAAACCGCTATTTAAATGCAACAAGTTATTAAATATATCATGCGGTTCCTAATTTCTCCGAAATCCAACGCAACATCATATAAGGGTGAACATGTAGCTATAGCAAGGTATCTATGTGTACATGTAAGTATGTAAGCGAGATGTACATGTAGCTATATCTCATATGTGTATATACCTGTCAATAATGATACAATACCCTATAAGTATATGTGTAAGCATGTAGGCATATATGTATGCTATCTTTCTTATACACAATGGAAATAAGGATCATGTCTCAATATCCCTAACCAATACAATATCACTTATGTATAGGTGTCAGCTATATCTCATATGCACAATGGAAATAAGGATCATGTCTCAATGTCCCTAACCAATACAATATCACGTATGTAAATGTGATGTGCGTGTCATGGCAATTATCGACGGAGTATGTGACATACAATTAGTGCTCGTGCAACATGAACCGTCAATAATAGTGCAGTGCCTAATGGGTACAAGTCTCAGCACAACAAGTAATAATCTGAAATGAAGTTCATGCACAATCTCTATATGTGAAATACTTGTAACTAATAATCATGTCATATAACCCATCCCAGACGCATAACGCCATGCGGGCGATTCCCCTGTAGATGTTAAATCTACTCACAGATGATCTCGAGCTAAGAAAATCTGACCACCTGCTTCCCTTTCTTCGCAGCGTCCGAAGTCCCCGCTTGCGATCCTAAAATTTCACAAACACAACATATAAGGCTAAATATCCTGCGCCGACACAAAGATAACGAAACGCAAGGATAACGTCTACAAGATAAACACACTGTGCACCTAGTGTACAAAACGCGTACGACATCGGCACAACCCTAGCTAGGATCGCTAAACTACACAACCACCAAGCCTAGACCCCATCGTACCGATCACACATTAACAACACAATATATAGCGTGGAAAATAATATATATAACATCGCAACGTCAATTGAACCCACGCCTAATTTAACCGAAAACCTAGTAAGCAACTTTCATCCTTTTAGCTCAAGTCTAGAAGTTTAAACAATTCTAACGATCACAATCATCGCAAAGTAGCTTAACAAAGTCACGCAAACCTTTACTACAATTTTAATCTCACTCATATAAGATTTAGTAAAAGTTAGTTTTCTATTAAGCTAATTAGACGATTAGAAAAAACAACAAATAACATTCTCACAACTAGGTTAAGTTTTCAAAATCTACACTTCTTCATTAACCATTTTAAATAAATCAAAACTTAACTTAATCTTCACAACTCTTTCATGAATTAATAAACATGCAATTTAAAGCTATATTAAATATCTAATAAGCTAGCATAATGATTTAAACAACAATTAAAGTTTAGGGTTAGGATTTTATACCTCCATTAGATTCACAAACTAGCAACTAAACTCCAAATTAGCCTCCAAAATGATGAATTTCATGAAGATCCAAGGTTGTTTAGGGTTGAAAAATAAAGGGTAGGGATTTTTTTTTTGAGTTTTTGGGATTATTTGATGATTTATTTGAGCTTGAAGAAGTGGAAAAGGGGTGAGAAGAGAGAGAGGGCAGCAAGGGGGAGGGGTCGGCCAAGCTAGGTTAAAGAGGAGGTTTGTGGAATTGTGTGGAAATTTCTAGTCTAAAATAGCATTAAATGCTCATTTAAAGCCTCTCCCATCCATGCCATCTCTTAATCATTTTCTTTAAAACATTTCTTTTAATCCAACAAATATCTAGATACTTTGGAGAGAAGGTTTAAAGCTTAATCTTGTGATTAAGTTAGCATATTTTCACATTAGCATAATTAACCCAATCAAATTTGTAATTACCACTAATTAAGTGCATAAATAAAAGCTTATAATAATATTTTAATTAAGGAAAAATGTTAAAATGAACCAAAATTTTCAAGTGACCACTAAAAACCGCAAACTAGCAATTTACCAGTTAAACTAGGTGCAGTTAAGTCTAAATTGAAAAAAATGATCACTTCAGGGTTTTTACGGAAAACACAACTTATTTTACCTATTAACGGAAAATTCGCCTAAACGATTTCTAAAGTGTTACAATCTTCCCCCCTTAAAGAAATTCGGTCCCCGAATTTAAAATTCTTACTATGCGTACCTTCAAAAAGATGAGTGCAAAACTTCCACATCTCGCTCGCAGCCTCCCAGTGATCTTCTCACTAGACGGGCTACACCAAAGAACCTTCACAGATAGTAAGACCTTTGACCGAAATTTCTTCACCTGCCGATCCACTATAACTATCGGCTGCTAGTGAACGAAAGATCGCGTCCAAATGAATGGTCTGGTGCTGAATCATGTGAGAAGGGTCATGAAGGTAATTGCGAAGCATCGACACAAGGAATACGGGGTGAATACTCAGAAATCTGGGCGGAAGTGCCAACGATAGGCAACGATACTAACTCGCTCAAGGATCTCAAAAGGACCTACAATTCTGGGACTATGTTTCCCAAAACTCAACACGCCATTCATTGGAAGAATCCGTAGGAATACATGATCTCCCACTGCGAACTCAAGTCTGCGACAACGATGGTCGGCATAAGACTTCTGTCTGCATTGGGCTGCTCTCATCCTGTCCCAAACCAACTGGATCTTCTCCGAAGTCTCTTGACTAGCTGGGGTCCAAAAATCCTGCTCTCGCGGAGTCGGTCAAACAGACTGGCGATCGACACAATCTAACATACAAAGCCTAAAAAGTTGCCGTCTGAAACGTCTCTTGATAACATTTATTGTAGGAGAACTCCATCAATGGCAAGTGACGATCCCACAGCCAACAAACATTTAGTACATACGCACAAGCATATCCTCCAGAGTCTGTATAGTCCGCTCTGTCTAACCATCGGCCTGCAGATGGAAAGCAGTGCTAAAGCTCAACCAGTACCCAAGGCTTCCTGAAGCTTCTGCCAACGATGGCTAGCGAACTGGGTGCCTCTATTGGATACAACGCATGAAGGAACTCCATGCAAACGCACAACTTATCGAAAAACAACTGAGCATAACTGATTGATCATTTTTCTTTGTGTGTATGGAAAAGTTTTAATCAAAACCAAAGAAATTTATACCGCAATCAATTAATGGTGTTGATGTAGCGCGTTAATGAATATGGATCGTCCACTGAGATGTGTGTTTTGATCGATCTTGTTTTAGATGAGTCAAAATGAAAAGATAAAAGAAATTGCAAGAAAATTGATTCAAGATTTGAAAGATTTGATTTCAAGAAACATAAAGAAAAATAAAGATCTAGAATCAAGAATCAAGAAATGTCCCAATCACTTTGATTTATCAAGATAATGAAGATTAGCTTGTAGGATTCGATTGAGTTAATAGTTAATGATGAATCTAATAATTCCTAATCTTATCTATTGATAATTTGTAGCTAGATTGATGATGATGAATGAAGATTAGGGATCAATTGAAGAAACTCGGGCTTCTCCTTTTATCCCTTGTCTTTTCAATCATGATCATTCAGATCTAGCCTCTAGCAAAGAAAATCATCAATCATTTGATCCCTAATTTGCAACAAAATTTGCAAGAATGTGATCTCGATCCAAATTAGGTCATTGATGATTCTTTTTCCTAGAGTTCACAAATCTCATAAGACTTAAAATTAGTATTAAAATTTGATCATCATTAGATCTATCGATTCTCTCGAATCCTTCACAAGCGGAGAATTTACTCAAGCATCATGAAAATAAATGAATCAAAGATCAAGAAATTTCACAACGCAAGAATGTAAAGAAAACAAGAATTTCAATTATCACCTTTATTAAATCGACGACTAATTACACATTCCCTCAATTCGAGATTACAAGATGTTGCTCTCGATCGCTCCTTTTGAAGAGGTAACTAGCTCCGTCGAATTTTGCTCCGCTCGATCTCTATGAGTTGCGGATCGTTGTGGATCTCTTGCTCGGATGAAGATCGGCTTCGCGGATAAAGAATCGATGGTTGCTTGCTCGATTTGCTTCTCAAAATGATCTTGATTTGGCTTTGGAAATGGATTTGGGCTAGGGTTTTGGTATCAAGTTGTGTCACTCAACTTGAATTTGAATTTTGGCTCCAAAAATGTGTAACTAACTCACCACTAATTGTTTAACCTCAAAACCCTAGATCTAGATCACTTTTTATAACCACCTCATTTGAATCTTCCCTCCAAAGCTAGGTTGTTAGAGAGAACCTTCTAGAATAAGGTTGTTGGAGGGAGCCTTCTAGAATAAGGTTGTTGGAGGGAGCCTTCTAGAATAAGGTTGTTGCAAGAAATATTCTAGAGTGAGTTTGTTATGCAGAGCCTTCTGGAAGAAGCCACGTGGTCTTTGAGAGTCTTCTGGAAGCTGAGGCCGTTACAAGAAGCCACGTGGAGAAATTTGACGCGCTGATGAGTTAACAAGGTTGCGGAACCATGGCAACTCGGCCGACTCAGCCACGGATCCGCGGCCATGTAGGTGAATTACTGCATGCAATTTCCAGGTAATTCTTCTGTTGGCTTTATGGAACTTTTCTGATGTCTGGAATATTTTTATACTTTCTTGTTTACTGCCAGATTTCAAGTCTTTGACTTGACGTATTTTATCAGTACTTTTAGCAGTTCCGGCTCTTTTACCTGGAGAATTTCCTGCACACAATCTCGAGGCAAGTGTTGATACACAAAAGATCATGCGTGTAGTAATAAACACTCAATTTCCCTCAAAATGCCGGTTATAATGTATAACACATGTTATTTGATATTTTGCAGACGAATTGCTAATATGTTCTATATTTATACCAAACACCTTTAGATGATTACAAAGAGTAGGGAAATTGATGTGTTAAAAATGCAATATTTTCGACTAATCAAATTCCCCCAAATTTAATTTTGGTCGTCTCGAGCAAACATCTTTTATTTAAGAGAAGGAGAAAATATAAGAAAAAGAAAAACTAACTAGCACACTTTTGTAGGCAACACGATTGCATTGAGCACGTGCAACAAGCCTTTAAATCTCTAGGTGTCCCTAATAGGAGGAGTGTTGTCTCCTGAGGGTTTTCAGCCGATTGCACCCACAAAATCCAATAATAAAAGGAATGCCGTGAAAGTTACATATAAAGATAAGAATTATAAAAGAAAGACTTTGAAAATTAGAGTTTCCAACTATACTAGCTTTTCGGTTGTCATGACCCCTATCTTAATAGTCATGAAAAGATGTTAGAAATCACATCATCCCTCAATAAAACATCATCCTTATTCTTCATTCCTACCTTTCTTCCAAACATCAATCATATACCCCTACGTGTGTGTAAAAGACATCCCTACACTCGGAGAATTCAATTCAAGCTATTATACTCTTTTCCATCTACCTCAGTACTTTTTAATCGGTGAATATTTAGATGGGATTGCTCACACATTTTTCATGCGACCGTTAATACTTCTTGAGGTACTAACCGACCGATTACTCATATGCTTGCTTATTAGGCGTATTAGTATTTTCCTCATCTTGCTCCACCTAAAGCTTAGCAGTGACTCCCAAACCAGTTGGTCTAAGGCACTAGGTGATGAAGCACCCTCGCTATATTTTTTTATTGCTGTCTTGGTGTTAACTGTTAGTGTATATGCCCTAGAGGCCATTATTGTATCATACTAGTTTGTATATTACTTAATGGAAGCTTGGGATATTCACAGTTGTATATACAATCTTGCTCAAAATAGTAGTATGCTACTTGGTTTGTTTCTACTTCAATGTGTACATGTGTTTATTTTAGTATATCACCTATACACATTAGTGGAGCCCTTAGGATCTTTGCTTGATTACCAGCGTTGTGATGGCAGTCACACTAGTGGGGGCTGGGTAATCTATAAGCACATCCTTATGCAGGTCCCTAGTCGCAGGACTATTGAGACAGGGCATCGATACTCCGGAGTAGACTAGCGTATGCGCTTCTCATCCCAGAGTGGGAGATGGTCTGTCCCACAGCCATCAGTATGTCGTACTGGAGATAGTATGCGGGTGCTCGTTAGGTTACGAGTACACTGGACAGGACTCGTCGGGAACTGACCGGTTGGTATTATACCTATCGTCAGTTATCAGTTCCCAGATGACATGAGTACAGCTTAGTCCGCTGACTTGACACTGTCACTTCGCCTCGAGTGTGTTCCCACTGTACTTTGATTACTACCCTACTACGGCTCAAAGGAGTCGTGCAAACAGGTAGTAGTTGGGTGCAGTCCCGAAGCACTTGGAGGAAGTGACGGTTAGACAGGATTCGTCTCTCCCGGTATTGGGGGTTGACATCGCGCTGTGTCTAGGAGAGTCATTACACGAGTAGTCCCTGGCCAGGGCTAGCGAGATATACTGGTAGGCTTCCAGTGTTATCTCAGGGTGTTTTGGGCTTCACTCCGACACGACTTGTACCGCTATTAGGGGACTGACGTTTACCGCCCCCTAGGCCCGCCATGCGATGTATAAGACGAACAGACCGGACTGTACGGAGACTGTCACATTCAGGCTCAGTAGGAGTTCAAATGGGTTTCACCTCGTCAGTCTTCTTGTCGGTATCTACCTGGGGACCGTTACGCACAGCTGGTGTCGCTTGCGGTCTGTGGTTAAACCCACTGCTAGCGTAGTGTCGACTCTTTAGAGTCCCACACAGAAAGCTATTTCGCCTTTAGGCAAAAGAGTAGAGGTCGCATGGTTTTGCGACATGGTTCGGTCATATCCGTGCACTTGTGCACGTACAGTGTCCGGACAGTTAACACTAGCGGGCTTTGGTTTAAGCCAGATCCTAGTGTACGTTTTGGGATTGATTTTATCTCATATGTATTCGTGTTCCTCGGAACGCGGATGCGGGTGTGTATACACAGTTGACGGAGAGACAGAGGCAGAGGATTCTCATTAGGGTTGTTGACTGTTGACTGTTGACTTCTTGCTAAACCCTAATGAGAATATGATATATGATTAACAATAATATTAATTAAGTATTATGGTGACATGGTTGTTGAGGGGTTGACTTTGTTGACTTGTTGACTTTGTTGACCGGTTGACTCGGTTGGACTAGTTGACCATCATGATGACAATGGCTATCATTTCATGGCAAAGACTTTTTGCTTGCTTGTTCTCTTGTGAAAAATGAGTGCATGAAATGATATGGCTATTGTAGCTTAAACCATCACATAATACTTGATTGCTATGTTTTGTTATGATAGCTTTGGATTATGAGAGCCAAGAGAGAAAAAGACTTTCTCATTCTATCATTTTCATTCTCTCTCTTGTGTTCTTGATCTTCTCATCTTCTTCCTCTTGCTCTCCCTCTCTTTAGTCTATGGTTCACTTGTCTCATGTGTTGAGAACCAAGAACCATAGAGAAAAATCCCAACACACTCTCCTCTACTCACTCTAGTTCACAAGGTTTAGCAAACCGAGTGAACTAGTTTCTTCAAAGCTCGAAGAAGAAGCCAAAGGTAGAAGCTTTCAGGTGGATCGATCTTCGGCGCAAGGAGACGACGGGGTGAAACCGATCCGGACAACCATCGAGGTTTGAAGACGAAGGAGTTTAAGAAAGAAAGGAATAACCCCCTAACCGAGTAGTTAACAACTCCTAGTTAGGTTGTTAGTTAGATGTTTAACAAAGATCCGGTTTTGAGTCCATGTTACCGCCTCTAGAAAATTGTTTTTCATCAAATTCCGCATGCCTGAAAGTACCGGGAGAGGTAGCATGGACTTACAGTGGTATCAGAGCCTAGTTAAACTCTATCTAACATGTTAGCAAAGTAACTAGAAGATCGATCAAAGAAAAAGTCACGAAACGAACCCGATATGTCAAGTTTCTGCCGATTTTTTTTCTGTTCAAAAATTGATAAATTTCATCTTAAAAATCGGCTCAGGCTTTTTATTAAATAACCACAAAATTTGGTCCCACGAACCGATCAAAGCGCCGCGGAAACGCGGCGGGAGCACGCTCCCGCCACGGTTCCGCGGCCGAGTTGACTCGGCCGAGGTCCAAATTTTGTGCAGTGTATTTCTGGGGTTGTTTTAGGATTTTTGGAATATGTCTTTTCAGCCCAGATTTTCCAGAACGAAAATTTTGTGTTTGGGGCCTAAAAATCCGTATTTTTGATCGAACTTCTAAAGACTTAAGCTGACGGGTTTTTATCTGTGATGTGATATTTGTATTGAACGTCTGCTAATCGCTATATGTCGATTAGTGGGGGTTATACAAATCTGTGATCTGTAATATCATTGGAATGTGTATATGAATTCATTGGCTTGTCGCGGGTGAATAGCCGGGGGTTGTGAGACGAGAGTTTTCTTTTCTTTCAATTCATGTAAATTTGTAAATTGATGTAATAATTATTTATATGGCCGCACAACCGGGTCGGGGTTGTAGCCGTCATTGTATAATTTCTTTTTACTGTTTTTGCTCCTAGGATAGACCCATGGAGGGGGTGCACAAACTACTGGGTATGCCGAAGTGCCGAGTGTCCTACTCACGGAGTTGAGGGAGGTTGCTTCGCTTCGGGTACTTGGCGGGTAGTTTGCCGCACCCGTAGGGGTCTTGGGTGGGGTATTGGCTATTCACCGCGACCGTGTAATCTGCTTTTCGTTACAGGCTCGTACGAATTGCGGGTTCCTAGTATATCCAATGTGTTCATCTGTGATCTAAAATGGCTATCATTGCAATATATCTATATATGATATTATTTAGGCGTTGCTTATGTTTTACAGCCGCGCTAGCCCAGCCCCCGCTCTGTCGTTAGTTAAGTAACCTAACGGGTAATGACGGGGTCCCGTGGCGAATGCGAATGGCATAAGCGTACGTCATATTTTGGTTGTTTTCTGTAATGGTAGGATTAAATGATGGGACGCATTAAAAGAACTAATGCAAGAATAACACGCATTAAAAGAACTAATGCAAGAAAATAAACCAAGTAAAAGTCGTTGGAACACTTTCGATGGAACACTCGGTTCTTTTCAAAACCAACTTTTAAAATGCGGAGTTTGAGCCACTCCTTTTAAAAGCTATCTCGTTCCATCGATTATATCAAGTTCACTACGTTCACGGTTTCGCCAAAACCATTCGTAGCCCTCCGTCGTTTCACATGGATAGTCAATAGTATTCAAGCTATGTATGTTGGCCAAAGTCAAGGCATAATGATTGGTAGCTATTGGGTATTCATGTGTAGCATAGATAGATGCGTTGGTTTGGGACAGTCGTACTGCCATTTTGGCCAAAGTCAAGGGTAGGTACGGGTGGATCCAAATTAACCTGGAGAATGACGGGTAGAACTTGGCATGTGACTTATGATATTTTGGCCAAAGTCAAGGTCATAAGAGCATGGGGCAAAAATCCACATCGGGAGTTTCAAAAGAACTGAAACTTGCTAGTGTTGCATACCATTTGGAGTGTGATGATTCTGGTAGGATTCCTTCAGTTTTGTCACGCAATGATATTTGGATCCCGATCCTACTGTGAGTATATGCTGCTCCTCGGGAAATTTCTCACTTAACGATCAATGCTATAAACCTAGTAGGTGTCTAGAAAGGTGTTAGCGGGGCTACGCTCCCAGGGAAAAAAGGTTCTTAAATTAAGGAACTTCGCGAAAGCGTTGGAAAACCTCCCTCGAAGTACCGACACCAGCCTGGCCGAACGGTTAAGCAAGTATTGTACGGTGAGATTGATCCTGACTAATTCTTCCTTTTTGGTTTGAGGGGGGATTCGAGAAACAGTGGGAGCCATCCTGTTTAGACAAACTAAAAACCACTCTAAACTTGCAAGAGCATCATGCTGAGTGTTTCTTCTCTCTCTCCTAATTGCAGCGACCAATCGACATGACTGGACTTAAGTTACTTCTAGATAAAAACATACTGACAGGGCCAAACTACAAAGATTGGCTCAGGAATGTCAAAATGGCAATCACTTACGACTAGCTAGGGTATCTTCTTACCACCAAAGCTCCCCCTGTCCCAGGTCCCACCTCCAGCTTCACGGATAAGGAAATCCGTAAGACTTGGGAGATTGATTGCGCGAAGGCCAGGTGCCTCGTGCTTGCCTCTATGGACAACGAACATCAGAGGAGGCACGAGAATATGGACCTCGAGTCCATATTTCTCCATACAAAAGAACTGTATGGAGAGCAGTCTCGTATCGCAAGATACGAAGTGTCGAAGAAGTTATTTTCGGCAAGATTGGCCGTCGGATCATCGGTAGCGGAACACGTGCTTAAGATGATTGGCTACATAGAAGAGCTCGCGGACCTTGGGACCACGTTGGAGAATGAGCTCTATACGGACTTGATTCTCCAGTCCCTTCCTTCCACTTACGCCCAGTTTATCCTGAACTTCAACTTATAAGAAAAGGAAGTTGAACTTTCAGAACTCCTCAACATGCTGAGGAGCGCAGAGGGCACCCTACAGAAAGGTAGGGAAACATCCACTTTGTTTGTAGGAGGATCTTCCTCTTCTAGGTCCAAGGCGAAAGCCAAGGGAAAGAAGAAGAAAGCCCCCGCCAAACCAAGGGGCGGTGTTAGTAAAGTGGATACGAAGGGAAAAGCAAAAGCAAAAGCAACAAAGAAAGCGGGGCAGCTTGTGGATAAAGAAGAATGCTTCTATTGTCATAAGAAGGGACACTGGAAGAATGATTGCAGGGCTTGGAAGACCAGAACACAGGAACTGAAGCAGGTTCCGGCTTCAGCTTCAGGTGTGTATGTTATTGATAACTGTCTTTCAATAAACTCTACTTCCTGGGTATTGGATACCAGATCAGGATCTCATATCTGTAATTCTTTGCAGGCGTTGAGAAACCGTAGGTTTTTGAAGGCAGGTGACATGACCCTCAAAGTTGCAAACGGAGCTAGCATGGATGCTAAGGCCGTGGGGGACTATCACCTGGGAATGTCAGATGGACATGTTTTGGTTTTACGTAATTGCTTTTTTGTACCCAACGCAACTTGTAATATCATTTCTGTATCTTTGACTTCTAAAGAAGGTTATGAATTTGCGTTTGTAAGTAATGTTGTAAACATTCGCCTTAATCAAGTTCTGATTGGGTCAGGTACATTAAGCAATGGTAAATACGTATTAAACCAACCACAGATTTTCAATGTCCAGAATACACACAAAAGAAAGTCTCCAGAAATCAATCAGACTTTCTTATGGCATTGTAGACTGGGTCACATCAATGAGAGAATGTTGACGAAGTTACATACAGAAGGATATTTGAATCCGTTCGAATATCAATCGTATGCCACTTGTCAATCCTGTCTCAAAGGAAAGATGACAAAGACTCCGTTCACTGGACACGGAGTAAGAGCGAGCGAGCTCTTGGGACTCGTACACAGCGACGTGTGCGGTCCAATGTCTACACATGCGCGAAGCGGTTATTCTTACTTCATTACTTTTACGGATGACTTTTCAAGGTACGGTTATGTCTTCTTAATGAAACATAAGTCCGAAGCCTTTGGAAATTTCCAGGAATATAAGAATGAAGTAGAAAAACAAACCGGCAAAAGTATGAAGATTCTAAGATCGGATCGAGGTGGTGAATACTTGAGTGCCGAGTTCCTGGACTATTTAAAAGAGAACGGAATTCTCTCTCAGCTTACTCCTCCTTACACTCCGCAACATAACGGTGTATCGGAGAGACGGAACCGAACCCTATTGCATATGGTACGGTCCATGATGAGTAACGCTGAGTTACCGTGATCATTCTGGGGGTATGCGCTAGAATCAGTTGCATACCTTTTGAACCGAGTTCCCACTAAGACTGTGCCTAGTACACCATATGAGATGTGGTGTGGGAAGAGACCATATCTTAATCACATTAAGACATGGGGAAGTCCAGCTTTTGTCAAAAAGCAGCATGCGGACAAGCTCGAGGCACGCTCAGTACAGTGCAAGTTCGTGGGATATCCAAAGAACTCCAAGGGATATTTCTTCTACTGCGAAGAGGAACAAAAGGTTTTTGTTTCTCGTCATGCCTACTTTTTAGAACACCAGTTCTTAGAAAAGGAAATTAGTGGGAGCGCAGTGGAACTGGAAGAAATTCCAGAACCACAGACTATTACTGAAAGCTTAGTGGAACCAGAGGGTTCAAAAGAACAGGACATTCCTACGCCGCTCCACAGGAGTAGTAGGCAGTCTCATCTGTCCGAGAGATACTATGGTTTTCTCATAGACGTGGATAGAGAGGATTTCATCATAGATTATGATGAGCCTACTAGCTTCCAGCAGGTCGTTCAGAGCATTGACTCGGTAAAATGGCTGGATGCAATGAGGACCGAAATGGAGTCCATGTACACCAACAAAGTATGGACGTTGGACGTTGCTCCAGACGGGGTAAAACCCGTAGGATGCAAGTGGATCTTCAAAAGGAAGATTGGTGTAGATGGACAGGTTGAGACCTATAAAGCTAGACTGGTTGCAAAGGGTTTTCGTCAAAGACCTGGTTTGGACTATGAAGAGACCTTTTCTCCAGTAGCTATGCTGAAATCCATTCGGATCCTTCTTGCCATTGCTGCCTTCCACGATTATGAGATTTGGCAGATGGACGTAAAGACCGCTTTTCTAAATGGAAATTTAGAGGAGTGTGTCTAAATGGACCAGCCAGAGGGTTTCATTCAGAGTGGGAGCAGCGGAAAGGTGTGCAAGTTGCTTAAGTCCATTTACGGACTAAAGCAGGCATCGCGGAGTTGGAACATCTGTTTTGATGAGACGGTCAAAGAATTTGGCTTTATCAAAAATCCAGATGAACCATGCATCTATAGTAGATTTGTAGCGAGAACTGTAGTATTCCTCGTTTTATACGTGGATGACATTCTCTTAATAGGAAATGACATTCCTATGCTACAATCTGTCAAGGGGTTCTTGTCACACAGGTTCTCCATGAAAGACCTGGGTGATGCCTCGTACATCCTGGGGATCCGGATCCATCGTGATAGATCCAAGAGGATATTAGGACTTTCGCAGTCCAGGTACATCGACACCATACTGAAAAGATTCAGTATGGAAGATTCCAAGCGCGGTAACCTACCGGCTTGTCACGGGATCACCCTCTCTAAAGAGATGTCTCCCAAGACTGATTTGGAGAGGGATCGCATGTCTATTATACCCTACGCTTCTGCGGTAGGCTCTATAATGTATGCGATGTTGTGTACCAGACCGGATGTAGCTTATGCACTGAGTGTGGTAAGCCGGTATCAGTCAAACCCTGGGGAGAAACACTGGATAGCGGTAAAGAACATTCTCAAGTACCTGAGAAGGACTAAGGAGATGTTCTTGGTGTATGGCAGAAAAGACCTCCAGATCGAGGCCTTTGCTGACTCCAGCTTCCAGAGTGACAAGGATGATTCCAAGTCCATGTCGGGTTTTGTCTTTACCCTCAATGGAGGGGCGGTGTGTTGGAAGAGTTCCAAACAGGAAACCGTTGCAGACTCGACGATGGAAGCGGAATACATTGCTGCATCTGATGCCGCAAAAGAGGCTGTCTGGATGAGGAAGTTCTTGAAAGAACTTCAGGTGGTTCCGTCCATTGTTGATCTAATACCTCTGTATTGCGACAACAACGGGGCTATAGCTTTAGCGAAGGAACCCAGGTCCCATCAGAGATCCAGACACATCTTGAGGCGGTATCACCTGATCAGGGAGATCGTGGATCGCCAGGAGATTGAGGTCCGGAGGGTTGCTTCAGAAGATAACACTGCAGATCCATTCACCAAGGCCTTACCCCAGACTCAGTTCGAGCGGCTGATCGAGATGATAGGTCTTCGATACGCCAGTACATGGCCTTAGTGCAAGTGGGAGATTGTTAGTGTATATGCCCTAGAGGCCATTACTGTATCATACTAGTTTGTATATTACTTAATGGAAGCTTTGGATATTCACAGTTGTATATACAATCTTGCTCAAAATAGTAGTATGCTACTTGGTTTGTTTCTACTTCAATGTGTACATGTGTTTATTTTAGTATATCACCTATACACATTAGTAGAGCCCTTAGGATCTTTGCTTGATTACCAGCGTTGTGATGGCAGTCACACTAGTGGGGGCTGGGTAATCTATAAGCACATCCTTATGCAGGTCCCTAGTCGCAGGACTATCGAGACAGGGCATCGATACTCCGGAGTAGACTAGCGTATGCGCTTCTCATCCTAGAGTGGGAGATGGTCTGTCCCACAGCCATCAGTACGTCGTACTGGAGATAGTATGCGGGTGCTCGTTAGGTTACGAGTACACTGGACAGGACTCGTCGGGAACTGACCGGTTGGTATTATACCTATCGTCAGTTATCAGTTCCCAGGTGACATGAGTACAGCTTAGTCCACTGAGTTGACACTGTCACTTCGCCTCGAGTGTGTTCCCACTGTACTTTAATTACTACCCTACCACGGCTCAAAGGAGTCGTGCAAACAGGTAGTAGTTGGGTGCAGTCCCGAAGCACTTGGAGGCAGTGACGGTTAGACAGGATTCGTCTCTCCCGGTATTGGGGGCTGACATCACGCTGTGTCTAGGAAAGCCATTACACGAGTAGTCCCTGGCCAGGGCTAGCGAGATATACTGGTAGGCTTCCAGTGTTATCTCAGGGTGTTTTGGGCTTCACTCTGACACGACTTGTACCGCTATTAGGGGACTGACGTTTACCGCCCCCCTAGGCCCGCCATACGATGTATAAGACGAACAGACCGGACTGTACGGAGACTGTCACATTCAGGCTCAGTAGGAGTTCAGATGGGTTTCACCTCGTCAGTCTTCTTGTCGGCATCTACCTGGGGACCGTTACGCACAGCTGGTGCCGCTTGCGGTCTGTGGTTAAACCCACTGCCAGCGTAGTGTCGAGTCTTTAGAGTCCCACACAGAAAGCTATTTCGCCTTTAGGCAAAAGAGTAGAGGTCGCATGGTTTTGCGACAGGTCGCATGGTTTTGCGACATGGTTCGGTCACATCCGTGCACTTGTGCACGTACAGTGTCCGGACAGTTAACACTAGCGGGCTTTGGTTTAAGCCAGATCCTAGTGTACGTTTTAGGATTGATTTTATCTCGTATGTATTCGTGTTCCTCGGAACGCGGATGCGGGTGTGTATGCACAGTTGACGGAGAGACAGAGGAAGAGGATTCTCATTAGGGTTGTTGACTGTTGACTGTTGACTTCTTGCTAAACCCTAATGAGAATATGATATATGATTAACAATAATATTAATTAAGTATTATGGTGACATGGTTGTTGAGGGGTTGACTTTGTTGACCAGTTGACTGGGTTGGACTATTTGACCATCATGATGACAATGGCTATCATTTCATGGCAAAGACTTTTTGCTTGCTTGTTCTCTTGTGAAAAATGAGTGCATGAAATGATATGGCTATTGTAGCTTAAACCATCACATAATACTTGATTTCTATGTTTTGTTATGATGGCTTTGGATTATGAGAGCCAAGAGAGAAAAAGACTTTCTCATTCTATCATTTTCATTCTCTCTCTTGTGTTCTTGAGCTCTCATCTTCTTCCTCTTGCTCTCCCTCTCTTTAGTCTATGGTTCACTTGTCTCATGTGTTGAGAACCAAGAACCATAGAGAAACATCCCAACACACTCTCCTCTACTCACTCTAGTTCACAAGGTTTAGCAAACCGAGTGAACTAGTTTCTTCTCGAAGAAGAAGCCAAAGGTAGAAGCTTTCAGGTGGATCGATTTTCGGCGCAAGGAGCCGACGGGGTGAAGCCGATCCGGACAACCATCGAGGTTTGAAGACGAAGGAGTTCAAGAAAGAAAGGTATAACCCCCTAACCGAGTAGTTAACAACTCCTAGTTAGGTTGTTAGTTAGATGTTTAACAAAGATCCGGTTTTGAGTCCATGTTACCGCCTCTAGAAAATTGTTTTTCATCAAATTCCGCATGCCCGAAAGTACTGGGAGAGGTAGCATGGACTTACATTAACAAAAGCAGTGTTCATTTTTTTCACCATTTTATATTTTCTTCATTTATTATTTCCTTCATACTTTGGCTTTTAGACAAGAGCATTTCAAGGTATCCTCTACTATCCCGAGTTTCAAGACGTGTGCAAGTGCGTATAGTAGGGTATCAACATTCAAATGTTTGGCTTCTAGAATAGGAACTATTTTTCAGACTTATTTTTATCCTCAGATTAGTGACTTCTTTCATCTTACTAACCCTTGGGACAACGACTCATAACTACTTATTACTAGTTTGTTTAAGAATACTTCTAATTTTCTTGGTTTTCTTAAATTTTTCCAATCTTTTGGATGTAATTTTTCACTATCTAATCTTTTATTATCTTATTTATGTACAATTTTTTTTTGATGTTTTGTGCTTATGCAAAATATGATGCAAAGTGATGCATAAATAAGCACAAACCTCCTCCAAACTTGTTTTCAACATTGTCCTTACTGTTGTCTTCTGTTAGATCAAACCTGTAAGCCTGAGAGGAAATTATTTATTAATGGGGACATGAAATATGATCGTGAAAATCCTCTCCCAAACTTATTCTTTTGGCTCACCATTTTGAGTAAAATTTTTATTTTCAAGAGCCAAAAATATAACCCCCCCCAAAATTGAGTTAAACAATGTTAATCTTTTAAAAATCATAAGAGGGGGTCAAAGTTACTGGTCAATGCCAAGTTTTGCAAAGACCGAAAGTCAACACTAACCATTCGAAGATTTTATCCGTGTAGTGCACCGGTTGGTGAAAGAACATGTTGTATGGAGACATAACGAAGTGGGGAAGAGATAAGTAGTGGGATAGAATGTGTTTGCGTCTCATTTTGGAGAGACGAAACAGTGATTGTGATGGATTGCTCGCATTCTCTTTATAGTCCAGAAGAAGGAGTTGAGGTTCAATTTCTTTGTATTGAGGTGGATTCATCTCAACACCCGTGTCTTTTAAAAATGCGAGTTCATCAGCGAAAATTTCCTTAAAACTCTCATCGATACCCCGAAGAATAATGTCATCAAAAAGCGCGGGGTGATCTTCAGACTCCAAAAACGGTTCATAATCAGCGTTAGTTGTTGACCCGGACAACTCGGTGGAAGAGTCTGTATGTGAATGATACATAGTTGGGTCAAACAACAACATATGAAAAGAGTCTAGATCAGTATCATGAGGCTCATCAAATTCGCTGCTGTCGGCATCCATTAATTCGACGAAACATACTCGAGCATGAGGATCGGAGGGTTGACTTCCCAACTTGTAAATGTTGAGCTCAATTGACATATTCCCGAAAGATAGGTTCATAAAGCTGTTTCTACAATTGATTACAGCGTTGGAAGTAGCCAAAAAGGGACGACTTAGAATCACCAGAATTTAGTTCCGTGGGTTCGCTACAGGCTGTGTATCAAGAACAATAAAGTCCATAGGGAATATAAATTCCCCGATTTTTATCAACACATCCTCAAGTTCACCCCTAGGTTTAGTGATTGATCGGTCGGCCATCTGGAGAGTTATGTTCGAGGGCTTTAACACACCGATACCTAGTTGCTCATAGACTGAATATGGAAGTAAGTTAACACTAGCGCCAAGGTCAAGTAAAGAACGGTTAATGTGTTTATCCCCAATAGAAATAGAAATAGTAGGACAGTCAGGGTCCTTACTTCCTTGGTAATTGTTGGGGAAAAGCCGTGTCTACAGTACTTGACATGAAAACTTTTTTAGGCACTTGAGACTTCCTCTTCCTAGTGCACAAGTTCTTAAAATTTTTTGCATAGGATGGAACTTGTTGTTTAGCATCTAGGAGAGGGATGTTGATATTAACTTGCTTAAACATTTCCACAAGCTTCTCCATTTGGGCATTGGGTTTGTTGGGCCTCAACCTTTCTGGAAATGGAGCTCTATCAATAAGTGTTGGGTCCCACATATGTGGAGAAGGTTGTGGGGGTGGAAAGGATAAAGTGGGTGGAGGGTTCGAGCCTTTGGGAAAACGGAGAATTAGGCTCGGAAGAAGAAGGTAAATTGGACGAAATATGATAAGAAGTAGAAGTGGGAGTGAAAGTGGATGTTTACCGCCGGAAACCGGGAAGACGGACTGTCTTGCCTGAATCTGGGGGCAGATGCTAATTGGTGCTATCCGTCCACCTCTCCGAAGATGCCAAGTTGATTTATGGCACCATGTATCGAAGGTTTAAACGGATGCGGCCGATGTAGCAGACTTCATCAGATTCCCCCTCATTTGAGAGGTTTTTGATTGTGGGGACGCTCTTCCCTGCAGGCGCAAGCCCCTGCAGTTAATTACGCTACCGCATCGCGGTAACAACTTTCTCCTTCTCCAAATGGTCACTTCGTGTCGTGGGTGTTTGTTTTGTTTTTGATTGCCCGTGGATTGTATACGGAGACTAATTTATGCTGTCGCCCGTAGGGCGTGGATTAGTCCAAATCCGTATTTTCTTAGATTTGGATTTTGGTTTGGGTTTAAGGATACGTTAGTCTCATTTGAGACTAAGATCAACTTAAACGTTTGTTAAGGATACATTAGTCTAATTTTAGACTAAGATCGACTCAACGTTTGTTAAGGACACGTTAGTCTAATTTTATACTAAGATCAACATAACAGGATCATTTAGATCCAACAAAAGAGCATTTGAACTCTATTGTTTAGTTTAGGGACATTGCGGTCGATTATTAGTTTAAGGACATTACGGTCCATTGTTAGTTTAAGGACATCTCGGTCCATTGTTAGTTTAAAGACATCGCGGTCGAGGTTAAGGACATCATAGTCCATGGGTTTAAGGACCCCACAGTCCAATGTTAGTTTTAAGACATCACGGCCGAGGTTAAGGACATCATAGTCCATTGGTTTAAGGACCCCACAGTCCATTGTTAGTTTTAAGACATCACGGTCGAGATTAAGGACATCATAGTCCATGGGTTTAAGGACCCCACAGTCCAATGTTAGTTTTAAGACATCACGGTCGAGGTTAAAGACATCATAGTCCATGGGTTTAAGGACCCCACAGTCCGATGTTAAGGACATCATAGTCCATGGGCTTAAGGACCCCACAGTCCAATGTTTAGTTTAAAGACATCACGGTCGAGGTTAAGGACATTATAGTCCGTGAGTTTAAAGACCTCACAGTCAAGGTTAAGGACATCATAGTCCATGGGCTTAAGGACCCCACAGTCCAATGTTTAGTTTAAAGACATCACGGTCAAGCTTAAGGACATCATAGTCCATGAGTTTAAGGACCCCACAGTCCAATGTTAGTTTAAAAACATTACGGTCGAGGTTAAGGACATCATAGTCTGTGAGTTTAAGGACCCCACAGTCCAGTTTAGAGACATCATAGTCTGTGAAGTGTGTAGTTATCGGGACCCGTCACCTCTCTGAAGATGTTGAAGGATTACAACGACAAATATCAAAGGAGTGAAGAGATGTACCCTTGAACCAAAGTTGATTGGGGATCTGTAGTCCAATTTAGAACTAAGATCAATTAATTAGATTATGAGCACATTGGCTCAGTTAAATCTGAATTGAGGACTTATGGCCAACTTGGGCTAAGTCCAATTACATTTGAAGTGTTGGCCCTTTATTGGACCATTAGACATTTGTCTGGATTCAGCCCCTCATTATTTAGCAATGCTAAACAAAAGTTTGAAGGCTCTGATGACATTTTGTCTTTGACCGAGCATTAAACATTATAGCTCTGAGTTTTATTCAGTTTTGAGATTTAGTTAAAGGAGAGGTTTTTGCCTCTGGAAACTTAGTCAATTTGGCTAAAAATAGTGTTAAACACTAAAGAACAACAGTGTTAAACACTGGAAATAAAACTCTCAAATTAGTGTTAAACACTAGAGGACAACAATGTTAAACACTGGAAATAAGATTCTCAAGTTAGTGTTAAACACTAAAAGTAAAATTCTCAAATTAGTGTTAAACACTAGAAGACAAATCAGTGTTAAACACTGAAAATAAAGCTCTCGAATTAGTGTTAAATACTAGAGAAGAAAAGGTCACGTGGGGACACGTGAGGGCGCCCAAAGGTGGGGACAGATCTCCTTTACTTTGTTATGCAAATAAGTGTTAAACACTTTTTGACTTTTGTCCATCACGTGTGGGCACGTGATAAGCACTCATGCACTGATTTGTTAAGGCATTTATTAGGGGTCACGTGGTAACACGTGAGAGCGCCCAGAGCCAACATTTTCTTTGCTTTTATTCTCTTTGTTTTAGAGGTCACGTGGGAGCACGTGAGGCGTTGCCTCAACAATTTTTCTTCTCATTTTTAGGGGATCTGTTTAGGGGTCACGTGGGGACACGTGATGGAGATCATTTGAGTTCTCTGTTATTTTTAAGAATTAATTTCTCTGTAGGGTTAAACCCTAATGATGTTTTAGAAGAATTAAATTCCCATGTATATGAAAGAATTAAATTCTTATGTAGGGTTAAACCCTAGTTCTGTTTTGGAGGAATTAAATTACTATGAATTTGGGAGAATTAAATTCTCATATAGGGTTAAAACCTAGTTCTGTTTTGAAGGAATTAAATTCCTATAAATTTGGGAGAATTAAATTCTCATATAGGGTTAAACCCTAGTTCTTTTTTGGAGGAATTAAATTCCTATGAATTTGGGGGAATTAAATTCCCTAAACTCAATTCTCCCTCTAAGTTTAGGATCTGCATGGCAGAATCTCAACCCGATGAGAATTAAATTCTCAACCTATGTGGAGATTTGCTTATGCAGATCTTCAACCAGAGGAAGAACTAAGTTCTTTTTCAGAAGAGTTAAACTCTTAAATTGATAATTAAGTTCTCTTTGTTTTATGGAACTTAGATCTCTTTCCCCTTTGTCACCTAGGGTTTCTTTTCTCTCTTGAGAATTAAATTCTCCTCTCTTTTTTTTCTCTCTGTTATTGTTATCTCCCAAAAAAGTAGATCCCCTTCTTTTCTCTTCTTGGCCCCTATTTATAGGAGAAAGAAAAGAATTAATTTGTTTTGTCAATCTTTCATTGAAAGATTTTAATTGATTTTGTAACCAACATGATCTTTTAGATCACTAAGTGAATTTTATTCACCATTGGATTTTTAATCCAAAAGATCTTTTATCTGTTATTCAAATTTCAGGGAAATCTTTCCTTGTATAGAATCTTTCTATAAATTGGTGATTTTTAATCACCATTGGATTTTTAATCCAATGGTGCTCCACTTTACAGAGCACAATCTTTTTGTTTGGAAAGATTTAAAGAAATATTTTTCCAGTTAGTGTTTTTGATTCCCTCTTAATTAGAATTTAATTCTATCAATTAAAGAGTTTAGGAACTTGTCACATGTTGGCACGTGACCCTCTTGATTAAACATTTTATTCAGAATTTAATTATGCCTTTTAACAGAGCTAAGGAATCATCACGTGTCAGCACGTGACCCTTGGTCACGTGTGAGCACGTGATGCCCCATTGGGGTTTTTCCTTAGTGTTCTTTTCAGTGGGTTTAAAGGCCCATCACGTGTTGGTACGTGACCCCACCGATTAATTATTTCCAATTATTTATTTTATTCAGTGCTTACAGGCTTTGCCTGTAAATGGTCACGTGTGGGCACGTGATGCCCGGTCACGTGTGAGCACGTGATGCCTCATAACTTTTGATCCCGGATGAATTATGAGGCTCATAATATATCAAATCGAAAGATTTTTCGAGACACTTTCGATACCATCAGAATTTAGCTATTTCACATTCGGGAGTTTGTCAAAATGCAGCCCGAAAAATACTGGTTCGCATTTTCTTTCTTAGATTACACGTGCATAGCATATTTGCTCATAACTTTTGATCCCGGATGAATTATGAAGCCCATAATATATCAAATCGAAGGATTTTTCGAGACTCTTTCGATACCATCAGAATTTAGCTGTTTATCATTCAGTAGTTTGTCAAAATACAGCCCGAAAAATACTGTTTCACATTTTCTTAAACGTATCACTGCCATTTGATACCTTAGGCTCTTTTGCGCAGAATTATTTTGGCGGGAACAGTGGAAGCCTGGGGTTCAATTGATTCCTCAACATCAATCTATTCATCCACATGATTGTCTAGCACTCTTCCTGATCTCAACATGGTAAGTGCATTCACATTAGTGTAATGTGAAGGTCCAGGATCAGGTAGAGCTTGAGATGGAAGATCCCCTTTCTCTCTAGCACTTATTTTGGTTGTTAACTGTGCAATTTGTGCTTCCATCGATTTAATAATCTCACCTTGGGAGGCGGTGGTTTTCTTTATATCATCGATAGAAGACTTAAAATCAGCCGACATTTGAATAGAATTTGTCAGAAGCAAACTCATGGTTTGTTCAAGTGCAGAGGTGTTATTGGTACCGGCAGAAAAAGGATCAAAATTGTTGGCCGGATTTTGAAAAGGTTGCGATTGAAAGGGGTGCTGACTCAGTTGTGGTGGTTGCTGTTGTGGTGGAGGGATCCATTGAAAGTTATTCTGGTTTAGATCCGTGTATTGAGTTTGGTGTTGGATCCAAGAAAGATCAGGGTGATTCCTCCGATCTTGATTATATGAGGAAGAAGAAGGATCGTTTCCAGGTCTTTGCTGAAATGCAGTATTAGTGTGACCTTGAAAAGGTACATTCAAAGGACATTCTTCCGTCAAATGTGATGGATTTGAACAGCAGCCACACACGGTTTTGGGAAGTGTGTATCGGTTTAGGGAGGCTGAAGCGATTTTGTTTTTTATAGCGTCGAGCTTCCTTTGAATTGCGGCCATTTTGGCTCTCATTGTGACGGAAACATCGAGCAGATTGATATCTTCCCTAAGCGATGGTGGTCTAACACTTTCCCATTGTAAAGTGTTTTGAGCTAAATCTTCTAGATATTTCCAATCTTCACTATCATCTTTAGACATGAATTGACAATGACACATGGTTTCAAGCATCTGTTTTGCCGTGAAATCAATACCCTCATAGATAATTCGACACAGATCCCATCTAGGGATTCCATGATGAGGACATTGGATAAGAAGATCCTTGAACCATTCAAAGAATTTCCAAAATGGTTCATTGGGAAGTTGGGTGAATTTGAAGATTTCGCTCCGAACACGGCTGGTCTTGTGATTGGGATAAAATTTCTTAAGGAATGCTGCAACAAATTCATCCCATTAGAAAATAGAATGTGCGGTTGTATTATAAAGCCACTTCTCGGCTAAATCGCACAAAGTGAATGGGAGAAAACGTAAACGCTGAGCATCCAAAGACAGTTGTGACGTTCCAATCATTGCGCATACATTTTCAAATTTGGATATAAAAACGTATGCGTCTTCAGACTCAAGACCATAAAATTTGGGTAACAGTTTGATAAATTGGGGGTTGATTTCAAAATTTTTCCCGTTGGCAGGTGGTATAGAAAGACAGGTGGGAAGGGGAACACGTGTTGGATAGCATCTCTCTTGGAGAGAAATTCGTGGAGAATTCTGCACACCTGCGGACGGTGGCAGAGTGGTGTTAAAGTTTGATGGAAATCCGTCCATCGCGGTCGTGGTGGGTGGTGGGAAAAAGTAAATGTAGAAATACCGATATTGGGTCGATGGGGGAAACGCAGACAAGATGGGCACTAGAATCCCGTGTCCAGCCGAGCTTGCACTAAAGGGTTTATGTCATGACCTGAAATTGGCACGTGACGGCCCTAATACTACGCAACGTCTACAGGCGTAACGCAGTAAAAGAAAGCCAAAACCCAGAAATCTAAACTATTAAAAGACAAGAAAAGATAAGAAACATTGTTTAAACCTTAAAAAAAAATCTCAAGTATAAATTCATTAAGTCCAATTTTCTTTCCTGAAAATTTCGGCAGCACCTCCTTTATAAAAACCAACCCCAAAAATGGGTACAACATAAATATGAAGTAAAGCATCCCCAACGGGAGCAAATCCACGCCCAAAGGCGGAAAACAACCACCACAACAAATATACGACGCCGCAGCGAAGAAATAGAAAACGAGAGAAAAGAAACTGTATATAAGATAACAAGTCACAACATAATATACAACATCGTCCTCACCCAGTCTCTAAGTTAATATGAAAGTAGTAGATGGAGAGTACAGGGATACAACGAATATACAATACAACGAATAACCACAAAACCCACCTAAGCACACCGCACACTGTGAGCTGATGCGGTATCCGTAGCAAAAGATGATAAGATGTGTGATAATAGCCTGCCTCTGACTATCCTGAGGAACACCTGCAAACACTGTGGCACAACGGGGGTGAGTTGCCAACTCGTGAATAGTAAATAACATATGCAGGTAATCGCAAGTATGCACGTATAGCGTGAATCTAACATGTGCAATTAATAGCAATAAAAACTCATATGAATGCAATAATCATGAAAGGTACACTAGCAGGTACAACTAATACATGAATCAATGCATATAAATAAAGGTATGTAAATGCAACAGTCATGAAAGGTACTCTAACAGGTACTACTAATACATGAAGCAGTGCATAAACAATAAATGTGGACTATGGAATGAAATATGTCATTTCCACGGAATTCTGATATCGTGGTAGGATCACAATCCATCAAGACAAATCCAAATCCCAATTCCTCAAATCAGCCCCCAAATTGGCTCTCATATCATATAAGTCTCACAAATCCTGAATGTACAATATCGAATAAATCGCATATATCCTGAATGTACAAATCAGCAATCTCATAAATATCCTGTATCCAATATCAAATGAATCACCTATATCCCAAATCAAATTATCAAGTAAAAATCTAACATCCTAAATATATTTGCATGAATAAATATGATGATGTATATAATTTACTGTCAATACACATATATTAGCGTCTCATTCCACTAATATTGGTGTAAGGGCATATATAACAGCGGCCTAATCCCCTGTTATATATACAAAGGAGTAAAAAGAAATATCATGAAACCAATGTGTCAAGCATCGACACAGAAATGCTGATCTATCAGGTGTTGTCACCACGACTGGCCCCCTGATAGGCACGTATCATACGCTATCCCGAAAGCACGAGTGCCTAGCTCTGACCCTCGCCTCTCGACGTATCTATACGTACATGACTCCCGTCGGTATCCACATGATAACCGCCGAGTCATTGGTAATGTCACCGGTAGGTACTTGCCCACCTTCCAGGCTCAATCGGCAAGGTCCATCGATCATCTTGCCGAGGGGAACCGTACCGGGCCCCACCATGTACCCTCATACGGCACCCACTCCTCGTATGGAGTATATAATCAAAACCGAAAAATCTCATGGTGGATGCTGAAATATCATACCAAGGGAAACCGGGTTTTTCAAATAATGCATATTTTCATGAACTCCCACGGTCCCCAAAATCCAGAAAATATCATGAAAAATCCATATCATAATGCGAAAATCCATGAATATAATATATGCAACATAAACGGAAATGTAAGCATATAAAGGAAAAGTCGCTAATTAACTGCAACAAGTTAATATAAATATCATGCGGTTCCTAATTTTCTCCAATTCTAAAATAACATCAGGTAAAGGTAAACATGTAGCTATAACCATATGTATGTGAAAACATAAAGGCATAGCAAGATATATGTATCTACCTATAAGTAATGATGTAGTATACCCCCTGGGTATAAGCGAAATAGGTGTGCAAGGTATACCTGTAGCTATGTCATAAAGTGTGTATGTACCTATCACTAATGGTACAATACTCTATAGGTATACAGGTAACTAGCATGTAAGTATGTCAGAGCATATGTGTAAGCATGTAGGTATACAGGTATGCTATAAGTCAATGCGTAAAGAAATATGAATCAAAGTCTCAATGTCCCTAACCAAGCAATATCATATCTATAAGTGGATTGTGCGTGACATGGCAATTATTGACGGTGTGTGTAGCATACAATCAGTGCTCGTGCAACATGAATCGTCAATAATATGTGCAGTGTCCTAAGGATACTAGTCCAAGCACAACAATAACTAAGCAGTAGGGTAAATGCGCAAATCCTAAATCTGACATAGAATATGCGATAAAAGTAACATCTCTAGCCCAGACGCATAACGTCATGCGGGCGATTCCCTATAGATGTTAAATCTACTTACCAACGCTCCTGGCTAAGTGAAGCCTACCACCTGTTTTCCCTTGTCGTAGCGTCCGAAGTCCCCGCTTGCGAACCTAAAATTTCACAAACACACCACATAAGCAAAAATCCTACTTCGACGAAAATACATCGAAACAAAAGAATAACGCCCTGAAAATTGTACTGCGCACTTAACGCATCTATCGTGCACGACATCGGCCAAAAACCCTAATTGGGGTCGCTAAACTACAAAACACTAAGTGTAACACCCGAGCCCAATGCTACTATTTTCAGTTACTGTTTGAGCATAATGTGGTACTCATTTCATTTAACTTGCTTGTTTGTTACTTACTGTAAAATTTACTCGGCAAAGTCATTTCTACATATAACAAATTTTGGCATCTAAAATAAAATTGAAAATATTCATCTTGGCCTACTTGACACCCTTAGCCTCGTGGTAGCGTCCGTGCATTGTGTTCTCGTCCCGTTCAGTGAAATGGGCGAGTTTGGATGGCTACGTGCACGTATGTGTATCCGTTTTGGGGATATGCTTTTTAATCATAAAACACTTAATTTTAAAATTTGGATCCCGCTTAAAATCCTATTATTTCAATTTCAAATTTTTGGACTCGACCCGGGCGCGATTTGGAAATGTTTTATTTGGCGCCAAAATCCCAAATTTTAATATTATTAAAACCATCGCATATATTTTTCTAACTAACCTGATATCTTACTGTTCATTACCTATCTTTTAAATCTTTAATTAATATTTATCCCTAACTAACGATTCCCCTTTAGCCAATCGCGTTCCTTTTAATTCCGTGGGCCCCCACCTGCAGCTCTCTCCCTCCCTCTCTCTCTCTTGCTTTCACTTCTCTCTCTCTATCTCTCCACTTTCTCTCTCTCCACTTTTTCTCTCTCTCTCTCTCATATATTCTCTCGTACTTCTCTTTATCATTCTTTCTCTTCTTGCTTCATGTCTCGTTTCTCATTTTTTTAACTGTTCTTTTGTTGCCGGAATTCCGTCGTGCCGGTGACGCTTCTCGACGTTCCAGCGAGGTACCCCGACCCGTGTGGTTCCTTTGTTCGTCGTTTGGGTTCATTCCGTGAACCGTGCGCCCGTCGCGAGTTTTCCCCGCCGACGGTTAACGTTCCGTTTTCCCGATTCGCGACCCATCGAGGCAAGTTAATCTTGCTACATGCTATATAATTCATTTTATACCTATTTAAATAAATACCATACCTATAGTTTAAATATAGTGCCCCATGTTTAATTTTATAACGTTTCGATGTTCCGTTTGCATCCGTTTATATCATATTAAATCTAGATCATGAAAACTTATCTTGTGACATACTAGATTACATTATACTGCATCCATATCAATTAAAATATACATCGTCGTAATATTTCTTATTATTATCTTTAATTAGTTTATAATCTGCATTTTATGATATTATATATTTAAAATATTATAGTTTACACATGAAACGTCGTTGAAAAAGCGGATACGACAAATCTGAAATTTACTGTACATTTTACCTTATAAAATTCATTATAAATCATAGAAAAATCATTAGTATACGTTCTTTAGTTCGTTACGAAGCTAACTCAGAATACTATAACTCTATGAAATATTTACTTGCAAAATAAATTGTTTAAATAACGTAAAATGCAAATGAAAATGTCTCCAAACTGCTGTCCAGGAAAATTCCAGCAGCAAACTTTCAACTTCAAATGTTCATAACTTTTTGTAGGGACAACCTGAGATGCTTATACTTATAAAAATGAAAATCTTATTGAATTATCTTTGTTTTGGTATAAGACACGTCCCTTTTGGAGAACGTTTGTTATTTTTAATCTATTTTACAAATTAGGGTGACGCTGAATTTCTAAACGGAACTTTCTTGTGCATGGTTAATCAATACCACTTTTATAGTTATTAATCGCTTTGAATATGCTATCCATATTAATATTATTATATCAATATTTATATCACATATTGCTTAGTTGTACATCCCACATTACCATTTTATAGTTTTATAACTTTTCGGATACCCGTTTGCATCCATCGCATTTAAGATACATATAATTGCATTCATAGATCACATTACTACATAATAATGTGATATTAACACTCCATGTTTAATAAATTGCATCCTAATTAATATTGGAACTATAAATGTAATCCTAATCGATAACTGTGCATCCATATCCTTGAAATTATATCTATTTGCATATCATATTACATGTTCCAGTTTATTGTTCTGATAGTACTCATGCTTATTTATTTATACACATGCTTATGTTAGTTTGATTATGAGCACCCACATGACATCTTGTGCTTCCTGACATAACCTGTTACACTTCCTACTTGACATGACATGGTACCGTACACTCTTGACATGACATGACACCTTTATACATTACCTGGCTTGACCTGATGTACCATGGCTTTACCTGTTACCTGATCTTGTGTCTAATGCCAACAAACATAACATGTAGTCCTCATGGACCGTTCCTGTTGTCTATCCAGACAAACCTGCTTTTACCTGATCCTGTGGTGGCATTAGTTCTTGATTACTGAATACCTGACTCGACATACATAACTTGGGGGTATGGGGAAATCAAAGGTGAAACATGACTTGTAACTCGACAGTTCACTACCAGTCCTGAGTGTACACATTCCTGTTTTGTGCCTAGCGGTATGTCTCGGTTTAAGCCGAGAATATTGTGGCTGTGGTCCCGGGTATGTACGGGATACTATCGAGTGTACACATTCCTGTTTTGTGCCTAGCGGCATGTCTCGGCTGCAGCCGAGAATATTGTGGCCGTGGTCCCGGGTATGTACGGGATACTATTGAGTTACATTGATGATTCATCAATTGATTTCAAAGACTTTAGAATAGAAAACCTGATAGAACAGTTTAGTTTACCCACCG
Organism: Agapanthus africanus; assembly: GCA_030015575.1. Lineage (NCBI taxonomy): Eukaryota > Viridiplantae > Streptophyta > Magnoliopsida > Asparagales > Amaryllidaceae > Agapanthus > Agapanthus africanus. The sequence goes on from JASDDO010000012.1 coordinate 513,333,796, forward strand.
CACGCTACCCTGTACTGGTATGATTCATATTATTGTTATTCTTGCTGTATTCATGTTTATATTACATTGCCTGCTACACTGTTCATATTATATTACTGATGACATGACGCGCTGACGTCTGGGTTTTGCATGGCCCAGATTCCGTACGGCTGTTGCAGTCCGAGCAGGAGTACTTCAGCCAGCAGGCTGAGCTGTGAGTTCAGTAGTAGTTAGTTTTATTTCCTGCATTTATTTCCTGATGTGAGCCCGCATTATGGGACACACTTTTCAGTTATTTGTATTGGATCATTTGCTTCCGCATTTATTTATTATTGACTCCTGTTATTCTGGATTATGGACATATTTTAGATAGTTTTATCTTGTTCTTGATATCTCTACAGCCGTAATGTGACTGTGGATGGATACTTCCTACCCACAGGTAGCATGGTTGGCTATGTCATGTGCCCAATCTAGCGTACTCTGGGAAGCGAGGCGTGACACTAAGTCTAGACCCCGATCGTCCCGATCGCGGAACACAACACAAAAATTACGAGGACTACAATAGATATAACCTCACAGCGACCAAACGAACCCACGTCGGAAAAACCCCGAAACCTAGTAAGCAACCTATCGCAATATTTCGCACTAGTTTCAAGCTAACGCATATCTAGCGATTACAAACACCTTAAAATAGCTTAACTAAGCTATCTAAACCATTCCTATATTTTTAACACTTGCTAAATAAATTTTAGCAAAAACCTAGTAAGCAAAATTGCATAATTAAACAAAGTATTCATTAGCAATAATTATCATTTTCTACTAGGTTAAGCTTTTCCTAAACACAAATTAACACTTCAATTAAATATTAAACACTTAAATTAAGCTTTAACCTTAACTTGAAATTTTAAAACCATTTCAAGAATTTTGAAACATGAAATTTAAAGTTTAAACTAACATCTAATTAAGCTAGCATAAAGTATTAAGTAACAATTAGAGATTAGGGTTAGGGTTTTATACCTTCAAGAACACCACTTGAATCAAGAATAAAATCAAACTTTAGCCTCCAAAATCCTCACTAGAATGAAGATCCAAGCAACTTTTGTGAAGAAGAATAAAGGTTTTGGATTTTATTTGAATTTCTATGAATTTATTTGGATTTTTCATGATTTATTTGTGCAAGAAATGATGAAAAATGAGTGAGGAAGAACAAGGGCAGCAAGGGGGAGAGAGGGGCCAGCCATGAGGGTGTGGGGGTGTTTCTTGCAAAAAAGAAGAAGAAAGTTCTAGTTTAATTCATAAATTGCTTCATTAAATGCAAAAATGACACCTTTTCTTTCATTTTCTTTTCTTTTTTAATTCAAAAACCTTTTGCACTAAAAATATCTAGATATTTAAAAAGAAGGTTCTAAATATAATTGTAGTGATGATTTCCAAAAATTTTCATTTAGAAGAAATTTCCCGATTTACGTGCATATTTTACCGGCTAAAATAATATTTTATTTGGGAAAAATTCTATCTGAACCAAAACCTCCCAAATACTCCCAAAGTTCGCGCACAAGCTTTATTTTAGCTAAAAAAAAGTGCCAGTAATTTTCTACTGAAGTTTGATCGAAATCGGGTTAAAACGGAAAATACCGACAATTTTTCCCTAAAACGGAAAAATTCGCAAAACGATTTCTGAAACGTTACAATCTTCCCCCCTTAAAGAAATTCGGTCCCCGAATTAATATTTATTTACGCGTACCTTCAAGAAGATGAGTACAAAACTCCCAATTCTCGCTCGCAGCTTGCCAAGTGATCACCTTATTATACAGCTACGCCAAAGAACCCTCACAGACGGCAAGACCCTTTACCGAAGTTTCTGCACCTGCCGAGCCATTAACACAATTAGCTGTCTGTGAACGAAATGATCGCGTCCAAGCCAAATGGTCTGGTGCCGAGTCATGTGAGAAAGGTCATGAAGGTAATTGTAAAGTATCGACGCAAGGAATACGGGGTGAATACTCAAAAATCTGGGCGGAAGTGCCAAATTATAGGCAATGGAACCAACTCGCTTGAGGATCTCAAAAGGACCTACAATCCTGGGATACTTCCCAAAACTCAACACGTCATTCATCGGAATATCCCGTAGGAATACATGATCTCCCACTGAGAACTCAAGTCTGCGACCACTACGGTCGGCATAAGACCTCTGTCTGCACTGGGCTACTTACATCTAGACCTGAACCAACTGGACCATTTCTGAAGTCTCTAGACTAGCTGGGGTTCAAAAATCCTAATCTCGCAGAGTCAGAAAAACAGACTGGAGATCGACACCACCTAAAAAACAAAACTTAAAGGTTGCCAATTGGAGTGCCTCCTGATAACAGCTATCGAAGGAGAATACGAACAATGGCAAGTGACGATCCCAACTGCCGACAACAATTAATACGTATGCACAAGCATATCCTCCAGAGTCGGTATAGCCCGCTCTCACAAAAACCATCATCCTGCGGATGGAAAAACGGAGCTAAAGCTCAACCAGCACGCAAGGCTTTCTGAAGCTCCTGCCCAAGACGGCAAGCAGACAGGGTGCCCTCATTGGATACGACCTATGAAGGAACTCTGTGCAACGCACAAACTTAACAAAGAACAACTGAGCAACCTGAGTATAACCAGACAACAAACTCCCGAATGAAGTCACACCCTTACTAAAACTGGGTAGACACCATAACGAAATTCGTGGAGATCTGCTCCCATTCCTACTTCGGAACGGTTAAAGGTTGCAACTCTCCAGCCGGTCTCAGATGCTTAACCAAAACACACAACAAGACAGACACCTTGAAACGAAATCTGAAACTTCTCTTTACATCCATGCCCACCCGTAACTATCTCACAAGTCACGTCAATGTTGGTTGAACTTGAATGAGTACAGAGAGTTGATAGATGTGCCTGCTCTAGGATTTCGCGTCTCTACCCAATAGTATCAGGTACACAAACATGTCCCTAAACTTAGCACACCCTTGTCACAAATCAAGGACTCCGAATCATTACCTAGCCGAGTATGCTCAAGAATCTTTGACGAACGAGCATCGGCGGGCAATAACTCGCGAAAGCGATAAAGGAAAAGTGGTCGGGCGTGGACATGAGCAAGCTGTCCCTTCAGTAGAGGCGAGCACAAGCTGTACTCAACGAACGCACAAGAACTGTAAATCTGCAGAAGACTGTCTCAACAATCAACACCCGCTGCAGGAAGATGTACATTAAGCTCTGGTGGTCCATGAAAATCTGACACGACTCTCGAACAAGTAGTGTCTCCAATCCCCAACGCACTACCACTGCGGCCATCTCCAAATCATGAGTGGGATATCCTGCTCGTACTTCCTCCAAATGTAGGGAAGCAAAAGCGATAACTCTATAGTGTCACCTCAGTACACAATCGAGCCCCACTCGCGAAACATCACAGTTAAAACAAAAAGTCGCCCGAACCAAAAAGCAAGAAAGAACTGGTGCAGTTGTTAACCGAATCTCCAACTGTTGAAAAACTCCGCACGCATGCCTCAGTCCAAAGAAAAAGAAACCTCCTTTCAGGTCAGTCCAGTCAACGGTGCAGCACTACACTAGCAATCCTGCATGAAACGGCGGTAAAAACCTGCTAAGCCCCAAATCTACGGACTTCCGTCCTGCACACAAGTCTGGGCCTAAGCTGCACGGCCTCGATCTTCCTCGGAACCATACGAAAACCGTCTCCCGTAACTACAAGACCTCGGAGTCAACACAATCAAGCCTGAAGGAACACTCTGAGAACCTAGCAAACCGCTGGGGCTCTCCCAGTATCTGCAAAACAAATCCTCAAGTGTTGCTCCTGTTCCTCAAAACAAATTAAATAGACCAGAATGTCGTCAATAACACAACAATAACTGGTCGAGGAACGGCCTGAAGAAATCTGGTTCATCATATCTACGAATGCTGCTAGGGCATTGGTGAGTCCGATGACACCACCAAAACACACAAAGCCCGTAGCACGCACAAGGAAGTCTTCGGAATGTCATCACTCCGAACCCGCAACAATGATGACCTGATCCCGAACAAACTTAGAAAATGTCTCGCACTCTGGAGCTGATCGAAGAAATCGTCAATGCGAGGTAAAGGATACCTATCCGCACCGTAAGCCGGTTCAATTGGCGATCCATCAATACACAACCTAAACTGCCGTCTTCCTCCATGACGAACAAAAACAGGAGCTCCCTAATGCGAAACACTCAGACGCATAAGCCTCCCAACAAACAACTCTGCAGCTGATCCTTAAGCTCCCTAAGCTTCGCCGGCTCATCTGGAACAACGTTGGATAACTCTCGCACGAAAGGAACCCGGTCCAACAAACCAACTGTGGCTCCGGTATCACGAATGAACGCCAAGAATCCACGACATCCTCTCCTCAAAAGCCGACTAGCGAAAAAGGCTGAATTCGAGCTGTGAGAGGCGGCACCACTGTCCCCCTGCACAACAAGAACTGACTTGCCGGGAAAACAAACCTGACTGTTTCCTCGCGGTAGTCCATAGACGCCTAGCACGTAACTAGCCAGTCCGTGCCCAGGAGAACGTCAAATCCAACATCTCTAGAAGGATCAAGTGACGGATGAATCTCCTAACCGATTGGCATACGACTGAAATACGTGTCGCGCAACAAAAGAATCACTGACAGAAGTTAACACAACAAACGGCTGATCTAGCTAACACGAATCCCCTCGTCCCAAACCTCTGCTACTCCCGCAACGGTCACGAAAGCTGTCTCGACGACTAAGCCTCCGCCTCTGGGCTGGTACACCGGTACGAGTCCTCCACGGTTCCGGAACTCCCGAAGTCTCTGGAATACGTGTCTCGTCAACTAGGGCTGCATCCACTGGTGCTATGTAAGTGACGGAATACTGTGTGCTGATCGCAAGGAACAACTGGGTAGCAGGGTGACAACCTCCTGTCGCTGCGCTCGAATGGCCTCAACCAATGAACTCATCGTCTGGCGCATGTCCTGCATCTCTTCCACAAGCCTAGCAATACTATCTGTCGAAGGCGGATCCGTCTGCTCCTGTGCAACGAGCGCACCATCCTGGTCAGTCCTTGACCCACCCGAGTCAACTCTGACCTCGGCCCTCGCTGCATCACTCTGAGTCCCCATAGTCGTCGTGGCAAAGGCTATAAATAGAGTTAGGATTCGATATGAACACGGAAATCGAATTACAAGAATATGAATTATCAAGGAAGGAATTTCAAACAATTGTACTTAGGTCACTTTAGACGGAGTACCGCATCGTGAGTATGTTGCAGACATACACACACTACGTTACTCTGCTTAAGCTACCTAATCCATCATACCAAGGTCATCCTACACTCCGTAAGGTAAAAACCTAGCGCTCTGATACCAATTTTGTCACGACCTGAAATTGGCACGTGACGGCCCTAATACTACGCAACGTCTACAGGCGTAACGCAGTAACAGAAAGCCAAAACCCAGAAATCTAAACCATTAAAAGACAAGAAAAGATAAGAAACATTGTTTAAACCTTAAAAAAAATCTCAAGTATAAATTCTTTAAGCCCAATTTTCTTTCTTGAAAATTTTGGCAGCACCTCCTTTATAAAAACCAACCCCAAAAATGGGTACAACATAAATATGAAGTAAAGCATCCCCAACGGGAGCAAATCCATGCCCAAAGACGGAAAACAACTACCACAACAAATATACGACACCGTAGCGAAGAAATAGAAGACGATAGAAAGGAAACTGTATAAAAGACAACAAGTCACAACATAATATATAACATCGTCCTCACCCAATCTCTAAGTTAATATGAAAATAGTAGATGGAGAGTACAGGGATACAACGAATATACAATACAACGAATAACCACAAAACCCACCTAAGCACACTGCACACTGTGAGCTGATGCGGTATCCGTAGCAAAAGATGATAAGATGTGTGATAATAGCCTGCCTCTGACTATCCTGAGGAACACCTGCAAACACTGTGGCACAACGGGAGTGAGTTGCCAACTCGTGAATAGTAAATAACATATGCAGGTAATCGCAAGTATGCACGTACATCGTGAATCTAACATGTGCAATTAATAGCAATAAAAAGTCATATGAATGCAATAGTCATGAAAGGTACACTAGCAGGTACAACTAATATATGAAGCAATGCATATAAATAAAGGTATGTAAATGCAACAGTCATGAAAGGTACTCTAACAGGTACTACTAATACATGAAGCAGTGCATAAACAATAAATGTGGAGTATGGAATGAAATATGTCATTTCCACGGAATCCTGACATCGTGGTAGGATCACAATCCATCAAGACAAATCCAAATCCCAATTCCTCAAATCAGCCCCCAAATTGGCTCTCATATCATATAAGTCTCACAAATCCTGAATGTACAATATCGAATAAATCGCATATATCCTAAATGTACAAATCAGCAATCTCATAAATATCCTGTATCCAATATCAATTGAATCACCTATATCCCAAATCAAATTATCAAGTAAAAATCTAACATCCTAAATATATTTGCATGAATAAATATGATGATGTATATAATTTAATGTCAATACACATATATTAGCGTCTCATTCCACTAATATTGGTGTAAGGGCATATATAACAGCGGCCTAATCCCCTGTTATATATACAAAGGAGTAAAAAGAAATATCATGAAACCAATGTGTCAAGCATCGACACAGAAATGTTGATCTATCAGGTGTTGTCACCACGACTGGCCCCCTGATAGATACATATCATACGCTATCCCGAAAGCACGAGTGCCTAGCTCTGACCCTCGCCTCTAGACGTATCTATACGTACATGACTCCCGTCGGTATCCACATGATAATCGCCGAGTTATTGGTAATGTTACCGGTAGGTACTTACCCACCTTCCAGGCTCAATCGGCAAGGTCCATCAATCATCTTGCCGAGGGGAACCGTACCGGGCCCCACCATGTACCCTCATATGGCACCCACTCCTCGTATGGAGTATATAATCAGAACCGATAAATCTCATGGTGGATGCTGAAATATCATACCAAGGAAAACCGGGTTTTTCAAATAATGCATAATTTCATGAACTCCCACGGTCCCCAAAATCCAGAAAACATCATGAAAAATCCATATTATGATGCGAAAATCCATGAATATAATATATGCAACATAAACGAAAATGTTAGCATATAAAGGAAAAGCCGATAATTAACTGCAACAAGTTAATATAAATATCATGCGGTTCCTAATTTTCTCGAATTCTAAAATAACATCAGGTAAAGGTAAACATGTATCCATAACCATATGTATGTGAAAACATAAAGGTATAGCAAGATATATGTATCTGCCTATAAGTAATGATGTAGTATACCCCTTGGGTATAAGCGAAATAGGTGTGCAAGGTATACCTGTAGCTATGTCATAAAGTGTGCATGTACTATCATTAATGGTAAAATACTCTATAGGTATACAGGTAACTAGTATGTAAGTATGTCAGAGCATATATGTAAGCATGTAGGTATACAGGTATGCTATAAGTCAATGCATAAAGAAATATGAATCAAAGTCTCAATGTCCATAACCAAGCAATATCATATCTATAAGTGGGTTGTGCGTGACATGGCAATTATTGACGGTGTGTGTAGCATACAATCAGTGCTCGTGCAACATGAATCGTCAATAATATGTGCAGTGTCCTAAGGATACTAGTCCAAGAACAACAATAACTAAGCAGTAGGGTAAATGCGCAAATCCTAAATCTGACATAGAATATGCGACAAAAGTAACATCTCTAGCCCAGACGCATAACGTCATGCGGGCGATTCCCCTATAAATGTTAAATCTACTCACCAACGCTCCTGGCTAAGTGAAGCCTACCACCTGTTTTCCCTTGTCGTAGCGTCCGAAGTCCCCGCTTGCGAATCTAAAATTTCACAAACACATCACATAAGCAAAAATCCTACTTCGACGAAAATACATCGAAACGCAAGATTAACGCCCTGAAAATTGTACTGCACACTTAGCGTATCTATCACGCACGACATCGGCCAAAAACCCTAATTGGGGTCGCTAAACTACAAAACACTAAGTCTAGACCCCGATCGTCCCGATCACGCAACACAACACAAAAATTACGAGGACTACAATAGATATAACCTCGCAACGACCAAACGAACCCACGTCGGAAAAACCCCGAAACCTAGTAAGCAACCTATCGCAATATTTCGCACTAGTTTCAAGCTAACGCATATCTAGCGATTACAAACACTTTAAAATAGCTTAACTAAGCTATCTAAACCATTCCTATATTTTTAACACTTGCTAAATAAATTTTAGCAAAAACCTAGTAAGCAAAATTGCATAATTAAACAAAGTATTCATTAGCAATAATTATCATATTCTACTAGGTTAAGCTTTTCCTAAACACAAATTAACACTTCAATTAAATATTAAACACTTAAATTAAGATTTAACCTTAACTTGAATTTCTAAAACCATTTCAAGAATTTTGAAACATGAAATTTAAAGCTTAAACTAATATCTAATTAAGCTAGCATAAAGTATTAAGTAACAATTAGAGATTAGGGTTAGGGTGTTATACCTTCAAGAACACCACTTGAATCAAGAATAAAATCTAACTTTAGCCTCCAAAATCCTCTCTAGAATGAAGATCCAAGCAACTTTTGTGAAGAAGAATGAAGGTTTTGGATTTTATTTGAATTTCTATGAATTTATTTGGATTTTTCATGATTTATTTGTGCAAGAAATGATGAAAAATTAGTGAGGAAGAACAAGGGCAGCAAGAGGGAGAGAGGGGCCGACCATGAGGGTGTGGGGGTGTTTTGTGCAAAAAAGAAGAAGAAAGTTCTAGTTTAATTCATTAATTGCTTCATTAAATGCAAAAATGACACATTTTCTTTCATTTTCTTTTCTTTTTTAATTCAAAAACCTTTTGCACTAAAAATATCTAGATATTTAAAAAGAAGGTTCTAAAAATAATTCTAGTGATGATTTCCAAAAAATTTCATTTAGAAGAAATTTCCCGATTTACGTGCATATTTTACCGGCTAAAATAATATTTTATTTGGGAAAAATTCTATCTGAACCAAAACCTCCCAAATACTCCCAATGTTCGCACACAGGTTTTATTTTAGCTAAAAAAAGTGCCGGTAAGTTTCTACGGAAGTTTGATCGAAATCGGGTTAAAACAGAAAATACCGACAATTTTGCCCTAAAACGGAAAAATTCGCAAAACGATTTCTGAAACGTTACATTTTATCACAAGTGGCAGCGTTGTGATAATTAGGGAAAAAGTTGGTTGGTGTTTGTTTTGAAAAATATGGTTTTTGAAAAATCAAATCACAAAAAATGCACACACCACCCTAGATCTAGTGGTCGCCTAGGTCAAGGCTCTAGACCGCTCCTAGACTTCCAGAAGGCAAGTCGCAAGATAAATCCTCTACTGCCTCTTTGTCCCTTCTGTAGCCAGGTAAGTGCCAGGTAAGTGGGAGGTTCTCCACTACGTAAGTAGTGGGCCTAATTAAGTAACCAATTGCCTTAGACACACTTGCCTTAGACACCACAAAAGAAACGCGGATAAGAAATAGATTACCCACGACCTCCTTCTGTCCTAAGTGAGCGCGACGGTCCTTAGAGTCATGTCTAGATATTTTTTAGTTAATGAGGGTGATTCGGATGCAAGTTTATGATTTTTGGGGCTTAGGAAGGGTAATGAACTCCCCACCTAATCTGAATTTGGTCTTTCCCCTTAATTTCCGTATTAAAATCTGCAAACAACCAAGATCAAACACGCAACAATTTTTCTTTTTGCGGCGCTGCGAATTTTTGCAAAGAATCCTGCAGAAATTGGTTAATGGACAGAGCAGGGAGGAGATAAGAAAGTATAGAAGTTACCACAGAGAAATGAAATTCTGAAGCTTCAATATCACCGCGGATCCGCCGCGAAATGCTTACTATGGCCGCGGTTCCGCGTTGAGTTGGTGAGATCTCTGCAAAATTTTTTGTACAGATGCTCCTTTTACTCCACTGGACTTCTTGAAATGAACTAAATATTTTTCCCTTTGCTCTGATGATTCCAGATTCCCTCGCAAAAATCACAACAAATCGTTAAGCGCTCGTTGCGAACTTTGATCTAAAAATTCTGATGGAATAATAAATTTTCAACTCAAATAACAAAAACGAACAAGATAGCACACATCCTCGGCAATGACGACATTTGATTGATCGTTTTAGTTGTGTGTATGGAAAAGTTTTAATCACAACCAAAGAAATTTATACCGTAATCAATTAACGGTGTCGATGTAGCGCGTTAATGAATACAGATCGTCTACTGAGATGTGTGTTTTGATCGATCTTGTTTTAGATGAGTCAAAATGGAAAGATAAAAGAAATTGCAAGAAAATTGATTCAAGATTTGAAAGATTTGATTTCAAGAAACATAAAGAAAAATAAAGATCTAGAATCAAGAATCAAGAAATATCCCAATCACTTTGATTTATCAAGATAATGAAGAATAGCTTGTAGGATTCGATTGAGTTAATAGTTAATGACGAATCTAATAATTCCTAATCTTATCTATTGATAATTTATAGCTAGATTGATGATGATGAATGAAGATTAGGGATCTATTGAAAAAACTCGGGTTTCTCCTTCTATCCCTTGTCTTTTCAATCATGATCATTCGGATCTAGCCTCTATCAAAGAAAATCATCAATCTTTTGATCCCTAATTTGCAACGAAATTCGCAAGAATGTGATCTCGATCCAAATTAAGTCATTGATGATTCTTTTTCCTAGAGTTCACAAATCTCATAAGACTTAAAATTAGTATTAAAATTTGATCATCATTAGATCTATCAATTCTCTCGAATCCTCCAAAAGCGGAGAATTTACTCAAGCATCAAGAAAATAAATGAATAAAAAATCAAGAAATTTCACAACGCAAGAATGTAAAGAAAACAAGAATTTCAATTATCACCTTTATTAAATCGACGACTAATTACACATTCCCTCAATTCGAGATTACAAGATGTTGCTCTCTAGCTCCGTCGAATTTCGCTCTGCTCGATCTCCGTGAGTCGCGGATCGTTGTGGATCTCTTGCTCGGATGAAGATCGGCTTCGCGGATAAAGAATCGATGGTTGCTTGCTCGATTTGCTTCTCAAAATGATCTTGATTTGGCTTTGGAAATGGATTTGTGCTAGGGTTTTGGTATCAAGTTGTGTCACTCAACTTGAATTTGAATTTTGGCTCCAAAAATGTGTAACTAACTCACCACTAATTGTCTAACCTCAAAACTCTAGATCTAGATCTCTTTTTATAACCACCTCATTTGAATCTTCCCTCTAAAGCTAAGTTGTTAGAGAGAACCTTCTAAAATAAGGTTGTTGGAGAGAGCCTTCTAGAATAAGGTTGTTGGAGGGAGCCTTCTAGAATAAGGTTGTTGCAAGGAATATTCTAGAGTGAGTTTGTTATGCAGAGCCTTCTGGAAGAAGCCACGTGGTCTTTGAGAGTCTTCTGGAAGCTGAGGCCGTTACAAGAAGCCACGTGGAGAAATTTGACGCGCTGATGAGTTGACAAGGCCGTGGAACCGCGGCAACTCGGCCGACTCAGCCGCGGATCCGCGACCATGTTGGTGAATTACTGCATGCAATTTCCAGGTAATTCTTCTGTTGGCTTTATGGCACTTTCCTGATGTCTGGAATATTTTTATACTTTCTTGTTTACTGCCAGATTTCAAGTCTTTTGTTAGTGTTTATGCCCTAGAAGGCCATTACTGTATCATACTAGTTTGTATATTACATAATGGAAGCTTGGGATATTCACATGTATATAACAGTCTTGCTAAACATGGTAGTATGCTACTTGGTTTTTCTATCTTGATATGTGAGTGTACGTATTGATAGAGCTCTTAGGATCTTGCTTGACTACCAGCGTTGTGATGGCATTCACACTAGTGGGGGCTGGGTAGTCTACAAGCACATCCTTATTCAGGTCCCTAGTCGTTGGATTATCGAGACAGAGCATCGATACTCCGGAGTAGACTAGTGTGTACGCTTCTCATCCCAGTTGGGGAGATGGTCTGTCCCACAGCCGTCAGTACGTTGTACTGGAGATAGTATACAGGTGCTCGTTAGGTTACGGGTACACCGGACAGGACTCACAGGGAACTGTTGGTTGGTTTTATACCAGTCGTCAGTGAACAGTTTCCAGGTGACATGAGTACAGCATAGTCCGCAGACTTGACACTGCTACTTCGCCTCGAGTGTGTTCCACTGTTCTTATATTGCTACCCTACCACGGCTCAAAGGAGTCGTGCAAACAGGTAGCAGTTGGGTGCAGTCCCGAGCACTTGGAGGCGGTGGCGGTTAGACAGGATTCGTCCCTCCCGGTATTGGGAGTTGATATCGCGCTGTGTCAGAGAGCCATTACGCAAAGTCCCTGGCCAGGGCAAACGAGATTTGCTGGTAGGTTCCAGTAGTTTCTCAGGGTGTAATGGGCTTCCCTCCGACACGACTTATACCGCTATTAGGGGACTGACGCTTGCCGCCCCCTAGGCCCGATATGCGATAGTCTTGGACGAACGGACCGGACTGAATGGAGATTGTCACATCAGACTCAGTAGGAGTTCGGATGGGTTCCCTCATCGGCCTTCTTATCGACATCTACCTGGGGACCGTTACGTACAGCTAGTGCCGCTTGCGGTCTGTGGTTAAACCCACTGCCAGCGTAGTAGTCGAGTCTCTAGAGTCCCACACAGAGAGTTTCCCTACTCCAGGCGAAACGATATAGAGGTCGTATGGTTTTACGACAAGGGTTCGGACGCATACGTGTGTTTACGCGCGTACGACTTTCGGACAGTTTTTACCAGTCGGCTTTGGTTTAAGCCAGTTACTGGTATCCGGTTATTGGATTTAAACAGTCTAAAGTTTTTCCGTATTTTTGCGGAAAGGAGGGGCGTTCTCGTAATTGCGCGAGAAGCTTCTAGAAGGTGGTGACTAAGGAGGTTAAGGTGGCATAAGCAATGAATGTGATTAGTGAGTCATATGGATGATTCATCCATGTCATTAATGCATGATAAATACTTAATGACTCATGGAGTGAATCATCACTAGATATTATCAAGCATGGTTGCTAAATTCATTTCTTATTCTTTTCTTGATAAAAGAAATGCTTGATATATATTATCATAACTCATTATTCTCACTTCATTATTATCCTCACCTTCTCTCTCCTCAAGCTCTCCCTCTTCAAACTCTAATCCTCCCCTCTCATGTGTTGAGTACAAGGATTAGTTAGACTACTTAATCCATAACCCTCTCTATATTACACCTAGCTTCTTTGATTAGCACTTAGAGAAGTTTAGTTGCCTCAAGTTTAGAGGCTAAGCTTGGAGTAAAGCTCTCGGGTGGATCTTCTACTACTTCGAGAAGGCCGAGAAGGAGGTGGAGTTCGCAAAGACGAAGGACACGATTCGTTAGGTATAATCCCTAAACATAGTAGCATAGAAACTCTATGTTTTAAGTTAGTTATCGTTTAGCTTCGATTCAAGCGGTTAGTCGATGTTTGTTCACCAAACAAGTTCGTTTTTGAAAATTCCGCCTCCCCACAAGTATTGGGGTGTTGTACATCGACTTACAGTGGTATCAGAGCCTCGATAAACAATAAATAACTTACTTGCAAATTTGTATGAATTTCGAACGGAAAAAACGAAACCGGAAAAGCCCGAAAATATCAGTTTCTGTCGATTTTTAAATGAAGTCCAAAAATTTTTCAGGGATGTTCAGAAAGCTTAAAATGACATTAGTAGAACACACAAAAAATTTGGTCCCCTGAATCGCCTACGGCGCCGTGGAACCGCGGCGGATAGCACCGATCCGCCGCGCTTCCGCCGCCGAGTTGACGATTCAGGGACCCATTTTTCTTGTGTTGGTTCTCTGTGATATTTAGGATTTTCTGGTAATTTTTAATTTTGCTCAGGTTTCAAGTTTACAGAGAAGTATTGGAGCAATATTAAATGTGTTTAATCGATCGAAATTATACAATATTTGCTTATTGGATTATATCTGTGATTGTATAATGTGTTCGTAAACCTCCCCTAACTGCTAGTATGTCAGTTGGCAGGGGGTTGCACATTTCTGAAATGGATTTTATCTGTTTGTGCATATGAACTGTGTTGGACTGTTGTGATGTATAGCCGGGGTTATGTGATGGGTTATCATTTAATTCATTTGATGTAAATGTAATTTTTTGTAATATTATTTTGCGGGGCACTTCCAGGTTGCGGTTGTAGCCACCGTTGTATTATTTCATTTTACTGTTTTTGCTCCTAGGACAGACCCAAGGTGGGGTGCACAAACTGCCGGGCGGGTAGTTTGCCGCACCCGTAGGGGTCGTGGGAGGGGTAATGGCTATTCATCACAACTGTGTAATCCGTATTTTGTTGCAGGCTCAAAAACAAACATGGATTGCTTGCAAATCCAATTAAGTTCATCTGTGATCTGGAATGAATATCATTGCGTCAGACGAATGTAAAATATCTATATATATGATAGCTATTTAGATGTCACTTATGTTTTACACCCGCGCTAGCCCAGCCCCCGCTCTGTCGTTAGTTAAGTAACCTAACGGGTAATGACGGGATCCCGTGGCGAATGCGGATGGCATAAGAGGACGTTGTATTTTCGTTGTTTTCTGCAATGATAGGTTAATGATGGGACGCATTATCTATAATGCAAAAAAAATAAACCAAAGTTTTAATCGTTGGAACAATTTAAAAGAAACCACTCGGTTAATTTTAAAACAGATATTTTTAAATGCGGAGCCTTAACCACTCCTTTTAAAAGCTATCAGGTTCCTTCGGTTATATCAAGTTCACTACGTTCACGGTTTCGCCAAAACCATTCGTAGCCCTCCGTCATTTCATTTGGGTATTCAGTAGTATTCAAGCTATGCATTTTGGCCAAAGTCAAGGCATAGTGTTTGGTAGCTGCTGGGTTTTCATTTGTTGCATAAGATAGATGAGTTGGTTTGGGACAGTCGTATTACCATTTGACCAAAGTCAGGGGTATATACGGATGGGTTCAAATTGACAAGATAATGACGGGTAGAACTTGACATGTGACTTATGACACTTTGACCAAAGCCAAGGTCATAAGAGCATGGGGCAAAAACTTTTATCGGGAATTTCTAAAGAAACTGAAATTTGCAAAGAGATGCATACCATTTGGAGTTTGATGAATGTTGGTAGCATTCCTTCAACATTATCATACGATGATATTTGGATCCCGATCCTACTGTGAGTATATGCTACTTATCAGGATATTCGTCACTTAACGATCAATGCTATAAACCTAGTAGGTGTCCAGAAAGGTGTCAGAGGGGTTACGCCCCCAGAGAAAAGAGGTTATTTAATTAAGGAACTTCGCGAAAGCGTTGGAAAACCTCCCTCGAAGTATCGACACTGGCCTGGCTGAACGGTTAAGCAAGTATTGTACGGTGAGAATAGTCCTGGCTAATTCTTCTTTTATGGTTTGAGGAAGGATTCGAGAAACAGTGGGAGCCATCCAGTTTAGATAAATTAAAAACCACTCTAAACTTGCAAGAGCATCATGCTAAAGAGTTTTCTTCTCTCTCTCCTAATTGCAGCGACCCTGAAAATGACTGGACTTAAGTTACTTTTAGAGAAAAATATACTGACAGGGCCAAACTATAAAGATTGGCTGCGGAATGTCAAAATGGCTTTGACCTATGACAAACTGGGGTACGTCCTCACCGCTATGGCACCTGCTGTCCCTGGTCCCAAATCCAGCAATGCGGATAAGGAAATCCGCAAAACCTGGGATTTAGATTGCGCGAAAGCCAAGTGTATCGTGCTTGCCTCGATGAACAATGAACATCAGAGGAGGCACGAGGATATGGACCTTGATGGCATATTTCTCCATACAAAGGAACTTTATGGAGAGCAATCTCGTATAGCAAGATACGAGACCTCTAAGAACTTGTTTCGAGCGAGGTTGGCTGTCGGGTCATCGGTAGGAGAACATATCCTAAAGATGATCGGCTATATAGAAGAGCTCGCAGACCTTGGGACGACTTTGGATAATGAGCTCTATACAGACCTTATTCTCCAGTCCCTTCCTTCCACCTACGCCCAGTTTATCCTGAACTTCAACATTCAAAGAAAAGAAGTTGAACTTCCGGAACTCCTGAACATGTTAAGGAGTGCAGAGGGCACCTTGCAGAAAGCAAGGGAAACACCCGCTATGTTTGTTGGCGGTTCATCTTCTTCCGGGTCCAAGGCTAGGGCCAAAGGAAGGAAGAAGTAGGCCGCACCCATACCTAGAGGAGGTGTAAGTAAGGTGGGAGGGAAGGGAAAGAAAAAGTTTGCAGTACCGGTAGTTGGCCAGGATGAGTGCTTCCATTATCACAGGAAAGGGCACTGGAAGAAGGATTGCAAGGCGTGGAACGCCAAGAACCAGGAACCGAAGCAAGCTGTGGCTTCGACTTCAGGTGTGTTTGTAATTGAGAATTGTCTGTCGATCAACTCTACTTCCTGGGTATTGGATACCGGATCAGGATCTCATATTTGCAATTCATTGCAGGCACTGAGAAACCGTAGAGTGCTGAAGGAAGGTGATATGACCCTAAAGGTTGCTAACGGAGCTAGCGTGGGAGCTGCGTCCGTCGGGGATTATCACCTAGGATTGACGAATGGACACATTTTGGTTTTACATAACTGTTATTTTGTACCAAGCTTAACGTGTAATATCATATCAGTTTCCTTGTTATCAAATAAAGGTTATGATTTCACGTTTGTAAGAGATGTTGTTAACATCCACCTTAATCATGGTTTGATTGGGTCAGGTACACTAAAAAACGGTATATATGTTTTAAACCAACTCCAAATTTTCAATGTCCAGAACACACTAAAATGAAAGTCTCCAGATTTAAATAAAGCTTTCTTATGGCATTGTAGACTGGGTCACATCAATGAGAGAAGGTTGACTAAGTTGCATAGAGAAGGATATTTGGACTCGTTCGAATATCAAACCTATGACACTTGTCAATCTTGTCTCAAAGGAAAGATGACAAAGACTCCATTTACTGGACAAGGAGTAAGAGCGAGCGAGCTCTTAGGACTCATACACAGCGATGTATGCGGTCCAATGTCTACACATGCAAGAGGTGGTTTTTCCTATTTCATTACTTTCACGGATGATTACTCAAGATACGGATTCATTTATCTGATGAAATATAAATCCGAGGCTTTTGAGAAATTCCAAGAGTATAAGAATGAAGTAGAAAACCAAACCGGCAAAAGTATCAAGACACTAAGATCTGATAGAGGTGGAGAATACTTGAGTGCCGAGTTCCTAGGTTACCTAAAAGAGAGGAATTCTCTCTCAGCTTACTCCTCCATACACTCCACAGCATAACGGTGTATCGGAGAGACGGAATCGAACCCTATTAGATATGGTACGATCCATGATGAGTAATGCTGAGTTACCGCGATCTTTCTGGGGTTATGCGCTAGAATCAGCGGCATATCTTCTGAACAGGGCTCCTACCAAGACTGTGCCTACCACTCCATATCAGATGTGGACTGGGAAGAAACCCTATCTTCAGCATATGAAGATTTGGGGATGTCCAGCTTTTGTTAAAAAGCAGCATGTGGACAAGCTCGAGGCACGATCAGTAAAATGTTTGTTTGTGGGATATCCAAAGAACTCCAAGGGATATTATTTCTATTACGCAGAGGAACAAAAGGTCTTTGTTTCTCGTAATGCCCATTTTCTGGAACATCTGTTTTTAGAAAAGGAAATAAGTGGGAGCGAAATAGAACTGGAAGAAATTCCAGAACCACAAACTGCTACTGAAAGTTTGGTAGAACCGGAAGTTCAAGAAGTACAGGACATTCCCGCACCCCTCCGCAGGAGTAGTAGGCCGTCTCATCCGCCTGAGAGATACTATAGTTTTCTCATAGATGGGGATAGAGAGGATTGCATCATAGATGATGATGAACCTACTGACTTCCAGCAGGCCATCCAGAGCGGCGACTCGGTACGATGGCTAGATGCAATGCGGACCGAAATGGAGTCCATGTACACCAACAAAGTATAGACTTTGGACTTTGCTCCAGATGGGGTAAAACCCATAGGATGCAAATGGATCTTCAAGAAAAAGATTGGTGTAGATGGAAAGGTGGAAACCTATAAGGCTAGACTTGTTGCAAAGGGTTTTCGTCAAAGACCTGGTTTGGACTATGACGAAACTTTTTCTCCAGTGGCTATGCTCAAATCCATTCGGGTCCTTCTTGCTATTGCTGCCTTCCATGATTATGAAATCTGGCAGATGGACGTAAAGATGGCTTTTCTGAATGGAAATTTAGAAGAGAGCGTCTATATGGATCAGCCAGAGGGTTTCAATCAGAGTGGGAGCAGCGGGAAAGTATGCAAGCTGCTTAAGTCCATTTATGGACTAAAGCAGGCATCGCGGAGTTGGAACATCTGTTTTGATGAGACAGTCAAAGAATATGACTTTATCAAAAATCCAGATGAACCGTGCATATATAGTAAAGTTGTAGCCAGAAGTGTTGTATTCCTCGTTTTGTTCGTGGATGACATTCTATTGATAGGAAATGACATTCCTATGCTACAATCTGTCAAAGGATTCTTGTCACACAGGTTCTCCATGAAAGACCTGGGTAATGCCTCTTACATTCTGGGGATCCGGATCTATCGTGATAGATCCAAGAGGATGTTGGGACTTCGCAGTCCAGGTATATCGACACTGTACTGAAAAGATTCAGTATGGAAGATTCTAAGCGCGGTAATCTACCGGCTTGTCACGGAATCACCCTCTCCAAAGAGATGTCTCCCAAGACTGATTTGGAAAGGGAACGCATGTCTATTATACCCTACGCTTCTGCGGTAGGCTCTATAATGTATGCGATATTATGCACTAGACCAGATATAGCTTACGCACTAAGCATGGTAAGCCGGTATCAGTCAGACCCAGGGGAGAAGCACTGGATAGCAGTAAAGAACATTCTCAAGTACCTGAGAAGGACTAAGGAGATATTTTTGGTTTACGGCGGAAAAGACCTCAGGTTGGAGGCCTTTGCTGATTCCGGCTTCCAGAGTGATAAGGACGATTCCAAGTCCATGTCGGGTTATGTCTTTACCCTCAATGGAGGGGCGGTGTGCTGGAAGAGCTCCAAGCAGGACAGCGTTGTTGACTCGACGATGGAAGCGGAGTATATAGCTGCTTGCGATGCCGCAAAAGAAGCAGTCTGGATGAAGAAGTTCCTAACAGAACTTCAGGTGGTTCCTACCATAGTTGATCCAATACCTCTGTATTGCGACAACAACGGAGCTATAGCTTTAGCGAAGGAACCAAGGTCCCATCAGAAGTCCAGACACATCTTGAGGCGGTATCACCTGATCAGGGAGATCATTGATCGTCAGGAGATCGAGGTTCGGAGAGTTGCTTCTGAAGAGAACATTGCTGATCCATTCACGAAGGCCCTACCTCAGATTCAGTTCGAGAGGCTACTCGAGATCATTGGTCTTCGATATGCCAGTACATGGCCCTAGTGCAAGTGGGAGATTGTTAGTGTTTATGCCCTAGAAGGCCATTACTGTATCATACTAGTTTGTATATTACTTAATGGAAGCTTGGGATATTCACATGTATATAACAGTCTTGCTAAACATGGTAGTATGCTACTTGGTTTTTCTATCTTGATATGTGAGTGTACGTATTGATAGAGCTCTTAGGATCTTGCTTGACTACCAGCGTTGTGATGGCAGTCACACTAGTGGGGGCTGGGTAGTCTACAAGCACATCCTTATTCAGGTCCCTAGTCGTTGGATTATCGAGACAGAGCATCGATACTCCGGAGTAGACTAGTGTGTACGCTTCTCATCCCAGTTGGGGAGATGGTCTGTCCCACAGCCGTCAGTACGTTGTACTGGAGATAGTATACAGGTGCTCGTTAGGTTACGGGTACACCGGACAGGACTCACAGGGAACTGTTGGTTGGTTTTATACCAGTCGTCAGTGAACAGTTCCCAGGTGACATGAGTACAGCATAGTCCGTAGACTTGACACTGCTACTTCGCCTCGAGTGTGTCCCACTGTTCTTAGATTGCTACCCTACCATGGCTCAAAGGAGTCATGCAAACAGGTAGCAGTTGGGTGCAGTCCCGAGCACTTGGAGGCAGTGGCGGTTAGACAGGATTCGTCCCTCCCGGTATTGGGAGTTGATATCGCGCTGTGTCAGAGAGCCATTACGCAAAGTCCCTGGCCAGGGCAAGCGAGATTTGCTGGTAGGTTCCAGTAGTTTCTCAGGGTGTAATGGGCTTCCCTCCGACACGACTTATACCGCTATTAGGGGACCGACGCTTGCCGCCCCCTAGGCCCGATATGCGATAGTCTTGGACGAACGGACCGGACTGTATGGAGATTGTCACATCAGACTCAGTAGGAGTTCGGATGGGTTCCCTCATCGGCCTTCTTATCGACATCTACCTGGGGACCGTTACGTACAGCTAGTGCCGCTTGCGGTCTGTGGTTAAACCCACTGCTAGCGTAGTAGTCGAGTTTCTAGAGTCCCACACAGAGAGTTTCCCTACTCCAGGGGAAACGATATAGAGGTCGTATGGTTTTACGACAAGGGTTCGGACGCATACGTGCGTTTACGCGCGTACGACTTTCGGACAGTTTTTACCAGTCGGCTTTGGTTTAAGCCAGTTACTGGTATCCGGTTATTGGATTTAAACAGTCTAAAGTTTTTCCGTATTTTTGCGGAAAGGAGGGGCGTTCTCGTAATTGCGCGAGAAGCTTCTAGAAGGTGGTGACTAAGGAGGTTAAGGTGGCATAAGCAATGAATGTGATTAGTGAGTCATATGGATGATTCATCCGTGTCATTAATGCATGATAAATGCTTAATGACTCATGGAGTGAATCATCACTAGATATTATCAAGCATGGTTGCTAAATTCATTTCTTATTCTTTTCTTGATAAAAGAAATGCTTGATATATATTATCATAACTCATTATTCTCACTTCATTATTATCCTCACTTTCGCTCTCCTCAAGCTCTCCCTCTTCAAACCCTAATCCTCCCCTCTCATGTGTTGAGTACAAGGATTAGTTAGACTACTTAATCCATAACCCTCTCTATATTACACCTAGCTTCTTTGATTAGCACTTAGAGAAGTTTAGTTGCCTCAAGTTTAGAGGCTAAGCTTGGAGTAAAGCTCTCGGGTGGATCGTCTACTACTTCGAGAAGGCCGAGGAGGAGGTGGAGTTCGCAAAGACGAAGGACACTATTCGTTAGGTATAATCCCTAAACATAGTAGCATAGAAACTCTATGTTTTAAGTTAGTTATCGTTTAGCTTCGATTCAAGCGGTTAGTCGATGTTTGTTCACTAAACAAGTTCGTTTTTGAAAATTCCGCCTCCCCACAAGTATTGGGGTGTTGTACATCGACTTACATCTTTGACTTTACGTATTTTATCAGCACTTTTAGTAGTTCCGGCTCTTTTACCTGGAGAATTTCCTGCACACAATCTCGAGACAAGTGTTGATACACAAAAGATCATGCGTGTAGTAATAAACACTCAATTTCCCTCAAAATGCCGGTTATAATGTATAACACATGTTATTTGATATTTTGCAGACGAATTACTAATATGTGCTATATTTATACCAAACACATTTAGATGATTACAAAGAGTAGGGAAATTGATGTGTTAAAAATGCAATATTTTTGACTGATCAATAACCGGAAAACAATCACCGAAATGGAGTCATACCCTTGACTAGACCTGGGTAGACCCACAACAAAATTCATGGATATCTGCTCCCATTCCCACTCTGGAACGATTAAAGATTGCAACTCTCCTCCCGGTCTCAAATGCTCAACCTTAGCTTGCTAATAAGTCAGGCACTACGAAACGAAATCTGAAACATCACTCTTCATCCCTTCCCACCCGTAACTATCTCTCAAGTCACGTTATATCTTGGTGGAACTTGGGTGAACACTGAAAGCCGACTGATGTGCCTGCTTTAGGACCTCGCGTCTGTACCCATCAGTATCTGGTATATAAAAGTGAGTCCCGCAATGTAGCACACCCTGGTCATCAATAAAGAACTTCGAATCTCTACCCTGCCGAACATGCTCAAGAATCTCAGACAAACGAGCATCGGCGGGCTGTGCCTCATGAAAATGATTAATTTGAAGTGGACGGGCGCGGACATGAGTAAGCTGTCCCCCAGTAGAGGTGAACTTAAGCTATACTCAACGGCCGCACAAGAACTGCAATTCTGCAAAAGACTGTCTCTGAACTGCGCTCAACTGGAACAAGCTACCCCCGGGCCTACGACTCAAAGCATCAGCTACCACAATCGCCTTGCCACCGGTAATAAAGGATCTCAAAAATCATAATCCTTCACAAGCTCCATCCAACGGCGTAGTACTAAACTCAGATCCCGCTGCTGGAAGATGTACATAAAGCTCCGGTGGTCCATGAAAATCTGATACGACTCTCCGTACAAGTAGTGTCTCTAAATCTTCAACGCACGACCACCGCGGCCAATTCCAGATCATGAGTGGGATAATTCTGCTCGTACTTTCTCCAACTGTCGGGAAGTATAAGCGATAAGTCAATCATGCTACATCCATACACAATTGAGCCCCACTCGCGAAACATCACAGTAAACGACAAAGTCGCCCGATCCAGAAGGCAAAGATAGAACTGGTGTAGTTGTCAACCAAGTCTTCAACTGCTGAAAACTCAACTTGCATGCCTCAGTCTAAAGAAAATGAACTCCCTTCCTGGTCAGTCCAGTCAGTGGTGCAGCGATACTCAAGAAATCCTGCACGAAACAGCGGTAAAAACCGGCTAAGCCCAAAAGCTGTGGACCTTAGTCACTGATACAGGTCTGGGCCAAAACTGTACGGCCTCGATCTTCTTCGGGTCCATACAAATACCGTCTCCCGTAACCACATGACCTAGGAATTCAACACTATCAAGCCTGAAGGTACACTTCGAGAATTTAGCAAGCAGTTAGTGCTCTCTCAATGTCTGCAACACAATCCTCAAGTGCTGTTCATGTTCCTCACGACTCTTGGAATAAACCAAAATGTCATCAATAACACACCAATACACTGGTCGAGGAACGGCCTGAAAAATAACTGGTTCATCACATCCATGAATGCTGCTAGGGCATTGGTGAGTCTAACGACACCACCAAAACTCATAATGCCCGAAGCGCACACAAAAGCAGGAATGTCATCACTCAGAACCCGCAACTAATGATGCCCGATCAGAATTTAAACTTAGAAAAATGTCCCTCACCCTGGAGCTGATCAAACAAATCGTCAATGCGAGGTAAAGGATACCTATTCCGCATCGTAACTCAGTTCAATTGACGATCAATCAATACACAATCTCAAACTGCCGTCCTTCTCCTTGACGAACAGAATAGGAGCTCCCCAAAGCGAAACACTTGGACGTACAAGTCCCCCTATCTAGCAACTCTGCAGCTGACCCTTAAGTTCCCTAAGCTCTGCCGGCTCATCTGGAACAACGTCGGAAAACTCTCGCATGATAGAAACTCGGTCCAACGAATCTACCGTGGCTCCGGTATAACGAATGAAAGCCATGAATTCTCGACATCCTCTCCTCAAAAGCCAACTAGCGAAAAAGGCTGAAATCAAGCGGTGAGGGGCGGCACCACGGTCCCCCTGCACAATAAGAACCGACTCGCTGGGAAAACAAAACTTGACTGTTTTCTCGCGGCAGTCCACAGACGCATAGCACGTAGCTAACCAGTCCATACCCAGGAGAACGTCAAAGTCCAACATATCTAGAAGGACCAAATCGACGGACGAATCTCTATCTCCTATCCGATTGACACTCGACTTAAACACGTGTCGCGCAATAAAAGAATCGCTGACAGGAGTAAACACAATAAACAGCTGATCTAGCATACACGACTCTTGGCCCAACTACGGCACGAAGTGTGTAGAAACAAATGAGTGCATAGATCCCGAATTAAACAAACATGCGCATCAAAAGAACATACGAATTAAGAATACCAGAAAACTCTGCATTGGACGCTTGCTCGTCCCGATGAGTAGAAGCAAACGCTCGTGCCTGCCCTCTACTAGAAACATGCTGTCCTCCTCCTCTACCATCCTGTTCTCTCCGAATGAACCCTCCGCGACCATGACCTCTCTGAACATAAGTCTGACGCGGTGCGACAACAGGCGCAAGGGGAAACGCTCCATGAGGTGAAGGTGGTAAGGTAAAATATGGTACTGCTTCCCTCCTCTGGCGTACCACGGTACAATTCCTGACGAGGTGATGGAAACTCCCGCACCGGAAACATCCATACGATGACTGCTGACCCTCCTTGGGGTAAGAGCTAAACAACTGTCCTCGTCCCAAGCCTCTGCTACTCTCACGAACCGAACGAAATCTGTCGCGGCGTCTAAACATTTGTCTCTAGGCTGATACACCTGTACGAGCCCTCCGCGGTCCTGAAACTTCCAAAGTCTCGGGAAGACGTGCCTCATCTAGTAGGGCTGCATCCACTGCTGCTGTATACGTAACACAATGTTGTGTGCTGATAGTAAGGAATAACAGGGTAACAGGGATGGAAACCTCCTGTCGCTGCGCTCGACTGGCCTCAACCAACGATCCCATCATCTGGCACATATCCTGTATATCTATCTCTAGCCTAGCAATACGATCTATCAAAGGCTGATCAATTTGCTCCTGTACAGCGAGCGTACCATCCTGGTCAGTCCTCGTCCCAGATGAGTCAACTCTGACCCCGGCTCTCGCTGCTTCTCTCTGAGCCCTCATAGTCATCGGCTGCATAAAGGCTAGAAATGGAAATATGATTCAATATGAATACGGAAATCGAATCATAAGGATATATATCATCATGGAAGGAATTTCAAGCAATAAGTACTAAGGCCACCTAGGCGGAGCACCGTGTCGTAAGTATGACGCGGACATACACACGCTACGTCACTCTGCTTAAGCTACATACTCCATCATACCAAGGTCATCCTACACTCCGAGAGGTAAAACCTAGCGCTCTGATACCAACTTTTTCACGACCTGAAATTTGGCACGTGACGGCCCTTAAACCACGTAACGTCTACAGGCGTAACGCAATTTAAGTAAGCCAAAAACCCAGCAATCTAAACCATCAAAAGTAGTAAGTGATAAGAACAATGTTTAAAAACTTTTGGAATCTCAATCAAAATTCTTTAAAGTCCAAATTTACTTTCTTTAAAAATTTGGCAGCACCTTCTTTGTAAAAACTAGTCCCGAAACGGGTACAACATAGAATATAAATAAAGCATCCCCAACGGGAGAAAATCCACGCCCAAAGGCGGAAACAACCACCACAACAGATATACGACGCCGTAGCGAAGAGAAATGGACGATATAAAATGACAACAGTATAAAAGACATCCAGAGTCACAAAATAATATACAATATCGTCCTCACATCTCGTCTCTAAGTCAATACATGAAAGTGGTATATGGAGAGTACTAGATACAACGAATATACAAATGAGCATCATCAAATACCCGCAAAACCCACCTGTAGCAAAACTGCTCACAGTCAGCCGTAGCGGTATCCACTGCAAAAGATGATATGATAAGAAGAAGCCCTACCGCTACCACTCTGAGGGACTCCTGCAAAACACGGTGGCACAACGGGGGTGAGTTGCCAACTCGTGAATAGTAAATAACATATGTAGATAATCGCAGGTATGCACGTACTGCGATAATCTATCACATGCAACTGATAGCAATAATGGCAATATGTATATGCAACAGTCATGAAAGGTACTCTATCAGGTACTACTAATACATGATGCAATGCATATCAAATAAATGCTGAGTATAGGATAAAACATGTCATCCTCACGGAATCCTCATCGAGGTAGGACCAGTGTCCATCAAGACAATCTAAATCCTAATACCAAAGGCACCGCATCCTTAGATCGACCCTCATATCCTGTAAGTCCCATGGAACCAGAGTGTCCAACATCGACACCCGAAAACATCATGAATACATATACCTGTGTGTGTGTATGTGTGTGTGTGTGTGTGTGTGTGTGAGGATATCTACCTCGTGTGTCTATCAACGACACATCAAATCATGGAACCTGAGTGTCCAACACCGACACTCGAAAAATTATGAAAACTGTGTCCATCATCGACACGTAAATCCACGTACCATGGGCTCCGTCTGCCCGGATCGGCCCGTGGGCTCCGGCAGTACGAATCGGTCCATATCCAGCTCATGATTCCGGTCGATATCCTCCGGATAACCGCCGAGTCTAAAACTATCACCGGTAGGCAGTGCACCTCCCCTGCCAGGCTCATCGGCTAAATCCATCGACATACCTTTCTTGCACCGGGGTACCATACCGGGTCCACCACGAACCCGCAACACGGCCTCATCCACTCCTCGCATCGGGTATCTATCACAAATCTTAGAACCGAGAAATCTCATGGTGGACCCATCGAAATATCATATCAAGAGAAACCGGGTTTTTCAAACAATGCATAATTTCATGAACTACCACGGTCCTCAAATCCAGAAAACATCAAGTAATGAATAAGAATACTTGCATAGATCATTATGATGATATATATTATATATATGTACATATATAACAGCGTTCCATACCACTGATATATACACATATATACATATATAACAGCGTCCCATACCACTGATATATATCCTCAGGAGTAAAATATCCAGAAAAAACATCATATGAAATCCATATCTCAATGCGTAAATCCATGAATATAATATATGCAACATAAAACAGTAATATGCATATAAAGAAAAAACCGCTATTTAAATGCAACAAGTTATTAAATATATCATGCGGTTTCTAATTTCTCCGAAATCCAACGCAACATCATACAAGGGTGAACATGTATCTATAGAAAGGTATCTATGTGTACATGTAAGTATATATGCGAGATGTACATGTAGCTATATCTCATATGTGTATATACCTGTCAATAATGATACAATACCCTATAGGTATATGTGTAAGCATGTAGGTATATGTGTATGCTATCTTTCTTATACACAATGGAAATAAGGATCATGTCTCAATATCCCTAACCAATACAATATCATGTATGTATAGGTGTCATCTATATCTCATACACACAATGGAAATAAGGATCATATCTCAATGTCCCTAACCAATATGTGTCAGCTATATCTCATATGCACAATGGAAATAAGGATCATGTCTCAATGTCCCTAACCAACACAATATCACGTATGTATATGTGTTGTGCGTGTCATGGCAATTATCGACGGAGTGTGTGGCATACAATTAGTGCTCGTGCAACATGAACCGTCAATAATAGTGCAGTGTCCAATGGGTACAAGTCCCAGCACAACAAGTAATAATATGAAATGAAGTTCATGCACAATCTCTATATGTGCAATACTTGTAACTAATAATCATGTCATATAATCCAGCCCCGGCGCATAACGCCATGCGGGCAATTTCCCCGTAGATGTTAAATCTACTCACAGATGATCTCGAGCTAAGAAAATTCGACCACCCGCTTCCCTTTCTTCGCAGTGTACGAAGTCCCCGCTTGCGATCCTAAAATTTCATAAACACAACACATTAGGCTAAATATTCTGCGCCGACATAAAGATAACGAAACGCAAGGATAACGTCCACAAGATAAACACACTGTGCACCTAGTGCACAAAACACGTACGACATCGGCACAACCCTAGCTAGGATCGCTAAACTACGCAACTACCAAGCCTAGACCCCGATCGTACCGATCATGCATTAACAACACAATATATAGCATGAAAGATAATATATATAATATCGCAACGTCAATTGAACCCACGCCTAATTTAACCGAAAACCTAGTAAGCAACTTTCATCCTTTTAGCTCAAGTCTAGAAGTTTAAACAATTCTAACGATCACAATCATCGTAAAGTAGCTTAACTAAGTCATGAAAACCTTTACTACAATTTTAATCTTACCCATATAAGATTTAGTAAAATTTAGTTTTCTATTAAGCTAATTAGACGATTAGGAAAAACAACAAATAATATTCTCACGGCTAGGTTAAGTTTTCAAAGTCTACACTTCTCCATTAACCATTTTAAACAAATCAATCCCTAACTTAATCTTCACAACTCTTTCATGAATTTCTAAACATGCAATTTAAAGCTATATTAAACATCTAATAAGCTATCTTAATAATTTAAACAACAATTAAAGTTTAGGGTTAGGATTTTATATCTCCACTAGATTCACAAACTAGTAACTAAACTCCAAATTAGCCTCCAAAATGATGAATTTCATGAAGATCCAAGCTTGTTTAGGGTTGATGAATAAAGGGTAGGGATTTTTTTTTGAGTTTGTGGGATTATTTGATGATTTATTTGAGCTTGAAGAAGTGCAAAAGGGGTGAGAAGCGAGAGGGCAGTAATGGGGAGGGGTCAGCCAAGCTAGGTTAAAGAGGAGGTTTGTGGAATTGTGTGGAAATTTCTAGTCTAAAACATCATTAAATGCTCATTTAAAGCCTCTCCCATCCATGCCACCTCTTAATCATTTTCTTTAAAACATTTCTTTTAATTCAACAAATATCTAGATATTTTGGAGAGAAGGTTTAAAACTTAATCTTGTGATTAAGTTAGCATAGATTCACATTAGCATAATTAAACCAATTAAATTTGTAATTACCACTAATTAAGTGCATAAATAAAAGCTTATAATAATATTTTAATTAAGGAAAAATATTAAAGTGAACCAAAATTTTCAAGTGACCACTAAAAACCGCAAACTAGCAATTTCCCAGTTAAACTAGGTGAAGTTAAGTCTAAATTGAAAAAAATGATCACTTCAGGGTTTTTACGGAAAAAACAACTTATTTTACCTATTAACGGAAAATTCGCCTAAACGATTTCTAAAGCGTTACAGTCGCCTCGGCACATTCCTCCATGCTGGAAGAGCATTCCTCTGTCCGTTCCTTTGTCCTTGAGGTACGTTCCGTTGAGCTTGATGGAACCGACGAGGAGGAGGTGCAGTCGGTCCACGAGGAGGTGGGACAGGTAGTGCGAGTCATGGAGCAGATGCCTGGATGGCTGGGCGCTGCGGGTAAGTGATTGCTGGTCTAGATGCAGCATGCGGGTTGTGTCTATGAGGACAAGACCCGATGTCATGAGTAGCTGAGCTGCAGACTAAGCAAAGGCGATTTGCACGCCGGCAGTCTTTTGCCAAATGTCCATCTCTCCTGCAGTAGGTACAAAAGGCTGGGCTGAGCCGGTTGTTCGGTACTCCCGGTTTCCTGGGCTCAAATGGTGGCCTTGAAAACGCTCCTCCTGCCATCTGATTGGCAGGGCGCTTAACTCCGGCAGATTCAGGTCTGCCCCTCATCTTTACCACCGCCTCATATCGACGGGCTGCTTTCAGAGCCAACTCGTGGGTCGGGAAATCCCCTGTATCTAACGCAGCTTGGATTTCCGGATCTAACCCTTGTTGAAATCGACGGGCTATGATCTCATCCGTCGGTATCAAGTGTGTCGTGAATCTGTTAAGGTGTTGTGTTAGCTGTGTAGTATGTGATATATGAAAAAATCGAAATATTAAGACATATCTTACCGACTGAGCATGGTAAACTCAGCATCGTACTCATCCACTGATTTGTTCCACATTGAACCCTGTTGTAAGTGAATGAACTGTTGTTCCATGTCGAATATGGCAGTCTCAGGAAAGTACTTCACATCAAATATATCGCGGAAAGTCCTCCATTCGATCGGCTAGGTGAGACGGCTTTCTTCCGCCTTCCACTAGACCCATGCATTGTCAGTGGGTTCCAACTTCACAACTCGAACCCAAGCTATCTCTGGCACTTGTGCCGCTGCCAGATCATCTTCAATACCTTGAGCCCATTCCTCAGCTTCTAAAGGGCTCTCATTTCCTGAGAATTGCTTGGGGTGAAAAGCCCTGAATTGCTTCACCCCAGGTGCTTCCGCCTCTGGACGGTTCATCAAGATAGCAGTCTGCTTCTGCTGTCCTTCCAGGAGGCTGCGGATCGCCTCAAACAAGACTGTCTGCTCGTTGATCGGAGCAGCGATGGCAGGTGTAAGCGGTAGAGATGGGGTAGTGTTGTTGACATTGGTGCTGGTGTTGTTTAGGGAAACCATAACCTTGAAAGAAAAATTTGGGTTAGGACAGATTCAAAATATATGGAATTGGAAGATTCAAGAAATATAAATTGTAAAGGATGTTTTCAGTTGTTGGTTCTTATTTTATATTGCTTAGGACTTCAGGTAGAATTAACCCGCATGTCCATGCAGAACTGACCTGCATGTCCACACAGAGCTGACCTGCATGGGCCGCCAACAAAACATGTCACTCCCCGCTTCCCGGTGTACAGGCAGAGGGCGCGACGAGGTCCGCTACGCATTTACTCAGAAGTAAACACGCTAAGCATATCTAAGCAATATAAAGTAAAATACACAAGAGACAAGATATAAATGAATAGCAACTTTATTTATTAAACATTCTTTTTACAATACAAAGGAAAAGTAAATACATAGAATGAAAGCGATGCATAAACAGTGGCATAAAAGAAATGAAAATATATACAAGTAAACTAGAGCTCTGGGTCGAAGGCTATCTGATTCAAGTCCTCGTTGGTGGGCTCTGTCTCCAGAAGGTCCGATCTACCTGAAAACATTCCAAAGAAAGAAGAAAAGGAATGTCGTCAGCGAACAATCGCTCGGTAAGTCCCATAGGTAAGTAGAGACAGAATAGACAGAAGGAGAATGTAACTATTAAAGTTGTATTATATTGTTAACGCTGTTGTTTGTAGCTTGGTATAGAAAATGCCAGTGTATACGAGAGGAGTCCCACTATTCCGGAGACTACGGTATACGGAGCACAAGGAACCGTTCAGCCACGGTACAACGACAATGGATATTCAGGTTCGGTGTTTTATGGTTACAGTCTCGTGCCACTTTTAACACCTTCCGTACCAATCTACCCCTTATAAACCCCGCGATGTCTTGATTGTATTGTTTGTATTATATTGTCTTATATTGTAAATTGTATATGGATGACTTACCGGAACCATGATATCAGTAATGGATGTAACTGGAGAATCATGTAGATGGATGTATATCCATGGTTCAGTTCGGTCAAGCCATATATTAAAATAGATTGTACAGACGGATTCATATTGAATTGTTGTATTGTAAGTTATACTTGAATCATATTCAAATTAGATTGATTAGATTGAGACCCGGTCTGAGTCAGACACTTTGAAAAAAAATTAAAGTCCTGAATTAGTTTTGGTGTTATCGGTAACTGCTGCACATGGACGGCAGGATTTGTGTCTTTTTCCAAGATAATTACCGTGTTGATAACACCGTTGTTAGATTGTCTACCTTAAAGAGGCAAGCACCCATATCTCCGGCTCCCTGAGGCTCAAGAGACCGGACCCGCTTAAACCTATATTTACTACGGTCCTTATTGTAATTTAGTATAATTTGAGAGGGTTTTATGTAAAAATAGTTTGGCATAATTTCAAAATACACCACAAGAATTTAATTATCGTCTTTAGGGTTTTCATAAATGTATATTTTATAGCTATGAAATTTCTAGTGAGTAGAACCTAATGTCATAGTATATGATAGTTTATTGAAATATTGTAATTGTGTTGTATTTGGATGGTATTTTCATGTAATAGTGATTCCTTTGATTTAGAAAACTTGAAATATTTATATAATTAAAATATGTATTTTGATAATAGATTTATATATATATATATATATATATATGTAATGAAAATAATTTATTTATTTTCCTGTAGAAATCTCATTTTCTAAAGAAAAATGTATAAAAATTTCATCGAGATCGAATGCTCCTTGCGGAGGTCTGCATCTCGCTCTACTAGGCCCAAGGATATGCAATAATCCGCACCATCCTGAACGGGGTCCCCAAAAGTGGGTTGTAGAGGCGTAATTTCATGGAAATGTTTAATACACTTTTTAAAGAAAACAGTTTTGTAAGTTTAGGGTATTTATTTGTAAAGTCGTATTTTCCTGTATTCTATTGTCCTAAAATTCATCGTGCTATCTCAAAGATGTGTGTTGTGTTGAGGTAGGTCATTACCTCATGATTTATCTAAAGGTATAGCAAGGAAATAAGTTATTATGTCGAAACTAAAATATATGGTATTTTTCTGTAAAAGTGCGATAAAAGTTACAAAAATGATTATTTTACGGTGAAACTTGTTTTAATAGATTTATTAATGTTTGTTAAACAATATGTGAGAGTATAGCATGATCTGGATTAAGAAAAGTTGAGTTTTGAAGAAGAACCGAATCGGAAGTCGGATTAACTTCGATTCCGTCGGATTTTATGTTTTGAAAGTTTTAGAATTTGAGATGAGAGGGAAAGAAGGGACTTACTGGATTTTGTGAAAGAAGGGAGAGAGAGAACTACGGAAGGCGTCGGGGTATCGTTTCGTCGCCGAAAACTCCTTGTATCATAGCCGGAACTTCGTCGGAGCTTCGCCCTTCACTAACTCCACTTGTACACTATTGGAACTTGAAAGTTTTTGAGAGTTTTGGTAGGGAATTGTGAGTGAGGAGGGGTGAAATGAGGTATGGTATTTATAGGAGAAATTAGGGTTTGGTGTGTTAAAGATTGCATTTAAAATATGCATTAAAATTTGATTAAAAGGGGGTATTTTAATTTTCTGGTTAATTGCAGAGAATATGAACAGTGTAGGGGGAGTGGGTTAGCTGAATGGGTTGCAGGGGAAAAGAATGGGGGGCTTTACCCAAAGTTGGCCCGATGGTACCGGCCAAATCGTGCTTTTCGCCGGCCTATTCCCGACGGGCGGTGTTGGTATTGGTGCAACGTGTAGGTGTCGCCTCGTATTCTTTAGTGCACATGTTTAAATAATTTGTAACTCTTCAGTTTACATGTTGTGCACGTGTAGACTCTTGGGTTTCTAAAAAAAATTAAAATACAATTAAATAAAAAGAATATGTGGCTGATGGGATTTGAACTCGGGTGCTATGTCTCAGTAGTGCAAGACTTTACCAGTGAGCTACAATCTCTTTCTTGCTGTTCAAAAGTAAAACAAATTCTTATAGCACTCACAGGAATTGTAAATACCCCAATTATACATTAACTTTTAAATAATTTTATGTATATAGAAATTGGAGTTGTTACAATTACAAATGGTGGAAGAATTACAAATCCCTCAAAAAACCCTATCTCTCACAAATAACAAAAAGGGTTCTCTCAAAATATCACAACTGCCAACTATGTCATCCAACCCAATCGCTCCTCCTGTCGCCCTTTATAACAACGTGGAAGCGTCTCTTATAATCGGAGTAACAACAACAACAAAAATTTCGCTCGCAACAACAACAACAACCACCATTACTATACGGCACGCAATAACAACACGCCTCACTCCAACTCTTACTGCAATTTCGGCAAGCGTCTCTATCACAACACCAAAAACTGTCGCCAACTTGCTCATTTTCTTCGTGAGAATGTAGTGCAAGTCGATCCCCAGCAGACCCCCTCTCCATCCGTTTCCAATAACATCAATACCAACCGGCCCGCTCCCTCCTCCTGGCTATTGGACACTGGTGCCTCTCATCACGTCATGTCCGATATTGGGACCCTTCACAGCTACACAAATTACGGTGGCCCCGATGAGATCAACATAGGTGATGGTTCAGGTTTGAAAATCTCTCACATCGGTAACAAAACACTGCACTCTTCACAAAAATTTCTTCTTTTAGATAACATTCTATGTGCACAAAAATCTCTTCACAAAAATCTATTACTCAAAACTTAATTTCTGTTGCCAAACTTTACAAATCAAACACAGTCTCACTTGAATTTTTCCCCTCTCATTTTTTGGTGAAGGATCTTCGCATGGGGGTGCCTCTTCTTCGCGGGGATATCCATAATGATGTCTATTACCTCCCACGCTCCATCCAACCTCAAATTCACGCTATCTCCAAATCCGAAATAAATGAGTGGCACTGTCGTCTTGGTCATCCCTCCAGTCGAATTCTTCAGTTAGTCGTTAGGAGAAATAAATTATTGTTTACTCGGTAGTTACTAATTTTCAATGTAACTCTTGTGATTGCAATAAAAGTCATAAACTTCATTTTTCTGAAAATTCACATCATACTTCTAAACCTTTGTAGTTAATCTACACTGATGTTTGGGGACCCACTGAATTGTCGTATGAAGGCTTTCGTTATTACGTAATTTTTGTTGATCATCACACAAAATACATCTGGCTGTACCTTATGAAACATAAATCTAATGTTGTCACCATCTTCCCCCAATTTAAAAAACTTGTCGAAACATATTTTCAATTACCGCTCATATCAATTTACTCTGATATTTGTGGTGAATACATATCTCTTGCCTCCATTCTCACCTCCTATGGTGTCTCTCATCTCATCACTCTTCCACACACACCTGAACACAATGGCACATCAGAACGCCCTCATCGTATGTTATCGAAACCGATCCTACACTCTTGCATACGGCCTCTCTTCCTACTAAGTATTGGAGTTATACTTTTCAGATAGCTGTTCATTTCATAAATCGTCTTCCTATACCCATTCTTAATTTCCAGTCCCCGTTTGAAAAACTCTTTCAACATCCACCTAACTATACACGTCTTAAAATATTTGGGTGTCTTTGCTATCACTGGTTAAGGCCGTACACTTCCTATAAACTTCAACCTAGATCCACTCCCTGTATTTTTCTAGGTTATTCAAAATCTCAATCTGCGTATAAATGTCTCGATCCCGTCACTCACAAGCTTTACATCTCTTGTCATGTCAAATTCGTCGAAAACAATTTTCCCATGCAGGTATCTAGTAGACATCATGAGGCTCTCCCGCAAGATTTGGACTTCTCTGGCGCAGTATCGCACCCATTCACTACCCTTCAACCCACCAAACTTCATATCCTTCCCCCTTACCTAACCCAACCCCCTTTGAACCCCAAACCTTAACATCTCGTACACTAGACTTCTCTCCCTCCACCGACTCTTCCCACTCCTCACCATCCACTCTTGATCAAACCGTTGCCCTACCCAATCCAACCTCCCTATCCTCCTTCATAACTGCTAAACCATATTTACCCTCACCACAACTCTCCCCTACTCCCTCAGACCCAAATCTCTGAACCATCAATGAATGAAAACCGAATTCTAAATACTTCAATTCCCACCACATCAACCATACCATTGTTCACCTAATACCCCAAACCCTTGAACCAACATGTGTATCTCAAGATGTGAAAGATCATAACTGGCATGATGCAATGTCCGAAGAATTTGATGCTTTCATGAAAAACGGAACATGGGATTTTGTTGCCAAATCAAATCAGAATCTTGTAGGCTGCAAATGGGTCTTCCGAATCAAGCGTAACTCCGATGGTCCCATTGCTCGATACAAAGCTCGCCTTATGGACAAAGACTTCCACCAACGGCCGGGCTTGGACTATTTCGCCACCTTCATCCTCTTTATTAAGCATACAACACTGCGTGTTGTTGTTTACCACCGAAAACAGAGACGGAACCGCGTAGGTCGTCTTGCCTGAATTTGGGGGCAGATACTATTTGGATTTATCCGTCCACCTCTCCGGAGATACCAAGTTGATTTATGGCACTGTGTATCGGAGGTTTGGACGGATGCAGCCGTTGTAGCAAACTTCGTCAGATTCTGTCACGACCCGAAATTGGCACGTGACGGCCTTAATACTACGCAACGTCTACAGGCGTAACGCAGTAAAAGAAAGCCAAAACCCAGAAATCTAAACCATTAAAAAACAAGAAAAGATAAGAAACATTGTTTAAAAGTCTTTGAAATCACAACCCAAATTCTGTAAAAGTCCAACTTTATTTTCTTTAAAATTTTGGCGGCACCTCCTTTGTAAAAGCTAGCCCCAAAAATGGGTACAACATAAATATAAAGTAAAGCATCCCCAAACGGGAGCAAATACATGTCCAAGGGAGGAAAACAACCACCACAACAAATATACGACGCCGTAGCGAAGAAATAAAAGACGATAGAAAGAAAACTGTATAAAAGACAACA
Organism: Agapanthus africanus; assembly: GCA_030015575.1. Classification (NCBI taxonomy): domain Eukaryota; kingdom Viridiplantae; phylum Streptophyta; class Magnoliopsida; order Asparagales; family Amaryllidaceae; genus Agapanthus; species Agapanthus africanus. The sequence goes on from JASDDO010000012.1 coordinate 513,370,025, forward strand.
AGTCACAAATAATATACAATATCGTCCTCACCAAGTCTCTAAGTCAACAAGAAAATATAGTAGATGGAGAGTACAAGGATACAATGAATATACAATACAACAAACGAATAACCACAAAACCCAACTAAGCAAACTGCACACTGTGAGCTGATGCGGTGTCCATAGCAAAAGATGATAGAAGAATAGCCAGCCTCGAGTACTCTGGGAAACACCCTGCAAAACAAACTGTGGCACAACGGGAGTAAGTTGCCAACTCGTGAATAGTAAATAACATATGCAGTTAATCGCAAGTATGCACGTACATCGTGAATCTAATATGTGCAATTAATAGCGATAAAAAGTCATATGAATGCAATAATCATGAAAGGTACACTAGCAGGTACAACTAATACATGAAGCAATGCATATAAATAAAGGTATGTAAATGCAACAGTCATGAAAGGTACTCTAACAGGTACTACTAATACATGAAGCAGTGCATAAACAATAAATGTGGAGTATGGAATGAAATATATCATTTCCACGGAATCCTGACATCGTGGTAGGATCACAATCCATCAAGACAAATCCAAATCCCAATTCCTCAAATCAGCCCCCAAATTGGCTCTCATATCATATAAGTCTCACAAATCCTGAATATACAATATCGAATAAATCTCATATATCCTGAATGTACAAATTAGCAATCTCATAAATATCTTGTATCCAATATCAAATGAATCACCTATATCCCCAAATCAAATTATCAAGTAAAAATCTAACATCCTAAATATATTTGCATGAATAAATATGATGATGTATATAATTTAATGTCAATACACATATATCAGCATCCCATTCCACTAATATTGGTGTAAGGGCATATATAACAGCGTCCCATTCCACTGTTATATATACAAAGAAGTAAAAAGAAATATCATGAAAACAATGTGTCAAGCATCGACACAGAAATACTGATCTATCAGGTGCTGTCACCAAGACTAGCACCCTGATAGGTACGTATCACACGCAATCCGAAAAGCACGAGTGCCTAGCTCTGACCCTCGTCTTTCCACGTATCTATACGTACATGACTCCCGTCGGTATCCCCATGATAACCGCTGAGTCATTGGTAATGTCACCGGATGGTATGGTTCCCCCACTAACTCATCGTCTAGCTCCACGAAATTCTCGCCCCGGGATACCTCCGGGCCCCACCATATACCCGCACACGGACCCCTC